>JAKWIX010000327.1:14413429-15793750 GCA_027704785.1 Solanum chmielewskii
AACAATTTTCCTTCATCCTTGAGAGCTTATTAGGGATTTTAATTAAGATGTTAGATTATCTATGGGTTCTTCCCCCATATACCCCTTAGTTTTCTTCCACTTGCGAGTAAAAATCAAAATTAGCTACGGTTTCCTTCTTGCATTGTGGGTAGGGTTTAGGTATGATTCTAATCTAGTTGATAATAGTTAATTAAGATTGTATTAACATTAAATTGTGATATTATGATAAATTCATGTGATTTATATGGTCCTTCTTCTTCTTCTCCTCCTCCTTCTTCTTCTCCTCCTCCTCCTCCTTCTTCTTCTTCTTCTTCTTCTTCTTCTTCTTATTTTTCTTATTCTCCTTCTACTTATCCTTCTCCTTCTCCCATATATCCTCCTCTTTCTCCTTCTCCTTTTTCTTCTCCTTCTCCTTCTTATTCTCCTCCTTCTCCTATTTCTTTTTCTTTTTCTTCCTCTTCTAGAGAGAGGATTATTTCAGAGAATTTTGGGTATTATATTTATGATTTTAAAGAATTAGTTTAGGGATGGTTAAATAAATAAATAACAGACCCACCTTACCCCCTAATTAAGTACTAACTTGATTACCAAACCCCAACATAAAATTAAAATTTTAAAAATTGCTTACACTCATGAACCACCCATGCACGGACAATGGGTTGGTCCATGCTCCATATTGTACCCTTTGTGGGTGTGGTCAGTGTAATATAGTTTCACGACTGTGCAAGCCTTGAACCATCACCCCCACCAATGGGGAACCGGTCCACCTATGTCCAGCAGGTAGGAACCGTAGGTCACTGAAAAGTTGCAGATTGGGGACTGTTTTTGAGGTCCCCCTCAAGGATTCCTTGCGGTCTTTAGAATGTATTAGCTTGACTTATAGCCCCTAAAACCTCCTTTCTATTTACGTAAATCATTTCTTGTGATTTTAATAATTATACTACATTCCAAAACTCTTACAAAAAGCTCTAGAACTCACTAGTTCAACTTACTAGTTTGCGGTGCCTAAAAGATATCTCCTCCTTGGGATCATTCGTCACCGAATGATGATTCTTATCACTTATTCATGTCACAACTCTAAAATAGCAGTCCAATATGCATGCACTATATCTATATGCACTTTATCAAACAAGGTAACTTCAATCCCACACTAAACTTATTCAATGAAACACAAGGGAGTATGAATAATATCTACCAACCCAAAATGCAAGAAATTCTATATTTTACCTGTTTTCAAGAACTATCATCTCCTAACTAAAAAATATTCAATACCTACTCAGGGTGTCTAAATGCAATTTACTTTCAAAAGGAATTTATTGAAGGAGGCATCTTTCAACTCCAAATTAAGGCATGATCATTGACTTATCTCATGAAGTCTATATGTAATTCTACCCAAATGCACTACAACACGAGGTAAAAAGATTCATATAAGTCATTTTTAACAAAACCTAAGAATTTCATGAATATGCACATAAGGAAATCATGGCACCACATAAACGCAAAACAACCTCACCAGAGAGGAACAATATCTCCCCCTTAGGAGTATGCCTAATTAATTTCTTCTAAACTTCATTAATACTAAGTAAATTTTCTAAGTACAACATAACAAGTTACAAAAGACATGAAACCTAGAAATTTACTAAAGAATAAAACACAATCTGGAATAGGACATGACAAAATCACTTTTGATCTTCTCTAGATTTGATAGCATAAAACCTTTTTTTTTGAGAACTTTTATATGGACCACTAGGGAAAACATTCTTATCCTCCCTTCCCTTAGCCTTAAGAACCGGGAATCTGTCATTTTTCCCCATCCTTAACACACCCATGGCCGCGATCCATGACAGCTAGAAATTTACAATAAAGAATCCTCCCATAGTTGGAGCAAGTATACTTGGGCAATAGAGACACACTACCCTTCTCTTGGTAAAACATAGAGGTGTCAGATTAATCTTGACTGGAATACCTTTGTTTAGAATTTGTCCTACATTGTCAATCAAACATAGTATTACAAAAGTTCCTATCATCTGTTCTAGCTCTTTTCACTTCCCAATTCATTTTCTTAAGCTTTTGCTCCTCAAATTTTGAGCATTCGCCATGAGACTAGAAATATTCAAACTTGGATAAGCATTGCAAAACGACATTCATTAACTACTAAATCGGACACTTCCATCTTATTCATCTAGGCCCTAGAATCCCCCACTATGGTTGGAGCATATTTGGATCTTTAAGTGAACTTAAGAAAATACTCCGTCACACTTAAATCCCCTTGTTGATGATTTATGTTCTCTTGTAGATTTAATTCTCTCTACTCTATGGGAAAAACCTATCATGAAAGGTCTCTTTGAACCCTTCTCACTCATTTGGGTCCTCTCCTACCGGCCCACTATTTTTCCATTGTTCATACCAAATTCGTGTTGCATCCCTTAATTAATAAGTGGCTAGTTCCGCTTTCTATACAAAATATAATACCATGATAGAAATCACCTTATACACCTCATCTATCAAACCTTGAGGATCTTCTTCAACCTTGGATCCATATAAATTCGGAGGGTTCATCCTAAAAAACCCTCTCACCCTAGAAGCAACCATTCCCTTTATTCTGTTTTCCAGAGCTACCATCTCTCTATTAGCTTGGGTCGTTATAGCTTGGGCATGAGTGTTCATGTGTTGATCTTGAGACATCATGTCTTGAGTTAACATTTTGAGGGTAGCCATAAACTCCTCTTGAGCAACAATTTACCTTATCGGGTCAATCGGAGCTTGAAGTAGTGTTTGATGTAGCACTTGTTGAGGAACTCTTGTTCCACATTGAATTCTTCTTGTCTTCTATAATTCACCCTTGTATTAGACATACCTTGAAAAATACCAAGCACTAGAAGAATGTCCTGCTAAAGCCAAACTCCAAGGCACGACTTAGAGCATGAAGAAATGAGATATCCTATACATCCAATATCCTCCTATTCATAAATATGGTGCGCTTCAAATTTATGAAGAAGATGTTCTAGACGTGGTTTGTGACAATCCTAGAACAATTCTAAATATTTTTATCTTATTATCAAGTTCGTTGCGACCAAGGGGTACCTCCTGGACGTAACATGGAGTCTTGACCCCAAAGTGGACTCGTCCAAGACCATAGCATAATGATAACATCAGATCTTAAAAACGTATGAAGAATTTTAAAAATTTACAATTGAAGTTATTTCATAAAAAAGCTATATAAATTCTTTCATTGCTTTGTCTTAAACCATCTAATACAACTTTTAAGATAAACTTTTGGTACATAGTCTATACAATAGTCTCAAAACATATAGAAATGAAATAAGGAAAATAATGGGTTTGTCCTTGAATCTATGATGACTCACCAATTTTTCAACTCTTCTTGCACCCTAGGAACCTTTACTTCAAAGAGACTCAATCTCCGAAACCCTATATTTCACTAGAGTGTAGGCAATATGCATTAGTACAAAATATCACAAGTATGAAAGCTAGAATAACCTCATAAGAGCATCTCAAAATGGTTAGTCAAAGAAAGACATAAGCATAAGACATAACAACATTATCATAGCATAATATCTAACATAAGCATCATATAGTCATAAGTAAACATAACATATAGTAAATGAGCATAGGAGATAAGTCATAATCATAAATAAACATTTCTTCTTCATAAGCACTCACGTAAGCATACTTGAATCTTATTCATCTCAACCATAAAGGCATTATTCTCAAGTAACCTCAATAGCTTACAAGTGCAAATAAAGAATAGCATCCCAAAATATCACTCAAGCGAAGTATACTTTTTTGGTCATCATATTCATAGTCTATATCTATAGTGTAAATCTTTAGGCTTTTCCACAATAAGGGCACCATAATTCTAAGAAACCTCAAAGCAAACTTGTGCAATGTATGAAACAAATCCCATACAACCCTTCACACTAAACATAACCTTGAAGTAATCTTAGTGATACTTACTCTCTTTCGGTCTAATAATTAGCTTAACTCTCATTACTAAGGGAATCTCTCACCTTTAATCAGTTTTAGCTAGGATGAAAACTATAGAACAATCCTTTCTCAAGACTTCTCTTTAATAACTTTAAGTCATACTTGTGCAATGCATGCATAGCACCCCTATAATACTATTCATGATAAGTACTAGTTTTTGGTCCTTATACTAACATTTCTTGGCTTGGAGCCTAGTTACTCTCTTTTAACTTAAGAACACTATGAGATACTCCCTTAAGCACATGTAGTTCTTGATTACCTTTAAACCTATGAGATACTAATTTTAGTATTTATAAGTTCCTTCTTCACATGGACCCTATGATACACTATCTTAAGCATGTCTAAGTCCATTTTATACTCTTGAATTCTATCAGGTACTTCATTAAGTAAGTCTCAGTTTATTTATGTGATTGAACACTTTGATATGCTTCTTTAAGCCTGTTTTAGTTCATTGGATATTTAGATTTATACTAGAAACCGTAACTCAACTCCTGTGAAGGCTTCCTTCTCATGAGAAATAACTTTGGGAAAACTCACACTTGACTATGTAAGAGATTCCCGTTTAACATTGATAGACCTCACATAAACTAGGGGTTGTTCTTCTTTCTTCTTTGAGCACGGACCCTATCTTCTGTGACACTCTATTACTTTGTCAATATCCACTTCGATTTAAGCATACACTCCTAGTTCACTTTTAAGGCCTTGATTAATACAAATATCTCATGGAAGGATGTCCTTGACAAATAATACCATGGTCATGTGATTCTATCACTTCAACTTTCAAGAATTCATAAGGTAGGTTAGATGAGTATATGCCTTTCAACTTAATTATACCTATTAGACTTCTATTCTCTTTTAGACTTTACTCTCAAATAATTAGAACCAATAGTTAATCACATTAGCTCTACTCTAAATCCGTACTATTATGATCAAAAGCCTTACTCTTCCAGCTATCTTTCTAAACCTTTTTTTCATACCTAGGTTTGAACGTATTTTGATCATATCTTTGATTACTAGGTGATTCTAATCACAATTGACTATAAATGTTCAAGTCCAACATCACAATTCAAGATCAATCAAATTTTATAATGTCTAATTCAATTCATGATTATATGTTCCTAACTTTGAACAATTACTACGCATGACATTGATTCAAGAAGATCACCCATAAAAATTCAATTTAATCTATGATGGCATAAACCCACAAAATACCACATTTATCAATTCAGACTAGAGTCTGACATATAAGTCACATTATTTAATCATAATACCACAATTAAATGTTAATATAATCATAATTCTGTATTATCCACTGAATTGGATTTATACTTTAACCTTACCCATAATGCAAGAAGAAAACCCTAACTAATTGGGTTTTTGACTTCACGGTTGGGGGAAAACTAAGGGTTCTCTATGGGTGAGGAATCCATATATAAATATCTAAACATACCTTAATTCAAAGACCTAATCAAGATCTCAACAATGGAGGAAAATGTCCCCTCTTCCCTTTTCTTCTTCTTCTTCTTCTTCCTCAATTCTAGAGAGAGGATAAAATAAATCTTAAAAGAATTAAAAGAAGAAGAAGAAGAAAAGGGAAGAGAATAAAATAAATCTTAAAATAAATGAATTTAAAGAATTATTTTAGGGGGTGTATTAGGAATATATAGGTGGTAAAATAAATAACTAACTGACCTACGTCAACACTTAATTAATTACTAACATAACTTTGAAACCCCCAAATCAAAACTAATATCTTAAAACTACTCTTAAACCACCAACCCACGGACCGTGGGTGGGTCCTCACTCCGTATTGCATCTTTCGTGGGTGTGTTCAGTGGCCTACAATTTCAGGCATGTTCAGGATTTGACCCACGAACCCCACCTTATAGGTGTTGGTCAACGTACGACTAGTACATGGTAACCGTAGGTCACTAAAAATTGCAGTTAGGGACTTTTTTTGGGGTCACTTTCAATGACCCTTTGGGTGGTCCTTGGGGGGTCTTACCTTGATGTATAGCCCCTAAAATATCCATTCTAAGTATTGGTATCATTTCTTTTGATTTTAATCCTAATACTCTTACGATAAGCTCTAGAACACACTAGTTCAACTTACTAGTTTTTGGGGCGTAATAAAAGTCTTTCTTGATCGACCTTTCTACGCTGCTAGCCCTTAAGATATACTGTAAATTTCAGAGTGCTAGTCCTTTCTCGCTAAAAGGCCCCGCCCATCGGAGAGATGCTGAATATTTTTGGAAATTTTGAGTCATTCCTTTAGGCGAGCTCAATCTGGCATGCTAGAATGATTCGACGAGTAAGTCTGCAATTATTTTCATGAATTTTATTCCACAGTCTATGATATTTTTTCATACTTGTCTAGAAAAAACCTACTCATGTCGCCCCACAAAAAAGCACTGGGTATAGTTATTTAAGGGGGAGCCAATCCTCAAAAATGGATAGGACTGAACCTCCAAAGAGAGAGATGGGGAAGCGCTAGAAGCCAATGACTAAGATTCCGGAGCACAACTCTGGCAGCGAGGGAGAAACATTTTACTCCCAAACATCATTATATGAGCTAGATTATTACCAATGATTATAACTGAAGTGAGCGAAGATTTGTGCTTTGTCTCAACTAGACTCTTCGAGAGCGCCAACGGCCACTCAATACAACATATACAGTATGGGCTGCATACTATTCTTGAGGAGAATCTTCAATCCACGGAGGTCCTAGAGGGATGTTATTGTAGTGTGAGGGACGGACACCAGTTTCAGTAGTTTAAGAATTTCAATGGGCCTTGAGGCCCATATATTCCCGAATGGTTCTAGAAATTCTACATAGCATATGGTAAGTTTGTGGCCATCGAAAAGAAGAAAGCCAGTTCCTTCAGACCGATAAAGTATGTCATGGTTTGGGGGATTAAAGTAGGGTGAAACAACAATCACATTATATTGAAATCGATAGGGTCTTAGGTCCTACACTTGTATTTGAAGGATTGACTAGTGCTCAGTCCTTGGATGACTTACAGGAGTCGCTTGCACCCTTGATTATTGATAACACATTAAGGTGGATTGATGTAGAAGCTCCCCTCTAGAATAATTATCTGAATGTTGACACTCTGTATTGATTTGGTTTAACAAAAAACTCCATAATTTCGTCCCAAAATGAGTCCCTATTATGCCATCCTAAGGAGTATTACCTTGGGTTGATAATTGTCTAGAAGAGCATTGACATGGGGCTTATAATAGAGAAGGAGATCACAATGAGGTCCATTTTAGTGATCACTCTAGTTATGCCTTTATACCTCAATAGGGTATATTAAGTCTTCTCAATGGGGCGTATACACCGGACTATACATTTAGATCATATTTTTTATGCCGGTTATTAGTACCTCCCTAACAATCGAATTCAATTGAATGAACCAACTTATTGATTGTAGTCTAGATTTCAATTTCAGCATGATACAAACTTATTCATTGAATTCAATTATTTCATGTTCAGTATTCCAATTAAGTATTATGGTTATCTCATATCATTGCTCGATTATATGCTTTTGTTCAGTTATTCTTATTTTTCAGCTTTACTCTATCAAACATGCTCAATACCATTCATGTACTACCACATACTATGCACTACATCATTAATTAATGTAGGTTCAATTTCACATCTTCCAAATCAAACATAGATATGTTCCCCATATTTAGATCAGCAGTATAAGTTGTCAGTACTCATTCTCCAAGGAAGACTGACATGCTTCTTTGTTTTTAGTCATAGTTTGTTTTTTCTAGATTTAAGTGGTGCATTTCCCAACACTTTTACTCAGTTAGAGGCTATTTTCATACATAGTTAGAATCAAATTTAGTATCTGAGTTTTACTTTTCAATTGTTATTACTCTTAGTATTTCTATATTCAGATTCAGTATAGGTATTCCACAATTAAATATTTCTATATTAAAACTTAGTATGTGTATTCCCCATAATTTTAGATTATTTATTGACTATCTTGCAAAAAATATTCATTGATTGAGTTTATTATTTAGTATGTTTATTATATGTTACTAGGGATAGCTTCGGGTTACTCTGTTATACCTTAGAAATCTAATATCCTAGGCTAGAGAATCACCTAATGAATAATGATTAAAAAGGTGTTTAAAGACCTAAAATATTGTAATTAATTTGATATGTTATTACTAGAGCCTAAACGTCAAGAAATGACCATGACGTCCTGAAACTAGTAAAATTAAACTAGTAGGTGTCCTTAGGTCTTGTGAATGTTTGGGAGTGTTGTATGGAGAGTAAAACATGTATAAAGTACTTTAAATAGGTAAATAATGTTTTAAGGATCAAAACGTCCAGGTGCGACCCCCATGTACCACCCAAGGTGTCCGTGAGGAGGACCCAAACATTTTACCAATAAGCTACCGAGGTAACTTGTCTAATGCATCAAGGGACCATGTCCGCAATGTGGACTACCTCCACTAAAGGCCAAATGGTTTGCCCGTATAACATACATTGTCTAGAACTCTTCTGTCCCAAAGATAAATTTCAAGAAACTTGAGGCAACACCTCCGCAATACTCACTTATTCCGCGATGATAATTTCAAAAAAAAGTCAAGTGTGACTTAATTTAATGTTCCATCAATGTTAGGGGTGTTTTGGATATTTAAGAGGCTTAGTATATGCTAAATTTAGGTTATCTAAAATCTATTCCCACACCAAAACAAATCCTCAACTTATAAACACAATTGCTCTCACTTTCTCTAAATTCAATCTCTACACAAAACCTACATAGAAGGACCTTGAAACTCCAAGAAGAGGATCAATTCTCAAAGATTTTCACTGTATTTCGTGTCTAGGTCTACAATAAGGTATGATTTCTTTCACTCTTGGCATTCCGTTACCCAAGATGTCCCTCCAAAGTTGTTTTTAAAATTACCCAAAATCTAGGGTTTTTCTCTATACATGAATCTTGTTTGAAAAAAAAATATGAATCAATTATGGTGAATTATGATAACATAAGGTTGTTGGTTTTCACTTGAAATTCCCTTCAAACCATGTTATCCCCCAATTTCATAAATCTTAGATTTGATTTGGTAAATTGATTGAAGATGATGAATATATCAATTGTAACAATGATGTTAGTTATGTTATTTCTACATGAATTACCTTATATTATGTGTTGGTTATACATTGTTGGGTTATTGAAGCATGAAGTCCCATGAAGGGCAAAAAGGTTTGAATGTTGGTTCTTCCTTTAACTGAAGTATGAAAGATGAAATACTTAGATAGTAATGGTTCTATATCTAATATGTTATTGTGGTGTTGATGACAAGGTTCTATGATCATTAACCCTATACACTTCAATTATCTATGAATTATGTATGTACGTTATGGTTTGATTGTTATCTTATTGAAAGGCAGTTCTCATGATTATAATAAAAAGTTAAAGTGAAAGGTTTACTCACTTGCTGGTGTTTTGTAAAGTGACAAGATTGTTCACACTTATGAACCTGTATGAGCTATTATGATGAGATGATTGCATTCGAGTCTAGTAAGGGATAATGTGAAATTATGTGGTGAGTAAATATAATTACTAGAGGGAATAGATATTTGGCACCAAAAGTTCATTTAAATGATATGTGGGTCTCTCGATTAGTAAGTCCAGCTCCCAACATTGGGTTTTTCAAGTTTAGCATATCCGTATTTCCCATGATATGTGTTGTCTCAAGAATTGGAAGCCCCCACGTTTAGCAAGTTAGGATTTCTATTAACGATCTCCATGTCTCTCAACTATGTTCCTCATAGGACACTAGGTTAGTGGGTCCTCCTAGATAGCTATGTACAAAATGTTACACCTTAGGCAAGTGCTAATACTATGTTTTCTCTGTGGGAGTAGAACATCGGATTCCATGTAGCTCTCATGGTCTAATGTCAGTTATTGAAACCTCTTCCACTAATATAAAAGTAAATTAATAAAGGAAAAGTATGAACTCTCACTAGGCCTTTTCATGAAGGGTTTCTACATAGTGTGAGGGAGGGTATGAGAATTTCTTACACATTGGACTTGTGGGATCCTAAGCGATGGTTCTAGTAGTGTTCTTTTGTGATTATTTTCAATATGACTTACTTATGTTAAGGTATGCATGATCATTATGAATATGGAAAGTCATGATGAAATATAAGATTATGAATGTATGTAGGAAGTAGGTTGGTTAATGTGATACTGAGCTTTTGATAGGGTTATAGGATTCGATTCCTTGATTTGCACAAGTGTTGCTTGGGTTGTCTACATGTTTGGATGATATTATTTTGGGTTGGTTATGATGCCTAAATTATGTTCATATTGGGTTAATTGAAAAAAAACATGTTTGACTAAAATGTTCTTTTATGAATGTTTCATTGTTTTTTAAGCATAGAAGCCATAGTTAGTACTTGTGAGGTACTACCCTATATTTTCTTCCCTTTTTCCAAACAATATTGGTTTCGGTCGTTGAGGATTCAAGGCCTTTCCCAAGGATACTTGGAATTGCTTCACGGAGTTGGTGAGTCCTCAAGTCTGAGGACAAGACCCTTAGGTTCTAGATTTTAGTTCTTTGCTTATGTTGGAAGACAATAGTGTATATTCTTATATGTAGACTGCCTATTGATGCAAGGACTAAGTCCGAAATTTCTATACTTCTATGTTAAGATGGTGTTATGCCGAAGTTAGTTTCTATTTTCATATATGAATCGAAGTTGAACTTCCAAAGTAAAAGTTTTAATTTTTCTACATTTTATTCTATGATACGTGCTTTGACGAGTTCTAAGGTCTTATCTAAGACCTCTTCAACGCCAAGGACGCCGGTTACGACTAGAGGGTGCTCTCTGGTCGTGATAAACT
Organism: Solanum chmielewskii; assembly: GCA_027704785.1. Lineage (NCBI taxonomy): Eukaryota > Viridiplantae > Streptophyta > Magnoliopsida > Solanales > Solanaceae > Solanum > Solanum chmielewskii. Next base: position 14,424,310 of record JAKWIX010000327.1, read on the forward strand.
TTCTACCAAAACATCACGTTGAGAATAATATAGGATTGATGTCATACAATACCACGTCGAGTAGAGTCTTGTTCGTAAGTGTTAAACTCGCCAAACTTATGAAAGAGAGGCTATAAGATGCTTAGTAACTTTAACTCTTTTTTTATTCCTTTGTCGTGTCGAAGAGTCTTAACTCTATCTTGTCCTTTCTTCTATTTTTTTCATGCATTTATATTCAATGAATACAAGAAGAACAAATTTTAGGAGGGTCGAGAAGGAGAATGTGTATGAGGTGGTTCCCTCTCAAGCTCCTTAAAACCCTCAAGTTCCTATTGAAGAAGGGGCTACGTCTAACGTTGAGATGAAGGTGACTATTCATAGCTTGACTCAAGTGTTAGACACTCAAGTGGCTAGAGATACTAGGTTGCAAGTAAAACCAATGCTAACACTACCACTCCAACCAAGGTCATCCTAACACTCCAAGTCTCAACAAAGGTAAAGTGTCTACCCCAATGTTCAAGAAGGAAAAAGTGGTGGTTCTTATATTGAGAAGCCTACTTGTGTAAAGTGTGGTAGAAGACGTGAAGGCATGGGTCATTTCTATAGTTGTGGTAAGAGTGGCCACATCAAGAGGGATTGTCGTATGTTGAAGGATCAAGGAAGGGAAAATTCTTAACCACAATCAAGTGCTACGAATTGTGATGGCTCTAAGAAGAATCACTTATATGCTCTCCAATCCTACAGTGATCAAGAGAGCTCTCCGGATATTGTTACCAGTATGTAGCATGTATTTTCAATTAGTATTTATGAATTATTGGATTGAGGTAACACTTGATCTTTTGTAACTCCTTTAGTTTCTATGAAATTTGATATGGTTCCTAATGTCTTAGACGAATCCTTTTCGGTTTCTACCCTGGTGGGTGATTCAGTGGTTGCTAAAAGAGTCTTGAGGGGTTTTCCCATTTTTTTGCCCAATAGAGTCGCAATAGTTGATTTGATAGAACTTCATATGTTGGACTTTGATTTAATTTTGGGGATGGATTGGCTACATGTTTCTTTTGCCTCCAATGATTGTAGACTTTGGTTAATAATTTTTCAATTTCCTAATGAAATGGTTTTTTAATGGAAGGGGGAAAACTCAATCCCTAGGGGTAGGGTCAATTTCATGTCTAAAAGCTTGTAAGTTTATTGCCAAGGGTTGTCTATATCATTTTGTAAGAGTCAATGATCTTGAGTCCGAGATTCCTCCTTTAGAGTTTGTCCCCATAGTGATGAAATTTTTGGAAGTGTTTCGCGATGACTTGCTTGAGATTCCTCCTAAACAGGAAATAGACTTTGATGTAAAATTATTGCTGGATACACAACCAATTTAAATCCCTCCTTATCAGATAGCCACGGCCGAGTTGAAGGAATTAAATGCTCAATTCAAGTATTTGTTAGATAAGGGTTTTATACCACCAAGCATATCTCCATGAGGTGCTCCGTATTGTTTGAGAAGAAGAAACATGGGTCTTTAAGAATGTGTATTAATTACCGCCAATTGAACAAGGTAACCATAAATAATAAGTATTCACCTCCTATAATTGATGATATGTTTTACCAACTCCTAGGGGCGAGTTACTTTTCCAAGATTGATTTGAGTTCGGGGTATTACGAACATAGAGTTAGAGGGATTGACATTCCTAAAATATTTTCCGAACAAGCTATGGTCATTATGAGATCCGAGTTACGTCGTTTGGTCTAACAAATGTCCCAATGACTTTCGTTGACCTTTTGAATAGGGTGTTCCATAATTATCGTGATTCATTTGTAATTTTCTTTATTGATGATATCTTGTTATATTCCAAGAGTGAGGATGAAAATGTGGGTCCTTTGAGGATTTTATTGCAAGTATTTAAGTAACATCAACTCTTTTCCAAATATAGTAAGTGCAAATTTTTGTTATGATCAGTTGCTTTTCTTGTTCACATTGTATCTAGAGTGGGTATTGAAGTTGATCTGAAGAAGACGGAGGGTGTTAAGAAATAGCCTAGACCCCTAACTCCCATTTATATTCAAAGTTTCTTGGGTTTAATCGAGTATTATAGGATATTTGTTGATGGATTTACATCTAACGCTTCTAACATGAATACCCTATCACAAAAGAGGTTAGGTTTTAATGGACGAAAGATTGGCACAAGTCCTCCAAAATTTGAAAGATAAGCTTACCTCCACTCCGGTTTTTACCTATAAAGGAGCGTACCGAAGGGTTTATTTTGCATTGTGATGCTTCTCGAGTAGGTTTGGGTTAATTCCTCATGCAATATGGTAAGGTGATAGGATATGCCTCTAGACAACTCAAGGTGCATGAGAAGAACTACCCTACCCTGGACCTTGAGCTAGCGGTCGTAGTGTTTGATTTGAAAATATAGAGATGCTATCTATATGGATTACATGTAGATGTGTTCATCGATCATAAGAGGCTCCAATATATTTTCACCCAATGCGAGTAAAACCTCTAGTAGAGGAAGTGTTAAAACATTAGAACGATTATGATAAGAGTGTACTTTACCACCCTGGGAAAGCCATTGTGGTGGTAGATGCTTTGAGTCATATGTATATGGGTAGTGTAGCCTATGTTGTTGATAGTAAGAAAGATTTTGTAAAATAGGTGCATAGATTGGCCCGATTGGTTATTCAACTTGGTGATTCTCCAAAAGGGGGTTTAATGGTTCATCATAACTCCGAATCATCTTTAGTGGTCAAGGTGAAATCTAAGCAACATCTTCATCCCATATTGATGGAGTTGAAGGAATCAGTTCTTAGTTAGTCCAATGAGTCCTTCACCTAGGGGGGGATGAGGTACTTAGGTATTAGTGTAGGTTGTGCATATCGGATGTGGATGACCTAAAAAGATAGATTTTCAAAGAGGCTTATGGTTCCTAGTATTCCATTCATTCTACAAGAGATTTATTGGTGGAATGGTTTGAAGAGGGTATAGAATTATTTATGGCCAAATGTTCAAATTTTCAAATTGTCAAGGCCGAACATCAAGCACTGGTAGGATTGACCCAAGATATAGCTATCCCCACTTGGAAGTGAGAGGATGTCAATATGGATTTCATTGTGGCTTTTCCTCGTACACAAATACAAAATTATTCGATTTGGATTGTTCTTGATAGGTTGACAAAATCAGCCCATTTTATTCCCGTCGAAGCTATATATTCGACGAAAGTATATGCTAAGTTGTATCTTCAGGAGATTTTGAGAATGCATGGAGTTCCGTTGTCAATCATTTCGGATAGGGGTACTTAATTTACTTCTTATTTTTGGAAAGCATTTAAAAATGGGCTTGGTATCAAGGTGAAATTTAGTACCGCATTTCATGCATAAACAGATGGTTTGGCGGAATGAACCGTCCAAACCTTAGAGCTACCACTATGGTTTTGCCTACAATAATAGCTACCACTCTAGTGTCTCCGTGGAAACATTTGAGGCCCTTTATGGAAGGATATGTAGACCTCCGATTGGGTAGTTTGAGGTAGGTGAGTTTTCTTTAATACGTCCCAAAGTTATTAATGAGGCTGCGGAGAATGTACAATTCATAAAGGGATAAATTGAATATGGCCCGAAGTCAGCAGAAATCGTACGCCAACAATAGAAAGAAAGACCTTGAATATATTGTAGGTGACTTGGTCTATTTGAAGATATCACCCATGACAAGGATGATGAGGTTTGGGATAAAAGGGAAACTTAGCCCTGATATGTGGGGCCATATGCTATTCTGAAATGCATCCAGAGTGTTGCCTATGAGTTGAAATTGCGTACCGGGTTTGCTCAAGTGCATCCGATGTTCCATATATCAATAATCAAAAAGTGCATTGGTGATTCGATGACTTTCCTTCATTGAGATGATTTAGAAATTGATGCTAACATTTCATATGAAGAGGTCCCGTTTGAGATTTTTGACCGGCTAGTGAAGAAATTGAGGAATAAGAAAGTAGCTTCCTTAAAGGTTCTTTGGAAGAATCGTCTTGTGGAAAATGATATTTGGGAGGCCGAGGCCGATATGATATTCCAATATCCTCATCCTTTTCCTTTCTCTTCTAGTCAAGGCTAAGGTTAGTAATCCCTCCTAGTTTTGGTTTATGAAAGGTCATAACTGTATTTGAACTTCCATGATTTCCCTTAACTATGCATGTTCTTGTGAAAATTCATGTTTCATATGTGTCTTGAACTATATGTTCTTCATAGTTGATAGCATTTAATTATATGGTTGATATAGTTGACTTCATGTGATATTTCTTGTTTGAAATTGCTTAAGTGTGAAGTGATGAAATGATGTATAGTCTCCTAGTTCAATATGTTGAGCTATATGAGAAGGAGAAGGAAATTCCTCGTTGCATAATGTGAAGTGATGAAAAATATCCATATTTGGTAGTTGATATAGTTTCTAGTTCATAATGATGCATTGTTGCGTATAACAATGGGGTGAATGTTTTCCTCCTTTGTTATTGAATTTTCGGTGATTGTTTTCCTCCTTTGTTATTGAATTTTCATTGTGTACCATGTGTTTGTTGGGCTTCCATTCTTGAGTCATAAATTCCAAAAAAGATGTTCATAGTGTCTTTCGAGGACGAATGTTCCCCAACTTGGGGGTGTGGGGGGGGGATGGGGGATATTATTATAACTCTTAAATCCAATGACCTAGCTAGAGCCTCACCTAAGGAATAATGATTAAAAAGGTGTTTCCAGACCTAAATTAAGGTAATTAACTTGATTTGGAAGTATTAGACTCTAAACGTCAAGAAAAGACAATGACGTCCGGAAACAAGTGAAATTGAACAAGTAGGTGTCCTTAGGTCTTGTGAAGGTTTGGGACTGTCGTATAGGTTGTAAAACTTATAAAAATAATTTATATAGCTAAAATAATATTTTTAGAATTAAACTGTGCAGGTGCGACATCCCAAGGACCAACCTAGGATCGTTGAGAAGGACCCAAACATTTGTCCACAAGCTTCCGAGGCAGCTTTTCTATGAATCGAGGGAGGATGTCTGCGTCGTGGACTAGCTTCACCAAAGTCCATATGGTTTTTCTGCGTCGTGGACGTTGTGGTGGATTCTTCGATCCCAAAATTAATATCCTGAAACTTCATGTTGCAGCTGTATAATTTGGACTTGTTCCACGATGCTAATTCCAAAACTAAAAGTCAAGTTTGTCTTAATTAAAAGGTCGATCCAAGGGAGGGGTTTTTTGGATATTTTAGGGCTTACTATATATTTAATTGAATTCATTTTAAAACCCAAACCCAAAAAATCCCCAACTGAAAAACTCTATCTTTCTCACTTCTCTCTCTACACAAAACCTCCAAAGAGGTCTACCATAAGGTATGGTTTCTTTCACTCTTGAGATTTCGTTCCCCAAGAGGTCCCTCCCGATATGTTTTCAAAATTCCCTAAAATCTAGGGTTTTCTCTGGTCACGAGTCTTATTTGAAAATCGAAATTATCAATCAATTATAATGAATCATAATTATTAAATGTTGTTTAGGTTACAATGATGGATATTCTTGTTGTTCATTTGAAATTCACTTGGACCCATGTTCTTCCCCAATTTTATAAATCTTTGATATGACATGGTGAATTTATTAAAGATTATTAATATATCAATTTTTTTTATGTTGATGTTAGTTATGTTATTGCTTCATGAATTACCTTATATTGTATGTTGGTTATGCATTGTTGGGTGATTGAAGCATGAAGTCCCACGAAAGGTAATAAGGTATAAATGTTGGTTCATCCTTTAACTCGAGAATGAATGATGAATTACTTAGATAGTAATGGTGCTATATCTAATGTATTATTGTGGTGTTTATGACGAGGTCCCCTCATCCGTAACCCTATACACTTGAATTAGGTATGAAGTATGTATGAATGTTATGGTATAATTGTTATATAATTGAAAGGTAGTTCTCATGACTATAATTAAATGTTATTGTTACTGGTTTAATCACACTAGTGTTTCTAAAGTGAAAGGATTATTCTCACTTATAAACCTCTATGAGCTATTATGATGAGATGTTTCCATAAGAGTCTAGTAATGGCTAATGTGAATTGATGTGATGAATAAATATGATTGCTAAAGGGATAAAATATTTAGCCCCAGAGGGAATGTAAATGAGATGGGGTCTCACGTTTAGTAAGTCCTGCTCCCCACATGGGTTTAAAAAGGGTTTAGCAACTTCGAATTTCCCATGATATGTTTTTCTGATGAAATGAAAGCCCCCACGATAGTTATGTACGAAAGGTTACACCTTTGGCAAGTGCTAACCCTCTCTTTTTGGTGTGGGAGTGGACACCTCCTTGTAGATATCATGGTATAAAATCGGTTAGTGCAAACTCTTTACCTAAGGTAAAAGTAAATGAATAAAGGAAAATTATGAACTCTCACTAGGATTTTCCTTGAGGGGTTTCTACATAGTGTGAGGGAGAGCGTGAGACTTCTCTTACACATTGCACTGGTTGAATCCGAACAGATGGTTCTTGTACTGTTATTGTATGATTATGTTTAGTATGACTTATGTATGTTAAGATATGCCTGATATTTATGAATATGTCAAGTCATGATGAAATATGAGAATATGAATGTATGTATGCAGTAGGTTGCATAATGTGATACTGAGCTTTGGATAGGGTGATGGGATTCATTTCCTTTCATTGGACAAGTATTTCCTCGGTTGTATACATTGGATGATGATATTATATTGGGTTAGTGTATGATGCTTAAGTTATGTTCATATTGAGTTAATTGATAAAAAGCATATTTTTACTAAAATGTCCTTTTTGTATGTTCAAATGGTTTTTATGCATAGAAGCCATACTTAAAACGTGTGAGGTATTAACCTATGTTTTCTTCCCTTATTCCAAACAATGTATTTTTGGGTCGTTGAGGATTCAAGGGAATTTCTCTAGGATACTTGCAATTGCTTTTCCTAGGTGGTGAGTCCTCTAGTTCTAGGACAAGATCCTCATGTTCTAGATTTTAAATCTTTGCTTATATTATAAGGCATGTTGTATTACCAATATCTCGTCTCCAAATTTATGTAATGGCTAAATCTAAAATTTCTATACCTCTATGTTCAGAATGTATGTTGTGACGAAGATTGTTTCTAATTTTATACATGAACTGATTTTGAATTCCAAAGTATAAGTTTTATTTTTCTGCAATTTTATTGTATGATACGTGCTATGAAGAATGATAAGGTCTTGTCTAAGACCTCTTCTAGTACGAGGACGCCGGTTTTGTCTAGGGGTGCTCTTCGGTTAAGACACACTCATGATCATGGAACCCTTGTTTGCGTCCTAGGGGTGGTTTTGGGGCGTGAAAAATTTGGTATATGAGTATTAAGTTTAAGTGTCCCAAGATGTCAAAAAAAGTCGCACTAAGTAGAGTCCTTTTCATAGGTCTGAAGTGCACCACATCTAATCAGAAGGAGGCTGCAATGTGTTGTTAAAAAAACACATTTTGTTGTTTCTCTTATCATGGGCAAGGTAAGATCTAATTTCTCGTTCTAATCCTTTGTTATGCGCTTTCAGATCATGCCTCCTTCTAAAGCTTATGAAAAAAATGTGAATGCACAAAATGCTTACGCAACTCCTCTAGTCCCAAATTAGGAAGTTTCAAATGTTGAGTTTCGAAACTCCATTTAGTTTTTGGCTTAGAGTGTGACTAACAAGTTCCTGCAAATACTAGTGGTGGATTAGTAGCATCCAGCGTTCTTTCTTTTGTTAGGAAAAATCCACAAGAGTTTTTAGGGTTGCAGAATTGTTAAAATCCCTAAAACTTCATATATGAGGTCAAGAAAATCTTTTGAGTGATGCAAGTAACATGTAATGATAGGGTAAGTTCGCATGGTATCATCTTACAGATATAGCTCATATCTGGTATACTCAATGGAAAAAGAATAGTGATACAAAAATTTAGCTCCTATCACTTAGGAATGCTTTAGTGAGACTTATTTTTTAGAGGTTCTTCCTAAGAAAGTGGAGGGAAGCAAAAGCTGATGAGTTCGTAAATTAGAGGCACGTAACATGACAGTCAAAGAGTATGGACCCCATTTTACCCAACTCTCCAGGTATGCTCTCACATGACTGCCAATCTAGGTGTAATGTGAACGAGTTTCTTATGAGGTGTCCAACTTAGTGAAAATAGAGTCTAAGAAGTCTATTTTGCTAGAAAATATGAAAATATCTAGGCTCATGCCTCATGCTTAGCAAATTGACAGTGATAATCTTAGGGAACATCCTAAGGATTACAAAAATGCTTGAATAGGGAACTTTGAGTTTTAACAGAAATTGGGTTGTGAAAATAACTCCCAGTTTCAGCAAAAGTCTTCAACTCATGCACCTTGATAACATATTGTTCCATCCTCTATGTTCCTACAGGATCAGAAAGGTAGGGCATCATGTTCTAAATCTCATAGGAATGTTTTCGGCACCATACCATATTTAACTTGTAAAAAGTATGGTAATAATCATAAGGGCGAGTTCCTTGTAAAAAATGGAATGATTCTTTGGGTATGGTAAGTCTGTTCACAAGTTGAGAGATTTTCCTTTTGCTAAACGGGGTGAAAGAGGAATTATTGGTAGAGCTAAGTCCACAACTTCATCAGCACCAATAGGTTGCCTGACTCATTAGTATAACTCGTCAGATATAGGAGTGGTCAACGCCATAATAGGTTGTATGCTCTTAAGGCTCGCTAAGATCGCGATGATTCCCTGATGTAGTCACTTGTATGTTACAAGTCTTTTACTTAGATATTTATACATTGTTAGATCTAGGGGCTACTCATTTCATTGTAACTCCTTATATCATAGTCAACTTCGATGTTAGTCCAAAAACACTCGCAGAACCCTTCTTAGTCTACTTTAGTCCATGACTTAATTGTATTTAGAAAGGTATATAGAAATGGCTTTATCAAAGTTTACCAAAAATTCATCTCAACAGATCTTATTGAGTAGGGAATGACATATTTTGATATCACTCTAGGCATGGACCTATTATGCCTCAATTGATTGTAAAACTAGAATTGTTCATTTTCAGTTTTCATACAAACCAATCTTAGAATGGAAAGGTAGTAGCTTAGAGCCTTGGGTCGATTCATTTCTTACCTTAAGGAAAGAAAGATAATTTCTAAGGGTTATATCAATCATCTTGTTTGGGTTAAAGATTCAATCTTTGAAACTCAAAGTCTTTAGTTAGTTCCAATAGTAGATGAGTTTTTACAAGTGTTTTGAGAAGACCTTTTCGAGTTCCTCCCAAAGGGCAAATTGAATTTTGAATTGATCTCCTTCCAGATGCCCAACCCATTTCGTTCCTCTTTATAAAATGGCTCTCCTAGCACTATCTCTCCTTAGTAAGTTCTATATGCATTCCCTTTAGCTTTTCTAGCTTTTTTGGGAATAAAATCTTGCACTGGTTTGAGCGGTATCTAGGTTCTTTTTCGAGACAACAATCTACTTCCCCTTATTTATTCTGGTCCCCATGAGGTGTAATAACTTAAAATACATCCATTACTAAACAAGAAAGGAAACCTCTTCGGTTTTATGTTATACACATATGATCCACGAGCGGTAATTGAAAGAGCAATTTAAAGACCCTCTCTGTATAAAATAACAAACAAACTGAGCTTAAGGAACTGAAGAAGCAGTTTAAAGACCTTCTTAATAAGGGCGTCATCAGACCTAATATTTTCCTATGGGGTGCACCAATGTTGTTTGTGAAAAAGGAAGATGGTTCTCTCAGAATATGCATTGATTATACGCAAATGAACAAAGTAACAATAAATAATAAGTATCTTATTCCCAGGATTGATGACTTGTTTTTCCAACGTTAAGGTGTTATCCATTTCTCAAAGATAGACCTCAAATTCTGTTATCATCAGCTTAGGTCAGAGATAGTGACATTCCAAAAACAACCGTCAAAACATGATACAACCACTGTGAATTTGTACTGATTCATTTCGACTAACGAATGCTCCTTCAACTTTCATGGATTTGATGAATGATGAATTCACATATTGGACCCATTTAGTGCTTTATTTTAATGTAAATAGTGTCCTCAGTTGCTCATTTTATCTCAATATCTGATGAAAATTGTTAAGTGTCAGGTATTTGGAGTATTAGTGTAAGCATCGACACTTAGGCGCAAAATGAAAACAAAAAGTGCGAAAAAATATCTGAAGTTCAATCCTATGAATCTCCAAGCACAGTTGGCAATCGGCTCAATAGAGACACTTCGCCCTTTGTTCCAATAAGCAAAGTCCTGAAGGAAGTGGATTCAAAAGGTGATGAAAAGGAGCAGTCGGTGCTTCACTAAATAGTTAGAAGAAGTAATATTCCACCAAATGATCCAGAATGCATAGACGCTGAAGGAAAAACACAAACAACTTGAACTAGAAGAAGGGCGAATCAACAAACTTTTTGGCGATTCACAACTTCATATGCTGAATGGATTCGCTAACACTAAATTTTTAAACTATAAATAATAGACTTAGTTATTATTTTTAAGGGTGTAAACATTATTAACTTTCTTCTTTAGAACATAGGTTTTTGATATTTTCTCTCAAGTTTGGTGAGGGTTTTGTGGAAGAGTTGAAGAAAGAAGTTCTTCTTCCTCAAATTGGAAGTAGGCATATCTATTATTATTCCTTTGTGTATATTAAGGTTTAATTTATTATACCCATTTTATTTAAGCATCATTTTAGGTATATTTGATTATTGCTTGATGTGTGTCTAAAAACCCCCATTCTTGAGGTGTGATTTAGAAAATATGTGTTGATATTATTTTTGGGTATTAATTGTTGTTATAATTAGGTGCATTCTAATGGTGATTTCACCTGGTGGTGTTGTTGATTTTAAAGGGGTTTTTGGTTGCAAATACAAAAACAGTCAAGTGTTTTCGATTTATCAAAAAAGAGTTTTGGAAACAAAGACAAATTGTCACACCACGAGCTACCCCCGAGATGCGTACACGAGACCTAGGACCATAACTCACCCCAATCTAACCCTGCTGTTATGATCGTTAGCTTACAAAATACAATAAACTGATGTGGAAGCTAAATCATAATAATAAATATAAAGGATTGGAATACCAAAATGCTATAACTAAGATATAAAAAAATTGATGAGTTTAATACAAAGAAGTTATGAACTAAATACCAAGCTGAAACAAATTTTGTCTAAAAAAAGCCTTTAACAGACTAGAAATGTTAGGACATACTCAAGCTAAGTTTAGCAAAACTGAAACTAAATGACTAAAAAATACTAGAAATAAACCATGACTGTTGTCCTCCGAGAATGAGGACTCACCACTGATTCTGCTGAATTGGAGATCAGGAAGTGATTTAAGCGTAATCTAGATTCTGAGAAACTGAACCTACATCATGAGAAGATGTAGCACACATATGGGTTAGTACTTGATAGGTACTGAGCATTAGGATATAGTAAAGTTGAAATAAAACATAATTACACAGGCATAAAACAATAGAGTCTGACCGACCTATGGGAGATACTAATAACCGATAATTAAACTACATGAACTAAATATAGAGTCCGATGTATATGCCCCATCGAGAGGACCCAATATACTTTGCCAGAGGTATATAGGCATGCTTGCGTGATCACTAAGTTGATGCGCTCAGAGGGGACTTGTACCCTACCTGGCTAGTAGTTCATGGACTATTTGGGTACGATAAATCCTACTCCAATTCGATATTATGATTCTCCCAATGAATTAAGTAATTATCATATAATGACTAAATTTCTGTAACTACTTGATAACTCAAAATAGATCATGCAAATTGAGAATAATATAATTAATCTGATAGTGATGCATTAATAATTGAGGTTTGCATGACTGAAGTACTGAAATATCTGTCCTAGCATATGTAATTCAAGAATTAAAGAAATACATAGCTAGTGTTCTAAAAATTCATCTGATAATCTAAGTAATAACATGGTAATCTAATTTGGAACATATAACAAACTAATTCGTGATATTCTGTTGAAGTTCTAAAACCATAGTTATAATCATTATATCAAAATCAAGAATCTCACTGAAAAACTAGAGACCCAATGCGTGAAAGAAACCTACTAGCGGAATCACACATACCTGGTGATGAATTGTACGAAGAAATCTTTAGATTTTGGGGTTGTATTTGATGGAACCTTGTTTCGTTCTTGAACAAGGTTTTTGACATTTTTCTTCTCTGTAGCTTCTATTTTTTTTAATGTTTTGATTAATTATTTGACTTAGGACCAAGATCCACAGACCTTGGTCCAATCTATGGCCCATTCTTTTCCTCCATAGTTTGATTAAGAGAATGAGTTTTGAGGACCAAGATCGACAAACCTAGTCCACAAACCGTGATCCTTCCTACAGTCCTGGCCGTCGTCTATGGACGAAGATCGACGGTAGGAGTCGTGGTCCTCACTACGGTGCGTAAGTGGCCTCCATAGATGGAACTTGTACTTCTAGAGTATTTGAATGTTGGTCTATCTAGGGTATGGGTTGATACATTATCTTCTCCTTGAGGACATTCGTCCAAAAATGAAGACTAAACTAGATGAAATAGGGGAAGAAAATTGCAATCCCTTCAACTAAAAACTAATGAAAGAGATGAGTTTCAAGAACATGTAAATAAGCGGAAAATGCAAGTACAAATTAAGAGAACATGATTCTAATGCTGAATTCACTCATGAATGATTGAAAAAGTGAAGATGAACTATCACCTCAAGTTGTAGTGGAATCGTAAGGAAGAGGTAAGGATACTTGGCTTTCATGGCTTCTTTTGCTCCAAAGTAGCTCCCTCTACAAACTGACTCCTCCACAAAACCACGACTGAAGAGACTTGTTTGTTTCTCAACCTTCTCACCTTACAGTCAATAATATCAAGTGGTACATCCTCATAAGAAAGACTATCTTTTACCACCACACTCTCTATGGACACTATAGAGGCTGGATCACCCACACACTTCTTCAATAGCGAGATGTGGAAGACTTGAAGCACTGCATCTAGTTCTGTTGGTAAATCTTACTCATATATAACCTTTCCAACCCTTTTTAATATCTTGTAAGGGAGTACATATTTAGGATTTATCCTACCTTTCTTTGCAAATCTCATCACCTCCTTCACAGATGACAGTTTCAAGAAAACCTAGTCAACAACTTGGAACTCTAGTTCCCTTCTTCTTAAGTTTTAATAAGATTTCTCACGATTATGGGCTGTATTAACTCTATCTCTAATGACTTACACTTTTCCATAGCATAAAGGACATGATGTGACCCTATCAAATATTTTTCAAAGACTTCAAATAAATTAACAAGAGATCTACATCTACGCCCATGCAATGCCTCAAAAAGGGCCATATGAATGCTAGAACGGTAGTTATTGTTGTACGCAAACTCAATAAGTGGAAGGTGATCATCCCATATGCACTTTAAATCGATCACACAAGCTCTCAACATATCCTCTAGAGTCTGAATGGTATGCCCTGCCGGTCCATCCACCTGCGGATGAAATTCTGTGCTAAGATTAACCTTAGTACCAAGACCCTTCTGAAATGACTTCCAGAAATGAGAGGTAAATTGAGGACCTCAATTTGAGATGATAGACAAAGGAACCTGAAGCAACCTCACTACCTCGTTAATATAAAGCTTGGTATAGTCCTCCGCCGAATTTGAAGTCTTGACGTCCAAAAAGGTAGAAGATTTAGTCATCCTATCAACTATCACCCAAATGGAATCATATTGTCTGCGAGTATAAGGTAACCCTGTGATGAAATATTTATTGATCACATCCCACTTCGAAGTACGAATGTCGATCTCTTGAGTCATACCCCCTGGTTTCTGATTTTCTACCTTTACTTACTGGAAATTGGGGCACTTACTCACAAAAATCTACTATATCCTTCTTCATTCCATTCCACCAATAGGCTTCGCACAGATCACGGTAGATCTTAGTGTCACCTGGATGAATAGAATATCTGGAGTTATCGGCTTCCGCAAGAATATGTTGTCTAAACTCATCCACATCAGGAACACACAATAAAGTGTGGCAGCGGAACCGGTAATTATCGTTTACCGGTCTAGTCTGTCGCGGTCCGGTCCATTTCTGATTCGATACCAGTTAGTCATGGTATACATCGGTTCGGTTCGGTCCCGGGACAGGTAACGCGACGGAGACAGGGATTTACCAGTCCGTCTCGATTCAAGTAAATCTCGGTCCCTTACCGGTCCAGTCTAGTTAAAATTAATTTTTTTTTATAAAAAACTGCTCGTTTATAGTTTTTGGGTAACGGCTAGTGGGCCAACAAGGTCCAAGACTAAAAATACCATGGAACCTAGAATTAGGCAAAATAAACGGTCCCATATAATTAGTAGTTCAAAATTATTTTTATGGAGAAGGGCCTAAATTGCCCTTAAACTATGAGATTGTACTTAAATTTACCCTTCATCAACCTTATGAGTGCAGGGAATAAGAAATAAAGGTAGGTTTGAGCACAAAGGTTGACATCGAGGGTATTTTGGGACCCTAAGGTGAATGGAAGGAAGATTTTCACCATTTCAAATAGTTGAGAGCATTTCAGGCTCCTCTTCAAAAATATTATATCATTTTAATTACATAAATGCATATTGACCTTTTCACTTAACTGAATGAATTCCTAATTAAATCTCTAATTTAGTAATAATATTTAAATTGGGATAGTGCACAAGTACCCCCTCAACCTATGCCTAAAATCTCAGAGACACACTTATACTACACTAATGTCCTATAACCCCCCACAACTTATTTTACTAATAATTTTTTACCCTTTTTTTGCCTACATGTCATTATCTTCTGGGTCCAACACTGATTGACTTATTTTTCACGCTAGTGCAACGTAGGCTTAAAAGGGGTACAAAATTACTTATATAATCATCCATTAGTGTAATGAAATATGTAACACCATATTTTTCCCTCACATTTATCAAAGAAATTTCATAATGTATTACTTGAAGTGAGCACTCAACTCTTTTAGTCTTCCCAAATGGTTCACGTGTAACCTATCCATCAAGATAGTTTCACACGTTGGCAAATCAATTTTTGTGAAAGAACTTAAAGGTCCTTCCTCTGCCATTCTATTCAATTAATCTTTACCTATAGGACCTAATCTTTCATGTCATTTAATAACATCAACATCATTTTTTCTTAAATAAAATGTAATTACACAACAATCAACATAATAGTCATAAGTTCAAAGATTACAATCTAAAACGATAAAAAGATCATTAAAAAGTCCAAAAACATATAAAACATTACCTAGAGTTATCCTAAAATCAGTGCGACTAAATGATAAATTAAATCTACGTGTAAAAGAACATAGAAAGTATTAAGTTCATCAAATCTCTGGAGCATATATCATGTCATGCAACATAAAAGAACGGCCACCCCGCAAGGTTGCTTTGCATGTGTCTATCCTTTTGAATCCAAGTTTAAAACTGTTTCCTATGTAGATCCACATTGATTTATATGAAACTCGATTAAAATCCCCAAACTCTTCTCTATCTCAACTCACGTGGGCGGTGGATCTTGAGTATACAATCAATATAGGATAAGATTCAGTTACTCAAGAAGTGCTAGAAATATATGTAGTACTTAGAGATGCATTAAGAAACGCTACCTTTTTTTGCTCAATGCATTCACGAGCAAAATACCCCAGCATTTTGCAATTATAGTACTTCATTTTGCTCTTATCTTTCTTCTTGAGTAACTTTTTGTATTTGTTGGAATTTTGGTTCTTCTTTTCTTAGAGGGTCGTTCTCGGGTTTGAAGCTTGAAGATTTTGTACCACTTGACTCTGACACAAAGGTATTAGAATAAGTTTTAGTAGCACGAAGATGCTCACCTTCATGATTAACATAGTGGGAAACATAAGAAAATGTTTTGATTCTATCAATATGTGTTACGTTCACCTTCAAATGTTCCCAGTTATTGGTAAGTGACCGAATCATTTCCTGAATTTATTGGTCATCTTCAAGAACATGACTAATACTTTTGAGTTGGGTGGTCATTGAAGTTTTTTTTTATTTTGATCATGAATCTTCTTGTAAGTGTCAAATTTTATAGTCAACTATCAGAGGTAGGTCAACGACGTACCCCATACGTTCCTCATAGATTTTCCCACATAGCATGAGGAGTAGGAAATTTATCACATTCATGATTGAGGTCATCAATCACAGAACTAGCTAGTATTCCACGGGAGTTTGATTAGCTTTTATCCAAGCTTTATAAACTTAAAAATCCCTAGATATTGTCAAGTGTTACTCTCTTCTAGGTTATTCATGAGAATTTTTTCTCTTTCAGTACATACCATATTTACGATTCCAAACACTTAAGGGATATCTTCAAACACTTAAGTTCTGTTAAATTCTTTTCTTGTTTGTGTTGCCCTTGAATTACTAATTTGGATGAAATTACGCCCTCAGAGATATGTCTTATGATGTTGTTCTCTTCTACATTGTCCCTTTGCTAGACTTCAAGATTTTTTACTTGGAAAAATTCGAGTTTGTTCATGTTCACCCTTGTGTTTAATATAAACAACAAAACAATAGTAATTATTGAATTTTTAAATGTTAAAATACATGTCACTATCATTTGTAGAAGGCAACAAATGTTTAAAGAGAATAAAGACTAAATAAATTTATCAAGATCAATCTTATTGACATGCTTTTCAAATATTTAACTCATCTAGAAAAAATCTAATATCACTATTTAAAAAAACATAATATAATCTTATAGCCAAGAAATATATGCAATAGAGGACTTCAAATTTTTTCATATTAAAAAAATAGCATTACTACAACATGTACTACACTTCTTTAGTACTAGTACTGAACTTATTTCTTTGTCAAAAATTTAAAAAAATGCATAAAATCTTTCACTTTTTTTATTTAAAAAACAATCATTAATATAGTGCAAAACTTTTCAATTCTTCAAGAAATACATTGTACTGGTATATTCTTTTTTCTTTCTATTTTCATTAGAACAATTATTTTTTTCACAAAAAATAAAATAGACCCACAAATTCCAAAGAGAAAAAAAAAACATACTCGCAAAATTATGGAGAAATTTTTTTTTGTAGATATGTTGTCCAAAGGAACAATGGAGAAGATAAATATATTATTCCTTTACAAATAAGATCCATGGAATAATTGTATCACATTTAGTTTTAGATCAAAAGATTGCGAGTTCAATTCTCATCGAATCTATAACCAATCTGATTCTCATCCACTTATATGTATAGAAGGTAAGAATAAATATTTTTTTAATATTTGCAGATTTAACATTCTATAGATCCAAATTTTTTTTCTATAAGAAAAATTTTAGAAAAAAAACACTTATACACTGTTTATTTCAAGAAATAACATCTAATAGATGGAACAATTAATGTTGCTCTGATACCAGTGATATTATTAACAGTAAGAGGAATAAGATTGTGTATCCATTAACCGTAGCCGAAAACTAATCAATGATATCTTTGTTGAGGATTTACTGTGACTGAAACATTGAATCTCAAGAAAAGAAAGTGCAGTGGCACGAACTAAGTAACTTCCTTGATTGTTTGATGTTAATGTTAAAGAATAAATTGTTTGTCATTTTTCTTTTTCTTTCTTTTTTTGTTTATGATATTTGTCTCTTCTTTCAAGTGTGAAGAACTATTTTAAATGGATTGTATGTTACCTTTAAACAATGAATTGTTCCCACTCTTTTCTAAATAATATTTATCTTCTTTTTTTAGAAACTATATTGAGTCAGGTGGGATCCACATGAGCAACCCATGACCCAAAATGACTTGTAGAACGTATCACGTGCTACTTGCTATTTCGAAAAAATTAATTTGGAGGTTGTAGATGGTTCAAACGGGACTCTCCAATGTAATTACAATAGTGGTTGATGGAGATAAATACTACATTATACACCTAAGACTTGAATATATAGTCTAAATAGATTTTGAATTCCACTTCCCACTATAAAAGTATCTACTCTGATGTCATTATGTCATGGGGATTCAACATTTTTCATACAACTAGGAAGATTAGGTTTGCCTTAATTGCACATTATAATTTTTCAATAAAGGGTTTCTAATTAACAACCTAGTTGCACCACTTAATAATAGTGCTAACTGCTACCTACCTATTCTAAATGAATATGTCTCCTATAAATAGTAAATAAGTTTAATTAAATATACGGCAAAGCTGATTGTGTTCTTCTAAAACTAAAGGTTAATTAAATTCAAATTTAGCATTAGTGGGAGGAAAGAAAAAATGTGTGCTATAATTTTTGATTGAGTGTGAATGCTAATGTGGAAAAAACATATTAGTTAAGCTTTTTCCTCCTAGAGATTGGATTTCTAAAGAAATGGTTTCGAAATATAAATATATGTATGTGTGATTGAGATTCTTATGTCATTTTTGAAAGGAGATTTTTGTTTTATCCTACTTTGTAAACTCATCTGAACTTTAGATTTGTACCCACTGAAAGGATTTGATAACACATTAGGATTGTCATGTTGTAGGATCTATTAATATGAAACTCTTCAAGGCCACAATTTATTTAATTCTACGGATAATTGTTAGGTTTCAGAAGGTGTAAATGTAAAATAAAGAGTTGTGACTTTTATAGAGAGTTTAATTTTTGAAGATTTGCTACTTTTATGATAAGTTGTGAACTATATTGAATAGTTTTGACTTTTATGAAGAGTTGTGACTAGACTGATGAATTGTGACTTTTATTTAAAGTTACATTTTTTTCATAAAACTATGGTTTTTCTTAAGGGTTGTGAGTTTTTCAAAGGACTGTTACCATTCCTATAAGACCAAATAAGCACTCGCTGACGCTAAATTATGTTGTCTATATACATAAAGGAGTTTCGTCTTATATTTCAATAACAGATAACTAATTTCTAAACTTCCTCTTCTACTAAGCCTAATTTACTGTTGTTGAGTGATTTCTCGACACTGTGGTTTTTTGTACAAAAACAACGGTGAGTAATATTTATTCTATCCTATGAGACTATATTCTAACCTCCGATACTTCAGGGGAAGAATTTTCTTGAGGAGACTGTACATTCTATGAGCTCGATTTTCTTTTTTGAGAAAAATATTTTTTTATGATATTTAATGTGTTTCTGGTTCTATTTTCTTTAGTGTTTTACCGTTTATAGATATAAAAATACTCATTAAAATAAGTATATTACTATTACAGGTTGAGAAACAATAATAGTTACACGCCAAAGGTGGCTTGGAATTTTAGTCTTTTATGTAGGCATTTTGCATTATGCACAAACATTCTGCGGGTTAGTTTTGATGTTTCTTTTTTGTTTTTCTTTCATTAGGAGGAGATTGTTTTTTGTAGTTCATGCTGAAAGGTATTACGTTTATCTTCATCTAAAGCATAAGTGTCTTGTTTCCCTAGGGAGTATGCCCAACTTTTGGTTGTTCTCCTTTAGTTGCTTTATTCTTTATCCAAGAGTTATTTATAACAAAAACTAGATAGGTTTCTGATGTGGACTTCTTAAGTTTCTTCTTTCTTTTTCTATGGTTTCATCAGTATTAATCGAGTCTGATATTTTTAGCTAAATGTCAGCAAAGGAGGAGGTGGGAGAGAGCCATACACTTGTTGTATATATTGGGAGTGCATCAAGAATAAATTATATATAGCTTCAAGTTTATAAAGTATTAGAGTATGACTCTGGCGAAGGTTTACCATATTCTCTTGTAGAATGGCCAAATGTTAATGATAAGTGGGGAGGGGAGGCTATAAAAAGAGCTACAGATTTAGGAACCTTGAAGGATATATTTAAAGGTCCTCTAAAGTGTTTTCAGGCTCTAAAAGATGGAAGGAAAATTTCTTTTAGATATATGATTTCAGTGAAAAATTATTCAAGTCTGAGTATCCTAGTAGGGAGATCAACTAATTCTTTGCCTCAATCACCTGGGTGATTCCTTTTAAGCACTCACAGTGCTCAAAAGGATATCTTCGACAAGGCTCTTTAGTATATATCATGTAGAGATATATTCGGTCTTTTGCATCAATTAACAATGAACCTCATTCTTTTATATGCGTAATGATTTTTATTAAGAAATGAAAGATAGGAATACATCTCCCAGAGCCGACTACACCCTTTACAGTCTGATTCTTCTATCACAACCAATAATTATAAGGATGGTCACATATGTTGTAGAAATTTGATATTCAGTAAAAATGAGTTTTCTAAAACTGAAGCTAAATTTGATACTTCTCCTACATTCCTAATACCTGATTGAATTTCGTGCTAATTTCGATTGTGCTTTTATTATTCTTCCTCTTGTAGAAACTTTCTTCTCTTAAAGATGGAGAAGTTAATAACTACTAAGGAGTTGTTATAGAGCAGGTTGTAGTGGATAACCTTTCATTCCTACTCATGATCCACTTGGATCTGATCGTGGGTTTGAGCTATTACCAAATGGAAGAGCAGTGGTGCTCCTAAAACCCTTTACATAGAGGGACTTCCTCCGGACAGCTCCAGAAGACAAGTAGCTCATGTCTATTCATATGTCATTTACTGAATCATTATTAATTTCTGAATATATTTGTTGCTTTTACCCTACTACACTTAAAAGATATTTGGGAACAAGCAACAAATATAATTATTCAGAGATATTTGGGAACAAGCAACAAATATATGATTTAGTAAATGACACCTCAAAGGATCTTATCTACTTCTCTTCTTGATTTGTCCGGAAGAGTCCCTCTATGTAGAAGGTGTTAGATTCACTAGGAGGGAGATGTAGTATTTCACGAGACATCGACATGAATACGATAGATCTTTCATTTGTATCTAGCTCTGGCCCACAAGCTGATGGAAGTGGATCATGAACAAAAAGGAAAGGTATACAACCACCACCTTCTCTAGTTAATCTAACTCCCTTGTAGTTATTAGTTTCTACGTCTCGAGACAAAAATGTTGTTACAAGAGGAGGAAGAAGAATAATAAAAATAAAATCCAAATTAGTACGAAATTCAAGCATGCCAGAGAAATGTAGGAGTAGTGTTTGCCTTCTCTAGAGATCATGCTTTTTTTATATTTGTTGCATTGATCCTAGTCTGTTCCAAGACTATTGTTGTAACCTTTGTAGTAAACTTATAAATTTGGACTATGCTGATACATTTATATTGGATGTGAAGCAACAGTAGAGGGCTACATATGTGGGAATGTTTTACAATATATATTGGGCTCAACGGTTTTACATGGGTGCGACATTCGGATGAACAATCAATTTAGATCAAGAGTATTTTTGTTGATACCTAATTCAAGGATGGATTTTTTTTCACAAATACTGAAGCTTTGAAGAATTTACAATCTTTTTCCATCTCGTGTTGACATCAAAATGATGTTGAATGTTGGCATATGTATTTTGTGTGGCTCACAAAAAAAGAATGGAAAAGAGTTGCTACATCTTATTGACTCAATTAAGGAAAAGTTATAGTTAATTGATGAATTATACTTTGTTTCCTTATGATGCAATCTTTTTCTAATTTGAGGTTTATTGTTACTAGAATGACCAATTATACAATCATATTTGCTTATGAAAGGAATCTGCATTCAATATGCATTAAAAAGGAAAGTTGTGTGAATGACATTGGTAGCTTCACTGCCTAGTCATTATCTTATTTGGTTGATCTGTCACTTTAACTTGAATATTTGTACCTAAGCAAGTTATTTTTGTATGTGAAACTGTGGATACAAATACATACATTTGTGCATTGTATGTTTCGTGTATTTCAGTGTCATATTTTCCACATATACCAAAAAAACTTGTTGGAACTAAACAAACCTTTCTTTCTTATTCTTGTAGGGTGTGCTTTCCTTGTGGTATGTTGCTTCCTCTTCATGTTTTCATCATTATGCGAGTCAATATCCTTGATTATGGTAGTGGATGACTTCCATGTTCAAATTTAAGACTAATTTTCATATATTTTTATTTTTATTATAATTGATAATTTTGAACAAGTGTCATCATTCAAACATAAGTTGGGAATATAAGTTATTGAAGCATATAGAATGTGTTGTTGCATCTCTACCTTTCGCAATACAACTCAAATTTACTGGAGCATATATATTAGGCTGATATATCCATATATTACAATTATTGTTCTTGTGAAGATTTATTTGCAACCATATTTACTAATGATGATTTCTATATATATTGTATCTTTCATATTTTTAGAATCATGGTTCAGTGCTCAAATTGTTATTATTAACTGTTGTTGTGGAAATTTACATCCTACACTATTTCGAATGTCATGTAGGATTATTTTAATTCTTCCTTTTGAATGATGGTTTTCATGATGTTTTTTTCTGGATCATTACAGCTAACTCTACTACCCTGCAAGTTCAAAATCTATGTTAGAAGAAAAAGACACCGGATGATTAGAATTTTCTTAAATATTTATAAAAAAATTACCCTATGCTGATGGGAGGTAAAAGTACACAATGGAATGTGCAAGCTAGTCGAGACACCATTGTCATAAAAATGATTTAGTATATTTCTAGGTGCCACTGATTTTAACATTGGGCTCCAAATATTATTTTTTTAGCTTGGATTGTAGCAAGAGAAATTTATTTTTCCTATGTACTTGTTTACAAGAAGCCACTGTTGGATTATGTTTTTGCCCCTCTATAAATTAAATTTTAGAAAATTATAAGTTAAATTTTTTAACCTTTTCGTCAAATTAAAAACCTTTTTATCCTTCATCCTTCTTTCGACCTTCAATTATCTCTTACATTACCCTTTTGGCTAAATTATATCCTCAATGCAAACCTTTGTTTCATATTTTCTCTTACTTTTAACAAGTCGTCTAAAGTAAAAATATTAAACATTTTTTTATTATGTTGCCAAATATGATTGGTCTTAATTCAAATCCTTCTCAAATAAATAATGAAAACTACATATGATTCAAATTTTGAGCCAATAATCTTGAAAGTAATATTAAAAATATTAATTTCATGATATCGTTCCCTTGACGTATTATAAATCAAACAGTTATTTAATACCCAATTCATATTTGGAGATCTAACTAAAATTGATACTTGTATTGTTTGATCGTCAATTTAGAAAAAGAAAAATATTTTTTCATTTTTTCATAAATATTATGTTTTCTATCAGTTATCCAATTCTCTTCTTCAGTTTCCTCTTTTTATTCTTTTTTTCCTCTCTTTCTCAATTGATAAATATATCAAGGATTTAATCTTGAAGTGTGTTATCACCCAATTTTGACCCACGTCGGTATAAATTAATTCTTGAGCTTCGTAAGTTTTCCAAACAATTTAAATTAATTGGTTTTATAAATTTTACGAAAATATAATAATATAATGTTTACATAGTTATGTATACAATTGGTATATTTCATGATTATTAAAACACCATCTCAAAAATATTTAAATTTTAGTAAGCATCTTAGCTTAGCTTAAATTATAATTATACCTTGAATCGCTATTTTTAAATTATATTACTAAAATAAAGAAGCTTGTTGACTAATTAATACAAATTCGTTTATCTAAGGTTTAACCAAATTTATCATTTTAATTCAATTGGTTATCTTTTAAAGTAAACCAATTCTTTCCCCATTAATTCCCAACCCAATCCTTTTCCCCTCTAATTTAACTCCCAGGCGGCCCATCTTAATTTCAGCCCATTTCCAAATCAATTCCAGCCCATTTCCTTTCTTCTTCCATTACTCAACACCCAAGGCCCAACTCCCCTTTCCAACCAAACCACCCAACTAATAACTATCCCCAACCCATAAATTAACCCCAAGCCCATTCCGTCAACCCAACACCTCTCTTATCCACCCCCATATCCAAATAAATCCCAGCTGACCCAACCCAATTATCCCTTCTACCCGACCCAAACCCGTTTCCCCCCTCCTCCTTCCCCAATCCCAAATAGAAATTCCCCAGAAACAAAATGTACGCGAAGAAAATTTCTAGAAATCTCCCCCACGCTCTCTCCCTCAAACGCCCATGCTCTCTCCCTCACGCACAAGCCCCCTCTCTCCCTCGTCGGTACGAGCACCCTCCTCTCTCCATCGCGCGTGAATGAGGCGGAATAACGGAAACTAGCCCTGCAGCTGTCGTGCGGCTCTGCAATGCACAAGACGACACAAATCGTCCTTGCCCGTCCTTGCTCCGTTGGAGATGGTGGCACGTCACTTCGCTAGCACCACGAAGCGATCTCCACCCTCCACCTCCCTTCCCGCTCGAATCGTCCTTTCGGATAAGGGTTGGGAATTCGTTTTGAATTTTAATGGGACTGAATAGGCATCTGCCAGCCCTCCTATCCGAAAACCCTAAATTCCCCTTCTATATAACCCCCCCCCCCCCACCATCCTCACAGAAGTTGGAAAATTTTTTGGTGGGAAGAACTTGGGAGAGTTTTATCGCGAAGGGTTTAGACAAATTTTGGAAAATATTCTGTTTCTTCTCTGTTTGTTTTAGAAGACGAGAAGCAAAAGAGAATAGGGATAAAAAAAGAGTGGGTTGAAATTATGAAAGGATCACGAGCGTTCCCATTTTTGAGGGTCTCGGAGTCGAAAGTTCGTCTCCCTGTTCGATTTTGAGCACTGATAGCCGAAGATATTGCATTCTCGTTCCGGTGACACTAAGTTCGCGGTGAAAGTATTCTTTCAAGCTCGTCGTCCCAGTTGTTGTCGCCGAAGAGGTAAATATCTTTTTCATTTTTCAGAAGTCGGCCTCATTTGTGTGCGTTTGTTGACTGATAGAGAGAGTTCCGTTGTTGTCGCTTGTGAAAATGTTGGTCTCGCTTACCGTTCAATCTATAATATAGTAAAGGTTGATTTTCTTTGTTGTTTTTGATTTCTTGGTTTGTCTGTTGAGATTTCAAGTATGTTTTTCTTTGTTTGCGTTTGGGCAACCATATTAGATTGATTTGATAAAGGTAATATGTTTGCTCTTATTTGTTTTCCTCTGTATCATAGAAATTTTATCGCATATTTCATCCTATATGATGAAGGAGTTGATCTGTTTGCTTGAAACCTGTCTAGAGTCACGATTTTTTTTTCTTTCAAACTTCTCTCATCTATGTCCTTTGACGCGAAGATTTTTAGTTGTCACAGTCGATTTCTTCTAGCAAAAAGTATAACTTTTTATGTGTGATGTTGTTCATCACTTTGCAGTTTCTTTGTTTAATTTTGGGGGTCAAGCTACGTTGAGATACTCGAACGTGAGTTTACATGGCATGTTCGCTGTTAATATAGGATGTTATATTTGTTGGGTTTGGTTCGAGTTCGAGATGCATCAGGTCATGATCTTGTTCGGTTACGTTTGCTCGTTTTGTGCTGCTCATCCGCTTGTTGCGAATTTATCATGGCGTAGATTTCATCGTATTAGTCTTGACTTAGTTCCGTTTTGGAGAGCCACCGCTTGAATATTAGTTGTCTTGCTTTGGCATTCTGTTCTGAACCTAGCTTTCCTAAAGTTTTATTTGTTTTGTTAGTTTGGAAGTTTTCCATGGTACGTTAATGTCTTAAACGTTTGCCAAAGGTAAGTAAATTCCCATCTTTCCCTTTAGTAGTCTTTATGATGACAAGGTTGTTTTGGAAGTGTTTTTTTTGTTTTGTTCTGTTAAGTTTAGGTTCCGTCTGGTGGTCAAGACATGGTTGTCTACGTTTGTGTCTTCTTTCAGAATGATCCCATGAGAATGCATCCCCTTTATACATCCCCTCTTTGCATTACATATGTGTATCTATCGATGTGTGAGTTTGAAGCCAGCCTACTCGCATCTATTGTCTGGTAGTCGTGTCAACGGGTAGAGTGTTTAGCTAACAAAGGATGGCATATATATGTTGTGCATATGATGTTGTGTTATTTGTTGATCGGCTCTTTGATGCTTTGCTTCTAATCTATATTGGAGTGCTCCCATGTCCTTGATGATTTTTTTTATTATATGCATACACCCTGTGTCATTGCCATTCTTTTTATTTGGTGAGAAATTATCATGTTCTTAGTTTCGTCTCAATTTGCTTTTGAAGTCATTTATTTCCCCTTTTATTTCGTATCTCTAAATGATTCGTGTTCATGTTAGTCTTTTCAATTTTGGTTTGTTATGTTGGAAGTTTTCCATGGTACGTTAATGTCTTAAACGTTTGCCAAAGGTGAGTAGATTCCCATCTTTCCCTTTAGTAGTCTTTATGATGACAAGGTTGTTTTGGAAATGTTTTTTTTTGTTTTGTTCTGTTGAGTTTAGGTTCCGTCTGGTGTTCAAGACATTGATGTCTACGTTTGTGTCTTCTTTCAGAACGATCCCATGAGCATACATCCCCTTTATATATCCCCTCTTTGCATTGCATATGTGTATCTATCGATGTGTGAGTATGAAGCCAGCCTTCTCGCATCTATTGTCCGGTAGTCGTGTCAACGGGTAGAGTGTTTAGCTAACAGAGGATGGCATATATATGTTGTGTTGTGCATATGATGTTGTGTTATTTGTTGATCGGCTCTTTGATGCTTTGCTGCTAATCAGTACTGGAGTGCTCCCATGTCGTTGATGATTTTTTTTATTATATGCATACACCCTGTGTCATTGCCATTCTTCTTATTTGGTGAGAAATTATCCTGTTCTTCGTTTCGTCTCAATTTGCTTTTGAAGTCACTTATTTCCCCTTTTATTTCGTATCTCTAAATGATTCATTTCCATTTAAGTCTTTTCAAGACGAACGCTGTTAGTATGTTTTTTTTAGGTGCTAATTCTCTTTTGTTTGTTTGACTGCATGTGAAAATCTCTTTGAGTCCGTTTTGGGATTGCATCTCCTTCTTCGCATCTTGGAAGAGCCATAAAGGCTCAATTTTTTTTCATCGAGTCAACCATTCCAGGCGGTCATACATAATCAAAGTTCCATGAAGATTGAAGGAACTTGAAGGAGGCGAATTGAAAGAAGTTTTTTATTTACGTTTATTTTCTTGTATTTTTATTTGTAATGGGCCTAAGCCCTTATCGTTTTTTACTTTTCATATTTACTTTGCATTATTATCTGCTTAGTTAGGACAGGTGCGAAAGTGGGTTAAAGAAACCCAACAGCAGGTGGGTCCAAATTTCGGTCAAGGCGAACAGAAACCCGAATTTGGACCCAAAAATCGCTCTCTCTCTCTGTGTCTCTCTCTCTATCTATCTATCTATCTATCTCGCTTTAGTACTTGTTTATGTTCTTTTGTTTTGAATGCCTTTTAGCTTAGGGTTAGAATAACTCCAACCTCGTAGAAACGCCTATCTTTTTTATCAAAATTTTAAACTAAAATTAAATCTTAAAACAATAAATATTTAGAAATTTGTAAAGTTTGTCTAGGTAAAACCTTAAGAAGTTTAACATCAGAACAGATTCGCAAAATGTTAAACATAGTCAAATTGTTAATCGCCGAAAAACCGTATCAAGCGGAGCGTCTTAGGTGCCTTCAAAACCTTCTTAAGACGCTAATAAGAATCCTGAACCCTTAAAATGTTTTCAAAACAATTTTTCTGTTTAAGTCGTTGGAAAACAAGTTTTCTTAATTTTCCTTAAAAAAATTAAGTGGCAACTCCTAAAATGTCGAAAATTATCTTTAAAATAAAACACACTCTTTTTGAATTATTTTTTGATAAAACAGAATGGCGACTCTGCTGGGGAAAACGAGGATTCTAACCCTATGATTAACTCTATTTGACTACTTGTGATTAATTGTTTAATTGTTTAGTTACTTTAGTTTTTGAAAAAATTGCATTTCATGGCTTAATTCCGCCAAACGGCAAATAGTTTGCATTAGGAAATGGAAATTACGCGGCTTATCGCGACTTTCTTCAGATATACCCAAGAAATCATTTGGGAGTGTCAAACAAATAGTCGGAATGCGGTCATCCGGCGTCGTTTGATAGCTCCACCCCGATGTTTGTCCAACTCGGGTAACCGTCAATTCGAAAACAATTCTAGTAAGCCTAAGATAGAGCGAAACAAAAACCGAATTAGGCATCAGCCTAGGACGGCTTAATACCCAAGGCGTATTAAGTCCATTTTAGTAGAAAAACCGCCAAATTGCGTCTAAGGTCTTCGACCTCACGATGCATCATGTTGTTTGACATTCTAATAAATGTATGTGTGAAAACCAACTTGGGGGTAGGGAAAATCTAACGGGTTTCTGTTTTACAGATATGGACCGTTTCCCTAAATTTGATATGGTCATCTTAGCGCCACCTCATCTTACAATGTGGCACAACGATTTGGACGGTGGGGATAGGCGAACCCTTAACAAGTATGTAGGTGCCTTAACCGAGCTGATCAACATGGATGGTTGGCCAAAACTAATCGAGGTGCTTACGGGGTATTGGTACCGTCAAAAAATGGTCTTTCATTTCGGAACAGCCGAAATTACCCCGACGTTGGAAGAGATAAGGGATTGTATAGACACCGTGGGCACTGGAATAGAAAGGAGAGCCCGTAAACAAGAGGATATTTTCATCCCCAACAAACCTTCCGTAGAGAACATCGCGGATTGGTTTGGACTAGGGAAAGACTTCACTTATTGGTGTCAGGATTCCCACGTGATGTTCAGAGATCTCTATATCAGATTTGGACACGCGAGTTTCTACGCCGCATACAATTGGGAGTTTATGATTTCCTACAGAGAGTGGAACGAGGTCCGTCCCCTAGCGTTTGTCGTTGCATTGTTGGGAACTATGGTCTTCCCGCACGGTCCGAGTTTGAGCATCAACACCAGAGTACTAACGCTCGTCCACACGTTGTTCAAAGGATACAAAAATCAAGGAACAACAAAATACTACCCCTTAGCTCCAGTCATTTTATCTGACATGTATCGGGCCTTGGGTAAGTGAAAAGAAGGACAGTGATATTTCCAAGTGTGAAATCTGCTCCTCCAATGGTGGATTCTCAGCCATTTGGCGAAGGGTGCTGGGACTCGGGAATTACACACCCTTGACAACAAGAACACTCTCAAGGACTTAAACGATTTACTATTCTGGGCAAATATGAACAATCGGAGAACAAAAGGGAGATGGGCCCAAATTTTGTCCGAATTGAGAGAAGAGGACCTCAACGGATGCTCGACCGTTTTATATCCAATGAAGTTGTCGTGGAGAGTCGCAGATGTGTCGTGCTCCCTCTACCAGCTATTCGGGGAATTTTCCCTTACGTGCCGTTTCGAGTCTTGCGACAATTCGGAAGAAAACAAACCGTGCTTAGAGAAGCGTACTACGGCGCTTGTGTGTATAACATTGGAGATGACAGAGTGCATGGCGCTTCGAAAATGCTTAGAGAATGGAAAAACGCCAAGAGCATGGGTAAAGACACTATCGCCCTGGACCGATTCAATGCTAGATATGACGAAGGTTACAAAGAGTGGCTGAAGAAGGACATACATAATGTTTCCTTTCAGATTCCGCGTAGCTTTCGCAGTGTGACGGACAAAGAGGCCAAAGTAGTGGCCGAACTGCAAGAGATGAAGGAAGAGGCCAATGAGGTCTATGCTAAGTTTGTAGAGAATCAGGACGCTCTTGAGAGGGCAACTCGAGAGGTTGAAAGATTGAGGCAGGGGTATGATGAGTTTGACAACTGGATCCAGCAGAAAATCGAGAGGATGCAATACGAGAGTCTGGAAGACAAAGGACGTCTGGGTGAAGGTTTGTATTGATGCCGACGTATATGTTTCAGCAACACAAAATCCAGAAAGACGACGACAGAGCAAGACCATCCGGAGCAGCATATTAGGCATCACCCCTGCGCGGGTTTTTACTTGTATTTACATTGCTTTAGCCCCTGCGTGGGCCTGATTTAGTTGCACTTTCGAATGGCCCTTGCGCGGGTTTGTATTTATGTCTATTTCTCTTTTCGAACATTTTAATCCGTTATTAAATGTTATTTTAGGGGGAATCATTTATTTGGTTAAATTCACACGTACATCATTCGAATGCGCTAGGCCTACCCTTGGCACAAAAGGGTCCCCACACATGGTTAGGACGCGATATATATGTGTATTTAAATGCTTATGTGTTATGTTGCTTTGAATGAGGATATCGTAAACCCACTCCTAGCTAGAAATTCCAAAGAATGTACGAAAGCCACTATTACAAATGTCTGACCGAAGTTCCCAAGTCTCAAGTTTCTCACTCAAAAGTCCATCTCCCATACAACAAATCCTAAATAACACTCTATCGTCTCAGGAAAGGTGAATCACCACTATGGACAAAGGCAAGAATGTCCGGACGGAGCTCACTAAAGAGGAGTTGCGAAGAAAAATCGAACGAGTCACTCGAGAAATTCAAAAGGTTAAGGAGGAAGAACTCAAAGTTTACATGACCACGGCAATCTACGAAGCCGTTGCCGTGACATTGGACGAACATCTGGCGTCGCAGATAAAAAGAAAGAAAGAGGTTGAGATGGAAACCGAAAGCTTAAGAAAAAGGTTGAACATGCTCCGTTTGAAGGTGCACCACGGAAAGGCAAGAGAGGCAAAGATAGATGTTGAGACTGCCGTACGGTTGGCAAAAAGTGCATCACTCGATGAGGAATTGATGACCCGTAGCAACTTAAAGAGCGGAAAATACCTCGCTCGTGACCAGGGAGCAGATAATAGTGGCCCCGACAATGAATTAATTGAGGAGGATGATGATGAGGAAATTGTCTACAAGCCTCCATTTCTGATTGTCTGAAAGGAATGGGGCGACGCAACAATAAGGGGAGAAATCACTGAAATGTTGTAGCCATCGTCTAGGAATTTCAATGTTGTCTTTTAATTTCCTTGTAATAGCAATGAAAGAAAGAATGAAAATATTTCATCATAAACTCGAACTACGTTGGGCCAGAATTCTCCTTGTGAGATACGTAGGCAGCCTTTCCCGGCCAGGACCCTATAACTATAAATTTTCATTCTCCCCGTGTTACGAAGATATGAAGATCAACGGGCATCGAAAAGCATCTGCAAGAAGACCATAACTCAACGTGATTCAGCCTTCCCCGAGATAGCGTCGAACAAGAAAATTCCTGTTTGTTTAAGAAATATATTCCCTTCCTCAGTCGCGGGTTAAAATGTCCTCAAACAAAGCTACTTGTGTGTTTATCTGCTTCTGTGTGATATTATGCATTTTGTACTCCGAACATGCACTAACAAATTTGCCTTTGAGTTGTTTAGATTCTCAGGTACCTTTAACTGATCTGTGTTGATAAAAGCTGGCTGATCATCCCTACTTCACCAGATCAAAAGGTCCAACAGATTCCTTCCCTGGACAAAACTCAAACAGAGAGAATACAACTATGGGAGACAATAACGACGAGGTCAACCTCACAGACGTTGTGGTGGCTCAGCCTACCGTGGCAGAACAAATGAACTAATCGCGCAGCTGATGCAGCAGATAGCTGATATGAGAGTCAAAATTCAGCGAAGGTAGGACAAGCCTCCACCCGGATTCGACCCTAATTTTGTTGACGCAAGACCTCCGATGTACTTTCCCTCGTCCAACATGGATCCAACTCAGAATCATCCGTCAACACCCGTGCATAACCCGTCTGGGATAGATTTGACAACCAAAAACCCCCAGTATGCTTCCATATCTTATCAAACTCCCTCACCGCTTCCAAACAATCCTCCTTAAATGCCACCACACCCCAGAATACTCAAACAGCACCACCACCCCAATATCAAAATCCGACCGCCTTCAACCACCAAACACCGCATTCCCACTTAACCCAAAACACCAATCCTCAAAACTACCCACAAAACTACCAAACTGTACAAAACGTCCTGAGCCCTTCCATAGCTCCACCCCTCCCAAAAAGAACAACATTCCAAGTTCCCATTCCGGCCGAGCATGAGGTGCACGGTTCCGAGTTGGATCACTATGAGGAGAAGGAGAGAGAGTGGAAGGCAAGGGAAGAAGAAAATATCGACATAAAGGAGGACATTAAAAGAGCAATGAAAAAGTTTCAATGCGTTCCTGACGTCGCTGGATTGAGCTATACAGAATTGTGTATCCACCCAGACTTGAACCATCCTGAAGGGTTCAAAATCCCGAAGTTTGATACCGTCTGAGGGGTAGGCAACCCCATGGTGCATTTGAGTGCATACTGCGACCAACTCGTGGGGGTCGGCAAAGATGAGGCTTTGCTAATGAGGTTGTTCAGCCGGAGTCTGTGCGGGGAGGCCCTAGAATGGTTTACGTCACATGAGACCTGGCAGTGGCCCAATTGGAGCGCGCTTGCTAAAGACTTCATCGATAGATTTGCCTATAATGTTGATATAGTCCCTGATCGATATTTTTTAGAGAAAGTGAAGCAGAAATGGACGGAAAGCTATCGGGAATTTGCCTACAGATGGAGAAAAGAGGCACCGAGGGTGAGGCCTCCAATGACTGAAAAGGAGATTGTAGAAGTATTCGTATGGGTGCAAGAGCCCGAATACTATGACAGAATCATTTTGTTAATCAGAGCCAAATTCGCCGAGATAGTCAAAGTTGGTAAGACTATCAAAGACGGCCTGAAGTCAGGGATGATAGCCCGAGTATCCGCATAACCTGGATCTTCCGGACTGATGAGGAAGAAGAGAGATGAGGTTGCCTCTATTTCATACGGGGGAAGAAAAGTCCCCAGGAACTCGTCGCGTCCTCAAGACCGCTCCAAGCCTCCACCAACGTCTCACCAAGCCTATCGTCCACAATCCAATCATTCCTGCAACTACAATGCTTCCCCCACTTATCCAGATGCCCAAATTTTGTCATATCAAAATCCACCCCCAAATCTCCAAAAATTTCCCTCCATGTACCCAAATTACCCCCAATCTTATCAAATTCCACCCCCTTACCAGAATATCGCTCCCAGCTGCGCTAACGTACAGTCAAGCTATCGAGCACCTTCCCCCTAGATCCAGCATATCAAAGCCCCCTCCCAAATTACCAAGCTCCAGTGCCAATTTACCAGACAAATCCCTACCCTAGAACCCAAGCTCCTCGCCCAAATGCTCGCAATTATCAACAAGTTCCTCCCCCTCAGCAAAGCGGGTATGATCCTTCTCATCCCAGGTTTGAGAAGAGGCCCTCGAGAAAATTTATCGCGCTAGCTGAAAGCCAGACCAAGCTGTTCAAAAGATTATCCGCGGCCGAGTATATCCACCCTGTGGGGCCCAAGCCCGTGGATGTAATCTCTAAGTTCTACAAACCAGAGCAGAGATGTGCTTATCATTCCAACAGTGTTGGACATGATACATAAGACTGTATCAATCTTAAGCATAAGATCCAAGACCTGTTTGACCAAGAAGTGGTGTCCCTACAATCTGCGGCGCCGAACGTCACTACGAATCCGTTGCCGAATCATGGGGGTGGAAACATTAATATGATAGAGACAGGCGAAGACGACTGTCAAGTTGAGAGGATTATTCTTGTTGCTCAGGAAAACTTGGAAAAGTTGTCACTTTTTTAAGCGTCAAGGAAAAGAGAGAGAGTTCGTCATTCTGACACCTGCAAAGGTTGTTGCCTTGGTGCCCACAAAAACTCTCGCCAAACCCAAGTTTGTCATAGAAACGGTCGTGGCCCAAGGCATGACTAGATCTGGCAGATGCTACACTCCTGATGAGCTTGCTCTCGGAGGACAAAAGAAAGATCATGCCAAGAGATCAATAAGTGAAGCAGAAGCCGAGGAGTTCTGGAGGAGAATGCAGCCTAAAGATTACTCCATTGTCAAACACTTGGAGAAGACCCCGGCTCAGATTTCTGTGTGGGCCCTACTGATGAGCTCCTGGTTCCACAGACAGGCTTTGATGAAAGCTCTGGATTACACGTACGTGCCCTCAGGTACAATCAGTGATAACATAGCTGTCATGATTCATCAGGTCATTCGAGGACACCGCATCAACTTCTGCGATGATAAATTGCCAGCCGAAAGGAGATCCCATAAAAAAGCTCTACACGTCACTGTGATATGCCGCGGAAAGGTCGTCAATCGTGTTTTGGTAGACGATGGATCTGGTTTGAACATATGCCCCTTGTCAACATTGAAACAGCTGAAGTTTGACCTCTGAAAATTTGAGCAAAACAAGGTTAATGTAAGAGCATTTGATGGCGTGCAAAGAGACACATTAGGGGCGGTGAACTTGACCCTCCAAATGGGCCCCACAGAGTTCGACGCGAAATTCCAAGTGTTGGATATCGACACCAGCTATAACCTTCTTTTGGAAAGGCCATTCATTCACATGGCTGAAGCCTTCCCCTTCACACTCCACCAAATGATGAAACTGGTATGGAAAAACGAGGAGTTAGTTATTCACGGGGAAAGAAGCCACTCAGGCAAGCAGGTGCCGGTCTTTGACGAGATGCCGCAAGGTTCAAATTTTTACACGGTGGAGTTGGTAAATGCCACCGATGAGGATTTGGCACCGCAGACCCCCATGCCAGCCGTGTAGAGAATGATCTCCACTGTAATACTGTAGAATGGGTTCGAGCCTGGTTTTGGATTGGGAAGAAATTCCCAAGGGATCATTGAACCTGTTTCGGTCCTTGCTAAAGGATCAAAATATGGTTCTGGGTATACCCCCATAGATGACGATGTGAAGATGAAGAAGAAAAAGGATCAAGAGTTGGCTAAACCGATCCCGCATTTGTATCAATCCTTTCCAGTTCGTGAGTATGCTGAGCCTAAAGACTGCGGGGAAGGAATCTGTGACCTTTTCAAGGAGATCAATGCTATCATCAAGGAGGGGGTCGAGCCAGCTGGCAATCGTGATGTTGAACCAGGGGAGATGCTGCAGAATTGGACTTCTATGTCAATCCTGACGTCCCGAACTCTTTGTTAGAAAGGAGTTATTTTATGCATTCTAAAATCGGTGGTTGTCCGAAAGAGGCCCGAGACCCACCATTTCTGCATTTTACTCAATTGTTCAAATTTTGAATTTTCGTTGTGATGTTTAAAAAGGCAACATGGCCCTGTGCCGTGATAAAGTTTGCATTTTTGTTTTAAATGAAAGCCCCCTTATTTTGTTTTTAAACTTTGTTTATTTAATTGTTTGTTATACTTTACTTTCCTAATTTTGTCTGTTTATGATTTCAGTAACGTAAGTTACAGACCTGCCAATGTCATGTCATGTCATGAGCTAAATGAACAAAATGAGACAAACGACGACAAGGTTGACGACTATGACGAAGAAAGTGGAGAACCAGATTATGTTGCAGAAGAATTTCAACAGTTCGAGAATCAGCATAAACAGAATCTAGAGGAGACAGAAACTGTGAATTTGGGAGATTCGGAGTGTGTCAAAGAAGTTAAGATCAGCACCTACCTGAATGAAACTCAGAAGGAGAGCCTGGTTCATTTGCTTGCCGAATACAGTGATGTGTTTGTTTTAGAAGTCGGTGATATGCAGGGTTTGAGTACTGATGTCGTATCTCATAAGCGACCTATCAACCTGGGGTTCGAACCGGTGAAACAAAAGACTTGAAAGTTCAAGCCTGAAATGAGTTTGAAGATTAAGAAGAGATCACCAAGAAAATAGAGTCTCAATTGGTAGAAGTAACACAATATCCAACCTGGTTGGCCAACGTCGTTCCGATCGCCAAAAAGGATGGGAAAATCAGGATTTGTGTTGATTATAGAGATCTCAACAAGGCTAGTCCGAAGGATAATTTTCCGTTGTCGAATATCCATATTTTGATTGATAATTGCGCCAAACATGAGATATAGTCATTTGTGGACTGTTACGCAGGTTATCACCAAATTTTGATGGATGAAGAAGACGCGGTAAAAATGGCATTCATCACACCTTGGGGTGTATATCACTACAGAGTGATGCCGTTCGGCCTCAAGAACGCCGGTGCCACCTACATGAGAGCTATGACGACTATTTTCCATGACATGATTCATAAGTAAATTGAAGTGTACGTGAATGACATCATAATCAAATCCCGCGAGAGTTCGTATCATTTGACACACTTGAGAAAATTCTTTTAGCGTTTGCGTCGGTACAAGTTGAAGTTAAATCCCGCCAAATGCGCTTTTGGAGTCCCAGCTGGGAAGTTGTTGGGATTTATAGTCAGCAGAAGGGGTATTGGGCATGACCCCTCCAAGATTAAAGCAATTCAATAGTTACCACCACCGAAAATGAGAAAAGAGGTGATGAGTTTCTGAGGGAGGTTAAACTATATCAGCCGGTTTATAGCATAATCAACAGTGGTGTGTGAGCCTATTTTAAAATTGTTGATGAAATACGCCCCGACTAAGTGGACTGAGGAATGCCAAACTGCTTTCGATGCTATCAAGAGCTATTTGTCTAACCCACTAGTATTGGTTCCTCCGCGAGAAGGAATTCCTTTGTTGCTGTATTTGTCTGTTTCGGATAGTGCCTTTTGATGTGTACTTGTTCAACACGATGAGACAGGGAAGAAGGAAAAGTTATCTACTACATATGCAAGAAATTTACTCCGAACGAGTCTCAGTACACTTTGCTGGAGAGAACGTGATGTGCTCTGACGTGGCTTGCCCAGAAATTGAGGCACTACTTGTCTTCATATACCACATATCTCATTTCCAGAATGGATCCGTTGAAGTACATTTTCCAGAAAGTGATGCCGATCAGAATGTTAGCTAAATGGAAAATGCTGTTGAGCGAGTTTGATATCGTGTACGTGACTCAGAAGGCAATAAAAGAACAAGCATTGGCTGACAGTCTTGCGGAAAATCCCATTGACGAAGAATATGAACCTCTTTAGACATATTTTCACGATGAAGAAGTGTCATTTGTGGGTGAAGATATTTCTAAAGCGTATCCAGGTTGGAGATTATTCTTTGACGGAGCGGCGAATCACCAAGGTAAAAGTATTGGAGCGGTCCTAGTATCGGAATCTGGATAGCACTATCCAATGGCAGCTAAACTACGATTCAATTGCACAAACAACATGGCTGAATACGAAGCTTGTATTCTTGGTTTAAAAATGGCCATCAACATGAACGTCTACGAGTTATTGGTTATTGGAGACTCAGACCTTTTGATTCATCAGGTTCAAGGTGAATGGGCTGTGAAGAACCCGAAAATTATACCTTACTTACAATATGTGCAAAATCTGTGTAAAAGGTTTCGCAAGATCGAGTTCAGACATACTCCCAGAATACATAATGAATTAGCCGATGCTCTGGCCACCATCGCTTCAATTATCAAACATTCGGATACTGATTACATCGACCCGCTGGATATAGATTTGAAGGAACATCCAGTCCATTATTCGCATGTTG
The DNA here is from genome assembly GCA_027704785.1 of Solanum chmielewskii. Taxonomy (NCBI): domain Eukaryota; kingdom Viridiplantae; phylum Streptophyta; class Magnoliopsida; order Solanales; family Solanaceae; genus Solanum; species Solanum chmielewskii. Next base: position 14,461,619 of record JAKWIX010000327.1, read on the forward strand.
AATCAGAGACAGACGGTTTGCCTTGGTATTTTGATATAAAGAGGTACTTGGAGTCTGGGACATGTCCAGGAGACGCTACATCTAATCAGAAGAAGTCAATACGTCGTATGGCTCTCGATTTCTTTCTAAATGGACAAGTCCTGTATAGCAGGACTCCTGATTTGGGTCTTTTAAGATGTGTGAATGCTGCTGAAGCCGTGAGGCTTATTGAACAGATACATACGGGAGTTTGCGGTACACACATGAATGGGATTACCTTGGCAAGAAATTTTCTTCGATCCGGTTATTTCTGGATGACTATGGAGAATGACTGTTGCAAGTTCGTGCAAAAATGCCACAAATGTCAAGTGCACGGCGATCTGATACGGGTGCCACCTCACGAACTTAACGCTATGAGTTCACCTTCGCCATTTGTAGCTTAGGGAATGGATGTCATCGGTCCTATAGAGCCGGCCGCTTCCAACGGAATTTTGGTCGCCATTGATTATTTCACCAAGTGGGTGGAAGCAGCCTCTTACAAGTCGGTAACAAAGAAAGTGGTGGCCGATTTTGTTCGCAACAATCTGATATGCGGATTTGGAGTTCCAGAATTCATCATTACTGATAACGGTGCAAATCTCAACAGTCACCTGATGAAAGAGATATGTGAACAATTTAGAATATTCATCGAAAATCAACTGCTTACCGCCCCGAAATGAACGGAGCTGTAGAGGCCGCCAACAAGAATATCAAAAAGATTTTGAGGAAAATGATTGACAAACAGCGAGGTTGGCATGAAATGTTGCCATATGCTCTGCTAGGTTATCGAACGACAGTCAGAATATCGACTGGGGCTTTTCCATACTTGCTAGTATATGAAACAGAGGGAGTCATGCCTGTTGAAGTCGAGATACCGTCATTAAGGATCATCCAAGAATCTGGATTAAGAAACGCCGAATGGGTTAGTAAACGGATTGATCAACTAGCCTTGATTGATGATAAAGAAAATGGTTGCCGTATGCCATGGCCAGTTGTTTAGACAGAGAATGACGCGTTCCTTTCACAAAAGAGTAAGAACTAGAAGTTTTGAAGTCGGTCAATTGGTTCTCAAGCGTATTTTTCCTCATCAAGACGAATACAAATGAAAATTCGCACCAAACTTGCAAGTTCCCTACATGGTTCGTAAAGTATTATCTGGAGGTGCTTTGAACCTGTCAGAAATTGATGGCGCCGTATGGCCCAAGCCTATCAACTTAGATGTTGTAAAGAGATATTATGCGTGAAGTTTCATTTTGCATTTTTCTGTTATTTACTTGTAATCGCTCTGTTTTCTTGTATTTGTTCAATTTGAATTATTATCCCTCTTGTAATGAACTACGTCTGACCTGAATTCTCGAGAACGAGATACGTAGCCGGCGTATATCGGCTTCGGTCACCCCATTTATCCCCTTTAATTATTTCTTTAGATCTGAACTACGTTCGACCTGAATTCTCATGAATGAGATACGTAGGCGGCCTTTGTCGGCCTCGGTCGGTTTCTTTGTTAATTTTATTCTTGTTAACCTTTAAGGAGAACTACGTTTGACCTGATTCCTGCCTCAACGGGATACGTAGGCGCCACAAGGGTTCGGTCATATCTCTTATAAGTTCTATTCCCCATTCTGCAATGAAACTGGGACAGAATTTTTGAGAGGGACTCAAACATCCTCCTGAAGAAGCCTCTTCTTCGGCAAGTCAAACTAAAGATATTTCGAGAGCTACAACTAAGACAAAATTTTGAAAAGATCTCAAAAATCCCGCGATCCGTTTAGTACAGTAGAAAGATAAGCAAGACGGTAAACTGGGACTGAAATTTTGAGGATGGCCTCAGTCATGTGGCAAATGAAGCTCTTAGGACAACGCGAACTGGGACACAGTCCAAGGAGAAATATCAAACTCTTAGGACGCGAGCAGAGGAGCGACTTCCAACACAATCGAACCACCTCTACCGAAGCATGTGGGTTTTTCTTTAGTTCTCTCAATTTCTGTCTCGCTTCTGGAAGTTTCGACTTATCGAAAGCAAGTTTCCAATCTGAGTGACAATGTGCCAAGAGCTTTGGAAATTATGTCCGTGTAAGTTCTTAATTATGGGTGTGAAGCGCGCCACATTCATGGCAAAGAGGTTACAAGCCTCCTTTTCATACTCGTTTAATTTGTCGCTTGTCCAAAATCGAAGGTTATCTAGCATAATAGATTGCCTTTTCCGCCGATCGAGTCGAACTACATACAGCCTGATTCCGAAGGCTTAATGATATGTAGGCGGATTCAATGTTGAAAACTCGGCTGTTTTCCAACATTCGCTCTCGAATTCTATTCTCGAGCATTTTTGATACTTTCATAATTCGGTATCGAGGTTACTTTTGATTCCTTCAAAATCATACGGCAAAGCAAGCTTATCGAACTACAAGTGCCCTGAATTCTCATATAGCCTGAGATATTTAGAAAACCCATTTGCAAGGGTTCGACCATAATTCCTAAACCCTTTGTCGAATCCTTCCTTTAAAATGAATGGGGTTGGTCAAAATTGGTTTGGTCAATTTCATTTTCCTCGAATTGCTTGCATCAACCCAAGTAAAATGAGGGACAGTTGTTGACACCCAATTTCGACCCACGTCGGTATAAATTAATTCTCGAGCTTCGTAAGTTTTCCAAACAATTTAAATTAATTAGTTTTATAAATTTTACGAAAATATAATAATATAATGTTTACATAGTTATGTATACAATTGGTATATTTCATGATTATTAAAAAACCATCTCAAAAATATTTTAATTTTAGTAAGCATCTTAGCTTAGCTTAAATTATAATTATACCTTGAATCGCTATATTTAAATTATATTACTAAAATAAAGAAACTCGTTGACTAATTAATACAAATTCATTTATTTAAGGTTTAGCCGAATTTATCATTTTAGTTTAATTGGTTATCTTTTAAATTAAACAAATTCTTTCCCCATTAAATCCCAACCCAATCCTTTTCCCCTCTAATATAACTCCCAGGCGGCCCATCTAAATTTCAGCCCATTCCCAAATCAATTCCAGCCCATTTCCTTTCTTCTTCCATTCTTCAACACCCCAGGCACAACTCCCCTTTCCAACCCAACAACCCAACTAATAACTATTCCCAACCCATAAATTAACCCCAAGCCCATTCCGTCAACCCAACACCTCTCTAATCCACCCCCATATACAAATAAATCTCAGCTGACCCAGCCCAATTATACCTTCTACCCGACCCAAAACCGTTTCCCCCCTCCTTCTTCCCCAAGACAAAACAGAAATTCCCCAGAAACAAAACGTACGCGAAGAAAATTTCCAGAATTCTCCCCCACGCTCTCTCCCTCAAGCACAAGCCCCCTCTCTCCCTTCTCTCTCCCTCGTCAGTACAAGCACCCTCCTCTCTCCATCGCGCATGAACGAGGTGGAATAATGGAAACCTGTGTCCTGCAGCTATCGTGCGGCTCTGCAATATGCAAGATGACACAAATTGTCCTTGCCCGTCCTTACTCGCTTGGAGATGATGACACATCGCTTCGCCAGTACCACGAAGAGATCTCCACCCTCCACCTCTCTTCCCGCTCGAATCGTCCTTTCGGATAAGGGTTGGAAATTCGTTTTGAATTTTAATGGGCCTGAATAGGCATCTGCCAGCCCTGCTATCCGAAAACCCTAAATTCCCCTTCTATATAACACCCCCCCCCCCCCCACCATCCTTACAGAGGTTGGAAAGTTTTTGGGTGGGAAGAACTTGGGAGAGTTTTATCGCGAGGGGTTGAGACAAATTTTGGAAAATATTCTGTTTCTTCTCTGTTTGTTTCAGAAGACAAGAAGCAAAAGAGAATAGGAATAAAAAAAGAGTGGGTTGAAACTACGAAAGGATCACGAACGTTCCCATTTTTTAGGGTCTCAAAGTTGAAAGTTCGTCTCCCTCTTCGATCTTGAGCATTGTTAGCCGAAGATATCGCATTCTCGTTCCCGTGACACTAAGTTCACGGTGGAAGTATTCTTTCAAGCTCGTCGTCCTAGTCGCTGTCGCCGAAGAGGTAAATTTCTTTTCCATTTTTTCAGAAGTTTACCTCATTTGTGTGCGTTTGTTGACTGATAGAGAGAGTTCCATTGTTGTCTATTGTGAAAATGTTGGTCTCGCTTCCTGTTCAATCTATAATGTAGTAAAGTTTGATTTTCTTTGTTGTTTTGGATTTCTTGGTTTGTCTGTTGAGATTTCAAGTAGGTTTTTATTTGTTTGCGTTTGGGCAACCATATTAGATTGATTTGATAAAGGAAATATGTTTTCCCTTATTTGTTTTCCTCTGTATCATAGTAATTTTATCGCATATTTAATCCTATATGATGAAGGAGTTGATATGTTTGCTTGAAACCTGTCTAGAGTCACGGTTTTTTTTTTTCAAACTTCTCTCATCTATGTCCTTTGACATGATGATTTTTAGTTGTGACAGTCGATTTCTTCTAGCAGAAAGTCTAACTTGTTATGTGTGATGTTGTTCATCACTTTGCTGTTTCTTTGTTTAATTTTGGGGGTCAAGCTACGTTGAGATACTCGAATGTGAGTTTACATGGCCTGTTCGCTGTTAATATAGGATGTTATATTTATTGGGTTTGGTTCGAGTTCGAGATGCAACATGTCATGATCTTGTTCTGTTACGTTTGCTCGTTTTGTGCTGCTCATCCTCTTGTTGCGAATTTGTCATGGCGTAGATTTCATCGTATTAGTCTTGACTTAGTTCCGTTTTGGAGAGCCATCGCTTGAATATTAGTTGTCTTACTTTGGCATTCTGTTTTGAACCTAGCTTTCGTAATGTTTTTTTTGTTTTGTTAAGTTGGAAGTTTTCCATGGTACGTTAATGTCTTTAACGTTTGCCAAAGGTGAGTAAATTCCCATCTTTCCCTTTAGTAGTCTTCATGATGACAAGGTTGTTTTGGAAGTGTTTTTTTTTTTGTTTTGTTCTTTTAAGTTTAGGTTCCGTCTGGTGGTCTAAACATGGCAGTCTACGTTTGTGTCTTCTTTCAGAACGATCCCATGAGCATGCATCCCCTTTATATATCCCCTATTTGCATTACATATGTGTATCTATCGATGTGTGAGTTTGAAGCCAGCCCTCTCGCATCTATTGTCCGGTAGTCATGTCAACGGGAAGAGTGTTTAGCAAACAGAGGATGGCATATATATGATGTGCATATGATGTTGTGTTATTTGTTGATCGGCTCTTTGATGCTTTGCTGCTAATCAGTAATGGAGTGCTCGCATGTCCTTGATGATTTTTTTTTAGTATATGCATACACCCTGTGTCATTGCCATTCTTCTTATTTGGTTAGAAATTATCCTGTTCTTGGTTTCGTCTCAATTTGCTTTTGAAGTTATTTATTTCCCCTTTTATTTAGTATCTCAAAATGATTCGTTTCCATTTCAGTCTTTTTAATTTTGTTTTGTTAAGTTGGAAGTTTTCCATGGTACGTTAATGTCTTAAACGTTTGCCAAAGGTGAGTAAATTCCCATCTTTCCCTTTAGTAGTCTTTATGATGACAAGGTTGTTTTGGAAGTGTTTTTGTTTGTTTTGTTCTGCTGAGTTTAGGTTCCATCTGGTGGTCAAGACATGGATGTCTACGTTTGTGTCTTCTTTCAGAACGATCCCATGAGCATGCATCACCTTTACATATCCCCTCTTTGCATTACATATGTGTATCTATCGATGTGTGAGTTTGAAGCCAGCCTTCTCGCATCTATTGTCCGGTAGTCGTGTCAACGGGTAGAGTGTTTAGCTAAAAGAGGATGGCATATATATGTTGTGCATATGATGTTGTGTTATTTGTTGATCGGCTCTTTGATGCTTTGTGCTAATCAGTACTGGAGTGCTCCCATGTCCTTGATGATTTTTTTTTATTATATGCATACACCCTGTGTCATTGCCATTCTTCTTATTTTGTGAGAAATTATCCTGTTCTTGGTTTCGTCTCAATTTGCTTTTGAAGTCATTTATTTCCCCTTTTATTTTGTATCTCTAAATGATTCGTTTGCATTTCAGTCTTTTAAAGAAGAATGCTGTTAGTATGTTTTTTTAGGCGCTAATTCTCTTTTGTTTTTTTGACTGCATGTGAAAATCTCTTTGAGTCCATTTTGGGATTTCATCTCCTTCTTCGCATCTTGGAAGAGCAATAAAGGCTCAAAATTATTTTTTTTCATCGAGTCAACCATTTGAGGCGGTTATACATAATAAAAGTTCCATGAAGATTGAAGGAACTTGAAGGAGGCGAATTGGAAGATTTTTTTATTTACGTTTATTTTCTTGTATTTTTATTTGTAATGGGCTTAAGCCCTTATCGTTTTTTACTTTTCATATTTACTTTGAATTATTATCTGCTTAGTTAGGACAGGTGCGAAAATGGGTTAAAGAAAAAAAAACCCAACAGCAGGTGGGTCCAAATTTCGGTCAAGGCGAACAGAACCTGAATTTGGACCCAAAAATCACTCTCTCTCTCTCTCTCTCTCTCTCTCTCTGTCTCTCTCTCTATCTCACTTTACTACTTGTTTATGTTCTTTTGTTTTGAATGCCTTTTAGCTTAGGGTTAGAATAACTCCAACCTCGTAGAAACGCCTATCTATTTTATCAAAATTTAAAACTAAAATTAAATCTTAAAACAATAAATATTTCAAAATTTGTAAAGTTTGTCTAGATAAAACCTTAAGAAGTTTAACTTCAGAACAGATTCGCAAAATGTTAAACATAGTCAAATTGTTAATTGCCGGAAAACCGTATCAAGCACAGCGTCTTAGGTGCCTTCAAAACCTTCCTAAGACGCTAATAAGAATTCCGAACTCTTAAAATGTTTTCAAAACAATTTTTCTGTTTGAGTTGTTGGAAAACAAGTTTTCTTAATTTTCCTTAAAAAAATTAAGTGGCGACTCCTAAAATGTCGAAAAATATCTTTAAAATAAAACAAACTCTTTTCGAATTATTTTTCGATAAAACAAAGTGAACTTGCATGTTCATATTTTTTAAATTTGTATTATATTCATGTTTTGTTGAAATTGCAAAAAATGGTTTTTTTAATTCTTTTATTTTGAATTTTTGGAAAAGGCAAAAGAAAAATTATAGTATACGCACATAGTTTCTTAATTAAAATTATCTTCTATAGAACTAACCATTCTTAAATTAATGTCGTTGTTATTTTCTCCCTTTTTGTTTTATTCTTAGTTTAAATGGATTTTAAATTTAAAATTGTGAACAAGATCCAAAAAAAAAATACCATGGAACCCAAAATCAGTCAAAATATACAATCCCATATATTTAGTAATTGAAATGTATTTTAATGGAGAAGGGCCTAAATTGCCCTTAAACTATGAGACTGTGCACAAATTAACCCTCCATCAACCTTATGAGTGCGTGCAACAAGAAATAAAGGTATATTTGTGCCCAAAGGTGGACAAAGGGGGTATTTGGGAACCAAAAGGTTAATGGAGGGAAGATTTTCACTTTTTCAAATAGTTGAGAGAATTTTAGGCACCTCTTCGTAAATACTATATCACTTTTTTTACATGAATGCGTATTGACCTTTTCACTTAACTCAATGAATTTCTAATTAAATCTGTAATTTAATAATAATATTTAAATTGGAATATTGCACAAGTACCCGCTAAACCTATGCCTAAAATTTCTGAGGAACACTTATACTATATTAGGTCTTATTACCCCACTGAACTTATTTTATTAATAATTTTCAACCCTTTTCGGCCTACGTAACACTATCTTGTGGGTCCAATGCTTATTGACATTTTTTTCAAGCTAGTACCACGTAGGCTAAAAAAGGGTAGAAAATTATTTATAAAATCATCAATTAATGTAATGAAATATGTAGCACTACATTTTACCCTCGCATTTATTAAATAAATATCATAATGGATTACTTGAAGTCGGCACTCAAATCTTTTATTCTTCCAAAATGGTTTACGTGTAACCTTTCCACAAAGATAGTTTCACAAGTTGGCATATCAATTTCCTCAAAGAAATTAGATGTCATTCTTTTGCCAACCTATTAATTTATTCTTTCCCTATTTTACCTAATCTTGAATGTCATTAATTAACATCAACATCATTGTTAGTTAAATAACATGTCATTACACAACGATCAACATAATAGTCATAAGTTAAAGGATTACAATCTAAAACGATAAAACGACCATAAAAAATTCCAAACCATATAAAACAATATCTAGAGTTATTCTTAAAATCATTGCGACTAAATGATAAATTAAAACCTACATCTAAAAGAACATAGAAAGATACTAAGTTTCGTCGAATCTCAAGAGAATATAGGATGTCATGCAACATCAAAGAACGTCCACCCCACAGGTCACTTTGCATGCGCCTATGCTTTTGACTTCAAGTTTAACATTATCTCCTAAGTAGATCCAAACTCTTCTCTTTCTCAACTCACGAGGTCGGTGGATCTTGAGTCTACAATTCATATAGGATAAGATTTAGTTAGTAAAGAAGTGCTAGAAATAAATGTAGTACTTAGAGATGCATTAAGAAATACTACCTTTTTTAGCTTAATACATTCACGATCAAAACAACACATTACTTTGCAATTGTAGTACTTCATTTTGATCTTATTTCTCTTCTTGAGTAACCTTTTTAATTTCTTAGAATTTAGCTTCTTTTTTTCCTTAGAGGGTCCTTCTCTTGTGTTTTTGTCTTTCTCAGTTATTTTCCAATTCTTCTTGGATTCGAAGCTTGAAGATTTTGTACCACTTGACTCTGACACAAAGGTATTAGAAGAAACATTAGTAACATGAAGATGCTCATCTTCATCATTAACATAGTTGGCAACATCAGAAAATGTTTTGATGTTATCAATATGTGTTACGTTTATGTTCAAATGTTCCCAGTTATTGCTAAGTGATCGAATCACTACCTAAATTTATTGTTCATCTTAAAGAACATGACAAATACTTTTGAGTTGAGCGGTCATTTTGACATCACCATAAGTTTTTTTATATATATATTTTGATCATTTCTCTTTTTTTAAGTGTCAAATTTGATAGTCAACTATCGGGTGTGGGTCTTATACGTACCCCATACGTTCCTCGTAGATTTTCCCACATAGCATCAGAGGTAGGGAGTTTATCTCATTCATGTATGAGGTCATCAATCAAAAGAACTAGCTAGTATTACTCGGGAAGTGGGATAAGCCTTTATTCAAGGCTTATAAACTTCAAGATCCCTAGATATTGTAGAGTGTTACTCTCTTCTGGGTTATTCAAGAGCATTTTTCTCTTTCAGTACATACCATATTTATGATTACAAATGTCGTAATTGTCACCATTAAGTTTTTCACATTTGTTTAACTGAACAATGATACTTTTTTATGTCATGCATATATTTTGAGATATAATAAGGCAAGAATATTTAATCATTCATGCATATTACATGTATATTCAAGAAAATCAATTCTCATTAAGGTTTCATATTAAAAGAAAAGACATGTAAGCGTCCAATCAACATCTACAAATTTAAAATTCAATAAAATTTTGAAATAATTTCATAATGTGTATACAAATATATTGAAGACTTCAATAACAAAGATTTTCAAGTATAATAAAATAAATTGGAAAAAAATATAGTACATAATTTATATATCGAAATTCGAAAAAACAATAACATATTACAAGTCATCTAAATCTAAAATTCTCTCACAAGTATTTAAGGTAGTAAATATAAACCATAAAAGTTGACTGGATCAAATGTCGTGATAAGTAAAGGTCAATCTATTAATCGAAGGTTCACAAAGAGTGTTTGTTATTTAAGCTAAGACTCTCCAATTTGAAATTGCAATAAATCCTACCAATTCAGCACAATTTATTTAAAGAGGTGAATAAAATCATATACTGAAAGATTAAGGGATATATTCAACTACTTAAGTTCGGTTAAATTCTTTTCTTGTTTGTGTTGCCCTAGGATTACTTATTTTCATGACTTCACGCCCTCAAAGACATGTGTACGATGTTCTTCTCTTCTACATTATCCCTTTGCTAGACTTTGAGAATTTCCACTTGGAATAATTCGAGTTTGTTCATCTTCATCCATGTTTGAAATATGAACAACAAAACAATAAGAATTGTTGAATTTTTAAATGTGACAATAAATGTCACTATCATTTGTAGAAGACAAAAAATGTTTAAAGAGCATAAGGACTAAATGAATTTATCAAGGCCAATCTTATTGACTTTTATTATAAATTTAAGTCATAAAAAAAACTAATATGACTATTTTAAAAAAACACATAATATTAATCTTATAGCCAACAAATATACGCAATAGAGGACTTCACATTTTCCCATATTAAAAAAATAACAATACTACAACTTGTCCTACACTTCTTTAGTACTAGTACTGCACTAATTTATTTTTCAAGAATTAAAAAAATGAATAACTCTTTTCCTTCTTTTTATTTAAAAATAATCATTTTATAGTGCAAAACGTTTCAACTCTTCAAGAAATACATTGTACTAGGTTATCATTTCTTCTTTCTATATTCATTAGAACAATCATCTCTTTCACAAAAAACAAATTAGACCCATAAATTCAAAAAATAAAATAAAATAGACCCACAAAATTATGAAGAAACAATTTTTTCCATATGTGTTGTTCAAAGGAACATTGGAGAAAACAAATATATTATTCGTTTGCAAAAACAGATCTATGGAATAATTGTATCACATGTGATTTTAGATCAAAAGATGGTGAGTTCAATACTCATCGGATCTATATTCAATTTGATTCTTGTCCATTTATATGTCTTAAAAGGTAAGGATAAATATTTATTTCATATTCTAAGATTTTCTATTCTATAGATTGAGATTAGTTTTTTGCTATAAGAAAATTTTCATAAAAAAACACATAAGGCGCTGCTTATTTAAGGAAATAACATCACACACGTGGAACAATTAATGTCGCTCTGATGCCAGTGTAATTATTAATATTAAAAGGAATAATATAGTGTATCTTTTAACCATAGCGGAAAACTAATCAATGATATCTTTGTTGAGGATTTGCTCCGATTGGAACTTTGAATCACAAGAAAAGAAAGTGCAATGGCACTAACTAAGTATCCTCTTGGATTGTTTGATGTCAATGTAAAAAAATAAATGGTCTGTTATTTTTCTTTTTCTTTCTTTTTTTATGATATTTCTCTTTTTAAAGTGTGAACTACTATTTTAAATGGACTATATGTTACCGTTAAACAATGTAATTTTTTCCACTCTTTTGAAAAAAATAGTTAGCTTCTTTTTCAAAAATTATATTGTGTCAGGTGGGATCCACATGAACAACCCATGACCCAAAATAACTTATATATCAAGTAACAATTGCTATTTATCAACAATTAATTTGGAGGTTGTAGATGGTATAAATAGGAGTCTAAATAGTAATTACAATAGTGGTTTATGGAGATAAATACTACATCGTACACTTAAGACATGAATATATGGTCTTAATTGATTTTGATCTATTTTTTCACTATAAAAGTATCTACCCTTATGCCATGGGCATTCAACATTTTTTATATAATTAGGAAGATTCGATTTGCCTTAATTTCACATTATAATTTCGGTTTGCCTTAATTTCACATTATAATTTTTCAACGAAGGGTTTCTAATTAACAGCATTACAATTACCCAGTTGCACCAGTTAATAAAAGTGCTAACTGCTACCTATCTATTCTAAATGAATATGTCTCCTCTAAATAGTAATAAGTAAAATTAAATATATGGACAAGCTGATTGTGTTCTTCTTAAATTAAAGGTGAAGTAAATTCAAACATATCTTTAATGGAAGGAAAGAAAAAATGTGTCACGACCGGAATCTAGACTCCAGACGAGACTGGCGTCGTTTACCTTTCAGAGGTCGCAGACAAGCCTACATACGTTGTCGTTACTTCATCTAGGTTAATTTTAGTGAAAAATTTGAACTTTTGTTTAATTAAACTTTATATTGGAAAATATTGATCTCGAATAATACTATCTACGTGAAATCCTAAGCGTTCACAACAACCATTTAAATCAAGATAATAAAATGAAAGATATAATCATAAATATAGAGTTTTCAAAATGACACCAATACAACGTCTGAAAGTAAATACGAAAGAAAGGCTAGTTAAACATACTCCACTAGCTCATTCTTATGTCTACGCTAGAATAAAAAGTAACCATCCTCAAAAGCATGAGGGCCTACCAAATCTGGATAAAAGCTCCATGTCCGGATAACATTTGCGTCGACTCGTAAGCTCTAATGTCCAGCTTTACGTGCACCTAAAAGTAGATAAATGTATCGCATTAGTATACACCTGTACTAAGTACGGGTATATGCAAGCACTCACCCCGGACATGCATGATTTAGAAAAGCTCTCTCCTAACGATATGAGTTATTAAAGGCCAAGTCAGTGGACTTGCCAAAATTGGATTAGGAAAGTCATGCCATGAGAGAACATGCATCATCATACGTATCATATTGCAGACACCACATAACATATTTCATATAGGACATAACATATTGCATATAGCACATATAATATTTCATTTCATTCATTCATATGCCATGATATCTTCGAATCATGGACTTAAAATTAGGACTTCCCAAACTGAGGGATAAACATATGGGACCTCAACTAGGGAGCCTTCTTTACAAAATACAGTGTCTGCTTCATTCATTGATACGTACTTATTTTCATCTCATTCATAGGCTAGTGTAAACACCAGCTATACCCATGATAATGTTTAAGACACTCATTGGGTTCACTGTTCAATTACTAAGAATGACCTAGTGTCATTACATAAGTCTAGCTCACCTCTTGATTATCCTAACCAAACAACTTTCGTGTCGTTCATTTCATTGTGTGAATTACATGAGGCTGGCCTCATTCTTTCTTTGGGAACTTTAACTTTAACCGACATAGATCATGTGAGCTCCATGAAATCCTGTGTCTACCCCACACCTAAAAGTGGTGGAATAACCAGCAAAAGTGAAATCAAAAACATGCTAGCGTATATAGAGGACTAAAGCCTGCTAGATCCCTATGTTGGCTGCACAGGTTCAAAGAATAGGAGATATAAGGAGACCCATACCCGTCTGGACGGACAATATCATATCATGAGAATTACACGAATCTCTGCCTTCCCGAAAGAAGGAATCACTACTCGTAGCTAGTCTATCGGTGTTCAATATAAAGTTTCATTACATACATCTCATACATTATAGAAGCTGGCTTCTAGCATGAGGACATCATTGCTCATTATATGATTTCTCATCTCATCATTTGTAATAAGTATGCATTAATTTAAATACTTTGATTAGAGTGTTCATAGAGATTGGTCTACTCATTAACTTTATACTCTCATAGGTGAGTACGTTTTGGTAACATTTACTCAGGCTCATTTGAGATTGCTCTTATATTTCACATTAGTCTCTTATCATGTTGTCACCACATTCATTTGTATTGGGACACTTGCCCTTCATAATTACACACCTCTTTTTACGTGAATGTTCATTTCATCATAATGACAATTCACTTGGCCTTTTAGTATATTTCACCCTCTTACTTAACCCTTCTGGGGTTTCATCATTCATCACGTTACATCTTAGGTTCATTTACTTTATAAACGTATGTTGGACTTATAAATCCACACACACAAGCCATGAGGCTTCATTCATAGTTCATTTAAGTTATTCATATTGCCAAGATTATGCAGTACAAGACTTATGCATCTTGTAAGTATGCTAAGGTCTCAATTTGATTCCAATAGACAACATTCATTAATTATTTAATCACATAAGACTTATGTGTCAATATGAAATTGTTCAAGGGAACCCTATTTCAAATCCTTTGTATAACACTTCGTTAATTTTTTTTATGATTTTCGTTGTCATAACTTCTTGGCTAGGGAACCCAAGATCAATTCCCCACACCTACACTTTCTTTCCTTTTTTTTATTTTTGCGTTGAACATTTCGGCCTGGGTGACCCATGATCGAAACCCCATGCCCACATTATTTTCTTTTTCCTGTAGTTACTTGATTAATTCGTTTAGATTAAGAGGGTGCGAGATCGAACCCCCAAAGCCTCACCTTATTTTAATTGCATTTTCTCCTTACCTTCTCATTCTTCCAAGAGGTTGTTGGTTCGAATCCCACATACCTCATTTTTATTATTTATTTATTTCATTTTTCTCCTCTCTCCTTCATCCGTCCAAGAGGTTGTGGTTTCAAACCCCACACGCCTCTCTGTATGTTCTATAATCTTTCCCCTAACTTTTCGCTTGAGCTTTACCCCATTTCGAATCCCCCTTACCAAATTTTATTATTTAATTTTATTATAAAATGTATATGGTGAGGACTTGGGTTTCATCCCCACTGACCTCATGCATTCAAAAAAATAATTTTAAACGTGACTTTTTTTAACAGTACGTTGCTAAAAACAAATTTCCAAAATGCTGGAAATTTGTTCACCCTTTTGGCAGTCCATTTTCACAACTTTTAAGTGTTAGATTTAGGACAAATTTTTTTGTAGCATCTAGTGCATATTTAGGTGAGTTTCCATGGTTATATTCGGGAATTTAATCACCTTTTTTCAGTCCATTTTCACACCCTCTTTCACGCTAAACATTAAGATATTTCATGTAATTTTTAGGGAGATCTTTAAGTGCATTTCAAGGTTTCTTTCAATTAAGAAGTATGATTTAATTCAGAAACTTTGAACTCATATGATCATCACGTTTTTAACATATTCGTACATGTAAAATACAACAATTTAAAATGTCAAATTCCATGCTTCAAGCCGAGTTCAAAATCACAGTACACACGTGCACTCAAAAGTTAACATATCACACATTTTCGGAAACTGCTCTTTCATTTCTACATAATTCCGAATACCCATTCAAACAATTAATCAGAACCAGCGCTAAAATCATCAACCAGAAGTCATACCAACACATACTTGAATCTTTCAAAGGTTCAAATGGATGGGGCATGCAATGGGGACACATTAGTTTTTTATTGTGAATAGTCTGAACTTTAGGGGTCTCTTGGGAAAGGGACCAAGAGGCAACAAAACCCATACCTGAAGTGGTTGAAAAAGTTCTTATGTGTTGCCAAAATCCCCCCACTAAGACAACGTCTCAACACCGAAATTAGAAGGAAAATCCGTAGAGAACTTGGTTTTTGCTTTTCGTTTTGAAGCTTATTTTGCTTTTTGAGTTTGAGCGTTCAAGTTCTTGATGAAGTTTTTTTTTTGTTCTGTTCTCTTGTTTTATAGAAAGTTGAGCGTGTAAATAAGGTGAGAGTATTGAGAGACATGAGAAAGAATTAACTTAGGATTAGGAGATTAGGTGGAGACTTAGTCAAATTAGGACTTATCTTAATTGTTTAAAAATCTGATTTTTTTTAAAGGATAAGAGAAATGAACGCCAAGACCCTAAAAATCAGATAATAATCATCAATTAATCCACCAAAATTTCTTTTCCACCAAGGCTCGAACCTGGGTGAAGCCTAACATGCGAAAAAAGTAAATTTCGGCCAATCCCTACCTGAATTGCCCCTCCTCATAAAATTAATTAATTAATTAAATATAAAGGGTAATCAAAATACTACCCTTATCTTGGAAAAGACCATTTTACCCCTAGACCCTCCAAACCTAGGATTACCCCTTTTAAGTACGGTAAAACTCATCCGGGTGAATCTCTTAAATTTGAGTGCCCTACATTCTTGGTTCTTACCTTGCCTAGCTCAACTAACTCACCAAGTTACTTGTCTTGTCTATTGAATAGGTTCTGAGATCAGGTTCTACGCGCAACAAGCCGTGTGAACTCGATCTATTCGATTCATTGTAGGTACGTTTAAGCATTACTTAGCATAGTCATTTCAAGTTGTTACAAAATGTGTGGTATAATTTTTAATAGAGTGTGAAATGCTAATTTGCACAACAAATGTTAGTTAAACATTTTCCTCCTAGAGATGGATTTCTAAAGAAATGGTTTCGAAAGGTAAATATAAGTACGTGAGATTGAGATTGTTATGAAAATTATGAAACGAGATTTGTTTTTTATCTTACTTTGTGAACTCATAAGAACCTTAGATTTGTACCTACCGAAAGGATTTGATAGAATATTAGGATTTTCATGTTGTAGGATCTATTTATAAAGAAACCTTCAAGGCCACAATTTATTTAATTCTACGAATAATTGTTATGTTTAAAAATGTGTCAATGTAAAACGAAGAGCTGTGACTTTTACAAAGAGTTGATTATTTGAAGATTTGCTACTTTTATAAAAATGTGTGAACCATTTTGAATATTTATGACTTTTATAAAAAGTTGTGACTAGTCTGAAGAGTTATGACTAAAAGTTATGTTTTTTTTCATAAACTTATGGCTTTTCTGAAGGGTTGTCACTTTTTGAAAGAGCTATGACCATTCCTATAAGACCAAATAAGCACTCGCTCAGACTAACCTCTGTAGTATATATATATAAAGTATTTTCCTCTTATTTTTCAATAACAAATAACTAATTTCTAAACTTCCTCTTCTACTAAGCCTAGTTTTATAACTGTAAATTATTGTTGTTGAGTGGTTTTCCGATACCGTTGTTTTCGGTACTAATGCATTAGCGAGTAATATCATTCTATCCTATGAGGATATATTTTAACCTCCGATACTTGAGGGGAAGAATTTTCTTAAGGAGACTGTATATTCTATGAGCTCGATTTTCTTCATTAAGAAAAATATTTAATTTATTATATTTAATTTGTTTCACTAACTATTTTCTTTAGTATTGTAAGTTTATAGTTTTAAAAATACTCATTAAAATAAGTATATTAGTAATACATGTTAAAAATCAATAATAGTTACACACCAAAGGTGGCTTGGAACTTTAGTCTTTTATGTAGGCATGTTGCATTATACACAAACATTCTGCGGGTTAGTTTAAATGTTCCTTTTTTTTTTTCTTTCCTTAGGAGGAGAGTGTTTTTGTAGCTCATACTGAAAGGTATTACGTTTATCTTCATCTAAAGCATAGATGTCTTGTTTCCCTAGGGATTATACCAAACTTTTGGCTTTTCTCCTTTAGTTGTTTTTTTCTTACTCCAAGAGTTATTTTATAGACAAAACTAGATTGCTTTCTTATGTGGACATCTGAAGTTTCCTCTTTCTTTTTTTATGGTTTCATCGGTATCAACAGAGTCATATATTTCAGCTAAATGTCATAAAAGGAGGAGGTGGGGGAGAGTCGTACACTTGTTGTATATAATGGGAGTTCATCTAGAATAAATTACATTGGGCTTCAAGTTTATCCAGTATTAGAGTATGACTCTGGCAAAGGTTTACCATATTCTCTTGTAGAATTGTCAAATGTTGATGATAAGTGGGGCCGGGAGGCTGGAAAAAGAGCTACAGGTTTTGGCACCTTGAATGATAGATTCTTTTATCTTCTGAAGCGTTTTCTGGCTCCAAAAGATGGAAAGAAAAATATTTTTAGAAGTCCTTCTAAGTACTCATATGGCTCAAAAGGTTATCTTCGACAAGGCTCTTTGCATCAATTAAAAATGAACTTCATTCTTCTATATACGTATTGATTTTAATTAGAAAATGAAAGATAGGAATACATCTCCCAGGACTGAGTGCACATGATACTATCTGATTCTCCTATCAGAGTCAATACTTATAAGGATGGTCACATATGTTGTAGAAGTTTGATAATCACTGAATCTTAGTTTGCTAAACCTGATGCTGAATTTGACACTTCTCCTACATTCCTCAGGCATGCTTGAATTTCGTGCTAATTTCGATTGTGTTTTTATTATTCTTACTCTTGAAGAAACATTCTTCTCTTCCAGACAAAGAAGTAAATAACTACTAGAGAGTTGGATTAGAGAGAGCAGGAAGTAGTGGTAAGCCTTCCCATCCTGTTCGTGATCCACTTGCATCAGCTCTTGGGCAAGAGCTAGCACCAAATGGAAGAGGTATGATATTTATGTTGAGGGCTCGTGAAACACTCCTCTCACTGCTGGTGCTCCGAAAACACTTTACATAGAGGGATTTCATCCGGGCAGCTCCAGAAGACAAGTAGCTCATTCTTTCCGATGAGAAATTGCCACCCTCAAAGATGGAGACGCCCCTCTCTCATATCTTCTCTCCTCTGCCTCCTCCCTTATCCCTTATTTATTCCTCTCTCCCTCATCCCTTATCTCTTTTCTATGGCAGCGAGCAGCTCCACCGGCGAGCTGCAAGGCGAGCAGCAACAGACAGAAGCATGGCAAGGCCATGGCGAGCAACAGCTTCAACCGGACGAGCAACATCGAACTCCGGTAAACAACTAGCAGATCCGGCACCACCATCTCCCCCCTCTTCTTCTACATAAATCTCTCCTCTTTTCCTTTATTTTCCACCTTATTTTCTCCAAAGCTTGCAGCACTCAGGCAAGCTGCCAAGCAGCAGCAAGAGCAGTACTAGCAAGCCTCTATCGCGAGCAGAAACTCCGGCGAGATGCGCCAAGCGGCGTCGCCCCTTCCCCTTTTCTCCTTCCCTCTCCGATCTCTCCTCCCTCTTCTCCTTGTTCTTTTTTTTCTCTGCAGGGCAAAAAGATACACCATTAGCCGACATCGCTAATCCAACCGGCAAAAATCAGCAACAACAGTTCCGACGAAGTTAGCAGTTCAAAAAATTCAGCAAGCTTCAACGAAGCAAAAACAACAGTAAGAATTCCGGTGAGGTTGAGGTTTTAATACACTAGAGACCGGTCTCTTCAGTCCCACCCGGGTTTGTTTTCTTGTTCAATTTATCATCCTAATTTCTTTTCCTCATTCTGATTTGGTCGAACTGTGTGTCTGCTGCTCCATATGTTTACATATGAGTTTTACTTAATAAATTTTCTTGCTTTGACTTGTTAGTTCATATACTTAAAATTTTCGTTATTAAATATTATGGTGTATTGTAATGTCATATATGGGATATAAACCTCCTGAGAGATTTTTTATTATGATGCATTATATTTACTCCAATTCGGATCCGTTCCTTTGCTTGAATTCGTATGCTTAGTTCTATGGGCTTAGTCTTTGCTTATATAAACTTTGTCATCGTTTCTTATGTTTAGAGTGGAGTTTTCTTTATATATGTACAATAGTGATATATTCTTTTGGAGTATTTTATGTTATTTGTCGAATGTTAATTGATTTTGTTTGGTATTATTTCGTGTTAGAATATTTATGGTAAATTTTCCATGATAGCATATCTGACATAATTTATTTGGTAAAAAGAACTAGATGATTGCTTGATTGAATATAGTTCAATGATTTATTTGCCTTATTTAAGGTCAGACAAATTGCTTACTCGGGCATCTTTGGCAAAAGATAAATCCGATTCGTCTCTCTCCCTTTGAATAGTAGAACTATAATTCATTGATCTCTTTTTCTTTACTTGAAAAGTGACTGATTTTTACTTGTTTATATATGGTAAAATAATATTATATTTTGCTCTTCTTTATTTCAGAAAAATATTTTACTCCTATTTATTTATATTGGGCAACAAAATATTTTTTTAAAAAAAATCTTATTTGACTCTTCTTTATTTAAAGGAAAATATAATTACTCTTCTTTTTTTCTTTCTTGCTTGTTTATATTTGGCAATAAAATATTTTAATTTTTTAAATTTGTCTCTCGTTTAAAATAAGGAAAATGATATATATTTATTTGATTCCTTAATATTTATTTTTCTTAGTGCTCCCCCCTCTTTGCTTTAAAAGTAGACACTCTCAAATCTTGATATTCACTCACATGGACTCTCTAACCAGTTTCTCTCACGACTCAAACACATCTTCACAAGAACTCTCAAGTTCTGATTGCTCACTCACACACTCTTTTATCACACGCAGGTGCAACCTTATTCTTAACTCTCTCTCCTTTTCTCATTGCTCATATTTGAATACTAATAATATTTCTCTACTCTTAAAAATAATTTAAGATTCTGATAAGAATTCAAGTGTTTTTTTCTACTTTGTTGTATTCAGATTATGATCTCTATTGTTGATAATCTTTTCTACATAATTGGTTAGCCCTCTTTACTAGTTTAAATTTGATTTTGCATAATTATAAATATTTGTGTGTTGGAAAATGAAACAAAAAGGAAACATCTGAGTTAGTTTCATCATCCCTTTATGTGTGATAATATAACTGTAGTTATTCTTTATCACTTATTGTGTTATATATATATATATATATATATATATATATATATATATATATATATATAAATATTTATATATATGAGTATTTGGTTATTATGAAAATTTGATGTTACGTTCATATATGTGTTACATCCGTTCTAAAAGGTTTGAAATTAGAGTTCAAGATGTTGAAGAATCACCTAAAAGAAAATTTCGGACGAAGCTATTTATCTTAATATGTACCTGGTTCATTATTTTAGTAATGTTTGTAAAACTCGCTAACCATATAGTTGTGTGTGTGTGCGTGTATATATATATATATATATATATATATATATATATATATAGTCTAAGGGGAGGGGGATTATGTATTAATCATCATTTTGCAAACATACTTGTGTTAGAAGAGCATGCATATAGGTTTGTTACTGGTTTGATAATCCTTGTTTGATAAAAAACGGCTTTAATTCTAGCTATAAAATAAAATAAAATAAAATAAAGTAAAGTCATCTTTGCTTGGTCACTTGGTTAATCTTGTCAATTTAATTTTTGAAACTAAAGTTTGTGTAAAGTGTTAACTAATTGTCTTTTGCATGTAACTTTTAATTGATAGTACTTATAAAAAAACAATCCCACGT
Organism: Solanum chmielewskii; assembly: GCA_027704785.1. NCBI lineage: Eukaryota > Viridiplantae > Streptophyta > Magnoliopsida > Solanales > Solanaceae > Solanum > Solanum chmielewskii. The sequence goes on from JAKWIX010000327.1 coordinate 14,482,499, forward strand.
CTTTAATTTTCTTTGGATCCTTTTTCTAATTCTAGAATTCATGCATATAGGATCTAATTAAGTGTTTTGTATGTCAAGAAATCTGTCCGATTTGTTCAATATTTGGCATTTTATTAACTTTTCATGCAAATCATAGAATAAAATCAATAATTAGTTTCCTCAAAATAGCTACTTGGTTTTCCTAAATTAAATATATCTTTATATTTTATTTTTTAGCATTCTAAAGTGAATATTGTCTTAAAATAATATTGGCTTTCTAATTAAATTTTCTGCATGTGTAATTACTTTCTGCCTAAAAGTATTTTCAGCATTAATAATCAACTGTTACTGTTCTAAAAAATTGTTGTTCTTAAAATAACTTTCGGCATTAATGAATAAATTTGCTACTTTACAATACTTTCCGAAATATAGTCCCTCTCATTTACTATTTTCTGCATGTCAAATATTCTCTCAAATAATTTTCTGTCTTAAATAAATAAAATTCATTGGTCTAAATAATATGTTCTGCCATAATAATTAGTTTGCTACTATTTTAAAATGAATGCATGTGTAATTACTTATTTACTACTTGGAAATCAACAAAAAATAAAAATATGTTATGTCATTAATTTCTGCTCATTTTTTAGATTAATTAATCACTAAAATTTTCATCTATGTCATAATCTTTGCCCTCTCATAATTAAAATTTTATTGTTATAGCATTTTCTATTTGTATGTTCTCATACATCGCATGAAGACCTTTTATAATTATATGTTGTTTGTGAAGCATGTCTAATTAAAATTAAGAGGCCAAATTGAACTCTATCGTGTTGAAATGAAAGTCTTTTTTATCTTGTTTGTTTTGCTTGGTGTCTAGGAGGGACTTATAATTATTTTGTCTAAACCTACCCTATTAAGACTTCAATTCCTCTTGGACATTAGGTTGGAACGACTAGGAATCTTTTAGGTACGAAATGCATGCGGTGGCTGGGTAAGGATAGTTGACCCTATTAAGATGAAGACATCGACTTAGGCTTAAAAAGACAAAGTTTGATTTGTCTGTCCCTATATGACATCCTATAGATAAATAAAAACAAAATCCCCTCCCATTTACCCCTTTATTTGTTTGATGATTAAATTTAATTGGGGTAGCTTAAAATAAAAATAAAAATTATTTTCTTATTTATTTATCCCTTTTCTATCTTCTTGCTTATCTCTTATTTATTGCTTAGTATATATATATTTTATTTATTATTATAACTTAGAATCACATGCTTAAATATTTAAATAATAATATAAGTTATTTGTTCAACTTGTTGTTTTATCACATAGTCTTATATGTTGTTTAATTAATGAAGTAGTTTTAATTGTTCAATAATTCATATCACTTAGCCTTCACATGTTTAATTAATAATAAATTAATCTTTATTGTTTAATATTATTTTATCACTTAGCTAGCATTTTAAAATTAGAGGAATGATGCACAATTACCCCCTTAATCTATGCCCGAAATCTCAGAGACACACTTATACTATACTAAGGTCCTATTACCCCAAAACTTATTTTATAACTAATTTTCTATCCCTATTCGGCTTATGTAACACTAACTTGAAAAAAAGTCAACCAGTGTTGGGCCCACAAGATAGTGCCTCATGGGACAAAAAGGCATAGAAAATTATTAATAAAATAAGTTCAGGGGGGTAATTGGACCTTACTATAGTACTAGTGTGTGTCTGAGTTTTCGAGCATAGGTTGAGGGGGTACTTGTTCATTATACAAAAATAAATAAATAATGAGTGACCTTATTTGCTAATTGTGACCCCCACATAAATTGCATGAGATACAGCCGGGACCCACCTTTATGGACCTTGAGGGATGCCTAACACCTTCCCCTCGAGCTAATTTAAACCCTTACCCTAATTTCTGATTTCTGATTTATTGACCTTAATTAAAGTAAGTTATGTTAGATAGGTGCCCTAATGCGCCTTAATTCGTTAGGTGGCGACTCTTCAAAATTCAAATTTCAAAAGAGTTGTTAGGTCGCACAATATTGTTTTCCGAGAAAATGGGGCGTGATAGTTATCCTATTTTCTTGTTCAGTTTCCTCTTTTCATTCTTTTTTTCATCTCTTATTCTCAATTAGTAAAGATCTCAAGGATTTAATCTTGAAGTGAACTTGCATACTCATAATGTTTGAATTTGTATTATTTTCATGTTTGTTTGAAATTGCAAAATAGGTTATTTTCATTCTTTTATTTTAAATTTTTGATACAGGCAAAAGAAAAATTACTGTATACGTACATAATTGCTTAAGTTAAATCATCTTCTATTGAACTAACCATTCATAAATGAATATTGTTGTTATTTTCTCTCTTTTTATTTTATTCTTAGTTTAAAAAGATTTAAAATTAAAATGGTGAACAATATACAAGATTAAAATAGCATGGAACCCAAAATCAGGCCAAATATACGGTCCCATATATTTAGTAATTCCAAATTATTTGAAGGGAGAAGGGCCTAATTTGCCCTTACTATTAGACAGTGCATAAATTTACCCTTCATCAGCCTTATGAGTGCAAGACAAAAAGAAATAAAGGTTGACTTGAGCCGAAAAGTTGATGTCAGGGGTATTTGGGGACAAAAAGGTGAATGGAGGGAATATTTTCACCATTTCAAAATATTGAGAGCATTTTAGGCCCCTCTTCGTAAATATTATATCATTTTAGTTACATAAATGTGTATTAACCTTTTCACTTATATCAATGAATTCTAATTAAATCTGTAATTTAATAATAATATTTTAATGTGGATAATGCACAAGTACCCCCTCAACATATGCCTGAAATCTCAATGACAGACTTATACTATACTAAAGACCTATTACCCCCCTGAACTTATTTTATTAATAATTTTCTACCCCTTTTCGGCCTACGTAGCCCTACAATTGTATTGATGATATTGTATTTATATCATCAATACAATATCAATTAGATCATAATTCAATGTTAGGAAATCTTTTATGCAAGAACTCAATGCTCAAGTATTAAAACAAAATTAAATTTTTTATAAAGACTTCATAAAATATGGATCATGCCGAAATATTGACTTGTATGACTCAATGCAAGGTTCTCAATAACCACAAATGAAAATAAATACTTGGAACTGAAGAACTTCAATGATACTACTCATATCAAGAATGCATAGCCCAGAGGATTCATGCAGAAGTACGAGCATGACTACTCAACTCATGGACTCAAAAATACTTCTCATCTTAAGACTGCTCGACTTCTAGTGTTCATGCAAAATTAGGCATGAAAAATTAAACTCAAAGACTTCATGGTAACATATAGCAGTCTCATGATTATAAATATAATCTCAAAGGGGATTAGAAACTTAATACTCAAGACTTAAAACTTCAAGATACTACTGCTCTCAAAGATACTCAATTTATGGAATTCATTTAGAAGTTATGGGCAAGAACAAATCAACTCAAGGGTCAAGATATACATAAGGAAATCATGTATACGACTCTTCTAATTCTCAAACATAGTTACTCAAAAGTACACTCAAAGAGATGATGGATCTAAAAGGATTCACAATTGAAATCAAAGGCTTCTTTGAACTGTACTCTTAACTCTCTTTTGAATGTAAATAATGAACTCAGGAGTTATGGTTAATTTTATGAAGCATATAATGATGATAAAGTGGATGCATGTATACATTATCCTCACTCTCATACTCACTTCCTCGCATCTTGAAACCATGACTCCTCAAAAGGACTCCAAGAGACTTTCCCGAGATGACCAGAAGAACATTCAAGACTTAACTTTTAGCATTACTTTGAATTTGATTTATGAATTCAAGAGATTTTTAGGTTTTTGGGAGTAGTTTACAGTGATTAGAATCAAAAGGAATGAAGATACACTTTAAATGGGCTCAAACTAAACAAACAAGGGAAATGAGAGGGGGATGGAGACACTGGCACATTACGGGCACTGGCCGCCAGTCCGTAACATTAGAGGCTGCATATGGGCGCACTGCAGGGGCTTTTCCCCAGCCCCTTTGGCACATCTGAGGAGTGACATGCTAGCTTTTCTTGAAATGATTTGATGAACTCTCAAGACTTAACTCTTAAATTTACCTAGAATTTGAGTTATGAATTTAACATAAGCTTGAACATGATAAAAATGAAAACATACTTACATCTTTTCAAACTTACTCAACTAAAGGAATACTTAAGGATACGCAAACACAATCAACTAAGAAGTACTTAAGGATATTATACGCAACTGAGAGATTAGATGTTTAAATAAAAATTTTGATACTCAACTCAAAGATATGACATTCGACTCTAGGTACTCAAGTCAATATGAAGCAAGAATATGCATCGATTATATAGAACTCTTCACAAAACATGAAAATCAACTTAGTTCGTTAAAGAGAATGGAATAGGAAACTCAACTTACTCATATATTAAATTAATTTAGTTTATGTGATAAATCGATAATCATGACTTAAGAGCTATAGTGATGATATAACACTTCATGTCACGCTGCGAAGGACCATCCTACACCTTGCCATCACTATAGGACCTAACTTAACTTAATAGATCCACTAGACTATTGTGAAAAGGATTTTTCTAAAAAGTATGACCTTTTTGTACCTATGGTGGCTACATGGCTCAAGAAATAAGCTCAAAATTTATCTTGAAAATCTCAGTTTCCCTTCTTGCTTCATTTAGAAAGCTATTACTCTTTTCTGAAAACTATCCCGAAGGCTCTTTGGAAATCTCAAATCCATTCTTATTTACATGTGAAAATATCATAAATCTCTTTGGGAACACGTAGTCCAAATATACTTTTGAGGTAATGAACTTCAACTTTACTCTTTACTGTTTACTCAATTTGTACTTCAAGTCTTAAAACGAAGCTAAAATGTTTGTAAAAGACTTTTGAGAACTTTATAAACTTTGTTTGGACCTGCATATTAACTTCTATACTTGAATCTTAACTTTAATTGAATTGAAGTATGGATTCAAGGTTCATAATCCTAGAAAGGTTTTAGACTTGAATCTTAAATGCACAACCTAACTTCAAAAGGTCATATCTCACTCATCCAAACATAAAACTTAGAAAACTCGGTGGAGTTGGAAATATAATTCAAAGATCATTCCTAACATATCTTTTATCACATCTAATTCAACCTGTTCTAGGAGTTAGGTCGTTTGAATAATTGAACCTAAACTAATACTTAGCTTAACTCTCCAAATTTCAAATATTTGTTATTTCCAATTTAGTTCATTTAGAACTCAAGGTTATACATCTACTGACCTTAACACTCGTGAAATTTAAATTCCTTGTAAAAATTTCATTCACTACTAAGGTTGGTTCGAGTCTTAGTTCGAATGTTTTTCTGGGGTGTTACAAAATGGGGTTGTGGTTTAGTCTTAGAGGGGGTGAAAAAAGACTAAACTACCTCTCTAAATAACTGATGAAGATTGTCTACTAGACTATGTCTCTTTTGTGGTTTGATTATGGACCATAGATCCCATTAGTGGAATTTATATTAAATTTTAAGCCTCAAAGTCTATTATATAGTACGTAGTTCTCAGGGCCGTAAGATGGATCGCAAGAATTTGGTCACAAAATTTGACAGCTAGTACTTTTGCAATGACATGGTAGTATCCGTCTTTCACAACCTCAAGAAACTATGGTATGACAGTCTCTGGGAATTTGGCCATAACTTTTTACTGCAAACTCTAAATAAGGCAAACTCGATGGCATTGGAAAGACAGTCTTCAATTTGAAAGGTCATGGAGAACCTAATTTAATATGTGCGACGAGATAAAATTGTTTGAAATTATCGTATGTAGAATCTTATGTCAAAATTTTATTGATAATAAAGTTTTCAACTCAAATTTTTACTAGGGGCTTCTTGTGACCTTAAGTCATATCCAAATCCATTCGAACACGAAAGAAATAAGCTTTACACATATGGACAATTTAAGAATCAACCGATATGATTTTTAAATGCAAATAAAGAATGGTTTGTCCTTTAGTTTAGACTTTTTTGGGGTGTTACAAATTTGATGGAAAGTTTATATTTTTTCAATCCATTTAAAACTTTTAGACAAAGGTATATTTGACCCCATTGCTCTTTTCTGCTCGAGCTTATTAATCATTAACTGCTATTGCTCAATGCCTAGTTATTTCTTATGAGATGCATTAGTCCTTTATATGTCTGCTATTGTTCTCTTTTAATTTTTGTTAATTTCAAAGGCAAAAGAAAAATGCAGGATTCAAAGTCAATATTAATATCAACACATATTGAGGTGGAGCTCACGTGTAGGGGAAGCAAACCACATGGAAAAATTAAATTACCTTTGAATTCTCTTTTGATTGTCGTTGTAAAAAAGGATAACATTGTTAGGTCACACTCAATTATAATGATGACATCTATTGATGAGTTCTAAATTTTTCATAATAAAATAGAAGAAAAAATCAGTACTCAAATATATAAGAAAAGATTATCCAAGGTTGATATATGAAATCAGAAGAATATTGGTATGCATGCATATATAGAAGGAAAAAGATAAAGAACATCGGTACTCACACATAAAAAGAAAATAAGAACAATGTAAAAAATTGTTCATTAAGAAAAGTAAAGAGAATGCAGGAAAGTAACCGACCACACAAGGAGAAAAATTAAATAATGTGGAATCTCTTTACAGACATATATTTCAATCCGGATTAGCCTACACATAGATGGAAAGAAAATCAAATAACAATCAATCTTAGCACATGATATTAAGGGTACAACTTCACTTGAACTAGAAATACTATTCACTCTTTTATCTTTCAATGAATATTGAATTTGATAAGATTTTGTAAGTGGTCAAGGCACAAAAGAAAAGGAAATATTAAGGTTAGTTTTTGAAATTAGAAGTTGTAGTCATTAGAGGATATGTGAAGTTATAGAGATCGGGAAATATCCACTCAAGTTGTACAATCCAGTTCATTCAATTCTTTAAAGGAAATCTTTATAAACTAAAGGAACTGTACTCGGCATCACATCTGAAATAACTGAGCCGGAGCCAACCTTTTCCAACTAGTGTCTTTTGACCCCCTTCACTGTAAAATACCGTTGTATATACAAATAAAATTTTAATTTAATAAAATATATATAGAGGTACTTAGACCTTTTTAACACAAGTGGAATATTTAGTCTCGTGGTTAAGGGGTTGTAAATTTTTTGTTAAGTCACATGTTCAAACATTATTACCCTCATAATTATATTCTTATTACAACCATTACATCCCTTGATACAAATTTTGGCTTCACTCTGAGACAGCAGAACTAAGTAGCATCGATAAAGAAGTAACAAATCCTACCAAACATGATGAAAATGATTGTCGAAGTCAAATACATTACAACCATTTTTTTTCAAATAATTAAGAGGCAATGATATATAAAATGCATAATGTTTTGTTATATCAACCCATTCTCTGCAGTTTGATAATCGTTATTAACGGGGTAGGGTGATACCTTTTCATGGAATGTGAAAATTTGCAATTAGTATCTATTCTAAGTAATTTTAGTCAATCAACAAAAATTTCTTTATGTATAATTAGAGTCTTATACCTTTACATAATCTAAGGATAACATTTATATATATATATATATATATATATCATATTCTTTCTAAATTCTATTGTAGAATCATACTGAATGTGCTATTATTGTATCCATGACCGTTAATTCTTAGCAATTGGCACTATATGATGATTTGTGTACAAAACATTCTATATGAGTTGAGAAATCATGAAGCTTTATTGATTAATTATCAAAACATTCGATGTTGATAGGGTTTTACTTCCAACCTATCATCAACAGACTTTCTTAATATGACCATTTAACCTAAGAATGGAAGGTCAAATTCAAACATGCTTTGTATCTACCAAGTCACGTGAAAAGAAAAAAGTATTTCACTGTTCAATATTCACTTATATCATTTGAATTCAACGCATGTTATACTATTTGATTGCAAAATATGAATAATATATAATGCCCAACGTCTTTTTTTTTGTGGTTGTTATTATTATATTGTATTTATTATTTGTGTCTTTTCTATTATTATTCATAAATGTCTGAGATATCAAGACAAATTAGTGTTATAATGTTGAATATGAGGAAATGTCTTTGAAATTACTTGTTTTTTTTGCTTAAAAAAAGTTATATATAAATCGATAAATATCTCTATAAGAAAGATGTAACTCATACGGTTAGAAAAAGGGATTCAAAACCTATTTTTGGTTACAAATTCTTAAATTAGGTGTGATATTATTTTCTTGCGTAAATACTTTTTCAGTCAAAGAGAAAGTATATTTTAAAGGAAAAATTACAAAAGTATACTACTTAAGACTTTAATTAACCAAATATCAATGTAATTCTATTTAATTGCAAACATGCTTTTTAAAATACATGTATAGCTAATTAATTGATTTTTTTTTAAAGTTTATTTATTTTTTAAGATTTTTTTTCACTCATGCTTGTTGATTAACATGCATTTAATGTGGAGTATAATTAGGGTATTAAAATTCTCCAATATTATCTTTTCTATTATAGTCCCACATCTACACGTTTCATTGATTATTATTTGGATCATATTTATTTTCTTCTTTTTTCTATATAACTTCTTACATTATCAATAATGTTGATGTAGCATAGTTGAGTTATAGTTTCTAGGAAACTTCTTTCCCAAATGCTTAAACTCTCCATATTCTTCATATATGATGTTTCATGTTGGTATACATTACCAGAATATCATTGTTGGATATTGTGTTTATTTTGGAGTTTAGCTACTTCTATTTGGTTGATTATGTTTGTTAAATTTTTGTGAGAACTTATTTTGATTTTGGTTTATAATAAACATTTCAACATAAAAATGTGTTTTTGATGTATATCATAACTATGCGGGAGATTGGTATATAATACCAACATGTAAGACACTATATACCAATATTATTACATGTTTTAACGTAAGTAGTTGCTAAAAGATTTGATCTACGATGTTGGCATGTAATATCAACATTTTACTCAAAACAGAATCCTTTACTTTAAGTAGTGGTTTCATATTCAATGTTTCATGTAGGTATAAATTACCAGAATATCAGTCTTTATATACACCAATTTTTACTTTTATTTTTGTTTACACAACAATGCCAATTGTGTACGTGTTGGGTATTCATAGTACAACAATTATTTTAATCATTTTTAGCATTAATATACATAATATCTTACGTTGATGATGTTGAATATAAACAAAACCTTAACTTTAACTACTTTAAGTTTATTTAATGTTTCACGCTGGTATATTATATCATAACATCATCTAGTATATACTCCTAATTTATTAACAATACTTGTCCCAATTTTACCAGAAGTACACCAAATCGATACGTGATATCTATTATATAAATTCATTTTTATTAACTTTTTTCTGTACAAATTCAAAATTATACCAAAAAATTTACGTTAATGATGTGCATTAGTTTATTTATTCTAAGTAATGTTTTCAATTCAATATTTATCAATATTTGTGTTATTTCAAAATGAGCACACCAATTATGCTACATTTTTTTGTATGTTGCACTAACATTCACTTATTAGCTACAACACAAATTTTTTGAACATGTTGCATTTATTTGAGTCACCTAGAACGCGACACCGTATGACCAACACGCTAATACCAAACATGTATATCAAACATGAGAATACCAAGGATGTGTTAATTAAATCATCAATAATATGAATAAACTATACAAGAGTAACCAAATTGGAAAAAGAGCTGTTATGCCTAATATACAACATTTACTACAAGTAACTTCACTCATCGTGTGTTATCCTTCATTGAGTCCCTTCTTACGTCATTGCTTGGTGGTTTCCTTGTAATAACCCATATCGTTATGAATCTTCATTGTTGGAGTGTTGACATCCAATTTTGACCCGCGTCGGTATAAGTTAATTATCGAGCTTCCTAAATTTTCCAAATAATTTAAAATTAATTAGTTTTATAAATTTTACGAATATAATAATATAATACATGGATTTTTGCTACTCCGGATACTTTTATCATAATTTTCGATGATTTATATTTTACATCGTGGTGTATAAAATTGGTATATCCCATGATTGTTCAAAAACCAAAATATACATAGTTTAGTTTAGTAAGTATTTTATTAGACTATTTTAATTTAAATTATAATCATACTTTTTAAGTCACTTTTTGCGATTATGTCGCTAAAATAGCGGAGCTCGTTAATTAAATGATACAAATTCATTTTTTATTTGAGGTTTAGCCAATTTTTGATCTCATTTATTCTATTAACTAAAATGGGCCATCTTTTTGAAATCTAACCCATTAGCCTTTTAACACATAAAAAGCCCAGATTTGAGCCTATGTATTTCCTTCTAATTTCCAACCCAAGCCAATTTCTATTTTTAGTTTCAACCCAATTAACCTCCCAGGCCCAACTCTCCCTTTCAAAAGTTAATTCCCAAGCCCAAATGTCCAACTTAATCCCTTTCCCCGCCTTAAATTAATGTAAAAATTAGGCAAATGACATACTGTAAATGATAAATTATATTGTATCCCTATAATATTAATATTTACCAAAAATCTCTTATTTTTAAGAATTCCGGATACTTTATAAAATAAAAATGATACTTAAATATAAATAACCAAATATTTTTTTTCTATAACTGTTATAGCTAAAATCAAGGGTAACTGATTTCCCTTCACTTGATTTAAGTTAATCTTGTATCTAATTTCACTCCTAGGAATTTGGGCAAATCAACTCCATGAAAAAAATAAAAATAGCAACAATAATAGTACCATGTGAAGGGGATATATTAATAGACGATTTTTTCCGGATATATAATAACGATGCCCTTTGATAAGTATTTGTTGCCGGAGCTCCGGTAAGATGATATATTGTAACTAAAATTTAAGTCTCAAATTTAGATTCTGAATTTGATTATCTTTTTATTTGTTGGACATGAAATTTAATGTATCTAAGAAACATATTTAAATTTAATTTTTCGTTTATATATAGATTCAAATAGTATTTTGTAAGTATCACGTGATAGAATGATTCTTTGTTTCATTTTTACTTATATTTCATATATATTAAGGTATAAAATAATAGTATATGTGTATAAAAATTTAAGTATCTAATTTAAATTGTGAATTTGAGTATCTTTTCATGTGTTGGACATGAAATTTAATGTATCAAAGAAATATATTTTAAATTTAATATTTCGTTTATATATATAGTTTCAATTAGTATTTTGTAAGTATCATGTTAACCTGTTTTTTTATATGTTAGTATAAGATGAATTGTATTAAGTATCTTTTTAATCTTATCATAATTTTTGAATATATTTGTTAGTATGTTCAATTAATTTTATTAAGTATCATTTTTTGGTGATCATGATAAAATGATTCTTTGTTTTATTTTTACTTATATTTCGTATATATTAAGGTATCAAATAATAGTATATGTGTATCATACTGTCATACTGTCATACATCTGTTATTTAAGTATCATGTTTATATGAAATATTGATAAGTATATAAAAATTTAAGTATCTAATTTATATTGTGAATTTGAGTATCTTTTTATGTGTTGGACATGAAATTAATGTATAAAATTTAATTAGTATCATTTGGGACGAAAAAAGGGATTTTTGTAATTTAATACATCAGTAGGAAATTAATGAAATTAAATAAATTAAAGTAGTGTATTTTAGTAATTTTTCCTAAATTAATTCCCGACGTTCCACCCGTCCTTCCCTCTAGCCCAACCCCCCTTTAATTTAACCCAACCCACTATATTCAGCAGCCCAACCCCAGGCCCACTTCCTTTTATTTATTCCCAGCCCAAACATCCAACCTGCTCACCCAACCCGATTCCCTGTGACCCGACCCAACTCCCTTTTTGATTTTTAAACCGACCCATCCTTCCCTTCTTCTCCCCTCACCCCACGCGATTCCCCCCTGCATACGAAAAAACCCCAGAAAAAGAAAATTTCCAGAAAAAACGCAGAAGCTGCGTACGAAAAATAGCCCCCAGTCGCGTTTCTCGTCTCCCCACGCGACTTCTCCCTTCCCCAACGTCTCCTCCTCTGCCTCGTTCTGCTCTTGTGCAGTGCTTTTCGGCAAGAGCAGACCTGCGTGCTCGTCCTTGAGATGGAGAGATGATGCCACGTAGTGTCTATGGGACAAGAGGTTGATCGAGAGCGTCCGTTCTGCTCTTCCTGTTTCGGAATAAGGCCGAAAATTTCAGAAAAAGGGGCTTGACACAAAGAGGAAAAGATTTCAAATTTCAAATTCGAAATGGGCCGAATTCGTCTTACCCGCCTCGAATGGAAACCCTAATTTTCTCCTTCTATTTAAACCCCTTTTCTCCTCCAGAAAAGGGGTTGGAATTTCGGACGAAAAATTTTAGTTTGGGATTTGGTTGGAATTTTTTCTGTTGTTTTGTCCATTCCGGAGAAAAACAATGAGTCGTCGAAAATATTCTGGTCCTTATCCTGTCTGAGGGAGAACAGTCGAAATTTCTTGGCATATTTTTTTTTTTTGGAAATCATTGGGTTGTTCTGTTGTTTCTGGAAAAAAAGAGAGGGAAATTTTGGTTTGAAAATTTGAAGGTTGGGAGTTTTTCTTTGGGAATTTCGTCGAAGATAAGGATACGTATCAAATACAGACGATTTTTATATTCAAGAACATCCGACTAGCAGTCCGGTTCTTTATCGCTGTTGTTCATCTCGTCTTCGATTGTGGATAGTCGTCGGCACTTATCTCGTCGTGGAAAGCCCCTGCTCTGCTCGTTCCAGTTTGCTGCTCCTCAACAGGTAAAATACTTTCGTTATGTAACTTTCTCCTCTTCTCGACTTCAATATGGTGGAGGGAGTGTTGGAAATCCTTTTTCGTGTATGTCTACTGGTGGTTGTGTTGCTGTTCGTCAACTGTTATCCTTTCGTTTCCCCTCGAGTCAAGTTTATTCAGCTGTCATCTGTTAAGTCGCGTTTGTTTTCATTATAAGATAATATATAAAAATCATCGTTATGTGGTTGGTTTTGCTGGGTTACTGTTATGAGTTTGGTGTCGTTTGTATATGAAATAGGTGTCCCTAATAGTTACCATGGATTAGTCATGATGTTTTCCTTGAGGATTGCCAAAGTTTACCCAGTATGATAGTTTCCACCTTTCTCTGTTCAAGATTGGGTTTATATGCCTATTTTATTTCGTGTACGTTGTGTTTAGACACTAGAGGGGTTGACTTATGAGTGAATTGTTCTTATTTTTTTCCTTATGAATATGAAGTTTACGTCGACTCTTTTCCTTTTCTTCCTGTATGCTTCAGTCTCTTGTAGTCTATCATCGATGAAGCGATAATTGTTTTGTCACGGGATGAGTAAGGCAGCTCCGTATGTAAAGCGGTGTGTGTTTCATGGGAACTGTTCTTTTGGAGTTCTAAAAAAAATAGAATAAGAGTCAGTCGGTTTTTGTGGAATCTTGATGTCGTGTATCCATTGTTAGCATTGCGTCAAACCCATTTAAATATTGTTGCTCGGCCTTCATATTTAACAAGGGTGATTAATCTGTGCCTCTGGAAGTGCATTTCCCTTATTTTCCTTTATATTATCTTGTTGGGAATTTTCCACATTTAACATGATTGTGTAGTAATATGATCACGTAGCAATTTTCATGCCTATCTTAGTTCCGTGCATGGTCTTTTTTGAATCATATGTGATGCATATTGGAATATCATATATGTTTTTTTTTAGCTTGGTTCTTAGAAATATTTGAAATGGGTTAGTTGAAACATTTTAATCTAAGTTGGTTGTTAACAGTTTACTCGTTGGTCTTTGGTTGTTGCATATTCGTTGAGATTGATTTTGTCTAGTGGATTACTGTTGACCTTTTGAGGAAGAAGTCTTGAATCTTAGCTTTTATTATCTTTTATGAATTATTTACTTGTTTATTTATTTTCTTTGGGGTTTATTGTGTACTTCAGCAAATAGCTCTATCGCATTTTTTTTTGTATTACTTATATCTTTTTCTCTGTTTGTTTGCATGAAAATTCCTCTCGAGCCCGTTTTTGGGACTCCCCTTTTTCTTCGCATTCCGGAGAAGTCGTAAAGGCTCAATTTTTTTGGTTGAGTCAAGGCAAACATGCGAGAATTAAAGTTCCATGAAGATCGAAGGAACTCGAAGGAGGCGAATTGGAAGAAGATTTATTTATGTCTATTTTCTTGTATTTTATTTGTAATGGGCTTAAGCCCTTGTTGTTTATTTTTCTTATATTTTAGTTTATATGTGTAGTCTAGGACGGGTTGAAAATGAGTTAAAAATCCAAAAAACTGGTGGGTCCAAAACTCGGTCAAGGAGAACAGAACCCGAGTTTTGATCCAAATCTCTCTCTCTCTCTCCCCTCCCCGTTACTTGTTTTATATGTTTGTGTGGGCTATCGTTAGTCTAGGATTAGAAACTCCAAACCCCCATCGGCGCCTTTTATTTTATCAAATTTAAGAATTAAAATGAATCTTAAAACAATAAAGTTTCAAACTCACGAGTTTGCTTAGAATTAAAAAGTTTAAAAAGTTAACTTAAACGGAATGTTAAAGCAATAATGTCTTATTAAGTTCGTTTAAGATTTGAGAAATCTAACTTTAAAAATTCGCAAATCGTTAAAATAAATAGTCAAATTGTTAATCGCCAGAAAATCGTATTTAACGGAGTGTCTTAGGTGCTTTCAACGCCTTCCTAAGACACTAATAGGAATCCCGAACCCTTAAAATATTTTTCAAGCAATTTTCTGTTTAGTTGTTTGAAGAAATAAGTTTTCTTGATTTTTCTTAAAAATTAAGTGGCGACTCTCAAAAGTCGAAAAAATAAAACGAACTCTTTCGAAATTATATTTATCCGATAAAACATGGAGATGGTCCACTCATAACATATTTTAATTCTACATGAAATATTTTTGTGTCCACACTTAATCGGGAAACAATAGTAGTAGTTCAGCCTTCATATTTTGTGTTTGCATCATATATTACTCCTTTAATATCATTATCAACATATCTGTTTTAGATCAAAACATATTCGAAGTCAATCTCATCGATCAGTCTGGTCAATTCAATGTATTAAAGTAATATAGCCTGATTTAAAGAGTTCTCTCCAATAATTATTCAATATTTGTAACATAAAATTCATAAATTACACTATTAAGTTAATTTTTGAGTAATCCAAATGATGTACCAAGCAGAATAATATGAACACCATCATTATGTACCAAAAACACCACTTTAAAATATACCATAAAAATAAGAATAACCAAACTGACAGACCATTATATTTAGTAAATAAAAATGATCAATTACATCAAATAACTTACTAATGTAAAATATTCAAATAAATAGAATTAATATGACACCATCATCATTATTATGTACCAAAAACTACAAGAAGTTGAATGATACCTATAAAAAATAAATCATTTCACCCAAGTATAATCAATATGCACATAATCATTAACATTCTAATGATACCTTAAATATGAGAAATAGACCACACTGTACGACCAACATGTCAAATATTTCTAAAAGGATTTTTTTAAGCAATTTGCCAATCATAAACGCTAAAACACTCTCTGTTCTTATCCTACAAATCATAGAAAACAAACAAAAGAAAAAAATTCCCAAAAAACTCAAAATTGGTTAACAATAACAACAAAAACTATTAATAAAGAGATTAGAAATTACACAATTTTAACGTCATTTGTTAGATTGTAGGAAAATATCATATCTAACACAATGATAATGATTTCCCATGTAAAAAAATCACTTCACAAAACACCAATCAAATACTGATTTATCAGTTTTACCTGATGTTTCACAACGTCCTTTATGGTAAAGTAGGACTGAACAATTATCCATGATTGAAGTGCGTCTAGAATGAGTAGTAAGAGATTTATATTTTTATTAGGAAAATTTTATTTTTAGGAGAGATTATATATAATCAATTTATGAAAATTGTGGAAGGTGAAAAATTTGAGAAAAAAAAAGGGAACAACGTCAATCACGAAGCACTCAATTAATGTTTTTTAAGAATACTAGTTTTATTATTATTAAGACATAATTTTAAAAAAAGTAATGTTATTTCGACAAAATAAATTTATCGTTATGTAGTTATAATTATGGTACTTAATATGTGTACTTAACTATTTTGCCCTATCATATTTAATTTTTACGAAATAGACACTTTATAAATAGGAAAATCAACATATAAAAGGACCAAGCATATTGATGTGAGACATCACTTTCTGAGAGACAATATAGAAAAGGAAAACATTTGCATGTAATTTGCTAGAAAAGAATTAGATCTTTGTTAAGTTCATACAAAAAGTTTAAGTTAGTTAGGGATAACTTGTTTAGTGGGCAGAATTATTGCTGCTATGTTGAAGTCTAAATCAACTTGGGTTCGGCGGTTTGTTGTTACTTTGTTGAAGTCTAAGTCATCTAGAGTTAGGTGGCTTAGTGGTTAATAGATTTATTCTGTAGTTGCTTTGTTTGTAGTAGAGTTGCTACACTAAGGGGAAAGGGATTTGGATGTAAGTTTCTAGGTTGCACAAAGTTGTAATTGAATCGCAACTCCATTTCAGTGAAATAGAATTGGTTTGAAATTCTGTGAGGATAGGTCGTGGTTTTCACTGCCCTTGAGAAAGGGGGTTTCCACGTAAATTACTTGTGTTGTTTACTTTACTACTTTTGCTTGCATTACTCTTCTTATTGTATCAAGGGACCTGGTCCATTGACTAATAGTGGACACATATATCCTAACAAATTTCTTGTACATGATGTCTAGGTAATTTGTTCTTTTGAATTGGATACTCTTCCTAAGCTCTATTTAAGATGTAGTATTTTGTTTCATGTGCAATTCATTCCAAGGAGGTTAGAGTCCATTCTCGTACTGATAGGAGAGTTCGTGAGCCTCCACATCATTTAAGACACCCAAGGGATGATCTCCCAAAGACAGGTTAAGCTCAACGCCCAGTTGGAAGACCCCTTGCTGCTCCACGCACTTAAGTTTCCTGGATTCAGGTTTGTTAATCTGATAGTTCTGGCATGTTTTGCATGTAGTGGTTTAGATAATGTATTATTTTAATTTCTATAATTGAACTTATTATCATTTTATGAAAAAATTTAATGGTGCTTCATAACGAAAAATAAAATACAATAGAATAGTAATGAACCAAATGAGTCGCACTGACAATACATGTAGTTAAGTTACTTATACAAACTAAAGGCTAAAAAGTTATAGCACATGTAGTTAAGTTACTTATACAAACAAAAGGCTAAAAAGTTATAGCAAAAGTAGCTACCTTACCTATACAACTCAAAGTAAAAAAAAAATCTAACAAAAATAATCCCTAATTATGCTCCACAAAATGTTTTCTTCTACCATCTTTCTTTGCAAGTAGATCCGCCATCATATTTTGTGCTCAATAGGTAAAACTTTTCATCGTATGCTACCAAATGAATAAAACAAAACATGATAATAAATAAATAAAGTATCATACCAACTGAAGTGAATATACAAAAAAAAGTTAAAAAATTAAAGTATATGTAATATATAAAAAATTAAAGTATATGTAATATATCTGTAAAATTTTTGTTGAAATATACTAAGAATAAATAATAATCATCTCTTGAAATCTATCAAATATTGTAACCAAACAATATTATATTCCGCAAATTACCTTTTAAAGAGAAAATCACATACTAACATCACAGTGTTCATTATTAAACTTTTTTTATATCGTACTTGCTTGGAGAATAATAATAAATACATAAATAAAATATTAAGAAAGTATGTCCAAATACATAAAAATAAAAAGAGACTTGAGATCAAATACTTCTTACTTTCCATGTACTGTTTTTCTATACATGTTATGTAATTCACAAACTGATGTGATTAAGAAAAAAAATATATTCTTGAATGTGAATTTTCATGAAATTAAAAAATGTAGTGAAAAAATGTAGATAATAAAAAGAAATACTTGGGAATGAAATATTTTTCCACCTTCATGTACTTTTTTGTTACATATAGTTAATTCACGAACAAATATAATGAAGACGGGAAATAATGGTCTTGAATGTGAATATTCGTCAAACTATATATATTAATAAAATATATAAATACCATAAGACATCATAAACTTAAACATTAATGTTAAGATGTTAAAGACATAAAAATTATGAGAGTCTTGAAAATTATTAAATATAATAAGTAAAGAGGTTTAAGTCATGGGTACTTACTCTTTCTAAATAAATTAAACAATAAAGAGAAAAATACATAATAATAATAAAATATATTATTATTATTTTATGATTTATGATTAGAAGTGAGGTTAACAAAGAAAAAGAAAAGAATGTGAAGAGTGTTTGTTATAAATGTTACTCCATTAATAAAATATTTATTTGTAATTAATTAAGTAATTTCATTTTATATTACAATAATAATTTAAATAAAAAATACCAAAATAAAAAATAAAAATGATAAGTACAAATGAAGATCATATAGAGGCGCTACATCACATTCTTTATATTTCTCCTTTATTATATATATGGATTTGCACCCTGATCTCCTTAGCTCTTTGCAAAATATAAAAAATATCACTTTTCAACTACTTAAAAGGATAAAATAGAAAAGTTAACAAGTTATTATATCTATTAATATTTAGTAATTATATAATTTAATTATTTCCAACAACATGATTGATTCTTCTAGTCCTTTTCTTAATATACGTACAATGAGATAAAACAATACAAATTGTGAGAAATTAAAGATAAGTATGTTTATATATATATATATATATATATATATATATATATATATATATATATATATATACCTTTGGACATTGGTGCCTAAAAACTAGAGGATATGTGCCCTTCTCTATTTTACCCTTCACTCTATCGGATGACTAAATAGAGACACGTGACACAATCTTAAAAGTCGATTATATATTTAATAAAGGTCGTGTCGGTGGATAACATTATGAAATATGTATGATGTTAATATAAAGATATATGTGCTCTAGTTTTTTAATGGTGGCACCAATGTCCCAAAAGTATGACGTAGGGTATTTGCATCCAATTTTCCATAGTTTGGGGGGGGGGTATATATTTCTTTTTTTCCTTGATTTAATTATATTCGAAGAGTAATGTAATAAAATTACTTTGATTGAACTAATTATAGTCAAATAGTTATGGAGTATAGTAAAATTACACTTTTATTATATTTGTCCCTTTTCCCTCGACTGGCCTATAATTGCTGAAATTTGCATTTTATTTGGGAGTCACAAATTTGAGGACTGGTTTGAAAAAGTTGTGAATCTCTGAAACTAGATAAAATCCAACTTATTTTATTAAGAATGTAAAATCTCTTAAATAAAGGTTTATAATAGCAAGAGTCCTGATATATTAGAAATAACAATGTCCTATAAAACTAAAATGATAAGAATGCTAATCCATTCAGAAATTTCTATTAGACTAAAAAAATAATTTAGAAATATTAATCATTCTTGTGGCTGTAATATTGTTTCCTCAAAAATTCATCAATACTCAGGCTTAAAGTGTGGAAACAAATATTTAAAATGATGCACTTGAGAAGTAGACTACCCACTTGATAGGACATACCACTGAACTAGATTTTTCAATTACTATGATTAAGACGTGATCAGAGCACATATAAAAGGGTGGGAACATCACGTTCTTCTTGAACTGGTGGAAGAGAAAGGGAGTTCCAAGTATCTCATCCTTGAATTACATAAAAAGCGATATATGAAACACATTATATTTTGGTGAAAGCTTATGATAGACATGACTAGTTAATGTTTTTTGCCGATATCATCCATTATATCAAGGGGGATTCAACAATATACACACAACTAGGAAGATTAGGTTTTCCTTTATTGCACAACATAATTTTTTCAGCAAAGGGGATATGGTTAAAAACATTGTCAATACCTAGTTCCGCCACTTAATAATAGTATTAACATGTAACTAACTATCCTAAATCAGAATGTCTCCTATAAATAATAATGACTTAAGTAAAATATATAGATAAGCTAATTTTATTCAAATAATAAAACTAAATTGGAGGAAACCAAACATGTGTTTTTATAATTTTTGACGGAGTTTCAAATGCTAATGTGCACGGCTAATATTGGGTAACACTATTTCCTCCGAGAAATTTGACTTCTAAAGAAATGGTTTCGAAAGTTAAATATAAGTACGTGAGACTGAGATTGTTTTATGTTTCTTTTTTCTTTTTCTTATTTCTTTGGGAGGAGAGTTTTTTCTTTGTTCTTCATGTTGAAAGGTCTTACATTTATTTTTATATGAAGCATAGCTTCTTCAGGTTGATAAATTAACTTTTTTGTTCTATTTTAGCTTCTTTTTTCTCCAATAAATATTATATAGCAAAAACTTGTTTGATTTCTGCTGTGGACTTTCTTAATATGATGTTTCATTATTTTCTCATAGTTTCTGACTTCAATAACATAGTTAATGGTTTTCAACTAAATGTCAGCCTAGGAGAAGGTTGAGGAGAGTCGTGGACTTGTTGAATGTAATGAGAGTGCATCTAGGATCAATGAATCTCGGCTTCAAATTTATGCAGTTTCTGAGAATGACTTAGGTGAAGGTTTACCATATGCTCCTGTAGAATGACATAATATTGGTGATAAGGGGGATGGCATGCAGGGAAACAAGCTATAGGTTTTGTAACCTTTAAAGATAAACATCTATATCTTCCGAATATTTTTTAGGCTCTTAAAGTTGGAAACAAAAATGTTTTTCAAAGTAGGATTTCACATAAAGAGTATCTCCATTTATCCTGATATGGATATAAACATATTCTTTGCCTCATTTAGTTGAATGATTTCTTCAAGGCAGTAGCCAAGCTCAAAAGGTTAGCTTTGACAAGACTCTTTGGTGTATAAAATGTAAAGATTTCTTTTTTATGGCATTAACGTGCAAAAACACTTAATACATATTTTTATTGAACATGACATCAATTACAAAATCAGATATGAAAGAGATGAATACATATTCAATGAATAAAATGCAACCTTTACTGTCTGATACTCCTATTAAAACCACTACTTATAAGGCTGGTAAAAAAATTTGTAGCAGTTTAAGAACAAAAAATCCTTTTCCGGAGACCATGCTTTGTAATATCCGTTGCTTCTCATCTTGACATAGAAAAGATGTTGAATGTTTCTTTTTGTGTTTTGCATGGCTAAAAAAAAGGAGTGGGAAAGAGTTGTTGCATCATATGGAATTAATCAAGGCAAATGTATAGCTAATTGATGAATTGTACTTTATTTGCATATGGTTCCATGACTTTTCAACTTGAGGTTTGCTGTTACAAGGATGACCAATTTGATAATCATCTCAACTTAAAAAAGGAGTCGACATTCCAGATGCATTAAAAAAGGTAAGTTGTGTGGATAACAATGGTACCTCTCTGCCTTCTCATTGTCTTCTTTATGTGGATCTGTCACTTTGACTTGAATATATGTTTTTTTGCAAGATACAAATGTGGTTCTCGTTCATTGTGAGTTTCATATATTTCAATGCTTCCTGTTGTCAGCAGATACCAGAAAACAGTAGGTGCAACTAAACTGCAGTATAACAATAAAATAATCAGCTTTAGTGTTGTACAAGAAAATAAAATTTGAGAGACTTGGAAAGGGTACGGAAGAGGAATTATTTGTTCTTCAACTAATGTATCAATTAAATTCTATCTAACTGCGTCTTTGTCCTTAGTATATAAAGGAAATGAATAGCTTCCTTATTAAGAGTTTTACACTTTGGTGTAATCATTCATAGATATCTTGTAACATATTGTCTGGACAATCGAAACCATAATGTCTCTTGGAATAAAACGTTCTTCCGAGCCCCTACGACATACAATTGAACGTCACATCCATGATCTGTGTCACCACACTAGTCATGTTATTGGTTGACTATTGATATCTTCAAGTCGACTACCCTACGGCTTAGTATATTAGATAATACAACCTATTATATAACAAGTAAAGAGATAAAAGAGACAACTGATTCAAAGAAGTTCAACCATATTTTATTATGATGATGTCTATATCTCATGGAAGTTCATACCCTACTTTCTCTCTAATGTTATATAGGGTTCGTTTAATTCGTCTAATGCTATAAGTAATAATAATTCATATTTATGGACAACGCTTTTCATGAAGTTGTTCTCTTGTCATTACATCTAAATATGGTGCATTGCAAGTTCTAAATCACATCCATAAGAAAAGACGCTAGATGATTTCTTCTGATCTGCCAAAATGTAGGTCACAAAGTTACCCTATGCTGATGGGAGGTGACAAATACCATGTGGAATGTGCTTGTTTATCATGCTATTGGAGCAAGAGAATAACATAATTAAAATTGTAAAAGTAGAAGCCTTTATCAGTTTCATTTTTGTTTTTCCTATATGCTCCTTAAATTCTTGTCAGGGGTACAAAAAAAAAGAGTAATATCACATTCGATCATAATAGTACTTTCACTACATCAAAACTAATCTTTAAGGACAATTAATTAGCAATTGTACTATAGATGCTTTTTTAGAGGCAATAATGCTCTTTATATATGTCCCTTAAGGATTTAGCGATATTGGATCTAATGATACTAAACTGATGCCGGTAAACACTTGAACACTCTTTATTAATGTGTCTATTTATCGCCACTTAATGTTTTTTTAGTGGTAGTAATTTATACATTATCATCGTGTGCTCAAATAGAAATAGCCTAAGTTGTTCATTATTTGAATAATCTATTGTCATGCCCAGAGCCTACAACCTGGGCGGGACTAGCAATTGGTCACCGTTGTTGGCCTCGAGTGAACCCTTGGCCAGACATACTTGACTCAGCATAAGACTCAACTTAACTTAGTTATAGAATTGTAAAAAGTTCTTATAAATAAAATTTGAATATTGTCTTGGCCAAAATGACACTTAAGTCTTAAATAATAGAATTTGAAATTAAGAAACACAACTGAACTACTAACTATCCTTGTATGAAGCCTCTAAACTACTTGAATGAATGTTGGGACAGACCCCACAATATTATGAAATAGAAAAACTTGAAAGAATAAAAAGAATCCTCTGAAATGCAAGGAGACTCACCAATAACTCTAGATCTCAAACTGGATAGACGAAGCACTGCATCCTGATCCTTGTTATTTGCATCTGCATCATGAAATGATTCAGGACAATTAGCAGTAGTAAATTGAATATATATTCATGCAAGTTGGAATGCTAAACAATGACTTAAGCTTGATGGGAATAAGATGAAATTACCATGGCTCTGCTAAACTCAAGACTTACTAGACTCATTTAATATATATAAAGCAATTTAAAACAGATTTGATACATATAAAATTTGTAAGACAGTAAAGCAACTCAGCTCATTAAAAAAAATGCAATAGTATACTCAAATTTACTTATATATGAATGTAATGTAGTTTTTTGGGAGTTTCTCTAATCAACAACCACCACTTTTATCCTAAGTGGTGATACAACGTCTCGCCCACGCTGCAAGAATTGTGTAATACTTTGCCATCGCATAGAACATCCTTAACCTAGTGGATCCACTGTCTCAACTCACGTGATCATCTAAAAAGTATGTCTCGTTAATACCCATGATGGTTACATGGTCTACATGGAAACTTGGGTTGATATTATCTCTCGTCCCCACATCGGTGCTCAATACTACTCCCAAAATATAAATTAGCTCATGCTTTTAAAATATCCTCTTTCCTCTTGGGTTGAGATAATTTGCTCAACCTTTTTTATCTTTAGATAAAGCCCTCTTAGAATCAATGTTCCCCATTTTATTTCTCAATTTTTTTGAAATATAAGTTCCTCTTCAACTTAAATGTGAAAACAATAATAAAGTTTTAGGGAGTACATAGTTCTCTTATAACTTGTGAGAAATAAATTCAGTTCTTTCTCTTTGCTTAACTTGAACATAACTCGTAGGGAATACTTAGTTCCCTTACAGATTTTTGAGAACTTAACTCAACTCTTTTATGCTTTCCTCAACTAATAGCTTGAACTTCAAAATAAAGTTAAAATGTTTGTTTAAGACTCTTTAATGCTTTAGGAACATACTTTGACTTGTTCTTAACTTTTAGACTTCACTCTTTACATTTTTGACTTTGATCTTAACTCTCTTGAATTGCATTATGAATTCAAGGATCATGATATCATATTTATAGATGATTTGTTGATGTTTAGATGTAGGAACTCGTATTGAAATATAGGAAAAATGAGGTCTCCAAGTAACCTTGGCGCTCTGAGAGGCGCGAAACGCTGGTGCCGGACGGACAGACTCTTGTCTGAGGCACTTTTGCGGCCGCAGCGTGCCAGGGCCTGTCTGACAGAGCCTGTATTTAGGGGCTTTGTCAAGCACGGTGCCCAAGGGGTTGTCCAACGAGATTTTTGACTTTTCTTCTCTTATTTCAAAACTAAACCATATAAACTGCAATGTATATTACCCAAAACACTTAGGATCACTAAGTACCTCAATACGTAATAGTTTAGACTTGTATAAAAGCCCAGAAACACGAATAAAAACAACTAAAGATATGCATTAACCCAATCAACAGGAATTTGACAATTTTTCATCAAGAACTTCAACATTCTTCCTTCAATATAATCATAGCTCACTGAATTAAACATGTTGGTGTTATGGTGACAAACTCAACTAAAAATGTTCCACATACCTCAATAGGGATAACCCGCGACGAATTCCACTAGAATCTCTTGGTGTTCTTGTTGAAATCTTTCTATTTTCTCCTTTCTCCTTCTTCTCTTCTCTTTTCTACCAAACCCTAAGCTAAAAAAAGTACTTTATAATTTTAACTAATACTTGGTTTCACCCTAATTAGACCCTTAAAACAAATTAGGAAATAGTAGAATAATAATACTACTTTGCCCTAACTAAAATCCGGATTGGACTTTCCTCAGTTCAACCGCCCAACTTCTAAAAGACATATCTCTCTCAGAAGAAATAAAAAATGTGCAACTCGGCGCCGTTGAAATGATATTTCGAAGGCATTTCAAACCATATTAAGAACTCACACTAACTCCTCCTGAGCTGGGAATTAGGACCGTTTGAAAATTACAAAAAACTAACTTTTATACTCATTAAATTTTCTAGATTTCCATATTTATTTCAACAAATAACTATTCTTTGTTTCTTTGCTTATGATTAATTAATTAAGGTTACGAGATGTTATATCTGAATACCTTGTTGTTTAAGTCAACATACATGTAATGTAACAATTGGCTAGGACAAAATTGCATGGATATTCAATTTTGATGTCATCATTTAATTATTATCAGCATTTTTTTTCATGTTATATTTCAGGTAACTGCATACATTCGGTGTTTGAAGTTAGTACTGACGACGTCTAACTTTATGAGCAAATCAAGTACTGAAGGAAATCTCTTTTTGGAGATCCCTAGGGAAGTTGAGTCTGCTGGAGTTCCTACCAAATAAAAGCAGAATATTTGTGTGAGTGAAAAAAAGAGAAAAGGGTACAACCGAAAAAAATATAACCCCAAATCAAATTAACTGGTGTTCGAATTAGAAGATATTACTTGCATGTGTTTCATTCACTATTAGAAATTCAATATTAAAACTTCTATTCTCAGTTTTCTGAAATAGGATAAGGTAAGATAATATGACCAAGTCGCACCAGTTTACGGGAATATGAATAGAGTACTTGTTATTTTCCTTAATTTAAGAAAGTATAACACTTTTGGCTTATTAAGAGCTAACACGATCAATTGATATAGCTAAACACAGTTTCTAAAATAAATGTTTATTTTTACTTGTCGAGTTTAATCAATATATACACAATTTATCAATTAGCTTTAATAAATTGTACCTTCACTAACAAGAAGAAACAAAATTTAGGCGGCCAACCAACTAAACTATTTAGATTTATCCCCTTTAGTCCATATAAGTGAACCGTCAGACGTTTTTTTCAGGATTCAAATGAGTGAATTTTTAAAAGCTCAAAAGGAATTGTTAGGATTTTCCCTCATGTTTATCTTTTCTTTTAGTGATACTATCAAGTCAATACTTTACAACTAGGAGAACAATATACGAATAATAGTGTAACACCCAACTACGAAAATGCAGGTGTTTCAGAAGTTGTAGGTGAAACACACAATAGCCACTCATGGACCCAACTTCCATTTTAGTGGTCCGTGGTTCACCAGCTACAAACCCCCTCCCAGTACCCCCATATAATCATATAATGGTCAGTCCATCCTAGGACTTATGCACCAAAGATCACGCCATAATCTGCTGTCCAGTGTAACACCCTCATGATAAAACTACCAAATTACATATTCCAGGAGTTGAAGCTGGCATCAATGGGACCATCCACGGATCATAGGGGGATCCATGGTTGTTCTTCAAGTCCATGCTGCATAACCAAGGACCCTTCACCCAAAAGCCAAAAAAATAAGTTAAGAATCAGGCAACTTTTCCACCTACGAACCATAGGTTGGACCATAGTCTGTGGTCCACGGTCTTAGGACAAATCCCAACTTCAGCTTACTAGTCATTGATCTATGGTTGACCAGCACAGGCTATTGGTCAATCCGCGGTCCGTGGGTCTGGTCCGTCGGTTAACCCTGACAATAGTTAAGTCAGCGGTTCTTTAGTCTTTTCGTTATGCATTGGACCCCTGAACAATGTCTTTTAATCGTTATATTACGTAGTTTTAGTCAGTTCAAGCCTAGAAACATAATTAGAACTTACCTTAGTCAATTCATTCTCAAAATAATCTATGAAACTTAGAACTAGAGAGGAGAAGGATTTGACCAATATTTCCAAAAAATACAGCAAGGTTTTCATCCGTTTCTGCCCCAAAATCAAAATATTTCTCCATTGAATTCATCACAAGGTATGTGCGATTTCACTAGTGTGCTCATTTCACTCATTAGATTCCTAGGATTCTGTTAGATTATTGATTCCCTCCATATTATATAGACCTAGGTTTCTAATTTATTAGTTTATTATTATGAATTAGTTTCTTTGAGGATCCTAATCATATTATAATGATTCTAACATTGTTTTGTGTAAATCTTTTCAAAAATTCAAAACCCTAGCTATGTAGTTCTTTTAATTCATGAATGACACATGCCATGTTAGGTATTTCATATAGACTCCATTAGATTTTAATGTTTCATTTTAAACATATTAATGTTGCATTTTCATTTAGCATGACAACTCTTGAGCTATCTAGTTTTGCATAAATTCATTAATAAAATTTAATTTCATAATCAATTGTGAGAAACTTAATACCTAGTGAACTAGGGCCAGTCATCCTCAATTCCTAGAACTATGTGCCACATAAGTTGTAAGTCCCCTCTGTGGGCATCATTTTAGTGATCATGCGACTCATGCTTTTATTTTTTTTAGTAGGGTTTATTAGATCCTCCCCGAGAGGCATATACAATGGACTTCACATTTAGCTCGTGTGGTTTATATCGGTTATTAGTAGCTCCCATAGTTTAGTTAGACTCTATTGCATTGACGAGGTTATCTGTTACAATTTATTACTTAGTCTTAGCATGTTAAAAACTTGGTCATTGCATTCAATATTTCATGTTAAGTTTTCTGAGTATATTCTCATTCTTTATCTCTTATCATTGCTAAGATATATGCTTTGATTTAATTCGTATTATTGTTTAGATTTATTCTATCCTGCATGCTCAGTAACATTCAATAACTGACACATACTCTGTGCTACTTGTGATGTAGGTTCATGTTCACAGATTCAAGAAATCACATAGATCTTGTAAAAGATCTTAAATTCATCAACATCATTGGATAGTCCTCATTCTTTGAGAACGAGTGACATGATTATCTTTCTTTGATTTCAGCTTTAGTTCCAGTTTTGCTAGATTTAGTTGGGGCATGTCCCAACACTTTAGTTAGTTTAAAGGCTTATTTCTTACATAGATTCAATTATAGTGTTAGAGTTTCAGTTTTCAGTTGTATTTAAATTCTCACTTTTAATTATTCAGACAGTATATGGGTATTCCCTATTATTTTGGGTTATTCATATGATTTAGCTTCCGCACACCAATTCTATACTCTAGAATTTGAGATAACTAACCAAACAATGTTATTGGATAAGAACTGAATGTACAAAGCCAAGGGTCTCTCCTCAACAAATAAAAAGTCTACACTACTCGTACGCACCGTCTTCTGGCTCAAGGTTCTACTACCACATTCGCCTTCCCAAAATGATTGAGAATAGAGAGAGCATAGTCCTTCAATATCTCAATCAAATGATGCTGCCTCGAATTAAGGTCCATTTGGCTTATAATGTACTTAAGATTCATGTGATCGGCATAGATCTCACATCAAACTCCATGCAGTTATTTCCTCTAAATCCAAAGCACGAAAACTAACACCAGCAACTCCAAGTCAAGGGTGGGGTATTGGTTTTCATGGACTTTAATCTTCCTCGATGTATAAGCAATAACTCTCCCCTTCTACATCAACAGTCAACCCAAAAAAACTCTGAATGCATCACAATAAATCGTGCAACACTCATTTTCAACTGGAAGAGTTAATATATGATTGGTATTAAGAAACTCATTGAACTTTTTAAATCCCAGCTCATACTCCTCTAACCACATAAAGGAAACATCCAACAAGTCTACCAAGTCAATGGGGATTTAATAGTAGAAAATACCTCAACAAAGCATCTGTAGTAACTAGTTAACCCGACGAAGCTACAAACCTTAGTAAAAGAAGTGGGCTTGTCCAAACAACGAATAGGTTAAATCTTCGCCGGATCAACCGTAATACCCTCCTTGGACACAATGTGCCCCAAGAATGCTACAAACTCAAGGAAAAACTTGCGCTTTGAGAACTTGGCATAAAGTCGTTGATATCTCACAGTTTGGAAAACTATCCTTAAATGCTTCTCATGTTCACTCCAGCTCTGTGAGTTTACTTGCTTTTTATCAATGAAGAAGATAACAAATGAATCAAGGTATGAGTTGAACACATGTGTCTTCAAGTCCATGAAGGTGGAAGGGGCATTATTCAAACCAAAAAACATCACAAGAAACTCAGAGTGGCCGCAACGAGTCCTAAATGCGGTCTTAGGGATGTCCGATGCCCTAATTCTAAGCTAATGGTACTCGTTCCTCAAATAAATCTTAGAATACACTATGGTACCCTAAATCTTATCAAAAAAGTCATTTATATGAGGCATAGGGTAACAAATTTTTACCATCACATTTTTCAACTGCCGTAGTCAATGTATATCCATATAGTCCTATCCTTCTTCTTCACAAACAGAATAGAAGCAACCCAAGGTGGAACACTCAGACGGATGAACACCTTACCTAAGAGGTCCTCTAAGTAAACAATAAGCTCCCTCAGCTCTGCCGGGGCCATCTGGTAAGTCAAAATAGAAATAGGACGATTGTTGGTTTCCAAATGTATGGAAAATTTAATTTCACTCTTTGGGGTAGGACCTGTAGGTGTGTGGGGACCATATTTGCATACTCTATAACCAGAAAACTAAGTCAAGTAAAGGCCTCTTCATACTCAATATCTCATATAGGATAAATAAGCCAAACACCCAAAACCAATGAACTTCCTAACCTAGATAAAAGAGATGATCCCCATCGCTGTAAGACTATAAACACCCTGCCACAACACCGGGGGAATGCTAGGCATGACTAATGTAACGTTGTTAGCAAATCAATCTAGGACCTCATGGTAGGGGGATAACCATCCCATGCTCATAATCACATAAAAATCAACCATATCTATCATAATAAGATCAACTCTAGCATAATAATGTTGAATTTTCACTAAGCAAGATCACAATACCTGATCTAGTACTAAGGACTCACCCACTAGGGTCGAAACATGAACCTACTCTGCTTAATATTTAGACATCATACCCAACCGGGAATAAAAAAACAAATACAAACGACAATGTCGATGGGGTAAAAATAATACTATAGCAGGTTGATGGCATAATAGGAGCGTACATGTGATGACATCGTCATATACCTCAGCTGCCGCCCTTGCTGGGGCTACATAGAAATGTCCTTGAGTAACTCTGGTCGGTGCGAGCGATCTACTACCTTACCTGAATCCCTGAGCTCCGTATTGAAAACGTTCTTAACTGTCCTGATTGTTTGGTCCTGATCACAACCTGTAGATAGAGAGGACACTGCTGAACTAGTCTAGATGCAAGATGAGTTGGAACAATAGCCCCTCGTCCTTGTTGGGGGCACTTTCTGGACCAATAATCAAGAACACCAAAATGATAACACCCGAAAGCTGACGCCTTTTAGTTACTTGATAACAGTAGAAAGAGAGGGGATCAGATCCCCTAAAACTCCAGCTCATCCTGGGAACAACCTGCCGATGATGGCCTCCCTCAGAAGCAGGAAATGCCATATGAATAGGACGACTAAACTGACCCTGCTGGAAGCTCTAGAGGGGCTTATCATAGGATTCCCTTCCTCTAGTATGGGACTTGCAGTAGGTGATGCCACATGAACCTGACCTCTTGGGACTCATGATAAATATGCTCTACAGATCGGGCATGGAGACAATATCAAGAAAAAAATGACAGGAGAAAACTAAATATAATGCTATATGTCGACCCTAAGACAGTACCGAAACCCACATACAAAATAACAATCTTTAACCTCCTTTAGTGGCAGGTCATGGTAGCATGATAAAACAACTCATAGAACCTCAGATCGTACTCTAAGACTATCATAGGGCCCTGATCCAATATAGAGAACTCATCATAAAGCATATACCTCATGCTCTGTGGTAGAAACTTGGCAAAAAAAGCATATGAGAAGTCACGACAAGATAAAAATGCGATCTAGCTGGCTTGGATAGTTCTTACGACAAGATATAAAAGACGATCTAGGTGGCTTAGACTCTCAATACGTGCACCACCACTTCCTGGATTGCCCACGGATTTGATACGAGATAAAGTCAGCTCCTCTCTTCTCCAAGAAGGCCTAACGAATGCATCTGCTCGTGGAAAATGAGGTAGAACTAGTTGGTGTCCAACCCCATCCCTCTTGAGTCGGCGAAGCTAATCTTTGAATACCTTGAGCATCTTATACTTGCACAGTGGCATCTCACAGTCTTCTATGTATGGAAGGGCGGCCACATGAACTGGTGGAGGCTGACACTCTAGTGCCACTACGGCGGGCTTACCCTGCGGTGGTAGAGTGGGAGCTAGATATGGTTTTGGGGATGGTGTTGGTGCCTTTTGCATCTTCCCTATAGATGCTAGTATCAGAGTTAGAAGGGCATGAAGATAAGGAGCTGGAGCTATTGCATTTCTCCAATAGCTGCTAGTATCTAACGCTCCCCAAAAGTACCCAAGTAGCCAATCACAAGTATATGTAACTGAGGTGGGACGTCTAACCGGATGGTCTACGCAAGTATGCTGGTGATCGAGGCCATACCTTAAACTAGATTCTCAACATAAGTATGCGGTTGATCGAGGTCAGAACTGGAACCGGATGCTTGACATAAGTATCCAGGTTGTCGAGGCTGGACCTTGAAATGGATTCTCTATATAAGTATGCAGGTGATTGAGGTTAGACCTTTAATTGGATGCTCTACATTAGTATGAAGGTGATCGAGGCTGGACCTTGAACCGGATGCTTTACATAAGTATGCGGGTGATCGAGGCTGGACCTTGAACCGGACACTCCTAAAAGATTATAAACGAGGTCGAGGTAGGAAGTTGAATCTAGATGCCCGACAAAAGTGCCAATATAGCTCCTGAAAAAGTCTTTATCGATCAATAATATAAATGATCATGGAATGCCATCCGTACTTATCCAATCAATGTAAGCTCTTGGAACTGAATGAAAAACCAACTTTGAATTGCAGAGCTAAGCTTAGGGTCGCCGACGTAATTCGTGAAGCCATTGCATCGCAGAAATAAGGATTTCTTTCAACGTATAAAGCTTATCACCTAGCTAAGACCCTAACGATCAGACTCAAGTCTTCTACACCAGTCTACAAGGATCTAAATTGGTTGAGCAACGTCGAGGCATAACTAAGTACTACAAATTTTGAGTTATCCATTTCTAAGGTAAGCCATAGTCATACCCAAATTAATTCCAAGCATGATTCAAATAAACAATTATCAATCCTATAAGTACTCCACATAGCAAAGAGGGTCAATTAATAACACAAACCATGCTAACAGTTACTCAATAACTCTGGAAATAGGCCGAAAACCTTATTTCCAAACACGTATGCATTATTCAATAACTATCGAACCCAAATCCTAACTAATAAACATGCATTCAAATTCTCGAGCTTAATCTAAAAGAGGAAAGTTGTACCTCACCTGTAGGTCAATCATGCACACTCCGAAAATAGTTCTCTGGAGGTTTTCCTTTCTAAAAAGCCTCGAAACACTGTGTCTCAAACAAAATTAAAGACACAATGTTATTGCAATAGTTTATACATGAAAATCACAAGAAAAAAAGACAAACTGATTTTGGGGTCAAAATGAGGACAATGGGACCCGCGCAGAAATTCAAGAATTAACCCCAAAAATAGGTCCTAAGCATCTCCTTAAACTTGTAATCCAAATGGGACAGCAGTTGAATCAGTAAATTTACTTGAAACGGCAGTCTACAGTGAAATCCGACAACATCACGATGTTTTCTTTTTGAAACTACTCAAAATAACCAATGGAATCATCGAATTCCAACTTTCAATGAGGGTGACATCAAGCCCAAAATTATCCCACCAATTGGGTACAAAAATTAACAAACACAGCAAGTGAAAAAAGGAATTTACCTCAAACTAAGGTCTCAAAGCAGCTTATAAGCTCACCACACGTTTTCTAGGAAAATACACAACCTAGCCTCTTGAATCTCCCAAATTCTAGCTGTATAACTCAAGATATCGCAATTTTAAAAAGAGGGCTGAAGCTGAGTTAGGGCTTTTACAAAATGCAAAACTGGTTGCTAATAACCCTAAAAATCTAGTCGTCAAAAGGGCAAATTCTGGTCGCTAAAAGGGCTGCACCAGATTTCAGCTTTTGCTATATTTTTAGTCTCTGATGAGGTTCCCAAAATTTGATCGGAATTCCGTGCGTGCATACGAACTATGCTACCCAACTAAATTTAACATTACAAACTCAATGGCGCAGTTAGAATTTTAATCAGAGGTCATCTCAATAAAAAGTGGGTCCCACATTCAAAGCTATTTTTTAACCAAAATCAACTGAGGGGCTCAAAATAGTCCAAAGACCTTGAGAGCTAAATGGAATGTCGTTTAAGAACAAACTCGACATTCGAGGGATAACAGTGATGACATAATTTTTATCCGAGTGCGTCTTCTGAGAATATTAACCAAAAGTCAAGCTTAGGCCAAATTTTAAAGGTTAAAATGCCTAATTGTCCAAAGTCACACTGAACGCCTCAAAACTTGTGATGATAATGCTAATAGACTAATTCGTACATTCCGAAGGTGATAAAACTCTCAGAATTCTTTTTTGAGGTCTTTTACCTAATAACTTGACTAAAAGACACTTATCAAGATTTAAGGCCTCAAAAACACGAAAAACTGCACAAAATCCAAACGAAAAACGAGGAGACGAAACTGTTAGTGCCGAAAAGTCTAATATTACATGGTGTTGCTACAGAAATGATCTAAACAAAGGAAGGAGACATTATGAAAAAATGAACTAAAGGGTTAGTACATCAGACCAGCCATCTTCCAAATCCTTTGGCTTTTGACACTCAAGGGGAGGCATATACGTATAAGCCCATCTTTCCATTTTGGAGTTTGGTCTCTCCATTCTCAGTCACAATCTTTCCAACCTTTATCCCTATTCCAACCTTGGTTACCACCATACCTCGGGTACTTTAAACGATGACCACCACCTTGGTTGTATAGAAAATTCACCTCAACACTGTACAAAGCTTATAACTTTGCCTCTTCAAGATTAGAACACCCGACACCCACGGTATGGATACTTAGAGCACCAGCTCCCATAATATTTTTTGAAAAAAATGTCAAGTTTTGTCATGATTTTGGCCATGTTCTGGAGCTATAATATAAGATTTTTGCATTAAACCTCCTAGAGAAAGTTGGTTAGCAACACCCTTGTTTATTGAGTGAAAGCTTTGGTAAATGTACTACAACAATACGTTGTCTGGAAAGCCATGAGTTGGGAGTTGGAGCACGAACTTCTTGAGTCACAGCGAAGTCTCATGAATTTGTTCACCCTTAAAATTTTTAAGCTTTGGATGTTGTCCTGAAGAGTCATCATATTCGAAGGATGAAAAAATTGCACACTAAATGTTGTAACCAACTCCTCTCATGAAGTGATTGATTCACGTGGCATTTTAGAAAGCCACTTGAAAACTTTTCCCAACAAAGTGAACGGGAAGAACCTTAACCAGACCGATTCTTGGGAGATGTTCTTGAAGGAGAACGGTGCGCATACATGTTCATAAATTCTAATATGCTCATGGGGATCCTCGTGAGCCAACCCACTGAAAAGTCCTTTTAGTTGCAAGAGTTGCAACATAGTACTTGTGATGTGGAACACCACATTCCCTTCAGCTGGAGGCAAGTGAATGACACCCATACCTCCCATAATATGGGGTTATTAGAATTAGGCTCATTAACATCATTGAGGTTACTGATGTCATCTTGATTGTCGACTTGACTTTCATTTATGCCGTTCATGCTCATACATCCTATTTCAACGCACATACAATCTAAACAAAATGAAAGTTAAGTAAATAAGCCTTTGACTTAATAAGAGAAAAATTCAACTTAACTAAAAATTCTTAATTAACACCACTCTCCGGCAGTTCTGCCATTTTAGTTTATGTATCCGAGTACTTCATCCAATACTAAATGTTGAGGATGGTTCAATAGTAATATACCCAACTAGTGAATTGCGGTCGAGTTCCAATGGAGTATTTTCTAATAAAGAATCAATTGAAAAGTAAGTATTTTGTAAAGTCAATCATTTCTAAAGACATTTATGAAGAAAAACATATCAAAATAAGATTGACACAAGTGTCAAATATTGGGTGGGTGGGTGGGTTTGTATTTAACTTTCATTTAAAACAACAAATGCGAGAAAAAAAATATGGATGCGGTAATTTTAGGATGTGAATGTAATATGGCATACGGTAAATGATCCATTAAATGCAATTAATAGTAAACAACTGCAAATTTTTAAAGATAGACTTTAGTGGGTTAAATTTTCTCTCAAACATACGCCAAATCAAATTGGTTTCTCTCTATCACGAATAAGCAGCAGTTAAGTACAACATTCTCGTAATTCCATTCACTCTCGAGACCTTAATGTGTGGAAAAGGGTTTTAGGATTCACTCTCCTTAGCTGAGCCCATGACAACCAACTACCCACTTACCATGATTCATTAATTTCGATTTTAAAATCTCTATCACGAGCAAGCCAAAAAACAGTAAGATAAGTTTGTATTTGCAACTACAACCCATTAAATTTAAGCACAACCACTAAATGTAATAACTTTTAAACAACAAATAAACTACTGATTAGCAATATCAACATTAAATCAATCCATAATAACATAATCATACCCCAAGAATTGGGGTTTTAGCTAGACATAGAAAAAAGGTCAGAATCATTAACAACTAGTGTTTCCATCAACTAGGTACAACTAATATTATGTTTATAAAGGTCTAAGATAAAGAATCTTCAATGCCCATTTCAAATTTGTTACAAAAGAAAACCTTCAAATCTTCAAAGCTAAGGAAATAGTGTCTTCTCTGCACTCAAAACTAATTGAATAATATCCAACTACATATAAGTTCTAATAGATAGATTTAAAAACGAGATACTCAGCTAACAATTTCAAAATGTATTTATTGTTATCAAATATTATTTCGTGAAGGATCAATTGATGCAATAAGTTGGGATTGCCGATCCACTTGTCGATCTACCCTTTGAAATTTTTATCACCATTTTGTTTTTGACTTAAGCTTCCTTGATGATTCAAAACTTTGTGCGATATAGCACTGCTTAGTGGAACCATTCAGCGACTTTCTGACTACTCGTCCTTTCTATAACCGACATGATTTTCTTGTTTAGGGCTTGGCGCACTAGGACAAAAGGAGAGACAAAGATGTTCGACGACTCGCCGATGGTGTTAGGCGATCCTCCGACCTTGTTTTATTCTTACTGTTAGTTGACTTATTCTGTTTATCTGAATGGTTTTCATGCTTTCTTCCTAAATCCAAATCAATGAAAATAAAGAATTTTTATTAGTTATTTGGCATAAAATATGCATTTGAGGACACTAAATATATAAAAATATATTCCTAAATGGGTCCAAATAATGGACTCATCAGTAGGGCATCAGACTCTTAGACTCAAGGTAGTATTTCAAGAACCAGAACCTATCCAACTTGTCAAAAGTGTGGTAAGAACAATCTTGGCGAGTGTCTTGTAGGAAAGGAGGGATGCTTTGGTTGTGGTCGGTTTGGTTAGATGTTGAGAGATTGTGCATCTTCCAAACATGTTCAAGAGGGTAATAATAGTAGAACTCAGTCAATAATTTTAGTATCACCAACTGGTCGGCCAACTCGGCAGGGTAACTCATATGGTAGAGTTGTCAGATAAAGCGAAAACACGTTGTATGTTCTTCAGGCTCGCTAGGATCATGAAGATTCTCCTGGTACGTGAAATGCCTTGGACTTAAACTTTAAGGTCCCTCAAAGTTAATTGAGTTGTCTAGAGCCTCAGATGTGTCTAAAAAGGTTTAGAATATTTTAATTCAGTTTTTTAAAGTATGCATACTTTATTTGAATTCATGTGGAGTTCAAACGTCCAAGAACTTCCGAGACATTCGAAAGTTAGCCCTTAAACATGCTTGAGCGTTGTAGTGTGACTTGATGTGTTTTATTTGTTGTTTGATGCTCAAACTTATTTGGAAGGACAGTACTATATATACAAGTGTATTTACGTTGGAAACGTCTGGGCACGACTGCTCAAGGGACCCACAAAAGGATTCTTTAGGAGGACCCAAAGGTTGCCTAGAGACTGCCTTGGAAGTGTCAATTGAAGAGCCAAGAAAAATGCCCCGTACATGAGTTGATGCCCCGTCATCTTGGGGGGCATAGCCCAATAATTATCGTAGTATTTTAATCCCCCAAGTTTAGATATGTACAGTGAGAAGATGGGTGCAAGCATAGCCCGTCGAAAGGTCTACGAGGCGTAGTTTGATGGGTGTCGATGCTGCCTGCATTTCTTCAGCATTCACACTGCTATGCTAAGGGGTGAATACAAAATTTACCCCACGTCCTAAGATGTCCCTAGGAATTTATTTTATGTATTTTTGGGTATATTTATTTGGTTAAAAATATCAAAACCCTAATAAGACTTCATTCTTCAAATTTCACCCTTCCCTCTCAAAACAAACACTCTCTAGAAACCTCCATTTGAGATAAAGCTCATGTATAACTTGAAGATGGAGTTGTGATGGTTTCTTCATCATGTTTTTGTGCTTTTATCCTATTATGAGGTATGGTGATCCTTCATCTTTAGATAAAATCTCATCTAAAGACTTCCTTCGAAGCTTTTCAGAAGATATTTCATGATCAAACCTTCTATCTTTCAATCTAGCCATGGGTTCTTTCTCAAAACGATTTAAAAAGCATGATTATGATGTATTATGGATTATATAATATTTAAAATTATGTTTTCATTCCAACTTAATGATGAACCCATGTTCCTCCGAATTTCCAATTTTTCCTCTAATGTGGGTGATGTGATATTGTTGAGGTGTTGTTAGATTGTGAATTCGATAATGTCAATGTATCTATAGATACTGTTTTCATTTCGAATATCTGATGAATTATTTGTAATTTATGAATGAGGATCAAGGTTTAGAGATTTTTTAAGGTTGATCTATATTTCTCTACTTTCTATAGAATTGGTGATGTAGTTTACATGATGTGGTCTTGATCATATGATGGTTGAAGCACGATTTCGATTATATCTTTGTACTTTTAGATACTTCCCTAAATATGAATTATTGATTTATTATGAGTATTTATCAATAATGATCAAAGGTTGGGGAAATTTTTGGTTGACCATATTTCCCCTACTTCTCTATAGAATTTCTAGTTTAATTGGCCTTGTATGGCATTGTGTGGTATGGTCAACTCAAGGTGGAGATCTTTACTTCCTTGTCATTCTACATGTGATGCAATCATGGACTTGAAGGCAATTATGTTATGAATATGTGGTTATGATGATTATACAATGTAAAGTTATAGGCCTAGTCTCCAATGCTAGTTCATGATCTAGAGTACATTGATGATATGATGTCAATTGAATAATGTTTTTAAGGTTAGGAGTAGTTTAGGTGCTTCCATTTATGAACTAATAATGGTGAATGACCCCTACCTATGTATCCCTATATGAATGTGTGATAGTATCCAATGTTAGGAGTCTTGAATACAAATGTTGAAGTTATCTTGTCTCCTATGCTATTATGTGATGTGTGGTCTATGCTTGAATGTGCATTGTGGTCTTAAGAGGGTGGCTGCCTCAATGTGATGTTGATTGCCATTTTGTGATCATGTTAACCAATGTACACACACACACCCCTCATGCATGCTTATAAGTAGTATAGGTTGATGGTGTCTAATGAAAGGATAATTCTCATAAACTAGATTGTGCTTGAGTATGATATGTTCATGTGAAAGGTTTTCTCTAATGAATTAGGTTGATGAAAGGACATTCTCATCTATAACCTATGAGCTATGAATATGAGGAGTTAATTCCCCTAAATCCATTTTTATGAAGTAAAGTTAACAAAGACTTTTCAATAAATGAAATTACTTAGCAGCGAGTGAACTTGACAAGTTAAAGGGAGGTGTCCCTTTCTAATGAGGAAGGATTGTCACCAATGGTCCCATATAAGGCAATTAGAACACGTCCTTTCGGTGTGGGGTTCCATGATACCGATTTTAATATTTGGTTTACTTGGTCTTATTGTTAGTTAAGGCTTGGGTTTCCCTATTGTAAAATGGACAGTGGACGTAAAGTAATGGGCCCTAACTAGGATAGCCTAAAGGAACTTGCTTAGTGTAGGTGAGAGTATGATACTTTACCTATGCATTACACAGGTAACCCTTGAAGGGAATTCTTGTAAGTTAATCTTTATGCATATGAATATTTATATGTCTCTTATGGATGAAATTATGGTATTTACCTAATTATATGATGAATGCATGACATGAGATTTATAGTGTCAAGATGTTGAAGTCTTATTCTAGAGGTATAATGTTGTCCTCATTGACAATATGTTTATTGTCTTACTTGACATGTATGAAGTTGTCTATATTCGTCTTGTTGATTTATGAATTAAATGATATTCTTGTGGTCTCGTTGTGAGTCTACATAGTATGTGTGAGGTTATAGGATTTAACATGTATGTGTTAATACATATAAATTCTTACATCTGGCTGTAAATAT
Source organism: Solanum chmielewskii (assembly GCA_027704785.1). Classification (NCBI taxonomy): domain Eukaryota; kingdom Viridiplantae; phylum Streptophyta; class Magnoliopsida; order Solanales; family Solanaceae; genus Solanum; species Solanum chmielewskii. The sequence goes on from JAKWIX010000327.1 coordinate 14,522,186, forward strand.
TTTACTCCCAGGTGCTAGTTCTATTCCTGACATTTTCCAATATAATACTAATGATTTATCTATATTTCTATCATTAATGGCTATTGAGTAATTAGCACTTATTATAAATTTAATTTTTGTTATATTAAATTACATTTTACTGCACTTATTATACTTTTTTCTATAGGTTGAATAATTCTATCATCTACTAAATATATTTCTATAGGTGTATTTATTCCTTATCTAAATTTTTGTTATATTAAATTACATTTTACTGCACTTATTATACTTTTTTCTATAGGTTGAATAATTCTATCATCTACTAAATATATTTCTATAGGTGTATTTATTCCTTATCTAAAACATTCGTTTATTAATATTTCTGTTCCCCCTAAATGTACGTACTAAATTGAGTTTTTTGTATTTATTTCTAGTATTTCTTTATTAGTTATTCTCTTATTTATTATTGGTATTTTAGCTTTTCCTTTGGTATACTTTCAATCTATTATATGTTCGCTTTGGCTTACTATATAATATTCTTCTTTCTATCTTTTAAACCAATTTTTTATTTTTTGTACTTCTAATATTTTTTCTACACTTAGATCTAATTCTTTTCCTTTTATTTGTTTAAATATAACATTATCAAATATTATTTTTTGTTCTAAAGTTTCTTCATCTTGACATTCTTCTTTATTTATTATTTGTATATCTGCTTCAATCATTTATATTATAAAATTGATTATCTGATTCTAATTCTATGTCATTATCTATTTCATATATACTATCTTCACTTTCTAAATCATAATCGGCATATTCTATTTGTGTATATTTTTCATTTTCCATAATTTTTTTTGATAACTGTTTCCTCTTTGGATTGGTAGGTAATTTACAATCTTTAGCTATATGTCCTAATTTTCCACAATTATAGCATGTACATTCCGTTAATTTTCTTTTTGGTCTAAATGGTCTTTTAGTTTTGTAATTTTTTACATAAAATCTTTTTCTTGAATATTTATATTTATATGTTGATCTATATTTTTTATAATTTTTATTTCTATTATACTTCTTTTAATAATATCTATCTGTGCAACCAAATTGAGGTGCTATTTTATTTTTGAAACATGCTAAGTTTTTTACTAATACGTTTTCCATTTTTACATCTTCTTTATGTTTTTGACATAGTTGTGTAAACAATTGTTGTAAGAAATTCATTCTAGCTCCTAATGTATGTGTTAATTCTGCTTCATTCAATCTTTTATTATTTTTGAAGGATAATGCCCAAGTACCCCCTCAACCTATGCCCGAAATCTCAGAGACACACTTATACTATACTAAAGTCCTATTACCCCCCTGAACTTATTTTATTAATAATTTTTTACCCCTTTTTAGCCTACGTGGCACTATCTTGTGGGCCCAACGATGGTTAACTTTTTTTTTCAAACTAGTGCCACATAAGCTAAAAAGGGGTAGAAAACTACTTATAAAATAAGTTCAGAGGGTAATAGGACCTTAATATAGTATGAGTGTGTCTCTGTTTCGGGCATAGGTTGAGGGGGTACTTGTGCATTTTCCCTCTTTTTGAACTAAAAGGTTCTGGTAATTTTGTAAAATATAATTTTCTTATTTCCTTACTTTCTTCTATGTTATATGTACCTTTATAATAATATTCTCTAAATGCACATGTATATTCAACTATATAACACATATTACATATTGCCAATTTTACCATTAAGTTTCTATTTATAACTTTTTCTTTATTGTTGACATACCACTAAATTCATTTCTTATAGCTATTTCGTATTTATTTAATATTTCCATAGATGTTGTAGCTGTTTCTCCATTAAATTATTTATTATTTCTTAAAGTATTTATACTTTCTTCCGTTAAATTTTGTAACCATAATTTTACTGTTCCTATAAGTGTTCTTTCTATATATCTTGGTGTTTCTATCGCTCCTATTTTGTTATCTATTAATTGTTTTGATATATATCCCATCCATACTTGAATTGTTTTATTTATATCTACTACACAGTCTAAATCTAAAAAATTATGTTGTTTAGTTGTTGGTTTAGGTGTCCATTTATTTAATATTTTATCCCATAAAATTTTTTCCGTATCGTATTTTTCATAACTTACATTATAATATGTAGGATTTAAGTATTTTGGATTTTTTGCTCCTGATGTACTAGTTTTTTCATTCATGTCTACATCTTCCGTATTTATTTCTACATTTTTTATAATCTATATTGTATAAAAGTTCTATATATGTTTCACTTTCCTCTGAGTGTTGTTCTTCTAAATCATTGTTGATATCATCAATTCTTACTTCTGGCAGATTAGTTAGATTATCTTGATTACTTTCTTCTGATTCATCTTCTAATTGCAATCTTTCTTTAAACTTGTTTATCTCATTTGCTAAGTTTCTTTTCTGTTCTTTTTCTTTTTGTTTTATTTCATGCATTTCTTTCAACATTGCTAATTCTTTTTCTAATTCTAAAATTTCTTTATTTTTTACTTCTTCTATTAGTTGTACTTCTTTCTTCGCTTGATGTTTTATTTTTCCAATTTCCATTTTTCTTTCTATTTCTTCATTTTCTTTTGCTATCCTCACCATAGCAATTATATTATCTTCTAATTTTACAGTTTCTTTTTCTAACATTTAACTTATATTGTCACCTATTTTCTTATATCTTCTTCCTACGTTAGAAAATATTATCCTTATTTTTAATCCTTCATAGTTTTCAAATATTTTTTCTTCTATTGCATATTCTTCCTTATTCATTAAAAAATTATGTTGTAGTTTATTTTCTTGATTATTTATTTGTATTTCTAGATATAAAACAATATTTCTTTGTGCTATTATAGATTTTTCACTTTGTCTATATTTTAGTTCTTTTCTTTTTGCCATGATAATTTTATTAAGTTCTTGTTTATATTCATTATTCATCGTATTTTTAAATATTTAATATATTTATATTCTAATTTGGAAATAATATCTATCATTACTTCTAAATCTTTATTATTTTATTGAGTACTTTCATGCTAGAATTAGAAATTTTGTGAAATGACTTCCTATTGTTGTGATGTGTGTGGTGTGATTTGCCCTTTAGACTTCACTAGAAAGGACGTATGAGCATGCTTTGATTAAATTTTTGAGAATTTACCTTTGTGCATTGCAAGTTTATGAACTCACGAAGACATGTGAGTGTGTTGAGGAGAAGGAAATTTCTCCTTAAATATAACTAAGCGTGGTAAGGTTGAGTATGACCTTCTTGGCATTATGCCTAAATGATAGGGATTCTTGTTGTTCTACTGACTCATGTTTATGTGCGTTGAAGTAGGAGTGCTTATTGTCTTCTTAAGTGATGTTGAACTTTCCTATGTATGACTTATAAGTTCTTACATAATGAGATCTTAATGATTGGAATGGAAATACTATATCATTATTAGGATAAGGTTGTTCCTCCTATGAACATGACGAGAGACTAGGTGTTTGGTACAATTAAGAGTGAGTGAATAAAGGTTTTTGCTTGCTTGTATTTGATTAAGTGCTAAATGGTGTGTGCCTTATAATTTTGGTGCATTGACTTTTATGTGATGATGTTTTTAATGTTGTGAGATTCACAATGGGTCATTGAAGTCCTTGATACGTTTGAAGTGTTCTAACTGTTATACAAGAACACATGTTCCCAACTAGGGGATACTGTAAGGTCCCTTAAAATGAATTAAGGTTCTTAGAACCTCACATGTGCCTAAATAGTTATAAAATATGTTAATTAAGTGTTTTACATTATGTATACATTATTTTGAGTCATTGGGAGGTCAAACGTCCAAGAACGTGTGAGATGTTTGAATATTAGCACTTGGACGTGCTTGAATGTTCTAGTGTGCGTTGTAATGTTATATGTGTTGTTTGATGATAAAACATTTGTAGAAGGATCCTATCATGTATACAAGCGTATTTACGTTAGAAAGGTCTGGGCACGACTGCCAAGGGCCCTACAAAAGGGTCCTTGAGGATGACCCAAAGGCTGACTAGACATTACTTGGCAGTGTCAATCGACGAGCTAAGAACGACACCCCTTCGTCTGGTTGAAGTAGCCCCATACGTTGACTGGGAGCTTAATCTTCCGTGTGTTGAGCCTCAGACCCAAACGGAAGTATCTAGCATGGCCTGTCGATGGGTCTACTAGATGTAGCTTTGTGGGCGTCGATGCTGCACAATTCTGCAGCATGCACGTTGCCATGCTAAGGTGTGAATGGGAAATTCACCCCACGTCCTAACCTGACCCTAGAAAGTTTTTAAATATATTTTTGGTTATATTAAGTTGTTTAAATATATCAAAACCATAATTAGACTTCATACTTAAAATTTCTCCCTACCCACTCAAAACAAAGCCTCTCTAGAAAGCTCCATTGGAGATGAATCTCAATAATAGCATGTAGATGGGATTGTGATGGTTTCTTAATTATGTTTTCTGGATTCTCTCCTATAGTGAGGTATGTTGATCCTTCATCTTAAGATAACCTCTCATCAAAAGAGTTCCTTGAAAGCTTTTCAAAGAGATTTCATGATCAAACTTCAATCTTTCAATCTAGCCATGGGTTCCTTCTCAAAACGATTTCAAAAGCATGCTTATGATGAATTATGGATTAGCTACTTTTGTTAATGATTTTTTTTCAATCCAATTTTATGATGAACCCATGTTCCTCCTAATTTCTCAATTTATCCTATAATGTGTGTTACGTATTCTTTTTGAGGTGTTGTTAGGTTGTGAATTCAATCATGTTAATGTATCTATAACTACTGTTTTCCTTCCGAATTGCTTATGAATTATTGTTAATTAATCAATATGGATTTAGGTTCTATAGATTTGGTAAGGTTTATCTATATTTTTCTATTTTTTTATAGAATTGGTAATGTAGTGTACATAATGTGGTTTTGATCCGATGATGGTTGAAGCATGATTTTGATTATGTCTTTGTACTTTTATATACTTCCCTAAATATGAAATATTGATGAAGTATGAGTATTGATCAAAGATGATAAAATCATGGAGAAATTGTAAGTTGGCCTTATTCCCCCCAATTTCTATATAGAATTGCGAGTTGATTTGGACATGTATGGCATTGTGTGGTAGGTCCCTTTTGTTTGCGGTGTTTACTTCCTTCTTATTCTATATGCGAAAAGATATGGCCTTGATAGAAATTATGTTATGAATGTCTGGTCATGATGATCACACAATGTGAAGTTATATTCCTATTCTCCAATGCTGGTTCATGATCTAGATTATATTGATGATATGATGTAAATTGGATGAAGTTGTTAGGTTTAGTGTGGTTTAGGTGCTGCAATTGATGAGGTAATAATGGTGAATGACCCCTACCTATGTACCCCTATATGAATGTGTGATATTAGCAAATATTATGAGTCTTGAATATAAATGTTGAAGTTGTCTTGTCTCGTATGCTATTATGTGAAGTGTGGTCTATTCTTGGTGTGATTTTTAATCTAAGAGGGTGGCTGCCTCAATATGATTTTGATATCCATTATGTGATCATGTTGACCAATGTACACACAATCATACCTCATGCATGCTTATAAGTTGTAAAGGTTCATGCTGTCAACTACTATGCATGTAAACTGTATGTCCATGGAGCATCAATGTATCTTAACTAGGATGACTTGATAGGTGAACTAGAATAGGTAAGGGTATGAGCCTTTTACTATACATAGGGGTAATTACTCTATGTACATGAATATGAATGCATGATTAAGCTATGATGTGTAAAATATGATATGATGAAGTACGAGCATGTAGTGTCTAAATGTGTTTATGTAAAGAGTCTTCTCATGTAAGTACCCATACACATGCATGAAGACATATGATGAAGCATGTATGATAATCTAGTAAAGATGGAGTCTGTTTAAATGTATTCTCAATTGTGGTCTAAAGTAGATTACGTTTTAATATGATGATGAATTAAGTTCATAAATGAACATTCTCATATATAAACTATGATCTAAGAATATGAGGGGTGAATTCTCCTAAAGCCATTTTTATAAAGTAAAACTAATAAAGTCTTTTCAATAAAGAGAACTTATCTAGCATCGAGTGAACTTGACAAATGAGAGGGAGGTGCCCCTTCCTAATGAAGAAGGCTTGTTTAACGATGGTCCCATATGAGGCGTTGAATTCCCTTTGAGTGAGATTCACGTTATGTTTCTCATAAGACGCAAGTTACAATTCCAATAAGCATAAAAAGGTCTTCAATATACATTTCCTAGTTCCATAACTATCTTGCCCCCATAGGACCTAGAAGGTGGATCCACCTAGATTCTAGTATGATGTTAATGTTCTTATTTAGAAAGTTAAACACCTCCTTTCAGTGTGGGGTCCCAAGACACTGGATTTCATATTTGGCTTACATGGCCTTGTTGTTTGTTAAGGCTAGGTTTTTCCTAATGTAAAATGGAGAATGTACGTAAAGTAATGGACCCTAACTAATATAACCTAAAGAAGTTTATTAGTATAGGTGAGGGCATGAGACTTTACCTATGCATTGCACAAGTATCTCTTGAAGGTAGTTCTAGGAAGTTATTCTATATGTATATGAATATGTATATGTCTTTTACACATGTCGTTACTGCATTGACCTAATTGTATGATGATATTTATGGCATGAGTCTTATAGTATCTATATGGTGCACTCTTACTCTAGATACATAATGTTGGACTCATTGACTATATGATGATGGTCTTAATTGACATATAAGAAGTTGTCTATATTTGTCTCTTTTGTGTATGAATTAAATGATATGCCTGTGGTCTCCTTATGAGTCTACATAATATGTGTGAGGTTATAGGAATTCACATGTACATTGCACTAGTAGGCTTAGATTGGGATTATGAGTGGAGTTCCATGATATTTTATGTGAAGTGAAGTTAAAGTTTGTTAATGTTAACTTTTGTATTACTATAATGATATTGGGAGTCTTAACTTCGATGTGGTTTTCTAAAGAGTCCTTCTATGTGTTTCATAAAGTATGTTGGGTAAAATGTGATGTATGTGTTTTATGATATGTTATGATTCTATGAATATATGTGTTGGGTTAATGAAGTTTGTGTGTATGTTTACGTTGTTTCTTTAAGTTGTTTATTGAGTGTGGATAGTGGAATAGGACATTATTCATGCATTGCACCAATTATCACTAGAGGGTTACTTAGAAAGTTAAGGAGTTAAGGAAAGTTTAAGATTAATGTAAATGAAATGAAGTTATTGTGAATGAAATGTAAATGTGCGTTAAATGAAATATATGGCTTATGTGATATTATGAAAATTGTACATGTCTTTATGAAGTATGTGAATTATATGATGCTTATTGTATCAAGTTTTAAGAAGTTTTACAAAAAGGCATGATGGATGGTTTTAAAGTAAATGTCCTCTTTAAATGCATGTTTTGCATGGTTTCCATGCTTAGTGCATTCTTGTACTAACACCTTTTTATGCTAAGTGTAGGTTATGGATTATTAAAGGATGTCTCTAAGGTGAAGGGCTTGATGTATGTTTCCCAAGATCAAGAAAAGGAGTCTTTAAGATACAAGGATTGCCTATGTAAAAGTTCTTATTTAAGTTTATGTAATAAGTTTAGTTATGATTATATGTTGATAAGTCTTGTGTTCCTAATCTATTCTATTAATGCTATGTCTAAGATGGAAAAAGAGACTTAAAGAGTCTAACTATGGACACGTGATATTTTATATTAATGGAGGTGATGTTTCTATCATATGATGTGCTATGAAAAGTTTTCAATTTTCCACTAAATCTACTTATCAATATGTGATGAATGATGACTATGGGCTTGCACAAGACCTACAAAAGGTCATGCACCCCATGTTAATTCTAGGGGGTGCTCCCTGGTCGTGACATATATGTTAATGCAGTTTTAGATCCAGGGGCTACTTTTTCTTTTATAACTCCTTATATAGTAGTCAAATTCGATGTTAGTAAAAAAACTCTCTTAGAAACCTTCTAAGACTCTACTTTAGTCAGTGTACCACTTATAGCTACATGGGTACAAAGAAATTTCACTGACACAGTCTCCCAGAAAGTAACTTAAACAAATCCTTTAGAGTTTGATATCACTCTAGGCATGGATTGGTTACATTCTCATTATGCTTCAATCAATAGTAAAACTAGGATTGTGCATTTTTTATTTATATACGAACCAATCTTAGAGTGGAAGGTTTGTAGCTAAGAGCCTATGGGTAGACTCATTTCTTACCTTTAGGCTAGATAGATGTTTTATAAGGTTATCTCGATCATCTAGTTAAGGTTAATGATTCAAGATCTGAACCCCAAGTCTCGAGTCAATTCCACCAGTAAATGAGTTCCCAATAATGTTTGTACAAGATCTTCTTGGAGTTCCTCCCAGAAAGGAAATTGACTTTGGAACTGATCTCCTCCTAGATACGCAACATGACTTATATTACTCCTTATAGAATTGCTCCACCAGAGATTATGCAATTTAAAGAGTATTTGAAAGACCTTCTAAGTAAGGCCTAGTATTTCCCCATGGGATGCACTAGTATATTTTTTTAAAAAAGATGGTTCTCTCTAAATGTCCATTCATTATAAATATTTTAACAAGGTCACAATCATGCTTGAGTATCCCATCCACATGATTGATGACTTGTTTTACAAACTTTAGGGTGCTAGTAACTTTTTAAAGATAGACGTCTGATCCGGATACCATCGACTCTAAGTCAGCCATAGTGACATCTCGAAAATAGGCTTCAGAACTCGTTACAATAATTATGAATTTGTAGTTATGTCATTTAGAATAATCAATGTTCCAGATACTTTATTGGATTTGATGAAAAAGTGTTCGATCACTTTTCAGACTTATTCATTATCGTCTTTATTTATGGTATCTCATTTACTCTAGAAATGAGAAAGAACATGAAAATCATTTCAGGATTGTTCTACAAACTCTCAAAGATTACCAGTTATTTGCTAAATTTAACAAGTGCGAGCTTTAGTTGCAATCAGTTGCTTTCCTTGGGCATAATGTGTCTAAAGAAGGGATTTGAATGGTTTCAAAGAAAAGAGAAGCAGTGAGGATTTTTAACGGGACCTCTCCTATGGATATCATATTTTTTTTAGGTTTGGCTGGCTATTACAGAAGGTTTGTGTAAGGATTTTTATCAATAGCCTCTCCATGACTAAGTTGAGGCAGAAGAAGTTATGTTCAGTGGTCAAATGAATGCGAGAAAAGCTTTGCAAAATCGAAAACTACGTTGACTACAGATGCTGTTTTGATTCTACTAGAGGGATCAGATTGTTATATTATATACTGTGATTCATCAAGAGTCGGCCTATGTTGGGTGTTATAGAAACGAGGTAAGGCTATAACATATGCTTTCAGGAAGGTTAAGGAACATGAGAAGAACTATCTGACCGATGACCTCGAGCAAGCAACAATGGTATTTTCACTTAAGATTTGGAGACATTACTTTTATGGTGTTCACGTAGTTATGTTCACATACCATAAGAACCTTCAATATGTGTTCACCTTGAAAGAGTTGAATAATCGACAAAATAGATGGCTTGAGTTCCTCTATTATTATGATATGAGTGTGCATTATCAACCTGATAATGCCAATGTAGAAGAAGATGCTTATAGTAGACTATCGATGGGTAGTGTAGCACATGTAGAGGATGAAAGAAAAGAAATAGCAAAGTATTTTCAAGTACTTGCTCTGTTAGGAGTTCGTGCTATGAGCCTATCATATAGTGATGGACATTTCAGAACGCGTCAGAATCTTTATTGGTGGTGAGGGTTAAGGAAAAGAAAGACAGTGGTCTGAGATTACTTCATCTAAAAGGTGGAGTTCGTTAGCAGAGAGTTGAGGTTTTCTCCCAAGGGGGATATAGTGTGCTATGCTATCAGGGTTGATTATGTATTCCAAAGGTTGGTGAGTAGAGAAAACTTATTTTTTCAAAAGCCCATTACTCAATATATTCTATTCACTGCGGCACCATGTAGTGTGATCTACATGAAGCCTTTTGGTGGAATGACATGAAAAGTTATACAGTAGATGTGGCTAAGAGCTCCAATTGTTAGCATGTCAACGTAGAACATTGAAAACCAGGCGTTATGACTAAAGATATCAACATTCCTACTTGGAAGTGGGAAATGATCAACATGGACTTCATCACAGGCTTACCTCGTTCTCGTAGAAAACATGACTTGATTTGGGTGATAGTTGATAGAGTTACTAAGTCTATGCTCTTTCTGGCGCTTAAGACTATAGATTCAGCGGAGGATTACACCAAGCTTTACGTTAATGAGTCAGTCAGGTTGCATGGAGTTCCTTTGTCTATCATTTTAGACAAAGGTCCTAAGTTTACCTATGATTTTTTGAACTCATTTCAAAAAGGTCTTGGTATCCAGGTAAATCTTAGCACAAAATTTTATCCACATATCGATGGTCATTCATGACTCTGAGATTTGAATTCATTTAAGGCTTTACATATATTGATTTAGTGTCCTCAAATGGTTATTTTGTGTGTATGACTGATGTAAAACCCTTGATTTGTTGGTATATGAATTGAGGAACTAAGATAGGCCACTGATTTGCAAAATGAAACAAAGTGAGATGAATGAATTAAGAAAAGTAAGCCAGGTGATCTCCATTTTCACTTGGTGAGTCACCGAATGGACTCTTGACCACCTAAAGTTCCAATGTGCCAAACCCTGAAGGAGAAAATCAAGTTGGCATGAAAAATATTCATTCGGTGAGTCACCAAATAGTTAAGCGATGCAATGTTGTATCCCCGAATGTTACAAAACTCGAGGAAGGTGAAGTTCAAGTCAGAAAGGCTAGAAAATTGACCAAAGGGTGAATCGTCGAGCTGATCGGCAAACCTGACTTGCTGCGTCAAATTTCCCTTTGCAGCATACTTTTGGCGACTATCAATATATTTTCGAGCATTTAGTTTAGTATCAATGAATAAAATTACTATTGATTTTTTTCTTATTAGAATTATCAACTCTAAGTTTTCAGATATCTTTAGTTTTTCCTAAGCTTTGAAGGATTGAAGTTGTTCACTTTCGTGAAACTAGAAGTGAGTATTTGAGATTATTTGAATTGGAACATTATGAAAACGATATAGATCATTCCTAGTTGGTGGAAACTCAATTCTGTAACATTTTATATTGTTTGATGATGTCAAGCTAAAACATCAATTCTTGGGGTTGTGATGATGTAACTATGGGTTGATTTAATTGATGGGTATTTCTAACTGTTACTTCAAATGCTTTTTAGAAGTAACTTTAATCACTAGTAGTGGTTTAGTTTAATAATTGTAGGTGGAAATTAAGTTCTACCTTCGTGTTTTTAGTTTGCTTGAGAGAGGTTTTGAAACCTAGATTCTTTATTGATGGTCACTAGGTATTGGCTTGACATAGGTTCAACTTGAGTGAGTGAATCTTAAACCTAGTTCGACATATTCAGCCTTAGAGAGTGAATAGACTAAGACATACACTAGTCTTATTTAGAACGTTTGTTGGTGTTTGATAAAAAACCAACTTGATTTGGGGTAAATTTTTTGAGAAAATGTTTATTCTCTCTATGACTTAGCTTACTCATTGATATCTAACTCTTTTCCAAACAATTGCAATTACCCATTTTTCTATATAAGCTTATAATCGAATCACACCCCAACAACACATCTCATTATTGTATTTTGTATTGTTTGCTGTTGTTGTAGTTGATTGTTTTAAACCAAAACCCCCTTTTTGACATTCGTGTCACCACCTGATTTGGATGATTTTTTTTATTCTATAAAGTCTATTCCTATTAATGATTTAAGCATATTCATTCTTTTCAATTGAATCTTAAACATGTATCACTCCATGTGGGATTCAACCCCAACTCATTTACTTGTTTATATATTGACTAGAGATCATTCACATTTAGAATTGAATGAAGTATCCTTGAATCATTAATAAAAATAGCGCTGCAGCTAAGGAGTGTTATTGTTTAATTATCTTTCGGTTAAGTTGAATTTTTTACTTTTTAGTTATCGTTGAATCTACTTACTTTTAGTTATACTTTTTCTGTTCTTGTTTTGAAATAGAGGAGATAAGAATATCTTGTAACAACGGTAAATCAATGGACCACCTATTCCGATATTGATAGTTCTTATGGATCCTTACTTTCAAGAAATTGGAGGGTGAGACTATCCATGAGTTGTGGCCAATATTTAAGGCATTATTTTAGCAATGCCAGATAAATGGAATCCCAAATACGTTGCTACTGGAATATTTCTATAGAGGTCTTTGTCTTGAAAATAGAATATTAATGGAGAAACTCTCTTCGAGTTGTTTGATATTAAAACACTATGAGACAGTAGCCCAACTCCTTGAATGTGTGTCTTAGATAAACAAGGAGAAATAAGGACCAAACTTTGCCACATTGTTGGGTCAACTAGATCTATTGGATAAAAAGGTCATGGAGCTAGAAGTAGTGTGACTAAGAAAATATATGTGAATTCCTACTCACGAGCTTCGAATGAAAAAGAGCAAGAGGACGAGCGGATAGAAGAGTACTCATTCATCAGAATGTTGAAGAACACGACAGACTATTGAGAGAGATAAGAGAGGATGTATAGATTCTAAATAAAATAAAAACCTCTCATTCTGTGTTCATAAAGCTAGTGGAGACCCAAATGGGTCAGGTGTTGTCTTGTCTCTACCCAAAGCTATGAAAAGGGGTGTCTAGTGATATTGACTATAACCCCAAGAATGAAACCTAAATGAGAACTTGAGTCATGCCACAACATGAAGTTAACTAAAGTGCTTTCGGGAGGCAACCCAAGTTTTATTTGATTTCTTTCTATTTTAGAAATAATTGTGTGTTGATTTTGCAGGTTAATGAGTAGAATGTGAAGTTATATGGAGTTTGGAAAGCAAAAGGCCCAGTTGATGAATCATTGAAGAGGTCGACGAGCCTGACTTGGACCATTTTTTGACTCAAGAACTACCAAGGCTTGATTCTATAAAATTTGGTGGGTCTAGGATAAAATCGGCGTGTCACCGAACAGATCGGCGATCACGATTTTGTCCACCGTTTGTACCCCACAATATCTAGGGTCGTGAAAGTTCTGTAAGGTAAGGTCCTACTCAAAGTGTCGCCGAGTGGGTCGGATATCAAAACAAATGTCGTTGAATAGGTGAGAATTTGAAGGTTCTAAAGGGAAAATTTATAAACTTTAAAAGTCTTTTACATTCCCTAACTTTTAAATTTCCCAAACTCACACCCGCCCTATTAAATTTTTTCGTGTTTTTACTTCTTTTTAGTTGTCTATTGTGTGTTAAAAGTTGGATTCTTTATTGACTAGGTTTTCAAATCGTATATTCGGTATACAAGGTTGTTATTCCAAACCCCATACACATATTTAACAATTTTACTAATTTGCCATTATTTTTATCTTAGTGATGTTTGTTGGGCCTCTGTGAAACGTAATTGCGTGCGTTTTTTCATGTTTTAATATGAAAATCATTCCTAAATTGATTAATGTTTATTTCTTGATTTTCATGCCTTAAAATTGATCAAAACTGTTGGGTTGTATGTAATTAATGTTGTGTCTAGTTGGGTGAAATTTATGTAACTCACATTAGTGTCAAATTGGATATTTTGTCTTATGATGGAGCACTTGATGTTATTCCTAACGGCATAAGTCTCCAAATTGCTTGATTTGGATAAATCTAGAGAAGTCTGAGTATTCCGGGCAAATGGATAGTATGGGTCTTCATTTAATTGAGCTAGTGTATGTGTTGATTTTGTTTTTAAAGGCTGCGGGGTTGAATTTGGATGTAGGAATAGAAAGTATGTACGTTGGTCAATTGACGAGCTGGGCCTAGTTTTCCTAACAACTCAGTAGTTTGCCTAAATCTCCTTGATCCCATTTAATTTCATGCTAAGTTTTAGTTTAGGTTTTGTATGTTTTGGCTAGAAGCATGAGATAGCCGAGTGAACTCGGTGACTCGATGAAAGTGTTAAGATCAGTGGACCCCCTACACGTAACTTGGAGTGCCTGACCCCAAAGGGGTATCATGCAATCCTTTTCCACATTTATAACTTAAGATAATGGAAAAGTATGAAAAATATAAACTTTTAGAATCGAAGTCATTTTCAAAAAATGTAAGAAAAAACTCTTTATTTGCTTTGTCCAAACCATCTATTATAAATTTTAATATAAACTCTTGGACACACCCCATACAATAGTTTCAAAACATAAAGAAATGACATAAGGAAAATAATTGGTTCGTCCTCGAAACTGTGAGAACTCACTAATTCTTCAACTCTTCTTGCACCTAAGGAACCTAGACTTCTGTAACATCTCAATACCACACCTCGTATTGTAACCAGCATACTCGACCTCTCGGAGGTCTTATACAAGCCCCTTCATATCATTCATCGCATAAACATAGTGAAAGTAGTGTGAAATTAAAACTTTTCACAAAAACATAATATAGTCTTTAAAATCTCTTTCATATAAAAGTAATATGAAATACTAAGTCCATTCTTATCATCTTAAGACACAAGAATACACGGATTATGGCTCATGCTTCAAAATACGAATATAAAAATACTTAATCAATTACAATACTTTGAATGAAAACATAAAAGACATACATGCCCCAAAGTCAAGTAAGGACATACTTCAATTTCTCTTGAACGGTCTTCTAAGAAAAAGTATTTACTTCTCAAAATCTCCTCACCTACCAAGAACTATATAGATAGATAAAAGCATGGAATTAGTACAACCACATGTACTAAGTATGTCTTTATGCATAAAAATCATGAAAATGGACATTTTTTCAAAATATGAATCTTTTCATTTAAAAATCATATTATAATCATAAGAACAATATTTAAAAACTTAAGAACATAAGGAAAAATTTAAACAACAAATCATAATTTTTGACCCACTTAACAATTAGTTACATTCACTGTACAGTGACTAAATTCACTATTATAGTGAATTGATTTAACTTCACTTTAGGCACCTTTTAGGATGTAATCTTCCCACTCAAAGGTATTCTAAGACTCACTTAAGCAACACAGAGAGAGACCGCCATACACCCTCTCTAGGTATTCCTAAAAAACCCTTAGGATTACTTCTAATGAGTCACATAAACACTTAGAAAGTATCATGAACATCAAGGTAACCACTTGAGTGAGTTGTGAAGTGACCGCCCATACAAGACCTTACAGACACACTTAAGAGATCCTATAGACTCCATAAGATAGAATCAGGCTCACATAATACATCAACGCATAGGTGATATGACATTGTTCTTCCAAAGTCTATCAAAAGACCTACTTAAGTAAATCTAGAAGATAACGTCCATAGTGACCTCTTCAAGATTACCTAAATAGTCCTTAATACTACCTAAGGCTTAGATCAGGTCCACAAAATCAACCGACTTCCCTAACTAGAGTCATCCTCAAGACTTCAAAAGATAAGACATGAGGAGATCATCCTTTATGTCCTCTTCACGCTTTTGCTAAGGAATACTTAAGTCAGTGTAGATTAGGTACTCATTTATTTATATAATTATTAACAAAAGTCATTAGTTCATTAAGACTCATACATCACATAAAGTACATTCAATTATTTTTCTTGGATAAGACCTAGGAACTCCACATAACACCTTCAAAGCCTATTGTGAAATATTTAGATAGTGTCCCGTACCACTACCTAAACCTCATAAAATTCTTCAGTTCTAATGGGTATTCCATATGATAAGAATAGGAAATAACGACGTAGACCATTATAGCAAGACATTGAATCCGGAGTCCTATCCTACTCTATTAAGATTGTTCTACTTGCCAATGGTAGGTAAGACTTGGACACATCCCATGTAGGTTCACGGTTAAGGAATATGAGAGACTTCTTTGTATTCTAGTCTCATACTTAACTACAACTACTTTCCCTTACCATACTCATTCGCTGATAGCCTTCGTTCGCAGCGATCAATTCACATTGAGGTTCATATAAATGGGTCTCATATCTAGTTCATGACCCAATTAAATTCATAAGAAAAAATCAAGGTCTACTTTGGAATATCTCATTATGGCAAAAAAAATCTCATCGCGACTTTCCTAACGTATGATATGATGTCGTTCAATCCAATCAACCTTAAGTCAATCACTCACTACATGAAGGATACCATTACGTCTAACTACTTCATGATTTATAACCTTACCACTTGGTTCAAGGTTCCACATCAATGACCATCGTATCATCTTGCAAGCTCTCACCTGTATTAAATTATTCAAGACTAATACCCTTTAGGTTCCTAAGTCAAGACATCAAATATTAACATAAGCATCAAGTTAGGGACCGAAGTCTACCTAAACCAGACACACCATACTTCCATTTAACACAAATTGCCTATATTCCTTTAGACTCTTAGGAATGCCCCTTAACCTTATTTAGTCAATCTATTCATTAACTTAACATTATCAACCTCACAATTTTAGACTCATCTAGCCAATATAGGATCAACCATGTATCAACTCTAAGACTACACACTTAACACATAGCCATAACATAACATGATTAACCAAATAGTATCAATACTCTAACACATACTTTCACATATAGGTAGATATTATCACACATAATCAAATCAACCACACAAATAGCCATATAAGTTCAAGTAGCGCCGACAAAGCCATGATCATCAGTATTGTAGAAAGTAACGCCAAAAAGGCCACATCAATTCACATAGCACCGCCACCAAAGGTGGACCAAATCAATCATAACATAATTGAAGTATAAATAACATCTAAATAAAGGTAATGGGTCAGCATACCTCCACTCCATCATCAACACTTCAATTCAATGCTAAATTACTAAATTCGATAACACAAGAACCTTACCCAAGGCAATAACTAACAAGTCAACATAAAAATTACAATAATCAATAAACTAGGTTATTTCATATAACATCATCAATTAAACACAACCTAGATATCCATTTACTATAATAATTACATCAATGAATAGCCCATATAAAACTACATAAGAATTCATGAACATTAGATCAATATCAAGTAACCAAAACCATAGTCAAAATCTAGGGTTCATCAAACTCATGGGTTCATAGTTAATTTAGATTGAAATTATAAATACAATATCAATTAGATCATAATTAAATGTTTAGAAATAATTTATGCAGAACCCATGGTAGAATCATGAAATCGGACAATTCAACTTTAAGAAACATCTTGAGAGTTGGGATCCTTGCTGAACCAACTTTCAAGCATCAAAAGACATACCTCAAGTATGATAATTCTTCACTTTGATGAATAATTTCAACTCAAAACGTAACCTCCAAGCTGTTTTCAATTAGACTTCAATGGAGACTTTGAGAGAATTCTAAGGGATTTTTGGGTTTTGATTTGGTTGAATGAAATATATTAAGTGTTAAACAATTATATACTTGTTTAAAATACCCAATATAAATTTAATAAACCTCCAATACATCCATTTTTATTCGGGGTGAATTTTCATTTTCACCCCTAAATTAGCAGCAGCCTACGCAGAAAAACATCTTTCTGTGACGACTGCCCTCGACCGGGCATCATCCCACAGATGGGGAGTGCTGGAAACCTTCGGTGGGTTCAGAGACTTTCCAAGTCTATGTTAATTCCCCCAGCACAAGTCCCCATCAACGAAACCAATTGACGGGGCGTCAACAGGCCTACACGCAGTCGACTGCTCCGTCGTTTGTGGTCCGCCTAGGACAACCTTTCAAACAGGTTTGGGTCCTTCCTCAAGAACCATTGGATGGTCCATGGGGATAATTTCCCGGATGTTTCAAACCCAAATAGGATCGTATATGAGTTTAACACCTGTGACATAAGTTTCATAAAAAACAAATACACGTAACACGCCTAGACGCACAAGGTCACTTCAAGACATATCTTTCAAACGTCATGGACATTCTTGGACATTTAATGTTCAAAAATCATGAAAATCAACACACTACTTATATATGCTATAATAACTTATTGAGTCTCTTACATCCTCAATAATACACATAAACACATAGAATCACCTATGAGGCATTTAGGTTACGTAGTCGTCGAACGTCTTGGTCGTCCCTTGACGTTTGATATCTAACACACCTAATACTTTAGATACTGCCTATATACCATATATTAGACATATTTAGTATCTTATTTTATCAATAAAAACATGTTAGGATCTAGTTTACCTAAGTCATTTTCGCAGTCTTAAAACTTCAAAGTAACTCAATCTCCAATATCCTACTTTTAATTAAAGTGTAGGCAATATGCATCTGTAAAAAATATACGCAGTATGAAAGCATACATAACATAATAAGAGCATCTCAAAATTGTTAGTCAACATAAGTTAATGATTCCACGATTTGAACTCATTTAGGATTTTATTTTAATAGAATATTTGGCTTTCAGGGATTTGGTTTGAGGAACAAAGCATGGAATAAGGAGAAAAAAAGAACAAGCCAGCTAAAAGAATGACGAAAAGAAGGTCTGAGGATCGCCTAAGTTGTTAGGCGAGTCACCAAATGTCCTTGGTATCACCTTATGTTTCAATGTGCTAAACCATGAAATAAAAAAACAAGTCGGTGATCAAAAGGAGCAGTTAGCAAGGTGAGAAAAGGTTTTGCGATGCAGTGTTATATCACCCAAAGTTGTAGAACCTCAAGGATGATAAAGGCAAAAGCAAAATGGCAATATAAATGACAAAGGGCAGATCATAGAGTGGATCGGCGATCCCGGCTTATTGCATCGACTGATCCTCCATAACATAATTTTTTACATCTATAAGTACATTCATAAATTGTTAGGTTATGAGAGAGATAAAGAGTTATCGATCTAGTTTTGAATATTTTTTTTTCGAGTTTAGTGTTATTTACGCTTAAATTTGGAGGATTTTTAAGATTTCCAATTCAAGGAAATTTGAAGTTAGTGTTGAAGATTATTCACTGTAGACCTTTGTAAAGATAATATCAATCGTACCAGTTGCTTGTAACACCAGCTCGTATCGATTTCTTGCTTTTACTGTATCTACTTGAAAATCAATTCTAGGGGTGTGATTATGTTATTATGGGTTGATATAATTGTTGGGTGTTGCTAGTTTATTTTCTTTTAAAAAGTGATTTCGTTCAGTAGTTATAGTTGAATTTAATGGGTTGTAGTTGCAAATACAATCGTAGCTTAGTGGTTTAGACTTGCTTGAGAGAGGGTTTTTGTAACAAAAAGTGCTGAATTGATGGTGTCACATCCGGGAAAACCCTCCTGATGCAACCGGCGCCGGCGTCCTCTTTGAGGACTAAGACTAGTCTCTTAGCTTAATTCATTACATTCATAAGTTAAAAACGCGGAAAATTTAAAACTTTTCATTACTTCTACTTGGAGGTTTATATAGAACTCTACATACACATAGTATATATATATATATCTAGTATACATAGACCCTTCGTATAGGAATATTACTTAGTCTTCAACTTTTATTGCACATAGATATATAAGATATAACATAGTCTCAAAAGCATGTCTCATCTCATAACTATCTAATAAGAGTATATCAAATTGGGCCTAGCCCATATATCAATACAATAAGACCACATATAGGTCATAAAAATGTCTAGTACTCAAATTAAAGGAAAGAAACAAAATAGTCTTAAAACTAAAAAACTTCATATATTTATAGTGGCATTGCCCTCGAAAAGTAAGGACCTATCCAACATGGATTATTAAGAATTCCCAGTCTTCTTCAAAGACGCCTCTAAACGCCGACCGAAACCTAATATATTGGTAAACTAGTAAGAAATGGGGTTAGTACACCACTTGTACTAAGCATGAGAACATATGTACACATATTAGCAGAATGTGCTTAAAAGGGAACATTCATGAAAACATGCTATTTTACCCTTTCAAAACCTTATGCACATTTAATGAGACCATAAAATCACAAAGATGTATTACTTAAATAATATTCATGTACATCACAAAACCAAATATCCAAAACATATTCAAGGTAATGGTCAGATAAACATACTCGCATATAATACCAAGACAACTCGAATCATCAAGTTAGAACTTCAACAAGAACGAATAAGAGTTCATTATAACATAACCAAAGCAAGAAAATTACCCCTGAACCCCTATCAGGTCAAAAAGTGCAATGACTTATAAAAGACCCTCAATCAAGTAACCCAACAAGAATAATGACTAACATCCTACTTCACATACCACAGCATCTAAGAGTACATATCATCTTACATTAACAATATAGAAAAAGACATATACATAAGTAAAACTAACTAACATATAGTATTAACAATGTGCATTTTTATCATATACATATCATATTATCATAATCATATTCATACATAAGAAAATCATCCTAAGACCCCCTTAAGGATAACTAGTGCAATGTTTAGGTAGAGTCCCTTACCCCTACCTAGACTAAGCTAGACCCCTTAGGTTATCATATTTAAAGTTCGTTCCTTTAGTTCATTTAACATTTTGGGAACATCTTTCCCTAACCAACATAGACCACATGAGCAAATGTGGAATCCGCTGTCATGGAACTCTTCACCGAAAGAAGGCGGACTACTTGCAAAGTTCATACCAAAACATGAACATAGGAATAATGTGAATCCAATAGCTAGTATTCCTATGAGGGATACATAGTTCAAGAACTTGGAGTGATAGTTGCGATTCTCTTTATGTTACATGCATTATATTCTCCAATCTCAAGAGTACATTAGTGATCCTACCTTTCCCATGTGGGAAGGGACACCCCTCACTCTAGTTCACCCAGTTCTTAGCTAGTCCATTTTGAAGTGTCTTTAGTTAATCATCATAGCTTAATGTAGGTCATAGACTCTAATGCCTTGTATAGTCATTGTCATTAGCTCATTAGGAATTGCATGAGAATATCCATTCATGGCGACCCTCATATGTGAGATTATTATAACATCATCATCAAGGAATAATAAGGTACATAGGTACTTCATTACCAACCTATTATCATTTCATCTAAAGCATAAATCACGAAATCACATAGTCAAGACAGTTCAATTTAATATCATACCAAAACCTACTTAGGCTAATCACAAGGCATGCTTCAATTGAACTACATCATCAATCACAAGCCATCATAATTGAAGTAAAGGTTAGGATCAGAAAGACTTACTCTATCTCCTTCAATAGCAATCATCATGGTCTAGCATCAACCATACAATTACATACAACAATAGGTGTAGTAAGATCAATCCATATTATTTAACATAAGAACTAGGTCAATTGCATCACCACTATCCCAATTACCATCAATTGATAACTTATGGTTAGAGGAAATTTAGGGTTCATCATGAATACATGATGATTTAGATCCATCCCAACACTATATTACCCTAGTCAATCCATACATGAACTAGAATAGATAAAATAAGTCTAATAATCAGTTCATTCTTAAATTTGGGAAATTTGCTGAAGGGAAAATGATCAACATGGAATTGACTCAATTAGGATCAATTAATGAACAATCTATACTCAATTAGTCATAGGAAATCACAATTTATCCTCAATATGAAGTGTAGAAAAAACACATTAGAATTGCAAAAACCCATGGAATTGGGTAATTTAGAAATCAACTTTGAGAGGACCTATTGCGGAAAGAGAACCCAAGGGTGAAGAACCCATAACTTAATGAAGATCAATCAACGAAATTGAAGTGAATTCCTAGAAAAATTGACTTTCTTCCTGAGGATTTGGGGAGAGAGAAAGTAGAAAAAGGAGAGAGCTTTTGAGTTTTTTTCGGGTATTTGGGTTCGGGTGACTGATAAATGAGTTAATATTACCATAAGGGTATATATAATCACCTCCTAAATTACCCAAAACACACCTCATTTGAATTGTTCTCTTTTGAAAGTCAAAATGTGAAAAATACGATATTACCAGATCTGGGAAGTGTCCCGCAAACACACATTTTTATATTTATAAAAAAGACTAAATCACTGAGGTCTGTGTTGGCTACGCATCGCGCAACAGCCAACTAATTCTTGACTTTCGCAGACTGGTTTGGATTCCTGCCCGCCCATGTTGGGGTCTTCCTCCATGACCCTTTGGGTGGTCCTTGGGGCGTAGCATAGACTCTGTATACTACACTCTACTTTACCAAAGTCTCTTCAAAAGTTTTGGAATTAATTTGAACCTCCGAAACCATCCCCAAACATAGCAACGTCAACTAGTTCAATTAGGTTAGTTTCAAGGCGTCATGGACGTCCTTTGACGTATTAGCTCTAAAACTTCTTTGATGACTTCTATACATTATTTTAGGTAATAAAACAGTATCTAAACATTTAAACTCTCATGTTAGGCTGTATATTAGGTCTTGACTTTTATGAGTGTTACATTATCGCCGTCTTAGGAACATTAGTCCCCGAAAGACATTAAACCTTCAAAAGAGAAAGAAAAGTCTCAAGGCTAGCATCCCAACAAACAATATACCATATAAACATGAGTTACAACTCAAACAAAAAACAATATGAAATTTACACAATGACTCAAAACAACAATTTTAACACATAAGGCTCAAAGTCATAATGTGAGGAATTTCCTTCTCACTATAACAATATGAGCTCAACATTTCTTACATGAGTGAATTATGTCAAGGTTCAGCTTACCTACATGTTACATATCATTTCATAGAGACTAACCATATCAATATGCACAACATAACTCAAAAAAAGTAAAATTGCAAAATTTCCGAGTTGAAAGCGCATTTCACTGTAATTTATTGTAACAACATCAAAAATGTACATTTTTGCAAACTTTACTAAAATTCAAGGCAACTTAAATTTTTGTAATTATTTTCATCACTAATAGGAACAACTAACCTTTGTTATCAAATAGATGAGGGTAACGAGACTTCATGCAAGCCTTAGACTCCCATGTTGCACCCTTAACTAGGTGATTCTTCCATAACACCCTTACGGATGCCACCTGTTTGTTCCTCAATTTCTTTACTTGCCTATCAAGGATTTGAACCAGAACTTTCTTTATAACAGTGGTTATACTTTAAACATAGACTCTCAATAGGAAGAATAGACTCAGGATCACCGATACACTTCTTAATCATAGAAACATGAAAAACCCGATGAATGAAGTAACGGGACCCATGAGCTTCGTCAAGGATCCTGTTACTAAAACCATGTATATTAGAGACATACAACCTTCCTTGATACCTCAAGACACCATCCCCTCCTAAGGATAATGACGCATTAAGCTTACCAAGACCTGAATCCTTCAACTCCGTCAATGGTTGATCAAGGTGTTTTTTAGACTTCACCTCAACCATCAAAGAAGTGTCGGAGTTATAACGGACCAGAAAACCACCATTTGGAGAATCTTAAAACCTCACACCCCACCTAGAAAACATATGAACATATTTCACTAGGTCTTTCTTGTC
The DNA here is from genome assembly GCA_027704785.1 of Solanum chmielewskii. Classification (NCBI taxonomy): domain Eukaryota; kingdom Viridiplantae; phylum Streptophyta; class Magnoliopsida; order Solanales; family Solanaceae; genus Solanum; species Solanum chmielewskii. Next base: position 14,545,718 of record JAKWIX010000327.1, read on the forward strand.
TTCCTTTACATGAGATACACTACCCATGGTCATACGACTTAGAGCATCCGCAACCACATTGGCCTTGTCTGGGTGATCTAGAACACTCATGTCGTAATCTTTCAACATTTCCAACCACCTTCTTTGTCAGAGATTCAACTTCTTTTAAGTAAAGCATATTGGAGGCTCTTATCATCGGTATGCACATAAACATTAACACCATATAAGTAATGCCTCCATATTATTGAGGAAAATACCATGGCCACTAATTCAAGATAATCAGTTGGATAGTTTCCCTCATGAACCTTAAGTTGAAAAGAAGCATAGGCTATTACCTTCCCTTGTTGCATAAGCACACACCCTAAACCCACTCGGGAAGCATCACAATACACAACGAAACCCTTTGTACCCTCCAGTAAAGTTAACACTTGAGCGGAAGTAAGCCTATATTTCATGATTTGAAAGAGTCTCTCATATGCTTCCGACCACTCAAATTTCCTACTATTTTGGGTAAAAGTAGTCAAAGGAGATGCACTGGATGCAAAAGCATCCACAAACCTTTGATAATAGCCTACTAGACCAAAGAAACTCCTAATGTTTGTTGGAGTCAACGGTCTAGGCCAATTTTTCACCGCCTCCATTTTCCTTGGATAAAACTCAAATCCCTCCCTAGAGATGATATGACCAAGAAATGCCATCGACCTCAACCAAAATTCATATTCTCTATACTTGGAAAACAATTGATTCTCCTTAAGCACTTGTAACACCACCCTCAAATGGTTCATGTGATCACCTTCAATTTTTGAATATACCAAGATATCGTCAATAAAGGCAATCACAAATGAATCTAGTTAACTTTGAAATACCCTATTCATAAGATTGATAGACCAAAGGACATTACTAAGAACTCATAAATACGATATCTAGTCCAAAAGGTCATCTTTTCTATATCTTCACCCTCACCCTAAGTTGGTTATACCCCGATCTCAAGTAAATCTTAGAAAACTAGCTTTCCCCTTGGTGTTGATCTAAAAAGTCATCAATTAGGGAGAGCAGATACTTGTTATTGATAGTGACTTTATTGAGTTGGCGGTAATCGATGCACATTCGAAGGGACCCATAATTCTTCAAAAACAATACCGAAGCACCCCATGGAGAAAAACTAGGTCTACTGAATCCTTTGTCTAGTACATCTTTGAGTTGATCCTTAAACTCTTTCAATTAGGCTAGACCTTTCCAATAAGGAGGAATTCAATTGGGATTTGTATTTGGTAACAAGTCGATACCAAAATAAATTTCCCAGTCGTTAGGGATACCGTGAAGTCATTAGGAATCACCTTCGGAAATTCCCTCACTACAGGGACCGACTCAATGGGAGAAATTTCGGAGTCTAAATCTTGGACTCACACTACATGGTATAAACACCCTTTAGAGATAATCTTACAGGATTTAAGACAAGAGATGATACGACCTATAGGAATAGAAATTCCCCCCTTCCACTATAAAACAAAATCATTTTGAAAGTTAAACTTCAGGACCCACGTTCTGCAATCTATAGAGGCGAAGCAAGTGTGCAACCAATCTATATGCAAAATGACATCAAAATCAAGCATATGAAGTTCTTGTAGTTCAAGATAAGAAACACTAATAGGAAACATTATCGGACAATTTCTATAGACCCTTTTTTCAAAAACCGACTCTCCCACCGGGATAGACACTTTAAATGGTCTTCATGCAAATTATCGGGCAAAATTTCAAACTTTTTTTCTACTAGAGGAGTAATAAATGATAAGGTATCACCGGATAAAGTAATGCATATACATCAATAGAGAAAACATTCAACATACCAGTCACCACATCGGAAGAAGTCTCTTGCTCACCCCTAGAGCGGAGAGCATAGAAGAAGTCCTTCATCGGAGCCTTATTTGAACCACTTGCTTGAGATTGACCACTACCCTTGTCTTTACCCCTCATATTAGGGCATTCCCTAACGTTGTGCAATTTTTACCACAATCAAAAAAATTATCCATTCCCTTAAGACAATCACCATAGTTCTTTTTTCCACACTTTCCACAAGTTGGATTCTTTGTTGGTGAACTAGTATCCCTTTCCTTAGACTTAGGATTAGATGAACTATTATCCCTAGCCTTAGGGAACTTTGAAGGAACATGATTAGAAACCCTTTTCTTCAACCTAGTCTTGTTTAGAATTTGGAGCCTATTCTTTGAAGAACAACTATCAAAATATCTTTCCCTTTTTGAATCTCTACTGTTTTTGCTTAGCCCTTGCTACTTCTACATATTGGGCATGAACCATGAGGCGAGAAATGATCATAGTGTCATGTAGCATAGTTGAATGACACTCCTCTTAAAAATTATCCGATATAGTCACAAAATCGCTCATTTCATCTCTAGGATTGGAAACCAAAGAAAGAGCATTTTTTGACAATTTTGTAAATTTTAATAAGTATTCAAGCACACTCATACCTCCTTGGAGATGTTGTGAACTCCAAAACCTTAGATTGCCTCTTCTTCCTACGAAAGAACCTATCAAGAAAAGCCTTCTTGAACACCTCCCAAGTAACCGATCACCCCTTAACAGCCTATTGTCCCTCCATTGGACATACCATGCTTGAGACACATCCTTATGTTGGTAAGTGGATAGATCGTCCTTCTCACTAGTAGATAACACCATAGCATAACGAATCTTGTAGATTTTATCGATGAAATCTTTGGGGACTTCTTCAACCTTGGACCCGTAGAAACTAGGAGGATTCATTCAAGTGAAATCTCTTAAATGAGAGGCCACAATAGGAACTTGTTAGTGTACTCGGCGTATAAACTCCCGATTAGCGTGGGCCGTCATGGCTTGGGCTTGAGTAGTGGCGGCTTATGCTTGGGTAGTAATGGCTTGGGCCATTTGGAAGAGAGCGGCCGTTATGTTCTTATCCGTCAACGAAGGAGGTTGACCGGGGCTTGGTCATCATTCACATCTTCCTTAAGAGAAGGAAATTGATCACCACGGGGAGGAACTCCCACATTGGTAATCTCTTTTTCAAGCCTTTGTTCCGCCTTCCTTCGAGTATTCATTGCCTATATTCACAATAATAGGATTAGATGTAAGCGAAAAAAAAAAGACCTAGGAACGAGCAGGGAGGATTGGTGTCCCCACCTTAAAGTACCGAGAATTTTAGGGGTCTAGCTCGCGGATGTTATGAATCTGAAGTGGGCTCTTGGCTTAGGTTCACACTTTCTTTTGTCTTTCCCCGAAAAGTCGTCGTGTTCCTTTAGTTGTCTCTATGTCCATGCATAAGGAGGTCTACCTAGAGGCTAGGCTAAACATGAATTTAGACGAAAGCTTTATAAAGCCCTTTGTAAAGATCCGCACGATCTCGAAGCATGGTAAGATGTTATCATTTTCAATGATACCATTAGTACATCTTCAGCAAAAATCAACAGGGTTGGTTTGGGTCGCTGGTGTGTTGTTCGTTCTAGCGATAGAGGGTAATGTTTGCTATCGCCGCTTCCTGTTTTGCATTCTTAGTGAAATGTGTGCTTCCGTTCAGATCAAACATCGTTCATTTCCCTTTTTCCCCTACCTTAGTGTTGACCCTAGGTTCGCACATAGAGCTAAAACTATATAGGCATGATATTGGACATCGACTCAAGGATATTTAAACTCATGCTTGGATATCAAGTTTTCCACATCCGTGAAATACCCCTTGATATAACCGACGTCGTCGTCCTTTTTGAGTACTAAGACTAGCTTCTTAGCTTACATCATTATATTCATAGGTCAAAAACGCAGAAAATGTAAAACATTTCATTACTTCTACTTGGAGTTTATATCAACATTTCATTACTTCTACTTGGAGTTTATATCGACCTCTACGTATACATAGTCTATATAGATCGAGTATATACAGACCCTTTGTATAGGAAGATTACTCCGTCTTCCACTTTTATTGCACATAGATATATAATATATAAAATAGTCTCAAAAGTATGTCTCATCTCATAACCATATAATAAGAGTATATCAAATTGGTCCTTGCCCATGCATCAATACAAAAATACCACATATAAGTCATACAAATGCTTAGTAATCAAACTAAAGGAAATAAATATAAGAGTCTTAAAACTAAACAACTTCATATATTGATAATGGCATTGCCGTTGGAAAGTATCTACCCAACTTGGATGATTAAGAATTTCAAGTATTCTTCAAGTTCATCTCCAAAATCTTAACAAATGGAATATAAAATGTTGGGGAAAAAAGAAAGAAATGGGTTAGTACACCACTTGTACTATGCACGAGAACATATGCACACATATTATCAAAACATGCAAAAAAGGGAAATTTCTTGAAAACATGCTATTTTACCCTTTGAAAACCTTATGCACATTCAATGAGACCATACGTATCAAAAAGATATATTATTTAAATCATAGGCATGTGCATCACAAGACAAAAAATACAAAGCATAGTCAAGTTAATGATCATATCAACATACTTTCATACAATATAAAGAAAACTCTAATCATAGTGTTATAACTTAAACAAGATTGAATAAGAGTTCATTATTACATGACGAAAGTAAGACCATTACCCAAGAAACCCTATCAAGTAAATAAGTGCAATGACTAAGCAAAGCCCCATAACCTTACTTAATCAAGTAACCTAACAACAATCATCACTACCATCCTACTTCACATAGCGTAGCATTTAAAAGTACATATCATCTTATTTTAACCATATAGACCAACACATATACATAAGTGAAACTAACAAATATATAGTATTAACAATGTGCATGTTTATCATATACATATCGTATATCATATTAAGCATATTCATACATAAGAACATCATCCTAAGACTCCCCTGACTAGAGTAAGCTAGACTTCTTATATTATCATATTTAAAGTTCATTCATTTAGTTAATTTTACCTTTTAGGAACATCTTGAACTAATCTACATAGACCACATGAGCTAATGTGGAATCCGGTGTCATGGAACCCTACACCGAAAGAAGGCGGACTACTTGCCAAGGTAGTACCAAAACATTAACATAGCAACTACGTGGATCCACTAGCTAGTATTCCTATGGGGGAAACATAGTATAAGAACTAAGAGATATAGTTAATACCCTTTTTATGCTACATGCATTGTAGTCTCTAATCTCAAGAGTACATTAGTGATCTTACCTTCCCTATGTGGGAAAGGACACTCCTCACTTTAGTTCACTCGGTACTAAGATAAAGTCCCTTTTGAAATGTCTTTAGTTAATCATTGTAGCTTAATGTATGTCGTAGGTTCTAATCCCTTGTACATTTATTGTAATTAACTAATTCGGAATTTCATGCGAATATCCTTTCATGGCAAGCTTCATATGTGAGATAAGCATAACATCATCATCATGTCATAGTAAGACACATATGTACTTCATAACCAACCTTATATCATTTCCTCTTAATCATAAATCTCACAATAACATAGTCAAGACATTTCAATTCAATTTCATATCAACACCTACTTAGGCTAACCCCAAGGCATGCTTCAATTGAACTACGCCATCAATCACAAGCCATCATAATTGAAGTAAAGGTTAGGATAATAAGCACTAACTCAATCTCGTTCAATAGTCAGTATCACAGTCGTACCATAAACCAACAAATTACATCCAACAATAGGTGAGGTAACATCAATCAATAATAATTAACACAAGAACTAGGTCAATTGCATATTCACTATCCCAATTACAATCAGTTAATAGCCTAGGGTTAGGGAAAATTAGGGTTCATTATGAATTCATCAAGATTTACATCCAATACCAACACTACATTACCCTAGTAAATACATACATGAATAAGAATAGATAATACAAGTCTAATAATAAATTCATTCTTAAATTTGGGAAATTTGGGGAAAAGAACATGATCAACATGGAATTTCATCAATTAGGATCAATTAATTAACAATCTATACTCAATTAGTCATAGGAAATCACAATTTATCCTCAATTTGAAGTTTAGAAGAAAACCCATTAGAATTGGAAAAATCCACTTAATTGGGTAATTTAGAAATAAACTTTGAGAGGACCTCTTGGGTAAAGGAAACCAAAGATCTAAGAACCCATACCTTAATGAATATTAATCCCCAAAATTGAAGTGAATTCCTCGAGAAATTGACCTTCTTCCTCAATCTTTCTTCATTTTTCAATGGAGGATTTGGGGAGAGAGAAAGTAGAGAGGTGAGAGGTTTTGAGTTTGTTTTGGGATTTTTTTTGGGTGAGTGATAAATGAATTAAAATGACCCTTAATCTAAATATAATCACCTTTTAAATTACCCAAAATACCCCTCACTTTAATTTGTCTCTTTGGGAAGTCAAAATGTCAGAAAATACTTTTTTACTTGATCTGAGAAGTGGGTCTGCGTCGCGGGGCCAACACGCACTTTTAACTTTGAAAAATAGCCTGAACCGATGAGGTCCGTGTTGTCTGTGCGTCGCACAACAGCCCACTGATTCATGACCTTCAAAGTCTACTTTGACAGCCTGCCCGCCCATGTTGGGGTCCTCTTTCATGACCTTTCAAGTGGTCCTTGAGGAATCGTTAATAGAAGTTTAGACTCTCTATACAAAAATATAACTAACCAAAGTCTCCTCACAAGTTTTAGACTTCATTTGACCCTCCGAAACCATCCCCAAACATAGAAACATCAACTAGTTCTATTAGGCTATTTTGCGGACGTCATGGACGTCCTTTGGCATCTTGGCTCTAAAAATTTTCGTATTACTTATAAACATTATTTTAGGTAATAAAAAAGTATCTACACATTTATACATTCATGTTATGCTTTAGATTAGGTCTTTACTTTTCAGAGTGTTACAGATGGTCTATGGATATTAGGTTATTATTGGTTCAACTTGAGAGACTGAATCCTAAACTATTTTCCACACATTCAGCTTGAGAGAGTGGATGGACTAAGGCAAAGGTTGTGGTTAATTTTCGCCTCATATTGTTCGAGAGAAATTAATTTTATTTGGGATCAGTTGTTCGAGAGAGAGTTTACCACTTCGAAAGTCAAGCTAGTAACTAATATACAACTATTTACTACTAATTGCAATATACCATAACACGATCACATCCCAAGAATCCCATAACAATATTCTTATTTTCGTGTATTTAGTATTTTAGTTGATAATTAACTATAAACCCCTCTTTTAAAATTGACGCTAGTATGTCTCTATAACTTGATATGTTTTTATTCTTAAATGTCTACTAGATATGACTGACCTGAATTGATTCGTACTTGTCTACGCATTATCAAAAGAACTCCATGTGGGAATGATCCCAACCCTTGAGTGGATAATATTATTACTCACGATCGTTGGACTTGAAGTGAAAGTGGTGTCCTGAGACGTGAAATCAAATTGGCGTCATTGCCGAAGAGTGATTTTAATTGAGAATTTTTTATTTTTTTGGTTGTAGTTGAACTAAGTTAATTTTTAATTTTGTCTTTATTTTATGTGGATGTGTTCAAATAGGATGTATGAGTGTGAACAGAGACAATGGCAGCCAAGTAAGACATCAAGATGACATCAAAAACCTCAACAATGTTAATGACCCTCATCTCATGGATGGTATTACTGTCATTGACTTGCCTTCGACATACGGGAATGTAGTGTTCCACATCATGAGTACTATGTTTAAACCCTTGCAACTAAAAGGATTTTTTAGTGGGTTTACTCATGAGGATTCCCATGAGAATATTAAAAGTTTCGTGGATTTATGCGGATCGTTATCTTTCTAGTTGAGGTTGTTCCCGTACTCTTTAATGGGAGAAGCATGCAAGTGGCCGACTAAATTGCCACGTGAATCAATCAATTTGAGGGAGAAGTTAGTTACCACATTTAATGTGCGATTTTCGCTCCTTCGAAGATGATGAATCTTCGGGAAAACATCCAAAGGTGTAAGAATTTGAAGGAATAGACAATTCATGAGCTACGATGTGATTCAAGAAGTTGGTGCTCCAATGCACAACTCATAGTTTGCCTTAAAACATATTGATGCATTACTTTTACTAGAGCCTTGACTCTGCAAAAAAAAAAAAGGTGATACGGAACAACTTTCATCTGGAGGACAAATGTAGCAAGCTTATGTGATAGAGGGTTAGCTCTTTGATATCATGGCCACTATCAACAGGGCTTGGTACACCTGCGAAGATCATGTATCTCCTCTAACATTTACATTTACCAAGGAGCAGATGAAGAAAGACCAAAAGAGGGACAAGATCATGGCACAGATTACGACACAATGTGACATTTTATCAAACAATATTATGGGAGCTTGTGCTCAAAGTTTTCATATCACAGATGTTGGGTGTGCTAATCCTTAATAGGAAAAGTTAGAAGTGTTGTACAATAAAGAGGTGAATTTCTTAGACATCCAAGAAAGTGGTTTTCTTTCAAATTACCCAAGGCAGGGTGGTAATAAGGGTTGGAATGATCGAGATCAAGAATTGTGGGACCAAAATCCCAAATGGAAGGATGAGGAGAAGGATATGTATGTGCCTCTCTAGGAGCGCTAAAAGTCAAAGGATTTATAAGGTGGGCGGTCAGGGGATATGTTTTTTTCGTATCCTCAACAATGTTGAGGGGTATGAATTGATTTTAAAGTAAATGAAATATTATGTGTCGACCCTAATCCACACTGTTACCTCTCATTCCATCCCGATCAATCAAATAGATAACCCATATAGGCCATATTATGTCACATTTGAATCCGAGACAACTAGGGGAGTTTCCTAGTGACCTTTTTTAAATTCTTAGTTAAATAAAAAGATATATAGTTATCTATATAGTCTTAAACATGGTTTATTTTTCATGTTTGGAGACATTTTTCGTTAGACTTGAAGGATTTTGAAGATTTCCAATTTGTAGAAACTAGAAGTGAGTGTTGAAGATTCTTCATTGTACTTTTTGTGAAGCCAATATCAATCATACCACCTTGTGGAAACACCAATTGGTATCGATTTAGTTATTTTTACAATGTTTAGCTAAACCCCCAATTCTTGGGGTGTGATTATGTGATTATGGGTTGATATAACTGTCGGTGTCTTCCTAACTGATAGTTTATTTATTATTTAAAAGCACTTTACTAAGTATTTTTGGTTGAATTTAATTGGTTGTAGTAAAAAATATAATCTTAACATAGTGTTTATGGCTTATTCAAGAGAGATATTTCAATACAAAAACTAATGATTCGATGGTGAGTGGGTAGTGGGTTTTCATGGGTTCACTTTGAGAGAGTTAATTCTAAACCCTTTTGCACACATTCACCTCGAGAGAGTTATGCACTAAGGCAAAAGTTGTGCTTAAATTCTGATGATTTGTGTACGAGAGAAATAAATTTGATTCGGGTAAATTTCAAGAGAAAGAGTTTACCCCATTGAAGTTTGGTTTAGTCACTGATATGCAGCTAGCTGTTTACTATTAATTGCAATTACCTTGATGTTTATCTTACCACATAATTCTATTAAATCCCAAGAATTTCGTCTCCATATTAATATTTTCATGTATCAACTATTTAAGTTGATAATTAATTGTAAACCCTCTTCAATTATTGAAAAATTTGTCACTATATAATTTGATATTTATTTATTTTTAAACGTCTATTAGCAATGACTGACTTGAACTTATTCACAATGGGCTACTAATTGTCAAAACCAACCCTTGGTTCGGTTATATTACTTCTCAAGATTATGGTAACTTAACTGGAGCTAGTGCCCTAATACGTTAAAATATACGACATAAGCATAACAGGTAACAACATATTTATAGCATAAACTTCAACATAGGCATCATATAGTCATAATCAAACATAAGACATGGTAAATGACCATAGGATATCATTCATATTTATAAATAGTCGATTATTCCTCATAAGCATTACATAAGAATACTTGACTCATAGTCATATCTATAATAATAGAACTATTCTCAAGTAACCCCAGAAGCATACAAGTGCAAAGAAAGAATAGCATCCCATAATACAACCCAAGCCAAGTATCCCGCTTTGGTCATCTTAATCATTTATCCATGGTAAAAATATTTAATATTTTCTACCATAAAGGATTCATACTTCTAAGTAACTTCAAATCACATTTGTGGAATGAATGAAAGGCATCCTATATTACCCTTCACACTAAGCATAACCTTTTAGTCATCTTAGTCATACTCACCCTCCTTTGGTATCATTATTAGCTTAACTATCACAACTAATTGAATCTCTCACCTTTAGTCAATTATTGCTATGAAGCAAAATATCGCACAATCCTTTCTCAAGACTTCACTTTAATAACCCTAAGTCATTGTAACACCCCTAAGATACTAGACCCTGATTTACAAGTAAACACCATTGCTTAATTACTATAAGATGTTTTATACTCATTTTGGGAACTTAAAATTTTGTCATAATTGTAAACGTGACTAACATAAATTGTTATCGTAATCCAAGGTATTTCATGGGGGTATTTGCGTAAATTGACTAATTAGAATTTCTTATAAGTTAAAATTCTGGTATCAAGTATATATATAAAGGAGTATATGTATGCATTTTGGGGCAGCACAAAATAATTTGGGCAACACCTTTTAAGTAACATTTATATGTGTGACAAAGCTTCAATCTCTACCAGAATATATTCGGACACCTCCTCTTTTCATTGCATTTCAACTGAATCTTAAGAACATTATACATTATCTGAACAATTGTTCTTCAAAGATCAAAAGAAAGAACTGGCTCCTTTTGGGAGAATTCAACACACAAATTTCTTATGGATTTAAAGTCCAGTTTTGCTGTTTCTTGTTTAAAAATTATTTTGCAAAATGAAGTAGTTTTGTTGGACATAACCACTGTTTTGGGAGCTTAGTCATATTTGTACATGATAGGCTTACTTTTGATAATTATCCCGTTTTACTTCGATATAATTGAGATACTAAGAAATGAATAAGTTATTTGATTGTATTTTTAAGCTTGCATATACTCATGAACAATTTGAGGACCTTCATACATTTGTTGGTTAGAGCCTGAACTTTTGAAGTCGTGCAGGACTTTTTCTTTGAAAAAGCGTTGAGGTTTATGTATAAACTTGTATTTTGCCTATTAAAGATTAGCACATCGAACACCCACGGTACGGAAACATAAAGCACCACTTACCACAACATTTTTTGACAAAATGTCAAGTTGTGTAATGATTTTGTCCATGTTCTGGACCCTCTGTTGAACTTTCTCCATCTTCTACTTAATAAATATAAGTGTGAGAGGACATACTTCATCTTCAAGGGTGTACCAAGCCCTGTTGATTATGATGATGCCATCCAATTGTTGAGCCGCTATAATATAAGGTTGTTGCATTAAACATCCTAGAGAATAATAACACCCTTGTATACCGAGTCAAAGCTCAACTAAAAGTACTATAACAATACGTTGTTTGTCAAGCCATGAGTTGGTTATTGGAACACCAACTTCTTGAATCATATTAAAGTCTCATGAATTTGTTCACCCTCAAGACGCTTAAGCTTTGAATGTTGTCCAGAAGAGTCATCATCTTCGAAGGATGGAAAAATTTCACACTAATTGTTGTAACCAACTCCTCCCATGAAGTGATTGATTCACATGGATATTCATAGAGCCATTTTCAAACTTTTCCCAAAAGAAAATGGGAACAACTTCAGACTGACCGATTATAGGGAGATGTTCTTGAAGAGAATAGTCCGTATACATCTACACAAATTCTAATATGCTCATGGGAATCTTCATTAGACAACCCATATAAAAGTCCTTTTAGCTGCAAGAGTTTTAACGTATTACTTGTGATGTAGAACACCATATTCCCTTCAGCCGGAGGTAAGTAAATGACAAACATACCTTCCATAAGATGGGGGTTATTAGAATTAGTCTCATTATTATTGTTTAGGCTACTTATGTCATCTTGATGGCAAACTTGGCTTCCATTTCTGCCGTTCACGCTCATAATTCCTATTTCAATGCACAGACAATCAACACAAAACTAAAATTAAGTAAGTAAGACTTTGACTTAATAAGAGAAAAATTCAACTTAACTAAAAATTGTTAAATAACAACACTCCCCGGCAGCGGCGACATTTTGGTTGATGTATCCGGGCTTTTCATCCAATACTAAAAGATAACGATCGTTCAATAGTAATATACCCAACTAGTAAGATGGGGTCGAGTTCCAGTGGAGTTGTTTGTAATGAATAATCAATAGAAAAACATTTGTTTTCTCAAGTCTATCATTGCTACATACATTTAGGAAGAAAAATATATCAAATTAGGAGTGGCATAAGTTTTAAATATAAAGGGGGAGGGGGGATCACAGTTAATTGTCAACTATGCAACAAATGCAATAATAAAAAATATGGAGACGGGATTTTTCGGATGTGATTTTATTATGGGATAAGGTAAAGTATAGAGTAAATCCAATTAATATAAACAACTGCAAATTTTATACGCTAGACTTTAGTGGGGTAATTTTTTTTCTCAAACAACTTACACCGAATCAAATTGTTTTCTCTCGAACATGAATAAGCGGCAGTTAAGCACAACCTTCTCATTAGTCGATTCACTCTCTAGAGCTGGATGTGTGGAAGAGCGTTTAGGACTCTCTAGCTGAGCCCATGCAAACAAACTACCCACTAACCATGATTCAATAATTTTGATTTTAAAACCTCTATCTCGAGCATGCCAAAAACATTAAGCTAAGTTTGTATTTGCATCTACAACCCATTAAATTTAACCACAACCACTGAACATAATCACTTTTAAACAAAAAATAAACTATTAATTAGGAATACCTGCATTATATCACTCCATAATATCATAATCATACCGCAAGAATTGGGGTTTTAGATAGACATGTAAAAAGGTAAGAATCATTACTGACTAATGTTTCCATCGACTAGGTACAACTAATATTGTCCTTATAAAGGTCTAAGATAAAGAATCTTCAACACCCATTTCAAATTTCTTAGAAATGGAAACCTTCAAATCTTCAAAACTCAGCAAATATTGTCTTCTGTAGCATCAAAACTAATTTAATAATATCCAACTACATATATGTTCTAATAGATACATTTAAAAATTCGATATTCAACTAAGAATATAAAATTGTATTTATAATTGTTAATGATTATGTTGCGAATGATCAATTGATGCAATAAGTAGGGATGGCTAATCCATTAGTGATGCTCCATTTGGAATTTGTATCACCATTTTGCTTTTTCCTATAGTATCGTTGAGGTTTCATAACTTTGTGCAATATGGCACTACATTGCTGAACTATTCAGTGACTTAACAAATACTCCTCCTTTTAATGGCCAACATGGTTTTCTTGTCTAGGGATTGGCACAGTAGAACACAAGGCGAGATAATAGAAGTTTGGTAACTCGCTCAAGGGGTTAGGCGATCCTTGGACCTTCTTTTCTCCTTACATTCAGTTGCCTTATTCTGTTTATCTCAATGGCGTCCATGCTTTGTTACTCAATCCAAATCGCTGAAAATGAAGAATTTAATTAGTTATTTGGCACAAAATATTAATTTAAGGACACTAAATATACTAAAATAAATTCATAAATGAGTCCAAATAATGGACTCATAATTAGGGCATCAGGCTCTAAGACTCAAGGTAGTATCTCAGGCACCAGAACCTATCCAATTTGTCAATTGTGTGGTAAGAACTATATTGGATAGTGTCTTGTAGGAAAGGAGGGATGCTTTTGGTGTGGTCAGTTTGGTTAGATATTCAGATATTGTCCTTCTGCTAAACATGTTCAAGAGGGTAATAATAGTATAACTCAGTCCATATTTTTAGCAGCACCAGCAGGTCGCCGAACTCAGTAGGGTAACTCATATGGTAGATTTGTCGGACAACACCAAAACAGGTTGTATGTTCTTTTGGCTTTGAAGGATCATGATGATTCTCCTGGTATGTGAAATGTCTTTGACTTAGACAGTAAGGTACCTCAGAATTAATATAGGGGCCTAGAGACTCACTTGCATCAATAAATATTTAGTATATGTTAATTATGTTTTCTGCAGTATGCATACTTGACATGAATTCATTTAGAGGTCAAACATCCAAGAAGGTCCCAGACGTTCGAAAGTTAGCCGTTGGACGAGCTTGAGTGTTCTAATGTGCCTTGCTATTTTATATGTGTTGTTTGATGCTAAAAAGTATGTTGAAGGACCATAGAATGTATTACGAGTGTATTAACGTTGGAAATGTCAAGGAAAGAATCCCAATAGGCCCCGCAAAAAGGGTCCTTTAGGAGAACCCAAAGGCTGCCTAGACACTGCCTTCGCAATGTCAATCGACGAGGCAAGAACAATGACCCGTACATGAGTTTATGCCCCGTCGTATGGGGAGAATAGACCCATAATTATCCTAGTATCTTATTCCCCCAAATTTTGAGCCTTATACCCAAACGACGGTTGCCAGCGTGGCCCGTCGAAAGCTCTACGAGGCATAGTTTTGTTGGCGTCGATGCTTCCTGCAATTGTGCAGCATTCATGCTGCCATGCTAAGGGGTGAATAGGAAATTCACCCCACGTCCTAAGATGACCCTAGGCAATAATTTTATCTATTTTTGGGTATATTAAGTTTGTTAAAAATATCAAAACCCCAATTAGACTTCATTCTTCAAATTTTACCCTTCCCTCTCAAAACTAAACCTCTCTAGAAACCTCAATTGGATATGAAGCTTAGGATTTTGATTATTTATTAATCATGTTTTCTTGGTTTTCTTCTATAATGAGGTATGGTGATCCTTCATCTGTCGATCACCTCTCATCTAAAAAGTTCCTTCAATGCTTTTCAAAGAGATTTCATGATCGAACCTTCTATCTTTCATTCTAGCCATGGGTTACTAAACGATTTCAAAAGAATGCATATGATGGATTATGAATTAGATACTATTTAAAATGATGTTTTTAATCAAATTTAATCATGAACCCATGTTCCCCTGAATTTCTAAATTTAGCCTCAAATGTCGGTGATCCGATCTTGTTGAGGTGTTTGTAGATTTTGAATTCGATAATGTTAATGTATCTATATCTACTGTTTTCCTTACCAATATCTTATTAATTATTGTTAATTTATGAATGTCTATCAAGGTTTATATATTTGATAAGGTTGATCTATATTTCTCTAATTTCTATACAATTGGTGATGTAGTTTACATGATGTGGTCTTGATCCTATAATGGTTTAAGAAAAATTTCAATTATGTCTTTTTACATTAAGATACTTCATTAAATATGAATTATTTATGAATTATGAATACAAGTCAATAATGATCAAAACAGGGGGAAATTTTATGTTGACCCTATTTCCTCTACTCTCTATTGAATTGCTAGTTGAATTGTCCTTGTATGTCATATTGTGGTATGGTCCACTCATGTTGGAGGTGGTTACTTCCTTGTAATTCTAACATGTGATGCGATCGTGGACTTGAAGGAAATTTTTTTATGAATGTCTGGCTATTATGCTTATACAATGTAAACATATATGCCTAGTCTCCAGTGCTAGTTCATGATCTAGAGCACATTGATGATATGATGTCAATTTAATAAAATTTCTATGGTTAGGTTTAGTTTAGGTGCTTCCATTGATGAACTAATAATGGATAATGACCTCTACCTATGTAACCCTATATGAATGTGTGGTATTAGCCAATGTTAGGAGTCTTGAATACATATGTTGAATTTATCTTGTCTCCTATGCTATTATGTGATGTGTGGTCTACGCTTGAATGTGCATTGTGTTCTTAAGATGGTGGCTGCCTCAATGTGATGTTTATAGACATTATGTGATCATGTTAACCAATATACACACACTCACACCTCATGCATGCTTATAAGTAGTATAGGTTGATTGTGTCTAATGAAAGGATAATTCTCATATCCACTAATGTCATGTAAAGTATATGTCCATGCAGCATAAAAATGCATCTTAACTAGGATGAATTGATAGGTTAACTAATATAGCTAAGAGTATGGTCCTTTAAATATAAATTGCACATGTCCAACTTGATTGAATACTTCCTAGGGTGATTGATCTATGTACATGAATATGAATGCATAATTAAGCTATGATGTCAAGAATATGATTTGATGAAGTATAAGCATGTAGTGTATAAATGTTATTATGAGAAAGGTCTTCTCATGTATGTACACACACACACATGAATGTATATGATGAAGCAAATATGATAATCTAGTAAAGAGGGAGTCTCTTGAAAGGTATTTCAAATTGTACTCTAAACTAGATTGTGCTTGAATATGCTTTGTTCATGTGAAATGTTTACTGACATGAATTAAGTTGATAAAAGGACATTCTCATCTATAACCTATGAGCTAAGAATATGGGGAGTTAATTCCCCTATAGCCATTTTCATGAAGTAATGTTATTAATGAATTTTCAATAAATGAAATTAGCATAGCACAGAGTGAACTTCATAAGTAAGAGGGAGGTGCCCCTTCCTAATGAGGAAGGCTTGTTCACCAACGGTCCCATATGAGGTGTTTACTTCCCTTGGAGGGAGATTCACCTTATTTCTCTCATGAGATGGAAGTTACAATTCAAATTGGTATAATGAGGTCTTCACTATACATCTCCTAGCTCCATAACTATGTTGCCTCCATAGGACCAAGCAAGTGAATCCACCTAGATGCTAGCATGATGTTAATGTTCTTCTTTGTCAATTAGAATACATCCATTCGGTGTGGGGTTCCATTACACCGGATTTCATGGTTGGTTTACTTAGTCTTATTGTCATTTAAGGCTACGGTTTCCCTAATGTAAAATGGACAATAGAAATAAAGTAATGGACCCTAACTAGGATAACCTAAAGGAATTTGTAAACAATGTAAGACAAGTAAACCATCAATATGACATAAAAAACTTCAATGATATTAATGACTCTCATCTAATGGATGGTATTACTATCATTGACTTGCCTCCGGCCGAAGGGAATGGAGTGTTCAACATCATATGTACTATGTTTCAACCCTTGCAAGTAAAAGGACTTTTCAGTGGGTTTACTAATAACGATCCCTATGAGCATATTTGATGTTTTGTAGACTTATGCGGATTGTTATCTTTTAAGAATATCTCCCAATAATCGGTCTAGTTGAGGTTGTTCCCGTTCTCTTTAATGGGAGAAGCATGCAAGTCGATGACTGAATTGCCAAGTGAATCAATCAAATCAATGGAGAAGTTTGTTACCACATTTAATATGCGATTTTCCCTCGTTTGATGATGATGAATCTTGGGGAAAACATCCAAAGGTTTAAGAATTTGGAGGAATAGACAACTCACGAGGCTAGGATGTGATTCAAGAAGTTGGTTCTCCAATGCCCAACTAATGGCTTGCCTTACAACATATTGTTGCATTACTTTTTCCGGAAAGTTAAATATGCAAAAAAAGAGGGTGAGACTAACAAAATTTCTCCAGGAGGATAAATGAAGTAACCTTATCTGATAGCGGCTCAACTCTTTCATAGCATGGCCAATATCAACAGGTCTTGGTACACCCACGAAGATCATGTAGTTCCTGTAACATTTACATTTACCATGGAGAAGATGAAGAAAAAAAAAAGAGGGACAAGAATATGGAATTGATCATGACACAATGTGACATTTTGTCAAAAAGTATTATGGGAGTTGGTGATTGAAGTGTCCATACCATAGATGTCAGGTGTGCTAATCCTTAGTAGCAAAAGTTCGAAGCATTGTACAATAAAGAGGTAAATTTGTTTGCCATCCAATAAAGTAGTTGTCATTCAAACTACCCGAGGAAGGGTTGTAATCAAGGTTTGAATGATTGAGATCCAGAATGGAGGGACTGAAATCCAAATTGGAAGGATGAGGAGAAGGATAGGTATGTGCCTCTCCATGAGCACTAAAAGTCAAAAAATTTAGAAGGTGGGCAGTCTAAGGATATGCTATTTCAGATACTCAACAAATTTCAGTGGCATGAATATATTGTAAAGGAAATTAAAAATGATGTGTCGAACTTCATCCAGACGGTTACCTCACATTCCATCTCCATCAAGGAATAAGAAACCCATATGGTCCAGATTTTGTCACATTTGAAAGCGAGACAACAAATGGGGCTTTCCTAGTGATATTTTTTAAATTCTTAATTAAATAAAGATATAGATAGTTATCTATAGAGCCTTAACATTCTTTATTTTTCATGTTTTAATACATTTTTCCTTAGTCATCGAGGATTTTTAAGATTTCCAATTTCTATAAATTATAAGTGGGTGTTGAAGACTCTTCATTTTCGACTTTTGTGAAGACAATGTCAATCATAACAATCGATGGAAGCACAAAATGGTATCGATTTTTTGATTATTACTTCTAGATAAACCCCCAGTTGTTGGGGTGTTATTATGTGATTAAAAGGTTAAATAAATGTTGGTGTCTTGCTATGTAATAGTTTATTTGTTGTCTAAAAGTAATTTCGTTCAATTGTTGTGGTTGAATTTAATGGGTTGTAGTTGAAAATACAATCCAAACATAGTTATTATGGCTTTTTTTGATAAAGAAATTTCAAAACCAAAACTATGATTCGGTGATGTGTGGGTAGTGGGTTGTCATGGGTTCTGTTTAAGAGAGCAAAATCTTAAACCCTCTTCCCCACATCCAGCTCAAGAGAGTGAATGCACTAAGTCAATAGTTGTTCTTAATTTCCACTTATTGGTGTTCGAGAGAAATAAATTTTATTCGAGATAAATTTCAAGATAGAGAGAGTTTACCCCATTGAAGTATAGCTTAATCAATGATAAGAAGTTATTTACTATTAATTGCAATTACCTTGTTGTTTATCTTACCCCATAATTCTATCACATCCCAAGAACTTCGTCTCCATATTTGTAGTTTTGTGGATTTACTTTTGTAGTTGATAATTAACTATAAACCCCCTTCAATTATTGAAACTTGTGTCAGCATTAAATTTGATATTTATTTATTCGTAAATGCCTATTAATAATGACCGACTTGAACTTAATCTCTATTGTCTACTAATTGTAAAAACCAAACCTTGGTTGGGTTATATTACTACTCACGATCATTGGAACTTAACTGCAACAAGTGCCCTAATACAAGAAAGCATACGACATAAGCATAACAAATAATGACATAATCATTGCATAATCTTCAACATAGGCATCATATACTCATAAGACAACATAAGACATGGTAAATGACCATAGGATATAATTCATAATAATAAATAGTTGATTCTTCATCATAAACATCAAATAAGCATAATAGATTCATAGTCATCTCTACAAATAGAACCATTCTCAAGTAACCTCAGAATCATACAAGTGCAAAGCAAGAATAACATCCCATAATAACACGCAAGCAGAGTATACTGCTTAGGTCATCTTAATCATTTATACATGGTCGAAATATTTAAGCTTTTCTACCATAAAAGATTCATACTTCTAAGTAACCTCAAAGCAAATTTGTGCAATCCATGAAAGACATCCCATATTACCCTTCAAACTATGAATAACCTTGTAGTCATCTTAGTCATATTCACCCTCCTTTGGTCTCATTATTTACTTAACTCTCACAACTAAGGGAATCTCTCACCTTTATTCAATTATATCTATGAAGGAAAATATTGCACAATCCTTTCTCAAGACTTCTCTTAATAACATTAAGTCATTGTAACACCCCTAAGATACTAGACTGTGAGTTACAAGTAAACACCATTGCTTAGTTACTATAAGGTGTTTTATACTAATTTTGGGGAACTTGAAATTTTTTGATAATTGTGAACATGCCTAACATAAATTGTTATCTTAATCGAAGGTATTGTACGGAGGTATTTGCATAAATTGACTTATTATAATTTCTTAGAAGATGAAATTATGGTATCAAGCATATATATAGTATATGAAAACATTTTGAGGCAACACACAATAATTTGGGTTCCCTTTTTGTGACATTTGTATGTGTGACAAAGCTTCAATCTCTAACAGATTATTTTTGTACACCTCCACTTTTCATTTCATTTCAACTGAAAATTAAGAACATTCTACATTAGCTAAATAGTTGTTCTTAAAAAATCAAAAGAACAAGTAGCTCCTTTTGGGTGAATTCGACACACAAACCTTTTTTGGATATAAAGCCCAATTTTTCAATTCCTGTTTCAAAACTATATTGCAAAATGAATGACTTTCGTTGGACAAAATAACTGTTTGGGGAGCTTAGTCGTATTTGTACAGGATAGGGTTTCTTGTGATGATTATCTTGTTTTAATTCAACATTATTCAGATATTAGAAATTAAATAAGTTATTTAATTGTATTTTTAAGCTTGTACATACTTGTGACCAAGTTGAGGACCTTCATACATTTGTTGGTCTACGACCTGAATTTAAAAGTCGTGTAGGACTGTTTCTTTCTTAAAGCATTCAGTTTTGTGTATTAACTTGTACTTAAATTATTTTTACATGCTGGTATATCTAAAAGTTTATATTGGTACATTAGTTACCTCTTGTCACTTTTCGTTGTTGTGTTCTTGTCGTTTAAGACGTTGAAGACTCTTGTGTAACTTGCCTACTTGTACGGATTTTTTGATCACTTGGCATTATTCTTGGGACTTTATCCTTCTTGTAGTTGTGAGTTTTTTTGTATTGGCATGCCTTTTGATTCATATCATTTTCCATCTTGACTTTGGATTTTTAGTTCGCCTTAAGAAAGGGAGTTGTCCATTTTAAGTACGAACTAGAAAGCCACTTTTATTTGATTTTGGGTATGGACTTGTTAACCCCCTACCATGTGGTCTTGGATTCCTATCCCAAGAGAGTTACCTTATCCATGCCTTGCATTCCGATGTACTTGTGGCAGGGTGCTAATAATCACACACCGCGGGGATCTTTTCTTCTATGCGGGCTAGGCGATTGGTTGCTTTTAGGTCTTTAGATTATTTTTCCCACGTCAAAGATGTCAGTAGGGATGTTCCTACAGTTGACTCTTTTCCTATGGTTAGAGAGTATGCTGATGTGTTCTCTACAGATCTACTTTGACTACTCCCAGAGCGTTACATTTATTATACCATAGATTAGGAGCTCGACACCCATCATATTTCTATTTCGCCTTACCAGATGGCTCCTAGAGAGCTCTGAGAGCTCAGTGTTTACGAAGGTGGTTCACTTATCCGAGTGTGTCGCCTTGGGGTGCTCCTGTTTTGTTTGTGAAGAATAAGGATGGGACTATGAGGATATATATTGACTACATGAAACTGAACAAGATGACAGTGAAGAACCATTAGCCGATGCCTCGTATAGATGATTTATTTGATCATCTTCAGGGTGCTGTTGTGTTTTCTAAGATTGACTTGAGGTCTGGGTAGCATTAGCTGAGGATTACAACAATGTACATCCCTAAGACCGCATTTAAGACTCGTTACGACCATTTTGAGTTCCTTGTGATGTCTTTTAGGTCGTCTAATGCCCATATGCCTTCATGGACTTGATTACACGTGTGTTCAGGACATACCTTCATTCATTTGTTATCATATTCATTGATGACATATTGGTATACTCATAGAGCCGGAGTGAGCATGTTCACTATTTGACGATAGTTTTCCAGACTTTTAGTGATCAACGACTTTATGCCAAGTTCTCGAAGTACGAGTTTTGGCTTATTTATGTATCATTCTTGGGGCACATGGTGTCCAAGAAGGGTATTAGTGTTGACCTGATGAAGATTGAGGCTATTCGTGGTTGGGACAGACCAAATTTTGTTACTGAGGTTTGTAGATTTGTCGCGTTAGCGAGTTACTACAGGCGCTTTGTTGAGGGATTTTCTACTATTGCAGCTCTTTGAATCGGTTTACTCGCAAGGATGTTTTCTTTGTGTGGTCGGAGGAGTGTGAGATGAGATTTTGGAAGCTCAAGGAGTTCTTACTAGCGCTACTATATTGACTCTTCTGGTTGAGGGCGAGGGTTTCACGACTTTTGTTGATGTGTCTTATGTTTGTGTGGTTGTGTATTGATACAGTAGGTCGGGTTATTGCGTATACGTCTAGGCAACTTAAGGTCCATGAGCGCAACTACCCCACCCATGACATGGAGTTGGCAGCGGTAGTTTTCGCTCTTAAGAGTTTGAGGCACTACTTATATGGAGTTTGATGTGAGATCTACACAGACCACAGAAGTCTTCAATACATCATGAGCAATACAGACCTTTATTCGAGGCAGCGTCATTGAATTGAGCTCCTTAAGGATTATGATCTCTCTATTCTCTATCATCTAGGCAAGGTGAATGTTGTAGAGGACGCCTTGAGCAGTAAGGCGGTGAGTATGGGTAGTCTAGCCTTATTATCTGAGGGGGAGTGACCCTTTCTTTGGATCCTTATGGAGTGATGAGATTCGCCGGTCTCATCTTTGTTCCCAGAGTTGGGAATTTGATATAGTTGATGCTTTCTAAGTCTCATGAGTCTAAATATTCTATCTATCCGGGTACAACGAAGATGTATCGTGATTAGAGACCCATTACCTGTGGAGTGGCATGAGACGAGATATTGCTGACTTTGTTTCTCATTGCTTGTGCTGCCAGCAAGTATAGGCCGAGCATTAGAGGCCTGGTGGTGAATTTCAAAGATTACCCATTCCATAGTGGAAGTGAGATCGCATTAATATGGATTTTGTGGTTTGTCTACTGCGGACTTCTAGAGGAGTTGATAGTATTTCGTTCATTTTTGATAGATTGACCAAGTCAACACATCTCCTTCCCGTTTAGTCTTCATTTAGCACCGAGAGGTTGGCTCATATCTACATTTGTGAGGTGGCTCAACTTCATGGGGTGCCTGTTTCAATTATATCTGATCGGGGTTTCAGTTCACGTCTAGCTTTTGGAGGACCTTTCAGGATGAGTTGGGCACCTGGGTTGACCTTTGCACAACTTTCCACCCGCAGACTCCTGTACTGATAGAGCGTACCATTCAGGTCCCTGAGGACATGCGAAGGTCTTGTGTTTTGGTGTTTGGTGATCAGTGAGACCAGTTCTTTCCTTTGATGGAGTTTGCGTACAACAACATCTTCCATTCTATTATTCAAATGGGTTCGAGGCCTAGTATGGTAGGCATTGTCCCTCTCTAGTGGGCTTGTTCGAGTCCATAGAGCCTAGGCTACGAGGTATAAATTTGATTCAGAAGGCTATGGAGCAAGTGAGAGTTATTAAGAAGACTCAAGATAGCTCAGAGTAAACACAAGAGTTACGCGAATCGGAGGTGTCAACCTTTGAGATTCTCTGTTTGTGATCGGGTATTCCTCCGTGTGTCTACCATGAATGGTGTGATGAGATTTGGAAGCTTAGCCACATACACATTGGGCCTTTTGACATACTGTGGACAGTTGAGGAGGTTTTTTATGAGTTAGCCTTACCTCTAGTATTTTTTGTCATCCACTTGGTGTTCCATGTAATGATGTTACGCCAATATATTCTTACGAGTTTCATGTGCTCTAGTATGATGCAGTTGAGTTGGATGATCGTTTAACATTTGTAGAGGAGCCAGTTGCCATCCTAGCCAAAGATGTGAGGACATTACGCTCCAGAGCCAATCCTATTGTTATTGTCCGTTAGAGGCATCATTAAGTCAACGAGGCTACCTGTGAGACTGAGCAAGAGATGCGAGAGCAGTTTCTAGGCTTGTTTGAGCCTTCAGGTACTTCTTGACCCTTACTTTCGCGGAAGAAAGTTCTTTTTAGTAGTGGATATTGTAATGACCCTTCTTCTCATTTTTTGTGTTTTATCTTCTGTGCATCGTTTAGAGCATTCCTATAGCGATCACAATTCTTTATGACTTTCTGGGAATGACAGCTCGGTCACCTGGTCATTCATTTGGTTATTGTATGAGCTTTACTGTTTTTGGTGCTTATGAACCTTGAACAATCATTTTCCATCAAAAGTTCAAGAAGACGACATCGGAATCGAATTCTGACGATTCCATCAGTTCCGGAAGGGTCATTTTAGGTTGGTACCATGGTGCGATTAGACATTTTTACTTTAAGTTTAAGACTAAGTTTGACTTTAGTCAACATTTTGAGTAAACACACTCCTATGAGAATTTCGTCAGCGTGGCTAGCTCCAGAATGTCGAGTTTGGTCTAGTTTTGCTCTGATTTTGTGTCATGAGATTTCTGATATTTTTTTGAGCCCTTTTTTGATTTTTTGACTTAAAATGGCCGATGAAGTGGGACCCACATTTTATCAAAATGACCTCTATTTGAAATTTCGACTGCGCCATTTAGTTTAGAATGTCCACTTTGGTAGTGTAGCATATCTATTTTATTTTCATAATGTTTCGAACAGATTCCGAGCACCCCGTCAGAGACTTTCAAAAAATTAGACAAAGTCGAAATGGTGCAGTCCTTTAACGACTAGCATTGGGGTTTAAATGACCAGATTTTTGGGTTTATTAGCGACCAACTTTGTCCTTTATAAAAGCCCAAATTTCAGCCTATATGCCTTACATTAAAGTTGTGATATATTGAGCTATAGAAGTCCAAATTGGGAGATTCAAAAGTCTAAGTTGTGATATTTTTTGATGGCAACGCATTCGCAAGCTTCGAATTTGATTTTGGGGTCCCGATTTGAGACAAACTTTTTGTTTTAACTACTATCATAGCTCATTTTCTAGCTCAACTTTGGGAAAAAATTAGAAGGTGATTTCTTTGTCATTTAAGGTCCGAATAATGTGATTTAAGAGACTATACTGTGGTGTTTTTTTTGTGAGTATCATCGTGATGTGATTTCTTGTAGCAGTCAGACCTTCATTTTTGGTAAATTTTTGTAAATAGTTGCTGCCATTGTTGTTGAATTTTAGCGTAGAATTTGGATTTTTGGTTGCATATTCGAGTTGGGACTGTTTTGAGTCCCGAATTGTGTTCCATTTTGGAAAATAAGTTTTGACAACTGTTTAGGTCCTTTATTTGGGGTTATTTCTTAATATGTCAACGCGGATCCCACTTTTTCTTTTTGACCGTAAAATTGGTCTGTCCCTGTTTCTTGCGATTTTAGTGTTTAAATTACCATAATAACGTTGTGACTCAATTTTTGATAGTGTATCAATGTTTCAATTCCATTTGAAGAGAAAAATGTATGCATAAGTGATATTTGGAGTACGCGTGATCCGTGCACAGGTAGGGTACGATTTCCTTTCTTAGATTGAACTCAAACATGTGAATTCATTTTGATTACGTCGCATTTGGGTTGGGTAGTTATTGGATCATTCATAGGTGTTAGAAATAATATTTTCGGCCTTTCATCAGAGAATTATCGGGTAACCGTGAGTATGTTTTGTTTTATTAACTGACCTTCAATTCTATTTGGAGTACTTATAAGTTTGAATACTGGTTATCAGAAGTATGTTGGGCCTTAGTTTATGTTTGACTAGGGCTTTAGAAGTCGTTAGGACTTAGTTTAAACCTGACGTCACTCAGCCTACTTAAATTCTTCTATATTGGTGTAGCAGACTTGAGTCTGATAGTTTGGTCCTTATCTAGACGATGATTGCGCTCCGGCAATATTTATCCTTATTTCTTCAATTTTACGGCTTCACGAGTTACGTCAGTGCCATTGACTTCCGCTCTGCAATTCATAGTTGATTTTCAATTCGTTTTCAAGAACATACATATATTAGTTAAGTATGGATGGTGTTCCACATGTATTTATGTTTATGAATACATAGAGACTCTTTCAGCAGCTAAATTGACATCTTTGTCAGGTATCGGATTTAAGGTCTGGCCTCGACCATCCACGTGCTTGTGTAGAGAATCCGGCCTCAAGTATGTAGAGCATCCGGCTGGAGGTCCGACCTCAGTTACTTATAATTGTAATTGGCTACTGGTGTAATTTCGGAGATCATTCGGTTCGAGGCCCGCCTACGTACCGTCAAATTCTATTATTTTGTTTGGAGCATCTGGTTCGATGTGCATTGGAGTTGAGTTCTATTCTTCTTACTTATAGTTATTCTATGTACTAATAGGCCTTATGGGGGTCCGTTCGGGTTTTTATTTAAACTTGCGCGCGAGTGTACCCTTGGGCTTATGAGGGTCAGGTTATGTGTAGTTAGATTATATATAAATTTAGTTAGTTCTTTCTACACTCGTGTGCATTCCTTTCTACTTAGTCTTCAATTATTTACCTCTCGTTTTTAATTTCGTCTTTTCGTATCGCTTTACTTTCATGTTCAGTCGGCCTATGTTGCCTACTGGGTTTTTTTTCATACTCATGCTACCCTCTTCATTTATTATTGTGATACATTTCCGAGAACCATTAGCCAATGTCAATCGATTTTGGAGCAGTCTGGTGTGGCGACGGGGGTGCACTACCTTTTGTACTATTTCAATCTCCATATCTATATATAAAGACTTTTCTTTTACTTTTCGAGACAATCTAATTTCGGTGGTGCACTATTAGGAGTTGTACTCGTTTTATTGGTAGCTTTGTACTAGTGACTTCTAGGTTCCAGGAGGGATCCTTATTTGTATATATGTTTTGGTTTGCTTCTATTGTTGTTGTAATTTTGCTTACTCTTGTTTCGTTTCTAACCTCACACTGTTCTTCCGGATTATGGTTTGGCTTACCTACTGGTGGGATGTAGTAGGTGCTTTCATTACTCGAGAAATTGGGTCGTGACAAGTTGGTTCTTGGTTCTCATTATTATTGGAATTAGACAATTGTTGTTACAGGGCGTCGACCCTTCTTATTTTTTCTCGTGATTCGTGTGAACACATGATGTTTATATTGGGTGAGTCTTGTTATTGAAGATCTTGGAAAATTGTGCTATGGACATTATTAATATTTGGAGCTTCAATTATCAACCTTTATACTCTTTGTATATAGTTTACTTTTTTCAATGATATTGATTCAATTATGTTACCCTTGACTTGAGAATGACGACTTGATGAATCTAGGGTGCCGGATCTATAGTTTGTACACCACTAAACTTTATGCTTAGGGATAGTTATTTCTATCGTAGGAATGTTCGAGAGGACGGTTGAAGTTTGCGATTGAATATGGCCTTAAAGAAAGATCACACTTGCAAATAGGCATGTATATATTTTTTTATAAACCTTGGGACTTGTGCATGATCTATGTGTTGTATAATTACAATAGATTTTAAGGTCTAATTTGGTCATGTTACCATGAAATGTAATATAAGTATGGCTTTATGATTTTATCTTTTTGGGGTATGTAAATGCAAGTCTTGTAATACTATAATTTACTATATGTTTTGTAAGTTGTGTTAGGTATGAAAATGATAATTTTTGCTACATCGAAGTTGGTAAAAATATTTTTATTTCATCCTAAAATGTTAGGATAAGATATGCATGAAGGCTTGTTGGTCTTGCTTAACAGATTTTGGGTGGTTTTTTCGTCGTTAGTTAAAATTTCGTACCATATAAATTTTGACCTGAATTAATTATGTAAAGCGGGCAACATGCACATCGTTAACTAAATTATTCGTTACGAATCTAATTCCTCAATTAAATAAAAAAAATCAGTAGACCTTTGTTAATCTCTTTAAATGTCGCAAGTATTAAATTGATTTTCTTGTCAAGTTGTAGTATCTCTCAGAAAGGGACGCTACAATCATACTTGTGCAATGCATGTATATCATCACATAATACTATTCCTACTAAGTACTACTTTTCGATCCTTATACTAATACTTCCTAGTATGGAATCTAGTTCCTCTCTTTTACTATAGAACACTATGAGATACTCCATTAATCACATCTTAATTCTTTATTATCTTGAAACCTATGAGATACTACTTTTAATATGTCTAAGTTCCTTCTTAACATGGATCCTATGAGAGACATCCTTAAGCATTTCTAAGTCCATTTACACTTTTTAAAACTAAGAGGTACTTTATTAAGTAAATATTAGTACATTAAAGATTTTGAACATTTTGAGATGCTTCTGTAAGCATGTCTTAGCTTACTGGATATACAAATTGCTACTAGAAATCATAACTCAAATTTTAGGAAGGTTTCCATCTTATGAGACCTAACTTTGGGAAAACCAACAACTCTACTACATAAGACTTCCCCATTTCACTTGGATAGTCCTCACATAACATAGATGTGGTTCTCTTTTCATCATGGAGCACAGACTCTATCTTGTGTGACACTCTATATTAGTGTTAATATCCATTTAGACCAAAGCATACACTTAAAGGTTTACTTGTTAAGCTTTTCATAAGACACATCTTTTATGGAAGGAATTCCTTGAAATCAATCCATATTCAAGTGACTCTATCACTTCAACATTAAAGCATTCGTAAGGTAAGTTAAGTGAGTATAGGACATTCACCACAATTTTACTTATTAGACTTATATTCTCATTTAAACTTTACTCTCAAAGCCCTAGCATTAATAGTTATTCATATTAACTTCACTCTAATACCCTACAATTATGATCACAAGCCTTACTCTTCAAGCTCTCTTTCATAAGCTTTTTTTTATACCCAGGTTTCAATGTATTTCTATCACATCTTTGATTACTAAGTGAATCGAATAAAAATTGATCATAGAGGTTCAATTAAAACATTTCAAGTCAAGATCAATCATATAAAAAAAGTTATAATTGAATTCAATATTATCTGTTCCTAACTTGGAACAATTACTACACGTGACATTAATTCACGAAGATCACCTATAAACTTTCAATTTCATCTCTAATGGCATAAACACACAAAATATCACATTCATGAATTTCATGAATTCAGACTATGTTTTACCATATAAATCAAATTAATTCATAATAACACAATTCAATGTTAATAAACATAATTAGGTATTTTCCACTAGACTGGATTTATACTTAATCCTTGCCCACAATGCAAGAAGAAAACCCTAACTAATTGGGTTTTTGACTTCACAGGTTGGGGAAAACTATGGGGGATCTATGGGTGAAGAACCCATAGATGAATTGTCTAACACCTCCATTCAAATCCCTAATCAAGCTCTCAAAAATGGAGGAAAATTTTCCTCTTCCTCCTTCAACATCTTATTCTTCTCCTTCTTCTTCTTCTTCTTCTGCTTTTAATTTTTATTCTCCTTATCCTTATCCTTATACTTCTCCTTCTAATTCTCTTTCTCTTGTTTTTCCTCCTACTTCTCCTTTTCCTTTTCCTTCTCTTCCTCCTCCTCCTTCTCCTCCTCTTCCTATTTCATTTTCTGCTTCTTCCTCTTCTAGAGAGTGGATAATTTGGCAGAATTTAGGGTCTTATATGAATTAATTGAAAAATTAGTTTAGATGTGTTTAAATAAATAACTAACCGAACCACCTTAACCCCTAATTAATTACTAACTTAATTCCCAAACCCCAAATTAAAATTAAAATTTGAAAAATTGCTCTCATTCATGAACCACCCACACACGGAAAATGGGTGGGTCCATGCTCCATATTGTACCATTCGTGGGTGTGATGACTATCGTATAGTTGCCGAACTGTTCAGGACATGAACCATCACCCCACCTAAGGGGATTGGGGACTGCTTTTTAGGTCCCCCTCAAGGACCCCTTGGGTGGTCATTAGGGTGTATTAGCTTTACATATAGCCCCTAAAACCTCCATTATAAGTACGGGAACCATTAATTTTTATTTTATTCATCATACTACATTCCAAAACTCTTACGAAAATATCTAGAACTCACTAGTTCAACTTACTAGTTTTCGGGGTGTAAAAAATATCTCCTCCTTGGGATCATTCGTCATCGAATGATTACTCTAAAAACTTCTTCAAGTCACAACTCTAAAATAGCTGCCCATTATGCATGCACTATATCTACATGCACACAAACAAACAAGGAAACTTCAATTCCACACTAAACTTATTCAATGCAAGACAAGGGAGTATGAACTATACATACCAACCCAAAATGCATGAATTGTATGTTTCACTTATTTTCAAGGAGTAACTATTATATTAAAGGAAGAATATTCAGTACACATTCAGGGAGTCCAAGTAAAATTTATTTCAAAAGGAATTTAATAGAGGAGGTATCTTTCAACTCAAAATTAAGGCACGATCATTGACTCATCTCATGAAGTCTATGTGCAATTCTACCCAAATGCACTACAACATGAGGTAAAAAGATTAATGTAAGTCAATTTTAACAATACCTAGGCATTTTCATGAATACACACATAAAGAAATCATGGCACCACATAAACACAAAATAATCCCACCATAGAGGAACAATATCTCTCCATTAAGAGTATGCCTAATTAATGTCTTCTAAATTTCATTCATACAAAGGAAAATTTCTAATCACAACATAACAAGTCAAAAAAGACAGGAAAAGCAGAAATTTACTAAAACATAAAACACATACTGGAAAGGGACGTCAGGAGATCACCTTTGATCTTCTCTAGATTGGATAGTATAAAACATATTCTTCTTTTGAGAACTTTTATATGGACCACTAGGGGAAACTTTCTTATCCTCCCTCCCCTTAGCCATAAGAACCGGGTAATCTCTCATTTTGTGCACATCCTTACAACACCCATCGAAACCATCCATGACGGCTAGAAATTTACCATAATGAATCCTCCCATAGTTACATCAAGTAGACTTGAGAAATAGAGACGCACAACCATTCTCTTGGTAAAACTGTAACAACACTAAAAATGGATATGCTAAGTAATGCTTAATGTGTCTAGAATGCCAACAATTAGACAAGATTCACACGGATTGATGTGAGTAGAACCAGACCTCGGAACCCTTCCTACATTTAAACCAACTAACTTGGTGAGTTATTTGAGCTAGGAATGGTTGGGTCCAACCATTTAGGGCTATCAAATACGAAGATTTACTCGTAGGAGTCTTTACCGGACTCAAAAAGAGGAAATCAAAAGTTTGGAGGGTCTAGGGGTAAAATTATCTTTTTCAAGGCTTAGGTCAGTATCATAATTATCCTAAATATATAATTAATTATTTAATTAATAAGTTGTAGGGGTATTTTGGGGAGACAGGGCCGAAATTAGGTTCTTCAAGTGAAGTCTTGCTCCACCCGCGTTCAAACCTAGGTGGAAGCAATGGATTAACTTGTTTTTAATTTAAGTTGGTTAATTAAATTTAATTTATAATTATTAGTTCCTAACTGGCTTAAAATAAAATAAAATCAGATTTTTAATAACTAAATAAAACCTTATTTGACTAAGTCATAAACTATACTCCTAAGCATAAGAAAACTCTTCTCTCCCACGCTCATCTCTCTCTCACACGTCTCTATCACTCTCATTCACGTTTTATCTGCCAAAATACCTATAAAACAGTAGGTAAACAAAAGTTATCCACACTTGACGAACTCACACGAAATAAAATAAGAAAAACAAACGTTAATCAATCATGTAGGCAATGAGAAGGTTTTCCGTCGAGTTTGGTGTTGATCTTTTGGTGCTGGACGTGTGTTTGAACGAGTTGTTTTGGCAGCAAGTCGAGTTTTAAATAAAAAAGGTATGGTTTCTCTTCTCTCTTGGTCCCTTTACCGAAGAGACCCCCTAAGGTTCAGACGAATCTATTCCAAAAATTACAATTGTTCACCATTGCATGTCCCTGTCACTAGCTCCCATTGAATCATAGGTTGGTTATGTTTGCTGGTAGAAAACTAGTGATGAAACGTATTTTCGTGGTGATTATGTGTTTATATGAATGTTTGGAATTATGTGACTTATGATGATGTTTCCGAAAATGTTACTATGTGTGCATGTGTGTTTCCGTGGCTATTGTTCATGGTTTAGGACTTGAAATGGCATGATAGTTCTTTATATTTCTTGTACACATGTTGATGTAAATGTGATGTTCATATGAGTTGAATTGTGCCTTATTTGAGGGATAATCTCTTGTCTAAATGAATCCAGGAAATCACACCTAAAACGTTTTAAATGCACTACCAAATTCTTCTAAGAACTAAGATGTAACTTGTTCAAAGGACGCTGAAAAATTTAAAGAAAATTTTCAGCTTCTAGTGATGAATTTAGGTCAGCAAAGAGGATTCAAATGTTGAAAAAATGAATTAATAAAAGTGAGGTCGTGGAGGATTGAACCGGTGACCTCACCATGTTAAAAATTATGAAAATAAATAAGTAAAAAGAAATGTCGTGAAGGGGATTCAAACCATGGTATTGTCTGGAAAATGTAACCTAAAAGAATAAAATAAGAAATAAGAGGTTTGGGATCGAACCCACCACCTCTCAATCAGATTTAAGGAGGAGAATAAAAGAAAAATAAAGGGGGAGGCGTGTGGGAATCGAGCCCACGACCTCTTAGGATGATTAGGAGGAGATAAAAGAAACCTAAAAAGGGGGAGGTGTGTGGGAATGTAACCCACAACCTCTTAGGAAGATTAAGGAGGAGAATAAAAGAAAAATAAAGGGGGAGGCGTGTAAGAATTGAACCCATGACCTCTTAAACAGATTAAGGAGGTAAATATAAGAAAACTAAAAAGGGAAGCGTGTGGGAATCAAACCCATGACCTCTTAGGCAGATTAAGAAGGTGAATAAAAGAAAAGTAAAGGGTGAGGCGTGTGTGAATTGAACCGACTAACTCTTAGGCTGATTTAAGAAGGAGAATAAAAGAAAAAAAAAGGGGAGGCGTGTGGGAATCGAATCCAAGACAACTTAGGAAGATTTAAGGAGAATTTAAGAAAAATAAAGAGAGGTTGTGGGGGTTTTATCCCACAACATCATAGTCAATTTGAAATAGACAAGGACAAATAGAAAAAAAAATAAAAGGGATTGTGGGGGATTGATCCCACAACCCCTCGGCAAAGTAAAAGGTAAATCAAAGGAGAAAAACAAAGAGGAGATGTTGTTATTGGGGCTCGATCAAGGATCCTAATGTCACATGGACAAAAATAAAATAAATGAACAAATTTAAGTGTTTTCTAAGGGATTCGAAATTGGGTTCCCTTGCCCAAATTCCATATTGATACATAAGTCATACATGAATTAAATGTTAAACAATAATGCCACCTGCTTAGATTGAAATCGTGATCTTGTCGTACATACAAGATGCATAAGTCTTGTACTACATAATATTAGGAAGATATTAATCACTTAACGAATTATGAATGAAGCCTCATGGCTTGTATGCATAGACACATAAGTCTAGAATACATTTAAAAAAAGTGAACCTAAGATGTATGTAATTAAATGATGTAACCCTAGAAGGGTTAAGTAAGAGTGTAAAACACACTAAATGTTTAAGGGAATTAGCATCCGTTAAAATAATATTGTGTAAAGAAATGATGAAACCCTACAAGGGTTAAGTAAGAGTGTGAAATACATAAATGGCCAAGTGCATTGTCATATGATGAAATCAAGATTCACGTAAAAAGGGGTGAGTAATTCTGAAGGGAAATTGTGCTAATGTTAATGAATTTAGTGACAACATGATATGAGGCTAACTTAAAAGATGATAGCAATCTCAAATGAGCCTAAGTAAATGTTACCAAAATGTACTCACCTATGAAAGTGTAAAGTTAATGAAGAGACAAGTCTCTATGAACACTCAAATGAATGTATTGATATTAACACACTTAATACTAATTATTAGATTAGAAATCATCTATTGAGCTATGATGTCCACATACTAGAAGCCAGCTTCCGCGATATATGAGTTTAATATAATGGAACTTTATAAGGAGCACCGATAGACTAGCTATGAGCGTTTATGCCTTCTTACGGGAAAGGCGGAGGTTCACGTAACATTCATGAGATGAGACTGTCCGAAATGCCGCGTATGGGTCTCCTTATATCTCTTAGTCTTCAAACCTATACTGCCAATATAGGGATCTGGCGGGGTTCAATTTCCATGTACAGTAGCATGTTTTGGGTCACTTTATCTGGTGATTCAACCTCTTTTCGGTATGGAGCTTCATGACACTGGATTTCATGATGCTCATATGATATATGTCGGCTAAAGATAAAGTTCCCAATGAATAAATGAGTCCAGTCTCAAATAATGCACATAAAGAAACGAATAATACCAAAGGTGTTAGGATAGGATAATCAAGAGGTGAGTTAGACTCAAGTAATGACATTAGGTCATTCTTTGTCATTGCACAACGAACCCGATGAAAGTCTCAAACTACATCCTAGGTATAACTGGTGTTTACACTGGCCCATGAATGAAATAAAATGAAGTATATATGAATGAACGAACAAGACTCTGTGTTTGGTAAAACAGACTCCGTAGTTGAGGTCCCATATGTTGAACCCTCATTTTGGGAAGTCTTAACGTCAAGTCCATGATTCCAAGGTCTCATGGCATACGAATAAATTATATGAACAATGTTATATGTTATATGAATTATGATATGTGCTATGTGTACGCTGTTGTGTGTTGTGTGAAAAATCATAAGTATGATAGTGCATGTTAATCTGCTTGCATAACTTTCCTAATCCAAATTTGGAAAGTGAGTAAACTTTCCTAATCAAAATTTTGAAAGTTTACTCACTTTCCTAATCTCAATTTGCCAAGTCCACTGACTGTACCTTTTATAATCATGTTGCTAGGAAATAGCTATTCTTACTCATGCATGTCCTTGGTGTGTGATTGCATATACCCATACTTAGTACAAGTGTGTAATAACCCTATACAACTCTAAACTTTTAGGTGCATGCACAGGTGGACGCTAAATTTACAGGATCCACTGCAGTTATCCGGACGTCGAGCATTCATCCGTACTTAGTAGGCCCTCATTATTTTGACGATGCTTGTCCATTTACATTCTAGCTTAGTTGTAGGATTGAGCTAGTGGAGTATGTTCCACTAGCGTTTTGTTTCCCATTTTTGTTCAGGCATTGTATTGGTGCCATTTTGGCAAGTACATCTTTATCATTATAATAAACTGCTTCATTCATTTGATGATCTTAATGTTAGATGGTTGATGGTGAACAATTATATATGTCATAGAATGTTTAGAAATCATGTTAGAAAACATAAATTTTTAAATTTTTCGCTAAAATTAACCTAGATGAAGTAAGAATGACGTATGTAGCGTTGTCTGCAACCTCTGAGAGTTCAACGACGACGGTCTCGTCTAAGGTCTAGATTCTGGTCGTGACAAAAAACTAGGGGTGTAAGATGAATCTTGAACGGAATTTTTTTTCCAAAACTTACTCCTGCCTTGTCAATCAGACATAGCATTACAAAAGTTCCCATCAATTGTTCTAGCTCTTTTCACCTCCCTATTCATTTTCTTAAGCTTTTGCACCTCAAATTTTGAGCATTCACCATGAGACTACAAATATTCATACTTGGATAAGCATTGCAAAATGACATTTATTAATTGCTAAATCTGTCACATCCATAACAAACTTTTTCATCTTGGCCATACAATCTCCACCATGGTTGGAGAATATTTGGATCGTTGGGTGAACCTAAGATAATTCTCCGTCCCACTCAAAATCCCTTATTGATGATTTATGAACTCTTGCATGTTTCCATTGTTCATTCAAAATTTGTGCTTTCTCTACCAAATATAATAACATGATAGATATCACCTTATACACCTCATCTATGAAACCTTGAGGATCTTGTTCAACTTGGGAACAATATAACTTTGGAGGGTTCATCCTAATAAACACTCTCACCCTAGAAGCAACCATACCCCTTATTCGGTTTTCCAGAGCTACCACGCCTCTATTAGCTTGGGTCGTTATATCTTGGGTTTGAGTGGTCATTGATTGATCTTCAGCCATCTTTTCTTGAGTTAAAACTTGGAGGGTAGCCATAAACTCCTCTTGAGTAACATTTCACCCTATAGGGTAAATCAGAGCTTGAAGTAGAGCTAGATGTGGCACTTGGGGAGGAACCTCTTGTTTCACATTGAATTTGTCTTCTCTCCTATGATTCTCCCTTGTATTATACATACCCTGAAAATAACCAAGCACTAACTAGAAAAAGGTCCTACTAAAGCAAAACTCTATTGCACGACTAAGAGCATGAAGAGCTAAGATTTCTTGTACATCAAATAGCCTCTTATCCATAAATGTGGTGCTCTTCAAATTTTTGAACAAGATATACTACACGTGGGTTTGTCATAATCCTAGAACAATTCTAAATATTTTTATCTAATTATCATGTTCGTACGACCAAGGGGTACCCCTTAGACGCAACGTGGAGTCTTGACGCCTAAGGGTACCCATACAAGATCTTAGCATAATAATAACATCGGACTTTAGAAATGTATGAAAGTTTTTTTAAAATTAGAATTGAAGATCTTTCATAAAAAAAAAGATAAATTCTTTCATTACATTATCTCAAGATCTAAAATAAACTCTTGGGACATAGTGTATACAATAGTCTCAAAACTTGAAGAAATAACATAAGGAAAATAATGGTTTTGTTCTTGAATATATGAGAACTCACTAATTTTTCACCTCTTGTTGCACCTTATGAACCCTTCCTCCAAAGAGACTCAATCTCCAAAACCCAACATT
The DNA here is from genome assembly GCA_027704785.1 of Solanum chmielewskii. Classification (NCBI taxonomy): domain Eukaryota; kingdom Viridiplantae; phylum Streptophyta; class Magnoliopsida; order Solanales; family Solanaceae; genus Solanum; species Solanum chmielewskii. The sequence continues at coordinate 14,582,265 of JAKWIX010000327.1, forward strand.
TCATTAGAATGTAGGAAATATGCGTTAGTAAAAAAATGTATAGAGTATTAAAGCTAGAATAACATCATAAGCATCTCAAAATGGTTAGTCAAAGAAAGACATAATCATAAGACATACATGATCATTGAATAATATCAACCATAAGCATAATATAGTCATAAGTAAACACGAGACACAGTAAATGAGCAAAGGATATAAGTCATAATTATAAATAACCAATTCTTCATCATAAGCATCGCGTAATCATACTTAACTCTTAGTAGTCTCTACCATAATAGCATCATTCTCATGTAACCTCAAAAGTATACAAGTGCAAAGAAAGAATAACATCCCATAATATCACCCAAGCCAAGTATACCTTTTTGGTAACCATAATCATAGTTTATATATATAGTGTAATTATTAAGCTATTCTACCATAAGGGCACCATAATTCTAAGAAACCTCAAAGCATACTTGTGCAATGCATGAAAGGCATCCCATACTACTTTTCACAATAAGCATAACCTTGAAGTCCTCTTAGTCATACTTACCCTCCTTTGGTCTAATTATTAGATCAACTCTCATAACCAAAGGAATCTCTCACCTTTAGTCAATTATAGAAAGGATGGAAATTATAGCACAATCTTTTCTTAAGTCTTCTCTTTAATAACCCTAAGTCATACTTTTGCAATGCATGCATAGCACCCCATAATACTATTCATGCTATGAACTACTTTTTGGGCCTTATACTAACACTTCTTTGTTTGGAGCCTAATTCCTCTCTTTTAACTTAAGAAAACTATAATACAATCCCTTAATCATATCTAGTTCTTTGTTAGTTTGAAACCTTTGAGATTCTAATTTTAGTATGTCTAAGTTCCTTCATCACATGGACTCTACGATACACTGCCTTAAGAATGTCTAAGTCAATTTTATACTCTTGAATACTATAAGGTACTTTATTAAATAAATCTCAGTTCATTTATGCTATTGAACACTTTAATATGCTTGTCTGATCATGTTTTAGTTCATTGGATATTTAGATTTATACTAGAAACCGTAAATCAACTTTTGTGAAGGCTTCGTTCTCATAAGAACTATCTTTGGAAAAACTCACACTCTACTCTTTAAGAGTTCGCCGTTTAATATGGATAGTCCTCATATCAACTAGGAGTTGTTCTCCCCTCTTCTTGGAGCCTAGACCTTATCTTCTCTGACATTCCATTGCTTTTTCAATATCCTCATGGATTTAAGCATACACTCCTGGTTTTACTTGTTTTTGCCCTTGACTAACACTCATCTCTCATGGAAGGATGTCATTGAAAAACCATACCATGTTCATGTGATTCTACCACTTCAACTTTCAAGTATTCATAAGGTAGGTTAGGTTAGTATAGGCCCTTCAACCTAAATACACCTATTAGACTTCTATTCTCTTTAAAAACTTACTCTCAAAGCATTAGAATCAATAGTTAATCACATTAGCTTCACAATAAATCCGTACTATTATGATCCAAGCCTTACTCTTCAAGCTCCCATTCTAAACTTTTTTCATACCTAGGTTTGAACATATTTTGATCACATCTTGATTACTAGGTGATTGTAATCACAATTAATCATAAATGTTCAATTACAACATAACAATTCAATATCAATCATATTTATAATTTATAATTAAATTTATGATTATATGTTCGTAACTTTCAACAATTACTACACATGACATACATTCAAGAAGATCACCCATACACTTTCAATTTCATCTCTAATGACATAAACCCACAAAATATCACATTTATGAATTCAGACTAGGTTTTCCCATATAAATCACATTAATTCATCATGACATCACAATTCAATGTTAATATAATCATAATTAGGTATTATCCACTTGATTGGATTTATATTTAAACCCTACTCATAATGCAAGAAGGAAACCCTAACTAATTGGGTTTTTGACTTCATAGTTGTGGGAAAACTAAACGGGCTCTATGGGTGAAGAACCCATAGATGAATAGCTAATCATACCTTATTTCAAATCCCTAATCAAGATCTCAATAATGGAGGAAAATGTTCCCTCTTCCCTTTTATTCTTGTTCTTAAATTCTAGAGAGAGGATTATTTGAGAGAGTTCAGGGTCTTAGATCAATGAATTAAAAGTATTAGTTTAGGAGTCTATTACGATTATATAGGTGGTTAGACAAATAGTAACCGACCTAACTCAACACCTAATTAATTAATAACTTCATTTCAAAACACTCAACTTTAAACTAAAATATGAAAACTTCTCTTAAACCACCCACCCACAGACCGTGGGTGGGTCCTCACTTCGTATTGCACATTTCGTGGGTGTTTTAATTGGCCTACAATTGAAGGAATGTTCAAGAGTTTACCCGCGACCCCCTCCTACGAGGTTTGGGTCAACCTACAGCTAGTAGGTGGTAACCGTAGGTCACTAAAAATTGCAGTTGGGGAATTTATTTGGGGTGCCCTTCAATGACCTCTTGGATGTTCTTTGAGGGACTTACCTTGACGTATAGCCCTAAATCCTCCATTCTATGTATGGGAACAATTTTTTTTTAATCCTCATACTCCACTCCAAAACTCTTACGAAAATCTCTAGAACACACTAGTTCAACTTATTAGTTTTAGGGGTATAATAGAAAGTCTTTCTTGATCACCCTTTCATCTCCCCTATCCCTTAATATATACTGAAAATTTAAGCGGGCTATCCTTGCTCGCTGAAAGGCCCCTCCCTTTGTAGCGATGCCGAATATTTTTTGAAATTTTGAGTCATTCCTTTCGGCGAGCTCGATCTGGCTTGCCATAATGATTCGACGAGTATGTCTACAATTATTTTTTGCAAATTTTCTTGAATTATTACCCTACTTTATATGATTTTTTACATACATGACAATAAACAACCTTGACATTCCGCCTCTTAAAATAGAATGGGGTATAGTGATAAATTAAGGAGGAGTCAATCCATAAAAATGGAAAGGGATGAACCTCTAAAGGTAGAGAATGGCAAGGGAGAGAAGCCCATGACAAAGGTTCGGGAGAACAACTCTTGCAACGAGGGAGAGTCTTTTACTCACAAACTACATTTTATGAGCTAGATGATGACAAACGACTATCGTCCAAGCGAGCAAAGATTTGTGCTTGGTCTCAACAAGACTCTAGGAGAACGACAAAAACCACTCACCTACAACAAATAAAAATCTAGCTCCAGCACCGATTATGACCCAGTGCCTTCAGTACAGGTCCCTCCCCTAGGATGATCAACAGACAAAAAGTAGATGGGCTATGTACTATTATTGAGGAGAATCTTAAATCCACAGAGGTCCTAGAGAAAAGATATTGTAGTGTGAGGAACACACTCCGGTTTCCCTAGTTTGAGAAGTTCACTAGGACCTAAGGACCATATATTCCTAAATGGGACAAGAAATTCTACATGGCATATAGTAAGTTGGTGGCCAACGAAAAGAAGAAGACCAGTTCCCTAAAATTGATAAAGAATGCCATGGTTCGGGGGAAAAAAGTACGGTGCAACGACAATAACATAAATATTTTAATCGATAGTTCCTTAGGTGATACACTTAAATTTGAGTGATTTACTAGTGCTCAGACCTTTGATGACATATAGGGTTTTCTTGCACCATTGATTTTTGATACCAACTTGGGGTGGGTTGATGCAGAAGCTCAGATCTCGCAGAAGTATCTGAATATTACCACCCGGTATTAGTTTGGTTTTATACACAACTCCATAATGTTGTCCCAAAATTATTCCCTTTTTGTCCATCATAAAACGCCTTACATTCGGACAATAATTGTCCGGAAGAGCATTGGCATAGGGCTTATAATAGAGTACGAGATCACAATGAGGTCCATTTCAGTGATCACTCTAGTCACGACTTAATACCTCAGTGGGCTATATTAGGTCTTCTTGATGGGGCATATACACTGCACTACACATTTAGATTATATGTTTTTATGTCGGTTATTGGTAGCTCCCTTACAATCAGATTCAATTGCATGGACCAACTAATTAATTATAATTCAAATTTCAATTTCAGCATGCTATAAACTTAGTCATTGCATTCAATTATTTCATGTTAAGTATTCCAGTTTAGTATTATGCTTATCTAATATCATTGCTCGGTTATATGCTTTTGTTCAGTTACTCCAATTGTCAAGCTTTACACTATTCCACTGGCTCAATACCAATCATTTACTACCGCATATTATGAGCTACATCTTCTAATACTGTAGGTTAAAGTTCTCCACTTCCACATCGCATCGATATGTTCCCCATATTTAGCTCAACTGTATCAATTGAAACTACTCATTCTCCGATGACATACATGCTGCTTTTTTTTAGTTTTAGTTTTGTTTTTCTAGATTTAGCTAGTGAATTTCCCAACACTTTTACTCAATTAGAGGCTATTTTCATACATAGTTAGAATCAACTTTAGTATTTGAGTTTGACCTTACAATTGTTATTACTCTCAGTACCTATATATTAATATTTAGTATAGGTATTCCTCAACTATCGGTATTTCTATATTCAAACATAGTATGGGTATACACTATAATTTTATTAATATCTATTGACTATCTTGAAAACAAAATTCAATGATTGAGTTTATTATTAAGTATGTTTATGATAAGTCACTAGGGTTAGCTTTAGGTTACTCTTTTCTACCTCAGAAATCCAATGACCTACTCTAGAGCCTAACCTAATGAATAATGATTAAATATGTTTTTATAGACCTAAAATGAATGTAATTAAGATTATATGGAAGTATTATATCCTAAACGTCAAGAAATGACCATGATGTCCTTAAACTAGTGAAATTGAACTAGTAGGTGTCCTTAGGTATTGTGAAGGTTCGAGAGTGTTGTATGGAGGGTAAAACATGTAAAATATACTTTAAATAGGTAAATAATTATTCTAGAATCAATACTTCTAGGTGAGACCCCCCAAGTCCTACCCAAGGGGTCCTTGAAGAGGACCCAAACATTTTGCAAACATGCTACCGAGGAAGCTTGTCTAATGCATGGAGGGACCATGTACGCGTCGTGGACTGGATCCACCAAAGAGAAAATGGTTTATACGCGAAACATACATGGTCGAGGAATCTTCGTCCCAAAATTAATTTCCATAAAGTTGAGGCAACACCTCCGCAATGCTGATTTATTCTGCGACGATCATTCCAAAAATAGAAGTCAAGTTTGACTTATTCCACCAAAGTGAGGGGTGATTTGGGTATTTTAGAGTATTAGTATATATTAAATTTAAGTAATTTTAAACCTATTTCCATCAAAACAAATCTCCAACTTATAAACCCTATTGCTCTTACTTCTTTCTAAATTCTCTCTCTACACAAAACCTTCATTGAAGGACCTTGAACATCCAAGAAGAGGATCAATTCTCAAAGATTTGAACTAAATTTCGTGTTTAGTCCTACAAAAAGGTATTATTTCTCTCACGCTTGGGATTTCTTTACCCAAGAGGTCCCTCCAAAGATGTTTTCAGAATTCCCCAAAATCTAAGGTTTTTCTCTACACATGGGTCTGGTTTAAATAAAATAAATTATAAATCAGTTATTGTGAATTATCATTACTTAAGGATGTTTAGGTGTATAATGATTAATATATCTTTTTGTTCACTTGAAATTCCCTTCGACCCACGCTATCCTCATATTACATATATTTTTGATTTGATGTGGTGAATTCATTGAAGATGATGAATATATCAAGCGTTTATAATTATTCTAGTTATGCTATTGGTTCATCAGTTACCTTATATTATGTGTTTGTTATACATTGTTGGGTGATTGAAGCATATAATCCCATTAAGGGCATTAAGGTATAAATTTTGGTTCTTCTTTGAACTCATGTATGAAAGATGAAATACCTATATAGTAATGGTGTTATATCTAATGTGTTATTGTGGTGTTAATGACAACGTTCCCTCATCATTAACCCTATACACTTGAATTATCTATAAATTATGGATGTACATTATGGTTTGAATGTCATATGATTGATAGGTAGTTCTCATGATTATAATTAAATGTGAAAGTGAAAGGTTTACTCACTTGCTAGTGTTTATAAAGTGAAAGATTTTCTCACTTATGAACTTCTATGAGCTACTATAATGAGATGTTGGCATTGGAGTCTAGCAAGGGCAAATGTTAAATTATGTGATAAATAAATATAATTACTAAAGATAATAGATATTTAGCACCACAAGGGCATGCAAATGATATTGGGGTCTCTCGATTAGTAAGTCCGACTCCCCACATAAATTTCCTAACGTTTAGCAAGTCAGGATTTCCCAAGATATGTGTTGTCTGATGAGAATAAAACTTAGCAAGTCCGGATTTTCCAAGATATGTGTTGTCTGATGATATTCAAAATCCCACATTTAGAAAGTTAGGGTTTCTAATAATAATCTATTTGTTCCTTAACTATGCACCCACATAGGAATCTAGCTTAGTGGATAAACCTAGATATATATGTACAAAATGTTACACCTTAGGAAAGTTCTAATCATCTCTTTTTGGTGTGGGGGTAGAACACTGGATTCTATGTAGCTCTCATAGTCTTATGTCGATTGATGAAACCTCTTTCCCTAATGTAAAAGTAAATTAATAAACGAAAAAGTATGAACTCTCACTAGGCCTTTTCTTCAGGGTTTCCACATTGTGTGAGGGAGGGCATGGGAATTCTCTTACACAATGCACTTGTGGGATCCTAAGTGATGGTTCTAGTGTAGTTCATTTGTGATTATGTTAATTACGACTTAAGCATGTTAATGTATGCATGATCATTATCAATATTGAAAGTCATGATAAAATATGAGATTATGAATGTATGTAAGAAGTAGGTATCTTAATGTGATACTGAGCTTTGGATAGTGTTATAGGATTTTATTGCTTGCATTGCACAAGAGTTTCTTAGGTTGTCTACATGTTTGGATGATATTATGTTGGGTTGGTTTATGATGCTTAACTTATGTTCCTATTGTGTTAATTGATAAAAAGCATGTTTTGACAAAAATATCCTTTTATGCATGTTTTAATGTTTTGAAGCATAGAAACCATATTTAGTACGTGTGATGTACTAACACATATATTTCTTCCATTTTTCCAAAAAGTGTTGGTTAGGGCCATTGAGGATTCAAGTTCCTTTTCAACGATACATGGAATTACTTCTCCGAGTTGATGAATCCTCAAGTCCGAGGACAAGACCCTTGGTTCTATCTTTTAGTTCTTTGCTTATGTTGGAAGAGAATGGTGTACTTCCTTATATCTTGACTCCATATTGATACAAGGACTAAGTCCAAAATTTCTATACTTCTGTGTTAAGATGGTGTTGTGACAATGTTACTTCTATTTCATATATGAAGCGAAGCTGAACTTCCAAAGTAAAAGTTTAAATTTTTATGCATTTTTATTTGATATGTGCTTTGAAAAATGCTAAAGGATTGTCTAAGACCGCGTCAACGACAAGGATGCCGATTACAGCTAGAGGGTGCTCTCCAATCGTGGCACACTTTTTATCAGATATAAGGTTGAGAATAATATAGGATGGATATCACAAAATATTACTTCTATTAGAGTCATGCTCACTAGTGTGAAACTCGCTACACTTATGAATGAGAGGCTATAAGATTCTTAGGAAATTCCACTGTTATTTTATTCGTTAGTCGTACCTAAGTGTCTTAACTCTATCTTGTCCTTTCTTCTAATTTATTCTTCCGTTTATAGACAATAAAAACAAGAAGGACCAATTTAAGGAGGGTCTAGGAGGATAATGTGAATGAGGCGGTTCCTTCTCAAGCTCCTCAAAACCCTCAACTTCCTATTGAAGAAGAGGCTATGTCTAATGTTGAGATAAGGTTGGCTATTCAATGCCTAACTCTAGTGTTAGCCTCTCAAGTTGCTAGGGAAATTACGGTGCAAGTAAACCCAATTCTAACATTAACACCCCAAGAAAGGTCATCCTAACACTCCAAGTCTCACAAAGATAAAGTATCTACCCCAAAGTTTCAAGAGTGAAAAAGTGGTAGTTCTTTGAGAAGCCTATTTGTGTAAAGTGTGGTAGAAAAATGAAGGCAAGTGATTAGTTGGCATGGGTAATTGTTATATTTATGGTAAGAGTGTCCACATGAAGAGGGACTGCCCTATGTTGAAAGCTCAAGGAAGGGAAAATTTTTAAGCACAAGGAAGTGATCCGAATTTCGATGCCTGTAAGAAGAATAACTTTTATGATCTCCAATTCTACAGTGATCAAGAGAGCTCTCTGGATGTTGTTACCGGTATGTTGCAAGTATTTTAAATTAATAATTATGAATAGTTGTATCTTTGTGCAACATTATCTTTTGTAACTACATTAGTGGAAATGAAATTTAATATGCTTCCCGATGTCGTAGACCATTCCTTTCGTGGTTGCTAAAAGAGTCTATAGGTGTTGTCCCATTTCTTTGCCCTATAAAGTAACATTTCTTGATTTGGTAGAACTTAATATGTTGGACTTTGATGTCATTTTGGGGATGGATTGTCTACATGCTTGTTTTACCTCAAATGATTGTAGAACTTGGGTAGTAAAGTTTCGATTTCCTAATGAAACCATTTTTGAATTGAAGGGGGGAAAAATTAATCCCTAGAGGTAGGGTATTTTCATGCCTAAAAACTTGTAACTGTTTTTCCAAAGGTTGTCTCTATGATATTGTAAGAGTCAAGGATCTTGAGTCCGACATTCCTCCTTTAGAGTCGGTACCAATAGTGATTGAATTTTTGGATGTCTTTAGTGATGACTTGCTCAATATTCCTCCAAAAAAGAAAATAGACTTCGATATAGAACAATTGTCGGATACACAACCTATTTCAATCCCTCCTTATCATATGGCCTCTATCGAGTTTAAGGAATTTAAGGCGCAACTCAAGGATTTTCTAAATAAGGGTTTTATACGACCAAGCATATTTCCATAAGGTGCTTTGTATTATTTGAGAAGAAGAAACATGGGTCATTAAGAATGTGTATTTATTACTGCTAATTGAACAAGGTAAGTATAAACAATAAGTTTGCACTTCCTATAAGGTGCTTTGTATTATTTTTCTAAGATTGATTTGAGGTCAGGGTATCAGGAACTTAAAGTAAGAGGAGTTGATATTCCTAAAATGTTTTTTCAAATAAGATGTGGTCATTATGAGTTCCAAGTCATGTCTTCTTGTCTAACAAATTTCCCGACAACTTTCACAGACATTTTGAGTAGGGTGTTCCATAATTAACTTGATTCATTTGTAATTGTCTTTATTGTAAATATCTTGGTATATTTCAATAGTGTGAATGAACTTGTGTGTCCTTTGAGGAAAGTATTGCAGGTATTTAAGTAACATCAACTTTTTGCCAAATATAGAAAGTGTAAATTTTTGTTACTTTTCTCGGTCACATTGTATCTAGAGTGGGTATTGAAGTTCATATGAAGAAGACGGGCGGTTGTTAATAATTTGCCTAGACCCCTAACTGGCATAGATATTCGAAGTTTCTTGGGTTTAATCAGGTATCATAGGAGATTTTTTGATGTATTTGCATCTATTGCTTCTCCCTTGACTACCTAACCCTAAAGAGGTCGAAAGATTGACAGAAAGGCTTCTAAAAGGTGAAATATAAGCGTACCTCCATTACCGTTTAGACATTTAATGGAGTTTACCAAAGGGTTTACTGTGTATTGTGATGCTTCTCTAGTAGGTTTAGTTTGTGTTCTCAAGAAACACGGTAAGGCTATAACATATGCCTCTAGAAAACTCAAGGTGCATAAGAAAAACTATCCAATCTATGATCTTGAGCCATCGGTTGTACTGTTTTATTTGAAAATTAGAATACGCTATCTAAATGGAGAAAATATGGATGTGTTTACCTATCATATGAGTCTCCAATATGTGTTCACCCAAAGGAAGTCAAACCTCCGATAAAGAAGGTAGTTAGAACTTTATAAATATTATGATATGAGTGTCATTTACCACCCCGGAAAAGCCAATGTGGTTGTAGATGCTTTGATTCGTATGTTTATAGGTGGTGTAGCCTATGTTGTTGATGGTAAGAAAAAGTTTGTAAAATAGGTACATAGATTGGCCCGGTTGGGTGTTCGACTTGATAATTCTCCAAAAAGGGGTTTCGTGGTTTATCATAGCTCCGAATCAACTTTAGTGGTTGAGGGGAAATCTAAGAAACATCTTTATCCCCTATTGATGGAGTTGAAGGAATCGGTTCTTAGTTAGTCAAATGATCCCTTCCCCCAATGGGGGATGGAGTAATTAGGTATCAATGTATGTTGTGCATACATGATGTGGATGACTTAAGAAGACAAATTTTCAAAGAGGCTCGTTGTTCCCGATATTCAATTCATCCATGTGCCAAAAAAATGTATCGTGATCTACAAGATATTTATTGGTGCAATGGTTTGAAGAGGGATATAGAGGAATTTATGGTCAAATGTCCAAACTATTAAATAGTCAAGGCTGAACATCAAATACCGCTTGGGTTGACCCATGATATAGCTATCCTCAAATGGAAATGGGAAGATGTCAATATGGATTTTGTTGTTGCTTGTCCTCGTACACAAAGACAAATGATTCGATTTGGGTTATTGTTGATAGGTTGACCATGTCATCCCATTTTATTCTCGTCAAAGCTTTATATTCAGTGAAATTATATGCTAAGTTGTATCTTAAGGAGATTGTGAGAATGCATGGGGTTCCCTTGTCTATCATTTTGGAAAGGGGTACTCAATTTACTTCTTATTATTGGGAAGCATTTCAAAGTGGGCTTGATACCAAGGTCAAACTTAGTACCGTATTTCATCCATAAACAGATGGTTTGGCGTAACAAACCATCTAAACCTTAGAAAATATGTTGAGAGAATATGTCATGGACATCAACGGTGATTGGCATGACAATCTACCATTGATTGTGTTCTTACAATATTAGCTACCACTCTATTAACTCCATGGAAACCTTTGAGGCCCTTTATTAAAGGAGATGTAGACCTTCGATTGGGTGGTTTGAGGTAGGTGAGTTTTCTCTAATACATCCCAAATTTGTTAATGATTCTCTGTATAAAGTGTAACTCATAAGGTATAGATTGAAGACATCTTAAAGTCAGCAAAAATCTTATGCCGACAATACAACCAGGGACCTTGAATTTAATGTATGTCACTTGGTCTATTTGAATATACCACCCATGAAAAGGGTGATTAGGTTTGGGGAAATGGGGAAACTTAGTCCTCGGTATGTGGGGTAATATTATATTCTGAAACGCATTGGGAGTGTTGCCTATGAGTTGAAATTACCAATTGTGTTTGCTCCCGTGCATCCGATGTTCCATGTATCAATACTCAAAATGTGCATAGGCTATCCGATGTTTATCCTTCATCGAAAAGATTTATAAATCGATGCTAACCTATCCTATTAAGAGGTCCTAATTGAGATGTTTAAGTGGCAAGTGAATAAGTTGAGGCATAAGGAAGTAGCTTCCGTAAAGGTTTTTTGGAAGAATCATCTTGTGGAAACTTCTACTCGGGAGGCCGAGGCCGATATAATATTTTCGATATACTTATCTTTTTCATTCCTTTTCTAGGCATCCCTCCTAGTTATGGTTTACGAAAGGTCATAAGTGTATTTGAATTTCCATGATTTCCCTTAACTATGCATGTTTTTGGGAAAATTCATGTTTCATATGTGTCTTGAATTATATGTTCTTCATACTTGTTAGCATTTTATTATATGGTTGATATAGTTGACTTCATGTGATATTTATTATTTAAATTGCTCTTAAGTTAAGTTAAGAAATGATGTATAGGCTCCTAGTTCAATATGTTGAGCTATATGAGAAGGAGAAGGAAGTTCCTCCTTGCATAATGTGAACTGATGAGAAGTCTCCATATTTGGTAGTTGATATAGTTTCTACTTCATAACGATGCATTGTTGTGTTTGACAATGTAGTGAAAGTTTTTATCCTTTGTTAATGAATCGTCATTTTAAACCATGTGTTTGTTGGGATTCTATTCTTTAGTCTTAAATTGCAAAAAAGATGTTCATAGTGTCTTTCGAGGATGAATATTCCCCGGGGGGGGGATATTGTTTTAAGTAAGAAATCCAATGATGTCGGCTAGACCCTCACCTAATGAATAAGTATTAAAAAGGTGTTTCCAGACTTAAGTAAGGTAATTAACTTGATTTAGAAGTATTAGACCCTAAACGTCAAGAAATGACCATCACGTCTGAAAACTAATGAAATTGAACTAGTAGTGTCCTTAGGTCTTGTGAATGTTAGAGAGTATTGTATGGGTGGTAAAACTTGTAAAAATAATTTAAATATGTAAAATAATGTTTTTAGGATCAAAACATCAAGGTGTTAAACCCCAAGGATTGAGAAGGACCCAAACATTTGGCAAGAAGCTTCCAAGGTAGCCTGTCTAATGCATAGAGGGATCATGTCCGTGTCGTAGACTAGCTCCACCAAAGGCCATATGTTTTTTATGCGCCGCGGACATGTGGTTGACTCTTCTGTCCCAAAGTTAATATCCACAAACTCGAGGGATCAACTCTCCAATGCGGACTTGTTCCACAACAGTAATTCCTAAAATAAAAGTCAACTTTAACTTAATTAAAAGGTAGATCCAAGTGAAGGGTGTTTTGGATAGTTTAGGGGCTTAGTATTTATTAAATTTAAGTCATTTTAAACACCCACAACAAAAAAATCCTCAACTTAAGAACTCAATTGCTCTCACTTCTCTCTAAATTATCTCTCTACACAAAACCTCCAAAGAGGTCTTCTATAAGATGTGCTTTATTTTGCTCTTGATATTCCATTCCAAAAGAGGTCCCTCAACATATGTTTACAAAATTCCCCAAAATCTAGGATTTTTGTCTATACATGAGTCGTATTTGGAAATAAAAAATATCAACCAATTATGGTAAATATAATTATTTAAGGTTGTTTAGGTGTAGAATGATGGATGATAATTCACTTGGACCCATGTTCTTCCCCAATTTCATAAATTCACTTTAATTTGATCTATTGAATTGATTGAAGATGATGAATATATCAATTTTTTTATATTGATGTTAGTTCTGTTATTGCTTCATGAATTACCTCATATTGTTTGTTGGTTATACATTGTTGGGTGATTGAAACGTGAAGTCCCATGAAGAGCAATAAGGTATGAATGTTGATTAATCCTTGAACTCGAGAATGAATGATTAATTACTTAGATAGTAATGGTGCTATATCTAATATGTTGTTGTGGTTTTGCTGACAAGGTCCCCTCATCCTTAACCTTTTTATACACACGAATAGGGTATGAAGTACGTATAAATGTTATTATTTGATTGTTATATGATTGAAAGGTATTTATCATGATTATTCACTTCGTAGTGTTTCTAATGTGAAAGGACTATTCTCACTTATGAACCTCTATGAACTATTATGATGAGATGTTTGCATAAGAGTCTATCAATGGCTAATGCGAACTTATGTGATGAACAATTGTGATTAGTAAAGGAATTAGATACTTAGCACCTGAGTGCATGTAAATGATATGGGGGTCTGACTTTTAGTAAGTCCGGTTCCCTACATGGGTTTTTTCACGTTTAGCAACTCCAGATTTCCGAACATAAGGGTTGTCGCATGAAATGGAAGCCCCCAAATTCTTCCCTACATGGGTTTTTTCACGTTAAGCAACTCCAAATTTCCGAACATAAGGGTTGTCGCATGAAATGGAAGCCCCCAAATTCGGCAAGTTAGGGTTTCTAGTAACAATCTCCTTGTCCCTCAACTATGTTCTTCATAGGATAAAAGCTTACTGGATCCACGTAGATAGCTATATATGAAAGGTTACACCTTAGGCAAGTTCTAACTCTCTCTTTTCGGCGTGGGAGTAGAACACCACATTCCATATAGCTCTCATGGTATAATGTCGGTTATTGCATCCTCATTCCCTAATGTAAAAGTAAATAAATAAATTAAAAGTATGAACTCTCACTAGGGATTTCTTGAGTGGTTTCTACATAATGTGAGGGAGGCTTTGGGGCTTCTCGAAGACAATGCGCTTGTGTAATCCTAGGAGATAGTTCTAGTAGTGTCTTTTGTGATTATTTTTATTATTACTTATGTATGTTAAGCTATGCATGATCTTTATGTACTTTGACAGTCATGATGAAATATGAGATTATGAATGTACCTATGAATTAGGTTGCTTAATGTGATACAGAGCTTTGGACAGGGTAAAGGGATTCTTTTCCTTGCATTGAACAAGTTTTGCGTTGGTGGTCTACATTTTTTGATGATATTATATTTGGTTAGTTTATGATGCTTAACTTATGTGCATGTTGGGTTTATTGATAAAAATCATGTTTTTACTAACGTGTCCTTTTTTGTATATTTCAATGGTTTTCATGCATATAAGCCATACATAGTATGTGTGATGTATTAACCTATATTTTCTTCCCTTATTCCAAACAATGTAGGTTCAGGTCGTTGAAGATTTAAGGGCACTTCTCAAGGATACTTGCAATCTCTTCTCTGAGGTGGTTAGTCCTCAATTCCAAGGACAAGACCCTTAGGTTCTAGATTTTAGTTCTATGCTTATATTGGAAGACATTATTGTATTTCCTATATCTAGGTCCTAAAATATGTAAGGGCTAAATCTCAAATTTCTATACTTCTATGTTTAGATTGTATGTTGTGTCGAAGTTTGTTTCTATTTTCATATATGAATCTATTTTGAACTTCCAAAGTAATTCTTTTTTATTTTCTGCATTTTATTAAATGATGTGTGCTATGAAGAAAGCTAAGGTCTTGTGTAAGACATCTTTGAGTACGACAACGCTGATTTCGACTAGGGGTGCTATATAGCTGTGACACAATTACGATTATTGTTTCATTCTTTGCATCCTGGGGTGTCTTAGGGAGTCATAAACATGGTATCAGAGCATTAAGTTAAAGTGTCCTAAGATGTCTTAAAATTTGCACTATGTAGACCCCTTTTCTTAAGTCTGAAATGCACCACATCTAATGAGAAGGAGGCCGCAATATGTTTTAGAAAATAATTATTTTCTTGTTAATATTATCATGGGTAAGATATAATCTAATCTCTCGTTCTAATCCTTGGTTATGTGCTTTCAGATCATGCCTCATCTTAGAGCTTATTAAAAGAATGTGAATGCGAAAAAATGCTAATGCAACTCCCCCAGTCCCAAATTATGAAGTTTCAGATGTTGAGTTTTTGAACTCCATTCAGCTTTTGGCTTAGAGTGTGACTAACAAGTTCCTGTAAATACTAGTGGTAGATTAGTAGCATCCAGGGTTCCTGCTTTTGTTAGGACAAATCCACCTGAGTTTTTAGGGTGCAGATTAGTGAAGATCCCTAAAAATTCATAGATGAGATCAACAAGATCTTTTGAGTGATGATAGTAACATGTAATGCTAAGGTTGGTTGGCATGCTATCAGCTTAAAGATGTAGCTCATATCTGGTATACTCAATGCAAAAAGAATAAGGGTACATATGAAGCTCCTATAACTTATGACTACTTTAGTAAGACTTTTTTTAGAGTTTCTTCCCAACAGAGTTGATGGGGTAAAAGCTGAGAAGTTCGAAAAATTTGAGGCAACGTAATATGACATTTCAAGAGTATGAAACCAAGTTTACCCAACTCTACAGGTATATTTCTCACAGTATTTCAAATTAGGGATAATATAAACAAGTTTCTATATGAGATGTCAGACTTAGTGAAAATATAGTGTAAGTAGGCTATGTTGCTGGAAAATATGAATATCTCTAGGCTCATGACTCATGATTAGCAGGTTCACAGTGATAAGCTTAGGGAACATGCTAAGGATAACAAAAATGCTAGAACAGGAAACTATGAGTATTAAAAGAAATTGGGTGGTAAAAATCACTCCCAGTTTCAGCAGAAGTCTTCAACTCATGCACCTTGATAACCTATTGTTCCATCCATCAAGTTCCAATAGGATCATATAGGTAGGGCATCAAGCACTAAATCTCATTAGAGTTTTTGAGGTACAAGAACCTACCTAACTTGTCAAAAGTATTGTAAGAATCATGCGGGTAAAAAATGGAATGATTCATTGGGTGTGGTAAGTCCGGTAACAGGTTAAGAGATTGTCTTTTTGCTAGACAGGGTCAAAGATGTTTGTGGTAGAGCTTAGTCACAACTTCATCAGCACCAGTGGGTTGCTTGACTCTGTAGTATAACTCATCATGCATGGGGTCAATCAACGCCATAATAGGTTGTGTGCTCTCAAGACTCTCCAAGATCACAAAGATTCTCTAATGTAGTTACTGGTATGTTAAAATTCTTTTACTTAGATTTTTATGCTTTGTTAGATCTTGGGGCTACTCAATTCATTGTTACTCTTTATATTATAGTCAACTTCCATGTTAGTCCAAAAAAACTCTAAAAACCATTCTTAGTCTCTAATTCAGTCCGTGACTTAATTGTAGCTAGAAGGGTATACAAAAATTGCCTTATCACCGTTTCTTTAAAAGTCACCTATACAAGTCTTCTTGAGTCAGGAACGATAGATTTTGAGATCACTCTAGGCATGGTTTAGTTACATTCCGATTATGACTCAACCAATTGTAGGAAAAGGATTGATCATTTTCAGTTTTTGGACGAAGCAATCTTAGAAAGGAAAGGTAGTAGCTTACTGTCTTTTAATCGATTGATTTCTTACCTTAAGGCAAAAAAGATATTTCTAAGGGTTCTATAATTCATATAATTTGAGTTAAGGATTAATGATTTGAAACCTAAAGTCTTAAGTTAGTTCCAATAGTAAATGAGTTCCCAAAAGTGTTTCTAAAAGATCTTCGCGAGTCCTCCCAAAGGGGAAATTGACTTTTGAATTGATATTGTTCCAGATGTCCAACCCATTTCTTTCCTCTTTATTAAATGTATTCCCCAATACCATCTTTCCTTATTAAGTTCTATATGCATTCCTCATAGCTATGCTAGCTTTCTTGGGAATACAACCTTGCATTGGTTTAACCAGTATATGGGCCCTTTTAGAGACGACAATCTACTTCCCCTTATTTATTCTAGTCCCTATGAGGCGAAATAACCTAAAATTCATCCATTCCTAAACAAGAGAGGAGATATCTTAGGCTTCTTTAGAAAGGAATATCAAATATTTACTTGGAGAACATGTTATATACGTATGATCCACGAGCGATAATTGAAAGAGTTGTTTAAAGACCTTGTATGTATGAAATATTAAACCAAATGATTATAAAGAATTGAAAGAGTAGTTTAAATTCTTTCTAAATAAGGGCGTCATCAGACCTAGTATTTCCCTATGGGGTGCACTAGTGTTGTTCGTGAAAAAGGAAGATGGTTCTCTCAGATTGTGCGTTGATCGTATGCAGTTGAACAAATTAACAATGAATGATAAGTATATTATTCCAATGATTATGACTTGTTTGACAAACGTCAAGGTGTATCCATTTCGCAAAGATAGACATCATATTCCGTTATCATCAACTTAGAGTCAGAGATAGTGACATTCCAAAAACAACCTTCAAAAATCGTTAAAATCATTATGAATTTGTAGTTATTTTATTTGGACTAACCAATACTCATTCAGCTTTCATGGATTTGATGAATTAAGAGTTTACAAACAAGACTTATTTAGGTCTTTATTTTAATGTAAATAGTGTCCTCAATTGCTCATTTTATCTCAATATATTATGGAAACTCATATGTGTCAGGTATTTGGAGTATTAGTGCAAGCATGGACACTTAGGTGCAAAAAGAAAACAAAAAGGGTGAAAATAGCTGAACTTGAAGCCTAAGAACCAATAAGCATAATTGGCAAACTGCCGAATAGAGACACTTCGCCCTTTGTTCAAACAAGTGAAGCCTAAAAGAAGTAGATTCAAAAAGTGATGAAAAGGAACAGTGGCTCTTCACCAAATAGTTTCGAGAAGCAGAATTAGTCCACCCAATAATCAAGAATGCATAGATGCTAAAGGCAAAGAACAAACAACATGAACTAGAAGAAGGGCGAATCACCATTATTCTCGTTGATTCACAACTAAATTTACCAAATGGGTTCGCCAACACTAAATCTAGTAACTAAAATTACTAGACTTAGTTATTACTTTTAAGGGTCTGAGCATTATTATTAATTTTTATTTATATAACTTACATTTTTTATATTTTCTCTCAAGTTTTGTAAGGTTTTGTGGGAGACTTTAAGAAAGAAGTTCTTGTTCGTCAAATCGTAACTGGGTCATATTCATTATTCTTCCTTTGCATATATTAAGGTTTAACTTTTTATACCTATTTGATTTAAGTATCATCTTAGGTATATTTTATTATTACTTGATGTGTGTCTAAGAACCCCTCATTCTTGAGTTGTGATTTGGATAATATGTGTTGATATTATTGCTGGGTCCTGATTGTTGATATCGTTAGATGTATTTTTAATGGTGTTTTCACCTAGTAGTTGTTGTTAAATTTAATTGGTTTTTAGTTGCAAATACAAAATCACTCAAGTGTTTACGGCTTGCTCGAGAAAGAGTTTGTGAAACAAAGATCAATTGTCATGCCCGGAGCTACCCCCGAGATGCGGACACGAGACCTAGGACTACAAGTGACCCCAAACTAACCATGCTGGTATGATCATTAGCATACTAAATATGATAAACTGATGCCTGAAGCTAAATCATAAATAAAATGAAAGGATCTTAATTTCTCATATGCTATAATGAGATATACAAAAACTGATGAGTTAAATACAAAGAAAGTATTAACTAAATATCTAGCGAAAACTTACTGTGTATGGAAATAGCCTTTAACTGACTACAAATATCAGGACAGACCCAAGCTAAGCCTAGCAAAACTAAAACTAAATGACTAAAAATTACTAGAATAAACTCACGACTGTTGTCCTGGGATAATGAGTGCTCACCACTGATTCTGATCAATGGAGATGGGGAACCAATTTAAGCGGGATTAGGATGCGGAGAACCTTAACCTAAATCACGAAAAGATGTAGCGCACATATGTGTTATTACATGATAGGTACTGAGCATGTAGGATAAAGTAAAGTTGAAATAAAATAGAATTGAACAAGCACAAAAGGAAGTATAATATTATGAACATGATATATTGAATGTAGAGGAAATCTGATGGAATGACCAAATTTATAATTGATGGGACTGAATACTAACTGATATGTTAATATGGTCAATGCAATAGAGTTTGATTGAACTTAGGGGGCTACTAATAATAGATAATTAAACCACATGAAATAAATATAGAGTCTTAGATATACGCCCCATCGAGAGGACCAAATATACCCTGCCAGAGGTACAAAAGGCATGCTTGTGTTATCACCAAATTGAAGGCTACAGACGGAACTTACACCCTACTTGGCTAGTAATTTCTTGGACTTTTTGGGTACACTAAAACCTACTCCAACACGGTATTATGCTACTCCCAATAAATTAAATGTTTAACATATTATGACTGAATTTCTGTAAATACTTGATAAGTTAAAAGTGATCATGCAAACTGAGAATGTAACAATTAATCTGTTAGGGATGCATTAATAATTGAGGCATGTATTACTGAATTATTGAAATATCTGACCTAGAATGTGTAATTCAAGAATTAAAGAAATGCATAGCCAGGGTTCTGAAATTAATACGATAATCTTAGTAATAACATGGTAATCTGATTAGGAACATATAACAAACTAATTCGTGATATTCTGTTGAAGTTCTAGCAACCATAGGTCTAATCATTATATGAAAGTCAAGAATCTCACTGAAAACTAGGGACCCAATGGGTTAAATAAACCCACTAGTGGAATCCCACATACCTACTTATGAATTCCTTTGAGAAATAATTAAATTTTTTGTCTAGAGCCGATTAAACCTTGTTGTGTTCTTGAACTATGATTCTTGACCTCTTTCTCCTCTATTGCTTCTAATTTTTTCTATATTTTGACTAACGATTTGACTTACTAGGATTAAACTGACAAAAACCTCATAATTTAGAGTCTAAATAATGTGGCTTAGGGGTTTAACGAAATAGGAGAACACCAAAAGACTCGTAAATTAATTGATGTCGGAGTGATGACAGATATGTTTCACGGACCGTGGTATTAACTACGGTCCGTAGGTCCTGGTCTTCATCTATGGACAAATATCAATTGACCTGGTCAACGGACCGTGCTCTTATCTACGTTCCATCATGGTCCTTCGTAGTTTGATTCTCAGAATGGGTTCTGAGGACCAACATCAACGGACCTGGTCCACGGACCGTGGTCCAATCTATAGTCCATCCTGGTCCTCCATAGTTTGATTCATGGAATGGCTTCATAGGCCCAAGATCGATGGTCCTGGTCCATGGATGGATTTCCAATCTACAGTCTGTCCTGTTCCTCCATAGTTTGATTCAGAGATTGGGTTTTCAGGATCAAGATCAACAGACCGTGGTCCATCCTACAGTCCGTCCTTTTCCTCTGTAATTTGATTCAGAGAATGGGTTCTAAGGACCATGATCAATGGACCTGGCCCATGGAATGTGGTACTACCTATGTTCCTGACCGTCCTCTATGGACCAAGATCGACGGACCTGATCCACGAATCGTGGTCCTAATCAGGGTGCGTAGGTGGCCTCCATTGATGGCACCTGCACTTCTAGAAAATAAGAATTTTTGTCTATCTAGGGTATGGGTTTAAACATGATTTCCCACTTGAGAAAATTCGTTCTAGAATGAAGACTAAACAAGATAAAATGGGGGAAGATGGTTTCAATTCCAACAATTAAACACTTAGGACTGATCTGAGTTCCAAGAACATGCAAATACCCTGAAATGCAAGTACAAACTTAGGGAACATGATTCTAAGGCTGAATCATGCATAAATGACTGAAAAACTAAAGATGAACTATTACCTTAAGATGGAGTGGAATCGGAATGGAATAGGTGAGGATACTTGGTTTTATCGCTGCTTCTGCTTCCAAAGTAGCTCCCTCTACAAACTGAATCCTCTACAAAACCTTCACTGAAGAGACATCTTTGTTTCTCAACCTTCTAACCTAATGGTCGAGAATCTCAACTGGTACATCCTTATAAGTAAGACTATCTTTTACCACCACATTATGTAAGGGCACTGCAGAGGCTGGATCACCCACACACTTCTTCAACATCAAGATGTGGAAGACTGGATGCACTATTGCTAGTTCCGGTGGCAACTCCAACTTGTATGTCACCTTCCAACTGTTTTTAAGATCTTGTAAGGGACTACATATTTAGGATTGATCTTCTCTTTCTTGGGTAATCCCATCACTACTTTCGTAGATGCCACTTTCAAGAAAACCCAATCATCAACTTGGAACTCTAGTTCCTTTCTCCTTAAGTCGGGATAATATATGTGAAAACTTAGGGATGTCTTAAGTCTATCGCTAATGAGTTGCACTTTGTCCATAGCATAAAGGACTTGATGTGGCCCTATCAAAGATGCTAAACCTACTTCAAGCCAACCAACACGAGATCGACATATATGCCCATACAATGCTTCATAATGGGCCATCTGAATGCTGGAACGGTAGTAATTGCTATAGGCGAACTCAATAAGTTCAAGTTCTTCATACCATCTTCCCTTGAAATAGATCACAGATGCTCTAAACATATCCTCTAGAGTCTGAATGGTACGCATTGCCTGTCCGTCCTCCTGAGGATGAAATGCTGTGCTAAAATTAAAAAGATTACCAAGACTCATCCTAAAATGACTTCCAGAAGTGAAGGTAAACTGAGGACTTCTATCTGAGATTATAGACAAAGGAACCCTATGCAACCTCACTACCTCATTAATGTAAAGCTTGGCATAGTCCTCCGCCGAATCTTAAGTCTTGACTGCCAAAAAGGTAGAAGACTTAGTCATCCTATCATCTATCACCCAAAATAGAGTCATATTGTCTACGAGTACGAGGTAACCCTATGATGAAATTCTTATTGACCACTTCCCACTTCCTACTAGGAATGTCGATCTCTTATGTCATACACCCTAGTTTCTGATTTTCTACCTTGACTTGCTGGCTATATCCTTCTTCATGCCATTCATCCAGTAGAGATCCCACAAATCACAGTACATCTTAGTGGCACCTAGATGAATAGAATATCTACCTTGATAGCGAAGCACACTATCTCCATATTGGGAGAAAACCTCCACTGTTTGATTATGGACTCCACCCTAAAGTTTAACAAAGATTGGTTCACTATCTTGTTTTTCGTTAACATGCACTACAAAAGAAGATTCTTCCCCAATCCGAACTATTACACCACTGTCTGATATGCTGATAAAGCGAATTCCCAAACGGGCAAGCATGTGAACATCCGTCACTAGTTCCTTACTTTATTCCTAAACAAGGGCTACCCTACCCATAAAAAATCTACAAAAAGCATCTTCTACTATATAAGCCTTAAAAATATTATAATACACAGACATATCGTAATCCTTAAAAAACTCAAGCCATCTCTTATTACGAATATTCAACGATTTTGGGGTTAACAGGTACGCAAGGCTCTTATGGTCAGTGAACACATCTATATGAACACCATACAAGTAGTCCCTTAATATCTTTAGCGTAAACACCACTCCTGCTAGCTCAAGGTGGTGAGTTGGATAGTTCTTCTCATACACCTTAAATTTCTATAAGTATAAGTTATAACCTTATCTCATTGCATCAACACACAACCTAGGCCAATTCTAGATGTATAACAATAGATCACCTAACCATCTCAACCCTCTAGTATAGTCAAGACCTGAGTTGTAGTCAATCTTGTTTTCAACTCTTCAAATCTATTCTCATAATCATCGGACCATTGAAATTTTACCACACGCTAAGTCAACGTAGTCAATGGTGAGGCTCTGGATGAAAATCCTTCCACGAACCTTCTATAATAACCCTCTAGACCTAAGAAACTTTTTATATATGTAGTAGAGGCAGGTCAAGGACATTGTTTCACTACTTTTCTCTTCAGCGAATCCACAAGGATCCCCTCGCTAGATACACTGTGACAAAGGAAAGCAACATATTTGAAACAGAACTCACATTTGTGAAACTTAGTGAATAACTAACTTGCAATCTTTGAGAGTCTGCAGAATAAATCTCAAATGATTTGCGTGTTCTTTCTCATTCCTAGAGTAAATGTGGATATCCTCAATAAAAATGATAACTAACAAATACAAGTATTGTTTGAACATTTTGTTCATCAAATCCATGAAAGATGTAGGAGAATTGGTTAGTCCAAACGACATAACTTCAAATTTATAATAACTATACCAATTCTGATGGCTGACTTCGGAATGTCACTCTATCGGACTCTATGTTTATGATAACCCCATCTGAGGTCTGTCATTGAGAAATGGTTAACACCCTGAAGTTAGTCAAACAAGTCATCAATCCTGGGGATGGGATACTTATTGTTGATTGTCACCTTGTTCAATTGTCTATAGTCAATTCACATTTTGAGAGAACTATCTTTTTTCTTTACGAACAACATAGGTGCATCCCATGGTGAAATACTAGGTCAAATAGAGCCCTTATCTAGAAGGTCTTTCAACTAATTTTTCAATTCCTTAAGTTCTGCTGGAGCCATTCTGTAAGGAGGAATAGAAATAGGGTGGCATTTTTGAAAGAGATCAATTTCAAAGTGAATTTCCCTTAAAGGAGAAATTTCTGGAAAATCTTCTAGAAACACTTCTAGAAACTCACTGTCTACTGGAAGTGACTCAAGACTAGGTGTTTCAGAGCTAGAATCCTTAACATAAACTATATGATGATGATAAATCTTAGAGATCATCATTCTAGTCTTAAAGTAAGAAATGAATCGACCATTCTAAGATGAGTTCGTCTCGAAAGTGAAAACGGACAATCCTAGTTCTACAATTGACTGAGGAATGTTAGGAATATTATTTGTATATTCCTTGAATGAAATCAAAGTCTACCATTTCTAACATTAAAAGATTTGCTAAGGTTTCTTTTTGAGAGACTGTGATAGGGCAATTTTTGTATACCCGTCTTACTATAAATGGGTGACCAACAGGAGTAGAGACTAAGAAAGGTTCTGATAGATCTGGGCTAAAAATGAATTGGACTAGTATGTAAGGAGTTACAAAGCAAAGAGTAGCTTCTAGATCTAAAAATGCATAAGCATCAAGGTCAAAGACACGTAACATACTAGTGACAACATCACGAGAACTTTTTTTATCCTCACGAGCCTTAATAGCATACAGCTGTTCAGCGCCGCTTGTACAAGATGAGTTAACCTGCTGAGTCAGGAACCCTGCTAGTGCTGCTGAAGTTGTAGATTGAGCTCTACCATTACCACCTCCTTGACCCTGTCTAGAAGGACAATCCCTCAACATGTGACAAGAGTGACCGCACCGAAAATTTCCTTCTTTTCATGCAAGGAACTCGCCTGGATAGTTGTTAATACACTTAGTTTAAGTGGGGTAAGTCCTGGGGCTCTAACCTTCTGGTCATACTTGTTCTTAGAGGATGGAACACTAGCTTACAAACGTCTTGGGGCTGAACACTACTGCTAGCTATGCGAGCAATCTTTACAACTCGATTTCTGCAGAAAATAGTCATACTTCCCAGTCCTAGCCTTCTTATTCTCCTTGGAATGTTCCCTAAGCCTATCACCCTCAACCGGCTGAGCGTGAGTCATAAGCCTAGAGATGTTCATGTATCTCAATAACATAACATTTTTGCACTCAGTCTTCAAAAAATCTGACAATTCATACATGAACTTATTCATCTAAGTCGTAGAGCAACAAACCATGTGAGGATCATACCTGAAGATTTTGTTAAACTTGAGCCCGTGCTCTTTCCCAATCATATTTCCCTAGATTAAATTCATGAATTCCCAAGACTTTGCTTCTCTCAATTCTATTGGGAAAAACATGTTCAAACAGTTCTTACTAAAGCACTCCCAAGTATTATGAGCTGCATCGGTACCCTATTTTTCTTCCATCCAGTGTACAAGATATGAGCCACATCTTTTAGTTTGTATAATGCCAACTCATCCTAAACAATCCTAGTGGCTTCAATGAGCTCAAAGATCTTTGTGATCTCATCTAATAAATTTTGAGGATCCTAACTAATCTGTGATCCTAAGAACTTAGGGGGATTAATCCTGACAGAGTACAAACCCTTGCTGCTGTTGATTCACCATTTACATTCATAGGAGCCTGAACCCACTAATTGTTCTTGTTGGTGACACTCTGAGACAACATCTGAACGACATTCGTGAGTTCAGCATTAGAGACTTCCAGATCTAGGACTTGAGGAGCTGCATTTGCATTCCTGAAATTCATATTCCTGGCGTTAGCTCTAAAATGAGGCTTGGTTTGAAACATAGAACGCCGAGTTAGAATTGAATTAGGTCATACCTTATGCACGATAAGAGTAACAAGAAAGTGAGGCTTTTCCAAAACCACTTCATAGCCTCCCTCTCATTAGATGTGGTGTACTTCACATAGATGAAGAGGACTATACTTAGTGCGGCTTTTCAAATATTCAAGAACACTTAAACCTACTGCTCCGAGAACAAGTTTGTCATGGCCCAAGCTAACCAGATACGTGGACACGGGACCTAGGATCACAAGTAACCCCAAGCTAACCTTGGTAACATGATCATTAGCATACTAAAGATAGTAAACACATGTGGAAGCTAAATCACAATTAAATAAAAGGATGGGGAATACCCATATCCAATAACGGAGATATATGAAAACTGATGAGCTTAATATAAAGAAATTATTAACTTAATAGAAACTAACTATGACTTAAAATAGACGCTAAATAAAAAAAAATTATGTGAAACACCCCAGCTATGTCTAACGAAACTGAAACTAAATGTCTAAAAAATATTGGAAAGATATTCATGACTGTTGTCCTCGGAGAATGAGGACTCACCACTTATTTTGCTGAATTCGAGATCAAAAACCAGTCTAAGCGTGATTTGGATGCTGAGAAGCTTAATCTACATCACAACAAGTTGCAGCACATGCATGCTTCTATTTTTTATAGGTAGGTGCTGAGCATGTAGGATAGAGTAAAGCTAAAATAAAACATAATTGAACAAGAACAAAAGTAAGTATATTATTCTGAACATGATATACTTAATGTTTATGGAACTAGATGCAATAACAAAATTTATAACTAATGAGACTGAATACTAACTGATATGTAAATATGGTCAATTCAATAGAGTTTGACTGACATGTGGAAGCTACTAAAAACCGATAGTCAAACAACATGAACTAAATGTGAAGTACAATCTATACGCCCCATTAAGAGGACCTAATATTCATAGGCAGGGGATTAAAGTCATCTGGCTGATCACTAAATTGATTCCTACAGAGGGGACTTACACCCTACTTTTCTTTTAGTTCTGGAATTATTTGGGTACACTAAACCCTACTCAAGCTCAGTATTATGCTACTCCTCATTTATTAAGTGATTAACATATTATGACTGAATTTCTTTAAATACTGGATAGCTCAAAACTTATCATGCAAACTAAAAATGCAACAATTAATCTGATAATGATGCATTAATAACTGAGGCATGTAGAACTGAAGTACTGAAATATATGACCTAGTATGTTTCATTAAAAAATTAAAGAAATAAATAGCTAGGATTCTGAAATTCATGCGATTATCTGAGTCAAAAAAAATGGTAATCTCATTTGGAACATATAATTAACTAATTTGTGATATTATGTTGAAGTTCTAGAAACCCTAGGTATAACTATAATACGGGAATCAAGAATCTGACTGAAAACTAGGGATCCAAAGGGTTAAAGGAACACACTAGTGGAATCACACAAATATGGAGATGAATTTCAAGGAGAAATCTTCAGATTTTAGGGTTGAAGCTGATGGAACCTTGTTGCGTTCTTGAACTAGTGTTCTTGAGCTTTTCTCCCATCTTGAATATAATATTTTCTATGTTTTGATTAATTATTTGATATAGGTAAGTTTTAGTTATGATTATAGGCTTAAACGGACTAAAACCACATAATTTAGAGTCTAAACGACATAACTTAGGGGTTAAATGACATAGTTATGACCAAAAGAATTGTCTGAATGACTGATGGACCTAGTCAACGAACCGTGGTCCTAACTATTGTTGATAGGTAATGTCTGTCGTTTGTGGAAAAAGATTGACGGACCTGGTCCATTGATCATGGTCCCATCTATGGTCTATCATTTTCCTCTGTAGTTTGATTCAGAAAATGGGTTCTGAGGTCCAAGATCGACGAACCTCGTCCACGGACCGTTTTCCAATCTACGGTCTTTCATTTTCCTCCTTAGTTTGACTTAGAGAATGGGTTCTGAGGACTAAGGTTGGTGGAGCTTGTCGACGAACCGTGTTCCAATCTAGGGTCGATCCTGTTCCTCCATAGCTTGACTTATAAAATGGGTTATCAGGACCAAGATCGACAACTATGGACAGTGGTCCTACGTACGATTTTTAAGTTCTGGCCATCATTTTTGGTCCTAGATCGACAGAAGATGGTCCTAACTACGGTACTTAGGTGGCCTTCATAGTTGGAACCTACACTTCTGGAAAATCTGATTTTTTCGTGTATCAAGGGTACGGGTTGTTACACCAATAGATTGATGTCCTAAGGAGTGGGGCACGTGAGGCTCATCCTGAGAGGTTGAGCCCTAGTCCTATATTCAATCTCACTTTATCGAAAGAGAGGGTGTAGATAAGGCATAGGCTGGTCTTCATTAGAAAAGTGGGTTTCCTAGAGGCCCATTTTATATGGGGTGAGTTTCTCGAGATGGAATTTTTTTCACCTAAAGCTTAGCCTTCTTACCATTGTTTTGAAATTTTTCCTATCGAAAACCTGTACTCATTGATTTACGTCAACATATATTGCAGTCACACCCCAAGAACATTCCCCCCATACTTTATTTTATCTTTATTGTCACTGTTTTTACTCTTGTGACAATCCACCCTTTCTGGTTTTTGACACTTTGGTGTCACCAATTTAATTTACCTTATTTTTATTCGATTTTTTCATAAACCACTACTAACTACAGAAAATCTAGTTCAACTACTATTTTCAGTACAACTCCCCTAGGACGCGATCCCCATGCTTGGTTGGGTTACTATACTTGCTTTTATTCGTAGACATTCAGACTGTAGGCTAATGTCATTGATCACAATTCAAAACAAAAAAAAATGGCATCACTGCTGGGGAGTGGTGTCACGTGAATATGAAGATCACCTAGATTCTTAAGTTCTTTTTAGAGTAGAGATTACTAATTTGATTTTTTTGTTTTTTTTAATTAATTTGTAAATATTTAAAAAATTATGAGTGGTAATGGTAGTCATGAGATCCAAATGGGCCACCAAGACAATATCGTCTACCTCAACGATGTCCAAGAGCCTAACTTTGCTGATCTGCATCTCATGGGAGGTATTGGGGCCATCTGTTTACTGCAGCAGAGGGAAATGCAATATTCCACATAACAGGCACCATGTTTGAACTACTAAAACTATTGGTACGTTTTAGTGGATTAGCTCATGAGGACCCACATGAGCACCTTCAAAATTTATAGATGTGTGAGGTCTATTCTCGTTCTAAAAAATCTCTCAAGAATTAGTGAGATTGAGGCCTTTTCCTTTCTCGTTAATGGATGAGGCACGAAGTTTCCACACAACTCAATCACCCCGTGGGAAGAATTGGTTGCCACATTCAATGTTAGTTTCTTCCCTCCCTTGAAGATAATGAACATCCAGGACAACATCTAAAGCTTCGATCGCTTGAACGAAGAGCCTCTACATGAAACCAGACTCTGATTTCAAAGTTGGATCATCAATGTCCAATACATGGTCTTCTAGATAACGTGCTCCTTCAATAACTTTATAGGAGTTTAGACTCAATAAAAAAAGGGTCTACTGACAAAATCTCATCGAAGATGTAATGCAGCATTCATTCGTAGTGGCAGCCCAACTTTTAGATGGAATGACAACCATCCATAGCGCATGGTACACCCGTGAGAACCAAGTTTTCCTTGTCAAGTTTCAACTATCTAAGGAGAAAATAAAAAAGGTCAATGAGGGGGACGAAATATGGTTATTATTATGACACAACTTGATATACGTTGTAAGAATGTTATGGAGGTAGGTCCCCGTGCTATTAATGCAGTGGGAGTCGGGAATACAAATCTTGATGAGATGAAGTTTTAACTTTTGTATAGTGAAGAGGTCAATTTTCTAGCAAACCAATGTCGTGGTTATCCTTCAAACTACGCAGATTTTATTAAGGATTATTATATATCCCTCGTTAGGGAGGGGCTTCTTATGCCTCGTATTCTAGCATCGATTAATATACCTTTTACAATCAAGAGTTTAAGGGAAGGGTGGTAGCAAAAGTTGGGCTAGAGAAGAAGGATGGAAAGATGGAGATCCTGAATGGAGGGACCGGAAACACAATTTTGAAGGATGAGGAGAAGTCTAGATATGTACCTCCCCATGAGCTACAAAAGCCCAAAGATTACGGAGGTGGTATGTAACGACCCAAGAGTACCAACTAGGCGTAAAACGGTGTAGTCGACCACTCTGAGGTCTTAAACAAGCTTCTTAGCATTCATTCATTACGTAAGTTTAAAAGTAGTGTGGAATTTAAAACTTCTCACAATAATGTCAATAAGGAAACTACTTAATAGAATGTAAGAAGACTAAATCTCATCATAATACATCTTGGATAAATATCAATATCATAGGGTCACAACCCTTTAAATAAAAAAAACATATATCTAATACAAGACTTTAATAGAAGATAACTAGAATTAAAGTTTATGTCATCGATTATATGAAGACATACAAATCTTGAGAGATTGTAATTCTAATGTCTAGGAATCCTCACTTGCCACCACCTACACTTGTAGACTTTGAGAAACATATGGAATTAGCACAATTAATGCACTAAGTTTGGTGAACATGCATGTAAACAATGCAAAAGAGGACATTTACTGAAAGATATTTTATTCATATATATTTTATAAAAACCTTCATCATAAGAGTTCAAGACGCATGATAAAAGTCAACAATCACATATAAGAAAAATTCAACTAGCATCGCCATATATGACTTAATTCCATGTCCAACATGTAAGCCTTTTGTTCTATTTAGACTCTCTACCTAAGGTACTCTAAGACCCACCTAACTTAGACATGAAGAGACCGCCCATACACCCTCTTGAAGTCAACCTAACTGATCCTCAAGTCTACCCTATATAATAACCTTTTTTATTCAACATGATTTTACTAAATGATCATTATTAATTTAATCCATTTAAGAGACAAAAAACAAGTAGGGGACTTCACATAATGGTCTTTGAAGACCTAGGGAACTCACTTTAGTATCATCAAAGACTACTCATGCCATGTGCAGATAGTGTACTATTCCACTACCTACACGCTGCTGAACCTATCCAATAACAAGAGTGCACATCCCACATGATGAGAATAGGCATTAACCAACATAGACCACACTAGCTAGGTATGGGATCCAGTTTTATAAGACCTCACATTGTGGAAGGTGTTCTATTTGCCAAAAGTAGAACTGTGGATACATCCCATGTAGGGACATCGTTTAAGGGATATCAAAAGGATTCTTTGTACTTTACTCTCATACTCAAGTAGAGCTACAACCTTAAGCATATCTCCTTGGTGCTTTGTCTTGTTTTTCATAGAATCAGTTCATTAACATATTAATATTTTAGAAGGACCATCCCTAAGCCCTACAAAGTCATTATACCTTAACAACAAAGGGATCCAGAAGGGTCTACCGATCAAGGTTCATTAGAATAGCTCATTCATGAAACGGGTACCATACTAAGTCTATCCAGTTCAATTCATTATTAACTTTCTTTTCATATTTAATGTTTCACAATAGTCTTTCGTAGAAGGGTACCTACTTTAGGTCTACCGATGTTATACTTTTACTCATATACTCATTCAATACAATTTAAGTACCAAGTAGGGACAACTAGGTCTAAACAAGATACAACATCATTCAATAACGACTATTGTTAGTCCTTTATCATAATATATCAATAATTATATGAGAAGTGCTTTCATTAATATCCTTATAGTATCCATACAAGATCACATAGACAACACATGAGTACTTTCACCTAATAAATTCAAATATACCATAAACTGATAACACCACAATTCACATAATAATACTAAAAACGACATGTTCATAATATTTATAAGAATTAAATATTGCCACTATGAGTGGATCATACCAATCAATAGAAATTCGATATCAATTCTATATTAAATAAGGGAATTAGGCAAACACACCACCTTCCTATAGCTACAATCAAAATTCCTTATCGTTTCCAACAATTTTACACGACAAGAGATCTTACTTATGACAATGCCCGTAAGAAAAGACCAACAATTAATCCATATCAATGATTAAACAAAACCCAATATAAATATCAATACAATAAACAAAACTATGAACAATTCCAAGAATGATCAACATGTAATTCAATAGCCCATAACAATCTAAACATGAATTCAACCTAATTGGATCATAATTATTACACTGACTCTGGAGCCAAAAATAGGTATTCAAGAAATACATGAATTCATGGAATTTTTTATCATAAAACAATCACTTAACATTAAAAACTTCATAAATCATCAATTTAAACCATTTTATTCTTCAACCAATGCTAATAATTCGAAATAGGGTTTTAAGTTTTTTGAGATCTTTTTAACAGCCCTTGCAATTAGCTCCTTGAATGAGAGAAGAATAACGGATGAAATCACATACCTTATAAGTATAAATCCCAGAAAAATTGATAAAGAAATCATTTTAAGTCATTAATCCCATCTTTAATTTGTTTTCAAGGTCCCAAGGAGTCTTGAGAGAACTTTATATGGAAGAGGGGTTTTGATTTTTGAAAAGTGAATTCTAATTGAAGGTCTAGTTGCTTAAAATAAATTAAAATACGTTAAAACACATAAAATTACCATCTATCATTTAATTAGAAAGTGGAATGAATTTATCAACTCACCCCTCAGTTGGCTGAAACTTAACAGCTTTGGCAGACCTCTTTTGACGGCCACCATTGATAGGGCGTCAACGAGTTTATGAGCCATCCTATTACTTCATCATTTAAAAAAAAAATTCCCTCACTTGGGGGCTAAGATACCACTACTAAGAGTCTATCCACTCCCCCTATTGACAGGACGTCAATTGGTCTAAGGGGTATGAACTTGGGTCGTCAATAAGGCACTTTTGGCAGCCTCTTGAGAAATATTTGGGTCCTCTTCAAGGACCCTTAGGGTGGTCCTTGGGGAGCCGTACGAAGAAATTTTGACCCTAAAAATGACCAACCAGATATTAGGGTCCCCTTCTATCATTTTAGGCTACAACCAACACTTCAAAACTAGGTAAACATACAAAGGCACACTAGTAAACGAAAGACTAGTTTTGGGATGTCTTGGTATGTCCTTGACCTCAAAAACTCTTCAAACCAACTATTACAGGTTTTGTCAGACCTTACAAATAAGTTATTAAATACTAAAGCACATGTGAGGCTCTAGTTCATCCTAGTTCATTTTGAGGATTGTCATATAATAGGTTTGAGGATATGATCTCATGAATCCTAAACAAAGTTGAAGGGATGTACAAAATATTCAAAGGCATGAAAGAAGATGTATCCACCCATAGTCAGACCGTCAGTCTCATTCAGTTTCGATCAAGTAGTTAGACACCCAAATGGGTCATATCTCATATCATCTCAATCTGAGACAAAAAAAAGGTTTGCCCACTGATACTATGGCTAACCCCAAGAGTGAGGTATGAAGGTCAAGTGGCGTTATAATGCAGCATTAACTAAGGCTCTTTTTGGGAGGTAACCCAAAAACCATTATTTGCTTTTTTTATATCATGAAAAAACAAATGTGTTGATTGTACAGGTTAAGGAAGAAAAGTGCTATAAAGATGCAAATTGGCGGGGAATAGGTCTTTTTGGTGGAATGCTGACAGGTTCGAGGTAACCAATCATTCCTGCTTTTCACTCAATGCCGACAGGTTCGACGTAACCAATCATTCCTGTTGTTTCACTCGATGCACCTCAAATATTGAGTCTGTATAACTCAGTGGAGTAAAAAAAATTTCCGTGACAAGCTAACCTATTGGGCGATCTCCACAAAGTCCATCGATGAAACTTCCATAAGAAACTAAAATCTTTTTATATTTGACGATAAAATAAATACTCGATGCTTTGTCGAGACATTAAGTGAGATAAATTAATATCGCTGAATGAGCGAAAGTTGGACGGTAATATGTACCAAATTCAAAAGTCTTAATTCTTACTTTTCCTCTTACTTAATTCATTTTCATAAACACACATCGCACTCTAATAGCTATATTACCTACATTTTAGAAAATTTGAATTGTCGAATTGTGCTTGGATTTGAATCAACTTACCGTTTAGCATCTCGAGTACATCATAATCAACATAAAAGGTTGGTACCCTCACCCTAAGTCCATTTTATTGAGTTTTCTTTTCAAAAATAATAACATTATCTTGTTGATATGAGCTAGGAGGATTAGAAGTGATAAATGCCCATTTTGGGGTTCAATTATTTTTACCATACAAAGTAAAATATTTGATTCCCAAAAATTATACCTTAGAATAGATAAAATAATGATATGTGTATAACTAATCCTTCGTATATGATTAATTTGAATGATGTGTGATCTAATTTTGTTTTTAAGGGTTACAGGGTAAAATTTGGGAAGTAGTGTTGGAAATGGTCACATTGTAATGTTTGGCAAGGTTAGTAGAGCTTGCTGAACCACTCGGTGGTTCACTTTATGTACCCATGTCGCCTCTAGTCATATTATAAATGAATTAGAGAATGTGTACCTTTTGGCACTATATTGGACGCAGTTCCTAAGTAGTTGCATGATTTTCCAACTTTTTTTGGCGAATCATTTTCCGCATCTAAACCTTCATAGTTTTGTTCTAATTATTTTTCAAGGTTATTTAAGATATAGCAAGACCCAAAGTAGCTAGAAGATTTATGTCATCCCGACATATTAGATCAAAAAACTTCAGGAGAAGTCAAAAATGGAAAAATTCAAAAAATAAATAACGAGAGATAAAATTCGAGTTCCAATAAAAGGATAAATTCACATGACTCTACTACTCCCTCATAGAGATTTGGCTTTTTGACAGCAATAGTCTCATTCTTGGCAACTTATGGTATAAATTATTCTACCAAGATAGCTCCCTCTAAATATGTTGGAGTACCTCCGGGATCCATCGTCCCAAACCATGGTGACACATTAGGCACAAAATTCAAAACAGGTGAAGATACTAATTAGTCAAGATTCCTCTATGCCTTTTTTGTTGTTTCTTTCTCTAATATCTACTTTTGGATTTTTTTTTTAAATATATCTGAGGACAAAAACAATTTTTTTGTGGTGGGTAAGGCCCCCCTTTGTGTGCTTGTTATGAATATTTATGTGTTGTGATATATATGTTGGGTTGTTTATTTTAATTGGGGTTTTAATTCTACTTTATGATTGTAAAAGCTTATGGATCTTTTATATTTCGTAATTCCAAAATAATTTTGACCCTTCTAAAAATTTTCATATTTGAAAACTTTGTAACCTCTTGTGTTGAAAGTGGTTGTCTCGTACCAATTTAAGTGTCGGTTTCTATCAATAATAATGACTTGAATAGTTCACTCAATCAAATAAATATGAATGTGAGGCCATGCAGAGAATATATTAAGTTGCATATACAACATGTGAACTTTTTTCATCTTGTTGTGATTTGCCATTTATTGGATTGATTCTTCTACAATGACCATTTCACATTAGTGAAAGAGTGCAGTCATGTTTATTTATCAATGTCTTGCTTAATGTTCTTACTTTGGATCTTGCATGAATAAACCCACTATTTTCCTTGTTAGTCTGATTGATTTAGAAAGGTGTCCCCTTGAGGAGATCTTAGGCAATTTTATAGACTGTAAGCCAACAATGATATATACCTCTTTAAACAGTGATAAACCTGAAATCTTATTGATTTGTGGTTTATATCAAATATCTATCTTAGGCCAAAGGCATAAATTGGGGTTTGGTTTAAAGGAAAACAAAAGAGTCAAGTAGTTCAAGAAAGTCTTCCTTAACCCGTGGTGGTGCGGAAAAATGAAAGACCTCAATATAAAAAAGAGAAGAAACGAAAGAAAAACAAAAGAATGAAAAAGAAAAAGTTTTGGAATAAAACTATGAAAGAAATTGGGTTTCCATGCATTTCATAGAGGCGAATAAAAAGATCACTTAGAAGCACCTGAAAAGAATCGGTAAAGTTCAAGAAGGATATCTAGAGAATACCACATCTCATGAGGAAAAAGTCATTGAGTATAAAACCACACTATTATACTAAGCCCCATGACAAGCCTTAGAAATACATTTATGATCTTAAATAAGTCAGACCGAAGATAAATAGGAAAATAAAGGCAAACCTATGGGTGAAATCATGCTTTGTGTTTCTGTTTGTGAGTGTGAGCATTGCATCTCATTCTTGATATTAAATTGACTAATATTTGTGTGTGAAAATTGAATCATTCTTTGTGTTGGGGAATTTAGATACTTTTGTTGAGCATGAACTGGCATGAGTAGAAAGTAATGCGACAATGAAAATCGTTGGGAATGATGTGTCACAACTTGAATCTTTGAGTATGCAATTGAGATATGCATGAATTATTTGAGTCTTTTTGTGTTTGTTCATGATTCAGGTTTGTGTCGCACTATCTGAGATATCCTATTTCAACTGTTTAACATAAGTTTTATTTGAGGACAAGCAAAAGTTTGAGTTGGGGATGTTGATGATTCTACAAATTGGACTCATTGAGGGTTTTATTTTAATGTAAATAGTGTCCTCAATTACTCATTTTGTTACAATATCTGATAAAAACACTTATGTTTCAGGTATATGGAGTTTAATGTAAGCATGGACACTTATGCATAAAAAGGGAACATAAAGGGTGAAAAAGAGCTGAAGTTGAAGCCATAGCATCGCCAAACACGCTTCGAGATCCACCAAATAGAGAAACATTGCCTTTTGTTCTAGCAAGTGAAGCCCTGAAAGAAGTGAATTCAAAAGGTGATGAAAAGGAGCAGTTGGCGCTTCACAAATACTTTAGTGAAGAAGAATTATTCCGCCTAATGATCCAGAATGCATAGACACTAAAAGTGAAGCAAAAATGGTGATTCACGACAAAATTCACCAAACGAATTCACCAGCACTAAATCATATAACTATAAATACTAGCCTTATTATTTTTAAGGGTCTGAATATTGATATTAATTTTAACTTATAGAACATAGGTTTTTTACATTTTCTCTCAAGTTTGGAGAGGGTTTTGTGGGACACTTAAAGAAAGAAGTTCTTCTTCCTCAAATAAGAAGTGGGTTTTCTCTATTCTTCTTCCCTTTTGTTTATATTACGGTTTAAATTCTTAAAAAATTTGATTTCTTTATCATTTTAGGTGTGTGTGATTATTGCTTGATGTGTGGCTAAAAACTCCATTCTTGGGGTGTAATTTAGCAAATATGTGTTGATAATATTTTTTGGTTTTGCTTGTTGATAGGATTGGATGCATTTTTAATGGTAAGTTAACCTAGTTGTTGTGGTTTAGTTTAATGGGTTTGTAGTTACAAATACAAAACATCCCATATGTTTTTGCCTTCCAAGAGAGAGGGGTCGTGAAAGAAACACCACTAGATTGATGTCCTAAAGAGTGGGGCGACACGAGGCTCAACCCGAGAGGGTGATCCCTAGTCCCATATACAAGCAATCTTCATCGAAATAGAGGGTGTTGATAAGACGTAGACTTGTGTTCATTTGACGAGTGGGTGTCCAAGAGGAACCAATTTGATATGGGGTAATTTGTGTGAGAGGGAATTTAGTTTCACCTAAAGCTTAGCCTAGTTACAATAATTTTGGGAATTTTCCTATCAAAAGCATGTACTCATTAATTTACATCAACATATACTTTGGTCAGATCCCAAAAACTTTCCCCCATACTTGATTTTTTTAATGTTTATACTACTTGTGACAAACCCCTCACCCCTCCATTTAGATGTTTGACACTTCGGTGCACTATTTTAAACTACCTTGTTTTTATTCTATAATCTCTTAAACTACTGCTAACTAGAATGAAATTTTAGCAACTACTATTTTCACGACCGCTACCTTGGAACACAACCCCAATCCTTGATTGGGTTACTATACTTACTTCAATTTGTAAAAACTCAGACTGTAGGCTAGTGTCGTGGATCACAATTCACAGAAATAAGCATCAACGAACATAGTTTTCAAGAAGTATTTTTATTCGTTCATTACCGTCTTTATCAATGATATTCTCATTTACTCTTGAAATGAGTAAGAACATGTGATTAATTTGAGGGTTATCCGACAAACTCTGAAAGATCGCCAGTTATTCGCTATGTTTAGAGAATGCGAGTGTTAGTTGCAATTAGCTGCTTTCCTTGGTCATATAATGTCTACCAAAGTGATTTGAGTGGATTCTCATAAAATAGAAGTAGTGAAACAATGGCCCAGACCGACCTCTACTATAGATATCACAAGTTTCTAAGGCTAGTTATTACAGAAAGTTCGTGGAAGGATATTCATCCATATCCTCTCGATTGCCTAAGTTAACTTAGAAAAGGTTAAGTTTCAATCGTCATATGAATGTGAGAAGAAATTTGCATTACTAAAAACTAGGCTCACTACAACTTCTGTTTTGACTCTATTACAAGGTTCGAAGGGTTATGTTAATGACCGTTATGCATCAAGAGTTGGCCTAGGCTGTGCATTGATGCAAAAAGATAAGCTTATAGCTTATGACCTAGACAGCCTATGTTGCATGAGAAGAACTATCGAATAAATGATCTTTAGCTCACATTAGTGATGTTTGAACTTACGATTTGGAGATGTTATTTTAATGGTGTTCATATAGATATGTTCATAGACCATTAAAGTATTCAGTATGTGTTCAGCCAGAAATAGTTAAATATTCACTAGAGAAGATGTCTTGAGTTTCTCATGGGTTATGATATGAGTGCGCATTACCATCATGATAAGTCCAACATAGTAGAACATGCTCTTAGTAGACTATATATGTTATTATTGCACATATTGAGTAAGAAATAAATGAAGAAGAAAAGAATGTTCACAATTTTTTTTGCTTGGGAGTTCACCATATGACATTTCAGATGGTGGTGTAACAATTCTAAATGTGTCAAAATATTTATTTGTAGCGGAGGTTATGGAAAAAACAAGACAACGATTCAATATCACTTCAACTAAAATGTGTAGTTCATCAGTAAAGAGTTGAGGTTTTCTCGCTAAGGGGAGATGGTGTGCTGCAGTAAAATGGTCATTTGTGAATTGCTAATGTTGTGGTTGAGACAACAAATTCTTGTAAAACCCAACAATTCATGATATACAATTCATCTAGCTGCACTAAGATGTACTGTGATCTACAGGAAGTCTTTTGGTGGAATACTATGAAAAAAGATATATGGATTTTAGCGTTAAGTAACCTAATTGCAAGAAAGTGAAGGTAGACAATAAAAAACCAGGAGGTATAACTCAAGATATCAACATTCCTATTTGAAAGTGGGGAAATGATCATCATGGTCTCCATTAAAGGTCCACCTCATACTTGCAAAGATCATCACTCCATTTGGGTAATAGTTGATAGAGTCGCTAAATTTATGCGCCTTTTGGTTGTTAATACAACATATTTGGTGGAGGACTACGCCAAGATTTACTTTAATGAGATAGTCCGGATTCATTGGAATAATTTGTTTATCATCATAGATAGAGGTCCTTAGTTTAAATCTCATTTTTAGTAGTTATTTCAGAAGTTCTTGGTACATAGGTTAATCTCATCACAACATTTTATCCGTAGAGAAATCAGAAGGAATAGCGTATTTAAAACTTAAAGGACATGTTGAGAGTTTGTCTAATTGACTACAAGCGTAGTTGGGATGATAATCTTCCTCTTATAGAGTTTTTCTACATAGTAGTTACCATTTCAACATTCAAATGACCCCTTTATGAGGCATTTGATGGGTGTAGATGTAGATCTTCGGTTTGTTCATTTGAAGTAGGTGAAGTAGCCTTGATAGGTCCAGATTTAGTGCATATTCTATGATAAAAAAGCAACTCATTAAAGATAGACTTAAGACAACCAAGAGCCGCTAGAAGTCCTATGCAGATATGAAATAAATGGAATTAGATTTCCAAGTTGATGATTTGAGTTTTATTAGATACTGTTATTTATGAAGGAGGTGATTAGATTTGTAAAGAAAGGGAAGCTTATTCTTAAATATTTAGGTCCTCACAAGATTTTGAAAAGAGTTGGTCAAGTGACTAGGACCTACAGACCGTAGGTTAGGCAACGAACCGTGGGTCATACCCCCAGAATCTAGTCCTAGAATATTGTCAAATGTTAACCATTACGAACCATTGATACATCCATGGTTTATCGGTGACCCTGACAATTTTTTATTCACGGGTCGTCAGCCTTTTCCTTATGTGTTTGACCACTAAACTACATTGTTTTAGTCATTTTTATCCTAGTAAACTAGCTAGAACTTACCCTAGTAAATTATTTACAAAACAACTCATCAAACTTAAAGAAAAATAGAGGAGAAGGTCGACCAGGCCCTATTTTAGTAACGCAATCGATTTCATCACCTCCTACACAAAAATTTGAAGGTTTATCCATGAAATTCCTCATCAGCTATGTGGGATTTCAATAGTGGTTTTGTTTCGCCCATTAGATCGCATAATTTATAATCTCGATTCCCTTAATATTATTAAATCCTAGGTTTTTTTAATGTTAGAAATTTTTGGGTTTTAGCTGTTAGAATAATCTAAATCACATTATCATTTTATTGCTCAATTTACTATATGATATTCAGATTCCTCGCTATGTATTTCTTTTTTTTTGAAGAATTACACATGCTATGTAAGTTATTTCTTATATATATGCCTTATATTTAAATGTTTTATTATCAGTACATTAATGTTGCATTTTCAGTTCACATGTATGTATTTTGAGCTATCCATTGATTCAAAAATTCAGTCAAATTATTAATAACATAATCAATTGGGAGAAGTTTTATATCAACTTGACTACAGTTAGTCACCCTCAAGTCCCCAAACTACGTTCCTCATAGGTGGTAAGTCCACAATGTGGGGATCCTTTTAATGATTATTCCAATCATTCCTGTTTACCCATGACAGGGTATATTGGATCCTCTCGATGCGGCGTATACATCGGGCTCCATATTTAGCTCATGTGATTTTATGTCAGTTATCTCACACCCAAAATCTAGACCCCAGATGAGACGTTGTTAGCCGTTCAGATATCGCAGACAAGCCTCCTCTTAGTTTTCATCACAATTGTACAGTTAAATTTGAAAAAAATTAAAAACTTTTTAATACTTATTGAAGTGTACTTAGACTTCATATAATTACTGCATAAGAATATAATAATAAGCTTAAACTAAAAAACCATCTATCAATAGATTAAGCAATGGAAAGAAGGAATCATAATATTAATAATAGTTTGCCAAACCGGCCTTAATACAAACGCTTGAACAAATGTTTGAAATGAAACGCTAGGGACAACATCCACTATATATGTCTAATGTGCTAAATCTAGAATAATAAACGTAGGCATCCTCTAACTCAAGAGGACCTACCAAAGTGTAGAGATTGCAAATACAAATTGCTTCAACGAATCTTCAACCTTTTCTCAAACATGTGCCTATTAAAATAGTAATAATATATGAGTTACTACACAGTTGTACAAAATATGGGTGTATGAACGTAAACACATAAGAATTATGCATGATCAAGGAAAGATCTTCCTATAGCGACATGCCATTTCTGGAAAGTGAAGTCACAATACATTCCTAATTCGTTATTATTTATTCATGATTATGGCATGTTTTCATGCATTTAAATTGCACAACTCATTTTCTATATGAAAATAATAACTTGGAATCATGAACATAATTTTAGAACAACTCAAAAAAAAATTAATAATTTTGCTCACTTGAGCCGACAGTTAATCTTTCCAGCCTTTGTGTTGTGTAGTTCAATGATCTCTTTTGATCCTATGTTTTACTTACAAGTGCAAGGATTCATTGTAGTCCCATTTCTCAAGTGAATCGAAAGTAATCCAAAGTACCAAGGAAAGGATTTATCTACCCTTATCACAAGTGATTTTTTCCATTCTAGTTAAATTGGGCATGATGTCTTTATAAGCCAATATTCGTTGGCAAAGCCCATTGGTTGATCTTTTGCATAATATAAAGATATTGGGGGCATATATTCACACTCCAAATGATTGTGTCAGTATGTGTTTCTCTCTATATTGGCATATATTTATTGGATATGCCATATATTTGATCAGTTGCATCATATAATGATTATTCGGAATTGATTAGCCATTATGTTTTTCTCCCATTATTGGCATAAGCCAATCACTGTTAAAACTTAATTCATATGAAACACTAGTTATTTGATTTACCTATGCTGTTGCTTACTTAGTTCATTTTTAATTTACATACCTTCGTCTTTGATATCATGTTCACTTTGAACAAACTTTTCTTTCTTCCTCCCTTTCTTAGTTTCTTCAAAAAATCTTTAGCATTAAAATGTCTTAGATCATGTGAGCTAACATAAAATACAGTGTCTTCCCCACACTGAAAAGAGGTGGTTCACCGGTTAAAGTGAACCTAGATCATGTGACTTAACATGAAATCCAGTGTCATCCCCACACTGAAAAGAGGTGGTTCACCGACTAAAGTGAAACCGAATCTGGAGCATTCAACCAACATAGATCATTTGAGCTAAACATAATATCCAGTGTATTGCCACACTAAAAAGAGGTGGTTCACCGGCAAAAGCGAAACTAAATACCACCTAGCACACTCAGTTGGAATCCACTTCTAATACCTATGTTGGCGACATAGTTCAAAGACTAGGAGATATTTGAAACTCTTATCCACCTTTTTTGTAGTCTCATCTCATGAGGCTTACATGTGCTTGCATCTTTGGAGGTATACTCATCCATTATGGAAGCTCGCTTCTAGTATAAGTTATACTTAGCTCAATGGATGACTGGTCACCCCGTTATCTTATACTAGATGAATGTGAATTTAATCTTACATTATCATCATGGTGCGAGTAAGACTTGTCTCACGGTTTCTAGCACCCTCTCAATTTCTTTCTAACAACCTATGTTAGGTTAATTTCATAACTCAAAAGGTTTTAGTTATTTCATTACTCAGCTTAACTTGTTAAAAATTAATTGATAGTCTTCTACCATTCTTTATGATGGATATAAGGACTTATTCAAAATGTTATTATGTTGAAAAGTTCGTGTGGATAGGGTATGTTGGAAAACGTCCCAATTGTTGGCACACTCTATGTTATTAGTTTATTGAGTTACATCTCAAGTAAATTTTTAACATATATTTGGCCTCACAAAAGATATCATATTTTACATTGGTCATGTAAGATTGGTATGATTTAGTCATTAGCCAACTTTATATCATATTTTGGAAATAATATTAATGGCCAATTTACTGGCATAAGCCAAACATTCACATATTATAGTAATCTAAACCTTCAAACTTAGAAAGCAAACTTTTAACATTTAACTAGCTTATATGAACAATTAAATGTTAGATTGGCCAAGCTAAAGTTAATTTGGCATTGAAGATTCATTAATTAGCTTTGATTCACATCTTGTTTCTTCTTGGGAACATTGCATTCCAAATATTTAAAACATATATACTGTAAACACAAACTGTAAAGTTAAAAACTTCATTCTTTTAAAAACTAAACTGAATTTCATAAATGACTTATAACAATTTCATCTTTTAAAACACAATTAGGCATTAATCATACGGGTCTAACCTATAGGTCTCATTCGACATTAGCGACTGATTGAAACCTACACATAATGATCAGTTAGCACCACATACCAACAACATGCTCAATATTTGCATTATAGATACTACTAGAAGTCAAAAATAAGGAGAACTAGGGAGATGAACATTCGAATATTTCATTGGGACCAACCCTAGTTTAAGATCTCTTGAATTTAAAACATTT
The DNA here is from genome assembly GCA_027704785.1 of Solanum chmielewskii. Lineage (NCBI taxonomy): Eukaryota > Viridiplantae > Streptophyta > Magnoliopsida > Solanales > Solanaceae > Solanum > Solanum chmielewskii. Next base: position 14,625,580 of record JAKWIX010000327.1, read on the forward strand.
GAAAATCCTCTTAGTGAAAAGATATCAATAGACAAAACCCATACCTTTCTATATAATCAATTGTAAGAATATCACCTTGTTCTTTGCACAAAAACCTTGAAGAATCACCTTGAAATCGCCTAAGGAGAATTGAGTGAAATGTGATTCTCACGTTTTGTTTACTGTTTTAAATCGAGTGTTGTTATGGATTGACGTGATTATAGGTCTTAGGAACTGAATATTGACTCATTAATCATAGGCATATTAACTTAATTAAATAAATCAATTATGTAATTACTATAATGCCCCTCCTAAATTGACTAAAAATAAGAGAGCATTTAGATTAGCGAAATCAAAAAATTTTCTAAGGGTCTCGGCATTGACATTAATTTTAAATTAATTAATTTAGTTTCTAATTTAATTAATTAAGTGACCTAGGATAATTAATAAAGTACCCCAAAGTCACTAGGACCATAACAAACCTCTTTTGACCATCCCAGGTTAGGTACCAGAATGTTTCTTTTGTAAGTTACCCGGCTAGTATCACCTAGTTAGGTCTTAGGATCTTGGGTACACTAGTTAGTTTCTTTCAATTAGTCCTAAGTTAGTTAGGTAAGATAGTTAGAGCCTAGAGTTGTTTAGGAATATAGTCCCCAAATGGCTTTACTCGTGTGTGCGCCTGTCCCCTAAACGCCATAACCGAATTCGGTTGGGCTTGGTTGTTGTCTCTTGAAGAATATGTGTTGCTGCACATTTCTTGTCCAAGGACCCTCACTATGTCCTTGTCACTACTTAATCAATATGATCTTTTTAAATGATCATGTGCCATGGTTGTTAGGCTTGACAATTCGATGCCTCGTAACTAATATGCAAGTTAAGGAATAGAGAGTTTTAGCTTAGGGTCTTCAATTGCTGGTACAGTTCCTATACAAGCTTGGATTGGAGAATTTTAACATCAAAGTATATCTTAATACATAGTAAATTGGCTAACACACTTAAGCCAATATTCTCTAACATGATCAATATTGCTCAATATTCGGAATTGGGATGCCTATGTACCCGAACACATATTCTTAAAACCTAATAGGCTCTTAACTAGGCAAGAACATTTTCTGGAATGTTACATTATCCATCCCCCCTCCCCTTAGGAACATTCATCGCCGAATGACACTACACATCATTTTGAATCAAAGAGGGTATTTTCGAAAAACACATAAAGATACTTGAAACTTTACTCTTTGTGATTATCTGATTCACAACATACTATGGATAATGCACATCACTTAAAGCTTATCTGAAGCTTCATATCTATGATTGAGCAACTTTTTTCTCTATCTTGCTTTAGCTCAATGCACATTACAACTCATGCTACACAAAAATCATGTCAACGCTATACAAAGACAGCAACATGAATGCAAGCATGAACTCATATAGTGCAGGAATAAAATACATAGTTATGGACTTAAAACACAATAACCGACTAATGTACTAAAATTTAGAGTTTCATAAACAAAATCAAACTTAGAAAGTGTATACCTAACATCAAGAACTAAACAAGTGAGGGCAATGGTATCTCAATCGACAAGATAATACCTCCAGGCTCAAGGTGTTAGGCCTTAACATGTTTGCAATTTGGGCACTCCTCCAGAAACATAGAAATATCTCGCTTCATACATTTCCACCAATAGACTCGTTGAGATCATGCTACATCTTGAAACTCATTCATTATGGACACAGAGTATATGAAAGGAACTTCATGTTATAAGTTATCGACTCTGACTAAGTGGTATAAATTCCCCTTAGATAACATCTTATTGGCTTTAAGATGGGAAAATATTTGGACTTTTTGTTTTGAACAACTCCATTCCCATTCCAACTCGAACTCATAAGGAAACTGAAACCTTACTACCCTTTTTCGACAGTCTATGGTAGCATAACAGTTATGGAGCCAATCCATATCCATAATTATATCAAACTTAGACATGTTTAAATTTATTAGGTCTGTAAAAGTCACTCTATCATGAACAGTTATTGGTCAATCTCTATAATCTTTCATCTTTAACTTTGTCCCCTATGGGAGTTCTACCTAGAAAAGGTTCATGTAAGATCTGAAGAAGCAAGTCAAACTTACTAGCTATTAGAGGAGTAACAAAAGACAAGGTGGATCCGGGATCTAACAATGGATACACAAGATAAGAAAATACATGTAAGTTACCCGTGACCACAACAACTGCCTTTTCCTACTCCTCTCTAGAATTCCAAGCATAGAATTTGTTCCTCTTAGGAGGCTCGGCTGCAGCAGTAGGATTAGGCCAAGGCTGAGTATCCGCCTTGGCATGATTCTTAACCTGTAGGCAATCCTTGATCATATACCCACTCTTGCCGCACCCATAGAAGGAATTACAACCTACCATGCACTCACCTCCATACAAACATCCACACTTACCACACGACTCTATTTCACGCTAGTCATTTCTTTCATTGCCCATCTTGGGGCCACACTTGTCCCCTTTGGAGTTAGTGTTCGTAGAAGGAGTAGGATTACCTGAGTGTTAGTTCCCCTTCCTGAACTTGTGCCAATCATGGACTCCAAACTATATCCTACCAATACTACAACAAGACTGATTTAAAGGCCTAGGCTTTTTGCCTTCTTGACCTCTCTATTTCCGACGTCTTTCCTCCAGCTGTTGTGCATGTACCATCAACCTTGCAAGGTCCATATTATCATGCAACGTGGATGCCCAAAATTACTCCTCCAGATTCTCTAATACACCAGTCACAAACATGCTCATCTCATCACTGCTACTGGACACCACGGAAGAAGCATATTTGGAAAGTTAAACAAACTTCAAGGAGTATTCCTTGACTGACATACCTTCTTGACGTAGGTTGATGAACTCCTCAACCATATCCTCTCTCTTCTCTCTGGGAAAGAACCTCTCTAGGAATGTAGTCTTGAGAATGCTCCAACTTATGGGGACTTCTGCTGGTGCTCGGCAATCTACCCACATCTTGTACCATACCTAAGCCACATCATTGAGCTGGTATGCAGCTAACTCAGCCTTCACCTCTTAATTAACACCCATAGCACGGAGAATCTTGTGGACCTCATTCACAAACTCCTAGGAATCCTAATTGGTTCTGAACCAAAGTAGATTGGAGGATTCGTCTTGGTTAAATCTCTCAGTCTGCTATCCATGGTACTAGTATGTGGGTTCTCCCTTGGAGCACCCTCTCTAGTGGCTTGTGCTATGATAGCTTGTGCTTGAGCAGTGATGGCTTGGTCCATCTTGAACGAGTGTTGCTCTCACTTATCCATTCGTCAATGCAACTTGGTTGACAAGCACTTGAGCAGTTGGGGCTTGAGGTAGAGCTTGTTTTCCCCCAGAAGATGCTTCTCCTACTCTTCGTCCTGATTTTATTCTAGTGTTCATTTTTCTAAGCGCACATACAAGAAGGAAGTTAGATGCTAGAATGACACAAAATGTCGAAGCTCTACACAGCACAATAAAGAGTAGAAGAAGGGAAGATTCCTATCATTACTAAGTCTCTAAGTCATAGTTGTGGTGAATTTCACAACCATAATCTAGAATCTACACAACGTAATTGTTTTGAGCCTTAGTTCCAAGGTAATTTAACCTCATGTTGTGATACAAATTTTGTCATACCCAAAATCTAGACCCCAGATGAGATTGGCGTTGTTAACCACTTAGAGGTGGCATAAAAGCCTCTTCTTAGTTTCATCACAATCATACAGTTAAATTTGCAAAAAATTTAAAACATTTTAATAATTATTGGAGTGTACTAAAACTTCATATAAACACTGCATAAGAATATACTAATAAGCTAAAACTAAACAACTATCTATCAATAGATCAAACAATTGAAATATGGAATCATAATATTAGTAATAGTTTGTCAAATCGGCCTTAATACAAACGCTTGAAAAAATGTATTAAATAAAAATCTAGGGACAACATCCACTTGCTATCTCTAATTTACTAAAGCTAGAATAATAAACGTAGGCATCCTTGAACTCAAGAGGACCTACCAAAGTCTGGAGATCGCTAATCCTACCCGCTTCAACAAATCTTCAATTTTCTCTCGGACCTACGCCTTTAAAAAAAACTAATAGTATATGGGTTAGTACACACTTGTACTTAGTATGGTTCTATGCACATAAACACATAAGGACTATGCATGATCAAGGAAAACTCTTCCTATAACAACATGTCGTTTCTGGAAAGTGAAGTCACTATACTTTCCTAATTTGTTATTTGTCATTCATGCTATGAATTGGAAATGTTTTCCTGCATTTAACGCACAAAATTCATTTATTATATGAACATATGACTTTGGAATGATGAGCAGAATTTTAGAATAACTCAAACAAAACTTGATAATTTCTTTCCCTTAGGCCAAGAGCTCACCTTTCAAGCCTTTAGTTTATTTTTAAGTCCTTTGTTCTTTCTGTTGTGTAGTTCAATGATCTCCTTTGATCCTATGTTTTACGTACAAGTGAAATGATTTATCGTAGTCCCATACCTACAATGATTCGAGTAAATTATTCTAAGGACTAAGGAAATGATTTGGCTACCCATATCACAAGTTATTCTTTCAATTCTTGTTAAATTGGGCATGCAGTCTTTATAAGCCAACCTTTATTGGTTGTACCCATTATTTGATCAGTTGCATAATATACAGATTTTTGGGCATATATTCGCACTCCAAATGATTGAGTCATTATGTTTTTCTCTGTTTATTAGAGCATATTTATTGGATATGCCCATTATTTGATCATTTGCATAATATAATGATTATTGGACATTGATTAGCCATTATGTTTTTCTCCCTTCATATGCATAAGCCAATAACTGTTAAAACATCATTCTTATAAAACACTTGTGATTTTATTCAAACTTTTGATTTTTCATACTTAGTTCACTTTTAATTTACATATCTTCTTCTTTGATCTCAAGTCCACTTCGAATTGACTTTTGTTTCTTTCTTTCTTTCATTCTTACTTTCGTTAAAAAATCTTTATCATTAAACTGACTTAGATCATGTGAGCTAGCATGAAATCTATTGTCTTCCCCTCATTGAAAAGAGGTGGTTCACCGGTTAAAGTGAACCTAGATCATGTGATTTAACATGAAATCTAGTGTTCCCCACACTGAAAAGAGGTGGTTCACCGGCAAAGGTGAAACTGAATTCGGAACATTTAAATGACATAGATCATGTGAGCTAAAAATGGTATCTACTGTCTTTCCCACAAAAAAAAGAGGTGGTTCAACGGACAATGTGAAAACAAATACTACCTAGCACTCTTAGGTGGAATCCACTGGCTAGTACCTATGCTGGAAACACAGTTCAAAGACTAGAAGATACTGGAAACTCTTATCCACCTTGGTGGTAATCTCATATCATGATGCGTACATGTGCTTGCGCAAGCTCATTTCTAGTCTATAAGTATTTTGCTGAATTTCTTATACTTTACATGTTTCAGAGTTGACTTATGCATTATGGAAGCTTGCTTCTAGTATGAGATATACTTATCTCACTGGATGAGTGTTCACCCCTTTATTTTATACTTGATTAATGTGAATTTAATCTTACATTATCATCATGGTGCGAGTGAGACTCGGCTCACGATTTCTTGCACCCTCTTGTATGAGTATCTTTGAAATAATCATTTAAGTGTAAATGAGACTTGTCTCACTACCTTTTTAACGCCCTGTGTTACGTCAATTTCTTAACTAATAAGCTTTTAGTTATTTCATAACTCACCTTATCTTATTCAACATTAATAGATATTCTTGTACCATTATTTATGGAAGTTATAAGGACTTATTCAAAATGCTATTATGTTGACAAGTTCGTGTGGATAGGGTATGTTGGGACTTGTCTCAATTATTGGCACACCCTATGTTATGATTTTATTGAGTTACATCTCGAGTCAATTTTTAACATATATTTGGCCTGACAAAGATATCATAATTTACATTGGCCATGTAATATTGGTATGATTTAGTCATTAGCCAACTTTATATCATATTTTGGAAATAATATTGTTGGCCAATTTATTGGCATAAGCTAAACATTCACATATTATAGTAATCTAATCCTTCCTTTTAACAAAGCCAACTTTTAAAATTTAATTAGCTTATAAGAAAAATTTGGTGTTAGATTGGTCAAGCTATAAAGTTAATTTTGCATTGAAGATTCACTAATTAGCTTTGATTTGTATCTTATTTCTTCTTGGGAACATTGCATTACAAATGCTTACAACATATATACTGTAAACAAAAATAGTAATGTCAAAAACTTCATTATTTTCAACACAATTAGGCATTAATCGTACGGATCTAACCTGTATGTCTCATTCGACATTATCAAATCATAGAGAACTACACACAATGATCAGTAAGCACCACAAACTGAAAACATGCTCGGGATTTGCATTATACATACTACTAGAACGAAAATAGGACAAACTACGGAGATGAACATTCGAAACTTTCATTAGGAACAACCTTATATTCAGATCTCTTGAATTCAAAACGTTTGAAAAGCCTCTTGGGAAAAAAATCAAAAGATAATACTCATACCTTACTGTAGAATTGAATCTACGAAGATCACCTTGTACTTTGCACGAAAACCTTGAAGAATCAACCTTATTTTACCTAAGGAGAATTTTGAGAGAAATTTACTGTTTTTCTCACATTTTGTTTACTACTTTCAGTCAAGGGTTTCTATGGATAAACATGAGTCTAGGTTTTAGGAACTTAATATTGACTAATTAAACTAAGGATACTTAAAATTTTTAAATAAATCAATTAGATATTTACAAAAACGCCCATCCTAAATAAACTAAAAATAGGAGAGCATTTGACTTAGCCAAGTATGAATTTTTTCTAAGGGTATCAGCGTTTTCTTTGATTTTAAATTAATTAATTAAAGTACAAATTTAATTAATTAAGTGACCTAGGATAATTACTAAAGTACCACTAAGTTACAAGGACCATAACCAACATCTTTGGACCATCCTAGGTTAGGTACTAGGATGTTTCTTTAGTTAATTACCCAGCTAGTGTCACCCAGTTAGGTCTTAGGATCTTGGGTATACTAATTAGTTAATTACAGTTAATCCTAGGTTAGTTAGTTAGTTAGGTAAGTTAATTAGAGCCTAGAGTTTTTTAGGAATCTAGGCCCCAGATGGCTTTACCCGTGCGTGCACCTATCCCCTAACCTCCCTAACTGAATTTGGTTGGGCTTTGTTGCTTGTCTTTTAGCCGATTAGCACATGTGCTTGCATATGTGTTGCTGCACATTTCTTTTTCCAGATCCCTCACTATGTCCTTGGGCACTGCTTAATCAACATGATCATTTTAAATGATCACGTGCCATGGTACCTAGGATTGACACTTGGATATCTCGTACCTAATATGTTGGTTAAGTAATTAAGCATTTTAGATTAGGGTCATCATTCCAAGTACAATTACTAAACAAGCTTGGATATGAGCATTTTAAATCAAAGTATATCTTAGTAAATAGAAAATTGGCTAACACCCTTAAGTCAATATTCTCTAACATGCCCAATATTGCTCAATATTGGGCATTGGGATGCCTATGTACTTAAATACATATTCTTAAAACTAATAGGCTCTTCACTAGACAATAACATTTTCAGGAATGTTACAGGTTATAAGTAGCTCATTTACCATTAGATTCTATTGCATAGACTAGGTTATTCATTTTAATTCTTATTTTAGTTTCAGCAAGTTTTAAACTTGGTCATTGCAATCACTTATTTTATATTTGATATTTCCTGTTTATTATAATACTCATATAATATAATTTCTCTGTTACATGCTGTGGTATTGTTATGATTATTGTTTAGATTTACTTTATTACGCATGCTCAGTACCATTCAAGTACAAACGTATACTCTAACTACATTTTCTCGTAATGTAAATTAAGCTTTTCAGCTTCCATATCACCCATAGATCTTTTCCCGATCTTTAACTTATAAGTATCAGTGGTGAGTCCTGATTTTTTTAGAGCTACAGACATGTTTGTTTAAAAAAAATTTAGTTTTCGTTTCCTAAATTTAGTTGGGGGCATGTCCCGATAATTATATTAAGTTAGAGTCTATTTTGAGAGAATGTTAAAATCAACTTTAGTATTTGAATTTTAGTTTTCAGTTGTTGTTGAAATCTCTGTAGTTATATATTCAGAGTTACTATGCGTATTCCCCATCATTTCACAATATTTATTGACTAGGTTCCTCAAAGTATTCATTGATACAGTTTATTATTAAGCACACTTATGATATACCTGCAGGGTTAGCTTTTGGTCACTAGTAATCATAGGTCTTGTCTTTGCATCTTGGGGTAGTTTCGGAGTTTGACAAATAGTTATAATAATAAAATATTTTTTAATTTTATTCTTAAATATTTTCGAACATGTTTAGTGTTGTATGTCAATAATTCACTTAATATAAACTAGAGAGAGGGAGAGAGTATCATTCATGTGCCCAATACATAGACCACAATGTTAAATTAATTTATGATAAATGTGCCAACATATTTAATTAATGATATTCAAAGGGTAATATAATTATTGCTTGTTAAGGTACGTGAAAGGTGTATACCAACTCAGACATGAAGGGAGTATAAAAGTACTTAAATACTAAAAACAATCCTTATTACAACATTCATTTAATAAAGTCTTAGGGTTTTAAATTCCCTTTTTCTTTTGCTTTTTTATTTATTTGTTTTCCTATCTTCATCTAGGATTATCAACACACCGAGTATATTCAACCCCTTAATCTTGTCAAGTATATTCCCAAATTCAGTCAAAGCTTCCCTGTAAATTGATATGCACATCGCACTATATATGATAATGTTTTATACAATTTTTTTTTTAAAGTGGATAAATATCTCATTTTTGTCAGAAGCATTTTTATGGTCTTTTTTACTCTATATTAACTCATGATTCACGGAGACACGTAGGCAACGAATTCAAAAAGGGCTATATAGGGAAAATATACCTACTTGTGGTGCAGTGAAGCTACCTAGTGTTGAGACTCTCCAAATTAATGACCAACATTTGGGGTGTGGTTAAATGGATTTAGAGTTACCAAAAATTCTGTTAAAAAATATTGTCTATTAAATGGTTTTGTACAATTGATAACTTTTGAGTCGAGTTAGGAACAAATGTTCATTTCTTTGTAGAATAAAATGTAAGATTAATGTGCAATGTATCAAGTGTTGGTTTCCATTTATGAAAAATTAATCTGGAGTTGGCAGATGACTAAAACAATAATCTCATACGCAATTGCAGCAATTGCCGAAGGAGAATTAGGAAATAAATTTTTAGATAAATACTAGAATGTATAGAGTGTTAAGTGCTAACTATGATTTCTAAACATAAATATAACTTACCTGATTGTTTTGTACTAAAATTAGGGGTGAAGTAAATTAAAAGCGTAACACTAATGGATTTAAACCGAAAATGTGTCGTATGATTTTCGACAGTGTCTCAAATGCTAATATATGCTGCTAATATTAGGTAACTCTTTTTCCTCCTAGGAATTTCATTTTTCTAGAAATGGTTTTGAAAGATGAATATAAGTACATCGGATTGTGATTTTTTGTGCTTCTACATACTATGAAAGATGAATATAAGTACATCGGATTGTGATTTTTTGTGCTTCTACATACTAACATTTCTTAAAGGAGATTTATTTTTTATCCTGGTTTCTAACCTCCTTAGATTTTTAAATTTGTACCTAATAAAAGGATTTGAGACCATATTAGGATTTGCCTTTTGTAGGATCTATTTAAAAAGAACCCTTCAAGGTCACAATTTATCTAATGATATGGGTATGTGTAGTGGTTGTAAAAAGGTGTGAATGAAAAATGAGGAGTTGTGACTTTTAAAAAGATTTTTGGCATTTCAGAAGTGTTGCGACTTTTATGAAAAATTATGAGTTTTATGAAGAGTTGTAACATTACTCAAGATTTGAAACTTTTAGGAAAATTTGTGATATTTCAGTAAGACTGTGACTTTTACAAAGGGGTGTGACCTTTTTAATAAGATACAATAATAATTCGTTCACACCACCCATAGTTGTTTATAAATTGAAAGGTTTCCTTTTATTTTTTAACAACGATAACAAATTTTCGTTACTTTTTCTTCTACTAGTAAATCTAGTATTCTTAGTATATTTTATTGTTGTTGAGTGGGTTGTTGACACCGTGGTTTTGGGTACCGATACACATGTTAGTATCAATGTTCTATCTTGAGAGAATACACTGAATGACCTAGGGTATTTGAGGGGAATAATTTTCTTAAGTAGAAACTATGCATATAATTGACTCAAATTTCTTATTTGAGGAAACACTCTGTTTATTATTTCGAATCTTTTCAAATTTAATTTATTTTATTGGTTGTATGTTTCTAGTTTTAAAAACAGTTCTTCAGTATCTTAGTTCTACAAGTTAAAAAATTGTAACATAATTTGATGCAAAAAGGGGCTTGGAACTTTAGGTGTTTGTATTAAGTGTCTTGCATTAGTGCATTATACACAAACAATCTGCAGGTCAACATTGATGTTTTTTTTTCTTGGGAGGAGAGTGTTTTTGTAGTTGTTACATATATCTTCATTTGAAGTGTGGTTTCTTCAGGAAAAAAATTACAGGCTTTTTTTCATAGGGAGTATGCCCAACCTTTGAATTTTCTCCTTTAGCTAAATATTTCTTCAATAATAATTTATAGCCGAAAAATGATTTGGTTTTCTGATGTGTACTTTAGTGCTTCTTTATTCGACTTGATACCCAATTCATTTTCTTTGTATTTTGATACAGATTTTGACTCAGATTTGAAAGACAAGACTACATATTTAGGGACGGCACGCAACCTTTACAGTCTAATTCTCCAATAAGAGCAATTACCTGTAAGGATGGTCACATAATTCGTCGAAATTTGATAATCACGGAAGATGATTTTGCTAAATCTGAAGTTGCAGCTGGCACTGCACCTAAATTCCTTAGGCAAGCTTGGATTTTGTGCTAATATGGACTATGTTTTTTTTATTCATCCTCATTCTTTTGCTCTTACAGATACTTTCCACTCTTCTGGAGGGAAAAGCTAATAATTGTAACGACCCCGAATTACACCCGAGAAGATAGGCCTCCTACAAGTCAAGACATGGATTACTCGACCTCTCGGAGGTCTGGTACAAGAAATTTCACATAATTCATTGCATAAATGTACGAAAAATATTACTAGTTAAAATTTTTTACACAATCGAATAATTCTTCAAAATATCTTTCATTGAAAAACATAGAAAATGGCTAAGTCTCAAAGTGGCCATCTAAGAGACATGAATGTTGGGCCACGACCCATACATCCACAATATATAGATATTTAGGTCTATTACAATGTCTTTAATGAAGAAAACTAAACATGACTATGTCCTCGAATCAATCGAGTATGTACCCCAAATTCAATTGAATAGATACTAATGTCCAATCATTACTTCAATGATTCCTATTAATTTCCACCTAGATTTTTAGAGATAAGACAAAATATATGGAATTAGTACATTAGAATGCACCAAGTATGGTGGCATGCAATTAAAATCATGCAAAAAGGACATTTATATAAAACATGATGTTTTTGAAGAAAACTTCATAACATAAGCACAAGAGTCACTTACAAGCCAACATACTCACATATAGTCACATTCCAAGTAAATCTAAAATATAGCATAAACATCACTACACATAAGACCCTCTTACCAAAGGTTATTCTAAGGCTCACTTGAGTGAGATGTGAAGCTAGCTCCCATAAAACACCTTCACCCACACCTAAGTGATCGTTAATACTACCTAAGATAAGATTATTCACATTATATCAATTTAATTACCTGCCTAGAATTACTTTAAGACTCACCTAGGTACGACATGAAGAGAACGCCCATACACACTCTTCAAGCATACCTAAACAACCCTCAAATTTATTCTAGATAAGTACATTTTCATTAACATGCATTTCACCTAAGTTACTACATTCATGAAAATATTAAAAAGAAATTCAACAATTAAGGATTTCACACAATGGTCTTGGAGAAGATCTAGGGAACCTACATACTAAAATATTTAAAGCCTAGTCGTGCAATGTCTAGATAGCATCCCATTCCACTACATAAATGTTGTAGAACTTATCCAACCCTGCAATGTATCCCACATTATGAGAATAGGCAATAAGTTACATAGACCATACTAGATAGGCATGGAATCCCGAGTCAACCCTACTCTAATGGAGGTTATTCTACTTTCCAGGGGTGACATTCCATGTAGGCACATGGTTAAGGAATATAAAGGGTTTATTTGTACTCTAGTCTCAACATAAGTAGAGTCACTCCCAAAGAATACTCTCTCGGTGCTAGACTTTGTTCTCGTTGAGTTATTGAATCTAAGGGCATATGAAGAGGTATCATATTGAAGTCATAACCAAATCATAATACATCTTACAAAAAGGGGTCTTATAGGTATGTGACACAATGGTTAGTAGGATATTTTCATGACTTCCCTAAGGATGATTTCATGACGTTCCAACCAACCAACCTCTAAGTTCACCATTCACACAATAAGGATACAGGTTCAATTACAACTTCAAGGATATCATAACTTTCTATATAGGTTGAAGGTTCCACATGAATGAACCTTCTAACTATGTTCAAGATCATAATTCGATCAATACATACACATACATGGCAAATGTGCGTTAGCCTACTAATTCATAAGTCATATTCATATTCTTTATGTATCAAGTAGAAGGACATAGGTCTACCACAACAAGACACACTAATCATCACCTTATCGCATGTACCATCACATTAAGGTCGTACATAGGAACAACAAGTCTACTACAAGTCGCCCTATTCATTCCTATAGAATCATGATCATCATAAACCATCATAAGACTCATAGTAAATTAGGAAGAATCATACTTCGACATCAAATAACACACATTAAGAAATCACCAGAGTCCATTATAGACGCCTAACATTAACTAGAAAAAAAACTCATGATTTGACTTCATATATACACAGAAGTCATATAGACATTTACAATGATCACATGTACAACTTATTGCATAATACCATCAATTGGACCTTTATAAACATGTCAAACTTATCTTATATTTTTGGAATTATCATTGAGAAAAAAATATGCGACACGGAGCTATTCCCACATGATTTTTGAAAATAAATTTTGAGATAGTGGAGTCCGTTGTGTTGCAGAATTTAGTCCTTGATGAACTAATCCCGTGACGCAGTCTGGTTCCCTCTATGTCTATAAAGAGGGATTTCCTAAGCACACCTCTCGAAGAGAAGTAACTTCAATCCTTTGAGATGTCATTTGCTGAATTATTATTAATTTTTGAATATATATCTCTTAAAAGATTTTTTTTTTCTTTTTGTGTGCTACATAGAAGTCAAACTTATTAGAAAGGAATTCAAACATGTAAATTCATGTTTATGTTGTTTCTCTTAGTAGAATATTTATCTACCAGGTGATGTGTTGATAAAGGCTTGATTTCTTAATGTGGTAGAGATACAATTATCCTTGGCTCTTTGAATTTCGTAGATACAACATGTGTATCTACTGCTTTAAGTTCATTGCAAGGCGTATTTATGAATAAAATTAATCCATTGTCCTACTTCTATTAGTGACTTTTGTAGAATTTTTTCATGGAGTTATAAAGAAAGTTGTATTGTGGATTATTATATTGAGAAAAAAATCACCTTGCATTGTACTCAAAGAAATTACTGCATTGACTGCATTTTTGAAATACAAATGCCAAGGATAAGAGTATGACCACTGTGCTGAAAAATTATGTTTTTATCTAAACATCACCAGGTGGATTAATACTATACATACAGAAACAACATAAACAACAACTTACATATTTTATTCCTTTCATACTATTATGGCATTTGTGTAGCCCATAAATGATTAAAAAAATAATAATTTAGGTGTAGTTAGGGAACAAACAATTGATATATTCCAAAATTATGAATGATTCAATAAATGACATCTCAAATGGTATGAGCTACTTCTATCGTTGAGCTATCCAGAGGATTTTCCTCTATGTAGAGAGTGTTAGAAATACCAGAAGGGATAGGTTTTTTTTTTTACGAGGCCTCGGGATAATTACCATAGCTCTTCGATTTTAAGTTAGCTCTGGCCCACGAGCTGATGGAAGTTGATCACGAATAGGAAGGCATGCACACTGCCATCACATCCTCTAGATAATCGAAATCCCTTGTAGTTTTTAAGTATTCTGTCCAAAAGAGAAGAAAGTAGTTATAAGAGGAAAAAGAAGAATAATAAAAAAAGAACCGAATTACCACGAAATAAAAGGATGCCTGAGAAATGTAGGAGCAATGTCAACTTTCTGGGAGACCATTATTTGTGATATTTGTTTCACTTGGCCATGTTTTGACGAGACTGCTATTATATCATTCACTGAGAACTTTTGAATATGGACTTTAATAAGTTCTACTCAATGTTAAGCAACAATATATGAATACATATGGGGGGTGTTTCTCATCTAGATTGTGCTCAACAAGCTTAAATGGCTGGGATAGTCGGAGGAACATCAATTCAGATCCAGAGTATTTCTGTCAAGACTCTGATTCAAGGTCGGATTTAGTTTCATATGTTATGAAGCTTCTAAGTATCTATAATTCTATTTCTTTTCGTGCTGACATCAAGATTGTGAATATTGGCATTTGTATTTCGTATGGCTTAGAAATATTACAGGCAAAAGATGTTGCACTTTATTAAATCAATCAAGGAAAATGTATAGCTAACTTATGAACTGTACTTTGTTTCCTTATGATTCAATATATTTCTGGTTTGAGGTTTACGATTCAAGAATGACCAATTTGATAGTTATTTCATCTTGTGAAAGAAGTATGCATTCATTTAGGAAAGTTGTGTGGATAACATTCGTAGCTTCTCTACCTTATCATCGTCTTATTTGTGTTGATATGTAACTTTGAAATGAATATTTGTATCTGAGAACCGTATTTATGTATGTGCAAATGTAGTTATAAATTGTTAAGTATTGTTTATTTAAGGAGACAAATATATACATTTGTGCATTGTAAATTTTGTCTATTCAGTGCTTCCTAGTGTCCACAAAAACCAAAAACACTTGTTGCAACTAAACAAGTCATTCTTTGTTGATTCTGGTAGGGCGGGCTTTCCTTGAGGTATGTTTCTTTACTCTTCTTGTTTCTATATTTACGCCAGTGAATCTCCTTTATTCGGATAGTGTGTGATTACCTTGTTTAGATTTATGATTTCTTTTCACAAATTTTTTTTGACATCTTATTTTAATTTTGCAGACATTAGTTAAGATTTCTTTTATGAATAAAACATAATTTAGAACATAGGTTAATGAAGAAAATTGTAAATGTCATTAGTTCTCTGCATTCGAGGAGATGATTTGAATTCTTTAAGGATTATGATATGAGTGTGCATTATTATCCTGATAAGGCAAATGTAGTAGTAGATACTATTAGAAGATTATCTATGGGTAGTGTAGCCCATGTTGATGAAGAAAGGAGGGAACTAGTAAACGATGTTCACATGCTTTGTCGCTTGGGAGTTCACCTTATGAGCATATTAGTCAGTGGTGTAATATTTCAGAATGGGGCAGAATCTTCTTAGGTAGTGGATGTTAAGGAAAAGCAAGAGAGTGATCCAATCTTTCTTGAACCTAAGGGTGCAGTGCACAATCAGAGAGTGAAGGTTTTCTCCCAAGGAGGAGATGATGTAGTTCTCTACCAAGGTAGATTGTGTGTTCATGATGTGTGTGAGTTGAGACAACATATTATTACCGAAGCCCATTCCATATATTTTATATATCCAGGTGCCACTAAGATGTACAGCAATCTGCTGGAAGTTTATTGATGGAATTGCATGAAGAGATATAGCAGATTTTATGAGTAAGTATCTTAACTATTAGGGGTTTGACCTTAGAGATCGACATTCCTACTTGTATGTGGTAAGTGATCAATATGGATTTCATAATAGGGTTACCTTGTACTCGCAAACAATATGAATCAAATTGGGTGATAGTTGAAAGAATGACTAAGTCTTCTCGCTTTTTGGTTGTCAAGTCTGCAGATTTGGTAGAGGACTATGTCAAGCTTTACGTTAATAATATAGTCAGTGTCACGATCCGCAAGTAAACCCTAGAAGTTAGAGCATCCTTGTGTCGTAACATGGATAATGAGACTTCAATAAATCTCATCTAAGACACTTGTATCATTCATTACACAATAAACATACTAAAATAGGTAAGAATTTAAAACTTTCTTCACAAACGAATAACTCTTTCCTAAACATTACACAAGCGAAAGACGTTTCATTTCAAACATTAAATATTTACAACATCTATTTGAATTACCTAAACTTTAGAATATAAATCATTTAGGACTAATACCATACAAAACAATAAAATAAAGTCTATCACATAAGGGACTTGTGGATATTGACCTCGAATCGATGAGGACTCATAAATACTTCATCTTCAAACAATAAAAACTTATCCATCCTAAATGGCACATCAAGACTTCCAATTGTCTACAATTTAATCAAAAAGGTAAAAGAACGGGTTAGCACATTAGATGTACTAAGCAATAAAAACCTATCCTTTCTCCATGGCACATCAAGACTTCCAATTGCCTACCATTTAATCAAAAAGGTAAAAGAACGGGTTAGCACATTAGATGTTCTAGGTATAGAAGCCAATCAAACCCATGAACAAGGGACATTTAGTAAACAACATGATTTTCATGAAATTGGATTAAAAAAATCATATAATAAACATAAGAATAATATTTAACAACTTAGAAATGCATATGAAATCACTTAAGCCAATAATCACATTTTTTGAAACTTTTAAGTGAATTCACTTCACTTTACAGTGAACTCAATTCACCGTTACAGTAAAGTTCCTTCACTTCACTTTAAACACCATTTAGCATGGATTCTTCTCACTCAAAGCTAACCTAAGATTCACTTAAATCACACAAAGAGAGACCGTCCATACACCCTCTCTAGATGTACCTACACGACCCTCAAGATTACTTATAATAAGTCACATACACACTTAAGAGACAATAACATAAAAACATTAGATTTTCCTACCAAGGTGACTCTAAAGTTCACTTGATTGAGTTTTGAAGCTACCGCCCATACAATCCCTTACACACACGCATAAGAGATTCTATAGACTACCTAAGATTTTCTCATTTAACACAATAACATATATGTGATATGACATTCTCCTTCCAAAGGCTATCGAAAGACTTACTTAAGTAAATGAAGAAGATAATGTCCATAGTGACCTCTTATGGATTACCTAAGTAATCCATAAGCCTACCTAAGTCTTATATCATGTGTACATAATCCACCAACTTCCCTAACTAGAGTGATTTTTAAGACTTATATAGCTAAGATAAGAAGTAACACCTATGCCCCCTTCACACATTAACTAGACAAACGTTAATTACTCTAGATAAGTACTAATTCATTTAACATACTTTTATAACTTAAATCATTATATTCGTTAGGTTATCTAAGACTCATTCACTACATAAAGAACATTCAAGTAATGGTCATAGAAAAGACCTACAGAGTCTCAATATCACCTTCAAAACCTATTGTGCAATCTCAAGATAGTGTCCCATACCACTACCTAAACATCATAGAACTTATTTAATGCTAGTAAGCATCCCACAATATGAGAATAGGAAATAACCTACAAGGACCAAGGTAGGATGACATGTAATCCATAGTTCTAACCTATCCGATCAGGGTGTTCTACTTGCCAAGGGTAGAACTAGGACACATCCCATGTAGGCATATGGTTTTGGAATATAAAAGGCGTTCCTTGTATTCTAATCTCATACATAACTAGAACTACTTCCCTTACCATACTCACTCAGTGCTAGACTTCGTTCTCATAGAGTAATTAACATTTAAGGTTCACAAAAGAGGGTCCCATAACAAGTTCATAACCCAATCAAATTTACCCTGCCAAGGTCTCTTAATGCTACCTTCCAATGGTGACAAGAAACTCATTATAAATTTTCTAGGGATTAATATGATGTCGTTCCAGCCAATAAACCTTAAGCCCATCATTCCTTTACTTGAAGTATACAATTACAGCTTAAAGATTTCACATAAAAGGACCTCTTAACATCATTCAAATTCACATATCTTTCATACATTCAAGCCTAAAACGCTATGGCATCCTAATTTAAGACATAACTTATTCATATTCATACAAGTATCAAGTAAGGAACACATGTCAACAAGACACCACATACTTCGCCTAATACATATTACTAAGCATTCTACAAGCACATAGGAATAACCATTATTATCTTTAAGACATACTAAACACTACCATATCATCATCAATATAATTCTTATAGACTCATATAGTCACGTAGGAACAACCATGCATCAATCCTAAGACTACACATAGAAGCACATAGTCATAGTTTACATGATTTCCTAACTTACATAGAAAGAACACATTACTTCACATATTTATAGTTATAATCATATTTCACATAAATCAACTAAGCAAATCATCATAATACTTCAAGTAGTACCGACAAGGCCATGATCATCATATTGGATAAATTAACGCCGACAAGGCCACATTAATTCACATAGCATCGCCACCATAAGTGGACCATACCAATCACAATATAATTTGAAGTCTAATAAACATAAAATAAAAGGAATTAAGTAGTCATACCCCTCTCCATCTGACCACTTCGATTTCAATACTAAAACATCCAATTTGATATCAAAAGGCCCTTACCCAAGGTCATAAAGAACAATTCAAAACATTTATATCAACATTTAATGAATCTTGGTCAATTCATTACATATTAATCTAATACAACCTCGATATCAATTGAATATAATTATTGCATCATTAGATAGCCCATAAAAAATTACATTAGGAATCATAAACCTTCAGTCATTATCTATTCAATAAGTATAACATTCAATAGAACGAAGAATATTCAATACTCAATTGATCAAATTGAAACAGCCTATAAACAAATTTATCATAATCTACGTGAATCAAACGCCCATAAAAATCTACACATGAATTCGTGAATATCAAAGCATAATAAATTCACCCATATTTTAGTGAAATTTAAAGATTTGAAATGATCCAGGGTTCATGGAGAATTTCAGTGGAAAACATCAATTATACATTAATTTAATCATATATAAACGTTTAGAAACCATTTATGCAAGAACACAAAACATAGAGTAGTAATTGGAATTTTTCATCTTTTTGAAATTTTTGAAAATTATCTTTGGAATTGTCTCTAAGGTGATAGAAAGCCTTAGATTAAAACTACCATACCTTTTTAAAGAATCCAAAGCTAATTGAAGAAGAAAATCCATTGAAGACCCATCTTCACGATCAATCTTCAATTTGAACTCACCTCGAGGTTTTTGTAGAAACTTTCCGAGGGAATACGTTTTTATTTAGGTCTTAGGTTTATAATGAGAGTTTAATTATTTATATACTCTTAAAATATACATAAACACTCAAAACAACTGTCCAAAGACTTATAGGGGCTTGGGGTGAATTTACAACTTCACCCCTTAACTTAATAAAAAGCTGGCCGAAAAGATACAGACCCATCGACGGATGCATCGATGGTCCGTGGTCTCACCCATGACCCGTCGATGGGGGGTATCGTGGGTTCATTCAGAGACTCCTCAACCAGCAGGCAACTTGTTTTTATCGACGAGAGCCATCAACAGGCAGTTTCCTAGTCGACAGACCGTCGATTAAGCCATTGTTTGGCCATGCCTTGCAATGTTGGAACTCCAATGTTGGGATCCTCCTTTAGGGACCCTTGCTGGTCCTACATGGAGTCGTACCTGGACGTTTGCACCTAAAATATGTTTGTATATTCTATGACCTTCCACATAAGTTTCATACAAAATGAACATGTAAAGACAAAACATACATAGAATCACAAGGTCGTTTCAAAGCAAAACCTTTCAAACGTCATGGACGTTCTTGGTAGTTTGACCTCCAAACTTCATGAAACTTGACACACTGACTATATACACTATAATAAATCATTTAAGCACCATATAATCTAATGTATCTCATATAAAAACATATGACCAAATATGAGGAACATAGATCACTTAGTCATTGAATGTCTTGGTCGTCCCTTAACGTTTGACTTCCAGTGCACCTAAACTATTAGACAATGCCTCAAATTAACATTATAATCTATTTTAGGAAGGTATATAATTACGACAATCAAGTTAGTCACTAGCTTCATCTAAGTCATTTTCGGGGTACATTCTCCCGCTTTTGGAAAACTTTAGTCCTCGAATGACACTTGCAACTCTCCGAACACTCCCAAGCATAGAGACTCAATTATTAACTCATGACCATAACATATAACACATAAAGAAGAAGAAAACATCGAGTTAACATAGTCTAGAGATTCACAACACAAGAAGAAACTAGAAGACTTTTATATAACTCATTATGCTGTAGAACTCTCATGATTCATTCCAAATATCAAAAACTCATTTTATATTGAATATCATGCTTATATAAATCAGTTCTAACCACTCTAATACAATTTTAGAGCAAAGAATCAACTATTAATATTTCCAAAAATATTACAATGAACCGGTAGTGCTGCATATAATTGAACAATTTTTTCAAAACTGCATCTTTTAAGTAATTCATGATAGAAACAAGCTAATATGCAAGGTAACATCATATAGACATCTTTTACAACATGATCAATCTCATAAAATCACTCATGCATGCTCAAAATTCACTATATAAAATAGTTATCAACCTACATTAGATTCACATGAATCATGAGGATGATACCATACATGAAAACTTATTTTCTCATTCAACAAAACTTCAATCAAACATACATATATATCATAAGGAGAATAATTGGAACTCATTTTCCACAAAAGACTCCTACAAAAACTCAAGTTACTAAGAACTCTTTGTTTTAGGCTTGAATAAACACATAAATATTAGTTAAGGGCACCTCATCCCAACAATCATTAATCTTCACGATACTCCCCCACTAGAAGAAACCCATTCTAAGGTCAACATAACATCCACTACAAGTAACTCCATCAAATAACCATTAAACCATACTAAAACTTTCTTACCAAGTTCTAGTTCATGGATAAAGACTCTCAAAGGTCTCATTATCTAACCCTTACAACCCCCTCTTACTAGGCGAACTCACCTTTACTCTTTTGAATCTCATCACCTCCCTTCCTATGGTTGGGGTCTTAAACAAGTTCAAACTATATTAACAACCACTCCTTCACATTCTCCCACTATACCTTACAATTCTTCCTTACTTTACTGCCCATCACAAGGTAACCCAACCCATCTAAGATCAAAAGCACCATCTATCACACCTCATCTTACAAGTCACCTCTCATCTTTTCTCTCCCTTAACCCAAACTTCATAAAGTCACCCTCAAAGGACCAACACCTATGGGAAACAAGGGAAAGAGACCTTATACAAAGCTCTTAGGCACAATTAGATGAATGAATAAGTGAAACTTTCCTTGCACCCAATAACCTCCTATTTATAATGAGTGGTGCTTCACATTATAAACAAGACTCTACTAGATGTGCTTGATAAGACAACTAAGACACTCCTTAAACCTTATGCTCTGATACCAACTCTATCACAATCCGCAAGTACACCCTAGAAGTCAGAGCATCCTTGAGTCATCACACGTCATATAAGACCTCAAGAAGTCTAATCTAAGCCTCTCATATCATTCATTGTATAATAAACATACTAAAATAGGTAAGAATTTAAAACTTTCTTCAAACACGAAGAAACATTACACAAGCGAAATACTTTTATTTAAAACATTAAATCTTTCCAACATCTACTCGAACCATCTAAACATTAGCGTATACAACACTTCGGAATAATCCTATACAAGACAATAAAATAAAAGTCTATGAAAATAAGGGACATGTGGATATTGTCCTAGAATCGATGAGGACTCACCAATACTTCATCTTCAAGACCTAGAAATCTATCTGTCCTATATGGAACATCAAGATTTCCAATTCCCTACACTTTAGCCAAAAAAAGGAAAAGAAGGGGTTAGCACATTAGATGTACTAAGTATAGAAGCTATGCAAAAACCATGAAAAAGAGACATTTAGTAAACAACATGTTTTTCATGAATGTCTACTAAAAAATCATACTATAAGCATAAGAACAACATTTAACAACTTAGAAATACATAAGAAATCACATAAGCCAATAAACCCATTTTTAAAAACTTTTAAGTAAATTCACTTCACAGTACAGTGAACTCAATTCACTGTTAGAATAAAGTTCCTTCACTTCACTTTAAACACCCTTTACGATATAATCTTCTCACTCAAAGATATACTAAGATTCACTTAAGTCACACAAAGAGAGACCGCCCATATACCCTCTCTAGATGTTCCTAAACGACCTTCATGATTATGTATAATGAATCACATACACACTTAAGAGACATTAACATAAGAACATGAAATTTTCCTACCAAGGTGACTCTACGGTTCAGTTGAGTGACTTGTGAAGAGACCACCCATACAATCCCTTACACACACACTTAAGAGATTTTATAGAGCACCTAACATAGAATCATTCATATTTAACACATTAACATATAGGTGATATGACATTCTCCATCCAAAGGCTATCGGAAAACTTGCTTGAATCAATCAAGAATCTAAAATCCATAGTGACCTTTTCAAGGTTACCTAATAATGCTTAAGACTACCGAATGCATAGAACATGTCTACATAATAAACAAACTTCCCTAACTACAGTCATTCATAAGACTTATCTAGGTAGCATAAAAAGTGATCATTCCGATGTCCCTTTCACACCTTAACTAGCAACCCTTAATTACTCTAGACAAGTACTAATTCATTTAACATACTTTCATAACTTAAGTCATTATAATAATTAGTTCATTAAAGACTCATTCACCACACAAAGGAAATTCAAGTAATGGCCTTAGACAAGACCTAGGGAGTCTCACTAAAACCTTCAAAGCCTATTGTGCAATGTCTAGATAATGTCCCATAGTACTACCAAACCTTTATAAAACTTCTCTAATGCTAGTAAGTATCCCTTAAGATGAGAATATCAATAACCGACATAAACCATGGTAGCAAGATATGGAATTCATAGTTCTAACCTACTCCGATGAGGGTGTGCTTTGTATTCTAGTCGCATACATAACTAGAACTACATCCCTTACCATACTCACTCGGTACTAGCCTTTTTCTCATAGGATAATTCATATTAAAGATTCACATATGAGGGTTCCATAACAAGATCATAACCCAATCACATTTACCCTACAAAATAGGTCCTCTTGGGGATACCTTCCAATGGCGACAAGATCCTCATTATGACTTTTCTAAGGATTAATATGATTCCGTTCTAGTCAACAAACCATAAGCCTATCATTCCTTTACATGAAGTATGTTATTACGGCTTGCGACTTTAACATACATAATCTTGCCACTAGGTTCAAGGTTTCACATAAAAGACCCTCTTAACATGATTCAAGTCAGATAACTTTCATAAACTCAATACTGAGAGACTATAGCATCCTAAGTAAAGACATGACATATTCATACTCATACAAGCATCAAGTAATGGACATAAGTCAACCAAGACAAGACACCACATACTTCACCATGATACATATTACAAATTATTCTACAAGCATATAGAAATAACCATTATAATCTTTGTTATCTTGCACACTACCATATACTCATCAATATAACTATTATAGACTCATAGAGTCAAGTAAAAACAACATGCATCAATCCAAAGACTACACATAGAAGCACATAGTCATCGTTTGAATGATTTAGTAAGATACATAAAAAGAGCACATTATTTAACATATAGATAGATATACTCATACTTCACATAAATCAAGTAAGAAAATCATCATAATACATCAAGTAATACCGACAAGGACATGATCATCATATTGCATACAGTAACGTCGACAAAGTCACATAAATTCACAAAACACCACCACCAAAAGTGGACCATAAGAATCACAACATAATTGAAGTCTAATTAACATAAAAATAAGGAATTAAGGCAGCATACTCCACTCCATCTGACCACTTTGATTTCAATGTTAAAACATCCAATTCGATATCATAAGGTCCTTACCCAAGGCCATAACCACCAATTCAAAAAAAACTATATTAATAATCAATGAAACTTGGTCAATTCATTACATACTTATCAATCTAATACAACTTAGATATCAATTGAATATAATTATTGCATCATTAGATAGCCTATAGAAAATTACATTTGGAACCATAAAATCTTAGACACAGACTCAAACCCAAACTATATTCAATTTTATGACCTTATACCACTACGACAACAATGTTAGGATCTATCATCACCTCAGTTAATTTTTTAGGTCATGCAGTTAGGTGACATGAGGTTCCTTTGCCTATCATATTAGATAGAGGTCCTCAATTTACCCCTCATTTTTGTAAGTTATTTCAAAAAAGTCTTGGTACTTGTTTTAACCTTAGCATAAAATTTCATCTATAAACACATGAAGAGGCGGAGCGTAGCATTCACACCCTAGAGGATATGTTGAGAGAATGCGTGACAGATTCAAGGGTAGTTGGGATGATTACTTTCTTCTTATTGAGTTCACCTACAACAATAGCTACCATTCCAACATTCAGATTTCCCCTTATGAGGCACTTTATGGGCGTGAATGTAGGTTTCATATTGTTTGGTTTGAAGTAGGTAAAGCAACTTTGATAGGACCAGATTCAGTACCTTATGCTATGGAGAAAATGTAACTCATTGGGTATAGACTTAAGAGAGACCAAAGTAATCAGAAATCTTATGAAGATGTAATGAGAATGGAACTAGAGTTCCAAGTTAATGATTGGGTTTCTCTGAAAATGTCATCTATGAAGGGGTGATTAGATTTGTCAAGAAAGGGAAGCCCAGTCCTAGATAGGTATGCCCTTAGAAGATCGTGAAAAGGGTTGGCAAAGCGGCATATGAGTTAGAGTTGCCAGACGAATTAGAATCAGTGCATCAAGTTTTTCACATCTCACTATTGAAGAAGTGTGTCGGTTATCAAGCACACGTAGTGACATTAGAGAGTGTGGCTTTGAAAGATAGCCTTTCTTATGAGGACGTACCGTTTAAGATTCTTGATCGTCAGGATAGGAGGTTGAGGAAAAAAGAATTTGTTACTGTCAAGGTTTTGTGGTGGAGTAAGTCCATAGAGGGAGCTACTTGGGAAGCAAAAGCAGCCATGGAAGCGAAGTATCATCACATCTTTCTTTCAGACCTCACTCCAGCTTGAGGTAATAGTTTCTCTTCATCTTTTCAGTCATTCATGCGTGAATTCAGCCTTAGAATCACGTCCCTTTAGTTTTTACTTGAATTTCAGCGTAATTGCTTGTTTTTGGACTTCCATTCATTCGAAACTAATTTCTCATTGTTTAATTGAAGGGATTGCATCTTTTTCTCTCTATTTCAACTATTTTAGCCATCATTCGAGGATGGATGTTCCCAAGGGATAGATAATGTAACACCCTGTATCCAAAATAGGCCAAAAAATCATCTTTTCAGAAATTGCAGGTGCAATCTACGGTCACCATCTATGGACTGTAGTCTAATCTAAAGATCGTACTATGGGTCCCTAGTTCACAACTGTAGCCCCCCAAAACTCAGCTTAGAAGATCGACCAAGTCTACACCCACAGACAAACCTACTGTCCGAAAGTCAGACTATGGTTTATGGTTTGTGTTCATGGATTGAGACTTCTTTTAACCAGCCTCAGACATGAACTACGGATGACCAGCACATACCGTCTTTCGATCTACAATCCATAGGTCTTACTGTAGGTGAAAGTTAGCAGTTAGTTTGGGGGAAGTTGTTGATTGAGTCAACTTCAAATGCTCTTAAATCTTAACACAAAATGAATCAGATGTTCTATGACCTATGATATGATATATATTTGAATCCTCTTTATAACACCACTGAGTTTGCTAAAATCCCAAGTAAAAATTTATGCCGCCCATTTTAGTTAAGGCCTGTCAAGAAGATTCAAACCATAGACCTAAATGACGGACCGTTAATTAAACAACTAATTCAGGGGTCTTTTGGTCTTTTCCTAATTCATTTAAACCCTAAGATACGTCATTCAAACCTTAAATCATGAGATTTTAGTCAGTTTAAGCAAGAAACATTCCTAAAACTTACCTAAGTCAAATCATTAATCAAAAGATAGAAATTTAGATGTAAGAGAGGAAAAAAGGTCAAAAACCCTAGTTCAAGAACGTTTTAAGTTCCATCAGTTCCACCCCCGTAATCTAAAGATTTCATTGTGGAATTCATCAACAGGTGTGTGAGATTACACTAGTGGGTTCCTTTCATGCATTAGGTCCCTAGTTTTTGATCAGTTTCTTTATTCCCATATCATGACTAGACTTAGGGTTTCTTGAATGTTAGAATTATTGTATTCTCAGATATTACAATGATAAAATTCGGATAATGCATTAATATTCAATTTATCGCATGAATTTCAAAAACCTAGCAATGTATTTCTTTAGTTCTTGAATTACACATGTTAGGTCGGATATTTTATTCAGATATACATGCCTCAGTTATTAATGCATCATTATGAGATTAATTGTTGCATTCTCAGTTTGCATGTTCCTTTTGAGCTATCAAGTATTTACAGAATCTCAGTCATAATCAATTAAATACTTAATTTATTGGGAGTACCATAATACCGAGTTGGATTAGGAATTAGAGTATCCAAATAGTCCAAGAACTACTAGCCAAGTAGGTTCAAATTCACCTCTGCGGGCATCAGTTTAGTTATCACGCCAGCATGTCTTTATACCTCAGGGAGGGTACATTAGGTCCTCTCGATGGGGAATATACATTGGACTCCACATTTAGCTCATTTGCTTTTATCATAGTTCAGTCAGATTCTATTGCATTGACCATATTTACATTTCAATTAGTATTCAGTCTCAATATGTTATATGTTGGATCATTGCATCCAATTAGCTTAACATTCAATATATAATGTTTAAAATGTTATACTTTCTTTTGTGCTTGTTCAATTATGTATTATCTCAGCTTTACTCTATCCTACATTCTTAGTACCTTTAAATTACTAACACATATGTGTGCTACATCTTCTCATGACGTAGGTTCAGGTTTACAATATCTAATCACGATAAGATTGGTTCCCAATTTATAGTTCAGTAGAATCAGTGGTCAGTCCTTATTTTCCAAGGACAACAGTCATGATTTTCTTTTCAATATTTTAGTCCATTAGTTATAGTTGTTGTCGACTTAGTTGCGGCCTGGACCAGCGTCTCTAGTGAGTTAGAGGCGTATTTCAGACATAATTAATTTCAGCTTAGTATTGAGTTATTGTCTTGTTTGTATTAAACTCATCAGTTTCCATATATCTCAGTTATAACATATGGGTATTTCCCCATCTTTTCATTTTATTTATGATTTATCTTCCGCATCAGATTATTATTGTTAGTATGCTCATGATCATGCCAGTACGATTAGATTTGGGATCACTGATTGTCCTAGGTCCCATGCCCGTGTGTTGGGAGTAACTCGGGTGTGACTATAATAGAACCCAACAAAGGATTGAAGAAGGAATAATCACCTACAATTACTCCCGCATTAGGGATAGTTATAGCAATATGAGGATTGGCGGTAGGTTGAGTTTCTTAAACAGGGGGTAGCACTCCAAGAAAAACCAACCCTTTCAAGAATTACATGATCCATTGATCCAACATAGGGTCAATGGGAGGTATGCATATTGTCTCTTCCTATAC
The DNA here is from genome assembly GCA_027704785.1 of Solanum chmielewskii. Taxonomy (NCBI): domain Eukaryota; kingdom Viridiplantae; phylum Streptophyta; class Magnoliopsida; order Solanales; family Solanaceae; genus Solanum; species Solanum chmielewskii. The sequence continues at coordinate 14,653,618 of JAKWIX010000327.1, forward strand.
ATCTTCCTCTTGTACAACCTTCTTAACATTCTTAACCTCAGTATTCTTCTCTATTTCTTAATTATCTATGGGAGGGGCCTCATTTTGGCGAGAATTTTTTATCTGTAACCCATCTCTAGTACGTGCCACTCGTCCTCGGCCTCTATCCCTAGTTCTTCCTCTACCCCTGCCTTGACTGCAACTTCCCGCTGAAGATTTCATAGCTGGATTATTGACACGAGATACGGTCCCAACGTCGTTGAATCTATTGTTAACCATATGTTGATGGAAGAGTGAAAAAGTTAGATATCAATTTGAACTGACAGATACCAATTGAAATCAAAAAATAGAACGAATGAGACAACAAAAAACAAAGATATTTCCTAAAGTCTTATTGTCTCTTAAAGAAAAGTACAGACATCTCCATACAATTTTCCAAGATTCTACTAGATTCTTTTTTGTACATCGATATCAATAAATCTAGACTTTAATAGCAACATTGTCACAACCCAGACAATTGTGATTGGACCCCACACTAACTCTCCGGTGGGAGAACCATTAATACTAATTAGCTAACAAAGTCTAGTAAAAATACTAAGGCATTAAAGTCACGAAAGAAAGTTGAATGCTAAGAAAAGGAAATAGAGGATTCCCTTAAACTCCAAACAAATGTCTAACAACAAAACAAGATGTTGAAGATATGCCTAGAACATGAAAGTCAATGTACCAAAACTCTAACAAGATACAAAATCAAAACAAGAAGGGTTAAAACCCTAAAATTATTTACTAATAACTAACTAGAAAATCGAAGTACGAAATATGGACATAGAGAAAACGAGAACTCATGGCAGCCTGGATGAACTAGCTCACCCTTGAATTCGATTGACAATCACTAATCTTATAAGAGAGGTATGTCAATAGCCTTCTGAATATGCTTTGTCATCAACAAAGAAAGAGCATGTGCAGTATTAGTACACAACCATAGTTTATTTGTAGGATCACGCGACTATCCCAGTAAGTGCAACATACATAAGCCAATACACTATAATAACACCATTCATACATCAAATGTATACAATACCATCATTATATATCAACAACGCATAGTTTGACATTTTATTAATCCCAAACCGAATCTATTAGTATACCAGAATGTGATACAAGATCCAATATTTATGTAAGAACGTGGTAAGCAATCCAAGGTAGTGTGTCAAAATGGAACATCCGATCCATTCAATAAGCCACAATCACAATCATAACTACATTTTCAAGATCATATAATAATGTTATTATTCATGGAATTCATCATTCATCTATATCATTTATGAAAAGTGTGATCAATAATGCAACATTACATATATCGTAATGAAGCAAGAACAAACACACATCAAACAATCGTACAAGGACAATCATCATGTACCTCGAAACAAGATTGAAACCTTAAGAAACATGATCTTTAACTTTCTAGATTCATTCCACTGGTTCTTGGTCTAAAAAATCATAATAACACGGGAATGAATAATCAATCACTTGTTACCTAAATTACTAACGATTATATGACCCTTAGATCAAATACATGGTATAAATATCCCAATTAGGGTTGTTTCCATAATCAATTCCAGATTAAAATGCTCCCCCCTACCTCTCATCAATAAATACCTATTAGACTAAGTTCCAAAATCAAAAACTAGATTGAGCAAGGTAAACTATTACATTTAGTCTTAAAATGGTGGAATATGTAAAGAAGAGAACTGGGTTGTTCCTTATCTCTCAAATTCAAAAATTGCAGAATAAAACATTTTTGTTGATTATTTACGACTTTAAGTCGAGTCTAGCCCGCTGCAGCGGTCGTCACCCCGCTACATCGACTCTGCCTCGGCGGAGGAAAGACCTCATCACAGGCTTGCATGAAAATAGTAAACTATTATAAGAATTTCAAACCACCATTTTACAACACGCCTTCAATCAACAACACTCACAAACTACACGTTTACGCTAAGATCAATTTCGAGAGTTCTACTCCCCCGAATTAAATTTCGTAAAGTCGTAAAGGTTCCTTAAAGACTTATCTATCTACTCATGTAATAAAATTCATGATTAAATCACTGATTGTTACATGATTTACCTACACCTTAATGACTCCAATTTCATCCAAATCTCGACTAAGTTTGGAAATTCTAAGTTACTACGAGAAAAATATTTGACCCAAATTTTTTTCTTATTTGATTTTCTATAACCACGGAACCCAATCACAACGGTATGTTCCATGCCTTAACACATACCATTTATTTAACCATAGAATAGGAAGCATATGAATTCCTCTTCACTGGTTACTAAGGCACAATAATAAAAGATAGAACATCTTATGTTTCTATCACTCCAATTAAGAAAAATACTCATAGGCAACACCAACAACTTCTGACGATTTACTAAGTAATTTATTAATAGTTTCTTTCTTGACATTTTAACATGTGTAATTTCTTATGGATTTTAAGTAGTTTTTTCCAAATAATGTATTGAATTGACACATGACTCTAGAATTTTTGAATAAATAGATGTGATCCCTACTTATTATCAAACAGTATTTATGAGTTAGAGTTTTGTTGGAAGGTTGGTTAGTTCCTTGAACAAACCTAGATATGAAGATGTTAACCAATTTGCAGATAATTGACATTTTTTTAATAAAGATTGGGAACATGTAACGTAATTAGTAGGAAATCAAGCTTTCATGTAGGAACACCAAATCTAGGAAGTCCATTTATGAGAATCGTAGTATGGGATTAGAAATTGTGAATACTGATGAAATTCGGTAATAATTTTATTTCATTGTTTTCTACTCATGTGGGCCATTTTTCTTTTGTTCGATATATAAAATGTTGGTAAAGATAGAATTGAGGGAAAGGATTACATACTAACCATATCATATTTATATGGTTTAATTGATATGTCATTGTGGGTAAATGGGTTATTTTCCTTTCTGGATTCTCTCAAATGTCATAAGAATATAGTTTAGTTGAATGTCAATGTATCTATTTTTCAAACAATAGTAACATATTATACCATGTATTTTGTCATGTTCACCATCTAAACGTTGCCACAACTGCAGTACTCTTGTTGGGACATGCTAGAGCTCATATGGCCTTAAGTAATTTACCCATGAATCTATACCAAAAAGATCTTTAGAATTGGAGTTAGAACCTACGAATCTTCGACATTCATCTTTAGAAACTCCTAAGCATACTTATTTCTTAATGTCAAAATCATCCGAATAGATGTGCACTAATATGCCTCAAGGTGTCATAATGACGTGCTTCTTGATCTTTTCAACAACTTTAGTAAGCTCCCCTTAATTTGAAGAGACAAATGTTTACACGGTGACCATTGATGACGTCAAACATTGGACTATTATTGTTATGGGTGACTAGGTACAAGACATGCGTTGGAAAGACAAACATTGTTATCTTCATCTAGTAGAACCTATTAATCACACACATAAAGATGAATAAGAAAGAAATATAGACACATCGTATCATGTCCTAAAAGAATCACTATAATAGAAATGGCTGGCATAAATCACTTGTGCTCCATCAGTCACAAGAATGTCTAAATGCTATGATACTAAATTTTTCATGACACGTGTTAGGAATATGATAGGCGCAACGGGGGATAATCCCAAAGAAAGCTTTACCTAAATTCTACAAAAAAACCAGCAGAGTAGTTCTTTATTTTTAGGCATGTCCTTTTTTTTCCTGTCTCTGAAATTCAGACACAACTAATAGCAACTATAAACCATAAGATAATGTTCATCAATGATCTTATTGTCACTTAATAAAATCAATTTATCTCAAAATTACGAAAAAATTCCTAAACTAGTAACTTGACTTCACTTTGAAGTATTAATCTTGACTCAATTGAAAGGGAAGAAAAATAGAGCGACTCCAATATTTTTTGGAAGAAACTAAATAAACATAGCAAATAAATAGTTCTTTTTCCACACAAACAAATAAGGGAATCAACAGATTCTATTAATTACCATGCTAGTTAATGAAATCCTATTCAATACCACTTGACTTCTCCATAAAAAATTTACCTAGAAGTGAGATGCTAGATAGATGAGTAATAATACATAACCACAAATATTATAATGAGGGACAAGTCAGAAAAAATGCTAGTATAATAATCATAATGATGAAACAGTACTCTTTCAGAATCTATAAAAATATTCAATCTTATGTTCCTCATATAAACAAAACAACGTAGATACTTAATAGTAAACTCAGAAGAACATTTACATATCAAATCTTATAGATGAGAGGTTTCCAAGGATGAATCATGTAATCAGCGGGGCCTTCTCTTTAAGAAGTAACCCATAACAGTGAACACCTCATAACATATCACTAGGTCCGTACTCTATGGGTATGAATAACAGTATATTAGTTCATTATGTTGATTGGGCTTAGATGTGTTCCACCCTATGCCCCACTTTGGGTTATGCATAAACTCCCTAGAGTTCAAGAAATCGCACCAAATGATGATATGAGTAGACTAGTTTGTATATGAGACCCACCAAGTTTTTCCTTTATTAGCAAGGATATTTTGAAGATCTAGTTTGAGAGTATAATTTCTAAGCTAATTGAAATGGTTGTGGAGCAAGATAAAGAAAGATTGGTACATGGGTGACTATTATTGTTTCATAATCCAGTTTCATTTGGTGGGACTCCCAAAGGATCTAGCGGAAAAAGAAAAGACTTGCACATCATAAGACAATTGGAAAAAGAGATGGAAAAGGCTAAAGCCACCATTGCCCAATAGGAAGTTCAAGACCAAAGAGTAAGAAATCACCTGAAGTATAATTTATTAGCCCCGACAAATAAAAAAGAGCAGATCTTTGAAAAATCTCATTGAAGATGGACTTAATGGCATCTGAAGAGGCCGTGAACTTCCAAAAGGGAGAACTTTAGTGGTAGAAGGAGAAATTTGTGAAAGAAAGGTCATGTTGGACGCATTTGCATGATCAACATAAAGCATAGTTAGAAGAAGATAAAAGGAAAATAAGGCATTGTGTCGATATCATAGTGGGGCAAAGACAAATAATCATCAAGAGAGCAACACTTCGCTATCAACATTAAGCATCAAAAAATAAGAGGCCATAAGGTACAATCTTGGGGATTATCAGGTTTGGTTGAATAATTGCCATGAAATATGGGAAGTTATAGGTGTGAAGTTCATTAGCTAGCGAAACAAACCTCCTATGTTATTAAAATTCATCATTTCATGGATAAACCTGAAGTGATGAGTAAGCACGGGCCATTGTTTCCAATCTACTAATGGTGTAGTCGAATTTATATAAGACCCTTGGAGGACGTGAAAGCTCAAGGAAGATGATTAAGATTGAATAAGAGTTGAGTTGTTTTTTTTTTGTTTGTTTCATCTTGTTTTGTGTAGGTAGTTTAATGTCTGGTTTTCAAAGAGATCATGTTGCCCATAGTCGTTTTTACACCCCTTGGTTTTGTCATTTTTCTTAAAGTATTTCGAAATGAATGAAAGGGTTTTATTTTTTTTTCTAAATTAATGTTGTTGAACTGTCTAAATTCTTAACTATATAATTATCTGATTTATACGGTAACATGATACGTACGCAACTCCCTAGTGGTTAGATCAGATACTTCATAAATAAAGGAAGACAATGAACAAATCTAAGCTGGGATGAGGAAATGACCTTCTTAATTCATGTTATTATGTGATTAAAAAATGTGTGATTTGTAAATTTGTCTAACCCCAAACAAGTTTGTTTATTTGTTCTTTTTTTAATAAGCTTTCGGTTTTTGGTTTGTGGTAAACGGGCCGAATACTTACTAGGTCTGTTGTAAGAGTGTTAATGACAAATAATACTTAAACTGTGGTGAACTTGGTGGATATTCTAGTCAATTAAACGTAAATAGAGTCAGCCACCGTTAAAGAAAATTGGACATTAAGGTATGTTATGGAACAATTGTCGCAAGCCAGGGCCAATGGTCAAAAACCACCAACGTCTATTCCTGGTTTTTCTGGGATCACTAGTATCCAATCTTCATCTTATCATGCCCCGATATTTAATTCTCTTTAACCTCTAGGGTAATATTCATTGCATAATTGTAGGGTCGGACCATCAAAAACACGCCATCAAGGAATGTGATACAAGAATAATCCCACTGTCATGACAGTTGCATCGATTTATACTCTCATGTAACCAAGTGTGATGCACAGAGAGGACAGTTCAATGCCCATCCAAAGAACTACTATACTCATGGGATAGAAATCAGCGGCTCTAACTTTGTATAATTTGGATCCCCTATTGATGTTAAGAGGCACACTAGAGGCTTGGAGCAAGAGGAAATGTTCAAAATAAATGAAAAACATCTACCAACACATGATAAGTATTTAAGGGATAAGAGGACACAAAATTTTCGCGTTCAAGGACTTGTATATGTTCCCAAATATCCACCTGCCAATAGGATTAAATCCTCAAAGTTTGATAATTATGACGGGCACAATGATCTCTTTTCTCACCTCTAGAGATACAACAATCAACTTAGGGGTGCATGGGGAAAAAAGGAATTACTCATGGCTTATTTTTGTGGGAGACTGACTTGTGATGCCTCATAATTGTTTATAGACAAAGAGATCTCCCACTGGCACATCTGGGATGATTTCACTCACGATTTTTGTACACAATTTTAGTAAAATGTTGACACTAAGCCAGATAGCAATAAACTCTCCAATATGAGAAAGAAGCCAAATAAAAGATTCGGAGAATATTCTATCAGAGTGAGGGAAAAAGAAGCTTGGGTCAAACAACAATTACATGAATAAGAATTGGTTAAAATCTTCATAGAGGCTCAAGATCTAGATTACTTTCACCACCTAAAAGCCACAATAAAAAGACCATTTTAGACAACATTTAAAATTTGAGAAATGGTCAAAAGTGGTCTCAAAACGGGGGAATGATTATTAGCCAGACAGCAATCAAAGCTAGCACACAGGAAATTCAGAGTAGTTAAGGAATTTATGGAAATCATAAAAGGAAAGATGATGTTTCTTCACTAGCGTCACGGTAAAGGGGTTCTCAAAGGAATTCTTACTGTCGTTACCCACCAATTAAGTGACAATCTAGATGTCCTCAACATTACTACCTTTATGTCCCTCAAAATACATTATCTTCATCTTCTTATGTGGTATTTAATTCTCAGTAATATGTGCATTCGCCCAATTGCCCATATTTTTAGGCCCCATTAAAAGGAAACCTTCGCCCACAATGACCACCCTAGTCCCTTACAGATCCTTTCCTACTCAAAACTATGCCCTAGAGCGGGGACAGACTAGAAAATTCACTCCATTTTGAGATTCATACTCTAGCTTATTTCAAAAGATAAAGAAATTAGGAGTGAGTGATTCTATACCACCACATCATCTTAATCAAAATTCTCAATTTTCAAGGCATACAGTACAAATAATTTTTAGACCTTGAAATGATTGATTGTGAAGATAATCAATTATGTAGTGTTCGTTGTGCCATATGATTAAATCACTACCATAGTGGGTATGATGTGTGATTTCAAGAAGTACAGACTTCTTTGAAAATGGGAAAGTTGTTTACGAAGATAACAGAGGAAGACATGTCATCAAAGAGTTCAGAACCAGTCAAATTTGTAAGTGTGGAAGGTGTTAATATTTCTACCAAATTTATTTGCGTCAAAGGGGTTTCGAAGGGTATTGAATTTTGAGCAGGTATGCTAAATTTGTATGTATAAAAATGTTTTTCATCAACAGATAAGACAAAAGTTGCTATGCAAAGTTGAAAAAACCTATCTTTGTTAAGCACGTCCAGCTGCTTCCTGTTCAAAGAATGTTTGTTGGAACTTTAACAAAATCATTGTGGTTTATCGAAGAAAGGATTGTTGAAGATGTTGATGAAGAAGGAAGGTTTACATACTTCGAAAGATGTTTTTCTTGATAAGATTTAATAAAAACGAAAATGGCTAAAATTATCCAAGTTCTACTAAAGAAAGTAGTTATTTAGAAAGAAGTATACGAGTTTTTAAATAGATTAAGGTTCCAGGTTACTTTGTTGTGGAACAACTGAAGAAACCCCTGCATATATTTCCGTGTTTTCTATACTTTTGCACTCATAATTATATCATCGTGTGTTTACGAAGATTCTTAATAAAGCTTATGTATCGAAGAAGACCACGGAAAATCAGTTACAAAAAATGGCCAAGTGCATTTTTAAGTCGAACACCATCACATAACTAATTATGAGTTGCCCACGAAGGGAGATAGACAAAGCAGAGCTTTTCTTGTTACACTGAAATGTGAAGGGTAATATCTAATAAGGTTCATGATAGATAGGGGATCAGGGATAGACATATTCCTCTTTCTACGCTGAAAATCTTGAAAATCAACCCTGACATAATTTCCCGCAACAATGTATTTGTTCTAGCTTATGATGACTCATGGTGGGATACCATTTGTGAAATTAACTTAAACATGACAATTGGACTGGTGGACTTTATGATTTTTTGCAAGTAATGGACATGGACACATATTACAATTTTTCGTTAGAATGGCAATGGATCCACATGGCTCGAGTAGTCCATAAGTTCTAAATAAAGTTGTTAATCTTGAATACGACCATCAGGAAATTAATGTGCATGAGAGAATGATGTACCTATTCACAAAGATCCATCCATTCCATATATTAAGTCAAAAGAAGGACGTGATTCTATTGTTTACCAGTCTTTAGAGGCCATATCAGTCAATCCCTTTAAAGAAGGAGACCACATCATCCAACCAGGACTCTCTTCTTTCTCTTCAATGGTAGCAATGACAATGCTCAAATATAGTTATCAACCTGGTAAAGATTTTGGACTATGTTTGCAAGGAATCATAGATCCCATTACTGTTTTAGGAAACCAAGGAACTTTTGTTCCCGGATACAAACGAAGTAAGAGAAATGGATAAGGAAAAGAACCACAAAAATACTTAATGGGCATTGCCACGACTGATTCCCATATTTCTTATTCCTTTATCAAGCCTCGGGGTAAATAAATGGAATATTCCATTACTCACAAAGACAATGAAGAAATTATTCAGGATATCAGTAATTTATTTTTTGAAATGGACATGGTTTAAGGTTGTAAAGGTACAATTCATGCCGATATGCAACTCATGGGCTGAGGTGTTGAGCTAAACAATTAGGAAGCCACTATTTTCCCCATAAGGAAGGATTCTTGGTAGTTTTTTTTTTCCTACTCTTCTGTATTTTGTTGTTGTCAAAGTTATGGTCTAAATTTTCAAAGTATTTTTTTATCATTGTCAACCATTCTATCCTCTTTTCAATTTCCATTTCATGAAATTCCAATTTCGTAGTAAATTTGTGTATTTCCCCCTCACTTAATTCTTATTCTCTATTTTTTAGGTTTGTATATGCAGCTATGATAACATGACATGCATGCGAAATTTACTCCCAAATCTCAAATAGTTGTCTATTCTTGAATCATTGAGTCAATAGGTTGTATATGATAAACAAGAGGCTTATAGGGAAATTAGTAGGGAATTGAAAATTTTTGAGCATAAGCCTAACCCTAATCATAGTGAAACAAGATAGTTAATTTAGAGAGTACTGAGGAAGTCAGAAAAATAAAAATACGTCTTCAAGTCAAGAAGGAAATAAAGGATGCCATAAGACAACTTTTGTTTGAATAAAAAGATGTGTTTGCTTGGTATTATGATGACATGCCAGGTTTGAGTGCAGATTTAGTGGTCCATAAGTTGCTCACTTATACTGGTTTTCAACCAGTGCAATAGAAGAGAAAAAAATTCAAACCTGACATGAGTGAAAATATCAAGCAAGAAATCATGAAACAACTAAATGAAAATATGATCCAAGCCATTCCTTATTTTACTTTGTTGGGAAATATTTGCCGGAAAAAGATTGAAAAACAAGAGTTTGTATTGACTATCGATATGTGAACAAGGCTAGTCCAAAGGACAAGTTACCTTTTCCCAATATCCACATTCTAGTTGATTATTGTGCCAAACACTAAATTTTAATATTTTGTGGACTGTTATGTGGGTTATAATCAAATATTGATGGAAGAAGAGGTCGTTGAGAGATTTACTTTCACAATTCTTTGGGGGACCTATTGCTAAAGGGTCATCCCATTTGGTATTAAAATTTTCAAGCAACATACATATGGGTTATGACCACAATGATTGATGGCATGATGCACAAACAAATTGAAGTATATGTCAATGACGTAATCATCAAGTCTAGAACACAAGCTAACCATGTTCAAGATATTAAAAAATTCTTTAATAGGTGTGAAGATATGATCTCAAGCTTAATCTAGTAAAATTTGCATTTGGAGATCCATCAGGAAAACTTCTGGATTTTATTGTCAGTAGAAGGGGGTTTGAATTGGATCCTTCCAAAATAAAACATATTCGAGAGTTTCCACTTCAAAAAAATAAGACTGAAGTCATGACTCTACTTGGGAGGTTGAACTACATCAACAGGTTTATTGCTCAACTCAGCCACTTGTGAGCCTATCTTCAGAATTTTTAAAAAGGATGTTGCTGTCAAATGGACGGAGGATTTTCAACAATCTTAATTAAAAAAATATGGAGCAAGATATTTACTATTTATGTGGTCAAGTACACAGTCTTGGAAAGGACATGTTGCGCCCTAACTTAAATAGCTCAAAAGTTAAGGCATTACCTTTTATCTTACACAACTTACCTCATATCTAGGATGGATCCTTTGAAGTACATATTTCAGAAGCCAATGCCAACTAGAAGTCTCAAAAATGGAAAATCTTGCTCACTAAATGTGACATTATATGTATTACTTAAACTACAATGAAAGCTCAAGCGCTGGTAGACCACTTGGAAGAAATTCCAGTCGATGGTAACTATGAACCATTGGATACACTTTTTTTTTGATGAAGATAATAACTCGGTTGAAGAACTGGATCCATATCAAAATTAGTTGAAGCAATTATACTTGGATGGATCAATCAACACAAAATGCACATGGATTGGGGTAATTCTCATATCACCCATTGACAAGCATTACCCAACAACAGCTCGATTTCGTTTAATTTGTAAAATAACACAACAAACTGTGAGGCTTGCATCATGGTTCAAAATATGGAAATATATTTGGGTGTGCAAGAACTGATTGTGTTGGTAGATTGTGATTTGCTTATTTTCCAACCTCAAGGCAAATGGAAAACTCAAGACCTCATGCTTCTTCCATACAGACAATGCGTGGAAGATCTTAGGAAAAGGTCCTGATCCATCGATTAGAGGTACATCTCTAGATTTCATAATTAATTGGCAGATGAATTGGCTACTTTAACCTCAATGCTTCCATATCATGGAAACACTTACTTCACTCCCTTAAAGATTCCATTTCGGGACAAACATGGGTATTGTAACATAGTGGAAATAGAACCAGATGGTGAGCCTTGGTACCTAGACATAATGAAATTTCTGAACACATGGAGATATCCCGAGCATTCTAATAGAAGCCAAAAAATAACTATTAGTCGTTTGACTAGTGGTTTCTTTTTTAGCGTGGAAATTTATATAAACGAACCCCGGATTTGAACCTATTAAGATGTGTGGATGTTAAAGAAGCAGAGAAGATCGTGAATGAATTTCATGTTGGGGTGTGTGGTCCACGCATGAACAGATATATCATTACGAAAAAGATACTTAGAGCAGTATATTATTTTGTTAACATGGAACAGGATTACTTTCGCTTTGTACAAAAATGTCATCAGTTCCAAATTCCTGGTGATCTAATTAAATAAGCTCCTTTAAAGGTGCACTCAATGGTCGCTCCTTGGCTCTTTGTTTCATAGTGAATGGATGTCATCAAAAAAATTGAGCAAAAATATTCTAATGGACATCTATTTATTTTGGTCGCAATTGATCAATTTACCAAATGGATGAAAGTGATCACTTTCAAAGTGTTCACTTAGAGATATCATAACAAATAATGAATAAATCCTTAATAGAAATTTAATTAAAAAAGTATGTGAGTAGTTTAACATTGTGCATCACAATTCTACTCCATACCAGCCAAAAGCCAATGGTGCTTTGGAGGCTGCCAACAAAATTATCAAAAAGATTCTCAACAGGATGGTTTGAGGCACTAGACAATGTCATGAGAAGCTTTCTTTTGTACATTTTGGATATCGCAAAATAATGCACACCTCGATTGGTGGAACTACTTATTTTCTAGTGTATGGGACCGAGGCTGTGATACCATAGGAAGTAAAAATTCCATCTCTTCAAATTATTATCGACGCTGAAATTGGAGATACTGAATAGGTCAATATTGACTAAAGCGGCTCACATTAATAGACTGTTTTGGTCATCTTTATAGCAAAGGATGACTCATGCTTACAACAAAAAGGTGCACCCAAGACACTTTGAAGTAAGTCAACTGGTATTAAGTGCATTCTCCAAATGAGCCTTGTACTTTACTGGTGTGGAGAGAAAAATCCTTTCTTTGGAAATTTGAATTTCGTTAGACCTGATTCTGCAAGAAACCCTTTGGTGTTTGGTCATAACCAAAAAAATCAATATTCCAGGATTTATAGAAAACTGGGGCATTATTTTTTTTAAATTTTATTTTGATAGTATAGTGTCAAATTGTAATTCAATTTATGATTCAATTCTAGCAACTGACATCATGACCAACTTTTACAATGATAGATTTAGTGTGTCTTGCATGGACTATTGATCATCAGAGACAACATTGTTCAGTAAAAAATAAAACATATAAGTGAAAACCCTTATGGGCACCATCAAAAAGGAAAACAAATATAAATGAGAAAGTCTCATCGGTGAAAGCCTTTATAGGAACCATTAGCCGACAAGAGGGAAGATCATATCGGTGAAGACCCTTGAGTACACCTTAATAATAAAGAAGAGAACATCATGAAAAAAATACAAATTCGGAGAAAATTGCAAATAAAACAATTTCACGACATCTCTGCATGAAGGATACATCGATCCATTTTTAATTGATAATGATTCAGATTCTAAGAACTAGAAAACTCAAAAGAATCATGGTCAAGTCCAAAGTGTGTGTTATTATTCACTCAAGTCGACATATGCCTCCAGATAACTTCTCTTTCTCATTTTCCTTCAAAAAGGAATGTACATTCTTATGTTTGTAGTCATTATTGATCCTATCTTTCACACTCTTATGTTTATATTTTGTAGTCTTTTCGGTATAGTCTCTTGAAAAACTAAGGTAAAAATTGCAAAGATTACTGTGGTCTCCCAAATGTAAAGCTCAGTACCCGAGTTGGCATGCCATCAAGAAAGGACTAAAAATGCCTTAAATGTACATTGAAAACACGTAAAGGAACACGATATAGTATCTTCAGTCATGACAAAAGTTTAAAAAGAAAAGTTCATTCTTTGGGATATGATATTTGGTTGTACCAAAGATCAAGGACCCTGAATTGACAAAGCGGAAGCTTCAAAGGTTGTTCAACAAAGGATTTGGAGTAGAGTTGGAGAAATCGGTAAGTAGTATGGTCCAGTCATTAGAGCATCAAGGCCAAAAACAAAAAAACACTTTAAACTAAAAAAATTCTCTTCCTTTTTCTCAACACCTGAACGAAAGAAAATGCGGGATTACAAGTCAAAAATCAAATATCACGTAAAGGAATTTCTCAAAAATCTTCACCTATTTATTGTTTCATCTCATGCTATTTACATTCTTGCCTCTAAATAAGAGAGATTCAGTCCGTACACATCAGTCTAAACTTTGTTTAACACGCACTCAATCATTATTCATGTGCATTACACACCATTCGGAATTCATGTACAGAACGCACCAGTCATAGTTCTGTGAGATAAGCACCCATTCTTTACCCTTGTGAAATATGCAACAGTCTAACTTATCTACAATACACATCATCTCAATTTTGTGCAATACACATCAATCTGAATTTCGTGCAAATATGCACTTCTCCTTTATTCACGTAGCAAACACACCAGTCTTTCTTTCATGAGAAAGACACACATATCAAAATCACATCAATACTGCATTTATGTGCAATACATACTAGTCTTTCTTTCATGTGTGATGCACACAAGTTCTTATTCACATGCAATACACATTGATTCTCGATTCATTGACAATACACATTATATGCATATCTTGGGAAATACTCACCTACATTCATGGGCTATACACACCATCTTCAAATTTTGGGGTAATAAAACAGTCTTAGGTCAACCCAGAATTATAATACGTCTTATTAGAAACTCTCAAGGCAATACACCTCATTTCTCCTTTTCTTTCTAGGAATATACGTCCTAATTCAAGATTCTCATTTGTTTCTTTTCTTGAAAGAAATGCATCCTATTCAAGTTATTCATTCTGTGATCTTGAGTTTTGAGTATTAAGTGCCAACTCAAGTCAAAACATGCACCTGAGAATGATCCACAAGTTGCCAAGAGATCATCAAGATCAATCTTAGAGATAACACAGTAAGCAAGTCGAAGATCAGTACAAAACTCTAAGAAACACATCAAGGAGGGATCTTGTAACTCCTATATTGTAATAAACAAAGTTCTCTAACTTTTTTTAATGTAAATATAGACAATAGATGATGATAAACAATAAGACACACTCTTTTGACCACAACATCTAATAGCATTGGCTATCAACTTTTCTTGATCTACATTGACGTGTTGTCCTTTTAATTAAGGATATGTCGATAACCTCTGAAGAATGGATTGGTCATCGTTCTAAAAACGTCTTCAATGAATTTTGTAAGAGTCAAAATTAGCGACTTCTTTCACTTGAAGGCTCTTCATGTTTCCAACAAAAGAGGGGCATGTTGTGAACACCTAATTCTTGACGTGTTTATTTTACTCCTATAATATATAGTAAGGTCTTTTCTATAATAAAATATTATAGTGTGGATTTCCATTACGGGTTACTCTCACCCATTATCTCCATTACTATCCTCTATTATAAAGATAATAATAACCTCCATAACCTCCAACTTTATTACCATTATTTTTGTAACCTCTCTTCCATAACCTCCTCAATTATATTCATGTAAATGTCATATTTATGACTAACCTATTGTATGCCTATATGTTACACTATAAATTGAGGCATAAGGGTGCATATTGTATACAGTTGAAGACATTTAGTAATAAGAAAAGCTCTCATTTCTTTTATACCCCTATTTCTATATCTTTCATCTTCTATATTTCTTGTCTTGTTTTGCTTTTATTTTACGGCATTTTCTTATGTTTTTGTTTTGTATTATTTTTGGGGGTTGTTTGTCTTTAATTGTATGGAAGAAATATCTATATATACACCTTTATTTCCATAATTTCCCTTATTCCCTACCATTTTAAAATATTTCCAAAATCCCTTATTTTATCCAATTCTCAAGTAAACCGATACATTACTCCTAACACAACAAACCCACATTTCCCCTCCTAATTTTGTTGTCCTGACAAAAATATAGAGACCAGATGAGACCGCCGTCGTTGACCTCTCAGAGGTCGCAGACAAGTCTACATATGTCATTCTTACTTCATCTATGTTAATTTTAGCAAAAAATTTGAAACTTTTTGTTTCCTAACATGCTTACATAACATTCTATTACATATATAATTGTTCACCATTAACCATGTAACATTAAGATCATCAAATAAAAGAAGTAGATTATTAAAATGATAAATATGTACTTGCCAAAATTGCACCAATACAATTTCTGAACAAAAAAGGGAAAGAAATGGTAGTGTAAAATACTCCACTAAGTCAATCCTACAACTAAGCTATAATGTAAATGGGCAAGCATCCTCGAAGGCATGAGGGCCAACCAAGTCCGGATGAATGCTCGACGTCCAGATAGCTGCAACGTTGATCTTGTATCTCTAGCGTCTACCTCTGCCTGCACCTAAATGTATAGAATTGTATACGGGTTAGTACACACTTGTACTAAGTATGGGTATATGCAAGCACACACCAAGGATCTGCATGAGTAAGAATAGCTCTTTCCTAGAAACATGATTATAGCAACTAAAGTTAGTGGACTTGCCAAATTCAGATTAGGAAATTGAGTGAACTTTCCATATTTTGATTAGAAAATTTTATGAGCTTTCGAAATTTGGATTAGGAATGTTATGCCATGAGAGTAACATGCACCACCATACTTAACATTTTGCACATAACACACAACAGCGTACATATAGAACATGTAATAATTCATATAACACATAACGTTGTTCATATCATTTATTCGTATGCCATGAGACCTTGGAATCATGGACTTGACATAAAGACTTCCCAAAATGAGGGCTCAACATATGTGACCTCAACTATGGAATCTAATTTATCACACACATAATCTGCTTTGTTCATTCATACGTACTCCATTTCATCATTCATGGGTTAATGTAAACACCAGCTACACCTTGGATGTATTTGAAGGCTTTCATCGGGTTCGTTGTGCAATGACCAAGAATTACCTAATGTCATTAATTCAGTCTAACTCACCTCTTGATTATCCTATCCTCACAACTTTGGTATCATTCGTTTCATTATGTGTATCATTAGAGGTTGGCCTCATTCATTCATTGGGAACTTTAAATTTAAACGATATAGATCGTGTGAGCATCAAGAAATCCTGTGTCATAAAACTCCAAAGAAAAAAGAGGTGAAATCACCGGCCAAAGTGACCCAAAACATGTTAGCGTACATGGGAATTGAACCCCGACCGATCCCTATATTGACAGTATAGGTTCAAAGACTAGGAGATATAATGAGACTCATACACGGCATACCGAACAGTCTCATCTCATAAGAGTTACCTGAACCTCCGGCCTTTCAATAAAAAGGCATCACCACTCATATCTAGTCTATCGGCGCTCAGTATAAAGTACCACTAAATTCAACTCATATGTCATGGAAGCTGGCTTCTAGTATGAGGACATCATACCTCAATAGATTATTTATGATCGCATCATTAGTATTAAGTGTGTTGATCTCAATACTTTTATTAGAGTTTTCATTGAGAGTCTCATCATTAACTTTACACTCTCATAGGTGAGTACGTTTTGGTAACATTTACTTAGGCTCATTTTATATTGCTCTCATATTTTACGTTAGCCTCATATCATGTTGTCACCCCATTCATTAACATTAAAACATTTGCTCTTCATAATTACGCACCCTTTTTTACGTGAAATTTCATTTCATCATATGCCAATGCGCTTGTCCATTTGGTGTGTTTCACACTCTTACTTAACCCCTTCTAGTGTTTCATCATTTCATTTTTCATTTCATCATTTCATTGTTCATATCATCATTTCATTGTTCATTTCATCATATGAAAATGCACTTGGCCATTTGGTGTATTTCACACTCTTACCTAACCCTTCTAGGGTTTCATCATTTCATTGTTCATTTTATAATATGCCAATGCACTTGGCCATTTAGTGTATTTTACACTCATACTTAACCCTTCTATGGTTTCATCATTTAATTTCATACATCTTAGGTTCACTTATTTTAAACGTATGCTAGACTTATAGGTCTACACATACAAGCTAAGAAGCTTCATTCATAGTTCGTTTAAGTTATTCATGTCTTCCTAAGATTATGTGGAATAATTTTTTAATAGGTGGAATTATTTTTGAACATTTAATTCACGTATGACTCATGAATAAATACCGAATATGGGCAAAGGAACCCCAATTCGAATACCTTGTACAACACTTACATTATTCATTGATTTTATTTTTAGTCCACATTACATTGGGACCCTAGATCGAGCCCCCCAACATCAACATTCCCTCTTTATATTTCTCCTTGCAATATTCTTTTACTTGGCTGAGGGGTTGTAGTATCGAACCCCCACAACCCCTTTTATTTTTTTCATTAAATTCTCCTTGTCCAATTCACATAGACCATGAGGTTGTGGGATCAAACCATCACAACCTCTATTTATTTTTCTTTTATTTCGCAGCCTGCCTAGAGGTCGTGGGTTTGATTCCCACGCCTCATATTTTATTTCTTTTTTTTAATTTTTCCTTTCTCCTTTACTCTCCTTCAAAGCTTTGAGGTCGTGGGTTCGATTCACACACCTCACCTTTCTTTTGTTTTTTTATTTTCCCTTTCTCATTTACTCTCCTTTGCAACATTGAAGTCGTGGTTCGATTCCCACCCCTCACATTCCTATCTTTTATTTTTTTCCTTTGCTTCTACTCGCTTCCTGGAGGTCATGGGTGCAATTCCCACGCCTCAAATTTTATTTTTATTAATTTTTGGACTTTACTTTTCAGCCAGAATACCCATGATCAATCCCCCTTGACCCCACTTCCCTTTTCACGTTTTAGTGCTTTTCAAGGGTGAGGTTGAAAATTATATTCCTAATGACCTCACCTAATTTATACCTATTTAAATTTCCATATTTATACATCTGTGTTTAGCCGAAAACAACTTATAATTTTCTGGAAATTTTGTCACATTTTCCAGCTCACTTCCATCAACATAAACTTGAATTCATAGGGTAATTTGTATATCATTTAATACGTTTGGGATGCATTGTTCATCGATTCGTTTAGCCAAAAGATTTATACTTAAATCAGCCACACTTTCATTTTAATGAACATCACGATTTACAAAGGCTTATGCACGTAAAATAACAATCTAAACATTATCAATTTTGGAGCCTTAATCCGATAACACATAGTCACTGCCACATTTTTGCACACACATGCACATAGTTTCGGAACACATATGTTATCTTTCATATTATTTCAAGTACAAAAATATATTTATATTCATCAAGAAAACATAATATACACCTAAATATACCATCAATCATACCCACCCTACGATTCATTGGGAGCTAGTGACAGAGGTATGCAAAAGGGGAAACAATCCTAGTTTTTCGGATGAATAATATGAACCTTAATGGGTCTCTTGGAAAAGGGACCAATAGAAAAGAAAACCCATACCTTTTTGATTTTAAAATCTTGACTTTTTGCCCAAATACATCACCCAAGAACACGTCTAAGCCTCCTCAATATCAAATCCTCTCGAATGACAACCTCCCTTAGCCTAGTGTGCGATTAACGTTTATTTTCTTGTGATTTCGTGTGAGTCTTCAAGTGTGAATAACTTGGTTTATTTTTTTCTGATTTTGTATATTAATTTATCAGAGAAAATACATGATAAAGAATAAGAGAGATTGAGCGTGAGAGTGTACAGTTAAACGAGAGAGTGAGAGTTGTAGGATGCTTAGGAGTCTAGTTTTAGGACTTAGTAAATAAGGTTTTGTTTATTTAAAAAAATCTTATTTTCATTTTATTTTAAATCGCCTAATGAATAATTATTATTAATTAATTACATCTATTCAATAGCTTAAATAAAAATCACTTTAATTCATTGTTTCCCCCTAGGTTCGAACCCGGGTGGAGCAAGACTTCACTTCAAGAGCCCAATTTTGGATCTCTCTCCCCTAATTGCCCCTCAACCTTATTAATTAAATAATTAATTACATATTTAGGATAATTACGATACTACCCTTATCCAGGAAAAAGACCATATTACCCCTAGACCGTTCCAACCTAAGATTTCCTCTTTTTAAGTCCTCTAAAGAATCCTTCGAGTAAATCTTCGTATATGAGAGCCCTAAATGATTGGAACAAAAAATTCCAATCTCAACTAACTACCCAAGTTTGTTGGCTTGGCTGTAGCAAGGGTTCCAAGGTCTGGTTCTACGCGCATCAATCTGTGTGAACCCTGGTCTAATCATTTGCATTCTTAACACATTAAGCATTTCTTATCTTATCCATATTTAGTGTTATTACATTTTCTCCTTAAATCACTCCCTTTTTTCACTCCCATAATCTTATTAGTTAAATCCTTCATCCCATTTTGAATTTCAAAAGTTTCTTTCTCTAGTACAATAAATTTCAAATCTCTAAATAGGTAGTTTTATCTTCTCCATTCTACTGTTCTTCATTTTTTTTACAGTTTTCATCTTCTTCATCTAATATTGATTGAATTAAACTCATCCAAGATTAACAATACTAGTGCTTAGAAAAATGACGTTCCTAATTTCTATGTCATTGCTGATTTCAGTCCCTAATATTAGTCTTTATTTTTCTGTCGAGGTGAACTTTTCTGATTTATTTTTGGTTTGGATGTACTTGGATATTGTTCCAATGGTACATGAGAGAAATAAATGATTGATTATCTATCCAAAATAAACCATATCATATCATCAAGTTGTAATGGATATTAGATATATGTTTTTGACATATGTTTGACATTGTCCTTTTGTTAGTTGTTTCAAAAATATGATATATTAATGAAAAAATTGTGTTCTTGTATTATCATGTATCATAAGATAGAGTATTATATAGATACATAAAATTTTAATTTTATTTTTTTAGGATATTATAAATTTATCAAGTTATAAAGTTCACATTATAGAATGAGTTGTAATATGCAGAATCAGTGGCGCAGCCAGCCCTCTGTTTGAGGGTTCACATTGGCAAAAATTTTTACTATTCATACATGGTTAAAATAAATTTTCTTGTATATATAATAGATGTTGAATCCCCTTCTATTAGTTCATGCGTTTAATTCTTCACATATTAAACTGCCTTATTAAAAACCCTAGATCCGCCACTTTGCAAAATGTTGTATCATATACAAGGTAGTTATACTTGATATATAATATTGTGTATATGAAGTATAACTAGCTTCAAGTATAAATTTTTGATATTCTTGCACTATATCAAGTTGCAATAAGTACACATATAAAATACACAGTTAAAATACTTTATATTTGCGATTGTGTATCATATACATAAATTTAATAAGTATCAAATTCAAAATTTTGTTGAAGTGTAACAGATTCACACATTAGTTAAAATTCAAGTTACTAACTTCACTGTTTATCATTTTGTTTAGATTATTTGCATACATGATACGCAATCCAAATATGAAAAACTAGTATGGGAGAGGCAAAGGCAAGATACGTAAGTGAAAGTGAGGATCCACCAAGGCCTAAGAGTTAATTCACAACACTAACTTTATATGATTTGGTTAATGTAGAATGGAAATTATCTGGCAGTTGTTTAACATTTTGTTACAGTGTTATTGTTTTTGAGATACATTAACTCTAGTTTCAGAGTTTGTTATTTATATTGTTTTAAGATACTCGTACTCAAGTTTTAGAAGTTTTCTCTAAAAATTTATTTATTTTGACTTTATGTTTCATTATTTTTAGTTGTTATTTGCAATATGAATTTTCGTACACATTTGTCTTATATAAATTAATACAAATTTGAATAAAATTAAGCATCAAATTCATTAATGCATAAACATACAATATTATTTCTTCTCATTATTTTTAGTTAACTGTTGATACATTTGACATCTAGCTAACGTAATGTAATTTATATCTTGATTGTTTATTCAATTATGTATTTACTTGATAATTTTGTTTTAGTTAGTGGTGTATTGACTTATTGTTATGAATTATTAGTCATAGTTAGTTCCTGATTCATTCATGTATCTAATCGACAAATTAATTTTTACTTAATGTGATAAATTTAAGGATACACTTTATTTCATTTTACATACTACTTTTTCGCAACATTATTGTATCATATACCGTTTAATATAGATCAAGATACATCGTATAAAATGTATCTGAACCGTACTGAGTGGTACCACCGTAAGAGTACTGAGACAGATCCAAACGTAAGCAAATTAAAGATATTCATGACCATCATCACATGATTTTTTTGGAATTAGAAATCGAAGCAGAAGTCCAAACATTTAAAAAGGCTGAAAAAATAAATTGTTGAATTGAATGCAATTAGCTTTACGATTAAAGACTCCCACTCTTTGTATTCTCTAATTAGCTTGATTTATTCTTCCTTATCTATTCTCTCTTACTTCTCAATTTCATCCTGATGAAGAGCGATCCATACGTGGATTTTTTCCGTGGTTTACCAGAAAACAAAGTCTCCTACAGACATAGGACAGAACGTCGCACCTTTCACCATCTTTGCTAAGTTTTTGAGTCCTCTCATGATATGACCCGAAATGTCATTCTTAGAAATTTTTATAGATTTACCGTTTCATCCCCTTAGATTTATGTACAGAGGTTTACTTTTTGAGTACCCTGTGTTTTGGTACTTATCCCTTGCTTCTATAATTTTTTGTAGGTTACTAAGACGGAACTTTGGGATATATTCTCTCTCTTTTTTTGAGGGTTTTTTTTTTCTTTCAGATTTGTGAGATTTGTGAGTTAGTTTTTTGTCATGTTAGTAGACCTTCTTGCTCCTGTATATGATATTATTCTATCGTGGAAATAATCGTATGAGACGTATATTTTCTTTTAAGTCAATTGTAAACTTTAGAAGCTTGTACACGTGACAACCATGTTTTGGGGGTTCAATTTAAGTTAATAGTAGAATATATTCATTTTAGTGTAACGGTTTTGAGTTTTAGGATGACTTATCTTGGTGGCTATAAGACATGTGTCATCACGTCTATATTTGGATTTTAATAACTTTAGCTCGTGAAAAGATTGTGTTGTGATAAGAAAATCTCTATAATATTTTGAATGGTAAGCATTATGAGAGTGTGGTGGTTGATTGAAACTTACTTTTGGTTGTAGCCGGTATCGCTTCAGAATGTTATCTACTCTATCTAAGAAAAGATTCTTCATAATTGTTGTGTAATGGTCCAGCAGGTTTCTTTTTAGATTGAGTTAATAGGTTAGCTCGTTACTTGATAATCTCTCTTGATTTATAAACCTTCCAAAGTTTGATTCAGAAGTTTAGTTCTTAATAGTTGTTCTTGATGAAACGGTTGCAAAGATATAGATAGTTGAATACATACTTATAGTTCATAATTTTGACTTTTGGTAGCGTCGGCTATTCTTCCTTCTCCTTCTTTATGCTCGAGGACGAACATGATTTTTAGTGGTGGATAGTATAATTACCCGAAATGTCGTTTTTACAAATTTTTCAAGAATTACCATTTCATCCCCTTAGCTTGTGTTTAGAGGTTTACTTGCTGAGTACCATGTGGTTTGGTACTCAACCCTTGCTTCTACAATTTTTTGTAGGTCACTAGCCCAGACCTTTGTGATATATTCTCTTCTTCTTCGAGGATTTTTTTGGAGATTTGTGAGGTCGATGTTCGTCTCTCACAAGACCTTCTTACTCATGTTTATGATTCTGTTCTACTCAAGAAACAATGTTATATGAGACTTATGTTTTCTTTTAATTCAATTGTAATACTTTAGAGGCTTGTACACAAGACAACCAGGTTTTCGGGACATAATTTAAGTTAATAGTAAATTTTTCGTATTTTATTGTAATGGCTTTGAGTTTTAGGTTTACTTGTATTGGTGGGATAAGACGAGTGTCATCAAGTCTATTTTTGGGTCGTGACATCTGAACTCGGGACACTAGTATAATCTTGTTTCATTAGATTCATAAATGAAATAGATTGCCCAATAACCTTCATAAATCACCTCACTAACCCAACCTCAACAAAATCGATATATTCCTCTTTTACAATGACTTTTTTTTAATTAATTGAATTTACAACTTTTACGACTGTAATCCTCGATGGAGAACCCGTGATTTGGAAAGTTCAAATTTGTGACTCTGTTAGGTATTGGATGGATTGTTTACATATCGTTTGACATGAAATTTCAAATGTTGTCGTTACAGAATTATGTTAATTTTTTATTGTTAAGCGCAAAAACACCATATTTGAGTGTATATTAAATTATGTAATGACCGGGGAATACCCACTACAAGTTATCGGTGTTGTCGATCTATCGGAGGTCTTGGATAAGCCTCTTAGCATTTATTCATTGCATAGTCATAGAAATTTAGCAAAAAATTTAAAACTTTTCATATCACATCATATGCTAGAACATCTTTCATATATGAAATATACCATAAGAATATAGCTAGACTCGAAGCCTGTTTTTCCATCCCAGACTCAACATCTAGAGTAAAATAGGGACACGACTCTTAACAATATAAAATAATAAGCTAATTGCTACATAAACATAAAGAACATCTTGACATAGGAAATCCTTGAATCATAGGGATCCCTTTCTTTTAACTTAGGAGAACTATCCTAGCCCTTCAATTAGGATACAACCTGTTGTCATCACCACTTACATTTTCTGTAGAAAGATGAAGAAGAATGGTATTAGTACAAAAATGAAATAAGTATGGAAACCAGGCAAAAACATGAGTTAAAAGAGGAAATTTAGTTAGAAATCATGTATCATGTCTTTATAGTAAAACTTCATGAACATTAGTATAATAAGCAAAAGATAGTTCACATATTTAATATAGACATGGATATCACTCATAACCATACATGAAGCCACTTCATCACATTGAAGCCATAATCTAAACATAAGAATCATCACCTAAGACAACCTCCCAGTACCACTAGTGCAATCTACAAGTGGCATCCCATACTGCCACTCACACCAACTGATCCTAGGAAGTCACCCTACACTTAGGCACATCACATTTTATAACATACCGCACATGCACTTAACCTTGGACATAAGACCAACATAATTCATTCACATGAGAAATGTTTTATTCATTACATCTTATTCATAACTCATTTAGTTCATATCGTAGGTAAACCACCCTCATAAACCCTTCACATGCTTTCTTGTACAACATATACATGGAGTCAGTCACATACACCCACATGTACCAAACAAACACATTTAGAAACCACAAGTTTAATTGACATGCATAATAATAATTCATGTCTTGACATAAGTAAAGTCAATTGTGACATGTATTCATGCTAATCATGCCTTAAACATAATAATTCTTCTTAAAGAAACCTCATCATAACTTCCCTTACAGTTCTCTTGTTGAATGTATAAATACGGTCCATAGTCAATACTACACTAGGTAGTCTTTCAAGTAATCATGACAATTATTTATAATCTTATCTTATTTCGTTTCTTAACTTTAGGTATGCTTAGCCATAACCGATATAGACTATGAGAGCTACATAGAATCCGGTGTCGTATAACCCCGCATCAAAAAAGGGTGTTCTACTTTTCAAGGTAGAACCTACATATTAGATATCTAGGTGAATCATGTAGTTATATCCTACAGGGCCACGTAGTTAAGGGATAGTGAGATTGCTTCTAGAAACTAGACCTATTGCATTAGCGGAGAGGCTTCCATCTCATGAGTATCACTTGGATTACCCAACCAATTGCATTAGCAGAGGGGTCTTTTCCTCAGTGTACATATCCACTCGGTGATAAGCTTAAACTCCCTTTATAATATATATAATCTTTTCTTAATCATTAGTTCATAAAAAAGTCTTCAGGATCTTGCTCCTTCATACATCATATAGCTAAAAGGATTCTAAGATGAGAATGTCCATTCATAATAGAACCTACTTGATTTGAGAATGTCCTTTCAAATAAATTACCGTTATACAATCATGTATGTGTGCATACATAGTTTTACTTGATGTGAGAATTTCCTTTCAAATAACTTTATCATTCATACAATCATGTGTGTGTCCACACATATGTGAGATATACCTTCACATAAAAACCCCTAGGCACACATGTTCATTACATCATTAATCATATACTTACATGCATAGTAATAGGTAATAATGCATAGGAGAACTATACTTTCCTTAGTCACCATAAATCTGTCCTGCTCATAGACGTGCATGAAGTGTGTGTGTACATTGGTCAACATGATCACATAATGGCTATAACATAAATTTGAGGAAGCCACCCTATGAAGATCACAACACATGTATAACATTCCTCAAGTCTTAAGTCATACATATATAGAGTATTACGGACTATAGACTACCCACACTCACATTATATCATAGGAGGCAAGAACATATTCAACAATAGAATAGAAGACTCCTAGCATACTTTGATCACATATTCATCTAGGGATTTCATAGGTAGGTGTCATGCTAGAAGAGTATTCATCATCACTAATTATATAGACCACACCTAACCCTAACATGATCATCCACAGTCCTAAATAATGCAACTAGTGTGGAAGACTATACATATAACTTCACATAACATCAATTCACTTAGAACATTATACTATAATCAAGGGTTACACTCATAAACCTCATAACCACGAAATCATCATATTAATTCATCTTACATCTGATGCCTTTAAGGTCATGATTATCACATATAAGGATAAAGAAGAATGTAAACACCGCCATCATAAGTTGATCATACCACACAATACAATTAAGGGTCAATTCCATACTAGATAGAGAGATCTAGGTAAACTCACCAATTCTCCAAGTAATTCCACCTTAGATAAGTCCTCCACAATTCATATTTAATTTACATTGATAACAATAGTAATAGGAAATTCATCATAATCGAATCATAATTCAATCAACATAGAATCAAGATTATAAGACCCACATTATAGGCCAATTTGAGAAATTAGGAGGATCATGGGTTTTTCATGAAAATGGATTCAAATTTCTAATTAAAACAAAATATATTCATATATTCATCATAAGAATGCTTTTTAATTCAATTTGACAATGAACCCATGGCTAGATTAAAAATTGGGAATTTTTGTCTTTGAATCACTTTTAAAAATCATTGATTGAACTCCTTAGATGAAAGATTAACAAAGTATCAACGCTTACCATACCTTATTGATTCAATACCCATGAAAAATTGTATAAGAATAAAAATTCAGCCCCTAGATTGAACTTGAATTTTGGTCTGTAATGGAGGTTTGAGAGAATTATGAAGAGAAGAGGGTTTTGGGATTGTTATTTCATATAGGGTTTTAGGGTTTTGCCTTGGAAAAGGGGTTAAATAGTTCTTAATAACATATGATAACCGACACAAAAAGTTCTTAAAACACCTCCATACTTATTTGGACTTTTGACATGTCAAACTTAACTTTCATTTTCAGAATTTTCATCGCCGGAACAAGTCTGCAATGCGGAGCTGTTCCCAAATGATTTTTGGAATTAAATCTTGATAAAGTTAAGTCCACCACATGTCCTCAATACGAAGAGAGAATTTTTCCTTCGTAGGAACAACTCCGCGACGCGGACATGTTCGTTTACTGTACAAATTTTGCTGCCTTGAGCAGCTTGTTGGCCAATGGTTGGGTCCTCCTCAAGGATGCCTAGATTGATCCTTCGAGTGTCGTAACTTGATATTTTGACCCAAAATATGTCCCTCTAGGTATTAGGGTCATCCCCACAGACGTTATACTCCAAAGATTAGATAAAAACAATGTAAACATGTGATACACTCAAACTTACTTCTCAATAAGAAGTAAAGCGGTCGTGTCAAGTAAATAACCCAACTAATGAGGTTGGGATAGTTCCCATGAGGAAAATAGTTTAGACTTAACTTCAATCTATTATTACTATTGTTCACTCAACTACTTCCTTGGAGAGAAAAAATGATAAAAAGGGGGTTTTCTATTTCTAAATAAATGAAAATAACTATCAAAATTGAAGTAGACAATTAACAGCTTCAAATGTTAGAGTTTAATAAATTAGTAAAAGTAACTAAGGTTTACGTGTTCCCCACAGGTTCATAACTTGATAATTCTAACTATAACATTTCTTTCCTAGTATCTTGCATGCAAAGTGATGAGTTATGTATTTCTAAATACTTGGTCCGGTATCTAGAAAGTTTCACTCCGCACCTTGGTCGGGCTACGTGTGTTGCTATACTAACCCTTATATTTACCTCATATTAGGCATCATATTTGATATTTTACTAAGTTAAAACCTCGTACAAATCAATACTAGCCTATTAGATAGTATACACTAAATCTATGTTGATAATTCTTTTCCTATTATCTACATCCTTAGTCCGGCAAGTAGCATTAAGGTGAGTTCTAACGTTGGCCATATGCTTAAAAGACTTCTAAGCGAAAGAATTATCAATACATGCAACACACTATTCTAGAATTGTTATTTTAGTTAGGTTTTACCTCATTATTCGCCTATGGTTCCCACAAACCTAGTTATGGAATTTAGTTACCCATAGTCATAATCACAATATTCAAATATATGATATAAGAATTCATGCACTTAGTTCAATGAGAAAGAGTAAAATCCAAAAGTTTGCTTGATTATTTAACAAAAATCACCAACAATCAATTACTAAAATTAATTGAAGAACAAAGAGTCTAACAAAGAGTCTAAAAATAATCAAGGGTGTAACAAAGAATCTAAAAAAATTATCTAGAGTCTAACCTAAAAAACGACGTTTTTCGAACTACTTTTAAAAAAATAAAAACCTAATTAAATAAGGACTCTATTTGTTGGAAATCTGTCAACACGTGGCTTAATCGACGGACCTCGCGACGTATCGTCGTGGTCACGACATACCCCTATGGACTCCGTCGTCCCAAACTTGTGCAATTTCATCTTCTGCTCTCTTCACTACCCTCGACGACACATATGATGGATCGTCACAGGAACAATGGTTCATCGAGGGTCTCCATTCCAAAACACTTGAATTCTTTGAATTTTGTTACTATGACTACTTCTTTGATATTCATGACGATCCAGCAGGACGGACCGTCATAGGGTCACGCACTCCGTAACCCCACACTTGGTCAGACTTCCCCATCTTCCTTTAGCAGCTGCACTACGATGCGACCTACAGACCGTCACGGGAACGCCGGACCATCACAATCTCCGTAGGTGGTATCGTAGTATTTTTCGCTCAAAAATCTCTGAATTCATCTTTTAGACAGATTTCCTGCAAATAAAGAGAAACTTACATAAAAATTAGTACAAAAAGGCTTTTAGACCCACTAAACATAAGGAAAAAGCATTAGAAATACCGTGAAACCATGGTATATCAACACCCTCAACATAAATTCGTTTTTTGTCCTCAAGCGATGCACTATGACTCAATACAAAATCTTTGTACAATAGTATCCATGTCTTATCCTTTGTAATCATTTGGCTATCAATCCCGATCAATCTTATCATATTTATGCATGCTATCACTATTAGGCTTGAATTATGTGGAATCAGACCATGACACAGACTCACCATGCACTAACACCTATCCTCTTCAATTTCTCACCAAGGTGCCAATATATACGGTATTGCAACTAGCGTCCTGACTTCATAACAAAATCCTCATTTTTCACACAATGATTTTAGTTTCACTATAAGGATTACTTTTCAACACTTACTCTCAGAAGAAATTCACACTCATTCATATATATTACCATAAGCTTTCCCTTATTTTCACTGCTTTAAGATCGCTATACAACTCTTAGGATCACGATAGGACTTTCTTTGCTTGTAACATAGACTCAGGGTCAGGTAGGGTATATTTTGGTATACTTTAGCGACATTTTTCCCTCCTTGACCTATAGGCTAAACATACTATTTTCTATCATTTTATTTTGCCCAGTTTCTCATATTGTTTCACCTTGCAATTTTCCCTTCTTTCTTCATTTGTGTAAGTGACTCTCTTCTTTTCTTGCTTGTATTTCTTGTATATTTTTTTTCTTTACTTTTCTTTCAACTAATTCTTGAGTCACTTTACTTTTGTTCTTTCTCTCTCTTTGTTCTTTAAACCCTACTTTCTAGAGCATTCCTCATAATAGCCACCTTCAACTCATGGCTTAGCCATGAGTTAAAGTACACAATACCCAAAGTTGGGGCAGAGCCATAAAAAGGGTTGTTTACTGCATCAGCCACCCTCAACTTATGTTTTTTTCATAAGCTGAGGTGCACATGTCCAAGGAGGGACGAGGGCCAGCACATTATTCTCAGAAAAGGTCAGTTAGGATGAAAAATAAAGGTCTAGTTTAAGCTCAAATAAATTGGATCAAAGAAGGAGAAATTTCATTTGGTATTCTTTTATTTAGGCTAAAAATGGGCTAAACTAAATAAGGGACTATAATCCTTTCCTAATTGTCTATTACAGCTTACTTTTAGCAGGACTAACCAGGCAAGTTCTAGCTCAGTACAAATAGTGGACTATCAAAATATTCCTCACACTCACTTGACATCTCATTATTCTACCAGATTATCAAACACCTAGTTCAAATTTAA
The DNA here is from genome assembly GCA_027704785.1 of Solanum chmielewskii. Lineage (NCBI taxonomy): Eukaryota > Viridiplantae > Streptophyta > Magnoliopsida > Solanales > Solanaceae > Solanum > Solanum chmielewskii. Next base: position 14,683,802 of record JAKWIX010000327.1, read on the forward strand.
GACTTAGGGTCATACAGTTGTGTACCTCTATGTCATGCTTAGAGCCACACATTTATCAATTACTATACCTAGTCATGCATCATTTTCCATTTTATCAGGATATCATTTTAGCCATCATGCTTAATAATTAAACTATGTACACAAGATATAGACATGTCTGTTCAACAGAAAAAGTAAATAATCTCTTGAGGAAAAAGAACACATGCAAGAAAACCCCAAGAGAGGATAGTGAAAAGGATACTCAGACTTCACCCTAGAACTCACTTTCAATTTACCCAACCCCCAACAAAAATACATGCAATTGTCCCCAATGCATAAAAAATTGAAATAAAAGTGTGGTAGGCTAAGAAAACCTAGGGAGCAAAGCGCCAACGATCAGCAAGTTGGTGGGTCCGGTTTCACGAAACCCACTAGCTCTATAATCGGGACACCCTCTGTAGTGTACTCAGCATCAACAGCACTATCAGCAGTGTCTCCTGCTATCTCCAGATTTCTGGAGCTAGACGCCACAACAGCTAACTCTACTGCTCTCATCTAACGCGCCTCCTTATCAGCAAAAGAGGCTCTCCTCGTAGCCTCTATCTCATGGCGCTCCTTTTCCGTGTTCGAGCCTCATTCTCCTCTCGACCCCTACGTCTCTTTGCATGCTCTCGAGGGGGAGGTGGTGGAATCTCAGAAGAGTCGAATAAGGTCGCCATCACTGTGTCTTCAGCAGGATCTGCAGAAGGGGCCTCAATCTCAGGCACCCTAGCCTCTAAGATCTTGTCGATGTCTGCCCGAAGACTATCGACCACAGCCTAAAGGGTCGACATATCCACCTGAGGGGATGGTCGACTTAACACCCACAACTAAAAAGCATCCAAGCGCTGATGAACCTCAGCGATCTTCCATTTTGTGTGCTGGACCATTCGCCGCTCCAAGCGCTCTTCTGCCTCAGCAATTGACCTCTGCATCCAAGGCTGGATGTGATGTAGAAGTGTAGCCATTTATGCCTCTAATTTCTGGACCCTAGAAAGCAGGACCAAAGCGGGGAAAGAGGCTGAGCGAGAGAAGTTCGGGGCAGTGCTACTACCCGGGATAGACTCGACCGGGGTAGTTTCAGTTGAAGCCGCCTGCGTAGCCGTGCGGGCCTGTGCTACCGTATCAGCCAGATTGTCACCAAATGGAGGCAACTCTGAACGGGAACCTCTGTGTGAAGTCAACTCATCGGCCTCATCAGGGATGAGGCCTATATCAATAGTGATCAACGTGGTCTTGAGCTGATCAACGTGCCATATAGGCACACCTGCAGACCTGCATAGAGAAAATATCATGCACGGGAAAGGGTAAGTAGTTTTGACCTTAAAATCCCTCTCGTGCATGACCGTCTGTAGAATCCAAGCAAAATCCTATATTATCAGCGGTTGTGCGGAAAAGGCAGTGGCGGACAATCAACAACAAAAACCTAGCTTTGAAGGTCAGATTAGCCTTCTTGATGGCTCCCTTCGGCTCGGTCACCCAGTCAGCACCCTGTCCATCAACGGACAAGTGCAGGGCCATCAACCTTTTGGTGGTCTCTCTCAGCGATGGCTCACGCAGGAATTATCCATCTTTGACAATCTGCCCTCGGTAGTCAAACTCGGCAGTGAAAGGGGTCCGGTTAGCATCAACATTCTCGCCGTATATATAATGGCGAATGGTTGGCAGAGAGTTATCAACCTGATTGTCACGTACTAGAAAAAGCTTTAGTTGGGACTATTTGGCGGGGGCAGCCCGCCTATCAATCTTTGATCAGAGAGTCGCTACATAGGAGGCATAGAACTCTCGGATCAAATCTTCACTATAACGTCCCAAAAGACGCGCTGTCCACTCCAGTGGATGTCTGGTGAAGAGATTGTGGATCTCTCGCATCGTCGGGAGACTTCCCGTAAGAACCCGCCGCTCCAATGAAAATGTCCAAGTCATGACTCCTTTGTCATTCAAGAACGTTGCATTGGAATATACTTGATACACCCCATCGACACACCACCGGTTTGGCTGGTCGGTAACCGTGGTGAGAGCACGAGTCGGTGATCGTGTGTGGATTCCTAACTATCAGCCTCATCAAACGAGGAAGACTGTGCACTAGTGGAGGGTGCAGGGACCTCAGTAGATCCAGAGGCTTCTTCCGACCATAAACCTCCTAAGAAGTCAAACGCTCTTTCTTCATTAGTAGCTGACCCAGAAGGTGTGTCGGTCAGTGTACAGTCCTCATAAGACTGGGAGGCGGTGACTACGCCGGACTCCACTTTTTTGGATGTGGCTCTGGCAGCACGTGCAGCTCGGGATGGGATGGAAGTGTCTGTGGGGCACGTACTCGGGGTAACGCTCATCATTAGAGAAAATGACCAGGCGGGCAGATGGGGCGACAAACTTCAATCGCTCGCGTGCATAGATTCGATCTTGTTATAGTTCCATAATAGATAGTACCCATAAAGAATCAATATTAGATCTAGAAGGAGCAAACAAGACAAGAAAAACCACACAAAATAAATACAAGAGTTAAGATATAATGACATTTCTATAGAAACAGTGAAACACTACGAACTAGGTGACGGCTCGTCGTGAGTACGACGGACCGTCACGGGGTCCGTCGTGTGTTTCTTAGAATATATTTATATGTAGAACCCTGAAGGAGAGTCTGTGACAAGTAGGATGGTATATGCAGCACGGACCGTCACAAGTACAAAGGTCCGTCGTAAGTGTCTGTCAAAGGACACTTGAAAAAAATATGGAGACCCTTAGGAGAGGGGTCTCTGACCATCATAACGGTCATGCAGGACGGACCATCGAGGGTATGACGGTCCGTTGTAGCTGAGGACACGTGGAATAAGTATGTATACCCTTAACAGAGGGGTCTCTAACCATTATTACGGTCATGCAGGACGGACCTTCGAGGGTATGATGGTCCGTCGTAGTTGTCCGTAAGAGGAAACTTGGAAAAAGTATGGACACCCTTTACAGAGGGGTCTCTGAACGTCATAACGGTTGGGAAGGACGGACTGTCATGGGTATGATGGTCCGTCGTACATATCCGTTGGAGGAAACGTAGAAAAATAGATAGACCTTTCGGAACAGGGTATTTGAAAACCAGAACGGTTGTGCAGGACGGACCGTCGTGGGAATGACGCTCCGTCGCATGTGTCTGTTGGAGGACACTTAGAAAAAGTGAGAGACCCTTAGGAACAGGGTCTCTGACAACCAAATAGGTTGTGCAGGACAGATCGTCATGGGAACGATAGTTTGTCACATAGGTTTGTTGGTGGACACTTAGCGAAAATTGGACAGTGGGGTGTTAGGGCGGTTGGAATGGACCTAATGAATGTTCGTCGTTGGTACGATGGTCCGTCATCGGGGTCTCGTTTAGTAACTCAGTGATAGAACTGGGGATGCCCCATTTGTCCCCTATGACCCAAATAGTATTGTTAGTGCTTTAACCTACATTTTTCTAACTCAAAAACCTAATAAACTAGCAATGCTAAAGCAACTATTTCTATAGTTTTAACACGGTAATTTTGAGGATTCTCACGTAGGTCATACAAAATTTGTATTAAAGAGTGAACCCATCAATAAGAACTAGACTAGTACTAATAGATAAACAAAAAATACAAGGTAAATGGGAAGAAATCAGAGACACATACTTGAGAATATGAGAGAAACAAGCAAGAAAGGTACTTACTAGTCAAGTAGAGACCCACACTAGCAGACTCTGACTAGAAGATAGTGAATTTTTAGGAATTGGGGAATTTGGAGAAAATGATCGATTTTAAGAGAGGGGGGTTATGATCTTTGGAAGTTTAAAAGGGAGGGAAATGGGAGGAAGAGGGAATGAATGGGGTGAAATGAAGGGGGTGGGGTTTTTAAGTGTTAAGAATTATTAGAAACCCCAGCCGGGTCGGGTCAGGTAAGCTTCATTAATGACGTGACGAGTCCGCGACGATGGTCCAATGCATGTGCGACGGTCCATCATTAGTTCCATCGCATGTGCCCTAGTTTGAAAAAAACAGAAAGACGTATCTGGCACGACGGATTCATGCGATGGTCCGTCATAAGAACAACAGTCCATCGATGTATCCGTCAGTGACTGCTACAGAGTGATTTTCGGTAGAATTTCCTGGTAATGTGCCTCAGAATTTAAAAACCCATTAGTAGAAAATGCTACCATAACTTGTAAGAAAGAAAATAAAACTATAAGTATTGGGTTGCCTCCCAACAAGCGCCTGATTTAAGAAAGAAAATGCTACCATCTTGATTACTCAGCATTCATCAAGATGGTATGCATGTATCACTTCATTCGCCGATGCAGTATGCCCAAAATAGAGTTTTATTTGTTCTCCATTCACCTTAAACCGCACTCCCTCCTTTGTTTCTAACTCAACTTCTCCATGAGAGAATACTTTGATAATCAAGTACAGGCATGTCCGTTTGGATTTGAGTTTACCCGGAAGCAAACGCAATCTAGAACTGTCTAAAAGCACAAAATCTCCAACCATAAACTCTTGTTTTTCACTTTTTAGTTGATTATCCTTCTTAATCTTTTCTTTGTGGGATATGGCATATACCGATTGGATCTCACCACTCTGCCTCATGGACCTACAAATGTTGAAGGTCGTTTCTTCTTTGTTCAACTGAAATTTCATCTGCCAATTTTCCATATCAACTAAGTCTCTACCCGTAGATAGGAATGACCTCCAAAGAATAATAGGCACTTCAAAATCGACTTCAATATCAAGAATAACAAAATCTTCTAGAATAATGAATGACTCCACTTTTACTAGAACATCGTGAAGTATCCCTATAGGCCTTTTTACTGTTCGATCAGCCATCACTAGCTGCATCACAGTGGGCTTTGGGTAATACAAACCCAACTTTTTGTAAATCGAGAGGGGCATGAGATTTATGCTTTCCCTCAGATCACATAATGCTTTCGCAAAATTTAATGACCCGACTGAACAAGGAATGGTGAACGCACCTGGATCTTCTTTCTTTTGTACGAGAGATCCTGTAGCAATAGCACTACAATGCTGCATTCCATCATCATCCTCGAAAGTGACCGATGTTTTCTTTGTATCCAGATCTTTCATAAACTTGGCATAACAGGGCATTTGATCTAGAGCTTCTACCAAAGGGATATTGATAGAATGTTTCTTCAGCATTGTTATAAAACACCAATATTTACCATCCTCGGTATTTTTCACTAATCTCTTAGGAAAGAGGGGTGGTCTAGTCATGGGAATTACCTTTAAAGGGACTTCTGCATCTTTTCTAGTGCTATCTTCTGCTTCACCACTACCCTCTACCACCTTATCATTATCCTTTCTCACCTTTTCCTCATTAGACGGCATAGGTGGGTCAATGGTTTGCTTATCACCCCGAGTAGTGATTGCTATACAGTGTGCATCATATTTTGGATTTTGGACAGTGTTGCTAGGAAGAGTGCCCAGTTTTCGTGTGTTCACAGTCGCAGATAATTGGGTCATTTGCAACATGATCTGCTTAATTGATATTGCATGTGTATCGACTTTTTTCCCAATACCCACTAAATCACTCCTTAACTCTTTAATGTGCTCATCACTAGCATCAGACCTCCTCATCACTTTGTGCAACCTATCCTCAACTCACGCCATACTATCTCCACCATCCCTATGAGTAACTTCAAGATTTTGAGGAGGGACATAGGGCCCATTCCTATAATTTCTGTTACTGTAGTTACCCAGTTGAAGTTGTTGTCACGGTTGTAGTTTCCATCTCGGACATAATGACCCTTGCGGTTAGAGTTACCATAGATCCGACCTTGGTTCCTAGACCTTGGCGCTAATTATCCTTATTTGAGCGTTGGGCACTCGGTCTGAAACCCCCCGTCTGCTCATTTACTGCATAGGAATCCTCCACATAATATTATTCATCATTTGTTGGTGGTGGTTTAGACAAGTAGTTAACTACATTTATCTTTTCTGCACCCCCTGTGATACATTTTAATACCAACCCAAGCTCAGTTCTCATATGTGCCATCTCTTCACGAATCTCATCTCTGGCTGCTTTGCGAGTGGATTGCACTGCGAAGGTGTTTCTCCTAGTATCACTCATCCTAGTACTCCAAGCTTTATTTTTCTGGGAGATTTTCTCTAACTTGTCAGCAATTTCAGCATAAGGACACTCCCCATAAGAACCACGCGCTATAGTATCCAACACTGCTTAATTATTAATATCATGTCCCCGATAGAAGTATTTCTTTAGTTACTCATCATCTATGTGGTGATTGGGTACGTTTCTAAAAAATGAGGTGAATCTATCCCAAGAACTACTAACTGGCTCTTCAGGTAGTGCCACAAAGTTGTTCACTCTATTTTTGTGGTTCAGTTTCTTGGAGACCGGGTAATAGTGTGCTAAGAAAACGTCCTTTAGCTGGTTCCAAGTGAAAAATTAGTTGTGAGGGAGCTCAGTGAATCATATATCAGCCTCTCCTGTCAGTGAGAGAGGAAACACTTTTAGCCCTATTACATCCAAGTCCAAGTCAGTCCTCCGTACACAACTTTTACACACTGCCCTAACCTTAACAATATGGGCATGTGGATCCTCAAAAGGTAGACCAGAAAACAAACCTCTAGTAGTGAGCATTTGAATCAGGCTACTAGTTACCACAAAGGTGTGGCCTGGTGGTAGAGGAGGCAAGACAAGTGGCCCATCAGAGTCTGCTATATTGTCATAACCTCTTTAGTATTCTTTGGGCCGTGGAGCGGAATTTTGTCCCCTCTATTGGTGTTCACCTGGAGCATCGGGTAACAACTGACCATGAACATCAACCGGAGCTGGGATGTTCTAGTTTGGATCATCATCATTAATTCCCAATTTTCGATTCATGTTGCATAGTGTACTCTCTAATTCGTGATCGTAGGCAAATAAGAATTTTCTTTTTCTCCGTGTATTTGGCATAAAAGGAAGATGGTTCTACAAGAATTAAAAAACAATAAAACAAAGTAAAATCAAGAAAATATCAACTAAACTATAGTAATAAGTTTAAGTTAATCTAAAAGCTACTTTCCTCGGCAGCGGCGCCAAAATTTGATACGCTCAAACTTACTTCTCAAATAAGAAGTAAAGCGGTCGTGTCAAGTAAATAACCCAACTAATGAGGTTGGGATAATTCCCACGAGGAAAATAGTTTAGACTTAACTTCAATCCATTAGTACTAATGTTCAGTCAATTACTTCTTTGGAGAGAAAAAAGATAAAGGGGGGAGGGGGTGTTCTATTTCTAATTGAATGAAAATAACTATCGAAATTAAAGGAGTCAACTAAGAGCTTCAAATGTTGGAGTTTAATCAATTAATAAAAGTAACTAGTGTTTACGTGTTCCCCGAAGGTTCATAACTTGATAGTTCTAACAATAAAAATTCTTTCCTAGTATCTTGCATGCAATGTGATAAGTTATGTATTTCTAAATCCTTGGTCCGACATCGAGAAAATTTCACTCCGCACCTTGGTCCGGCTATGTGTGTTTCTCTACTAACCCTTATCTTTACCTTATATTAAGCATCGTATTCGATATTTGACTAAGTTAAAACCTCGTACCAATCAATATTAGCCTATTAGATAGTATACGCTAAATCTATGTTGATAATTCTTTTCCTATTAAATACCTCCTTGTTCAGGCAAGTAGCATTAAGGCAAGTTCTAACATTGGCTATCTATTAAAAAGTCTTCTAAGCAAAAGAATTATCAATCCATGCGAGACACCATTCCAGAATTGTTATTTTTGTTAGGCTTTACCTCATTATTAGCCTAAGGTTCCCATAACCCTCGTTATGGAGTTTAGTTACCCATAGTCATAATCACAATATTTAAATATATAATATAAGAATTCATGCACTCACTTCAATGAGAAAGAGTAAAATCCGAAAGTTCGCTTTATTAATCAACAAAAATCACCAACAATCATTTACTGAAATTAATTGAAGAACAAAGAGTCTAACAAAGAGTCTAAAAAAATCAAGGGTCTAACAAAGCGTCTAACAAAAAATCAAGAGTCAAACCTCAAAAATGTGGTTTTTCGAACTATTTATAAAAAATAAAAACCTAATTAAATAAGGACTCTGTTTGCTGGAAATCTGTCAAAACGCGGCTGGATCGACGGACCTCACCACGGATTGTCGTGATCACGACGGACCGTCATGGACTCCGTCGTCCCATACTTGTGCAATTTCTTCTGATGCTCTCTTCATTACCCTCAACGGCAGATATGATGAATCATCACAGGCACAACAGTCCGTCGAGGGTCTCCGTTCCAAAACACTTGAACTCTTGGAATTTAGGTACTGGGACTACTTCTCTGATCTTCATGACGAACCAACAGGACGGACAGTCATGGCTATGACGGTCCGTCACGCACTCCGTAACCCTACACTTGGTCAGACTTTCCCATCTTCATTCAGCAGCTGCACTACGATGCCACCAACGGACCGTCACAGGCACGATGCACCGTCAAAAGCTCCGTTAGTGGTATCGTAGTATTTCTCTCTCAAAAACCTCCGCATTCATCTTTTAGAGAGATTTCCTGCAAATAAAGAGAAACTTACATAAAAATTAGTACAAAAAGGCTTTTGGACCCACTAAACTTAAGGAAAAAGCATTAAAAATACTGTGAAACCACGGTATATCAACATGCAAGGCCAAACTAGCACGTCAAAAGACTAACTTTTGAACGTCTAAGTCTTTCTTGGATGTTTGACTTCCAATCCCCTTCTAATAAACTGTACAAGCTTTAAAACACTTCATTATCATGCTATTAACCTTTTTAGGCACATGTGAGTCTCTAGATACCCTAGTAAATATTGAGGGTCGAGACAAATTATGTATTCGGTTACCACGTATGTATCCGAATCACTATTATTTTAAGGGAATTCTATAAAATAGAAACTAATACGGATAGGATATAATTTAGATCTCACACTATGTTATTCATATAATTTATACTTTCTTTTAATTGGCCTAAATGACCCAATTTTGACAGAATTAGGCTAATTTAAACCAAATTCTGATAGTCGAATCAATTTTGACCTATTCCAATAGAAATGGTCAATAATATAATATTAAATATTCATGACATGTTGATACAAGGGCTTTTATGGGACCCTATGAAAAAAATAGAAATTCCAAAAATAATTTTTTTTTTGTTTTTATTTTTTTTCTTTTCCCGTTACTTTAATCTATCGCCAGCCACCCACTGTCAACGTCGCTGGAGACCACCACCATTTCACCAGAAAAATCTCCTCATATTTTACCACGTCTTCCTTTCACCCACCTCTACATCTTTATCCATGGTAAAACATTGTAGATCTAAGAAAAACCAAAAACAAACTTTCAGTGTGTATTTAAATTTATGATGTGCCGGTCATCTACATTCTATACCCTTTACATGAATGTGTAGAGATCTTGAAGGGCTCCCTTTTGATATAAATTTAATGTCAAAATTCCATCAAAAAAAATTCAGCAAATTTTCTACTGACCCTCATTCACTTGAAAATTTATGTCAATACTTTACGTCTCTCATGCGCTATCCAAATGCATCACCAACACATTCTTTTTTTAACCATAAAAGTCATTTTGGTGCCGGATTTTGATTATTTTGTTACTGTTCTTTTATGTTTTATCATGTTATAGTTTTAGCTTGAATTTTATTTTTTGTTTTTGTTTTTTTATTGTCTTATTTATTGTGTTAGATCTTTAAGATAGATTAGAAGTTTGAATTTTGTGTTAGTGGACTGGTTCACCTTTAAATTTTTGGGTCTTGGTCAAATTTGTTTAAATTTTGGGCCTATTTAAAATTTTCAGATGACCTATTTAGATAATATTCAAGTATAACTTACATAAATCTCATAGTATTTACATTTTATCCCTACTCCTTTTAAATTTACGAAATTCTTCAAAATCAGTGTTATCCAGATACACTATAAAATGATCCGATAAATTAAATTCGATACAATTTTAAACGAAATAAAATATAAAATTGATTCTGAGTTTCCCTGAATCACGATGATCTAGTTGATATCAATCTCTCCCAAATCTTGATAGATTCGATCAAATAAAAATTTAAATTTTCTTCTCTCAATTTTGTTGTGATCACACCAACCTGCATTAGCCAAGGTTGACAACAGAACCAACAAGAAGATAGTTGAAGTGAAATAAAAAAAAAAGAATGGTGATGGGCCATGTTCCAAAGATGATGAACGAAACTCAAATGGTTAACCTCGAAAGATCGGAATTGAAACTCATGAGATGGAAATCAGTATAGAAGGAAGCTGAGATATTGACCAAATTTGATCCACTCAAGGGGTTATCCATTCGATTGAACTTTCTGTTGCACATATCTTTATGTTGTTAGTATCGTTGCTATATTTGTGTTTTCAAGCTGCGGGAGTTTGATCTTTACTCCTTTACCATTAGGGGTTTTCTTCAACAAAAAAGGATCTGACATTCGAAATCTAAAGAAAAAATATGAGTTTAATTTATAATGTATAAAATAGATCAAAGCTTAATTTCATAGTAAATAGATCTGGCAAAAAGATGTATGAGATTACAAATATTTTGTTGTTAATTTAATTTTTTATTTGTGTTTTTGAGATGACTGCATCAATCGTAATGCATTAGTATACATGTATCGTGTTTAAATTGGTAAGTACTAGATTTGTATTAATTAGATACGTTAAATAAGTAAATTTTACATGAAAGTATTTCCTTAGAATTTGACACATTATTGTGTGGTACATGTTTTATTAATTTAGCTTATTGTAATGTGACCAAATATTTAGCAATTACATTTCTATTAATGAATCTTATTGTGTTTGTGAAATACAATACTTTATAGATGAGACATTATATATAAATTTAATTGATTGTAAACGCATCAAAATGTGTTAAAAATCAAGGTATGTAACATATTATACTTATATTTTATACATGATATTAAGTATAAGTTAGTGGTTTTATTGTCTGTGATTGGTACAAAGAAATAATTGTTTTCTTGAATGTACCCCTAATTTCTTTAATATTAAAAAGTTATTGCATCACCTAGTATCTTTATTATGTCTATGATTCTGGAAGAAGATACATTGTTTAACTTGAAAGATAAATATGCATTTGTGGATAATTTCAAGTCGGTAAGATACATTTTTTTATAATATATCATTTTGTAGTAGATAATAATGTATCTAATATGGTTTTGAAAGAAAGGTGTACGTAAGCTAAACTAATGTATATCTATAAATGTATCATTTCGTAGATGATAATAATGTATTTTACACAATAAGATTATTAACATTTATGTATTTATGTAAATGCCCATAAAATTATGCATAATACAATACTATATATTACATTTACTTAAGGGTAAAAAGATATGATAATGAATAATATGGAAAAACATAAATTGTGTTGTCTAGTCAACTTCTTAATTTACTATCTCGAGATGGATAGATTACTCATGATATATTACTATTTCTAATATTTAGTAGATTGATAAGTACTGTAATATTTAAAAACAATTCTTCCCATTATTCGAAAAAATTCGTAATTTTTTTAATCAAATTTATCAACAAATTTACTAATACAACATGAATGAATCAACAACTAATCAACTACAACTAAGTTATCAAGTATATACATAAATGAATCATGAATCAAGTTATCAAATACATAAATGTTTTAGTAAAGAGACCGAGAATAACATATTCAATAATTTCAAATATGAAAAACTAAACAAAATAAAAATTAAAAGAAATATTAAATTTAAGTGATGAAAAGAAATATACCTCTTGAATTACTTGAAATCAATATTTGGAAAGAGAAAATATTTGAAAATAAAAAATGGATTACTAAAGGTAACTGTGGAGAGAACTGGGAGGTGAAAAAAGAAAGTGATAACATATATGACTATTGGATTTCAAATTAAAGTATCCAAAAATAAAAAGGAATGATGAGAGCAAAAATGGATTTTTGATCTTTTTTGAAATGGTTGCGAAAATAAGAAAACATGATAATAAATGATGTGTAGTCATATAATATATCCAATATTCAATTAATGAACAAAAGAAATGGCTCATCTAAAAGGCTATTTAATTAATATTATCTTGGAGAAAGAAAAAGAAAAAGAAGGTATTATACTATCCATCTTTGGTGTCACATTGGGAAGGCAAAGAGTTCAATGCATGTGTTAGATGTAATATTTCCAAGAAAAGTGGTGTTAATATTTGCCATCTATAAAAACTCCTTCTTCTTCCATCTCAAATAAGAAAAAAAAAAAGAAGAGAAAAGCGAAAATTAGAAGAAGAAAAATCATAAGAAATAGACAGTAGAAAGTCCTCTTCTAAAAAAGAAAAAAATATTTCATGTTTGTGTGAATTCATGGTTCAACTAATTTGCTTTCACTTTGTGTTTGTCATCACGTTTAGATTTTTGTTTTACAATTCACAATGTAATCTTAAATTAATGTTTCATGTTTTTTTATCTAGTTATTTATATTAAGTTTGTTTTGATTTTTCAATCTATTGTGATTTAATATGACTACGTTTTATTATTATATACATATATGTTTATTCCTAATGGACACATCCCGAAATAAGGGGTATCTGGGACTCGATATCCTATAAGATCGAGTTACCCATAAACCATACTAGCTAAACCAAAGTGTGAGACAATAAGATTGGGCAGCACAACCTCTAAAAAGTGAAGCCTGGAACCTGAAGGTCGTGACTTGAATGAGAACAAACCATACAAACAATGGTAGACTGGCCAAAAAAATTAAAGATATACTATCTTCGTCCCTAATTACATGTCCACTTTTCTTTTTATAGTTGTCCCTAATACATGTCCATTTTGAAAAATTAAGATAGGACAATATTTTTACCTATTGTACCCATAATTATATGACTAATTACTTTTAAAAATGTAGAACTTTTCATCCACTTCATAATTAATAGGGGTAAAATAGTAAACTCACTACGTTATTAATTATTTCCTTAATAGGTGTGTCAATTCAAAAGTGGATAAGTAAAAAGGGACAGAGGGAGTACTATCTAGCCGATGAGGCTACAACTGAAGACATTCTTATTTACACACACATATAGGCATTCCACGACAATTGGCTGGGGGTTGAAACATACAAAAGAAAACCCAAAATATTCTGTCCACAAAGGAAAACATCCTCTAAGAGCCCCAAGATAAAATGGAGCTTACCATGAGTTAAAAGAGCTTGTTGACACCAAATTTTGAACCTCCACATTATGGATCAATCATCGAGTTTCTTCATTTTCAAATGGTTTGAAATAATTATTTTTATAAAATTTCAAAAACATCAAATAATATAATAAAGTTTTCAAGTTATTTTAAAAAGTTGTATCACTTTTATAATAATTAAATAATATATGTGTTTTATATGATTATGGATACAATAAGTATATTTAAGAATATTAAAAAATCATCTCAAAAAGATTTTTTCTTTTATTATGTATTTGTTTGATTATTTTAAGTTACATTTAAATTTTTGAGTAACTTTTTTTACAATTTAGTAATTATTTTATTTCGTTAAGATTAAAAAGATCGTCAATTAATTATATAATTCATCAGAAGCAATTACTCGCCGAATTTACTAAAGGAAATCAATTTGGCGACATTCTTAATTCATTAGATAAATTTATAACTTATTAGACGATTTTTCCTTTTCTGAACCCAAATCTATGCTAAATTTGGGCCCTTCTGCTCGCATTCCTTCAAAAAATTCCCAGTCCAACTCAATATGCAGCCCATCATAAACAACCAATCCAGTTCCTCAATACAACCCAATTCAAAAGAAGACACGATCTAATTTCCAACGTACAATAGAATACAATAAAACGTACAATAGCCATACCTACGACCCCTATACATATTTTTCTCCAATAGTGCGCCCCTTAACCCGCAAGAACCCAAAAGTTAAAAAAAAAACCGAAAAACAGCTACCAAACGTGTAAAACATTCTGTAAGATCTCTCGATTGGTTTACTCTAAAAAGCACAGAAGTGTACCCTCGCCATCCTCCTCACCTGAAGAACCATCGCCCTCATGTAACTCCCCCCCCCCCCCACGGAGCTTCAGAGCAAAAACAACTTCCAAATACTTTTTAATTTTTCCCCGAAAAGGAACAAATTGATTCAAAGATCCAACAGATTTTGCCTCCTAAATTGTCCCAAACATTCCCTATGATTAATCTTTTACTCTCAGTGATAAAGGGGACGACCTTTTTTAGTTGGAATCAGCCGGCATTAGAGAAGAAGAATACAACAACATTACTAGCTACATTTTGTTTGAATCAATCGAAATATATAGAAATAGGCTCAAAACAATAAGAACTTGGAAGTTTTAGGTTCGAATTTATTCTGTTTTGCTGTGAGTTCATATCTCAAATGGTTGTTCAACTTTGAATAGTTTACTAAGAAAGTCACTCAATTTTGAGTTGTTCACTTAGAAAGTCATTCATCTTTGTTTTATAACATAATACTCACTCAACTATTTGTGTGTCAAATAGAAAGTCACCCCACTATTTATATTAGACACGGATAGGCACTCAATAAATTTAAATAATTTTTTATTAATTCACGTAAAAATTTAAAAAAAAACTAAAATTTTTCTTAATAAATAAAATAAGATGCTTATTTTATTGAAATGTAATTTTCGTTTTTACCTTTTCTTAAAAAAATTAAAATAGTATAAGATGGGTACTCTACGTTTTTTAGTCACCTCATATCAATTTCAGCTTTTCTTTTTTGATAATTTTTTTTTTCAGTTTTATTTATTTTCACAATAACTAGAATGGGAAGTATTTTTTTTCCTTTTTTTGGGGGGTGGGGGCTGGGGCGTTTGCAACTATACATTTTTCCAAAAGAATCATGATTAAATAATTGGAGCGGATTATAAGATAATTAAAATAAATATCTAATTATTTTTTTAAAAATAATATTCAATTAAAAAAATTGATTGTATGACTTTGTAAGTGAAATATATATTTTGTGACTTTCTAAATGAAATATCACTAGTTGAGTGGCTTTTTGAGTTATAAAACAAAGTGCAGTGACTTTCTAAATGAAAAACTCAAAGGCAAGTGACTTTCTAAGTGAACTACTCAAAGTTGAGTGACCGTATGAGATATTAACTCCTCTTGTTGTTTGTTGAAGTTTTGAGGTGAAGTGATTGCTGGCTCTTGGTTTATGTATTGCTGCCTAGAAAAAGGTAATTCCTCCTCTTTTGTTTACTTTTTAATTTCAATTCTGATTATTATCTGACGAACATGACTCTGTTGGGTTCTCCTTGGCTTCATTGTTGCTTCGTTGGAATATGAATGTCCATGGTTTATTGTCTTTATGGTTAGAACTTCTGGTAGAACAATGTGTTATTCATGCCTTGTCCCTATATGCTGTTTGAATCAGAATTATAGTTGTTTGTTCTTCTTGTTTCAAGCATCAATACAGTTTTCTGGATATTACCTATAGGGAGTTTAGAGTTGTTTATTCGTTTATGATTCTCTAATGTGGGTTGAGTCTGTCTTTGTTCGAAATTGTTTGGATATTCATGTGGTTTAGACTTTGAGTGTGCTAACTGTGTTGCTCTATCCCCTCACTGTTTTTTTGTATACTATGTTGTCATTTTGTAATTTTGAACTCTCATATGCTAGCTTAATCTCGTAGAATATATCTCTGTTTCACGTATAATTTGAGTGTTTTCTGCATCTTTCGTATTTTAGCTAGTAATGTCGTGTTTGAAACTCACTATAGAGCATGTTCTCCAAAAGCTTCCGTAATCACATCTCATTGGGTTTAGTGTTGTTAATCTTTTTCTTTCTCTTGAATGTGGTCGAGTCTATTTCGTATATTGAGAATATGTCTTTTGTCAAGATGTTTGTAATCGATCTTGAGTTTATTTTAGTACTTCTACTTTTGAATCCTTTAAGTGAATGGTTGTGGAGCTTATTCTTATGCCTGTTGTTGAAATATGGAATTTCTTCTTTCATCTTTAATAAGTTTCGATAATTGAATCATTCCAGCTCTGAACTCACTGGTTGTAGGGAGTAAGATTCGTTTATCTTTGTAACCTTGAGCCTTGCAATATGACTATAAATCATTTAGCTTAAACTTGTGTTGTTTCTTGTTGTGTTGTTTTACAGATCAGCCTTAACATGTTCTTCATATCAGCCTTTGTGTTAGAATAGTTCCAAACAATAGTCTCTGATCTACTAGTTGTATTATTATCATATGTTAGACCTATGTCTTGAAAATGTTGAAGTATGTCAACCACTTCCCTCATCCCTCTTGTTTAAAGTTGCAGAGATGTTAAGATTCCATTCCTATATTCATGTTTAGAAGCAGTGCAAAATCTGTCATACTTTGTTAATATTCTTTACCGTTTTGTTCATGTTTAAAAGAGGAGGCTTAGTTTTATTCCATTAATTTATAGATTTGCTGCTGACTTTTCTAAGTTGCTGTGGATTTTTTATGTTAAAACAGTAGCTTAATTGGTTATTATTTTATGATTAGCATGACTTGGATTTTAGTATCTTTAGAATTTGTACTCCTTTACCTAATTTTATGTTTTTAGATCAATCAAGTCAATTACTGTGCATTAGTTAAGAAGCTACCATGAATCACATTATACGCCATGATCAAGTAACACTGAATCCCATTGAATCACATTATCACAACCCTGATGATACTGCTTAAGCATTGAAATATGAAATACAGGATAAACACCTGACAAACCAGGTGGCAAAGCCAACTGATACGCCACCTCACCAATACGCTCAACAATCTCGAAAGGACCAATATACTTTGGGCTCAACTTGCCCTTCTTTCCAAACCTCATCACACCCTTCATGGGTGAAACCTTCAATAATACCCTCTCTCCAACCATAAACTCTAAATCACGAATCTTTCGATCTTCATAACTCTTTTGCCTACTCTTAGCAATGAGAAGTCTATCTTGGATCAACTTGACCTTTTCCAAGGACTCCCTCAACAAATCTGTACCCCATGGTCTATCCTCAAATCCATCAAACCAGCCAATTGGAGATCAACATCTCCTGCCATACTGAGCCTCAAATGGTGCCATCTCAATGCTCGAGTGATAACTATTATTGTAAGCAAACTCCGCTAGAGCCAAGAACTGGTCCCACTTACCACCAAAGTCAATTACACACGCCCGCAACATATCCTCGAGAACCTGAATAGTCCACTCAGATTGACCATCAGTCTGAGGGTGAAAAGCTGTACTAAGATCCACCCGAGTGCCCAACTCCTTCTGCATAGACCGCCAGAAATGAGAGGTAAATTGGGTGCCACGATTTGAAATAATAGATATAGGAACCCCATGCAAACGAACTATCTCTTGAATATAGATCTTGGCTAACTTCTCTGAGTTATAGGTAGTCTGATCTGGTACAAAGTGTGCAGACTTAGTCAGTCGATGCACGATGACCCATATAACATCAAACATACCCAAGGTACGTGGCAATCCTACCACAAAGTCCATAGCAATGCGCTCCCACTTCCACTCAGGTATGGGCATCCTCTGAGTCACACCTCCAGGCTTTTGGTGTTCATACTTCACTTGTTGACAATTCAAACATCGAGATACAAAATCTACTATGTCCCTCTTCATACGACACCACCAATAGTGTTGCTTCAAGTCACGATACATCTTAGTAGCCCCCGGATGAATAGAGTACCTCGAACTATGAGCCTCCTCCATGATCAATCTAGTCAAATCACCTGTACGAGGAACACATATACGACCCTTAATCCTCAAAACTCCCTCACTATCAAGAATCGCAGCTTTGGCTTCTCCTTTTAACACCTTGTCCCTAATCTTACATAAATCACCATCATTAAACTGTTGAGCCTGAACCTGCTCCAACAAGGATGACCTAGCCTCCATATACGCCAACACCTTAGTAGATTCTGAAATATCAAGTCTCACAAAGCTATTGGCCAGGGATTGTACATCCCTAGCTAAAGGACGCTCGCCAACCTGTAACATGGCTAGACTTACCATACTTACCGCCTTCCGACTCAAGGCATCTGCTACAACAGTTGCCTTGCCTGGATGATAAAGAATAGTCATATCGTAGTCTTTGAGCAACTCCAACCATCTCCTCTGCCTCAAATTGAGATCCCTCTGATTGAATATATACTGGAGACTACGATGATCCGTGAACACCTCACAATGCACACCATAAAGATAATGCCTCCAAATCTTTAATGCAAACACAACAGACGCCAACTCTAAATCATGAATAGGGTAGTTCTTCTCATGAACCATTAACTGCCTCGAAGCATACGCTATCACCCTTCCCTTCTGCATCAACACACAACCAAGACCAATCCGAGAAGCATCACAATATACAACAAAACCCTCTCCCTCCACGGGTAGGGTCAAAATTGGAGCAGTAGTCAATAAAGTCTTGAGCTTTTGAAAACTAACCTCACATTCGTCAGACCACTGAAAAATCACCTCCTTCTGTGTCAATCTAGTTAATGGAGATGCAATGGATGAGAAACCCTCAACAAACCGTTGATAATAACCTACAAGGCCCAAGAAACTCCGAATCTCAGTAACTGAAGTAGGTCTGACCCAATCTCTAACCGCTTCAATCTTCTTAGGATCCACCATGATACCCTCCTTGGACACTACATGTCCCAAGAATGCTACCGAACTAAGCCAAAACTCACACTTCGAAAACTTTGCATAGAGCTTCTTCTCCTTTAGAATCCCAAGAACAATCCTCAAATGATGCTCATGTTCCTCGTTAATGCGTGAGTATATCAACATATCATCTATGAAGACAATAACAAAGGAATCTGAACACGCCATTCATCAAGTCCATAAAAGCTGTTGGGGCATTAGTCAATCCGAAAGACATCACCAAAAACTTGTAATGACCATAACGTGTTCGAAAAGCCGTCTTAGGGATATCCTCCGCCCTAACCTTCAGCTGATGATAGCCAGATCTCAAGTCAATTTTGGAGAAAGCTGAAGCACCCTGTAACTGATCAAATAAATCATCAATACGAGGTATCGGATACTTATTTCTGATGGTTACATTGTTCAACTGCCGATAGTCAATACACATACGCATAGATCCATCTTTCTTCTTTACAAATAACACTGGAGCACCCCAAGGAGATACACTTGGTCTAATAAAACCTTTGCTCAACGAATCCTGCAACTGCTCCTTCAGCTCTTTCAATTCAGCCGGTGCCATACGATAAGGAGGAATGGAAATAGGCCGAGTGCCTGGCTCCACATCAATATAAAAATCAATATCACGATCTGGTGGAAGACCTGGCAAATCGGTCGGGAATACCTCTAAAAATTCACTCACCACTTGAAGAGACTCAAGCATAGGAGTCTCAATACTAGTATCTCGAATATGGGCCAAGTACGCCAAACATCCTCTCTGTACAAATTGACGAGCCTTAAGGAATGATATCACACCCTTAAAAGGATGACTAAGAGTACCTCTCCATTCTACTATAGGAATTCCAGGCATAGCTAAAGTGATGGTCTTGGCATGACAATTTAAAATTGCATGGTAAGAAGATAACCAATCCAAACCAAGAATCACATCAAAATCTATCATATCTAAGACCTTTAAATCTGCATGAGTGTCATACCCCATCAAAGTAATAGTACATAAATGATACACCCGATCTACAACTACAAAATCCCCGACAGGAGTAGAAACACGTATCGGCAAATCAAGAGACTCACACGATATATCAAGACTAGGAGCAAAATATGTGGACACATAAGAATAAGTAGAGCCTTGATCAAATAATACAGTAGCTGATCCATGACAAACCGGAATAATACCTGTGATAACAGCATCTGAGGCTTCAGCCTCTGGCCTACCTGGAAAAGCATAACAGTGAGAACGACCTCCCTCAGATTGTGAACCTCCACGACCACCACCTCGACCAAAAGGAGAACCACCTCTACCTTAATGAGAACCACCTCTACCATTCTGTGCACCACCCCTAGCTGGTGGTTGTGCAGCCTTGGAGGTCGAAGCCTGAGAACCCTGATGTAAGCAACCACGTCTGGTCCTAGGGCAGTCTCTCACAAAGTGTCCCATATCACCACACTCAAAACAGCCCCTACGAGACGCAGGCTGATGAGAGGAACCTGAATGACCAGAATGCCCTCCACGAACTACAGGTCTAGAAGATGAACCCTGCGAAGTATGCACTGAGCTCGAAAAATTATGCCCAGCGTAACCAGCCTCAGACGCTGGTATAGCAGCATGAATGGGTCTGTTGGACTGAGGGTGATAACCTCTGCCCAAGTAACCCCGACTCCTAGGCAGAGAACCACCATAATCACCTGAATAACGAGTCCTCTTGCCCTCTCGCTGCTCAAAACCCTCACGTTGAATCATCTCCAACTCCTTAGCAGCATCTACCACTTTTGTGGAATGAAACACCAGAAGCAGCAACCTGAGAAACTTCAAGACGGATCGGAATAATCAGCCCCTTAACAAACCTTCTCACTATCTCAGCCTCTGTGGGAAGTATCATCGAAGCATGCGTATCCAAGGCATGAAATTTACCCTCATACTCTGCAACTGACATACCATTTTGCTGCAAACCCTCAAACTCGGCCCTCTTGCGCCTTCTCTCACTGCGTGGAACAAATTTGGATAGAAATACCTGAGTAAACTGAGTCCAGGATAGTGGATGGGATCCAGCTGGCCCTACTACTAATATAATCCCTCCACCACTGCTTAGCAGAGCCAGTCATCTGAAACGCTGTGTAGTCAACTCCATGAGACTCCACTAATCCAAGATTATGCAACCTCTCATGACAACTAACTATGAATTCATATGCATCCTCAGCTAAGTCACCAGTATAAGTAGGAGGATTCATTAGTCTGAACCTCCCAAACATCTTTTGCTCATCAATAGTCATAGAAGGCCTGTTCACCAAATGTGATGTCATATCTGGAAACTCCATACTATCCAAACGAGGAGCTACAGCGGCAGCTGGCTGAGTTTTGGGAGTCTGAGAATCTGGAGCAACTATCGGATCTGGAGTTTGACCTCCAACAAGGGTCTGTGAGCCATCAGTAGTGACAGGCAAAGCTCCTGCCTGGGCCACCCCATCTAGGATTCCTAACATATGAGCCAAGGTATCTTGAAGCACTAGGGGAACAATAGTAATGGGTGGATCCTAAGCTGGCCCATCCCCCTCGACACGATCCTGCACATCCCTATGAATAACCTCTATATCAGGAGGTACAGTCCTATCACGACCCTGGGTAGCTATTGGTACTTGACCATCCACAGGTGCAGCAATACGGACCCTACCCCGACCTCGAGCTCGTCCCCTACCTCTACCTCAGATAGTGTTCCTAGAAGCAGGCGCAGGAATAGGATCCTGACCACCACTTGCCGATGTACGATTCCTAGCCATCTGAGAGAGAATGAGATATTAAGATTAGAATTTCTACAAGGTCAAGTGTGCACGATAATGAATAAAAGAACAAAATATTTTCTAAATGTCCTATAGCCTCTCGAAGATAGGTATGGACGTCTTCATACCGATCCGCAAGACTCTACTAGACATTGCTCTTGTACTCTTGAGACCGATGAACCTAGGGCTCTGATACCAAATTTGTCACTACCCAAATTTTTGCAAGTCGTGATGGCACCTATGTTCCTAACCAATAGGTAATCCAATCCAACATATTAACCCAGCTAAACCAACAAATGCGTAAAAGACTAACACTTAGCAAGAATCTCCAACATTGAGTTCCTTATAAGTACGAAATGCGGAAACTAAAATATATCACCCCAAGAATTGGTGTCTTATGTACAAGAGCTTCTAAAATTCGATGCAAGTCTGAAACTAAATGACAAATCTAACATAAGGGATATCCTGTCTGAATACTAATAACATAATAAATAAAAGATAGAAGGAGGTGTGGGCCACAGAACAGCCAAGCAGCTCACCACAACTCCAAGAACTCCAAGCTCGGAGTCAATTTGCTCCACGAGATGTGCTCGTACTCGGAATTGAATCTGCACAACAAAGAGTGCAACAAGTGTAGTATGAGTACGAAACCACATGTACCCAGTATATCTCATTGACCGACAACGAAGAAGTAGTGACGCGAGTTTATATAAGAAAATACATTCTTAAATTATACAAGCATATATATATACACCTACTATTTTAGTTTTACCAATAAAGGAAAATCAGCATAAAGTACTTTCCATACACCAACGAAACATATAATCATCAATAATGAATGATGTGATGGAATGCAATGGAGTATGATACCATGAAATGATATGTCTCATAATACCCAGTACTCATTCAACCGTATACACATGATACTCCTCAGAAATACATCGAGAGTTCATGACCCATGGGGGACTCGCGAGGACCATATACCGACACGGACGATCTCCACGTGTTTGTGCGGACGATCTCAACACACTATCATAATATCAAACAATATTCGCACAGACGGTCTCCACATGCCCAATTTACAATCTTAACACCTCACCATCCCCAGCACGGACGATCTCCACGTGCCCAACTTAAACTCAATCTCATGTCAATGCATGTATACAATATCATTTCAATATAAGGGAAAATGATGCATCTCACTCAATCAATATCAACATAATACATAACCACCTCAATTTAAACAACTATACGGGTGTAATAAAGAAAACACAATCACACAAAAATTTCATGTCAATAATATATCACCTAATGCCCATATGCTTTGGCATTCTCAAATTCACAATCCACTTCTATAGTGGTAATTTTCCTTTTTATAACATCGGTACTCGTACCAATGCCGGTCACACCATTGATACGAGACCCCCATCTTTTGCCCTTAACCCCCGTCTATTTCATTTTTATTTTTTTATCTTTAATTAGGAAAAATGTCCTTCAACAAGTCTAAAAAGTCTCAACATACCTCAAGTGCCGAACTCGTGCCACGAATCCTCAAGGTAGTTCCTTCCCTTTTCGCAAAATTTCGGAACGTTCACGATCTACCAATGATGCAATATTCGTAAGTAAGCGAGTTTGTATCAAATCATTATATGTCTATCATAGACCCTAAAAATCACTCATATTTCTAATCTTGCTCCAAACCTTGATAAAATTTGTATGCTAAATTTATCATATTTGCTAAATTTCAAGTCAAGAATTTAACTTTAATCCCTCCAACAAGGTTGAATCATATAATATACACCTAATAATTAATTACCCATATCAATCTATTAAAACTAGTACCTTAATTTTGTAAATGAATACAATAAACACTAATTCCCACCCATCGATAAAATATTGGAACGTGGCCATTCTTTTCCTTAAGCTATTCTGCAACTTGCCAATATTTCCTTAAGTATTACCAAAATTGCCAATCATTGGCATATGATTGCCTAATGATTGGCAATCCAACAATAGTCCCTCATTATCCTAATGACTTTAGGAACAGAACGTCCCAGCCATGCAACTATCCCAAAATTCAAATCGTTTTCTGATCTTAAAAAAATCTCTACTACACTTGGTATAACCTCACTTATAATTATACATATTTCTACATTATTGTAACCTTATGTTTTGTTCATTAGCACTTGAATTTAACCAGTGACAACCCGTAGAAACACAATTATTTTTTTTTCTTCATTAATGCGCTCCCCCCCCCCCCAATATGACCCCCAATTTTCATAATTTACGACGATTGTACTGCCAATTTTCACAAGGATCAACGGTCCAAATCAAAGAAAATAATTCCATTATTCTCACTCATCTATGTCGGCACTGTACCCATGAAACCATTAATTCAACATTCCCCACCTAATAATATGATAGCAATACTCATATACGAAGAAATTTCATGTGTACCCACATGAATGAAAAATTTATTAAGATTTTCTTACCTCTAGGAGTCGACTTTCGCTATGACGCCGCCACCAACTTTGCACGCTGATTTCTTGTTTCTTCTTTTTCTAAACAAGAGTATATTAACGGTGAAACCCCACTAACCTATTATCTACATTACTTATTTCAATTTTTCACTAAAAAATTTTCAACTAAATACTCTTAGTCTTCGAATAGTTTAAAAATACCCCTTTAAATTTTCAAAGGGAGTTAAACTAGTCCTAGTTCTCAAAACGACCTAGCGGGTCGTTACATAGGCCAAACCCAACTCTTAACCGCCTCAATCTTTTGAGGATCTACCATTACCCCTTCTTTTAAAAGTACATGCCCCCAAAATGCAACCGAATTCAACCAAAATTTAAACATAGAAAATTTAGCATACAACCTTTGTTTCGCAAGAATACCCAAAACATATGAAGATGGGCTACATGCTCTTCCTTAATTTTTTAATATTCCAAAATATCATCAATAAAGACGAAAGAATCAAGAAATGACTTGAACACCCCATTCATTGAACTCATGAAAGTTTTAGGCGCATCGGTAAAACAAAAACACATAACCAAAAACTCATAGTGCCCATAGAGAGTCCTAAATGTCGTCTTAGGCACATCTTCCGATCTAATTTTTAGTTGATGGTAACCGAATCTCAGATCGATTGTAGAGAAAATTGCTACCCCTTGAAATTGGTCAAAAAGATCATCTATTTGAGGCAAAGGATACTTGTTTCAAATAGTGACCCTATACAATTGCCGATAATCATACACATTCTCATACTCCAATCCTTCATATAAACAAAAAAAACTGGAGCACCCTATGGGGAAACACTAGGACGAAAAAATCCCTTATCAAGAAGAACATAGATTTGAGCCTTGAGCTTTTTCAATTCTGTTAGAGCCATGGAGATATGGAAATAGGTCCCGCACCATGTTCTAAGTCAATGAAAAATTGTATATCTCTATCTTGTGGCATACCAGGCATGTCATTGGGAAACACTTCACTAAATTCAAATACCATGTGAATAGACTCAATATAAGGAGACTCAATCTCAACATCCCTAATATGAGCCATCTAAGACAAACAACCATGATAAACTAATTTACTCGCCTGAATGGATGATATAATCATAGCTTGCTTAGGCTTGTACACTATTTCCACTCTAATATTTTCCTTCCCGAAATCTCTAGAGTTTATACTTTATAATTAAGCACAACATAATAAGGGGACAACCAGGTCATGGCTAAGGTAATGTCAAAGTCAATCATATAAAAAATCACCAAATCATCCCATGTATGAAATAACATAAATAAAATACTTCAAGCACAATAGACACGGATAACTATGATTGACTCTCCAAGTGGGAAAGAGACATGACTGGGGGCATCAAGAATATCACATTTCATATAAATTTTTGAGGCAAATATCACGGACACAAAATATTGAGTAGAACTTTGATTAATGAACATATTAGCCATCCAGTGACAGATGAGAATAGTATATGTGATCACCGTGTGAGACACCTTTGAATCATTCTTGCATGGAAAAACATAATAGTGAGCCCTATCATCTTGAAAAGATACGTCTCTGCCAGGTTTCCCATTACCTCTACCTCTACTACTATTTCCTTCACCTCTATGACCTCGTTGGTTACCACCTCGCCCATCTCGTCGATGTCCTCTACCACTCTATTCTTGATAGCGGGTACCATCGCCCTAGTAGAATGTTGCGTGGACTCAAACACACACATATAGGGACAATTTCTCCTCATATGCCCAGATTCTCTACAATTGTAGCAAGTACGGTCAAAAGATGGTCTGGTGCCCATCAAAGGCGCGACTCTCTTTCGATCCTAAAAATTAATAGTATATACCTGTAGAAGCGACCATAACTATCTGAATTGGCTTGGGTGCATACGTTTGTCTACCTGATCCTCTAGAATTGGAGCCAAGAAAATACCAAAATTCATTGCTTACTGTCTTGCCTCACCCCTCAACTTTATTAACGTAATTTTTCACCTCATTAATGTTCTTCCTTAGAGAAGTCATATGAAAAGATAATACTTGCAACTCAGAATTCATCCCCCTAATAAATAAGGGGATCCTCTCCTCCTCTGTAGTGACAAATTGAGTTGCATATCTAGATAAAACATAAAACTTGGCCTCATAAGCAACCACATATATACCACCTTATTCCAAATCAATAAATAATCTTTCTTACAATCCCTCAAAGTTCTAGGCACATATTTTTCTAGAATACGACATGAAATTGGGTCCAAGTTAGTAAAGGTAAAATAGAGGATCTGCACTCCAAATAAGCTCTCAACCACCGCTTGGCCTCACCTTGAAGTTGGAAGGAAACAAACTCAACCCTATGCAGATGAACAATACCCAATTGATGTAGTCTCTCATAACAATCCAGAATGAACACATATGCATTATGACTTTCGATACCAAGAAATACCGAAGGCTTAAGCTACAGAAACTTAGTCAATATGGTATGCTCATTGCGAGTCATAACATAACCCAACAAAGGACGAAACAAAGCATCATTACCTCATGATACGCTCACCTTAGGAGTAGTGAAAACAATAGGAGGCTTAGTATGAGGTTGAGTTGCTTGAAATGATTGAATCCTTCCAAAACCAGCCAACCTCTTCAATGACGATATACTCTATTGAGCTAGCACCGAATCGAGGGAGGAACAACTATAATCTCCAGTGGTACCTCTTCTTCTTTTCCAATTTCCTCAACATCCTTAGCATCAATATCTTCCTAAATATCCTCATTATGTACGCGTGTTGCCTCATTTTGGGGAATATTGAAAATTGGTACCTTATTCCCAAAAGGATCTACTCTTCAATGACCTCTTAGTCTAGCTCTTCCTCTACCCCAACCTCGACCCCAACCTCTCGGTGCAGGTTTCGTAGCACTAACAATGACAGGAGCTATGGGTCTGACGCCATTATATCTACTGTTAACCATCTACAGCCAGAAGAGTGAAGGAGGTTTGATACTAATTAGAATAAAATCATGGTATGAAATAAGACAAGAGAAACTAGAAAAATTTCCTAAAGTCCTATAGCCTCTTGAAGCAAACTAAAGGTGTCTTCCCGTAAGACTTTATGAGAATAGTTTTGCTAAATTGAGATCAAAGAACCTCGACTCTGATATGAACTTTGTCATGACCCCAACCGATGCGATTGACACCTACGCTATCTCTCCAGTAGGAGAAACACTATTATAACTAGCATGTCTCAAGCCTACACCGTGGGCAAGGCCAACACTTGATAACCATTGCTATTCTCGAGCGGACCGTTGGCCTGAATTACTTAACTTAGGGAAAGACAACAATCAATGACTAGTGATCTAAGAACTGAACTAAATTGAATAATAAGATAACTAGAATGTTTTATAGATTTAAATATTCAACTTGGCCAAAATTGAAATACAAGTCTTCACTATAAGAATGATAATGCAAAGACCACTGAACTACAAACATCTGATTTTCTATCAACAAAGTCTTCTAAAACATATGTGGATGTTGGGACATACCCTACAACATCCTTATAAAGAAAATACTGTAAAAACAATAAAAGGAGTCCTCCATAATTCAAGGAGGCTCGCCAACTAACTCAGAGCACTCAATTGGATCAATGGTGCACTGGATGCCGATCCTCGTTATCTGCGTCTGCATTAGGATACTATGCAGGCTAATTGACATCAGTACATTGAATGTATGAGTATACTAGTTGGAATACTAAAACAACTTAGGCTTGAAAAGAATAAGAAATAACACTTACCTTGGCTATGCTCGACTCATGAATTATATGACTCAACAATATCGACTCATTTCATTATAATGTAATTTAAAAACTAGTGTAATATAAATAAATTTTTTACAACATGTTTATAACTCTTAATGCACACATGGATACAATTAACTCTGAGATGTATGTAAAAATACAAATAAACTGATGTATATAAATAAATACATACAAATTTTGTGGGAGTTTCTGTAAGCGACAAAGATCACTAAAGAGATACAGTGATGATACATCGAACTACCTCACGCTGCTAGCGCATCCTATACCAGGCCAAAGGTATAAGACATAAACTTCCTAATGGATCCACTAATCTATTGTGAAAAGGGTTCATCTAAAAAGTATGATCCTTTTATACCCATGGTGGATACATTTTTTATGGGTGTTGTTAGTTGTCTGGACTCTCCTCTATATCAGTGCTCAATTCTACTCCCAAAATATATACTAGCTCTTATGCTTTAAAAACATATTGATTCTATGGTTAAAGATTAGTGCTAAAAATACTTACCTAAAAGGTTATTTATGAAATCTCAGTTAACTTGTTTGGTTCTTTGAGAAAGCTATTTCTCTTTAACTATAACTAGCCCGAACTCTCTTTGAAAATCTAAGTTTCCCTTCTTTTTAAATGTGAAAACAATGTTAAGTTCTTTTAGGAATACTTTGCTCCCGTATAGTTCTTTTAAGCAATCCTTCACTTTACTCTGAACGAAACTCGAGCTTAAGTCTTAAAACGACATTTAAAACGTTTTTGAAAGAGTTATGAAACTTGAAATGAACTTCTCCTTCTTATCGTTAAACCTTGCCTTAACTGATCTTTAAGTCTTAAAACCTGTTTAACGTATTTGCAAAAGACTTCATGAAATAACTTTTGGAATTCCCTAGACTTGGATCTAACTTTTCCTTTAATTTGAAGGTATGGATTCAAGGTTGTAATTTCGTGTTTTTGGATGATTTCTATATGATTAGAAGTCGTTTAGATTATTTAAAATTAATAATAATTGTTAAAACCACTTAGAAAGGCTTAATCGAACTGAACGACAAAAATTGGATGAAAAACTCCAATCTGAACGCGTTTGGGACGCGCCACGCCATCCCCAGCTGATTGAGGCACAAAAATGGTGCACTGTAGAAGTGCCGCCCCAGGACCTCTGGCTCAGATGGGGTGCGCGGCGCCTGAATCTTCCCAGGTGCATCTGCACGATTTTAACCTCTCACTTTTCAACACTAAATCCCCAAACCTCCATAGTTCCTTCCCCAAACCCTTAGGATCCTTAGTGCCTTCAATACCCAATAGATCTAACTCACAAAGCAATATGGAGTTACAAATCAAAGCAATAATAGCCGTTCAAGCACTCAATAACCTAGAAATGAACAATTTCCTTCAAGAACTTCAAAATCCTCATTCAACAAATTCGAAAATCATGGAATTGAAACAATCTTGGGGAGTGGTTGAACTCAACCAACACTAAAATATATCATATACCTTGATAGGGATCACCCGTGACAAATTTCACTCACAAAAACCTTCGTTCTTGGCGATTTCTTGACTTTTCTCACTTTTCTTCTTCTTTTCGCTTTTCTCCCAGACCTAAGTGTGATTTTGTTTTGTTTTTTTATAATATGAACTAAAATTTGTTTCTACCCCAAACAAAACCCTAAAACAAAATAGAAAATTAATTGGTAAAAATACTAGTTTTCCCTTCCTTAAATCCAGATTGGGACTTTGCTTACTTTAAAAGTCCAACTTCCAATAGGCATATCTCCCTGATACGATATAAAAATTGTGCAAACTCAGGGGGTTGGAAATCTTCAAGAGCTTTCCAACCATATCAGGAACTGACTCTAACTCATCCTTACTTAGAAGTTCTGTCGGTTTAAAAATCACACTTGCTCACTTTCTTAACTTAGGAAATTTTCCAGATTTTTTCCTTTCTTTCAAAAAATTATTATTATTAGTTTCTTAGCTTATTCTTAGCTATTTTGAGTTATAAGATGTTAGAATATCTCCCCCTTCAGAACATTTGTCCTCTAAATGAGATTTCTTTCACTAAACTAAGAACAATAACGACAAGTTCATCACTCCACAATCAAAAGCCAATAAAAACATGCTTACTCATAGTTTATCAAGTACTAAGAAAAGAAGTAGTTCCTTTATATGCATTCTCTCTGTATTCAAATAGATGTGAATATCTCTTCTTCATATTCTCATCAGCTTCCCAAGTAGCTTTTTCAACAAATTGGTTCCTCCAAATAACCTTGACTGATGCAACTTCCTTTGTTCTCAACTTGCGAACTTGGTGATCTAAAATATGAACTAAAATATCCTCATAGGATTAAATATCATCAGTCCCAACATTGTCAGTTTGGACAGTCAGAGAAGGATAACCTATGCACTTATTCAACATAGATATATGAAATACCAAGTGAACCACTACTAACTCCTGTAGTAGATCCAACTCATAAGGTACATTGCCAATTCTCTTGAACATTCCATAATTTCCAATATCTTGGGGATTAAGTTTTCCCTTCTTACCCAACCTCATAACACCCTCCACGGTTGAAACCTTCAAGTATGCCCAATTATCTACTTCAAACTTCAAAGACCTTCTCCTATAATTTGTGTAGGATTTTTGATGATTGTGTGCCGTTTTCAATATCTATTGAATCACTTCCTCTTATCCATGGATTTATGAACTAGATCTTGTCCTATCAACCCCGCTTCACCAACTTCAAACTACCCAATAGGAGATATGCATCTTCTTCCGTGAAGCGGTTCGTACGGATCCATTTGGATGCTCGAATGGTAGATGTTATTGTATGCAAGCTCAATGAGAGGTAGGTGATCATCCCAATTCCCCTTGAAATCAATCACGCAAGCCCTCAACATATCTTCTAAGGTCATTTTCCAAATCCAAATCTAAATTTGAATCCGAAGCCGAGTAAGCGACGATGATGGCGTGAAGGGGCACCTTCTTCTTAACTCTTTAAGAAGTAAAGGAAGTATTGCCTTATAAAGACAACAATTTCCCTTTCTTTTGACGATATGGGAGAAGTGTCTTCCATCTTCACTTTGCAAATGACTATTCATTTTTCCTCCAAATTGGTCCCTCACTTTTGTATATTCTCTCTTTTCTTTTCCCATTCACACTTTGCTAAACCCAACAATCCCCCACATGAATGGGGAATGACTATTATTAAGATATATGCATGAAAAACTTGTGTTTCTTGTAATTAAGGTTTAATCATATCTGGATAAATAGGTTTCCCTTTAAACTTTTCGTAGTGAATATATATCAAATATACTCGATCAATCGGTAGATTTGATATGTTTTATCCGTTAAGCTGTGGTATATACCTACACTACATAAGACACACAATCAACCCTTGAACTATTCTTAGCTCTCATTGTTTTGTTCGTTTAAGCCAAGAACATATCTCAAATAGTAAGTGCTT
Source organism: Solanum chmielewskii (assembly GCA_027704785.1). Classification (NCBI taxonomy): domain Eukaryota; kingdom Viridiplantae; phylum Streptophyta; class Magnoliopsida; order Solanales; family Solanaceae; genus Solanum; species Solanum chmielewskii. The sequence goes on from JAKWIX010000327.1 coordinate 14,715,073, forward strand.
AGAGAACTGGCCTTACCAGATTCTTCTTGAAGCGGCTTGCACTTCACACCCACATAGGTGACTACTAAATGTGTTATCCCGTAGATGCACCATTTGATATACCCTGTATCAAAATTATAAACCATTAAAAAGTTCGTATGCATTTATCCTGGTTACTGAACATTTTCTCATCATGAGAATGAACCATTAAATAATTTTTGACAATGTTGAACCGTCATCAATGACTTTGTTTATATCCTTAAACCTAGATCTTGAGATCTCCAGTCTTCTAGGTAGAGTTACCTCTACGATGAATTGTTCTCGTCTACAATCTCATTCCAGTCGATGATTTCTCAATTCCCTCTCTAGTTAGGCCTTTTTTAAGTGGATCTGAAAAATTATCCTAACTTCACATAATCAATTATGATAATTCCATTAGAGAGTAGTTGTCTCATAGAGTTATGTCTTCCTCTTATGTGATGAGACTTGTCGTTAAACATAACGCTTCCAACCCTTCCTATTGCAACTTCACTATCACAATGTATACATACATATAAGGGTCATTGAATCTCGACAAAATGGAATATCTTCTAAGAAATTCTGGAGACATTCAGCTTATTCAATTGCCTTGTCAAAGGCGATGAGTTTAGACTCTATTGTAGGTATACATGTTTGTATGGATGATTTCGAAGACATTGATCCTCGAAGAAAAGTAAAAATGTATCAACTTGTGGATTTTGTTTCAGTTGACCCAATAATCCAATTTGCATCACTATATCCTTCAAAAACTGTTGGATTGTTTTTGTAATGAAAAATATAGTTTTGAGTGTCATCTAAGTATCCCAAAACTATCTTCATTTCCAACCAATGATTTTGATTCGTATTACATGTGTATCGACTCAGTTTACTGATAACGCAAGCTATGTCTGGTCGTGTACAATTCATGACATACATCAAACTTCCCAAACACTCTGGCATAGTCCAATTGAGACTGACTTTCACCTTTATTTTTTGCTAGATGAAGGTTCACATCAATTAAAGTCTTTGCTGTTTTGAAATTCAAATATTTGAATTTTTCATGTACATTTTAAGTATAATGAGTTTGAGCGAATGCTAGACCATTAGGAGTTTTGAGAGTTTTAATTCTGAATATCACATGAGCAACTCCATGATCTTTCATATCAAACTTACTAGCGAGCATACGCTTACTGGCTTTTATATTGGCAATGTCCTTGCGCATTATCAACATTTCAACCACATATAGACATACAATGACTTGTTGATTTGGAGTATCTTTAATGTAAACACATTTATCGCATTCATTGATCTTAAGTCCATTTGACAACATAGTTTGATCAAACTTTGCATTCCATTGCTTCGGTGCTTATTTTTGTCTTAATATGTTTGCACACTTTCGTTTCTTTACCATGAACTACAAAACCCTCAGGCTTTTCCATGTAAATTTCTTCTTTCAACTCTCCATTTAAGAAGATGGTTTTCATATCCATTTGATGGATTTAAAGACCGTATAATGCAGCTAGGGCAATTAACATCCGAATTGATGTAATTCTAGTCACTAGAGAGTATTTGTCTAAATAATTAAGACATCTAAAGACTTTAACCAAAAAGTCTTGCTTTATATTTGTCAATAGTTCCATCATCTTTCATCTTCCTTTTGAAGATCCATTTTGAACTAAAGGGTTTGTTTCCTAGAGGAAAATCAACCAACTCCCAAGTATGATTGATTAGGATTGATTCAATTTCACTACTGACAGCCTCCTTCCAATAAGTTGAGTCGCTAGAAAACATTGCTTCCTTGCATGTTTGATGCTCACTTTCAAGAAGGAATGTTACAAAATCATATCCAAATTAACCAACTGTGCTTTGACATTTAATTTTCCTTGGACTGTCTTCATTGATTTCATTCTCTTTTGGTTCTTCTAGGGGTTGTTTAGAGACCCCACTAGATGACTCAGGTCTAGTTTTATACGGATAGATATGTTCAAAAAGTACAGCACTATCTGATTCCATTACTATATTGTCATGAATATTCGGATATTCGGACTTATGAACCAAAAATCGACATACCTTACTATTTTTGGCATATCCAATGAATACACAATCCACTGTCTTAGGACCTACTTTTACCTTTTTAGGTATACGAACCTGGACTTTGTCTAGAAACCCTCACACTTTAAAATATTTCAAATTGGATTTTCTACCATTTCATTTCTCTTATGGAATAAAACGTGTCATTAAGTGAGACACTCTACTGAGTATTCTATTTGGTAAACCTGAACTTATAAGTAATGCATTCATCATTTCTTTTAAAGTTTGGTTTTTCCTTTCTGCAATCCCATTTGATTGAGGAGTGTATGGAGCAGTAATTTAATGGATTATTCCATTTTGTAAACATATTTCTGCAAATGGAGATTCATATTCTCTGCCTCTATCATTTCTGATCATTTTAATCTTTTTATCAAACTGATTTTTAACTATAGTTTTATATTGCCTAAATGCATCTATTTCTTTATCCTAACATTTTAGCAAATCGACATAACGATATCTAGTGCAATCGGCCATAAAAGTTATGAAATTTTTTTAACACCACGTGATGGTGTTGACTTGATATCACAAATATCATTATGAATTGGTTCTAAAGGATTTGAATTCCTTTCAACAGATTTATAAGGATGCTAGTATACTTAGATTCAACGCAAATTTGATATTTTGATTTACTACACTCAAATTTTGGCAAAATGTTTAAGTTAATCAGTTTTCACAAATTTTTTTTATTAACGAGTCCAAATGTTCATGCCATAAACATTTAGATGCAAGCAAGTAAGAATAAGCAGAATCATTAATCATATCAACTTCAATTACTTTGAGTTTGAAAAGGCAATAATTGAGGTAGTTTTTTTCTACATACATATCATTCTTACTTACTACTACTTTATCAGAAACAAATACACATTTGAATCCATTCTTAGTCAGAACTGGAATTGAAACTAAATTCTTTCTCAATTCTGGAACATACGAGACCTTGTTTAAAGTCACCACCTTGCCTGATGTCATCTTTAATAGGACCTTTTCAGTTCATTCCACATTTGCAACAACGGAGTTTGCAATAAACAACTTCTCATCTGTAGGTGCAAGAGTATATGACGAAAATAATACTTTGTTGGCACAAACAGGACATGAGGCACCATAATCTATCCTTGAACTCTTTGATTTCCAACCAAGTTACATTTTGAAAGCAATGTACAGAGATCGTCCATTTCTGTTTTGGATTCATCCAAGTTTACTTGATCGTTCTTTTTCTTGTACTTCTTAGGACCCCGACATTAAGTAGCCCTATCACCACGTTTACCACAATTGAAGAAGATTTTATTGAATTTCTTCTTAAGAGAATTGCTTTTTGGACCAGATGCTTTTATTCTTTTCTATAATTTTGTGGGAACTTCTTCAACAATATTTACTCTAAATATTGCTGAGTTACCACGTGACCTCTTTTCAGAATCCTTATTATCCTCTTTGATTCTCCACCTTACTAGAGATCTTCATTGTTCATCTCCTTGCGTTTATGTTTCATGTTGTTTTTAAAGTCCTTCCACAACAGAGGTAACTTTGCAATAATAGCAACCACTTTAAAGACATCATTCACAATCAATCCTACATTAAAGATTACAAGAGTATTAAGGGAAAATTTAATATTTCTAATATGGACATTAAATAAATTTATACCTTTACCAAGGAGATCATGGATTATGACATGCAGTTCTTCAACTTAGGTGAGGACAGTCTTACTGTCTATCATCTTATAGTCCAGAAACTTTTCACATTGAACTTCTTCATTCCGGCATCCTGTGTTTTGTACTTCTTTTCTAAAACATCCTAGAGTTATTTTGATGTATTGACATTGTTGTACACATTGTATAGTTCATCTTTCACTCCCCTCAGAATATAATTTATAACACAAAAAATCTGAGTGATTCCATGCTTCGATTATCAATAATCGTTCTTCAGGCGGAGTATCATCCGACAGAACTGGAAAATTCTTATTAATGAACCATTGTAGACTCAACGTAGTGAGATAGAAGAACATCTTCTTCTTCCATCTCTTGAAGTCGACTCAAGAAAACTTTGCAGGCTTCTCTGCAGGCGCTAAGGCAGCAGTTGAACTATTGTGTGCAACCAATATTGTTGCAGCACTTACTATTGCAGTAGTCACCGTTCTAGAATCTACTTGACTTGTATTAGTCATTTTCTGTCACAAATGGTAGATAATTTTTGTATTTAAAATAGTAACAGTAAAGAACAAATCTTTAGAAAGAGTGTTTCTAAAGATAATGTTTTTATGTTCTTTTAATTGTTAGTCAAATTAATTTTAAAAATTCAAGCAGACTAGAAAACCATAAAGGTTTTAATCTCCAAAAGCCTCAAATATAGAAACTTAGTAAATTTCTTAAGCTTTATATTTTCCTGTACATATAAGGTTATTCAAAAAAAATCAGAAATAAGATGAAGTAGACAATAAACAAAATAATTCGAGTACACAGAGACTACTGTGTCTCCTTAAGAAATTTAATCCCATAATTGTACCCGAGGTTATGGATTAATTACTTCCAAGATAAAACAGATTAATCCTGTTAAAAAAATAGTGATACCTCAAACTCTTTTAACTTCAACGAACTTAAGAACAACAACAAGTCACGCATACTCAGTCGATCGACACTTTGAATTTGAGAGAAAATATATGCAGAGAAGGAAAAATTTTAAGTGTTAGAAAAAGCAAAAATTCACTTCCTTTTATAGTCATTTTCAGCATAAAAACGTGCATGTTAAGAGAAATCAGTTCAATCCAATTTTATCCCGAAAGTTGCGTCTTTTACAAAAAATAACTTTTCAGAAAATGTGTTTTTTGGGAAAGTAACGACTTTTCGAAAAGAGTAATGACTTTGCGGAATGTTATCGTTAGACGCGAATTAATTATGTTAATTAAATAATTAACTAATATCCTGAATTAATTTATAAGAGATAAGATTATTACGATTTATTTGATTAACAAAAAATCAATTAAATAAATTTTGCCGAGGCCGAGCGAGCAACGATGACGAGGGGCACCTTCTTCTTAGCTCTTTAAGAAGTAAATGAAGTGTTTCTTTATATAAGGACAACAATTTTCCTTTCTTTTGCCGATATAGGAGAAATGACTTTTCATTTGCACTTTGCAAATGACTTTCCAGTTTCCATCCAAATTGATTCTCTCACTTTTCCATATTCTCTCTTTTCTTTTCTCATTCACACGTTGCTAAAGACAACAATTTTTCCATTAGCACATAGCAACCACTAACGCTAATTAAATCAAACTACTCATAATTTCTATCCTAAGAAGAAATAAAGTTAAAGGGATTACCTGAGGCTGCCCTTTTGATATTTCGATACCACAGTTCAACTATTACCCTAATTTTATACCTTAAAATTATAAAAGTCGTAAAAGTGACCCACTATTTATTTTACTGTTTTTTCTTTGATCACAAACTAAATTAATCACTAAAACTACCCAACTAAATTTATAAATGTAGTTACAAATAGTAAAAAATATCCATTTAAAATCTATCAAAAAAAAATTTATGAAATAAAAAGCACTAGTACTCAGAATGACCAAAAGGGTCATTACAACTTTCTTTAAAAACATATAAATTATCTATAGTCAAGTGAGATGACACATTTTTTGGCCAAGAATCATATTCGTCTTTTTATTATTGTTTTGTTTATATATTTCTTATTATTGTACAAAAATGAAATTGTCAATTACTAATACTTCATTTATTCATATTCTTTAATAGAAACGTTTCATTTCATTTCATTTCCTTACTTTCATAACTTTTGATGATCCTATAACTTGTAAACTATATTAATATACTCGTGTTCATAATATTATTTTATTTTTAATTATTTACCTTACATTCGTTTTTTAATGATCACAAATCGTAAATTATATTAATAGTAATGTCGTGATATCATCTGATATTTCATATAGTTATCTTATAATTAGGGGCCTTATAAAAATCTTAATATATAAATCTTCTTTTTGTGAATTATTATATATAAACATTTCTATTATTATTTCGTAATAATTAATAATGATCAACTCCATAAATTGTATCAAATAAAAATTTAATAAAAAATATAGTCGATACCTCAATGAAAAATATATACGAAGAAAGAAAGAAACACAACACCATTATATTATATGCTACTACACTTTTAATCCAAATAAACTTTAACAAAATCCTCTCCTCAAAATACAAACTATGAGCATATAATTTATACAATGTGTAAGCACAGAATTTATTTTCTTAAGAATTAAGAACATTTATTTTCTAAATGGTTAAGGGAGAGAGTGGATGTTTCACTTTTAAGATTTTGTTGATATATAATAAAGCAAAAACCAATATGAAATTAATGTATAGTACATAAATTAAAAACAGAAAAGTTAAACAAGATAACGATAAAAGCTAAAAATAGGAGAAGAGACATAAATAACACCAATATATATCATTCATACACTTGCAGGCTCTAATAACTCCGGGAACTTTCTTCTTTGGGTGATTTATGTAGTTAAAAACTTCATATAATAGAAACAATACTCCATATACTATATCTAAATTTGTGTATATAAATATATACATAATTCTTTGCTTAAAATTTAATACTAATCCATAAGAAGACAAAAAGTATATTTATGAGCTTATTCTTTAAGTAAATAATTATTGTTGTCTTTTTTTAGATTCATCAAAAGCTATGCTAGGATTTTGATTACAGGAAACTTCCATTACTAGATTACTAATATTTAGATTTTACATCTTGAACATGCTAAATTGAGATGAAGTTGGCCTACTTAATATTCACACCGAAAAGCATTATAGTTTTAATCCCTTTAGATACCTAATAAAAAAATAAAAAATAAAATAAGAGTATAATGATAAAAGAATATGCATAATGAGAGGCAAAACAAATTATAATAATTTCAAAAATATATTTTTGTTACAAGATAAACCCATGCTCATATAAAGTAAATAGAATTACAAATGAAACAATAATACTACATATGTAACACCCCTGGATTTTTTGAGTTAAGACTTGATACATCCTTCGTAGTGACTTTTTCCAAGGAATTTAATATTTCTTTAGTATTAAGGTCAGGTCACTATATTTAGCACCTTGTGTTCTATAAGAACTAAATTGGAAATAAAAAAAATCTAAAATTTGGAGACTTAAGCTAAGTATGAGTTTTGAGTCAACTTCAAACGTTAATATCTCCTAGAACATGATGATTTAGGTATGCTACAAGATACCTTAGGAAATATCTTTGAATTATCTTTCCAACACCAGACTTCGGATAAGTGAGATATGACCTTTCGAAGTTAGGATGTCCAGTTAAGGAAAGTTAGCCAAAAATAGTGAGGGGTATTTTGATCTTTTTCTTACTCAATCAGATTTGGTTCATTTTTCGTAATATTTTAGGGGTATAATCCTATATGGTTCAGTTTTAAAAATCAAATGTAAGGTGAGGTATTTACTTGAGAGTTAAAGAAGAGAAAAGAAGAGAAAAAAGGACAAAGGATGAGAGGACCAAACGTTCGTCGAGATTCTTGTGTGTTGTTGCAGATTTTAACCATGGATTGATCTCTAATAGTTATGTGAGCTTCCATAGTGTTGAGTTTGATCACCCACACGTTAAACATGTATTTTCATTGTGATTTCACTCCTCTAAAGAGTTGAAAGATTTATGTTTTAGAGAAATGTTCTTGAATCTCATTCTAAATCTTGTTTGGTTGGTGTTTTGGTTATTTATTGATATGAAAGTGATTTTTTTTAGTTTATTAGTGTGTATATAGGTTGGATAATTGAATGTAAGGAAAATTTTATAAAAGAAATCGATTAAGAGTGATTTAGGATCAAAAAATGAGAGGAGAAATTCGTTGAACTTGGACTAGGAAGAGGCCGGCGCAGAGCGACCAAGGGGATGGGGCGACGCCCCTTGAGTGCTCCCATATGCAGTCTCTGATGTTAGGAGCTGGAGCCCCGCATCTGGAATGTGCTAGGGTCACCTGTCCCCACTCCTTTCCGGTCTATTGTCCAGTTTGAGCCCATTTAAAGTGTATCTTTACTCGCTTTTATTCTAATCACTCTAAACTACTTCCATATACCTAGAAATAATTCCTAACATGATCATTACCTTGAATTCATAATTCAATTTCAAGGTTAAGTTAAAAGTTAAGTGTTGAGTTCTTACAATTATTTTGTGGAAGTCTCATTTGAGTCTTTTTGAGGAGTCTTCTTCAATTTCTAATAATTCATTTCAAGACTCGAGAAAGTGAGTATAAGAGTGAGGATAATGTATCCATGAGTCAACTTTATCATACGATATTCTTCATATCATTAACCATAACTCTTGATTTCATAATTTACATTCAAGAGAGACTTAAGATTAGAGTTCAAGGAATCCTTTGAGTTCAATTGTGAATCCTTTGAGATCCATCATCCCTTTGAGTTAAGTTTTAATTAAGTAATTATGAGAATTAGAAGAGTCGTAAACATGAGTTCCTTATTGATATTTTGAACCATTAGTCGAGTTGTTCATGCCCATAACTTCTGAATGAATTCCATAAATTGAGTATCATTGATAGTAGTATCTCCAAGTTTTAAGTCTTGAGTATTGAGTTCCAAATCCACTTTGAGAAAATATTTCTACACATGGGATATTAAATGTTACCCATGAATTCCTTATGTGGAATTGTCCATGCCAATAATTCCGCATGACAAGTCGAACAATATTGAGATGAGAAGTATCAATGATTCCTTGAGTAGAGTAGTTGATGCTCATAATTGTGCAGTAACCCTTTGAGTCGAACATTCTTGAATTGAGTAGAATCATTGAAGTTCTTGATTTCCAAGTATTCAATTTCATGTATGCTTATTGAAAACATTGCATTGAGTCGTTCACGTCCATAATTAGGCATGAACTAAGTATTCCCAAAGAGTAAACATTTTAATAGTTGAGTATTGATATTTCCAAAGTGTCTTTGAGCTAGTTTTCAGTTGAAGAGTAAGTGTTTTAATGAATAAGAAAGAGAGGGTACTTTGATTTCCAAGATAGTTTTTGAGCTATGTTTTGAGAAGTTATCTCAAATCACGTAAAGAAGTATGTTTTTAAACATAAGAGCTTGTATCATATTTTCGGAGTTGTATTGAGCACCGATATGGAGGAGAGCTTAAACAACTCACACCCTGTAACGACCCTTGTGATCGTTTAAAGTCCTAGATCTTTTATTTGATAAAATACTTTTTGATAGATTGTAAATAGATATTTTTAACTATTCATAACTACAATGATAAAATTAATAGGGCACTTTTAATAATTTATTTAGTTAATGGTTAAGAAAAATAATATTAGAATTTATGGTGGAACACTTTTACTATTCTTATAATTAGTATTTTAATAATTAGGGTATTACACAATTTGTAGAAAAGAAGAAAAAAAAAAAGAGGCGCACAACGAAAGAAGGAAAACAAATCGAAAAGAAGAACGACGAACAGCATGTAAGCATTTGCCTCAATCACTACATTTGTTTATATGCATATATGTCATATTATCATTAATTTATTATTATTAATAATTATTTTGTACTGCAAAGTTGAGGGAATAGGAATCAGAAGTGCAATTCAATTTGCACTTGCTTCTGTAGGTATTATTATTATTATTATTATTTTATTTAGGTATTAAAGTTTTTCATGTCTATTAATAAGTAATATTGAAAATGATTACAGTATGATAATACAATAAGAATAATGTACATAATATATCATCATCTCTGCAATTTAAATAAGTACCACTTTGTGACAAGTTATTTTGGTTTTAATTATTTTTGTTCTTCTTCGTATAGTTATTTTATTATGATTCAATCTTGATATTTTAAGATAGGTAATTAAATATTGAGTGTAGTATATTTTTTGAATACCATTAAAGTTATGTTATTCAGAAAATTAATGACTTAACCTTAGGCTTTAATATAGGAAATAGAAGGCTTGACATATTAACTGAACTCAAGATAAGAAACTTGAATATACATTTGTGTTTGATGATTATTGGTTTTAGACTATACTTAATAGAGTAATGTAAGTGCCTATAGAAGCGTTAACTTATAAATTATGCATATTGCATAGATTGGAGAGGTTCGGAGGCATTGAGGAAAGAAAAAGTATTGGACAAGTAGCTTGCTTGAATTCAGTTCTTCAATGGAGGTAGGTTATGGTTTATGCTATTTGATAGTAAACTCTTAATAGTGATTGATATGTACTGAATGATATTGTGAAGTTTTCTATGTACTTGATTGTGTGATTTTGTGACTTTGTTGTGTGTTTTGTGATTGGTCTAAAATCTTGAGACCGTGGAATTTATATTCTTGAACCCTCTTTATCGAAGTGATTCCTTGAATAAAGAAAGCTCGATGAAATATTAGTAACGAATAGAAAAGTGGTGATACTAAATGATAAACTAATGATATTATAGGATCGGAGTGTCACTTTCCGACACAATATTCTTGGATCGGAGTGTAACGTTCCGACACGGTATTCTTGGATCGGAGTGTCACGTTCTGACACGGTATTCTTGGATAGGAGTGTCACGTTCCGACACGGTATTCTTGGATCGGAGTGTCACGTTCCGTCACAATAATATTAAAGGATAAATATGTTGAATTAATGGAAGATACTCAATCTCAAAGAACTCAACTCCCAAAATGGTTTGGTTTAGAGGCATGAGTCCTCATGTGTGATCTTGATATCGTTGACTTAATGCGTGCTTACTTTATTGTTATTGACACTTGTTCATGTTGCTTGTTTTTTGTTGCTTATGACATGTTAAGTTCTATAGTTGAGTTCATACTATTATTCTTTATATATTAGTAACTATTTTGGGTTGACTGATGATACTTACGAAGTACATGTTGCCTCGTACTGAACCCTACTTGTTTTCTTCTTTCTTTTCCTTTTATGAAATGCAACGAGTGTACCTATGACTTCTGATTTCCCTCAGCTCTAGCCAGCCTCCCGCATATCAAGTTCCAGGGTGAGCTATCCATTCAAGCTCGTGTTGGATTCACTCGGTCACGACATGATGTCCTATACTTTCGGACACATATCATTTTATTCTTTTATTTTAGTGTATTCGATATACTTAGACTTAGTATTGTATATTGGATGTCCTTACTGTGATGACTATCAGATTTTGGGATGATAAGTATTAAACTTTAGAAACTTATTTAAATTGGTTGCTTAGTATCTTTTGGAGCTTCCGCGTTATTTATATTATTTGTAGTTGAACTATTGATATATGTTGGGTATTAGATGTGTTGGTCTGCCCACCTAAGGGGGTAAGTCTGGGTGCCACTCAGAAATCATTTTGGGTCGTGACAAACTTGGTATCAGAGCGTTAGGTTCAATGATCTCATCAAAGAAGGAGAGGTCTTGCAGAACGATACGGGGACGCCTTTACTTTTTTTTGAGAGGCTACAAGACTTTAGGAAACTTCATTTTTTCTTTCTTTCGCGCTACTCGTTGAATCCAATTGGTATCTAGGTGATACAAATTGGTATCTGAACTTCTTCACTCTATTTCACATATGGTTAGTACTAAAGTGTTATAAATTGAATTAACAACACAAAAAAAAATGTGTCCTTATAAATAGATATATTTGCTCAATTAACTGCAAGGCCTGTTATGATTAGTGATCAACATGATTTATTTTTTGTTAAGTTGATAAAGTTGAATTATTCATTAGTATTGCTTATGAAGATGCTTACGCTTTCATTGTTGATTGGTTTGAGTTGTGCCATAAAATGAATATCATGAAAAGGCTTAGTGTTGAGTATTGACTCACTAGTTTTGGAGATATGTAAAGTATGGTGATATTCACGTATTAAGTGTCGATTAGTAAATGCACTACTTATGAATTAAGGTAAGGTTTTCTCGATTCTTTATCCAATTATATACCCCAAACTTTGAGTGATGGGAAGAGAGATGGTTTCCTGAATGTAGAGAAACGAAAGAGATGTGTTGCAGCCCATAATGTAAATATTTTTTACTTATGTAGATATCTGACAACAGGCAAGAAGTTTCCTAAGGAAAAACTAGAAAATGAACATCATTAGGTTATAAAATTTAGTTAGTAGTTTTTTTCTAACATATATAAGTTGTATAGTGAATGATGAAATTATGTTGAGGAAATTGAGGCATAATATCTTTTATGATTTCATAGGTCGTGTGTATATAAAAAAAAGGGGTCATGGTTGACTACTACAATAATACTAATGCTATCGGTGTTTACTTGGTTAAAGTTATAGAGTGTGATATTTTTTTTTGTCGACCTAAGCTACGAAAGAATGAATATTGCTTTGGATGAGAGACCAAAAGGATTTGATTGCGTACTGTAGTCACTTAATGGGCAAAAATTTATTTGAGTAAATTTTTAGCGAGTGTATGATGTATTCTAGTAGTTGAATTAATGGACTTTCATGGTGTGGTACAATAGGTATATGAAAATGGATATGTCGATTATCAGGTGAGAATACTAACTACTTAAGGAGTTACCAGTTGTATGACATAGTCAGATAATAAGATTCAATGTTGCATTCACATTTTAGAAACCAACTAGTTTATTATTATGGGCGCTTGGATTGAACATTATTTTTTAAGGATAATTTTAGTGGTGGATTTTTGGTACAGTATTGATAAATTTAGGTTGTGAAATGCATCTTGGGGTTCTGAATGAGGATCAGTGATCTTATCTTAAGTTTCAAGGGATAGGTTGATACTAGAATGACAAACTTATAGGGGAAGAAAGTCCTAGTAAGTATTTTTTGGGTGGATTAAATTGATGATTTTAGTAAGAAAGTTCATATATAATTTGTTAGTCCCTTCATTTTGATAACTATATCTGAGTTTAAGGTGTCATGTCGGAAAAAAAAATTTACTTTGTGGTGATGAAAAGGGCTTACAAAGCATGATGGTAATAGGAGTAAGTGATGGATGGTGACGGAGATGCAAATTACAGAATGATTAAATAAATTTGGTATAGTGATAAAAACTTGTGAGTATCTAAGGTTGAGATTTCTACTATTAAGTGAGTAATGTGGTTGTATGACAAATTTTAGGAAATGTTAGGGCACCACTCGAATTGAATTTAAAGAAGCTAGAGCTATAATGAAAATAAAATAAAAATGGAATGTAGGGTAACCTTTAGAGAGAAGTGAGAGAAAAAAATTTCTCTCAAATTGTAAGCGGTAATGGGGTTATCTTTAAAGGAGTTGAAAACTTAATTTAGTGATGCATGTTTCCACCTGTTTTTCTCTGGTTATGATAATAGTGTCACATGTTTATCATATAGGTAATAAATGATTAATCGTGTGGTGTATTGTTTAATTGGAAGAATCTGTGCGTGTTTTGAGTCGTAAAATTTGTTACTTTGATTGTTAAAGGAGATAAGGAAGAGTTTTCCTCTGAGTTTTGATTTAGAGTGTGAAGTAAAACGTCATGATTTGTAGGTAAAAGAATGAGATCGGTAAGCGAGTTAGAGAGAAAATTTTTTTGATATATTGAAGGGCCGGGATATTTAAAATTATGTACCATGAGAAGATTAGAGAAAAGTAAAAGGAATAAGACCTCTCGTATATACTCTTGGGGTGAAGTTAAAGGTTGTACTAATTATTTTTTTATTTTATTTTCTATGAGTTTTGATATGACTGTGAGGTGTGAACTAGTTTAGTAGAGAATTACTCGGAATTTGTCATCGACTTTTATGTAGATTGAATTTTGATTTTGGTGACTGTCACGACCCAAATCGGGTCGCGACTGGCACCCACACTTACCCTCCTATGTGAGCGAACCAACCAATCTAAACCTTAACATTTCAATAAACTATCAACAGAAAGTAATGCGGAAGACTTAAACTCATTAATAAAAACCAATTCAATAACTTCTAAAAACTCAACAACTATTATTATCCCCAAAATCTAGAAGTCATCATCACAAGAACATCTACTTCAATTACTAGATCTAAGAGTATCTAAGAAGCTAAAATACATAAACAGCTAGTCCATGCCGGAACTTCAAGGCATCAAGACATGAAGAGGAGGATCCAGTCCAAGCTAGAAGCATTAGCTCACCCTGATATCCGGAGTAATGAAGACTTGCTAAAGTTGCGGTTGAGTTGAAGACGACGGTACGTTTGCTACACTCCACAATTAACAAGAAAACAAAAAATAAAAGTAGGGGGTCAGTACAAACACATGTACTGAGTAGGTATCATCGGCCAACTCAAAATAGAAAACAGTATATATCAGATATCATCATAAAATCAACTAATATCCTTAGCATGCAGCATTTACAATTACCATAACACTTGGTCACAACACCAAGCAAATCAATGAGGACTCACGCCTCCTCATCATACTCATTTGGGAATTAGATTCATTAGATTGAGTATATTAACATCTTTAAAGATTTCATTATCTTTATTCCTCTCGTGTCGCTACGTGACACTCCGCTCCTCATATTCTATCCTGGTGTCGGAACGTGACACTCCGACCTCATTCTATCCTGGTGTCGGAACGTGACACTACGATCCTCATTCTATCCTGGTGTCGGAACGTGACACTCGATCCATATTCTATCCTTGTACCGGAACGTGGCACCCGATCCATATACTATCCTGTTGTCGGAACGTGACACTCCGATCCTCATATACTATCTTGGTACCAGAACGTGGCACCCGATCCATATACTATCCTGGTGTCGGAACGTGACACTCCGATCCTCATATACTATCCTGGTACCGGAACGTGGCACCCGATCCATATACTATCCTGGTGTCGGAACGTGACACTCCGATCCTCATATACTATCCTGGTACCGGAACGTGGCACCCGATCCCCTAATCTCACTACTTTCGTTCATCAAGCCTTCTTTTATACCAAGGCATCATCATTAACAAAGTAGATTAGGGTTTCTTTTCAAGATTTAGGATTCAATAGCTTCATCATTCTTATTATATCACAATTACATAATCACATTCATACAAGCATACAATTAAGCATATAGAAGGGTTTACAATACTACCAATACATGTCATTCGCTATTAAGAGTTTACTACGAATAGCATAAAAACCATAACCTACCTCCACTGAAGAATTTGATCAAGCAAGCAATTTCCCAAAGCTTTGTCCTCTTCTTTCTATTGATCGTACGTTGCTCCTTCTCTTTCTGTTCTTTTCTTTTTCTTATTCAAACCCTCTTTCTTTTACCCTAATTAGCATATAATTAAGTATAAAAGATGGCAATAATAACCCACCAATTAACTCAAGGTTACCTCTTTTAACCCTCAAGTAGTTAGACTTATTAACATTAACCCACTGACTTTATAATTAAAGCAGGAATAGTCAAAAACGTCCCTTAAAACATTAAAGAAATCTGACCCTGCCTGGGATTAAGCAGACTGTGACGGCCCGTCGTGCCTGCGACGGTCCGTCCTGCTGCTCCGTCACAGAGTTCAGAGACTCAATTTCTCTGAAAAGTCTGTGACGGTCCGTCACACCTGTGACGATCCGTCCTGCCATTCCGTTACGAAGTTCAGAGAGTCGATTTCAGTGCCCATTTTTCAGAATTCTAAGTATTTTGGAACAAGACCCCCTCGACGGTCCGTCGTGCCCATGACGGTCTGTCGTGGGGTCCGTTGTTTCTGCCAGTTTTTCCAGAATCAATGTCTGCTGCTCAAAACGACTAAACAGGTCGTTACAATAGATACCAATTTACCCATCGTTCGTCCTCGAACGATCATAAGAAGAAAAACAAGGGCGAAAAGAAGTACCTGAATCTGTAAACAGGTGTGGATATCTTTCTTGCATATCAGCCTCTTTCTCCCAAGTGGCTTCTTCGATTGGTCGATTCTTCCATTGAACTTTGATGGATGCAATCTCCCTTGACCTCAACTTGCGAACTTCTCTATCTAAAATGGCAACAGGCTCCTCCTCATAAGACAAATTTTCATCAAGCAGAACTGAATCCCAAAGAATAATGTAGTTTCCATCCCCATGGTATCTTTTCAACATAGACACATGAAATACCGGATGCACTCCGGACAGCCCTGGAGGTAAGGCTTACTCATAAGCCACCTCCCCTACTCGCTTATGTACTTCAAAGGGACCAATATACCTTGGGCTCAATTTACCCCTTTTTCCAAATCGCATCACCCCTTTCATGGGCGAAACCTTCAGTAGGACTTGCTCACCCTCCATCAACTCCAAGTCTCTTACCTTTCGATCTGCATATTCCTTTTGCCTACTTTGCGCCGCTAACAGCTTTTCTTGAATAGATTTCACTTTCTCTAATGAATCCCTCAAAAGGTCAGTACCCCAAGGTCTAACCTCAAATGCATCAAACCAACCAATGGGAGACCTACATCTCCTCCCATATAATGCTTCGAATGGAGCCATATCAATACTGGAGTGATAGCTATTGTTGTAGGAGAACTCTGCTAAGGGTAAGAAGCTATCCCAATGACCACCAAATTCTATCACACACGCACGAAGCATATCCTCCAACACTTGAATCGTTCTCTCAGACGGACCATCGGTCTGAGGATGGAACGCAGTACTAAGGTCCAACCTAGTACCCAATTCCGCATGCAATGTATTCCAAAACATAGAAGTAAACTGCGTACCTCTATCTGATATGATGGAGAGTGGAACCCCATGCAACCGAACAATTTCTGAGATATAGATTTTGGCTAACTTCTCTGCATTGTAAGTCACCTTGATCGGAATGAAGTGAGCAGACTTAGTTAATCGGTCCACAATTACCCAAATAGAATCAAACTTTCCCAATGTCTTTCGAAGACCAACCACGAAATCCATTGCAATTCTCTCCCACTTCCATTCAGGAATGGGCATTCTCGAAAGTGTTCCTCCGGGCCTCTGGTGTTCATACTTTACTTGTTGACAGTTTTGACATTTGGCAATAAAATCAACAATATCACTCTTCATTCTACTCCACCAAAAGTGTTGCTTTAGGTCACGGTACATCTTGGTTGCACCAGGATGTATAGAATACCTTGAACTATGAGCCTCTGTCAGAATAGTGTTGATCAAATCATCTACTCGGGGTACACATACCCTCCCCTTGATTCTCAAAACACCTTCCTCATCGATTTGTGCTTCCTTAGCCTCTCCTCGCAATACCTTATCTTGGATTCTGCTTAGTTTCTCATCATCAAACTGTTTTCCCTTAATCTTGTCAAGAAAAGAAGATCTTGCTTCCACACAAGCCAATAATCCTCCCTTCTCATTTACTTCTAACCTCATCAAGTCGTTAGCCAGAGTCTGAACCTCTCTAGCCAATGGACGTCTAGAAACTTGCAAGTGAGCTAGACTTCCCATGCTCCCTGCCTTTCTACTTAAGGCGTCTGCCACAACATTAGCCTTTCCCGGATGATACAAGATAGTGATATCGTAGTCCCTCAGTAGTTCCATCCATCTCCTCTGTCTCACGTTAAATTCCTTCGGAGTAAAAACATATTGTAGGCTACGATGATCCGTGTATACTTTGCACTTAACCCCATATAGATAGTGTCTCCATTGCATTAAGGCAAACACTATCGCAGACAATTCCAA
Organism: Solanum chmielewskii; assembly: GCA_027704785.1. Lineage (NCBI taxonomy): Eukaryota > Viridiplantae > Streptophyta > Magnoliopsida > Solanales > Solanaceae > Solanum > Solanum chmielewskii. The sequence continues at coordinate 14,732,784 of JAKWIX010000327.1, forward strand.
ATCATGGGTCGGATAATTACGTTTGTGCACCTTTAATTGTCTTGAAGCATAAGCAATTACATTCTTCTCTTGCATTAGCACTGCACCCAAACCAGAATAGGATGCATCACAATAGACAATGAAATTCCTACCTTCCACGGGCAAGGTGAGAATTGGTGCAGTGGTTAACAAAGTCTTGAGTTTCAGAAAGCTTTCCTCACATTCGTCGGACCATACAAATGGAATGGAACATTCCGCTTAGTCAAGTTCGTCAATTGGGAAGCAATGGAAGAGAATCCCTTGACAAATCGGCGGTAATAGCTAGCTAAACCAACAAAGCTCCTTATTTCTGACACATTAGTAGGTCTTACCCAATTCTTCACTGTCTCAATCTTAGAAGGATCCACCATCACGCCCTCCTTAGACACCACGTGGCCCAAGAAGGACACTGAATCTAGCAAAAACTCACACTTGGAGAATTTGGCATAGAGCTTCTTCTCCCTTAACATTTCCTGTACCATCCTCAAATGCTCCTCATGTTCTTTCTTGCTCTTTGAGTATATCAATATACCATCAATAAATACGATCACAAAGAGATCCAAATATGGCTTAAAAATTCCGTTCATCAAGCTCATGAAAGCAGCAGGGGCATTCGTAAGACCAAAAGACATCACTACAAATTCGTAATGCCCATACCTGGTCCGAAAAGCAGTCTTTGGCACATCCGTTGCTCATATTTTCAATTGATAATAACCGGATCTCAAGTCAATCTTAGAGAAGACACAAGCACCTTGTAACCGATCGAACAAGTCATCAATGCAAGGAATGGGATATTTGTTCTTAATAGTTACCTTTTTCAACTTTCGGTAGTCTATGCACATCCGGAAACTCCAATCCTTCTTCTTCACAAATAACACCGGAGCACCCCAAGGAGATGCACTTGGTCTAATGAAGCCTTTGTCCAACAACTCTTGTAGTTGGGCCTTTAACTCTCTTAACTCCGCGGGAGCCATTCTATAAGGGGGTATAGAAATGGGGCGAGTGCCTGGTTCAAGATCAATGCAGAAGTCAATATCCCTATCTTGTGGCATAACAGGAAGATCTGCAGGGAACACATCCAAAAACTCATGGACTATCGAAACCGACTCAGTCGAAGGTACTTGAGTAGTGTCATCCCTGAGATGTGCCAAGAAAGCTAAACAACCCTTACTAACCATTTTCTTAGCACGAAGAAAGGAGACGATACGAACCGGATTGGAAGTGTAGTCGCCCTCCAACACTAACGGATCTGTCCCACGCTTGGCTAACGTCACTGTTTTAGCATTACAATCCAAGATCGCAAAATTCGGAAAAAGCCAAGTTATACCCAGAATTACATCAAAATCAACCATGTCTAAGATAACCAAGTCTACATAAGTATTGTTCCCCACAAAAGTCACAGGACAAGACCTATACACCTTCTCAACTATCACAGACTCACCCACCGGAGTAGACACACGAATAGGCATGTCAAGCGATTCACAATTTAATTTAAGACCAGTAGAAAATGAGGAAGATACATATGAAAATGTGGATCCAGGGTCAAATAATACAAAAGCCATGCAATCACAAACCAAAAGATTACCTGTGATGACAGCATTGGATGTCTCCGCCTCAGATCGCCCAGGGAAAGCGTAACAATGGGCCCCATTACTTGTCTGTCCGTTGCCCCTACCATGTTGTGCTGCAGTGGCTCTAGTTTGCCCATCACCCCGGCCGTTTTGATGACCACCATTACCTCGGCCACAACGTTCTCCAGAATAGCGACCTCTTCCATGACCACCTCTACCTCTAACCATTGGAGGTCTGTAACTCTGTTTTGGACAATACCTCTTAATGTGTCCAGTCTCCCCACATCCATAACATTCTCTGGATTCAAGCATAGGTCTCTCAGAGAAGTGTTGACCGGTTTGAGGTGGACCCCCAACTAGAGTCTGTAGTGAAGACTGAATTGGTCGGACTGAGTAACCTCCCAAACCCTGTCCTCTAGAGTAAGAACCATTAAACTCACCTCCCTTTCGAAACCTTTTGGATGTAGTCGCCATGGTGAAGTCATCTGGCTTCACTCCCTCTACCTCTATCATAAAGTCTACCACTTCTTGAAAAGATTTGGCTGTAGCCGCTACCTGTAAGGCTGAAATCTGCAACTCTGATCTCAACCCCTTCACAAAACGGCGAATCCGCTCTTGTGGACTGAAACAATGTTGGGTGGCATACCTAGATAATGCATGAAACTTAGCCTCATATGCGGTTACCGACATCCTACCTTGCTCTAGGCTCAGGAACTCATCTCTTTTCCTATCCCTCAAAGTACGGGGGATATACTTCTCCATAAACAAGCTAGAGAATGATGCCCAAGTCATAGGTGGTGCCTCTGTTGGTTGACACTCAACATGTGACCGCCACCACATTTTGGCGTTCCCTTGAAACTGATAAGTCACAAACTCAACACCAAACCGTTCTACTATACCCATCTTGTGTAGTAGCTCATGGCAGTCAACCAGAAAATCATAAGCATCCTCAGATTCAGCACCCTTGAAGACTGGAGGTTTCAATTTCAAGAACTTACTGAAAAGTTCATGCTGATCATTTGTCATTATAGGCCCTGTAGTCAGACGAGGAAATGTGCCTATTTCCAATGAGACATCCATGCGGGGAGCCACAGTAGCCGCATGTTGTACCTCCGGAGCCTGAGGTGCTGGTGCAGAAAACACTGGAGGTGTCTGGCCATGATCAGATAGCCCGCTAAGATAAGCAAGAACCTGATTGATCATCTCTGGGGTAGGTTGGGGTGGCAATTCCTCATTCTGCACCTGTTCATTCTCCCCATCCTCCCCTTCTCTTACTACTTCCTCAGTCGGTGGAGGAGTCACCTCCCTAGTACCAGATGGGCTAGGTGCTCGTCCTCTTCCTCTAAAGGATGTCCTCCCACGGCCTCTTGCCGCTACTCTTCCTCGAGCTACAGCCCCAGTGGCTGGCTCAGACGCTTCTTGTCTTGCCGATGTTAGTGTTGGCGCAGTCGTTGCTCTAGTTCTAACCATCTGCGAAATAGAGTGAAGATGGTCAGATACCAATTTGTATCACCTAGATACCAATTGGATCCAAGTAATAGCACGAAAGAAAGAAAAGAATGGAATTTTCCTAAAGTCTTATAGCCTCTCAAAGAAAAGTAAAGGCGTCCCCCTACCGTTCCTCAAGACTCTACTAGACTCGTTCTTGTGTGATGAGACCAACGAACCTAATGCTCTGATACCAAGTTTGTCACGACGCAAATCGGGTCGTGACTGGCACCCACACTTACCCTCCTATGTGAGCGAACCAACCAATCTAAACCTTAACATTTCAATAAAATATCAACAGAAAGTAATGTGAAAGACTTAAACTCATTAATAAAAACCAATTCAATAACTTCTAAAAACTCAACAACTATTATTATCCCCAAAATCTGGAAGTCATCATCACAAGAACATCTACTTCAATTACTAGATCTAAGAGTATCTAAGAAGCTAAAATACATAAACAGCTAGTCCATGCCGGAACTTCAAGGCATCATGACATGAAGAGGAGGATCCAGTCCAAGCTAGAAGCATTAGCTCACCCTGATATCCGGAGTAATGAAGACTGGCTAGAGTTGCGGTTGAGTTGAAGACGACGGTACGTTTGCTGCACTCCACAATTAACAAGAAAACAAAACATAAATGTAGGGGGTTAGTACAAACACAAGTACTGAGTAGGTATCATCGGCCAACTCAAAATAGAAAATAGTATATATCAGATAACATCATAAAATAAACTAATATCCTTAGCATGCAGCATTTATAATTACCATAACCCTTGGTCAGAACACCAAGCACATAAATGAGGACTCACGCCTCCTCATCATACTCATTTGGGAATTAGATTCATTAGATTGAGTATATTAACATCTTTCAAGATTTCATTATCTTTATTCCTCTCGTGTCGGTAAGGGACACTCCGCTACTCATATTCTATCCTGGTGTCGGAACGTGACACTCCGATCCTCATTCGATCCTGGTGTCGGAACTTGCAATCCGATCCTCATTCTATCCTGGTGTCGGAACGTGACACCCGATCCATATTCTATCCTAGTACCGGAACATGGCACCCGATCCATATACTATCCTGGTGTCGGAACGTGACACTCCGATCCTCATATACTATCCTGGTACCGGAACGTGGCACCCGATCCATATACTATCCTGGTGTCGGAACGTGACACTCCGATCCTCATATACTATCCTGGTACTGGAACGTGGCACCTGATCCATATACTATCCTGGTGTCGGAACGTGACACTCCGATCCTCATATACTATCCTGGTACCGAAACGTGGCACCCGATCCCCTAATCACACTACTTTCGTTCATCAAGCCTACTTTTATACAAAGGCATCATCATTAACAAAGTAGATTAGGGTTTCTTTTCAAGATTTAGGATTCAATAGCTTCATCATGCTTATTATATCACAATTACATAATCACATTCATGCAAGCATACAATTAAGCATATAGAAGGGTTTACAATACTACCAATACATATCATTCGCTATTAAGAGTTTACTACGAATAGCATAAAAACCATAACCTACCTCCACTGAAGAATTTGATCAAGCAAGCAATTTCCCAAAGCTTTGTCCTCTTCTTTCTCTTGATCGTACGTTTCTCCCTCTCTTTCTGTTCTTTTCTTTTTCTTATTCAAACCCTCTTTCTTTTACCCTAATTAGCATATAATTAAGTATAAAAGATGGCAATAATAACCCACCAATTAACTCAAGGTTACCTCTTTTAACCCTCAAGTAGTTAGACTAATTAACATTAACCCACTGACTTTATAATTAAAGTAGGAATAGTCAAAAACGTCCCTTAAAACATTAAAGAAATCTGACCCTGCGTGGGATTAAGCAGACTGTGACGGCCCGTCGTGCCTGCGACGGTCCGTCCTGCTGCTCCGTCACAGAGTTCAGAGATTCAATTTCTCTGAAAAGTCTGTGACGGTCCGTCACACCTGTGATGGTCTGTCCTGCCATTCCGTTACGAAGTTCAGAGAGTCGATTTCAGTGCCCATTTTTCAGAATTCTAAGTATTTTGGAACGAGACCCCCTCGACGGTCTGTCGTGCCCATGACGGTCCGTCGTGGGGTCCGTTGTTTCTGCCAGTTTTTCCAGAAGCAAAGTCTGCTGCTCAAAACGACTAAACAGGTCGTTACAGTGACAAACAGTGAGGTATGAAAAATTTAGAATTTTACGTGGGTTAGATTGTTTAAATTGAGATAGATGAGTGAAGAATGAAGCACGAGGTGAGATATAATTCTACATGGTTATTAGAAATTTAGAGTTGAATTAATACTACTTTATTGATGGGACTCATAGAAAGTTATGATGTGATACATAGATATTTGATGGTGAATAGAGTTTATGAGCTTATACTATACACAATATTTTGAGTGATCAAAAAAAAAATCTAAGTGTTGACATGAGGTATGTGATCACTTAAAATGGTATCTAAAGCATGATATGTGGACGTGGTGTGGAGTTGACTTTGAGAGTGATTTAATAGTTTTATCTCCATGAAAAGGTACTATCAAGTTTGATATTGGTGCTATTACCTTGTAGAGCCTCATATTTTTCATGAAATGCTTAAATAGAAGAGAGATAGACATAGTTTTAACATGTATTTTATAAGAATACTTTGATACTGATGATAGGTTGGAATGATTGATGTGGTTATGATGTTTTGTGAGTATTAAAGTGTTGACTTTAGTGGAAGTGTGGTTCGATAAATTAAGTGCGTGCACAATTATAGAAGGGACTAAATTGGTAATTGTAGGTATCTAGAAAATCAAAAAAACAGAGTTAGTTGAATGAAAATGTTTGATATGGACACTATGGAAGGAGTATTTAGAGATATTCCACCTTGGTTATTTTCGATATGACATATTTAGTGTTGTCTTGGTGTAGTTGGAGTATTTGAGTGGTTCTACAGGTACCACTTTGCTTATAAGAACTTATAAGGGAGCTACCATGAAAATTTATAGTTTTTCGACAGACATAAGATTTATCTCATCATCGATATTATGTTTTCGTATGTGCGCTGGAATGTGAGGGCCATCGTAGTTTTATCATTATTTAGGATTGGTTATATAATAGCTCCTAATCTAGAATTTTGACAATGTTGTTAGAGGTCATGTATGCTTGGGTGTATCACTCGATGGTTGGTTACTTGATAATTTTCTTCTTTGGGTTAGATATGTTGATCCTCCCTTGATGAGTAATTGATGCTTAGAGATAATAATTTAATCACTTAGGCTTGTGATGAGATTGTATTGTGAAAATGAAATCTTGATTTGTGCATTATGAATGTGTGGTGGTTGGTTAAAGTTCACTTATAATTGTAGCCCCTATTGATTTAGGATTTTATCATGGTTATGTAAGATAATATTTGTCCTAGTGGTTGTGTCAAGGTCTAGTTGGAGAATTGATCAGTTGAAGAGTCCATTTTTTTGAAATAGTTTTGTTGTTAGTTGAGTTTATATATAACAACAATTATCACTAGAGTAGTGAGATAGACCCTTTTAAGAAATTGTATGTGAAGAGGTGCAAATCTTCAATTGGTGGGTTTGATAATTTTGATCTAGGATCTTGGGTACTAATATTTTTAGTGAATTGTTGAGACAACTCTCCTATCTTACCATCACCTTCCTTTGATCGTTCGAGGACGAACGATGGGTAAATAGGTATTTATTGTAACGACCTTTATGATCGTTTAAAGTACTAGAGCTTTTATTTGATAAAATACTTTTTGATAGATTCTAAAGAGATATTTTTAACCATTCATAACTACAATGATAAAATTAATAGGGCACTTTTAATAATTTATTTAGTTGATGGTTAAGAAAAATAATATTAGAATTTATGGTAGACCACTTTTACTATTCTTATAATTAGTTTTTTAATAATTAGGGTATTACACAATTTGTAGAAAAGAAGAAAAAAAAGGGGTGCACAACGGAAGAAGAAATACAAATCGAAAAGAAGAACGACGAACAACATGTAAGCATTGATTGTCTCAATCACTGCATTTGTTTATATGCATATATGTCATATTATCATTAATTTATTATTATTATTATTAATTATATTGTATTGCAAAGTTGAGGGAATAGGAATCAAAAGTGCAATTCAATTTGCACTTGCTTCTGTAGGTATTATTATTATTATTATTTTATTTAGGTATTAAAGTTTTTCATGTCTATTAATAAGTAATATTGACAATGATTACCGTATAATAATACAATAAGAATAACGTACATAATATATCATCATCTCTGCAATTTAAATTAGTACCACTTTGTGACAACTTATTTAGGTTTTAATTATTTTTGTTCTTCTTCGTATAGTTATTTTATTATGAATCAATCTTGACATATTAGCATTGGGAATTAAATATTGAGTGTAGTATATTATTTGAATACCATTAAAGTTATGTTATTAAGAAAATTAATGACTTAACCTTAGGCTTAAATATAGGAAATAGAAGGCTTGACATATTAATTGAACTCAAGATAAGAAACTTTAATATAGATTTGTGTTTGATGATTATTTGGTTTAGACTATACTTAATAGAGTAATGTAAGTGCCTATAGTAGCGTTAACTTATAAATTATGCGTATTGCATTGATTGGAGAGGTTCGGAGGCATTGAGGAAAGAAAAAGTATTGGAGAAGTAGCTTGCTTGACTTCGTTTCTTCAATAAAGGTAGGTTATGGTTTATGCTATTTTATAGTAAACTCTTAATAGAGATTGATATGTATTGAATGATATTGTGAAATTTTCTATGCACTTGATTGTGTGATTGTGTGGCTTTGTTGCGTGTTTTGTGATTCGTCTTAAATCCTTAGACCGTGGAATATTAGTAACGAATGGAAAAGTGGTGATACTAAATAATAAACTAAAGATATTATAGGATCGGAGTGTCACGTTCCGACACAATATTCTTTGATCGGAGTGTCACGTTCCGACACGGTATTCTTGGATCGGAGTGTCACGTTCCGACACGGTATTCTTGGATAGGCGTGTCACGTTCCGACACGGTATTCTTGGATAGGAGTGTCACGTTCCGACACGATAATATTAAAGGATAAATATGTTGAATTAATGAAAGATACTGAATCTAAAAGAACTCAACTCCCAAAATGGTTTGGTTTAAAGGCATGAGTCCTCATGTGTGATCTTGATATCGTTGACTTAATACATGCTTACTTTATTGTTATTGACACTTGTTCATGTTGTTCGTTTTTTGTTGCTTATCACATGTTAAGTTCTATAGTTGAGTTCATACTATTAATCTTTGTATATTACTTACTTTTTTGGGTTGACCGATGATACTTACTAAGTACATGTTGCCTCGTACTGAGCCCTACTTGTTTTCTTCTTTCTTTTCCTTTTATGAAATGCAGCGAGTGTACCTATGACTTCTGATTTCCCTCAGCTCTAGCCAGCCTCCCGCATATCAAGTTCCCGGGTGAGCTATCCATTCAAGATCGTGTTGGATTCTCTCGTTCATGACATCATGTCCTATACTTTCGAACACATACCATTTTATTCTTTTATTTTAGTGTATACGATATTCTTAGACTTAGTATTGGAGATTAGATGTCCTTAATGTGATGACTATCCTATTTTGGGATGATAAGTATTAAACTTTAGAAACTTATTTAAATTTGTTGCTTAGTATCTTCTGGATCTTTCGCGTTATTTCTATTATTTATAGTTAAACTATTGATGTATGTTGGGGATTAGATGTGTTGGTCCGCCCACCTAAGGGGGTAAGCCTGGGTGCCTCTCACAAATCATTTTGGGTCGTGACATACCCTCCATAATCTATATAGCCACCATGGGTAGAAAAGAATCATATTTTTTAGATGATTCCTTAGTTATTTTTAGTATAGACAAGTGGATCCACTTAGTTGTTCAAGTTCTATACTTATGGCAAGGTATAGGATGACCGTGGCAGCATGAGACAAAACGTTGTATCATCACGATAGCTCTTTAGTGATGATTGTTGATTAATAAAACTCCCACAATAGTATTTTGTATTTTTATATACATTAGAAGTATTTGTATCTTCATATAAAAACAAAGTTTATATTGTATCCTTGCATAAAAAATGAGTATAATGTCTTCTTAAATACACCGATTTGCTTTCTACTGTTTTTAAAAGCTTTCAATATAATGCATCGCTTATTATTGCGTATTACTAAGTTGAATATCTTATTATTTAGTTGAGCTTTATTTCATTGAGTTGAATATTTTATCTATGAGTTGAGTATCTTATTCCTGAGTTGAGTTGAGTTGAGTGAGTTCAAAAGAGGTAAATATTTTTCTTTTTATCAAGCTCAATCTTATGATGTGCTTTATTATTCTTCTTATATGCTTGTACATTCCACATACTGAGCCATTTGGGTCACATCTTTTCATGATGTAGATCGAGGTATTCAGTATCATCAACTGGATCTTCGTTGATATCACATGGAGTTCGAGTTAACTATGGTGGGCCTCATTGCTTCAAAAGGATTTCATTTACCTTTAAGTTATATAATCTGTCCGAATGTCGTGGGTCTTGTACCAACTTCCATCTTTTTCAGTAGATTTTAAGAAGTTTTTCCATTTATTTTATTAAATGTTTTAAAGACTTAAGTTGCATATTTTATGTTAGTTGGATAATTTATTTTTATTTCGACTTTCTGATAGTTAAAGCTTTGTGTTTGAGTTTTCATGGATTTTTATTTCGTTTTTAAGCTTTGTAAGCTTGAGTTACTCTTCCACTTGTAGTTAGCAAGGATGAGGGTTCGCTAGGGGACCAACAATAGAACTCAAGTGCTTACCACATAATACGGAGTAGGCTCATGTCATGAAAAACTTGGTATCAGAGCACATAATTCATGTGTCCTAGGGTGTTTATGAAGCCGTGTCGGTAGGATTTTATTTATGGTTGTGAAGGCCCACTTCTATAAATGAGGGAATACATACATTTTTGAAAAGTTTTACTTCTTTCATACCCTTAATAGTGCAATAGAGATATGTCATAGAGATGTTATTCTTACATGTACGTTCTTAGAGTTATCAACTACCCATCATACTAGAGGTCGTGAAAAGCAATGTGTAAAGATCCTTATCGATGAGTTGTTTTTAGCCAAACTCTTGAGAAAGTCACGAGACTCCAGAAGGGCTAGAGAGAAGCCCAATAGTAAGTTATGTGTTCTGTTTCAGAGTAATTCACCCATATTCATATAAATCATGTGTTTGAGCTTGAAACGTGTTGTACTTTTTTCCTTAAGCGTTTTATCTACTGAGATACTTCTGAGGAGGTATATTTAGAGTTTGGGTAATATTTTCATCCAAAAAGATAACATGATCTATGAGATTATGAACAGTAGTAGTAAAGAGTTTCCCTTAAGTTAAGAGAATAGTATGCAGAGACTTATTAATCTTATATCGGAGATAGTGTTACGACAAGCTATGTAATTATAGTCATGCATAAAGTAAGTTATTCAGGAGAAGTTTTACCTTATGGAAAGAGTAAGAGTTGCTAGTCAAGATGAGATAAAGTATATAACTTTGACAAGAATAGAGTTGATGTTGATGTGCCGTCATATTAGAGGAGAGTAAATTCATTTGTGAATGAGAGAACATAGTATTTATAAATTGATAGATTTAAGATACGATTATGATTTGGTTGATAGGTTCATGATGTTCATAACTTATAGAGCTGACCAAATAATGAGGTATAGTATAGTAGGCGAGCAATCATATTGATATTCGGGTTAAATAATAAGCATTAAGCTTGAATTTGAGATGAGTATCATTTTAAAAAGAATGAAAACATTAAGGTGATGATGTTATTCTTGAGAGTTTATCTATTAGACTTGACATAGAGTAGGTGCGGATATGAGATGTTGAGTGCAATAAATTTGAGTAGTACAAGTGACAGATCCTAACCTATAGATAAGGGCAGTGAAGTGTGGTTACGTAACAAGAGTAACAAAATCATTAAGAGGTTAATATAAGACCTTATAATTAAACCTTAGTACCTTATTTTTGAGAGTTTGATAGTTATGCGATAAGTTTCTCCCGAGTGTTAGTGTAAAAGAGGTTGTAGAACAGCTAGCGATTTTGGAATAGGTCCCTATCGTTCAAGTGTCATCTTTAGGCATAAGGGGGAGATGACAAATGAGGAATCAAGTCAAGAGCTTGAGAGTAAGATAGTAATGATCTCCAATGAGTATGGGAGATATCTTTTCTGACGTCGTTTTTGTAATATAGCGATGTTAGAAAGAGGAGCTTGATGTTCTTATCATTATATAGATTGTGTGATAATTACATCTAGGTTTATAAATGATTAATAAAAGGAGGATGACATTTTACTATAAGAAATATTTAAATGAGATCACTTAGTTAATTCTGAAGGATCTGGTTAGTAGGAGTCTATGGAGTTGGCAGAGTACAAACCTTGAATGTGGCGTAAGGAGTAATAGTCTTGGGCTATATTTCCTATAGAGAGGTATAGAACCCAAACTTAAGGATTTGGGTAAGCTTATATATAGTGAGAGATTGACATTAGACTCAGAACCTGGTAGGAGTAACCTCATTCTATACCCAGTTCAACCGTCATTTGAGGATGAATGATCCTATTGGGAGATAATGTAACACCCCGAAATTTTTTTGAGCTAAGACTTGAACCATCCATCGTAGTAAGTAAGTCTTTTTCAAGGGATTTAAAATTTCATTAGTATTATGTTCATCTCACAAGATGTAGCACCTTGAATTCTAAAATAACTAAATTCAAAAATAAAAAAATCTAAAATTTAAAAAGTTAAACTAAGTTTGAGTTTTGGACAAACTTCAAATGTCAATAACTCCTAGAATATGATAATTTAGGTGTTCTACAAGATACATTAGTAAATATATTTCAATTATATTTTAAATGCCAACAAGTTTTCTATGTTTTTTGTTCTGATGAGTGAGGTATGACCTTTTGAAGTTACATTGTCCAATTAGAAAGTTAGCCGAAAAATAGTGAGGCGAACATCTTTTTCCTATCAAATCAAATTTATTTCATTTTTTGTAATATTTTAGGGGTCTAATCCTGTTGTGTTCAATTTTATAATCCTAATATACATATAGGATTTTAGTTGACAGTTCAAGAAGAGTATAGAAGAGAAAAGAGGAGAAAATCAAACGTTCATCGAGATTCTTGCGTGTTGTTGTGGATTTTGGCTATGGGTTTGATCCCCAAGAGGTATGTAAGCTTTCATAGTGTTGGGTTTGTCCAACCACACACTGAACATGTTATTCTCAGCATATTCTTGCAGTTCATTCTATATCTTGTTTGGTTTGGGTTTTGATGATTTCTTAAGATGAAAGTTATTGTTTTGAGTGTTGTGTTGAGTTGATTAGTGTGAGTTTAGTTTGGGTAATTGAATATAAGGAAAAGTTTAGAAAAGAAATCTATTAAGAGCGATTTAGATTAAGAAAACAAGAGGCAAAATTCATTGAACTTGGCCTTAGGAGAGGCTAGAGAGGTGCTTCTTAGATGTACCCAAGGGGTAGTAGAGCCCTTGCAGTGCGCCCATATGAAGTCTCTGATGTGAGGCTGGTGGCTTGTTGCGCCCATATGCAGTGCGCCCATATGAAGTCTCTGATGTTATGCTGGTGGCTAGTTCCCAGAATGCGCCAGGTTCGCCTGCCCCAACTATTTTTCTCTTTGTTATTCAGTTTCATCCCATTTAAAGTGTATCTTCATTCTCTTTAATTCTTATCACTCCAATTACAAACACCTAGAAATCCCTTAAATTCATAACTCAAATTCAAGGTAAATTTATGAGTTAAGTCTTGAGAGTTATTTCGATCATTTTGGGAAAGGCTAGTTGGTGCTCCTCAGATGTGCCCAAGGGGCTGGGCGGAACCCCTGTAGTGCGCTCATATGCAGCCTCTGATGTTAAGGGCTGGCGGCCAATGTCCGGAATAAGGTAGTGTCACCTGCCCGCACTCCGTTTCCCTTGGTTGTTCAGTTTGAGCCCATTCAAAATGTATCTTCATTCCCTTTGATTCTAATCACTTCTAAACACCTAGAAATCCCATTAATTCTTAATTTAAATTCATGGTAAAGTTAAGAGTTAAGTTCTCCTTGAGTCCTTTTGAGGAGACTTGGTTTCAAGACTCAAAAAAGTGAGTATGAGAGTGAGAAGAATGTATACATGCATGCACTTTATCATCATGATATCTTTCATATCATGAAATATAACTCTTGAATTCATTATTTACATTCAAAAGAGAGTTAAGAGTAGACTTCAAGGAAACATTTGAGTTCAATTGTGAATCCCATAAGATCCATCATCGATTTGAAGTGATGTTTTGACTAAATAAGTATGGGAATTAGAAGATTCGTATACATGATTTCCTTACTGATATCTAGAACCTTGAGTCGAGTTTTTCATGCCCATAACTTCTGCATCAATTCCATAAATATAGTATAATTAAGAGGAGTATCATCTTGAAGTTCTAAGTCTTGAGTATTTAGTTTTTAATCCCCTTTTAGATTATATTTAAAATCATGAGACTATTACATATTACCAATGAAGTCCTTGAGTTGAACTTTTCATGCCCATATTACCATATGAACCCTAGAAGTTGAGCAATCTTGAGATGACAAAAATCATTGAGTCCTTGAGTTGAGTAGTTCATGCTCATACTTCTACATGAACCCTCTAAGTTATGCATTCTTGAAAATGAGTAGTAACATTGAAGTTCTTAAGTTCCAATTACTAATTTTCATTTGTGGTTATTGAAAACCTCGGATTGAGTCATTCAAGTCGATAGTTCAGCATGAACCATATTTTAAGAAGTCTTTTTACAAACGTTTTAGATTTCTTTTATGACTTGAGCATTGAGTTGAGTAAGAGTAAAAGTGAAGTTCAATTTCTTCAAAATATTATATGGTAAATAAGTATTCCAAAAGAGTAAATGTTTTCACATTTAAATGTGAAAGAGAAGTGAGATTTTCAAAGAGCCTTTGAGCTAGTTTACGGTTAAAGGTACGCTTTTTCATGATTAAGAAAAAGAGGAAAATTCCAAGATAATCTTTGAGTTATGTTTTGAGAAATTATTTCAATTAATAGAAAGAAGTATGTTTTTTAAACATTAGAGCTGGTATCATATTCTGGGAGCAGTATCGAACACCGATATAAGGACAACCCCCATAAATATATAGCCACCATGCATAGAAAAGGGCCATACTCTTTAGATGATTCCTTAGTGCTTTTAATAATAGACAAGAGGATCCACTTAGTAGTAAGAGTTCTATAATCATGAAAAGGTATAGGAGGATCCTTGCAGTGTGAGGCAAAATGTTGTATCATAATGATAGCTCTAAAGTGATGATTTTCGGTTAGAGAAATTCCTACAATAGTATTTGAATTTTTATATGCATCAAAGATATTTGAACTTTCGTTTACAAAAAAAGTTGATATTGTATCCTTGTATACAAAGTGAGTATAATGTATTCTTAAATACATCGTATTGCTTTCTACTATTTTTTAAAACCTATAATTATTTTGCATATCTTATTGTTGCTTTTATGCTGAGTTGAATATTTTATTATTGAGTTGAGCCTTTTCCCTTTGAGTTGAGTATTTTATATTTGATTTTAATATCTTATTCTTGAGTTTAGTTGAGTTAGTTGAGAAGACGTAAGTATGTTACCTTTTAATCAAGTTCTAGCTTATATTATGCTTTAGGATTTCCCTTTTGTGTTCCTAAATTCCACACACTGAGCCATTTGTACTGCATCTTTTGATGATGCAAATCCTGGTATTCAGGACCATCAACATGATATTTGATGATATCAAATGGAATTTGAGTAAGCTATGGTGACTCTCCTTGATTTATGGTGACTCTCCTTGTTTTAGGATGATTTCATTTACCTTTCAGTTATGCTAGTTGTTAGGATGTCGTGAGTCTTGTTCCGACTTCCATCTTTGTCAATAGATAGACAATAGAGTTTTAGAAGTTTGTTTATTTGTTTAGTGAAATGTTTTTAACACTTTAATTTCTTATGTTATGGCTAGTTGAATAATTTATTTTATTTAGGGTTTTTGATCTGAGTTAAAGCTTTGTGTTTGAACTTTCATGAATTTTTCTTCATCTTTTAAGCTTTGTATGCTTGATTTAGTCATTCTCTTATAGTCGGTTAGGATGAGGGTTCGTTGGGGACAAAAGATGATTCTCGAGTGCCGGCCACATCCAGTGTCAGCTCGGGTCGTGACAATATACAAGTCTTATAAAAATATGAGAAATACGACAAGGTAACCTAACGAACTGATGTGGTGTAAATAAAAATAACATCAATTATCCACATCAAAATCTTATTTTTTTAAAAATCGGGCTATACCTACCAAAGGAAGATTTTTGTCAAAAAATTTCCTTCCTTGTAAACTTTAATCCTAAACATCATGCTACATTCTTTGCAAATTGGCAGTACTTGATATAAATTAATACAAATATATTGTTGTTATCCAATGAAATTAGTAGAAACAAAAGGTAGAGGAAATTTCTAAAACATCTGATAAATTAAGTGGTATTTTCATAAGTGTAGATAAAATTACTCGGTCATACTAATATAATGTATTACTCGAAAAAGTACTTCAATTTTTATTTTTATAGGTTTTTGTCTATAAGAATTCTAATAAGAGTAGATGAAAAGACTTGATTACAATATTGATTATTTATTGCACAATAAAGTACCATTAACTTTTTAAATGTTTATCTTGAAGATTTATGTCTATATGGAATAATATTAATTAGTAAGATGTATATCATATATTTATACCAAAATATTATAGGTTCACTAATGTACAAAATAAAAAAACTGCAGCCAAACCTTTTTAATATGCTTTTTTATTTTTTATTGTTTAAAAAATAATTTAGTCATAGGGTATATAAAAGTATGTTTTATATGAGTATGTAATTCAAATTTTTATCTTAATGTTTCTTGATTAATCACTCTTTTATGTAACTTAAATATTATTATATTAGATCATTAATTAGGAATTCATTGAGTTAAGTGAAAAGGTCAATACACATTCATGTAATTAAAATTATGTAATATTCACGAAATGGGGCCTAAAATTTTCTCAACTATTTCAAAGGGTGCAAAATTCGCCCCCCCCCCCATTCACCATTCGGTCCCCAAATACCTATGACGTCAACCTTTTGTCTCAAACCTGCCTTTAATCTTATTGCCCGCACTCATAAGGTTGATTGTAAGACCCCAAAAATTGGATAAGGTGTCAAGAGAATAACATGTTATTCCAAAATTTATAAGGTCCTTAAATGTCTTATTATATGGTTAATAGGCAGTGTACAAAGTTTGAAGTGATTCGGAAGTCAAACGTCAAGGGACGTCCAAGACGTTCGATGACTAGTCACTTATGTGCCTCATATATGCATGCATAACTAAATCTTTATGAAATGAGCCTATAAGTATTAATATTGTTTTAAAATATTTTTAATGTTGTTATATGAAGTTTCGTGAAGTTTGGAGGTCAAACGCCCAAGAACGTCGAAGGAGTTCGAAAGATAGCCCCTAAGACAGTCATTGTATGTCATGTTGGGGTCAAGGCTGTTTGGACGTCTTATAGGTGTATTTTTGATAAAATTTATGTGGAAAGTCTATAACTTGTTAAGGTTCCTAATCGTGTTTGAAATGTTCGGGTACGGCTTCTAAAGGACCCCACATGAGGTCCCCAAAAGAAGAACCCAAAACCTGTGTGCAGGTTGTCCCAGGGAGACCCTGATGACGGAGAAGTCAACGGCCTTTCATGGATGTGACGCCCTGTCAAAGGGTACCTTCAAGAGGGACGTAGCAAAGGGTGATGGGAGGAAACATGGGCATCCATTGTTGCCAACGATGGAGGCTTGTGACGGCCCGTCGTGTTTGTGACGCCCCATCAAGAACTATCTGGCGTGCGACTGTCTCCTGCGCAGGTCTACCAATTAAAGGGGTGAATGGGAAATTCATCCCACGTCTTAACCTGATTATTAGGGGGTTATTTAAGTGATTTTGGGTGTATATAAGTCATCAAACACGTGATCAACCAATTCTAAAATGTTTTAAGCCTTTCCATCCCAAAATACTCTCTCTAGAAACCACCATTATTGGTGAAGCTCAAGAACAAATTCATTCTGGGTTTTCCATGGATGAATCATCAAGTTTAACAGATTTTCAACTAATCTAAGGTACGGAAATCCTTCATCTTCAAGTAACCTTTCACTTGGAGAGTTCTTCTAAATTTTTTGCAAAGAAATCTTATGATCAAGTTTCAAATTTTCCAATCTAGCCATAGGTTCTTTATCAAAATGTTTTTAAAGATTGAGTGATGATGAATTGAAGTTAATATAATTATTTGAACGTGATTTTACTCCAATTGCATGATGGACCCATGTTCCTTCCAATATTGGTTTAACTCTTACATAGGCTTTGTAATTATGGCTTGTTCTTGATTAAATATGATCCTCTTACGTTGAATTACTTGTGTTTATTGTTATTTACATTAATTGATTGTGAATTGATTATTATCAGTCCATGATGATAAAGATATGAAGATTTGAACATGAATAGCCTATGTTTCTACATGTTGCCTTGAAGTCGATTGTGAGATCGGTTGTGTAGAGTTTTGATTATGTATGATTTGCTTTAGCTACTTTTTTAGGGTGATATAATGGATGAATTTCGTAGTTATAAATACTTGATGATCAAATTAAGAGAGGCTTGCATGAATTGATCTAGATTCCATTAGTCTATGAAGTCAAAAAGCTAAGAATGTGATGGATCTCGAATTGTGATTAGATGAAGCATGATTTCGTCTTGATTTCATATATTATTAGATACTGCCTAATGAGGGTATTGTTGATAAAATATGAATTATGATCAAATCCTTAGGGAATTGATAGTATTGGCAAATTCCTCTATCCTCTCGCGAATTGACAAATCTAATGCCTATGTTGTAGCTTGATCTTGAAGTGCTTCAAGCATGATTTCTCTATGATTAAGTGTATGGTTAGATACTGCCTTAGACTTATGACATTAACCAAATATAAAATTGATGATCAATGCAAGTGAATTTGATTAAAGATTTATGTTCTTCTACTTCCTAGTACATGTGAGATTCCTTCTATTATGTTATAGTATGATCAAGTAGGGATTTGTACATGGTTTATTCTATGATTAAAGTACATTTAGATACTGACCTATTTATGAATTGTTGATGAACAAGGTGTGTTGATGAATGATGATCAACGGGAGAGAATTGGTAAGAATGTTTATCTCTTCGACTTTTTGTAAAGTATTGAAGTTGATGAAGCCTTGTTGGTATGGTCCACTTATGGTGTCGGTGTTTACTTTATTGTCATTATATATGTGCTGACGATGTCCATAAGGGCAAATTGATGAATATATGAGCATGTACTTATGATGATACTATGTGAACCTTATGCCAACTTTCATATTCTACTTGTGATTTAGATCGTATAGCTATTGTGTAAGCATGTATATATCCATGTTAGGGTGGAGTATAGGTGCTGCTATTGATGAGTAAAAATATTTAAATAAACCCTTATCTATGTTCCCCTATGTAAATGCATAAATAGCACAAGTTAGGAGTCTTAAGTGTAATATGAAGTTGGATTGTCTCCTATGCTATTATGTGTTGTGTGGTTTATGCTTGAAGGTATATTATGGTCTAAGAGGGTGGCTGCATCAATATGTTGTTGATAGACATTATGTGATCATGTTTACCCATATACATACACACTCACTCACATGCATATTACAAGTAGTATAGGTCATAGTGTCTAAATGAAAGGTTGTTCTCATATTCATTAATGTCTACTGCTATGCATATAAAGTATAGATATGTGAAGTATGTTATGTATTTCTTACTAGAATGACTTGATAGGTGTACTAGTATGGGCAAGGGTATGATACTTTGCCTATGCATTGCACATGTGTACTTTGATACGATAGTTCTAGTTTTGGTTTCTATATGTATGAATATGTGTGTAGGAACTTGTGTGACTTAATGTGTTATGTGAAAGGTTTGCTCACATATATGTATACACACAGACGTGTATGAAAATCTAGTCAAGAGAGGGGACTTGAATGGTGTATTCATGTGTGCACTAAACTAGATGATGCTTTACATATGCTATGTTCATGTGAATGGATTCTTTAAATGATTTTAGGTTATGAACTTCCATCTATGACCTATGATTTAAGAATATGAGGGTATGACTCTCCTAAACATATGATTTATACAATAAAAATTTAATAAAGGTTTTCAATGAAGGTAACTTAGCTTAGCACCGAGTGAACTTGAATATGAGTGTGTGTCCCTTTCCATGATAGGAAGGTAGGACACCATAAATCTCATGAGGTGGATATCTACAATGCCTCGATGGGCAAAAATAGGGTTTTCATAAGTGAATAACTACAATGCCTAATCTTGGCATAAAAAGGTTTTTCACATGTACCTCCAAGTTCCATAAATATGTTGCCACCATAGGATACTAGCTAGTGGATCCACCTAGAAAGTTATGTCATATTTGGTTTTACTGTGGCCGGTAGACCACCTCCTTTCGTTGTGGGGTTCTATGACACCGGATTCCTCGTTTAGCATTACATGGTCTATATGGGTTAACGCTATTTTTTTCCTAAAGTAAAACTGACAATGGAAGTTAAATAACTAGGACCTAAATAGAATGACTTAAGGGAGGTTACTTAGGATAGGTGGAAGAAATGAACCCATCTAGACATTGCACAGGTAGCTCCTTAGAAAGTTCTAGGAAGGTGTTCTAATGCATGTCATTATGTATGTGTTCCTTATGAATGACATTGTCGTATCTGTCTACTTGTTATGAAGATGTGCATAATATGAGTCTTTATGCATGATGTTGATCTTGTTGAGTATATGATAAAGGTCTTGACTTAACTATGTCTATGTGGTATTATACTTCTACGATGGTATGTGTTGTCTTGTGTAGATGATATGTATGATTTTCCTTGTGGTCCTAAGGTTATACATTACACCAAGTATCCCTAAAGGATTTCTTGGGAGACTAATGCATTACAAGAAATAGCTCACTGTAAAGATGAATGAGTTCACTGTAAAGTGACCTCAAATTGAACTTAAATTCTAGATGTGCTTTTTTATGATGTTTGGCATTAATTGGATTTCTATGATGTATGGAAATGATATAATTTATATTGTTTAAAGATGTAATAAAGATTTACTCAAAAAGCATGATATATGATTTTAAAGGAAAATGTTCCTTTTTAAATGCATATTTTTGCATGGTTGCCATACTTAGTACATTCTTGTGGTAATCTCATTCTTCTCCACTTTTTGCACAAACTGTAGGTAATGGAATGCTTAAAGGAGGTCTATGATTGAGGAGCTTAATAGTTGATTTCCTAAGCTCAAGGAAATGAATCCTTAAGTCCAAGGATTTCCTAATGTATAGTTATTGTAAAGTCTATTAAATATTGTATAGTTTTGTATTATGACTTAAAGGCCATGTCCCTAACGTATTCTAATGTTTTTGAGTCTAAGATGACAAAGAGACATAGAGTCTAAATATGTATTATATATGTGTGTGTGTGTGTGTGTGTGTGTGTGTGTGTTGTGATGTTTCTAGCATATGATGTTCTATGAAATGTTTTAAATTTTCCGTTAAATTTACTTATGTCAATGCGATGAATGATAGATATGGACTTTTTATAAGACCTCCGAGAAGTCAAGTACGCCATTTTACTTCTAGGGGGTGCTCCCCGGATGTGACAGATAAAGTGTAACTTTATACACCGTCTCATAGTTTAAGAGCAATTTAGGCCCTTCTCCAGTTAAAAAATTTGGAATTACTAAATATATGCAACCATATATTTGGCCTGATTTTGGGTTCCATGGTATTTTTCTTCTTTGATCTTGTCCACCATTTTAAATTTTAAATCTTTTAAAACTAAGAATAAAATAAAAAGAGAGAAAATAACAACGACATTCATTTTAAAATGGTTAGTTCGATAAAGGAATTAAGCGACTATGTACGTATACTATAAATTTTTTTTGCATGTATCAAGAATTCAAAATAAAAGAATGTAAATAACATTTTTTGCTATTCCAACCAAACATGAAATATGCAAAATCAAACAATATGAGCATGTAAGTTCACTTCAAAGTTGAATCCTTGATATCTTTATTAATTGAGAATAAGAGATGAAAAAGGAATAAAAAGAAGAAAATAAACAAGAGAATTGGATAACTGATAGAAAAATATTAATAAACAAATATTCATCGTTTTTTAAATTGTCGGTCAAACAAAACAAGTATCAATTTTAGTTAGATCTCAAAAATGAATTGGATAGTAAATTAAGGGTTGATTTAAAATACGTCAATGAAAAAATATCATAAAATTAATATTTTTTATATTAGTTTCAAGCTTTTTGGCTCAACATATAAATGATACGTAGTTTTCGTTATTTATTTGAAAAAGATTTGAATTAAGACCAATCAGATTTGGCAACATAATAATAAAATAGATAACAATTTTACTTGTGACGACTTGTTAAAATAAGAGAATATATGAACCAAAGGTTTGCATTAAAGATATTATTGAGCCAAAGGGTTAACGTTAGAGATAATTGAAGGTCGAAAGAGGGATGAAGGATAAAAAGATTTTTAATTTGAGCCAAAAGGTTAAAAATATTAACACATAATTTTATAAAATTTAATTTATAGAGGGGCAAAACCATATTTCAACAGTGGCTTCTTGTATAAGTACATAGGAAAAATAAAATGTTCTTGCTACAATAGCAAGCTAAGCAAGTTATTTGGAGCCCAAGGTTAAAATCAGTGGCATGTAGAAATATACCAAATAATTTTTATGACGATAGTGTTTGGACGAGCTTGCACATTCCATTGTTGTTTTTTACCTCCCATCATCATAGTGTAATTTTGTGATAAACGTTTAGAAAAATTGGAATCATTCGGTGTCTTTAGCTTAGGTTTTGAACTTGCAAGATAGCACAATTAGTTGTAATGATCCAGAAAAAACCTTAATGAACACCATCGTTCAAAAGGAAGAATTAAAAGAATCCTACATGACATTAGAAATAGTGTAGGGTATAAACTGCCACAAGATTAATTAATAATAACAAATTGAGAACTGAACCATGATTCTAAAAATATGAAAGATACAATATATATTGAAATCATCATTAGTAAATTTAGTTGCTAATAAAGCCCTACAAGAAGAATCACAAGAACTATAATGGTAATATCTAGATATATCAGCGTAAAAGATATGCTCTGGTAAATCTATGTTGTATTGCTAAAGGTAGATAACCATAACACATACTATTTGCTTCCTTTTAACTTATATTTCTAACTTATGTTTGAATGATTACACTAATTATAAATGTTCAATGCAAAATAAAAATTAAAATGAGATATTCAAAATCTATGAAAAGAAGGCTTAAATCTAAACATGTAAATCACACACTACAAGAATCAAGGAGATTGACTCGCAAAAAGATGAAAACAACAAGAGGAAGCAACATACAACAAGGAAAGTACACATACAAGAATCAAGAAAGAATAGTTTGGTTAGTTGCAACAAGTATTTTTGGTATTTGTGGATAGTAGGAATCACTGAAATAGACGAAACTTACAATGTACAAATGTATATATTTGAATTCTAAAAGAAACAATAGTTAAAGCAAGATAACCACAATTTCACATATTAAAATAACTTACTTAGGTACATATATTCAATTTAAAGTGAAAGATCAACCAAATAAGATAATTACAAGGAAAAGAAGTTACCAATGTCATTCACATAACTTTCCTTTTGAATGCATCTTGAATGCAGATTCCTTTCGTATGCTGATATGATTATCAAATCGGTCATTCTTGTAATTATAAACCACATATTGGAATTAGATTGCATCACAAGGAACCAAAGTATAATTCATTAATTTGCTATAAATTTTCCTAAATTCATTCAATAAGATGCAACAATTCTTTTTCATTCTTTTTTTGTGAGCCACAGAAAATACATATTCGAAAATTCAACATATTTTTTATGTCAATAAGAGAAGTAACAAATATGTAAATTCTTTAAAGCTTCACTGCAAGGGAGTTAATATATATTGCAACGTAATATATATGAGCTAGTTGTCTTCTGGAGCTGTCCGGAGGAAGTCCCTCCATGTAAAGGGTTATAGGAGAACCAAGAGGGAGAGGTAGTGCTTGACGAGTCCCCGACATAAATACCATAGATCTTCAATTTGGTGCTAGATTTAGACCACGAGCTGATGCAAGTGGATCGCGAATAGGAAGGGAAGGTTTACCAATACTACCTGCTCTATCTAATCCTACTCCCTAGTAGTTATTAACTTCTCCTCTTGGAAGAGAAGCAAGTTTATACAAGAGGAAGAATAATAAAAACACCATCGAAATTAACAAAAAATTCAAGAATGCTAGAGCAATGTAGGAGAAGTGTCAAATTAAGCTTCAGGTTTACCAAGCTCAGCTTCACTAATTAACAAAATTCTACAACATATGTTACCATCCTTATAATTATTGGCGTTGATAGGAGAATCTTATAGTATAGGGTGCATTTGGTTACTAGAGATGTAGTCCTATCTTTAATTTCTTAATCAAAATAAATTACGTACATAAAAGAATGAAGTTCTTTTTTAATTGATGCAAACAGCCGAATATATCTCGACATGATATATACAAAAAATCCTTGTCGAAGAAAACCTTTTGAGCCCTGTGAGTGCAAAGAAGGAATCACCCACCTGAATGAGGCAAAGACTTAGTTGATATCCATACCACGATACTCAAACGTGAAATACTTTTTCACTGAAATCTTACTTATGAATACATTTTTCTTTCCATCTTTTGGAGCGTGAAAACACTTCAGAAGATATAAATATCTATCCTTCAAGGTTCCTAATCTTGTAGCTCTTTTTCTAGCATCCCAGCCCCACTTATCATCAATATTTTTCAATTCTACATGAGAATATGGTAAACCTTCACAATAGTCATACTCTAATACTGGATAAACTCGAAGCTCAATGTAATTTATTCTAGATGCAGTCCTATTATATACAATAAGATTACGACCCTCTCCCACCTGCTTCTTTGCTGACATTTAGCTAGAAATATCTAACTATGTTGATACTGATGAAACCATATAAAAAGAAAGATGAAAATTCAGAAGTCCATATCAGAAAGCAATCCAGTTTTGGCTATAAAATAATTCTTGGAGAAAGAAAAAAACAACTAAAGGAGAAAGGGAAACAGGTAGGCATACTCTCTATGAAGACAAGACTCATGCTTTAGATGAAGATAAATGTAATACCTTTCAGCATGATCTACAAAAACACTCTCCTCCCAAGGAAAAAAAAACCAAAACATCAAAACTGACCAACATAAAGTTTGTGTATAATGCAACATGCCTACCAAAAAGACTAAAGTTCCAAGCCACATTTGGCATGTAATTATTATTGTTTTTCAGCCTTTATTACTAAGATACTTAGTTTAATGAGTATTTTAAATCTATAAATGTTAAAACACTAAAGAAAATTGAATTTAAAATAAATTAATTATAATAAAAATATTTTTCTCAAAGAAGAAAATCGAGCTCATAAAATTTTTCCGTCTCCTTAAGAAAATTCTTCCCCTCATGTTCAGAGATTAGAACATGTCTTCATAGGATAGAATGATATTACTTACCACTGTATTGGTACAGAAAACCACGGTGTCTGGAAACCACCCAACAAAAGTAAATTACACTTATAATAATAGGTTTGTAGAAGAGGAAGTTCAGAAATCACTTATTTTTATTGAAAAATAATAGGAAATATATAGACAACAAAGGATAGTGTGAGAGAATGCTTATTTATTCTTATAGGAATGGTGATCTCTTTGAAAAAGTCACAACCCTTCATAAAAGTCATATTTTTATGAAAAAGTGTAACTTTTTATAGAAGTCACAACTATTCAGACTAGTCAAAACGCTTCATTAAAGTCATTACTATTAAAAAAGTTTCGAAACTTGTCATAAGAATAGCAAATCTTCAAAAAGTCAACTCTTTATGAAAGTCAGAACTCTTCATTCTACATTCACAACTTTAAAAACCTAACAATTATTCTTAGCATTAAATAAATTGTGGCCTTCAAGGGTTCTTTCTTAATAAATCCTACAAAACGACAATCCTAATATGCTATCAAATTCTTTCGGTAGGCACAAATCTAAGGTTCTGATGAGTTCAGAAAAGTAGGATAAAACACAAATCTCCTTTCAGAAATGTTATAACAATCTCAATTTTATATTTTTCTTTCGAAACCATTTCTTTAGAAATCCAATCTCTAGGAAGAAAAATGTTAACTAATATTTGTTATGCACATTAGCAATTAAGACTTTATCAAAAATTATACCACACATTTTTTCTTTCCTCCCATTAGTGCTATGTTTTGAATTTACTTCACCTCTACTTTTGGAAAAACACAATCATCTTGAACATATATTTAATTAAACTTATTACTATTTATACGAGACATATTCATTAAGAATAGGTAGGAAGCAGTTAGCACTATTATTAAGTGGCGGGACTAGGTAATTTCAATGTTGTAATTAGAAACACTTCGCTGAAAAATTATAATGTGCAATTAATGCAAACCTAATCTTCCTAGTTATATGAAAAATGTTGAATCCCATGACATAAGGGTGGTTACTTTTATAGTGGCAAATGGAATTCAAAATCTATTTAGATCAAATATTCAAGTCTTAGGTGTACAATTTAGTATTTATCTCCATCAACCAGTGTTGTAATTATATTTGAGAGTCCTATTTAAACCATCCATAACCTCCAGATTAATTGCTTAGAAATAGTAACTAGCACTTGATACGTTCTATTAGTTATTTTGGGTCATGGATTGCTCATGTGGATTACACCCGACCCAATGTAGTTTATGAAATAGAAGCCAAATATTATTTTGAAAACAATGGGAATAGTTACATTGTTTAACCGTAACATACATTCAATTTAAAATAGTTCTTCTGACTTGAAAAAAGAGAGAAATATCATAAACAAAAAAAATAAAGAAAAAGAAAAATGACAGACCATTTATTTTTTAACATTGACATCAAACAATCCAAGAGGATACTTAGTTCGTGCCATTGCGCTTTTATTTCTTGAGATACAACGTCCGAATCAGAGAACCTCCTCAACAGAGTTATCATTGATAAGTTTTCAACTACGGTTAGAAGAAACACAAACTTATGCCTCTTACTGTTAATAATTACATTGGTATCAGAGTGAGGTTAATTGTTCCATGCGTGAGATGTTATTTCTTGAAATAAACAGTGCTAAAGTGCTTTTTCTTAAATTTTTCTCATAGGAAAAAAATAAATTTTAGATCAGGAAAAAATTCATTTCTCCATATTTTGTGAGTCTATTTTTTTCTTTTTTGTGAAATAGATGATTGTTCTAATGAAAATTGAAAGAAGAACGAATATACCAGTACAATGTCTTTGTTGACGAGTTGAAAAATTTTGCACTTTATTAATTATTGTTTTTAAAAAAAGGGCACGATTTTATGCATTTTGTTTAATTATTGAAATGAAACAAGTGCAATACTAGTATTAAAGAAGTGTAGTACAAGTAGTACTGTTACTATTTTATTAATATGTGAATAGGTGAAGTCCTCTATTGCATACATTTATTTGATATAAGATTAATATTATGTGTTTTTTTCAAATCGTCATATTATATTTTTTTGATGACTTGAATATATAATAAGAATGTCATTAAGATTGGTCTTGATAAATTCATTTAGTATGTATGCACTTTATACATGTTATTGTCTTCTACATATGATGGCGACATGTATTATCACATTTAATGGTTCAATAATTCTAATTGTTTTCTTGTTCATATTTCACACATGGCTAAACATGAACAAACTCGAATTATTATAGGTGAAAATCTCGAAGTCTAGAAAAGGGACAATGTAGAAGAGAACAACAATATAAGACATGTCTCTTAGGCCGTGAAATCATCCAGATTAGTAATCCAACGACAACACAAACAAGAAAAGAATTTTATGAACTTCAGTGTTTAAGATACTCCTTAATGTTTCAGTGCATGATTTTTTATTCACCTCCTTCAAGCAAAGTGTGTTGGGCTGGCTGGATTTGTTGAAATTTCAAATTGGAGATTCTTAGCTATTTAACATACAGTCTCGGTGAACCTTGGATTAATAGATTGACTGTTGTTTATCACGCCATTTGATCTAGTCAACTTTTTAGGGTTTATATTTATTACCTTGAAGACTTGTGAGAGGATTTTAGATTTAGATGGCTTGTAATATGTTATTACTTTTATAAATTACAATATATAAATTAGGTAGTTTTTTTTTCAATTTATGTTTACACTTACAATCTTTGTTATTAAAATCTTCAATATTGGTATACATATTAAGAAATTAGTTCAGAATTTGGTTGAATTTGAATTTGTAGATGATGATTGGATGCTTACATGTTGTTTTGATTTTACAGTGAATAGGAAATCTTTATGAGAATTTATTTGCTTGAATGTATATGACATATGCATGAATGATTAAAAAATTTTGCCTTATTATATCTCAAAATATATGCATGACATAAAAAAGTATCATTGTTGACTTACAAAATTGTGAAAACTGAATGATGACAATTACGACATTTGGAATAGTAAATATGATATGTACAGAAAGAGAAAAATGATCTCTTAAATCAACCAAAAGAGGGTAACACTGAACAACATAGAGGGACCTTGAAGTTTATAAGTCTTGGAGAAAGGATAATCCCAGTTACGGTGGAATGCTAGCAATATTTATAGTTGATAACCTCATACATGGATGTGATAAATTCCGTACTCCTCATGATATGTGGTGACATCTGCGAGAAACGCATGGGGTACATCTGTGAACTACCTCTGATAGTTGACTATCAAATTTGACACTTACAAGAAGCATCATCATAATATCAAACAACACCTTATGGTGATGTCAAACATCACTGCATAACTCAAAACTATTGGTCGTGTTCTTTAAGATGACCAATAAGTTAAGGCAGTAATTCGATCATTTACCAATTATTGGGAACATTTGAAGGTAAACTGTAACACATAATTATCTAGACTCTTGCATAGAACTTATCTCTACTCATAACAAGTTTCTTGATACTAAGTAGTTACAACTTGTATAAATTTAACCAATTCAACCACAAAATAGGCAGAAGCGATGGACCCCACGACGGACCGTCGCAGGGTCTCGTTTCAAAACACTTAGAAAATCTGCAAATTGGGTACTGGAATCGACTCTCTGAACTTTGTAACGGAATGGCAGGACGGACCGTCACAGGTGTGACGGACCGTCACAGACCCTTCAGAGAAATTGAGTCTCTGAAGTCTGTGACAGGGCAGCAGGGCGGGCCGTCGCAGGCTGCGCAATCCCAGTCCGCGTACCGACGCAAGAGAAATAAAGATAATGAATCTTGAAAGATGTTAATATACTCAATCTAATGAACATAATTCCCATATGAGTATGGTATTGAGGCTTGAGTCCTCATGTGTGAACTTGACGGTAATTGTTAATGATATAGTACTTGCTGTTGCTACATGTTGAGTATCATAGTTGATTTTAGGATATTACTTGGTATATACTGTTTTCTATTTTGAGTTTGCCGATGATATCTACTCAGTACCCGTGTTTTGTACTGACCCCTACTTTTATGTTTGCTTCTTTGTTATTTGTGGAGTGTAGCAAACGTGCCGTCGTCTTCGACTCAACAGTAATTCAAGCCAGTCTTACTACATCGGAAATTCAGGGTGAGCTAATGCTTCTAGCTTGGACTGGATCTTCTTCTTCAAGTCTTGATGCCTTGAACTTCCGGCATGGACTAGCTTCTTATGAATTTTTAGCTTCGTAGACATTTTTAGTTAGTAATTTGATCATAGATGTTCTTGTGATGATGACTTCCAGATTTTGGGGAATAATAGTACTGATTTGGTTTTTATAAATGAGTTTAAGTCTTCCGCATTATTTTTTGTTGATATTATATTGAAATGTTAAGGTTTAGATTGGTTGGTTCGCTCACATAGTAGGGTAAATGTGGGTGCCAGTCGCGATCCGATTTGGGTCGTGACCAACTTGGTATCAGAGCATTAGGTTCGTTGGTCTCATCACACAAGAACGAGTCTAGTAGAGTCTTAAGGAACAGTAGGGGGACGCCTTTACTTTTCCTTGGGAGGCTATAAGACTTTAGGAAAATTCCATTCTTTCATTCTTTCTTTCGTGCTATTACTTGGATCCAATTGGTATCTAGGTGATACAAATTGGTATCTGACCATCTTCACTCTATTTCGCAGATGGTTAGAACTAGAGCAACGACTGCGCCAACATCAACATCGGCAAGACAAGAAGCGTCTGAGCCAGCCACTAGGGTTGTAGCTCGAGGAAGAGTAACGGCAAGAGGCCGTGGTAGAGGTCGTGGGAGGACGTCCTCTAGAGGAAGAGGACGAGCACCTAGCCCATCTGATACTAGGGCAGTGACTCCTCCACCGACTGAAGAGGTAGTGAGAGACGGTGAGGAATGGGAAACTGAACAAGTACAGAATGAGGGATTGCCTCCCCAACCTACCCCAGACATGATCAATCAGGTTCTTGCTTATCTTAGTGGGTTATCTAATCAAGGTCAAGCACCTCCAGTGTTTTCTGCACCAGCACCTCAGGGTCCGGAGGTACAACATGCGGCTACTGCGGCTCCTCGTATGGATGCCTCATTGGAGATAGGCACGTTTCTACGTCTGACTACTGGGCCTATTATGACAAATGATCAGCATGAACTTTTCAGTAAGTTCTTGAAATTGAAACCTCCAGTCTTCAAGGGTGCTGAATCTAAGGATGCTTACGATTTTCTGGTTGATTGTCATGAGCTACAACACAAGATGGGTATAGTAGAACGGTTTGGTATTGAGTTCGTGAGTTACCAGTTTCAAGGGAACGCCAAAATGTGGTGGCGATCACATGTTGAGTGTCAACCGACAGAGGCAACACCTATGACTTGGGCCTCATTCTCTAGCTTGTTTATGGAGAAGTATATTCCCCGGACTTTGAGGGACAGGAAAAGGGATGAGTTCTTGAGCCTAGAGCAAGTTAGGATGTCGGTCAATGCATATGAGGCTAAGTTTCGTGCACTATCCAGATATGCCACCCAACTTTGTTTCAGTCCACAAGAGCGGATTCGTTGTTTTGTGAAGGGGTTGAGGTCAGAGTTGCGGATTTCATCCTTACAGGTAGCGGCTACGACAAAATCCTTCCAAGAAGTGGTAGATTTCGTGGTAGAGGTGGAAGGAGTGAAGCCAGATGACTTCCCCTCGACACCGACATCAAAAAGGTTCTGCAAGGGAGGTGAGTTTAATGGTTCTTACTCTAGAGGACAGGGTTCAGGAGGTTACTCAGTCCGACCAATTCAGTCTTCACTACAGACTGTAGTTGGGGGTCCACCTCAGAACGGTCAACATTTCTCTGAGAGACCCATGCTTGAATCCAGAGAGTTTTATGGATGTGTGGAGACTGGACATATTAGGAGGAATTGTCCCAAACAGAGTTATAGACCCCCAATAGCTAGAGGTAGAGGTGGTCATGGTAGAGGCCGTTATTCTGGGGGACGTGGTGGTCGAGGTAATGGTAGTCACCAAAACGGCAGAGGTGATGGGCAAACTGGAGCCACTACACCACAACATGGTAGGGGCAACGGACAAACAAATGAAAGGGCCCATTGTTATGCTTTCCCTAGGAGATCGGAGGCGGAGACATCTGATGCTGTCATCACAGGTAATCTTCTAGTTTGTGATTGCATGGCTTCTGTATTGTTTGATCCTGGATCCACATTTTCTTATGTATCTTCCTCATTTGCTAATGGTCTAAATTTACATTGTGAATTACTTGATATGCCTATTCGTGTTTCTACTCCGGTGGATGAGTCTGTGGTAGTTGAAAAGGAATATAGGTCTTGTTTGGTGAACTTTGTGGGGAGCAACACTTATGTAGATTTGGTTATCTTAGAAATGGTTGATTTTGATGTAATTCTGGGTATGACTTGGCTTTCTCCGCAATTTGCGATCTTGGATTGTAATGCTAAAACGGTGACGTTAGCCAAGCCTGGGACAGATCCGTTAGTGTGGGAGGGTGACTACACTTCCAATCCGGTGCGTATCATCTCCTTTCTTCGTGCTAAGAAAATGGTTAGTAAAGGGTGTTTAGCTTTCTTGGCACATCTCAAGGATGACACTACCCAAGTGCCTTCGATTGAGTCGGTTTCGGTGGTCTGTGAGTTTCTGGATGTGTTCCCTGCAGATCTTCCTGGTATGCCACCAGATAGGGACATTGACTTCTGTATTGATCTTGAACCGGGTACTCGCCCCATTTCTATACCCCCTTATAGAATGGCTCCCGTGGAGTTAAGAGAGTTAAAAGCCCAACTTCAAGAGTTGTTGAGCAAAGGCTTCATTAGACCAAGTGCATCTCCTTGGGGTGCTCCGGTTTTGTTTGTAAAGAAGAAGGATGGGAGTTTTCGGATGTGCATAGACTACCGGCAGTTGAACAAGGTAACCATAAAGAAGAAGTATCCTCTTCCTCGCATTGATGACTTGTTCGATCAGTTACAAGGTGCTTGTGTCTTCTCTAAGATTGACTTGAGATCTGGTTATTATCAATTGAAAATACGGGCAACGGATGTGCCAAAGACTGCTTTTCGAACGAGGTATGGGCATTACGAATTTGTAGTGATGTCTTTTGGTCTGACGAATGCCCCTGCTGCGTTCATGAGCTTGATGAACGGGATTTTTAAGCCATATTTGGACCTTTTCGTGATCGTATTTATTGATGATATACTGATATACTCTAAAAGTAAGAAGGAACATGAGGAGCATTTGAAGATTGTATTGGAAATGTTGAGGGAGAAAAAGCTTTATGCCAAGTTCTCTAAGTGTGAGTTTTGGCTAGATGCAGTGTCCTTCTTGGGGCACGTGGTTTCTAAGGATGGAGTGATGGTGGATCCTTCTAAGATTGAGACAGTAAAGAATTGGGTAAGACCTACTAATGTGTCAGAAATAAGGAGCTTTGTTGGGTTAGCTAGCTACTACCGCCGATTTGTCAAGGGATTCTCTTCTATTGCTTCCCAACTGACAAACTTGACTAAGCAAAATGTCCCATTTGTATGGTCGGATGAGTGTGAGGAAAGCTTTCAGAAGCTCAAGACTTTATTTACTACCGCACCCATTCTCACCTTGCCAGTGGAAGGTAAGAATTTCATTGTCTATTGTGATGCATCCTATTCGGGTTTGGGTGTAGTGCTAATGCAAGAGAAGAATGTGATTTTTTATGCTTCAAGACAATTAAAAGTGCATGAACGTAACTAGCCAACTCAAGATTTGGAATTGGCCGCGGTAGTGTTTGCACTAAAGCAATGGAGACACTATTTATATGGGGTTAAGTGTGAGGTCTACACGGATCATCGTAGCCTTCAGTATGTCTTTACTCAGAAAGATTTGAACTTGAGACAGAGGAGATGGATGGAACTACTGAAGGACTACGACATCACTATTTTGTATCATCCGGGGAAGGCGAATGTTGTAGCGGATGCTTTAAGTAGAATGGCGGGAAGCATGGGAAGTCTAGCTCACTTGCAAGCTTCTAGACGCCCATTGGCTAGAGAAGTTCAGACTCTGGCTAACGACTTGATGAGGTTAGAAGTAAATGAGAAGGGAGGATTGTTGGCTAGTGTGGAGTCAAGATCTTCTTTTCTTGACAAGATTAAGGGAAAACAATTTAATGATGAAAAATTGATCCGGATCCGAGATAAAGTGTTGAAAGGAGAGGCTAAAGAAGCGACAATCGATGAGGAAGGTGTTTTGAGGATTAAGGAAAGGGTATGTGTACCCCGCGTCGATGATTTGATCAACACTATTCTGACAGAGGCTCATAGTTCAAGGTATTCGATACATCCGGGTGCAACAAAGATGTATCGTGACCTAAAGCAACACTTTTGGTGGAGTAGAATGAAGCGTGATATTGTGGATTTTATTGCCAAATGTCCAAACTGTCAACAAGTGAAGTATGAACACCAAAGGCCCAGAGGAACACTTCAGAGAATGCCCATTCCTGAATGGAAGTGAGAAAGGATTGCAATGGATTTCGTGGTTGGTCTTCCAAAGACATTGGGAAAGTTTGATTCTATTTGGGTAATTGTTGATAGGTTAACAAAGTCTGCTCACTTCATTCCGGTCAAGGTGTCTTACAATGCAGAGAAGTTAGCCAAGATCTATATCTCAGAAATCGTTCGATTGCATGGGGTTCCACTATCCATCATATCAGATAGAGGTACGCAGTTTACTTCTAAGTTTTGGAAAACATTTCATGCAGAATTGGGTACTAGGTTGGACCTTAGTACTGCGTTCCATCCTCAGACCGATGGTCAGTCTGAGCGAACGATTCAAGTGTTGGAGGATATGCTTCGTGCATGTGTGATAGAGTTTGGTGGCCATTGGGATAGCTTTTTACCCTTAGCGGAGTTTTCATACAATAATAGCTATCACTCAAGTATTGATATGGCCCCATTTGAAGCATTGTATGGGAGGAGATGTAGGTCTCCCATTGGTTGGTTTGATGCATTCGAGGTTAGACCTTGGGGTACTGACCTTTTGAGGGATTCGATAGAGAAAGTGAAGTCTATTCAAGAAAAGCTTCTAGCGGCGCAAAGTAGACAAAAGGAATATGCAGATCGAAAGGTTAGAGACTTAGAGTTCATGGAGGGTGAACAAGTCTTGTTGAAAGTTTCACCAATGAAAGGGGTGATGCGGTTTGGTAAAAGAGGTAAACTAAGCCCAAGGTATATTGGTCCCTTCGAAGTACGTAAACGAGTAGGGGAGGTGGCTTATGAGTTAGCCTTGCCTCCAGTGCTGTCCGGAGTACATCCGGTATTCCATGTGTCTATGTTGAAAAGATATCATGGGGATGGAAATTACATTATCCGTTGGGATTCAGTTTTTCTTAACAAGAATTTGTCTTATGAGGAGGAACCTGTTGCCATTCTAGATAGGGAAATTCGCAAGTTGAGATCAAGGGAGATTGCATCCATCAAGGTGCAATGGAAGAATCGGCCGGTTGAAGAAGCAACTTGGGAGAAGGAGGTCGATATGCGAGAAAGATACCCACACCTGTTTACAGATTCAGGTACTCCTTTTCGCCCTTGACTTCCTTCTTGTGATCGTACAGGGACGAAAGATGGGTAAATTGGTATATGTTGTAACGACCTGTTTAGTCGTTCTGAGCAGAAGATTTTATTTTTGGAAAAATAGGCAGAAGCGAGAGACCCCACGACGGACCGTCATGGGCACGACGGACCGTCGCAGGGTCTCGTTTCAAAACACTTAGAAAATCTGCAAATTGGGTACTGGAATCGACTCTGTGAACTTTGTAACGGAATGGCAGGACGGACCGTCACAGACCCTTCAGAGAAATTGAGTCTCTGAAGTCTGTGACGGGGCAGCAAGATGGACCGTCGCAGGCGCGATGGGCCGTCACAGGCGCGACAGGCCGTCACAGGCGCGACGAGCCGTCGCAGGCTACGC
The DNA here is from genome assembly GCA_027704785.1 of Solanum chmielewskii. Lineage (NCBI taxonomy): Eukaryota > Viridiplantae > Streptophyta > Magnoliopsida > Solanales > Solanaceae > Solanum > Solanum chmielewskii. Next base: position 14,767,619 of record JAKWIX010000327.1, read on the forward strand.
AATCCCAGTCCGGGTTGGATTTCTTTATACGTTTTAAGGGACGTTTTTGACTATTCCTGCTTTAATTATACAGTTAGAGGGTTAATGTTAATAAGTCTAATTACTTGGGGTTAAAAGAGGTAACCTTAAGTTAATTAGTGGGTTATTATTGTCATCTTTTATTCTTAATTATATACTAATTAGGGTAAAAGAAAGAGGGTTTGAATAAAGAAAATAGAAAGAGAAAGAGAGAGAGGATCGATCGAACGAGGAAGAGAGAAAACACAAGCTTTGGAGAATTTGCTTGCTTGATCACTAATCTTCGGTGGAGGTAGGTTATGGTTTTATGCTTTCATAGTAAACTCTTAATAGAGAATGATATGTATTGGGTAGTATTGTAAACCCTTCTATGTGCTTAATTGTATGCATGCATGAATGTGATTATATGATTGTGATGAATTAAGCATGATGAAGCTATTGAATCCCAAATCTTGATAAAAACCTAATCTCTTGTTAATGATGATGCCTTGGTATGAAAGAAGGCTTGATGAACTAAAGTAATGAGATTGATGATGCCTTGGTAAGGGAGAAGGCTTGATGAATTGATAGAATGAGATTAGGGGATCGGGTGTCACGAACCGACACGTAGAATTAGGGGATCGGGTGTCACGAACTGACACGTAGAATTAGGGGATCGGGTGTCACGAACCGACACGTAGAATTAGGGGATCGGGTGTCACGAACCGACACGTAGAATTAGGGGATCGGGTATCACGAACCGACACGTAGAATAAGGGGATCGGGTGTCACGAACCGACACATAGAATTAGGGGATCGGGTGTCACGAACCGACACGTAGATTTAGGGGATCGGGTGTCATGAACCGACACGTAGATTTAGGGATTGGAGTGTCACGTTCTGACACATAGTAGTAGGGGATCGGAGTGTCACGTACCGACACAAGAGAAATAAAGATAATGAATCTTGAAAGATGTTAATATACTCAATCTAATAAACATAATTCCCAAATGAGTATGGTATTGAGGCTTGAGTCCTCATGTGTGAACTTGACGGTAATTGTTAATGATATAGTACTTGCTATTGCTACATGTTGAGTATCATAGTTGATTTTATGATATTACTTGGTATATACTTTTTTTTATTTTGAGTTGGCCGATGATATCTACTCAGTACCCGTGTTTTGTACTGACCCCTACTTTTATGTTTTCTTCTTTGTTATTTGTGGAGTGTAGCAAACGTGCCGTCGTCTTCGACTCAACAGTAATTCAAGCCAGTCTTACTACATCAGAAAATCAGGGTGAGCTAATGCTTCTAGCTTGGACTGGATCTTCTTCTTCAAGTCTTGATGCCTTGAACTTCCGGCATGGACTAGCTTCTTATGAATTTTTAGCTTCATAGACATTTTTAGTTAGTAATTTGATCATAGATGTTCTTGTGATGATGATTTCCAGATTTTGGGGAATAATAGTATTGATTTTGTTTTTATAAATGAGTTTAAGTCTTCCGCATTATTTTCTGTTGATATTATATTGAAATGTTAAGGTTTAGATTGGTTTGTTCGCTCACATAGGAGGGTAAATGTGGATGCCAGTCGCGATCCGATTTGGGTCGTGACACTAGTTCAAGAGTAAAATGTAAATTGATGTACCCTACAACTAGTCAAAAGATCATTTATCTTAGTGAGTGGATACTTGTTGGGAATGGTGAGTTATTCAACTATCTTTAGTCTATACACATCCTCTCTTGTTAGTAATGGTGTTAACATTGTGTTGATCTATTTATTACCATAGAGTGAATGAGGAAATATATAAATTTGTATTATCTAGATATCAATTGGATTCAAGTCATAACACGAAGGAGTAGAAAAAATTGAGTTTTTCCTAAAGTCCTATAGTCTCTAAGAAAAGAACGAACTTCATCATACCATATCCAAGACTCTAGAAGAGTCATTTTTTATGATGAGATCAACAAATGTACGTCTCTCATACCAACTTTGTCACGACCCAGAACTCAACCAAACACTTTGGCTTTAAAGATAAGGAAGTGGTCTTATATAAAAATAAAAATATTGAGTTTCCATAAGCTATAAAGGTTTAATCAAATAATGTAAAAAAACTAATGCGAAAGAAAATCATAGAACCTGAAAGTCATAGTAAGAAAACACTACTAACGACATGTCTAAGACTAAATGGTATAACCCTGAAACTAGACAACACCTTAAACAAATAGTATGAGTCAAAAAAGAGTAAACTTAAACAAGAATGATCCATGGCAGCCTGAATGAACTAGATTACCCTTGAATCTGTCCATGCTTTATACTCATCTAGATGAGGTCTATCAATCGCCGCCTGAAGATGTCTTGTAATCAACAAAGAACAAGCAAGTGCAGTATCAGTACAAAACCATAATATCCTAGAAGGATTACAAAGCTACCCCAAAAGGTGAAAAATATATAATTAATTACAACAATAATAAGCATGCATATACCAAGCATATACAATATAACTTATCACTTACGAACATCGCATAACTTCACAATTCTCAAGATGTACAATTATGTCAAGTCAATGTTCCTCTCATGGAACCCAATTAAATAGTCCTCTCATGGCATCCATACCCAAACAGTTAGCATACCGGAATACGGTACCTGATCCAATATTTATGCAAGAATGTGCAATCAATACCATATTTATGCAAGAGTGTGTCAACTGATCCCATATTCATGCCGAAACATGGCAACCAATCAGAGTTAGTGTGTCGGAATGCGACACGCGATCCTTTCAACAAGCCACAATCAGAATCACAATCCCAATGTACTTGCTCATAATCGTATATTCAATTCATTATTTCATGGCATACAATTTTTCAATCATCCTTATTTAAGAGTAGTGTTATCAACAACACAACATTCGCAGTACATGCATCATAATGTAGTAATTGTGCACATATATCACGCCAACATGAAATAACAACCATCACTGACCTCGAATCCAAGCTAGTATCCCCTAAGACATTTGAATCTTCCTTTTCTGGATTCTTCCTGTTGGGTCATGGTCTAAAAATATCAATATAAATTGAGGATCAATAAACAAGACCCAAATATTCAGATCATAATCAGTAAGATCAACCCTACGTCTAACCATTAATCCCCATACACAAATTAGGGCTGTTCCACCATAGTTTCCATATCAAAACCTCCCCTATGGATAATTACACATAAACTTACATTCTACGAATCAAAAAATGGATTTGGGGAGTGAAAAAACGTACCTTAATCCTTACAATGGTGAAAAACCATCAAGAACACACCGGGTGTCATTCCTTAGCTCTCAAAGTTGAAAATTGTAGAATGTTATGATACGAAGTTTGTAACCACCAGAGAGAACCCCCTAAAAGGTAGGGCATTCTTGAATCGAAACACGGCGTACTCGATCTCTCGGAGGTCTTGTACAATCCCTTAAGTATTATAATTTATTGCATACATGTATGAAAAGTAGTGCGGAATTAAAACTTTTAACACAAAATAATAATACTTCAAAATATCTGTTTTATAGAAAAACAAAATGAAAGGCTAAGTCTCAAAGTCTCAATCTTAGACATACGAATATATTGGGACACGACCCATAGTTTATCATATAGAAAATAGCTAAGTTTATTACAATACTTTCAATAAGGAAATCCAAACATCAAGATGTCCTCGAATCTAGCGAGGACATACCAACTGTTTTCTTGAAAGAACACTAATCCAAGATTCAACTTCGAGACTCCTCAAATGCAACCTACACCTTTAGAGATAGATAAAATATATGGAATAAGTACAACATTTGTAATAAGTATGGCATAATGCATAAAGTCATAATAAACAAACATTTGTATGAAACATTCTCTTTTTTATTAAACATCATAGTATAAGCATAAGGAAAACATTTAGCACCTTAGAAACATATAAGATATCATATAAGCATTTTATCAAATATTGAAGAATGTTACAGTGAATGTCACTTAACGGTGAATTAAGTTCAACTTCGCAGTGACCTCTTCTAGCTTGAGACCCTCTCACCAAAGGTTATCCTAAGACTCACTTAAGTGAGACGACAAGAGACCTCCCATACACCCTCTCTAAGCACACCTAAATGATCCTTAAGACTAACTAAGATAAGATCATTCTCACATTACTTGTTAAACTATCTACCTATAATTACTCTAGGACTCACCTAAGTAATACATGAAGAGACCTCCCATACACCCTCTTCAAGCCTACCTAAACAATCCTCAAAGCTACTCCAGATAAGTACTTTTTCATTAGCATTCCTTTACTAAAGTAATTATGTTCATTAAGTCATTTATAAAACATTAATCACTTATGGACATTCACTTAATGGTCTTTAAGAAGACCTAGGGCACTCACACACTAACATCTTTAAAGTCTAATCGTGAAATGTCAACATAATGTCCCATTCTTTAACTTAAACTTCATAGTACTTATCCAACACTAGCATGTATCCCACATGAAGAGAATAAGCAATAACCGACATAGACCATACTATCGAGGCATGCAATTCAGAGTCATAAACCTACTCCAATGTAGGGTATTCTACTTGCCAAGGGTAGAACTAGGACACATCTCATGTAGGCACATGATTAAGGAATATAAAGGTCTTTTAGGCACTCTATTCTCATTCTCAAGTAGTGATACATTGTACTCTAGCCTCCTTCTTTATTAGAGCTACAAATCATAACATATTCACTCTGTGGTAGCCTTTGTTCTCATAGAGTAAGTTCAATAAAAAGGGGCATATGAAAAGTAACAATTTCTTAGTCATTACCGAGTCATAATGCACCTACAAAAGGTGGGTCCACTAGGGATGCCACTCAATGGTCTCTAAGGATAGCTCATTCTTAACCTTCTTTCTCTATAGAAGGTTCCACATATTAGTCATGCTCGGAAAGACACCATCTTAGGTCTATCGATCGTAGACTTTCATTCAACATTCATCTTCATATAACATGAAAGACAAAGGTACATAAGCCTACTAAGTCAAGATGTTCATATTCATAATGTACATGTATCAAAAAAGGGACGCAAATCTACCAAGACGAGACACATACACATCCTCACATATAGCATATCATTCTATCATATAGGAATAACCGATATCAAGGTCACCCTATTCGCTAATATAATATCAATATAACCTTCATAAGGCTCTATAACCAAGTAGGAAGAATCATGTATTAACTTTAAGACTACACACATTTAAGGACATAGTCATAGTCTAACAAGATCACCTAACGTCATCACTAGAAGAACATATACATTCATCTTAATTGCAAGTGGATAGATATGATCACACTCCAGATAATTAAACTATACAAATCATTATTATAAAACAAGTAGTTGCCGGCAAGGCCATGACCATTATAATACATAAAGTAACGTCATTTAGGCCACATAATTCAAAGTAAAGCACATAACACTGCCATCATAGGTGGACCATTCCAATCACAACCTAATTCAAGACTAAATTACATAAAATAAAAAGAATTATGGAAGCGTACCATCTATCCATTCTAACCACTTTAATCAATGTGTAAATCGTCCAATACAATACAAATAGGCCCTTACCCATTGCCATGATCATCAATTCAATACAAAAATCACACTACTAAATGAATATAAGTCAATTAAATATATGTTTATCAATCTAAGACATCCATAAACATCAATTAAATACAATTCTAACATCATTCATTAGGCCATAGAAAACTACACTAAAATTCATTAGCATTGAGACATGATCACTTAACCCATAAAATAGTCGAAACTAGGATTGCATGGTTTTCATGAGTTCATGGGAGTTATTGTTTTAAAACACTACATTAACATCACTTCAATCCTAAAACATTGATTTAAAACCTTTTATGCAATAAGCCATGGCTAGATCACAAAATTGGAGAATGCATGTCCTGATCATCTTTGAAAAATCATCGGAATTGACTTCTTGAAGAAAGAGATTTCAAGCATGAATATCCATACCTTAATTGTGATGAAAATCCCACAAGATTGATTAAGAAAAACCTGAAAAATCTATCTTCTTCCTTGGAGCTTCAAAGCTTCAACAATGAAGTTTTTGGAGAGAGTGAATGGAGAGGTTTTGTTTAGAGTTGAGGGTTTTGATTTGATTGGTGAGTTTAGGGGTTTAATAGGTCTTATAAAACTCCGTTATGCACCCCTAAATCACCCAAAATACCCTACATTTATTGGATAAATAACCAACTCGAATTTGACTTTTAAATGACACAACGAAATCTGGGACTTTACTGCGCGTTGCGGAGGCACTTCCAAATCTTAATTTTTGAAACTTCTTGGACATAATGGTTCATGACATCCCAGAGTTACAGGGGGAAACTTTTCCCCGCTGTGTTACAGTTGCGCGACTCGCAGTCACTGTCTAAAACATGCTGGCGCGGCAACTTGGCAGTCCATGTTGGGGTCCTCTTTGGGGACCCTTTTTATGGTCCCCGGGGCGTCGTTCTTGGACGTTTCGACACTTTCTATGTCAGTATGCGCTTAGGAACCATTGGTACTGAATTTAACCTTCAAACCATCCGCCAAAACATCACTACAAAACCCTACGACACACTGGTTTGACTTCGACTAGTTTCTGAAGGTCTTGGACGTTCTTGGACGTTTGACCTCCAAACACTTCCAAAATTTATATACTGCCTAATAAAACTATTATTAATTATTTTATGTCTTTAAAACATCATGAAACAAGTGTTATGATCTATTTCAACCTAGCTAATTTTTAGGGACGTTACAATCTCCCCCACTTGGACAACATTAATCCTCGAATGACAGTTGCTATTATATATAGACAGTATCAAGAGATAGGAAACTAAATAATAGCATAACATAACCATACCACACAATAAACAATACACACATGTAGGAGAAAAATCAATTTCACATAGCAAAGAGACTCAAAACACAACAAGATTATAGAAACTACATCTAGAACTTATCATGCAATAAGACACACATTTTCATTTCATATATGAGGAACTTCCTTCTCCACATATTATCATGCTCATATACATCAGTTTTATACACATTATAACAATTTTTCATGAAAGAACAATTTAACCAGATTTTCAAAATCTTTATAGTGAGAACCAATTTCTTCTGAGTGAATCATGCTCGAATTTCAGAAAAAAATGCATGTCTTAAGCAATTCATAATGTAAGCATAAAAATATGAGAGATAAAACCGTATAAACTCAATTTAAAACATAATTATAACTTCATGAAATCTACAATTCAAGGAATCGAAGAAATTTAATTTTCAACTAGACTCCTCAACACAATGCAACATGCAACATTCTACTATGGCATTCTATCTCTCAAGCTTGAATTGAATAGAAGAGATGAGACAACAATCTACAACCCAACTAATCACCATACTCACCCACTTATAAGGACCTCATATAACTAAAGAGAGAAAACTATAAATTACATGCATCATCATCATCTGGTTTTGTTCCTTTGCCTCGGAGAGCATAGAAGCGAGCCTTTCCCTTTGGAGCACCACCATCCGGAAAATTAGGAGGAACTTTCTTGGCCTCTATTAATCTTTCCACATGAGTAGGAAAATATCTCACCTTTTGATCATCCTTCCCACAACCAAAGCATCCACTAGTACCGGCTAGACACTTGCCAAAGTGCTTCTTCTCTAAGTAGCACAAGTAGGCTTAATCACTTGGGAACCACACTTCTCTCATAATTAGCCTTAAGACCACTAGAACCCATCTTTATTTGGAGCCCTCTTCTTAACCTTAGGTTGAAATTGATCATTCGTTCTTCCCCTCTTAGCGTCTCTACTTCTCCTCCCAAGTTTAGATTCTTCAATGGATTGCACATACACCATAAACCTAGATTGAGTAATGTCACCATGGAGCATGGCGGTACGACATTTTTTCTTCACAATATCTGAAACACCGGTCAAGAACCTACTCATCTCATCTCCAGGGTTAGACACCAATGATGTAGAATTCTTAGACAATAGGATAAACTTTAAGGAATACTCCTCAATACTAATGCTACCTTGCCTAAGGTTTATAAATTACTCAATCTTAACCTCCCTCTTATAAATGGGAAAGTACCTTTCTAAGAATGCTTCCTTAAACTCTTCTCACTCAAAAAATACATGTTCACGCTAAGATCAGTTTAGGCAGTCCTTGTCACCTGATTTCAATTCTGCAAAGTGGTACGGGCACCTTAATGTAATATTTATTTACTCATGTAATAAAATTAATTAATACATATATCATTTTGTTACTAGATTACCCTAGATCTCAATGACTCCAACTTCGTCCAATCTGGACAAATCTAGGAAATCTGTAGATAATAAGAAAAAGTTTTCTGGCAATTTTAACCCATTATTTTTTCCTTGACGACGGAAATCAGGTCGTTAGAGTAGGTGATTTATGTAGTTAGAAACTTCATATATAAGTAATAATGCTACATATAATATATGGCAACATAATAAAATTTATCTAAATTTGTGTTGATGGTAATATATACATATTTCTTTGCTTAAATATAATATTGATCTATAAGAAGATACTCTAAATATTTATGAGCTTATCCTTTAAGTATATAGTTATTAATGCTGTCTTTTTACTTAAGATTCAAAAACACTATGCTGAAAACTTGATAACAAAAAAAATTTGCTTTTAGTAGATTACAAGACCCTTGAACCATTAGAGAAAAAAATCTATATACAAAAATCAAGAAATCATGAAGGAATTTCGCAGCTTACTCTATTTTTGTTTTTATTCTTGAACATGTTAAATTGATATTAATTTGACCTAGTAGAGTATTCACACCGAAAAGCAATAAAGTCTTTGTCCTTTTTGATATCTGAAAAAATAAGAAAAGATAATCCCTAACCCATTGGTAGCCACCTAATACTGACATCAATTTTAACATGGACAACTCAAGAAATCCTTATTCAGTTTGAACACCTTAAGTAGGGGACTGCAGTGTTATGTTGACCCTTTAATGAAAACTAGCCAAATATAGTGTGTATTACACTTGTGTCACGCCCCGAGCCTACACCTTGTGCAAAACTGGCACTCGAAGACCATTGGTGGCATCGAGCGGACCATTCACTTGACTTACTTAACTTAAAAAAAGACTTAAATCAATAAAATAGTGTCATTCAATAATTAAAAGATTCAGAAGTTGACAAAAATTACACTTAAGTCTTATAGCGAAATATTTGCAATACAAAGATAAGAGACTCAAAACTAATTGTGTAATTGTCTATGAAGCCTCTATAATAATGAAATGGATGCTGGGAAAGATCCCACGGCCTCCTATATAAGAAAGACCAAAAGTGAATAAAAGTGTCCCCCGGGATGCAAGGAGGCTCACCACTGACTTTGAGTGCTGAACTCGATCAATGAGGCACTGGATGATGATGATCCTGGTTACCTGGGTCTGCATATTAAGATGATGTAGACCAACTAATATCAGTACATTGAATGTACGAGTATGCAAGTGGTAAGACTAACAACAACTTAAGTCTGGAAAAAAGTAAGAAGGAACACTTACTTTGTCTCTCAAGAATAACTTACTTCAATATAAAGCAGTTAGACACATGCAGTATATATAAAGATTACAAAACAATATAAGCAATTTATAACCTTAAATAAATGCAATAAAAGATCGACTTTACTTATATATGAAATAATATAGTTTCTTAGGAGATTCTCTAACCGAAAACCATCACTATGAGCCTAAGTTATGGTACAATGTCTAACCTCACATTGCTAGAGTCCCGTCCTATGTATTGTAGTCGGTATAGAACCTAAACTACTAAGTGGATCCACTAGTCTTTGCTAAAAAGCACTAAGGAATCATCTAAAAAGTATGACCCTTCTGTTGTCTATGTTAATTACATAGTTTATGGGGGCTTGAGTTAATATGAACTCGCATCCCCATATTGGTGCTTAATAGTACTCCATGTTTTTTTTAAAACAACTTCTTCTCTCGTATGAAGTAATTTCTCAAACTTCGCTTTAAAATGTCTTGGAAATTATAGTTTTCTCTTTACTAATACTGCCAAAAGGCTGTATTGGAAGACTGAGCTTCCTTTTTTGCTCAAAATATGAAAACATTTGAAACTCATAGGCAATATATAGTTCCCTTTTAACTTTTGAGAACTGACTTCATTTTTTTATTCTTTACTTAACTTGCAACGTGAACGTTAAAACAAATTTAAAACATTTGTTAATGAATCTTAAAAACATTAAGAACTTCTTTTGACTTGTTTTTTAACTTTTAGGCTTGACTCTTAACTTCTATGACTTTGATCTCAACTTTGGACTTAATTTTTTACTCTCCCTGAATAAAATTATGGATTCAAGGTTATAATTTGCATTTTAGGTGATTCCAAAGTTTTTATAAATCATTGGAAGTAGATAGAATCACTGCAGAGTGTTAATACACTTTAACAAGATTCAAACAAGCTAAATGACAAAAATTGGGCAAAAATGTTGATTTGGGTGCATCAAGGGTGCGCCGCACTAGCCCTGTCACGCCCCGAGCTACCCTAGATACGCGGACATGGGACATAGGACCACAAGTGATCCCAAGATGACCCTGCTGGCATGATCATAAGAATACTAAAGAATATAAATATTTGCGAAAGCTAAATCATATTTAAAATGAAAATATGGGGAATATCCATGTGCTAAAAATGAGATATATGAAAACTGATGAGTTTGACACAGAGAAAATATCAACTCAATACTAAGATTAAACTAACTATGTCTGAAATAAGCCTCTAATCGACTAGATATACTGGGACTAGCCCCAATAAAGTCTACCAAAAACTGAAACTAAATCACCAAAAGACTGAAATGAAATTTAGACTATTGTCCTCGGAGAATGAAGACTCAAAACCGAATATGATGAAATGGAGATCGGGAATCAATCTAAGCATGATGTGGATGCTGAGAACCTGAACCTACACCACGAGAAGATGTACCGTACCTATGCATCAGTATTTGAAGGTATTAAGCATGTAGGATAGAGAAATACGAAATAAAACATAACTGAACAAGCACAAATACAAATATAATAATATGCTTAATTTTGAGCTAACTTAATGCATTGACCAATTTATAACATGCTGAAATTGAAAACTGAATATACTAGTAAATGGTCAATGCAATAGAGTCTGACTAAACTTTGGGAGCTACTAATAACTAATAATAAAACCAGATGAGCTAAATATGGAGTCCGGTGTATATGCCCCATCAAGATGACCCACTATTCCTAGCAAGAGGTATAAAGCCATGCTGGCGTGATCACTAAACTGATACCCACAGAGGGGACTTACAATCTACTTGGCTAGTACTTGTGGGACTAATTGGGTACGCTGAACCCTAGTCCAACTCGGTATTATGCTACTCCCAATGAATAATGCAATTAACTGATTATGATTGAGTTTCTGTAAAATACTTGATAGATCAAAATTGAACATGCAAACTGAGAATGCAACATTTAATATGATAATGATGCATTAATAACTGAGACATGTATAACTGAATAACTGAAATATCTTACCTAGCATGTGTAATTCAAGAAATAAAGAAATACATAGCTAGGGTTTTGAAATTCATGAAATAATATAAGTAATAACATCGTAATCTGATTTGGAATATATAAATAATAAATTCATGAATTTCTATTCAAGTTCTAGAAACCCTATGATATAGGAATCAAGAATCTTACTGAAAACTAGGGACCCAATGGGAAGGAACCCACTAGTGAAATACCATATACCTGGTGATAAAACTCATGGAGAAATATTTAGATTTTGAGGCTGGAACTGCTGGAACATTGTTGCGTTCTTCAACTAGGGTTCTTAACCTTTTTGTCCCTTCCTTCTTCTAATTTTCTAAGTTTTGATTAATGATTTGACATAGGAAAGTTTTAGTTATGTTGCTAGGCTTGAACTGATTAATATACGTTAATTTAGGATCAAACGATGTATCTTAGGGTTTAACCGAATTGGGAAAAGACCAAAAGACCCCTGAGTTAATTGTTGTCGGACCAAATGACAACCTTGACTGACGATCCGTCGTTTGGGTCCGTAGGTTGGGTCTATTCCACAGGCCTTTACTAAAATGGGAATAATGTTTTACTCGGAGGTCTGATTTTATCAAGGTCGGTGGCTATGGAAAGGTAATTCAATTAACTATATGTTGGTATGTCATAGGACATCTAATTTATTTTGTGCTAAGAGATGTTATCAATTGAAGTTTACTCAACTGTATTTTCCTCCTAAATATCTGTTAGCTTCCAACTACGGTCAGACCTACAGACTGTAGATCAAACCACTGTTCATGCTGGTCCAATCGTGACTCATGTTAGAGAGTGGGTAAATTGGGGTGTTGATCGATGGACACAGACTACGGACTTAGTCTGACCTACGGACCTTACGTCTATCCGTTATTCGACACTTCATCAAATTTTTTAGGGTTCAATTTTTGGGGGCTTCATACTCAATCGACGGATATGCAGCACGGGCCGTGGGTCAAGCTACGGTCAGTCGATGATAACCGTCGATTGCACCTGCAGATTTTCTGAAAAGCTAAGTTTTGATCTGTTTTGGATGCGGGATGTTACTAACCCCAAAGTTCTGGGGCTCATTTTGGGGGCACAGCAGGTACACAACCCCAACCTTCCTGGTATTATGGGGGCACGATGCGCCTGGCCCTACCCAGGTGCGTCTGACGAACATCTCCACTCGTTTTTCAATGTTAAACCCTCTAAATATCCATATTTATTTCCCGAAACACTTAGGATCTTTAGTACCGTTAATACCCAATTGAATTAAATCAATAACAATCCAGAAACACTAATCAATTTAACAGTAGGAATTCAACAACTCAATCAACAAGAATTAAACAATGTTCTTCAAAAACTTCACTTTTATCGTTCAACCAATTTTAAAATCATTGATTGAAACAAGTGTTTTTCTATGGGTGAACTGACCCAACACTAAATGATCTCACATACCTTGATAGGGATCACCCCCGATGAATTCCACTCGCAAACTTGACGTTCTTGGTGAAATTCTAGAATTCTCTCTACCATCCTCTTTTTTTTCACTTCTCCAAGCCCTAAGCATAGTTCTGATTTTCCAAAACTTAAATAACGCTTTTTTTTACCCCAATAAACCCCTAAAATAAATATAGGAAATTAATTGGTGAAAAGACTAGTTTTCCCTTCCCTACATCTTGATTGAGACTTTCCTCAATCAAACAACCCCATTTCTTAAAGGTATAACTCACTCATACGATTTCAAAATCTTGCAAACCCGGTGGTGTTATAAATATTACTAGAAGATCTTTGCATCCATATCAAGAAACACCTCTAACACATCCTGAGTAAGAAGTTATGGTCGTTTGAAAATGATCAAAACTCACTCTCGTGATTTAAATGTTTTTCCAGATTTTCTCTTTTCTTTCGAAAAGGATTATTTTTAGTTTCTTAGCTTATTTTTAACTATTCCAAATTGCAAGATGTTACAACATATCGATGACGTATCAAAATAGCGAATTAAATAATGACATGTGATATTATATATATATATATATATATATAATATTTTTTTAATAAAACATTATAATAAAAAGATATTTTAGAACTATTTATTATTTACTTTTAAAAGCCTTTCATTAAAGAAGAAAAACATTAAAAATCTCCAACACTTCCTTTTCGTCGTCCACCATTTTCACATCTCCTCCTCCTCTAACCACTATTACCTTGATACCTTCTTCTGAAAATTTCATGATTATCATATCTACCATCTCTTTCTTCAAATCTACCTAAAATCAATTTGGGTCATAAGCAAATAGCCATAATCCAGCTAACATACAACTACCATCTCTTTGATCCTTCTAATTCATCATTTTTTCCCCTTCAATATCCTCCACCATTAGAACTACTTATTTTGAAAATTTGAAAATACTAAAAAAAAATATCCATGATAAAATCAGATCTATTGATGAATTTATTCAAAATGTGTTCATCAAAATAGTAAAGTTGAAAGTTTTGAGAAATAGAAATCAGTATTTCAAAATTTTTATCTTGAACAAAAACAGAAACAAACAAAGGTGAAAATATACCAATGAACATTTGAATTCGCTAAACTTTCTGAGAATGGAACTATGGAAAAATAATGGATAAATTTGATATCTTGAAGAAGATATATGTTGTAGGCATATTTTTTTCCTTTCTTAAATAATTTCTATTGATATATATTATTAATTTAATTTTCCATATCAAGAAATGACAAAAAAGGAGAAAGTTGAATATACAATGGTGGCAAGGTGTTGACAAGGTGGTGGTAGATTGTTGAGGAAGTGTGGGAAGGAGAGAGAAGAAAGAAGAAGAAATAAATAAATAAATCACTAAACATATACCTTTCACACGCTCAACGTGAGTGCAACACACCTAATATGCTAACTTAGCGAAAAATTTCAAAATGATATAATAGGACACTATTTTTAAGTGTTTAAAATGAACATCGTCCAGTTGAGGTGTCTAAGTGAAATTTGGTGGCAACTTTAAGGGGTCACTGGTGGGTTAGGCCAAGAAATAAAATAAGAATATGCATAGTGACATGCAACAAAAATTATAAAAAGTTCAAAAATAGATTTTTATACAATATAAATCCATGCTCATATGAAGTAAACAGAGTTACAAATGAAGCAATAACACTACAAAATATTATAAAAGGATGAAAAATGCAAAAAAATTAGCTAATCAATTGATGTGATGTCAAAAGGAATGTCAAAATCAGTTATACATATCAAAAATCAATTCAAGAAAAGAACAGTGTTATACCAACCATAGGAATATTATTGTCAATAAAAATTCTTCCTTGTAAATAATAATCCGAAAAATCATGTTACATTCTTTGCAAATTGGCAAAACTTGATATGAATTTATACAAATGTACTGTTGCAATGCAATTAAGTTGGCAACACAAAATGTAGAAAATATTTCTTAAATATCTAATATGTTAAGTGTTATATTAATAAGAGTAGAAAAAAAGGCTTAGCTATATTATAAAAATGTATTACACGAAAACTTTACTATTATTTTTGTTTTATAAGTTTGTCATCAAGAATTCAAATAAGAGTAGATGAAAACACTTGATTATAATATTATTTATTTATTGCACCATTAAGTACCATTTACTTTCTTAGATGTTTAATTAGCATAATATTAAAGGCTTAATCACGTTCAAAACTCAAGATTCTAGACGAACTTTTTAACTTACACTATTTGTTATTGTTTACGAAATAAGTTATTCTTAGATGGGGGGGGGGGTATAAAAGTACATTTTCTATGAGTATGTAATTCAACTTTTTAACTTAATAATTTTTGCTTAACCACCCATTTATATAATTTAAATAGTATTATTAAATTATCTATTTAATTAGGAATTAAATGAATGAAGTCAAAAGGGCAATACACATTCATGTACTTAAAAAAATATAGTCCTTACGTTTACAAAAAATGACACGCTTTCCTTTTTTGTCAGGTTAAAAAAGATTTCCACATGAGTGCCCATGACATGTTTAAGTCTACAAGATTAAACACAATTTATATATTTGACATAACTTTAATTTAGGACAACAAGGTTCAAAAGTCTTATCTATTTTCTTAAACGTCGTGTCAAGTAAAAATAAGTCGTTCTTTTTTAAATGGAATGAGTAGTATATCTGGAAGGTCTTAAAATGATCTCAACTGTTTGAAATGGTACAAATTACACTTCATGCACCTTTCGGCCCCCAAAAACCATGAGGTGAACCTTTTGGCACAGTCATACCCTTATTTATGAGTGCCACACTCATAAGGTTTATGGAGAGTAATTTATACCAAATCTCATTGTTTAAGGTTAATTTAAGACCTTCACCAACAAAATATTTTGGAAAATACATAATGTATAATATTGTATGTTTGGCCTGATTCTGGGTTTCATAGCAAAAAATTTAAAAGAAATCTCTATTATCTATACTCACGTCCACACACCCCTCCACTCCCCCCCCCCCTCCCCCAACCAAAAAACATTCTTCTACCGCCCTTTTTTCTTTTTGGATCGTGTCAACCATTTTAATTATTTTCAACTAACGAAATAAGGGAGAAAAAAGTAGAAATGTAACAACACCATTCATTTATATATTGTTAGTTGAATAGAAGATGATTTAATTAAGCAGCTATATACACATACTATAGTTAGTTTTTTATTTTTTTGCTTAAATCAAAAATTCAAAATAAAAGAATGAAAATAACCTTGTTTGTTGTCCCCATCCAACATGAAAATGATAATAATTCATTGAATATGAACATGTAAGTTCATTTTATATTTTATTCATTTATATTTTAATCAATTTAGAACAATAGATTAAAAGGAATAAAAAGAGGAAAATGAAAAAGACAATTGGTAAATTGATTGGAATTATTATAATGTTAAAAAACTATGAATCACTTTGTAGTTTGACCATCAAACGGGGCAAGTAATTATTTAAGGTAGATCTCCAAATATTAATTGGGTTATACTCCTACGTGACATTAGAAATAGAAAGTATGAACTGGCACAAGATTTGTTAATAATAGCAAATTGAGCACTGGACCAGTATTTTAGAAATACAAAAAACACAACATATAGACATCATCATTAGAAAATATGATTGTACATCAAGCCCAACAAGTAGAATCACGTGCACGATAACAACATTATTTAGATATATTAGTCAAACAAATCCACTTCAGTAAATCTGAGCAGAATTGCTAAATGCAGAGAACTAATGACATATACAATTTGCTTCATTAACTCATGTTTAAAAATTATGTTTTAATGATGACACAAATCATAACTAATCTCTGCAAAATTACCTTAAGATGAAACATCCAAAATCTGTGAAAACAAGGCATAAAGCTAAACAAGGAAATCACATACTACCCACGTCAAGGAGATTAACTCGCATAAAAAAGGAAACAAGAAGAGTAAGTAGCCTACCAAAAGGAAAGCCCGCCCTACTAGAATCAAGAAAGAATGACTTGTTTAGATGCAAGAAGTGTTTTTGGTACTTGTGGACAATATGAAGAACTGAATAGACAAAACATAAATGCAAAAATGTATAAATTTGTATCCTAAAATAAATAATACTTAACAATATATAACCAAATTTTCACGTACAAAACGATGATAAGGTAGAGACGTTACCAGTGTTATTCACACAACTTTCCTCTTTGAATGCATCTTGAATGCATACTTCATTCGTAATCTGAAATGATTATCAAATTGGACATTCTTGAATTGTAAACCTCAAATTGGAAAAAAAGATTGAATCATAAGAAAACATTGTACAGTTCATCAATTAGCTTTACATTTGTATTCAATGATTCAATACGATGCAACCATTTTTTTCACTTTTTTTATGAGCCACATAAAATATAAATTCCAATATTCACAATGTCGATGTCAGCACGAAATGAAATAAAATTAGAGATACTTAAAATCTTCACAACATGTGAAACTAAATCGGACCTTGAATCGGAGTATTGACAGAAATACTCTGTATCTGAATTGATGCTTCCTCCAACTGTCCAAGCCATATAAGCTGATAGAGAACAATCTAGATGTGAAACATATCCACATATGTATCCATGTATTGTTTCTTCACATCGAGTGGAACTCATTATAGTCAAAATTCATAAGTTCTAAGCGAAGGATATAATAACTGTCTTGGCAAAACTAGGCCAAGTGCAACAAATATCATAAATCATGGTCTACAAGAAACTTGACATTGCTCCTACATTCCTCAAGCATCCTTTGATTTCATGCAAATTCGGATTCTATTTTTATTATTTTTCTTTTTCCTCTTGTAACAACTTTCTTATCTTCGAGACAGAGAAGTTAATAACTACAAGGGATTTAGATTATCTTAAGCATGTGGTGGTGGTATACCTGCCCTTCCTATTCGTGATCCACTTCCATCAGCTCATGGGCCAAAGCTAGCACCAAATGAAAGATCTATAGTATTTATGCCAAGGCCTTGTGAAACACTACCTCTTCTCCTCGTGCTTCTAACACCCTCTACATATAGGGAAATCCTCTAGATAGATCAAGAAGAAAAGTATCTCGTATCCTTTGAGATGTCATTTACTGAATCTTTCTTAATTTCATAATATATATGTTGCTTGTTCCCTAATTGCACCTCAATGATATTTTTCTTCATTTTATGGGCTATATAGAAGTCATACTTGTTAGAAAGGAGTAAAGAATGTAAGTTGTTGATTATGTCGTTTTTGTAAGTATATTACTAATCCACTAGGTGATGTTTCGATAAAAACATCAGAAGCATCGTAGTGGTGATACTCTTATTCTTGACATTGTGAATTTCATAAATCCGGCGTGTGCAGTTATTTATTTTAGTACAACGTGGTGGACAGATCGATATACCAATAATCAAGTCTTCAGTCAATTAGTGAAACACATTGCATCAACCTGGGAGCATTAAATTCAAATTCTTCATATTACCATGAAAAAATTCTATTAAAGTCACTAACGGAAGTTGGACATATGGATTATTTTTTTTGAAAAAATACACTTTGCAATGCACTCAAAGCAGTAGATGTACACGTTGTAAGACCCCCAAAATAACTTAGGTTAACTAGAGCCTAAAATTGTTTCATTGATGGTCTAATGTCCTAAATAGGTCTAATATATGGTATGGAAGAAGTAGCTAAAGTATTAGGTGCATTGGAAGTCAAACGTCAAGGGACGACTAAGACGTTCGACAACTAAGTCACCTATGTGCCTCATATGTGGTTTTATGTGATATTGTGTGATTAATGAGGTTTTCACGTCTATAAATGAGCTATTATATCATGTATATGAAGTCTGTCAAGTTTCATGGTGTTTTGAGGTCAAACGTGTGAGAACGTCCATGACGTTCAAAAGATCTGCCTTGAAATGACTTTGTGTGTATAGGCATGTTTCGCCGATTTTTACGTGTTCTTTTTGGATGATATTTATGTGAGAGGTGTTAAACTCCTAGGCGATTTTATTTGGGTTGGAAACGTCAGGGAAATTTTTCCCAAGGACAATGCAAGAGTCCTTGAGGAAGGACCTAAGTTTGTGGCCAAAACTGCCAAAAGTTAGTTCACCAACGGTGAATTTGTTAATTAACCCCACTTCCAAAAATAGACTTTGGAGGTTCCTAAGGGTTATATTGGGTATTTTAAATGATTTTATTAGTGATAAACACATTGAATATTTCATTCTTCCAGATCAAAATCCCAAAATCTCTTAAAAGATCCAAAAATCTACATTGAAGTCCAAATCAAGGAACAGGTTGGAGGTGACGTTATGAGTGGAAATTTTTCATCAAAGTGAAGAATTATCATCATTGAGGTAGGACTTTTGATCCTTGAAATTCTCTTCATCAAGGAGCCCCAATTCTCAAGATGTTTTCAAAGTTTCTAAAGTTGAATTGTCCAATTTCATGATTCTACCATGGGTTCTTGCATAAATGATTTCTAAACATTGAGTAATGATTTAAATGAAATTTTATTGATGGTTTTAATCTAAATTACCTATGAACCCATGAATTAGATGAACCCTAGATATTGACTATGTTTTGGGTTACTTGATATTGATCTTATGTTGATGAATTCTTATGTAGCTTTATGTGGGCTATTCATTTATGCAATAATTGTAGTAAATTGATATCTAGGTTGTATTAGATTGATGAATTTACATTGATTTGACCTAGTTCATTGATTATTGTAGTTTTTATGTTGAATTATTGGTTATAGCCTCGGGTAAGGGTCTTGTGTTATCGAATTGAGTTTTTTGACTTTGAATTGAAGTGTTGAGGATGATGTGGGGGTATGCTGTCCTATTTCCTTTAATATGACACTATTTATACTTTTATTCTGTTGTGATTGATATGGTCCACTTATGGTGGAGGCGTTATGTGTATTACTTGCAATTGATGTGGTCTTGTCGACGTTACTTTATGCAACATGATGATCTTGGCCTTGATGAGAAATACTTGAAATAATATGACTATTTATGTTGTTTAATTGTGTGAAGCATGACAATATATATCTACATGTGGAGTCATATATGTATTATTTTATTCATGTTGTTTTAGGTGACCATGTTAGACTATGCTTTGCCATTATGTGCGTAGTGTTAGGGTTGAGTCTTGGTTGTTCCTACTTGTCTATATGAGTATATATTGATTACATTGATGATGTTATGATAGTATATAGGATGAGTTGAAGATGTTAGGTTTTTTTCTAGTTGCTTCTAGAATGACTTGCATTGTGAGTTAAAGGTGAAGTATGTGGTGTCTTGTCTTGGTTGACTTGTGTCCCTTCTCTGATATACGTATGATTATAAATATGTGATGTGTTGATTTAGGGTGTTATAACTCTTAGCCATGAATGTATGAATGACATGTAACCTTAATAAACTTAAGAGAGTATTTTATGTGAAAACCTTGACTAAGTGATAATATTGAGATTGTTGAAGTTATAAGTCGTAATGGTATACTTCAAAGTAAAGGATGATAGACATAAGGTTAATTGGTTGGAAAGGCATCATATTAATCCTTAGGAAAGTCATAATGAGCTTCTTGTTTCAATTGTGAGGTAGCCCTAGTGGACCTTCTTTGGTAGGGTAAATGTTATTAGGTTATGAACTTGTTATGAAACCCTCGTATGTGAAGCTAATGTGTGAATTACTCTATGACAAAGAAGGCTAGCACCGACTGAGTATGGAAATGTGAAGTATTTCTAGTTAAAGAGTGAGACTAGATTACAAAGTATGCCCTTCATATTTCTTAACCATGTGCCTTCATGGGATGTGTCTAAGTTCTACCCTTGGCAAGTAGAACAACCTCATTAGAATAGGATAGAAATCTGGATTACAAGCCTTGCTATCATGGTCTATGTAGGTTATTGCTTATTCTCAACATATGGAATACCTATTATCTTTAGAGAAGTTTATGAGGTTTAGGTGGTGGTATGGGACGCTATCTAGACATTGCACAATAGAGTTTGAAGGTGTTATTTGGAGTTCCTAGGTATTGTCTAAGACCATTACTTGAATGTCCTTTATGTGATGTATGAGTCTTAATGAACTAATGAACTAATGACTTATGTTTTGAAGTTTTTAAATGAATAAATACCTAATCTAAAGTGACTTAAGGTTCATTAGCTAAAGTGTGAAGAGGGCATAAAAGATGATCTCTTCATGTCTTATCTTTGGAAGTCTTGAGGATGACTCTAGTTAGGGAAGATGTTTGGTGTTGTGGACATCATCTAAGATTTGGGTAGTCTTCAGGACTATTAAGGTAATCTTGAATAGGTCACTATGGACGTTATCTTCTCGATTTACTTAAGTAGGTCTTTTGATAGCCTTTGGAAAGAGAATGTCATATCATCTATTAGTTGGTGTGATAAGTTAGAATTAATCTATTCTGGGGAGTCTATAGGATCTCTTAAGAGTGTGTGTAAGGGATTGTATGGGCGGTCTCTTCACAACTAACTCAAGTGAGACTTAGAGTCACCTTTGGTAGAAGAATTTTACCTTGATGTTTATGATACTTTGTAAGTGTGTATGTGACTCATTATAAGTAATCTTAAGGGTCGTGTAGGCACATCAAGGGAGGGTGTATCAGCGGTCTCTCTTTGTGTGACTTAAGTGAATCTTAAGATAGATTTTAGTTAGGGAATTGCATGCTAGAAGTTGGTTAATGGAAGGTAAAGTGATTCACTGTAGCAGTGATGGAATTCACTGTACAGTGAGTCGAGTTCACTGGAAAGTGTTCTCTAAAAATGTGATATTTTGTTTAATCATTTTCCTATGTGTTTCTAAGTTGTTAAAGGTTGTCCTTATTATTATAATATAATTTTTAAATAAAAATATGCATATTTCCAATAAAAGTTTGTTTCCATGATATTTATGCATAATGTCATACTTAGTACATGTGGTTGTACTAATTCCATGCTTTTATCTATCTATATAGTTCTTGGTAGGTGAAGATCTTTGGGAACAAGACTTGGACTTAGAAGATCGTTCATGAGAAGTTGATGTATGTCCTCACTTGACTCGAAGGCATATATGTTTCTATGTTTTCCATTTGAAGTGTTGTAATAGACTAAGTATTTCTATATTCGTATTTTGAAGGTGTGTCCCAAGTATTCTTGTGTCTCAAGATGATGAGATTGAGACTTAATATTTCCTATTACTTTTATATGAAAGAGATTTTGAAGACTATATTATGTTTTGTTAAAAGTTTTAATTCCGCACTACTTTTCACTATGTTTATGCGATGAATGATATGAAAGGGCTTGTATAAGACCTCCGAGAGGTCGAATATGCTGGTAACAATCCGATATTGTACCCTAACTTCTAAGGTGAGATTTCAGAATATGACACATGCTGGATCTATGAAATCCATAGAGCCAAGGATAAAAGTATCTCTACCACGCTGTAAAATGAAGTTGTTATCAACACAACACCTGGTAGATATATACTATACTAATAGAAACAACATAAACATCAATTTACATGTTTTGATTCCTTTACGACAAGTCTGATATCTACGTAGCACACAAAAAGAAAAAAAATATCTTGTAAGTGTATTAAGGGAACAATCAACATATATATTCCGAAATGAATAATGATTCAGTTAATTGCATCTCAAAGGATGCAAGCTATTTCTCTTCTGGAGTTGTGCGGAGGAAATCCCTTTATATAGAGGATCTTAGAAGTACCAAGAGGGAGAGGTATTTGTTTCAAAGTGCATCAGCCTAAACACCGTAGTTCTTCCATTTGGTGCTAGCCCTGGCCCACGAGCCAATAAAAATGGATTACGTAACGACAGGTATACCAACACCACTTCCTTTAGCCAATCCAAATCCTTTGTAGTTATTATCTTTTCCGTATAGATTGAGAGGAAAGTTTCTACAAGAGGAAGAGGAAGAGGAAGAATAAAAAGCATAATCCAAATTAGCACAAAATCCAAGCTTGCCCAAGGAATGTAGGAGCAGTGCCAACTTAAACTTCAGGTTTGCCAAACACAGCTTCAGTAGTAATCAAATTTCTACGAGTTATGTGACTTGCCTAACAAGTAATTGCTCTGATAGGAGAATCAGACATTAAAGGTTGCATCCTGTCCCTAAAGATGCAGTCATGTCTTTCATATCTTAGTCAAAATCAATATTAAATAAAAAGAAAACAAATTTGGTATCAGGTCAAATAATGAAACGCAAGAAGTCCACATCACAAAGAAAATCAGTTTCAGCTATAAAATTACTTTTGGAGAAAAAAATTAGTTAAAGTAGAAAAAGCCAAAAGTTGCTCATACTCCCCAGAAAAAAGACTTCTCATTTTTTACAAGAAGAAATCAAAAATAAAATGAAGATATATGTAAGAATGACAAAAACATTCTCCCCCCTAAGAAAAAAACATCAAAGCTGACATGCAGATTGTTTGTGTATAATGCATTAATGCAAGACACTTAACATAAACACCTTAAGTTCGAAGCCACCTTTGGCATGAAATTATATTACAATTTTTAAAATTTTTGAACTATGATACTCAAACAATTTTCAAAACTAAAAACATCAAACCAATAAATAAAATTGAATCTGAAAAGATTAGAAATAATAAACAGAGAGTTTCCTCAAAGAAGAAATTCAAGTCAATTATATACATAGTGTCTCCTTAAGAAAATTATTCCTCTCAAATACCCTAGGTTCATGGAATATATTCTCTCAAGATAGAACATTCATATTGGCATGTGTATTGGCACTCGAAACCACGGTGTCAACGAACTTCTCAACAACAATAAAATACACTCAGAATACTAGATTTAGCAGTAGAAGAAGAATTTTAGGAAATTCGTTATAGTTATTTAAAACTAAAAGGAAACCCCGTTATTTATATACAACAGATTGTGGTGTGACGGATAGTTATTTTATCTTATCAAAAAGGTCACACCCCTTTGAAAAAATCACAACCCTTTATAAATGTCAGAGCCTTACTGAAAAGTCGCATATTTTCATAAAAGTTACAACTCTTGAGGAATGTCACAACTCTTCATAAAACTCACAATTTTACCATAAAAGTCGCAACACTTTTGAATTGACATAAAAGTTTTTAAAAGTCACTACTCCTCGTTATTCATTTCCACCTTTTAAGAACTCAACACTTACACATAGCATTAGATAAATTGTGTCCTTGAAGGGTTCTTTTTAAATAGATCCTACAACAAGAAAAACCTAATATGGTCTCAAACCGTTTTGTTTGGTTCAAATTTAAGAATCTAAAGAGTTAAAAAAGCAGGATAAAAACAAATCTCCTTTAAGAAATGTTAGTATATAGAAGCAAAAAAAATCACAATCTCACATACTTATGTTAAGCTTTCGGAACCATTTCTATAAAATAAAATTTCTTGTAGGAAAAACATTACCTATTATTAGCAACACACATTAGCATTTCAGACACTGTCAAAAATTATACAACATATTTTTGGCTTCAATCCATTAGTGTTATGTTTTTAATTCACTTCACCCATAATTTTAGAAGAAAACAATCAACTTAGTTATTACGTTTAGAATGATAGTTAGCAGTTAACATTGTGTATATTCTAGTATTTATCTCAAAATTTATTTCCTAATTCTCCTTCGGCAATTGTTGTTATTGAGTAAGAGATTCTTGTTTGAGTCATCTTCCTACTCCAGATTAACTGTTTATAAATTGAAACCAACACTTGATACATTCTACTTCAATCTTACATTTTATTCTACAAAGAAATGAATATTTGTGCCTAACTCGACTCAAAAGTTATCAAGTGTACAAGACCATATAATAGACAATTTTTTTTTCAAACAAGTTTGGGAGGGGAAGGAGTCTAAATCAATGGACATTAATGAACTGTAAATCCATTCAACTACAACCCAAGTGTTGGCTATTAATTTGGGAGAGTCTCCACGCTAGGTAGCTTCCACTGTACCACAAGTAGGTAGCTTTTCCCTATATAACCCTTTTTGAATTAGTTGCCTACGCGCCTCCGTGAATCATGAATTAACATAGAGTAAAAAACACCATAAAAATGCTTCTGACATAAATGATATATTTATGTAGTTTTAAAAAATATTATTTTTTAATATAAAACATTATCATATGTAGTGAGGATATGTATATAAAATAACAAGGAAGCTCAGACTGAATTTGGTAATATACCTGACATGATTAAGATCTTGAATATACTTGATATGCCGATAATCGTAGATTAAGATGGGAGAATAAAAATTTCAAAAGCAAAAGAAAAAGGTAATTCAAAAACGTAAGACCTTATGAAATGCAAAGGTTGTAATAACGATTATTTTTTTTATTTAAGAACTTTTATACTCTTTTCATGTCTGAGTTGGTATACACCTGTTACATACCTTAGCAACCAAAAAATAAATGTGTAATTTTTTTATATTACCCTTTGAATATCATTAATTCAATCTTTTGGCTAAGTTTTGAAATCTGATGAGTGAGATATGACCTTTTGAAGTTAGGTTGTCCAATTAGAAAGTTAGCGGAAAATAGTGAGGGGAAGGTCTTTCCTTATCCAATCACATTTAATTCGTTTTTAGTAATATTTTAGGGGTCTAATCCTATTGGGTTCAGTTCCATAATCCTACGATACACCTAGTGTTTTAGTTAAGATTTTAACAAGCAAAATGAAGAGACCAACAGAGAGGATTAAACATTTATTGAGATTCTTGCATGTTGTTGCAGATTTTCCCCAAGGGTTTGATCCCTAAGAGGTATGTAAGCTTCCATATTGTTGGGTTTATTCAAACACACATTGAACGTGTTATTATCAGCATGTTTTCACTCTAAAAATTTGAAGGACTTAAGTTCTAAAGAAGTGTTCTTGCAGCTCATTCTAAATCTTGTTTTGTTGGGTTATAAGGATTACTTGAGATGAAAGTGATTGTTTATAGTAGTGGATTAGTGTGTATTTATTTTAGGTATTGAATATAAGGAAACCATAAGAAAAGTAATCTATTAAGAGTGATTTAGGATCTATAAACGAGAGGCAAAATTCATCGAACATGGCCTAAGGAGAGGTTTGCATGGCTCTCCTCATATGTGCCCAAGGGGCTGGTGTGAAGCCCCTGCAGTGCGCCCATATGGAGCCTTTGATGTTAGTGGCTGGCGGCCAGTGCCTAGAATGAGCCAGGGTCGCCTGCCCCAATTCTCTTTCCCTTGGTTGTTCAGCTTTAGCCCTTTAAAAGTGTATCTTCATTCCCTTTAATTCTAATCACTATAAACTACTTCCAAACACCTAGAAATCCCTTGAATTCATAATTTAAATTCAAGGTAAATCTTAAAAGTAAAGTTCTCTTTGAGTCATTTTGAGGAGTCTTGGTTTCAAGACTCGGCAAAGTGAGTATGAGAGTGCGAAGAATGTATACATGCATCCACTTTATCATCATGATATTCTTCATATCATGAACCATAACTCTTGAATTAATTATTTACATTCAAAAGAGAGTTAAGAGTAGAGTTCAAGGAAGCCTTTGAGTTCAATTGTGAATCCTTTGAGATCCATCATCGCTTTGAGTGATGTTTTTAGTAACTAAGTATGAGAATTAGAATTTTCGTATACATGATTTCCTTATTGATATATTGACCCTTGAGTCGAGTTGTTCATGCCCATAACTTCTATATCAATTCCATAAACCGAGTATCATTGAGAGGAGTAGTATCTTGATGTTCTAAGTCTTGAGTATTGAGTTTGTCATTACCTTTGAGATTATATTTATAACCATGAGACTGTTACATGTTACCCATGAAGTCCTTTAGTTGAATTTTACATGTCATAATTCTGCATGAACCCTAGAAGTCGAGCAGTCTTGAGATAGAGAAGTATCTTTCAGTGCTTGAGTTGAGCAGTTCATACTCGTACTTCTACATGAACCCTCTGAGTTACTCATTCTTGGAATGAGTAGTATCATTAATGTTCTTAAGTTCCAAGTATTGATTTTCATTGGTGATTATTTAAAACCTTGCATTGAGTCATTCACGTCGGTATTTCAGCATGAACCATATTTTAAGAAGTCTTTTACAACCCTTTTAACTTTATTTTAAGACTTCAGAATTGAGTTGAGTAAGAGTAAAAGTGAAGTTATGTTTCTTCAAAATATTATATGGTAACTATGTATTCCCAAAGAGTAAATGTTTTCATATTTAAATAAGAAAGGGAACTAACATTTCCATCCTTTGAGCTAGTTTTCCGTTGAACAGTACCCATTTTCATGATTAAGCAACAGAGAAAACTTTAATTTCCAAGATATCCTTTGAACTAAGTTTTGAACAATTATTTCAAATCATATAAATATGTATGTGTTAAACCATAAGAGCTACTATCATAGACGTAGAAGCTATTAACTAAAAGGGAGTTCTATTAGTTAGAGAAGGTGGTGGTGGTATACCTTCCCTTCTTGTCTGTGATCCCCTTTCATCAGCTCGTGGGCCAGAGCTAGAACCAAATGAAATATGTATGGTATTTATGTCGATTCCTCGTGAAATACTACATCTCACTCCTAGAGCATCTAACACCCTCTACATAGAGGGACTTCCTCTGGACAACTCCATAAGATAAGTAGCTCATATACTTTGAGATTTCATTTACTGAATTATTATATTTTTTGCTTGTTCGCAAATATCTTTTAAGTGTAGTAAGGAAAAAGCAAAAAATATATTCAGGAATTAATAATGATTTAATAAATGGAATATTAGTAGATATTAGATAAATGTATTCTGGAGCTGTCCGGAAGAAGTCTCTCTATTGAAAAGGTTTTCGGACCACCAGGAGGGAGGTAGTGTTTCATGAGACGCCGACACGAATACCATAGCTCGTGCATTAGGAGCTAGCTCTATCCCACGAGGTGATGCAAGTGGATCGCACACAGTAAGGGAAGATTTACCACTACCATATGCTCTATCTAATCCAGCTCCCTAGTAGTTATTAACTTCTCTGTCTATAAGAGAAGAAAGTTTCTACAAGAGGAAGAATAATAAAAGAACAATCGAAATTAGCACGAAATTCAAGCATGTTTGTGGGATGTAGGAGTAGTGTCAAATTCAGCTTCGGGTTTACCAAACTCGGCTTAAGTGATAATAAAACTTTTACAACATATATGACCATCCTTATAACTATTGGCTCTGTTAGGAGAATCTGACAGTATATGGAGCATTCGGTCATGGGAGATGTAGTCCTATATTTGATTTCTTAATCAAAATCAATACGTATATAAAATAATGACATTCTTTTTTAATTGATGCAAACAGCCGAATATATCTCTGCTTGATATATATCAAAGAGCATTGTCGGAGATAACCTTTTAAACGTTGTGAGTGCTTGGAAGGAATCACCTAGATGATTGACGAAAAGATTTCGTTGATACCCATATTAGGATACTCAGACTTGAAATACTTTTTCACTGAAATCTTACTTCTAAAAGCATTTTTATTTCCATATTTTGGAGTCTGATAACACTTCAGAAGATATAAATATCTATCCTTGAAGGAGGATAAACATGTAGCTCTTTTTCCAGTCTCACAGCCCCATTTATCATCAAAAGTTGGAAATTCTACATGAGAATATGGTAAACCTTCGCCAGAGTAATACACTGATACTGGATAAACGCGAAGCACAATGTAACTTATTCTAGATGCACTCTCATTATATACAACAAGTGTATGATTCTCCCCCACCTCCTCCTTTGCTGACATTTAGCTAGAAATATTTAACTCTATTGATATCGATGAAACCATAGAAAAAGAAAGAAGAATTTTCAGATTTCCACATCAGAAAGCAATTCAATTTTGGCTATAAATAACTCTTGGAGAAAGAAAAAAACAACTAAAGGAGAAAAGCCAAAAGTTGGGCATACTCCCTGGGAAAACAAGACACCTATGATTTATATGAAGATAAATGTTTACACCATTCAGCATGAGATGCAAAAACACGCTCCTCTGAAGGAAAAAAGAAAAACAAAAATGAAACATTAAAACTGACCAACCGAAAGTTTGTGTATAATGCAGCATGCTTACATAAAAGACTAAAGTTCCAAGCCACATTTGGATTGTAATTACTATTGTTTTTCAACCTGTATTACTAAGATACTTAGTTTATTGAGTATTTCAAATCTACAAACGTTAAAACACTAAAGAAAATAGAACCTGAAACAAATTAAATATAATAAACAAAATAGTTTTCCCAAAGAAGAAAATCGAGCTCATAGAATGTATAGTCTCCTTAAGAAAATTCTTTCCCTCACGTATCAGAGGTTAGAATATATCCTCATAGGATAGAATGATATTACTGACCGGTGTATTGGTACCAAAACCACAATGTCGAGAAACCACTCAACAACAATAAATTACACTTATAATACTAGGTTTAATAGAAGAGGAAGTTTAGAAATTAGCTGTTTTTTATTGAAAAATAAAAGAAAATTCCTTTATGCATAGACAACAGGGGGTAGTGTGAGTGAGTGCTTATTAGGTCTTATAGGAATAGTCACAACCCTTTGAAAAAGACATAAACTTTAGGAAAAAAAACGTAACTTTTCGTAGAAGTCACAACTCTTCATAATAGCCACGATGCTTAATAAAAGTCATATCTATTAAAAAAGGTTCGCAACATTTGATAAAAGAAGAAAATCTTCAGAAAGTCAACTCTTTATAAAAGTCAAGCTCTTCATTTTATATTCACACCTAACAATTACTTGAAGCATTAATTAAATTGTGAATTTGAAGGGTTTTTTCTTGATATATCTTACGACATGACAATCATAATATGCTATCAAATCCTCTCGGTAGGTACAAATCTAATGTTCTGATGAGTTCAGAAAAGTAGGATAAAACGCAAATCTCCTTTCAAAATGTCATAACAATCTCAATCTCAGGTATTTATATTTATCTTTCAAACCATTTCTTTAGAAATCCAATCTCTAGGAGGAAAAACGTTAACTAATATTTGTTGTGCGGATTAGCATATCAGACACTATCAAAAATTATGCCGCACATTTTATCTTTCCTCCAATTAATGTTATGCTTTGAATTTACTTCACCTCTAATTTTAGAAGAATACATTAAGCTTGGCTATATATTTAATTAAACTTTTTACTATTTAGGAGACATGTTCATTTAGAATAGGTAGGTAGCAGTTAGCACTATTATTAAGTGGCTTAACAAGGTAATTGCAACGTTGTTAATTCGAAACCCTTCGCTGAAAAAATTATATGTGCAATTAAGACAAACCTAATCTTCCTAGTTACATGAAAAATGTTGAATCCCCTTGACATAAGGGTAGATACTTTTATAGTGGCAAATGGAATTCAAAATCTATTTAGATCATATATTCAAGTCATAGGTGTACAATCTATTATTTATCTCCATCACCCAGTGTTGTAATTACATTTGAGAGTCCTATTAAAACCATCTACAACCTCCAGACTTATTGTTTAGAAATAGCAACAATCACTTAATACGTTCTATAAGTTATTTTGGGTCATGGATTGCTCATATGGATTACAGCCAATCCAATATAGTTTCTGAAAAATAAGTTAAATATTATTTTGAAAAGAGTAGGAAAAGTTACACTGCTTAACCGTAACATACAAACCATTTAAAATAGTTCTTTACACTTTAAAAAAAGAGAGAAATATCATAAACAAAAAAAGAAAGAAAAAGAAAAATGACATGACCATTTATTTTTTAACATTGACATCAAACAATTTAAGAAGATACTTAGTTCTTGCTAATACACTTTTTTTCTTGAGATTCAAAGTCTGAATCGGAGCATCTCCTCAACAAAGATATTATTGATAAGTTTTTCGCTACGGTTAAAAGATACAAAATCTTATTCCTGTTGTGTTAATAATTACATTGGCGACATATCAAGATTAATTGCTTCATGCATGAGATGTTATTTCTTGAAATAAACAGTGATTAAGTGTTTTTTTTATGAAAATTTTCTATAAGAAATTTTTTTTTGATCTAGAGAACAGAAAATTTGTGAATATGAAAAGCATATTTATTATTACCTTTAAGACATATAAGTGGACGAGAATCATATTAAATATATATCCGATGAGAATTGAACTCGCCATATTTTGATCTAAAATCAGATGTGTTACGATTATTCCATGGATCTGATTTGTAAATGAATAATATATATATTTTCTCCATTGTTCCTTTGAACAACAGATCTGACAAACAATTGTTTCTCCATATATTTATGGGTATTTTTTTTTCTTTTTGGAATTTGTGGGTCTATTTGTCTTTTTTGTTAAAAAGATGATTGTTCTAATGAAAATTGAAAGAACAAAGAATATACCAGTACAATGTCTTTCTTGAAGAGTTGAAAAGTTTTGCACTACATTAATGATATTATGGAAAAAGGTTAAGTCCTCTATTACATATATTTGTTGGATATAAGATTAATATTATGTGTTTTTTAAATATTCATATTAGATTGTTTTTGATGACTTAAATATAGAATAAGCATGTCAATAAGATTGGTCTTGATAATTTCATTTAGTCCTTATGCTCTTTCAACAGATTTTGTCTTCTATAAATGATAGTGACATGTATTGTCACATTTAATGGTTCAACAATTCTTACTGTTTTCTTGTTCATATTTTCACACATGGCTGAACATGAACAAACTCGAATTATTTAAAGTGGAAATTTTTGAAGTCTAGCCAAGAGAAAATGTGGAAGAGAATAACACTCTGAGGGCGTGAAGTCATCCAGATTAGTAATCCAAGGGCAACACAAACAAGAATAGAATTTAAAGAACATAAGTGTTTGAATATATCCCTTAATGTTTACGCACATGATCATTGAATTGAAGTGCGCCGAGCTGGTTGAATTTGTTGAAATTTCAAATTGGAAAGTCTTAGCTTATTTAACAGACACTCTTAGTGAAGCTTGGATTAATAGATTTACTGTTGTTTATCACGACATTTGATCCAGTAAGATTTTTAGGGTTTATATTTATTTCCTTGGGACTTGTGAGAGGATAATAGATTTACATGACTTTTAACATGATATTGCTTTTTTGAATTACAATATATAAATTATGTAGTTTGTTTATTTCCAATTTATGTTATTGCACTTAAAAATTTATTAATGTCTTCAATATATTGGTGTACTCATTAAGAAATTAGTTCAAAAATTGGTTGAATTTTGAATTTTTAGATGATTATTGAATCTTACATGTCTTTTTGATTTTACATTGAATATTAAATCTTTATGAGAATTGATTTACTCAAATGTGTATGTTATATGCATGATTGATTAAAAATTCATACCCTATTATATCTCAAAATATATGCATGACATAAAAAAATTATCATTGTTGACCTAAACAAATGTAAAAAATGGAATAGTGACAGTTACGACATTTCGAATCGTAAATATGGTATGTACTAAAAAAGAAAATGACTTCTTGAATCAACCAGAAGAGGATAACATTGAACAACATAGAGGGATCTTGAAGTTTATAAAGCTTGGAGAAAGGCTAATCACAGTTCCCGTGGAATACTAGCTAGTTCTGTGGTTGATAACCTCATACATAAATGTGACAAATTCCCTACTCCTCATTATATGTGGGAACATATGCGAGGAACGTATGGGTACGTCTGTGACCCACCTCCGATAGTTGACTATCAAATTCGACACTTACAAGTAGTGCCATGATCAACATATCAAATAAAACCTTACGGTGATGTCAAACATCACCGATCAACTCAAAAGTATAGGTCATGTTCTTTAAGATGACCAATAAGTTCACGCAGTAACTCGGTCACTTACCAATAATTTGGAACATTTGAAGGTAAACTGTAACACATAATGACAACATCAAAGCATTTTATAATGTTGCCCACTATGTTAAGATATGCATCTCGCTGCTACTAAAGCTTCTTCTAATACTTTGTGTGAGAGTCAAGAAGTACAGAATCTTCAGGCTTCAAGCGCAAGAAAAATCGATAAATAACTAAGAAAGACAAAAACACCGGAGAAGGAACCTCTATAAAAAGAAGAACCAAAATTCCAAGAAATTAAAAAGGTTACTCAAGAACAGAGACGAGCTACATGAAGTGCTATAATTGTAAAATGATGGGGAATTTTGCTCGTGAATGTTTTGAGCAACAAAAGGTAGCATTTTTTAATGCATCTCTAAGTACTACATATATTTCTAGCACTTCTTTACTAATTAAATTTTATCCTATATGAATTGTAGACTAAAGATCCACCGACCATGTGAGTTGAGATAAAAGAGTTTAGGGATTTTCATCGAGTTTAATATAAATCAAAGTGGATCTATGTAGGAAAAAATTTTAAACTTGAAGTCAAAAGTTTAGACACTTGCAATGTAACCTTGTGCAGTGACCGTTCTTTAATGTTGCATGACATCCTATGTGCCCCAGGGATTCGACGAAACTTAGTATCTATGAATGTTCTTTTCGACGTAGGTTTTGATTTATCATTTGTTCGTAATGATTTTAGAATAACTCTAGATAATATTTTATATGATTATGGACTTTTTGATGATCATTTTATCATTTTAGATTTCATGCTTGAACTTATGACTATTATGTTGACCGTTGTATAATGACATGTTATTTAAGTAATAATGATGTTGACTACATATTTCATTGCATTTATTGATGATTTCACGTGCTTTAGCTGTCCATTTTATTTATCATAAATCTAAAACACTTGATTGCTTTAAAGATATATAATTGAAGTAGAAAATAAATTAGATTAAAGACCAAGTATTGATAACTCAATGGATCAAGGAAATGAATATTTTACAAAATAATTTGACGAATTATGTACTAAAAGGGGTATTATCATGCAGTTAACTAAACATTTTACACCTCAACAAAATGGTGTAGCCTAACTATTGAATAAAACATTACTGGACATGACAAGATCACTGGTGGCGCAGATAAGTCTCTTTTGAGGGAGATGAATTATTGATCACGGCCTACATATTGAACAAAGTGTCTTCTAAATAGTATCTTTCACTCCTTATTAACTATGGACTGGTCATAAAACAATCCCGAATAATCTACAATTGTTGAGTTGTGCAATATATATTAGCGATCCTTTTTATGAATTTGGTAAACCAGTCCAATTAAATAAAAGAAATATATATTTATAAAATACTCTTAACACTCCAAAGGTATGTATTTATCGATTAATTGGAGGATGGAAGTATTATTGAAATTGTTATGAGATGTTAGATTTTTTGGAAAATAACTTTCCCAAAATGGATGAATTAGATGAAAGTGAGCCTCTATACGAAATGTTGAATTCAAAAGACCAAGTATTGATAACTCAATGGATCAAGTAATGATTCCTTATCTAAGTAGGAGTTGTGAATCCAAGAATCCTATAAAGGAATCTAAACTTCAATTGCATAAGTATACAAGAAATGGTGTACCTAAAAGATCTTATGGGATTAAGGATTATGATTTCTTGGTATCTCCTACAGAGTTGAATAAAACTAATTATGTAAGTGAAGCTTTATGAAGCCCTAAAAAAGATGAATGGTTACAAGCGGGGAAAGAAGAAATAGAGTGCATAAAAACCAACAAAGTCTGGGATTTTGTTTGACTTTTCTAAGGAATATAAAACTATTGAGAATAAATGGATTCTCAAAGTTAAATGCAAATTGGATGGGTCAATTGAAAGACACAAAGCACGATTGGTGGCAAAGGATTTTACTCAAGAAATTAGAAAAGACTACGAGGAAAGTTTTTCACAAATTGTGAAGTTTACCTCAATACAATTACTTTTACCTATTGTTGCGCATTTAGATATAAAATTATACTAGATGGATGTGAAGACCATTTTTTCAATAGAAAAACAAACGAAAAAATCTAAATAGAACAACAAGTAGATTTCATTGTTAAAGACCAGGAAAAGAAAGATAACATGATTGAAAACACAATTATATAATGTATCTGCGTTTTATACAAAAATGTCTAAAAAATAATTTTAAGTTAAAAGAAAAATGTAACGGGAAAATAATTATTTTCATTCTTATGTTATGGTCATACTATGATTTTAGTCCTTATGATATTCGACTTTCCCCATTTACCTTTAATTAAGCAATGAAAATTATTTCAGTCCTTTTACTAAGGTCATTTAAAAATATAAATAGATCAGTCATTATTATTAGGGGCATTTACGTCACTATAATATTATTTTAACATTTCTTTGACTGTCTAGAATATCATAACTAACCTGACAAAAGAAAGTATTTTCTCTCTCCATTAGAACTCACAAGCTTCATATTCATCTTCTCCTTTAATGAAGTGTTTTTTATATCTCCATATCTTTTCTTTATCTTTTGGTTTTCTCTTCTTCTATTCAATGAGACTCAATCAAATTTTATGTCATTCGAAGAGGAAATTCATGGCGGAGCTCATTTCCGGATGATCTTTGCTAAATTTGAATCTTCATCACTTTTCAAGTTTGAGATAGGGTACTACGGTACTATTTTAGTTTCTCTTAGTTCTTGATTTTTAACCTATCCTGTAAACACATTTTGATTTCTGAAATTTTGGTATATTTATTTGATTTTTCTGTCAAGCTTTCAAATCAGTGTTTTTCTGATTTGCATTTTTGAAGCTTTGTCTTTCATGGTAGCTCAAGTTTAGTAGATGATGGGTTTCGCTGTGAAAAAAATGTGTTTGTGGATTTTTTTTTGCTTTACTTAAAGTTCATATTTATTCCTCTCAATAATCGCTAATACTCTCCCTTGATACTTCTGAAACCTATATGCTATAAAAAAATGAATTATAAATTTCGAGGAGTGATGAAAAAATTGAACTTTGAAATATCAAAATAAAGTTCCACTTAGAATTATGCCACTTTTATACTAGGTAATACTCTTTGTATTATACTAGTTTCTATAATATAAGAAAAATGTTACTTCATAATTTTTGAGGTTTGAAGCTTAAGCTCACCTTGAATGAGCTTTTCACAAGACTGTTGGATTGTTGTCATTAAATCATTGTTTATTAACACCAATGAGTCATGAAGATCAAATAAATGTTTGTATAAGACTTTGAACAGCTACCTGGGTTCAACAAATTTATTTCCTTGATAGAATAGTGAAATTCATAATGAAACTTCAAACTTGATTTTCCGAACGTCGTAACGTTATACATATTCTTGTTGCATTTTTAAAGTAGAAAAAATGTATTCTTCCACTTGAACATCATCATTCGTTGATATATCTTTTTATACTTATTTGTTATAGGCATATTTTCAGTAAATTATCTATTTGCAAATATTATTGTCTGCAACTGAAGTGTTGTGTCTTCTTGAAACAGGAAGGTAGATAAGCTCGACGAATCAGATCCTTCACTCCCTACAAGCTCGATTACTAAAGATTTCGAAGGTACAGAGAAATGTTTGGGCATGTTGTTTGCTTGAGACTGAAGTTAAATTGCTTATATACGTGCTAAGATGTATCTTTGTTTTTTACTTAATTCCACTAAGTTTGCTTAGTGGTGATATTTTATTTATATATATAAAAGGTTCATCACAAAATACAAGACAACAACTAAGCAAATACAAAATAAATCTTGACAACAACAGATCCCACACAACTAAGACTCATTTCCTCTCGATCAATTTTTTAGTGGCGTTCTGGCGAGCCATGAGTTCCGTGCAATAAGTGTTATGTCCATCTCAATGCCACTGCAGGTGACTTTCGCGTTCTGATCATCAATGGTTGCTCCACAGTTGGCTCTGCTCAACCGCTTGGGATCTTTGAGGTAAGCAGACTAGCTATGTGCTTGCTCTTCCTAGATCTGGAAGTATCTTGAGAGATTCTTCCTCTTGTTTAGTCATTTTGTCTAATATTTGCTTATTGTTATATTGCATTCTCTTGTAATAGCTCATGTCAATCTACTCTTTATGTTGCAATTGTGTGTTTCCCTTGACTAAGTAGCATCTTGTAGCCTTTAGTTGACCCCATTAAATTGATCCTCAGAGCTCTCACTCGAGTCATGGTTTACAACAAGGAGTAATTTTCCAAACTACATAATGGGCTAAGTTGTTCAAGATTTCCACTTAGTAGCTGCATTTTAAAGTAGAGAACTTATAACCGCAGGGTTCCAGATTGTCCTCATCTCCTGGTTATGACCTTTTGGTTGCAATATATATGTTGTTCCTCAAGTATTGATAAATTTTCAATAGGATGAGCCAAGGCTAATACCGCACATTGTAAGGCTACCAATACTTGAGTTACAAAATCAATATTGCACACCATTAGGCCCTTCATTCCTTGCATAAATAATCCTTAGACATGGGACTTGATGTTTGTACATGTTGATGATTTTCCTCCCTTTACTAGGCAATTTTAAAAAGGAACAAATTTTGGATATACCTGCAAAATCAAAAGCTATGTTAGATAAATAATCTGCCAGACTGTTGCCTTCGTTGTATTCATGTTGTATTATCACATTGAGGCTCTTATTCAATCTTCTAATTTTGTCCACTTCAGATATAATACATCAAGGTGTCTCCAAATTTCATCTACAACATTCTTGATCAGTAATGAATCTGTTTCCAACATAAGGGGGTGGATCTCTTATTCTACACAGTGGTTCAATCCTTTCTAGACTGCCCTAGCTTAAGCTGGTGGGAGTTTTTAGTTAGATCTCGAATTCAATTATAAAGATGTTTATTATTTATCATAGTAATTGACTTCGTTAGTCCGAAATTTGTCTTAAAGTCACCATTTTAATTTTATTTGCAGAACTCTTCCTTGAAGTGGAAATCAAATTATATAGAAGCATTACAAAAAAAAGGATGGGTTAGTTCAAGTTAAGATCAAGAAGAATAAAAGGTAATTTTTAAGTTGCATTCAGTTTTAAAAGGAAAAAACACGATCATTTACATATCACCAGAACATAATCAACTTTAAAGTCATAAAAAAAGAACTAAATCTAAATTCATGTCCGTAATGTCATTGGTTTTCCATAACATCTTACTTAAGGGACAATTTTCTTTTGAGCTCGCGGATCACTTTTTACTCTCTTGTTAGTTTGAGGAAGCGCATCTTGTAATCTTGACACTGGGACGTACTGCTTTCCCATTTTCTTGATGATGAGTACCTTCTCCAGAATGCTCAAGCAATTTCTTCTGATATGAATGTGGAACTCCTCAATTGTTCTTCAGGTACCATTGTCTGATTAAGTTGATCGATCTACAATATACAAATAACAAATAAATAAGCCAACTAATAAGGTTATATACAATATAACATAAGTAGGCAACAAGAAAGATAATTACAGTTTGTTCTGTCACAAATGCGGAACTGAGTTGCCTTGATTCCACATTCTCAATTATAGTGCTTGAAACCTGCATTAGAATAACTTTTTAGTACTATTATTGTTGATAAGTAGAACCCATTTATGTGATTATTTACTTCTGTTGCATTACTAGGTGATCGAAGATCCTTTCTTTTCGACTTGCTGATGAACTTGTTGATGTAAAGCTTCAGATTGGTTTCTTCCCTTTAGAACAGGGCATTTTCTACTATTACGTCCTAATTTTCCACAAGATCCGCACTTCTTTTTTCTGCCTATTCTTGATGCTTTCAACAAGGTAGGCTTTGTAGAATCTGATTCTTTTTGCGTTGTCTCATCAATTCCTCTCTTCCTCAGTTTTTGGGTCTACCTGGTTGTGCCATATATATGGGGGGTAATGGTGGTTCTATCCCTATCTTTGGCCATGGATCAAAGCTTACAATTGGCAATATGGATGGGTTATAATTCTTCATGTACTGCTCAACTGTATAGCATTTATGAACATATATTTCAGGCTCATCATTTTTAACCCATATAGATGCAATAGCATGACTACAAGGTTTTCCTGTTAATTCCAATTTCCTACAAGAACAAATTTTCTCCTTAATATCGATAGAAAATACTCTACGATGAATATTCTCAATTTGATAGTGAAATTGATCAGATTTAGTGGCAATACATTCAACAACTTTAACCTTATTTTTCTCTAACTTCACTATGATCTTTGGACAAATTCTCTAATAATAATTCATCATTTTATCTCTGTAATTTTGAAGTCTGGACAGCATGTAGATCCTAAATGATTCAATCATTGTCCAAATATGCTTGTCTCTTACATGTAGAAGTACAGTATTGAATGACTCACACGGATTATTTAATAACACATCACACTTTGGAAATGAAGAGAAAAAAGCCCTTGAGTAGTGAATAGGGGGCTTATTACTGAACCATTCAGGGGCTTTTGAATCTAATTTTCCCATTTCTTCCATATGAGAAAGAATTCAGCTTTTGTAGTTGCCCTGGAAACTTTCCATAGGACATCTTTCAACGCTGTCCTCCGAAACCTTCAGTCTTGAAATTGTTGTGCAGATGTCTAACACAAAAACTGTGTGCAACATGTGGAATTGTATCATTAAATGCTGGAATTAAACCTTTTTGCTTATCAGAAATGAAAGTCCAAACAAAAGGATTTTGTGAAATGCCTAGATCCTCTTCAAGAAGTGTAAGAAACCAACTCCATGTGTTCTTCAATTCACCTTGCACTATTGCGGATTCAATAGGATACATGTTGTCGTTTCCGTCAATGCCTACTGCTGTCAATAGTTGTCCCCCATGTTGGTTCCCTTTCAAATGAAATCCATCTATTCCTATTATGGGTCGACATATGGCTAAAAAACCCTGTTTACAAGCTGCAAAACACAAATAGAGTCTTTAAAATCTCTTTCTACCATTGACCATTTTTTCTAAAATTTTCGTCCAACTTTAAAATACATGTATTTCCTGGATTACTTCTCCTCTGCTCAGCCACAATAATCCCACAACATCTCAAATTTCTCTTTTTTAGCCCTTGTAATTAGATCTAATGCCTTCCTCTTTGCCATATAAGCTTGATTTCGTGAAATAGTACAATTATGAGATCTCACCACATGAGCTTGAAATTCTTTCACACCCCAATTTTGATTAATTCAAAACTCTTCCACATACTTCTTAGCTAAAAATCCAGAGTCAATAGTCTTGTTATCTCTTTGATTGCCACAGGAATGGTCAGGACCTATTGTCTTGATCATGAAAGACTCATCTTGATTAGCCATTGATGCAAATATGAAACCATTTGCAGCTTGAGACCTTACAAGTTGCCCTATACCTTGTATTTTCATTCTCTTTAAATATGATATCCTTTTTTTGGATCACAGCATGGACCTCAACTGCACATTTGAATTCTTTGCTATTACGGAAAATTATATGAAATGCAAACTTGAATTTTTGATCCTCCAAATCCCTAGTTTGATTGAAAACAATGGATCTTTTACAATTTTCATCATCAGAATCTCCATATAAACTCATCAATTCCTCATCTGATGTAGAGAAGTCATCTTCTTTAGTGTCACTGGAAAACATAGCCAACACAACATTCTTTCCTTTGGCTTGATTATCTCTACTTTTTCCAGTAACACCAACCCACTCTACGGTAGAGTTGATGGATTTATCAAAATTCATGTCAACTTCTTCTAAGGAATAATCAGAATCATGAAATGACTCACATTCTTTTGTTGTCGAATCACTGTCATTGTTTTTCTCGATTACATCCACATCTACCAAGCCTTCTTCATTATGTAGTACTGGGACACCCTCATAATTAACCACGTCATAGATCCATTGATCTTCATTTGTGTGCTCGACAAAAATCTCCATCTCTTTATTCTCAATAATTTCATAAAAATGTAATATATATATAAATCAGTTGATAAAAGTCTTATACCTATCTCAAAATAAGGCCCAAACTTAAACAAAAATTTCACTTTTCTAATCATTGACTTTCAACTTTTTCAATGCACGGCCTCGTCTGAATGATAAAATTTCTTCTCCCTTGCATTAGTCATAATAAACTATTTGTCGACTAACATAGTCCATCTCTGGTTCAAACACCATCAACCCTTATAGTGTAGTTTAATGGTTTACATATCTAGATCTCCACCTTCATCTATCGTGAGAGAAACAAAAGTAGAAGGTATAAGGATTATTATATTAAATAAAACCAATATAAAATATGAATTATCATACAAATACAAACTAGTTTTGATTATGAATAAAATTGCATTCAGTGAACCAAAAAAAATATGAATTATCATACAAATTCAAATTAGTTTTGAATTGGAATTATTTTTCTTTCAGTTGTTGAAGAATTGAGTTATATGTATGAGATTTTAGGACAATCCAGTTTAATTGTCTGCACATTCCTGAGGTTTCACTTTTATCTAGTGTCAAAAAAATGCTTGTCGTTTTAACAACTAGACCTAACCTGAGAACATATCTATTTGAAATTAAAATATTTACTCATTCTCCATAATACTGAATTACATGCATTGATTTTAATGAAACTTTAATATTTTCTAAATATCAATACAATTCCATGATACACACACAAATAGACGTTATTTTAAATGATGCACCAAATTATATAGTTAGTTTTGATGTCTTCATTCTTATATAATCAAAGGTTTTGAATTTTTTTCATAGTGCGGTATTAAAATTTGCTCTAATTAAATTCAACGTAGTACTCACATATCGTCGTGAAATGTAGCCCACTCTTCTAGCAATTTCAATGTTTTAAAGATTGATATTTTCCTCTTCAACAGGTATAATGAACTGCATATGTGCCCTAGGAGTTGCCAAGTAAAGGGAAATTGTCATAGAAGAAGTTGACAAGTAAAGAGAAATTATCCATCCACCAACAAACACAAAAGTTACTCATCCATGAAATAGACGATTAATCTGCATATCAATGAGAGAAGCAGGGCTAGGATATTGTTATAAGTGGGGGAGGATTCTATGTAAGTTTGTAAATATGTTCATACTTTAGGTTTTTTTTCTTTTTATAAAAGTGTTCTTTATTATAATACCGTAATTGCCCCTAACAGTAATGACTGTTTTTTTTTTATATTTTTAACTGTCGTTAGTAAAAGGATTGAAATAATTCTCTTTGCTTAATAAAAGGTCAAATGGGGAAAGTTGAATATCACAGGGGCTAAAATCATAAT
Organism: Solanum chmielewskii; assembly: GCA_027704785.1. NCBI lineage: Eukaryota > Viridiplantae > Streptophyta > Magnoliopsida > Solanales > Solanaceae > Solanum > Solanum chmielewskii. The sequence goes on from JAKWIX010000327.1 coordinate 14,809,906, forward strand.
AAGACAACAACACAGGGACTAAAACAATTATTTTCCCTAAATGTAACATATGATTGAGCGCATAGAAATATATATATATATACACACACATTAAGAAGGTGGCTTTAATGTATGTATCCATAGATATAGGGGAAAAAGCCAAAATTGTGTTTTTTGTAATAATGGTTGAAAGTTGACAAATTATTGCAACCCATGGGATTAGGAAACATTGAAATGACACTAAGAATGTGGATCGGTTTGTTAAGTCATTTAAATTTATCACAATGAATTTTGATAGGATTCATTAAGTCATTTAAATTTGGTATTTTTTGAAAGATAATTAAAATATTATTATACAATATATTATTTGACACTAAATATAATTTTGACTTACTAGAAAGGCAAAATTGTAATCCAACTTTTGAGTTAGGTATTAAATACTCTTGGCAGCTATAACTCTTGGAACTTTCTTTTGTAGGTGTCACGATCCAGACCGTCGTGATAAACACCCACACTGACCCTTCGCTAGGGGAACCATTACTACAAACCCAGACTAAACAACTTAACCTAAATTTGTTCATTTAAAGACACGGAAGCAAGTTTAGTGGAAATAAAAATACGGAGTTCCCCTTAAACTCCAAAGGTTTAAACAAATAACTTAACCAAACTAATGCGGAAGAACAACCCTAGAACCTAAAAGTCATTGTACCAAAACTCTACTAGAGACAAGTCTAAAAGCAAGGGTTACAATCCCGAAACTAAATAACACCTTAAACAAATAGTGTGAGTCCGAAGAGCGTTGAATTAAACAAGAAAGATCTATGGCAGTGTGAAAGAACTGGCTCACCCTTGAATCCGGTCACACTAAATGATCACCTAGCCGAGACCTATCAATAGTCTCCTGAAGATGCCCTGTACTCAATAAAGTACAAGCACCATAGTATCAATACACAATCTCATTGTATTGGTAGGATCACAGGCTATCCCAAAAGGTCAAACATATATAATTCATCACAACAATAATAAACATGCATATATTGCATATATACAATATTAGTCATCATTTACAAACAACACAACACTTCACAATTCTCAAAATATAAAGTTATGTCAAGTCAATGATCCTATTATGGAACACAATTCAATGGTCCTCTCATGGAACCCATACCCAAACTGTTTGCATATCGGAACGTTATAGCTGATCCAATGTTTATACCAGAATGAGGCAACCATTCCATGTTTATGCCGGAATGTGGAAACTGATACCATGTTTATTCCAGAACGTGGAAGCTGATCAAAATTAGTTGTCAGAATGCAATACCAGATCCATTCAATAAGCCCTATCACAATCACAATTTACATTCTCAAAAATCATACAATCAATTCATGATTTCATGGCATACAATTATTCAATCATCCTTATTTACGATTAGTGTGATCAATAATGCAACATTCACATACATACATACATTATAATGTAGTACCTACAAACATATATCGAACCTACATGAAATTACAACCATAACCTACCTCGAATCAATGTTTGAATCCCCTAAGGCATTTTTAATCTTTCCCTTCCGAATTCTTCTCGTTTGTTCATGGTTTTGAAACATCAATATAACACGAGGATCAATAAACAAGACCCAATTACCTTGATCATAATTAATAAGATCAACCCTAGGTCAAATTCTTGATCCCCATACCCGAATTAGTGATTTTTGAACCATAATTCTCGTATCAAACTCTCATTTATCAAAAACATATGAAATTACATTTTACGGATCAAAAATTGACTCGGGAAGTGAAAATCTTACCTTTAACCTTAAGAATGGTGAACAACCGTCAAGAACACACCTGGGGTCATTTCTTTAGGTCTCAAAGTTAAGAAGTGCAGAATAAAATGTTTTTGGGGTTTTATTTTCGACTTTTGTCGTGTTTGTCCCGCTATGACGTGCCCAACCCGCCACAGCGGCCCTGCCTTGGTGGGAATAATCTCTCCATAACGTCTTACACGGGAAGAATGAGCAAATTTAAGAATCTCATATCCTATTTAACAATACGCCATCATCCCATGATACTTAAAAATACCCACTCACTCTAAGATTAGTTTCGAGAGTTTTTCTCGCCTGAATTCAATTACCTAAAGTCATATGGGTTACTTAACGCCTTAGCTATCTACTCATGTAATCAAATTTATTAGTAGATCTCTCATTATTTAGTGGATTTCCCTAGACCTCACTGACTCAAATTTTGTCCAAATCTTGACAAGGCTAGGAAATCTCAAGTTACTATGAAAAAGTTTTCTGGACCCAATTCTTTCCGTATTGTGTTTTCCCAAACAATAGATATCAGGTCGTTACAGTAGATACAAATTTACCCATAACTCGTCCCTGAGTGATTAACTAGGAAAGGCTGGCTAAAGTATAGTAGAGTAGTACCTCAAATGTCAAATTATCGGGGATAATTATCTTGCATGTCCTTAGCTTTCGAACATAGTGATCAAGAATTTCAACCGATTCTTCCTCATACAAATGTTTTGTTTAACAACACTAAGTCTTACTTTATGACATAATCCTCGTCCACACTCAACCAATTTAATGCCTATACCTATTCCAATAAATGCCAAAATGGAGTCATCACAATACTCGAGTGATAATTATCGATGTAGGTATACATAGCTAATCACAAAGCTATTTCCAATAACCACCAAAGTTGATTGTACATGTATCTATAACATGATATCAAGTACATGAATACAAACATATGGACAAATCCTTTCTCGGATAACCATAAAATAATCCTAAATAAAAACCCGCCACAATTAGAGCTGAACCTGATCCAACCAGCACATAGTCATAATACCCAAACAATCATAGTTCTTATCAACATCTCCATCTCAAAACCTTGTTTCCCATAAGTTTAATTAATAAATGTTTGGTCTTTATAATCAGATACTGGTCGAGGGATATGTACAAGCATATAAACCATCAAAAAACAATGTCGAAATGCTAGATTTAGTAATTATATATTACCTCCTCAGAACAATAGAATTGAATTGAATGATCCCCACATTAAACCAAGCATAAACGATACATGACCCCGACGACAAGATATAATATTAAATTGTCGAACAACCAAAAATACGCACAATAGATCTTCTATAAATCAAGGTGGTATATCTAGAACAACTTAAATACTTTAACAAAACCAATTATGTCATTAAAAACAACCAAATCTTCCCAATCTTCCCACTCAACCAAGAGAATATCGCAAGATTTGGCACCCCTGATCAACCAATAGCGATCCACCAAAAAAAGTGAAAACAAACGAGAGCATAACTATTGACTCATGCTCAAAATACTAACAACAATAATAAGCAATCACATATACTTTTTGAAAGAAACCTTTCTTAGGTAAGTAATAATCAATAGCAATAAGCTTTACGACTTTACCCAAGTGTAAGTCCTTTTTCAAAGGTTTAGTTTTGATACAACTGATCATTTCTCACCTTGCCAATTCATACCTTGACAAAATATACCACAAATGTAGGCTTATAATGAAAAACTTAATTGTAAGTTCAACCGTAGAATACAATTCCCTTTTCTATCAACATTAGCTTGTACCTTGAAGATTCTTTTGAATTCATGGGTCTTCATTATCATTCATCGCATCTCCATCAATTTTACAATATCCTTCGCTAAAAGTTCCATCATACTCATTAATAAACTCAATACAAAACCAAAGTACTTGTCATCACATTTAAGCTATTGTTTGTACACTCTTATATCAATTACATTCCAATAGTTTTAACCAATCTGACGGACTTGTAACACTATTACCATAGCCACAAAAAGGAATATGAAATGACGCATCTCAGAACCTGATTATATACCCCTCTGAAGATATATCTTTATCATTTAAATCAAATAAAATATCCATGCTCTCGTCTCTCTCAAAAGGTGGTACTACATCCCACTATTTTTCTTCATTATGAATCTTGCCCTTTAATTTATATTTGAATAGTGTCCCACCATCCCTTAACATTTTCCACATAACCACATTATGCACTAAATATTAGAAAACTACAACCTTATAAAATCAAAAGTCGTAATTAATGTACAATTTTCACTTAACTAACAATCTCATCATATATTTGCATCTTGTTAAAATCCTTCATGAAGTCTCATTATCATTATGCTCATTCATCCTTGACTATCACTCTGAATTCAACCTATTCATCAACACGATGCCTCAAACTCAGGTTAATAATCAAATTCAAGGGACTACCCAATATTTATATGCATTTCCTTACTAAAATACTTTACTTTTCTTCGCCAAGGTATACTCATTGAGACATTATATATACATAGGCTTTTCATTCCGATATCAATCCACTCATTTATGTCTTAGATAAAATCCTTGGTCCTCGTACTACCCTCCTTCTTCTTAAAAAACAAGACAGGAGCACCCCACGAGGAGAACTAGGATGGATGAAACCATTATCAAGAAACTCTTGGATTTAAGCTTTAAATTCCCTCAATTCAGACACCACAACAATAAACTCATTAGAGGGAGGATTCAACCCCAACATCCCGAAATGAGCCAATTATGCCAAACAATCCTACCCCACAAGTTTTCGAGACTGAATGGAGGATATGATCTTAGCTAGCTTAGGCTTGTTCACCCCTTGCCACTCTAATCTTTCCCTACTGGGAATCTCTAGAGTTACCAACTTAACATTACCATTAAGCCCGATAATAAGGGGACAACCAAGTGATGCATAAGTTTATATCAACTTAGTCATATCCAACACAACGGAATCAATCGAAGTCCGAAAATCTATAAACACAATATGACAAAAACGATATACAAGGATGACTATGACTGAATCTTCAACTAAGGTAGAAACATGGATGAGGGAATCAAGTATATCACAAACTACATCAAATCCAAAGGCAATTGAACTCACACGTACGAATAAGTAGAACCCAAATAACACAAAATAATAGTTATATGGGCATAGAAAAGAGTCGTACTAGAGACCACAGCATGAAACTTTAAACTCGGTCTTACCCGAAAAATCATATAGCCGAGTCATGTCTTCTTGACGGGTAATCTAATTGCCAGGCTGCACTATTCCTTTACTTGAATTACCATTTCTTAGGTCTCTAGGACCTCTCTGATTTCATCCTCATATGCCCAAGTTCTTTAAAACTTTAACACACTTTATAACTTATATTCGATTGTTGAACACAAAATTAGATTGCGGGGGTTAGTTTGGGTATGATTCGGGGTCCATAATTGTGACTACGGAAAGTAGGTGAGAAAGGCCTGAGATTCTTTTTCACCATGTCCCGCTATGGTGGGAGAAATCCTCCACTGGTGGTATCATCGCAAGGAAAATCCCACCCCAATGGCGTTATGGAAACAAAACCCAAACAAATTTTTTTTGCGGTTTTTTCTCTTTTCTAAATCTCCCAATAGTTTTCAGTTTAACTAAGCAATTTAGAATAATCATTGTCTGCCCTAAGTCAATCCAACCTACACAGTCCAACTCATTATCATTAATTAAACACTATTTCCCAAACATCCCCAAGATACACCTAGACACTAACGCGGTTATTAATCAAGCGCAAGACACGTACAAATCTTTCTTACGAATTACATCTTACATTATCTAGAATCTTGCTTCTAACTTAGTCGTGACCTTCTATTCATAACAAGTTTCTAGATACTCAGTAGTTTCAACTTGCATAGTTTTAATCAATTCAACCGCTATGTTGCACATACAAAAGTTCAGAAACACACTTATTTTACACATGATCATATCATCACATCTAGGAAAATACAACTCCCAATTTCATAGTTAATTCAGTCAAATACGAATACACATTGAGATTTTGGAAGTAACAACTCACAAACAAGCCTAATTTCTCTATTAGTTTGTAGATTACTAGTACAAGACAACAAGACAAAAATGTAAACTGATGCCCTGCAACTATTCAAAAGATCATTTATCTCAGTCAGTGTATACTTGTTCGGAATGGTGAGTAATTCAACTATTAACAGTATATGCACATCATCTCTTGTTAATGATAATGTTACCACTTTTGTTGCTCTATTTCAAACCATACAGTGAAGGAGGAAATAAACCAATTTGTATCACCCAGATACCAATTGGATTCAAGTCATAACACAAAGGAGTAGAAAGAATTGAGTTTTTCCAAAAGTCCTAAAGTCTTTCGGAGAAAAGTAAGAATATCATACCGCTCCATAAGACTCTACTAGACTCCGTTTGGTGCGATGAGATCAATAAACCTAGGGCTCTCATAACAACATTTTTTCACGACCCTGAACTCAACCAAACACTTTGCATTTAAAGATATGAAAGTGGGCTTAAATGAAAATAAAAATATGTAGTTCCCATAAACTCCTAAGGTTTAAATAAATAACATAACCAAAACTAATGCGAAAGAATAAATCCTAGATCCTGGAAGTCATGGTAAAAAAACTCTACTAACGACAAGTCTAAGATAAAATGGTACAACCCCAAAAATAAACAACACGTTAAACAAATAGTCCTAGTATTGAAAGAGTGTAATTAAACAAGAATTATCCATGGTAGTTTGGATGAACTATTTTACAAAACTAATGCAAAAAAATAGTTCTTAGAACCTGAAAGTCATAGTAAAAAGCTCTACTAATGAGAAGTCTAAAAGAAAATTGTACAACCCCGAAACTAAACAATAGCTTAAACGAATCGTCTGAGTCTTAAAAGAGTGAAGTTAAACACGAATGATCCATGGCCGTCTGACAGAACTAACTTACCTTTGAATCTGGCCACGCTCTATTGTCACCTAGATGAGGTCTATTAATAGCTGCTTGAAGATGTCTTGTAATCAACAAAGAACAAGAAAGTGCAATATCAGTTTTAAACCACAATATCTTGTCAAGATCACGAAGCTATCTCAAAAGGTGAAAAATATATAATTCATTACAACAATAATAAACATGCATATACAGAACATATACAATATTAGTAATCACGTATGAATATCACATAACTTCACAATTCTCAATATAGATAGTTATGTCAAGTCAATGTTCCTCTGACGGAACCCAATTTAATAGTCTTCTTATGGCATCCATAACCAAAATTCTAACGTACTGGAATAGGGTACCCGATCCAATGTTTATGTCAGAACGTGGCAATTGATCCCAAATTTATGCAAGAGCATGTCAACACATCCCATGTTTATGTCGGAACGTGGCAACCAATCAGAGTTAGTGTGTCGGAATGCAACACCTGATCCATTCAACAAGCCACAATTACATTGTACTAGCTCATAATCATATAATCAATTCATGATTTAACGGCATAAAATTATTCAATCATCCTTATTTAAGAGTAGTGATATCAATAACGCAACATTCACATGCATACATGCATCATAATGAATTAATTACACACATATATCACGCCAACATGAAATCACAACCATTACTACCTCGAATCGAAGCTTGAATCCCCTATGACATGTGAATATTCCCTTTCTGCTGGATTCTTCCTGCTTGGTCGTTGTCTAAAACCATCAATATAAAGTGAGGATCAATAAACAAAACCCAAATATCCGGACCATAATCAGTAAGATCAACCATATGTCAAAGCCTTGATGCCCATCCCAAATTAGGGATTTTTCACCACATCTCCCATATCAAACCCTCCCCAATTGATAATTACACATGAATTCACATTCTACAGATCAAAAAATGGATATGGGGAGGGAAAAATTACCTTTAGCGTTATAATGGTGAAAACCCGTCAAGAACACACCTGGTGTCGTTCCTTAGCTCTCAAAGTTGAAAAGTGTAGAATAAAACATTTTTGGCATTTTCTTTCTTACTTATGTTGTGTTTGTCTTTCGATGGAGGCCCCAACCCCCATAGCGGCCCCGTCCTGGCAAGAATAACCCCGCCACTTCACATCATTCTCCTTAACTCTCCTAGCCGGTTCCTAAAAATACAAAGAAAACCAATCGCTTGCATGAAAATAGTGTACAAATTTAAGGATTCTAAACCCTCATTTCCCAATACACAATAATGAATGACACTCATAAAATACATGTTCACGCTAAGATCAGTTTCGAGAGTCCTCGTCACCCGAATTCAATTATGTAAAGTGGTACGGGCGCCTTAAAGTCTTAGATATCCACTCATGTATTCAAATTCATTATTATATTTATCTTATTTTCATACCAGATTTTCCTAGACCTCACTGACTCCAATTTTGTCCAAATATGGACTATGCTAGGAAATCTCTAGTTAATACGAAAAAGTATTTTGTCCTTAATTTTTCCCATTTGTTTAACCTTGACGACGGAAATCAGGTCGTTGCAGTACATGATTTATATAGTTAGAAACTTCATATAATGCTATAATTCTCCATATACTATATGAAAAAATAATAAGATTTATCTAAAGTTGTGTTGATGTTAATATATACATATTTCTATGTTTAAATTTAATATTGGTCTATAAAAAGATACCCTATATATTTGTGAGCTTTTTCTTTAAGTAAATAGTTATGAATGTTGGCTTTTCTATTTAGATTCACAAAAAACTATATTGAACACTTGATTACAAAAAAAGATGCTTTTAGTAGATTACAAGAACCTTAAATCATTAGAGAAAAAAATCTATATACGAAAATCGAGAAAGCATGATGGAATTTTGCAGCTTACTATATTTTGGTTTTACTTCTTGAATGTTAAATTGATATAAATTTGACCTAGTAGAGTATTCACACCGAAAAGCAATAAAATCTTTTTCCTTTTAGATGCCTAGAAAAATAAGAAAAAATAAGCCCTAACCCATCGGTAGCCACGTAATGCTGACATCAATTTTCACTTTGACACCTAAAGTAGTCCTTATTCATTTTGAACACCTTAAGTTGGGGACTGCAGTGTAATGTTGACACTGTTTTGAAAACTAGACAAATATATAAGATATGTGTATTACACTTGTGTCACACCCCGAGCATACACCCTGGGCCGGGCTGGTACTCAAAAACCATTATTTGCCTCGAGCAAACCATTGTCTTGACATACTTTACTCAGAAGAAGACTTAACTAAATAAAAAAGTTTCATTTAATAATTACAAGATTAATAAGTTTGCTAAAATGACACTTAAGTCTCATAGAAAAATTTCTGCAATACAAAGATGAAAAACAGAAAACTAATTGTCCGATTGTCTATGATACCTTTATAATACTAAGGTGGATGTTTGGAAAGATCCTACAACGTCCTATAAAAGAAAGACCAAAAGCGAATAACAGTGTCCCCCGAGATGTACGGAGGCTCATCACTAACTTTGAGTGCTCAACTGGATCAACGTGGCACTTGATGATGCTTATCCTGGTTACCTACATCTGCATCATAAGACGATGAAGAACAACTAACATCATTGCATTGAATGTATGCGTATGCAAGTTGGAATACTAACAACAACTTAAGTCTCAAAAAAGTAAGAAGGAAAACTTACTTTGGCTATGCTCAACTTAAGAATAACTTAATTCAATATAAGAAGTAAGACACATGTAGTAGATATAAATCTGGTAAAATTGTGTAATCAATTAGATCGTTAAAGATATACAATTAAAAGACTCAACTTTACTTATATATGAAGTAATATAGTTTCTATAGGAGATTCTCTAACTGACAAACATCATTATGATCCTAAGTGATGGTACAACATCTTACCTCACGTTACAAGAGGACCGTCCTATATCTTGAAGTCGGTATAGAACCTAAACTACTAAGTGGATCCACCAGTCTTTGCTAAAAAGTACTAAGGAATTATCTAAAAAGTAAAACCCTTCTTCTATCCATGGGGGCCTTGAGTTAATATGAACTCGCGTCCCATATCAATGCTCAATACTACTTACAAAAATACATAGCTAATAAGTTATTTTAGAACAACTTCTTCACTGGTATGAGGTAATTGCTCAAACATAATTTTCTCTTTGAAATTATAGTTTCCTCTTTACTAACACTAGCCCAAACGCTCTGTTGGAAGTCTCAACTTCCTTTTTTTCTCAAAATTTGAAAACATTTGTAACTCTTAGGGAATACATAGTTCCCTTATAACTTTTGAGGACTGACCTCATCTTTTTATTCTTTAATGAACTTGCAACTTGAGCCTTAGAATAAATTTAAAACATTTGTTAAATACTCTTAAAAACATTAAAAACTTAAATTGACTTGCTTCTTAACTATTAGACTTGACGTTTAACTTCTTTTGAATTAGATCTTAACTTTGGATTAATTCTTGATTCTCCTTGAATAAAATTATGGATTTAAGGTTATAATTTGCAGTTTAAGTTATTCCCAAGTTATTAGATTTTGTTAGAAGTAGTTAGAATCACTGGAGAGTGTTACTACACTTTAAAATGATTCAAACATGCAAAACGACAAAAACTGGGCAAAAAATGCAGATTCGGGCGCATCAAGAGCGCGCCGCACCTGCCCCAAAATCTTGGGTCTCATTTTGGGAGCACTACAGGCGCGCCGCCGTATCTTTCATGGTGCTACGGGGGCACGACGCGCCTGGCCCTCCCCAGTTGCGTCTAACGAACTTTTCCACTCAATTTTCAATGCTAAACCCTCTAAATTTCCGTAGTTCATTCCCCAAAAACATAGGGTCATTAGTACCCTCAATACCCAATTGAATTAACTCGAAAATAACCCGGAAACACGAGTCAATTCAACCCTAGGCATTCAACAACTCAATCAACAAGAATTCAACAATGTTCTTCAAGAACTTCACTTTTATCATTCAACCAATTCAAAAATCATTGAATTGAAGCAAGTTTTTGTGTCTGGGTGAACTGACCCAACACTAAATTATCTCACATCCCTTTATAGAGATTATCCTCGATGAATTCCACTTGTAAACTTGACGTTTCGGGAAATTCTTGAATTCTCTCTATCATCCTCTTCTTTTCTCTCCAAGCCCTAAGCATGGTTCTTATTTTCCAAAATTGAATGAAGACTTATTTTTGCCTCAATAAAACCCCTAAAAAATAAAGACAATTAATTGGTGAAAAGACTAGTTTTTCTGTTTCTAAATCCGAATTGGGACTTTCCTTAATCCAACAACCCAACTTCCGTATGGCATAATTCACTCTTGCGATATCAAAATCATGTAAACTAGAAAGTGTTATAAAGATTAATCCAAGACTTTGGACCGATATCCTAAAGAACCTCTTACTCATTCTAAGTTAGAAATTATGACTGTTTGAAAATGACCAAAACTCACTCTCTTAACTTAGATTTTCTTTTCCAGATTTTCCCTTTACTTTCCGAAAGAATAATTTTTAGTTTCATAGCTTATTCTTAACTACTTCAAGTTTTGAGATGTTACAACTTGTCGATGACGTATAAAATAGCTAATTAAATAATGACATGTGACATATATATAAAATAATTATTTAATAAAATATTATGAATAAAAACCTATTTTAAAACAATTAATTATTTACCTTTAAACCCTTTCAAAAAAGAAGAAAAAGAACAAAAAATCTCCAACACCTTTATTTTCCTCGTCCACCATTTCCACATCTCTGCCTCTTCTAAGAACTATTACCCTGATACCTTCTTATGAAAGATTCAAGATTTTCATTACTACCATCACTTTCTTCAAATCTACCTATAATCAATTTGGGTCATAATCATATATCTATAGTCCACCTATCATACAACTACCATCTCTTTGATCCTTCTAATTCATCATTTTTTTCTTCAATCGCCTCTACCATTAGAACTACTCATTTTAAAATTTTGAAAATACTAAAAAAAATATATCCATGATAAAATCAGATCTAGTGATGAATTTATTCGAAATGGGTTCATCCAAGATAGTAAGGTTGAATGTTTTGAAAAGTAGAAATTAGTATTTAAAAAATTTAATCTTAACAAAAAACTTAAACAAACAAAGTCGAAAATATATTAATGAACATTTGAAGGATTCGCTAAACTTTATGACAATGGAACTATGGTAAAATTAGCTGGATAAATTTGATATCATGAAGAAGATATATGTTGTAGGCGTATTTTTTTCCTTTCTTAAATTATTTTTGTTGATATATACTATTAATTTATTTTTTCATATCAAGAAATGACAAAAGAGGAGAAAGTTTAATATACAATGGTGGCAAGGTGGTGGTAGATTGTTGAGGAAGTGTGGGAAGGAGAGAGAAGGAAGAAGAAGAAAGAAACAAATAAATCACTAAACATACGCCTTTCAAGCGCTCACAGTTAATATGCCAACTTAGCGAAAATGTCAAAATGACATAATAGGTTCCTACTTAAAGTGTTTAAAATGAACATCGTCCAGTTGAGATGTATAAGTAAAATTTGGTGGCAACATTAGGGTGTCAGTGGCGGGTTTGGCAAAGAAATAAAATAAGAATATGCATAACGACGGGCAACAAAAATGATAATAACTTCAAGAATATATTTTCATACAATATAAATCCATGCTCATATGAAGTAAATAGAGTTACAAATGACGCAACAACACTACGTCAAAATATTATAAAAGGATGAGAAATGCAAAAAAATTATCTAATGAATTTGATGTGATGTCAAAAGGAATGCAAAAATCAGTTATCCACATCAAAAATCAATTGAAGAAAAGAACAGTTTTATACCAACCAAAGGAATATATTTGTCAAAAAAAATTCTTCTTTCTAAATTTTATTTCGAAAAATCATGTTACATTCTTTACAAATTGACAGTACATGATATGAATTTATACAAATGTATTGTTGCAATGCAATTAACTTGGCAACACAAAAGGTATAAAATAATTCTAAAATATCTAATACATTAAGTGGTATTTTAGTAAGATTAGACAAAAAGGCTTAGATATATTATTAAAATGTATTACACGAAAAATGTACTCTTATTTTTGTTTTTATAAGTTTGTCATCAAGAATTCAAATAAGAGTAGATGAAAACACTTGATTATAATATTATTTATTTATTGCACAAAAAAGTACCATTTACTTTCTTATATGTTTATTTAGAAAAATATTATAGACTTAATCACGTATTAAACTCAAGATTTACAGAGGCAACTTTTTAATTTGCACTATTCATTATTGTTTAAGAAATAAGTTAGTCTTAGAAGGGTATAAAAGCACATTTTTATGAGTATGTAATACAACTTTTTAACTTAATGATTTCTTGCTTAAGCACACATTTATCTAATTTAAATACTATTATTAAATTAGATATTTAATTTGGAATTAAATGAATAAAGTTAAAAGGTCAATACACATTCATGTACTTAAAATAATATAGTTCCTACGCTAAAAATTAATGACCTCCTTTCCTTTTTAGTCTGTTTAAATAAGAATGACCTCTTACTTTTTTTTGTAATATTTTGACTTCAGTTTTCCACGTGACATGTTTAAGACCACAAGATTAAAGGGCAATTTATACATTTGACATAACTTTAATTTAAGACAAAAAGATTCAAAAGTCTTATCTATTTTCTTAAACTTCATGTCAAGTCAAACTATGTCAGTTTTTAAACAGAGTGAGTAGTATTTATGGAAGGGCTTAAAATGATCTCAACTATTTGAAATGGTACAAAATTACCCTTCATGCACCTTTCGGTCCCCAAATACCTTGAGGTGAACCTTTTGGATCAAACATACCCTTATTTCTTTAGTGCCCACACTCCTAAGGTTTATGGAGGGTAAATTTATACCAAATCTCATTGTTTAAGGGCAATTTAGGCCATTCACTATTATAATAATTTGGAATTACATAGTGTATGAGATCGTATGTTTAGCCTGATTTTGGGTTTTATAGCAAACAAAATAAAAGTAATCTCTACTATATATATCGTCACCTCCCCCCCTCCCCCACCCAATAACATTCTTCTACAACTTTTTTTTTCCTATCGGATCGTATCCACCATTTTCTTTTCAACTAATGATAAATTAAATAAGGGAGAAAAAAGTAGAAATATCACAACGTCATTCATTTACAAATGGCTAGTTGAATAGAAGATGCTTTAATTAAGGAGCTATATACATATACTATAGTTTTTCGTTTCCGTGTATCCAAAATTAAAAATAAAAAAATGAAAATAACCTTGTTCGCTATCCCCATCCAACATGAAAATAATACTAATGCAGAGAATATGAACAAGTAAGTTCATTTGAAGTTTGATTAATTGATATCTTAATTTATTAATAACAATAGATTAAAAGGAATAAAAGAGGAGAATGAAAAAGACGATTGGTAAATTGATTGAAATTATTATATTGTTAAAAAAACTATGAATCATTTTGTATATTGACCATCAAATAGAGCAAGTATTGATTTTAGGTAGATCTCCAAATATGAATTGCGTTATACTACTACATGATGTTAGAAATAGAGTAAGACATGAAATGACACAAGATTTGTTAATGATAGCAAATTGAGCACTAAACAAATATTTTAGAAATATAAAAGACACAATATACAAATCATCATTAGAAAATATGGTTGTGCATCAAGCCCAACAAGAAGCGTCACATGCACAATGACAACTATATATATATATATATATATATATATATATTAGTCTAACAGTTACACTTCCATAAATCTGAGCAGAATTGCTAAAGGCAAAGAACTAATGACATGTACAATTTGCTTCATTAACTTATGTTTATAAATTATTTTTTAATGATGACACAAATCCTAGCTGATCTCTCCAAAATTACAATAAGATGACACATTAAAAAATCTGTGAAAAAAGGCATAAATATAAACAAGGATATCACACACTACCCGAATCAAGGAGATTCACTCGCATAGATATGGAAACAAGAATATTCAGCGACATGCCACAACGAAAGCCCGCCCTACCAGAATCAAGAAAGAATGACTTGTTTAGTTGCAACAAGTGTTTTTGGTATTTGTAGACAATGGGTAGCATCGGATATACAAAACTTACAATGCACAAATGTATATATTTGTATCCTATAATAGACAATACATAACAATAAATAACAAAATTTGCACGTACTTAAATATTTTTCTCAGATACAAATATTCAAGTCAAAGTTACATATCAACAAAAACAAGACGATGATGAGGAATAGAAGTTACTACTGTTGTCCACACAACTTTCCTTTTTGAATGCAGACTTCGTTCGTAAGCTGAAATGATTATCAAATCGTTCATTATGGAATTGTATACCTCAAATTGGAAAAGGATTAAATCATAAGGAAACAAAGTACAGTTCACCAATTAGCTATACGTTTTCCTTGATTGATTCAATATGATGCAACAGCTTTTTCCACTTTTTTTTGTGAGCCACACAAAATACAAATGCCAATATTCACAATCTCGATGTCAACACGAAAATAAATAGAATTATCAATAATTAAAAGCTTCACAACATGTTAAACTAAATACGAACTTGAATAAGAGTATTGATAGAAATTCTCTGGATCCGAATTGATGCTTCCTCCGACTGTCCCAACCATGTAAGCTCGTAGAGAACAATATAGATGTGAAAAACATCCACATATGTATCCATCTATTGTTGCTTCACATCGAGTGGAACACATTATAGCCCAAAAACTAGGCCAAGTGCAACAAATATCTTAAATCATGGTCTCCAAGAAAGTTGACATTGCTCCTACATTCATCAATCATCCTTTGATTTCGTGCTAATTCAAATTCTATTTTTATTTTTCTTTTTTTTCCTCTTGTAACATCTTTCTTTTCTTCTAGACAGAGAAGTTAATAACTACAAGGGATTTGGATTATCTGAAGCATGTGGTTGTGGTATATCTGCCATTCCTATTCGTGATCCACTTTCATCAACTCGTGGGCCAAAGTTAGCACCAAATGGAAGAGCTATGGTATTTATGCCGAGGCCTCATGAAACACTTCCTCTCCTCCTGGTGCTTCTAACACCTTTTACATATAGGGAAATCCTTCGGATTGCTCAAGAAGAGAAGTAGGTTGTATCCTTTGAGATGTCATTTATTGAATCATGAGATGTCATTTATTGAATCATTCTTAATTTTTGAATATATTTGTTGCTTGTTCCCTAACTACACCAAAATGATATGTTTCATCCTTTTATGGTCTAAATAGAAGTCATACTTGTTATAAAGGAATAAAAACATGTAAGTTATTGTTTATGTTGTTTCCCTAAGTATAGCATTAATCCACCAGGTGATGTTTTGATAAAAAACAACATTTTGCAGCATAGTGGTGATACTCTTATCCTTGTCATTGTGGTTTTCATAAATCCGGTGTATGCAGTTATTTCTTTGAGTACAATGCAAGGTACCTTTTTCTCAATATTATAATCCACAATCCAACTTCTTTATAATACCATTAAATTTTTTTATAAAAGTTACTAATGGAATTTGGACTGTAAAAATATTATTATTGAGAAAATACACCTTGTATGCACTTAAAGCAGTATATGCACATGCTGGATCTACGAAATCCACAAAGCCAAGGATTTAAATATCTCTACCACACTAAAAAATGAAGCTTTTATCAAAACATCACCTGGTAGATAAATACTATACTAATAGAAATAACATAAACATCAATTTACATGTTTTGATTCCTTTATGAAAAGTTGGACTTCTACGTACCACACAAAAGGAAAAAAATATCTTGTAAGTTTAGTAAGGGAACAATCAACATATATATATATTCAGAAATGAATAATGATTTAGTTAATGTCATCTCAAAGGATGCAAACTACTTCTTTTCCAGAGCTGTGCGGAGGAAATCCCTCTATGTAGAGTTTATTATAAGCACAAAGAGGGAGATGTTTTGTTTCAAAAGGCATCGTCATAAAGACCATAACTCTTCCATTTGGTGCTAGCCCTGGCCCACGAGTCAATGATTATGGATCACGGAATGAGAGGTATACCAACACCACTTGCTTTAGCCAATCCAACTCCTTTGTAGTTATTGTCTTTTTCGTCTGGAAGAGAACTTTGTACAAGAGGAGGAGGAAGAGGAAGAATAAAAATACATAATCCAAATAAGCACAAAATCCAAGTTGGCCCAAGGAACGTAGGAGAAGTGCCATCTTCAACTTCAGGTTTGCCAAACTCAGCTTCAGTGATTATCAAATTTCTATGAGTTATGTGACTAGCCTTACAAGTTATTGCTCTTATTGGGGAATCACACAGTTAAGGTTGCATCCTATCCCTAAAGATGTAGTCCTGTATTTCATATCTTAGAGAAATCAATATCTAATTAAAAAGAAAACAAATTTGGTATCAGGTCAAACAAAGAAACGGTAGAAGTCCACATCAGAAAGCAAATCATTTTAGGCTATAAAATTACTATTGGAGAAAAAAATTAGCTAAAGTAGAAAGCCTAAAGTTGGGCATACTCCCCAGGAAAAAAGACTTCTAATATTTGACTTGAAAAAAACCATACTTCTAATGAAGATACATGTAAAAACTACAAAAATAATCTACTCGCAAAGAAAGAAATATCAATGTTGACATGCAAATTGTTTGTGGGTAATGCACTAATGCAAGACGCTTAACATAAACACTTAAAGGCCCAAGCTACCTTCGGCATGAAATTATATTACAATGTTTTAAATTGTAGAACTAAGATACTCGAAACTATTTTCAAAACTAGAAACATCAAACCAATAAATAAAATAGAATTTGAAAAGATTAGAAATAATAAACAGAGTGTTTCCTAAAAGATGAAATTCAAGTCAATTATATACATAGTGTCTCCTTAAGAAAATTATTCCCCTCAAATACCCTAGGTTCGTGGGATATAGATCATGTTTGGCTGTGCTCAAAAGCTGGTCAACCTGACTTATTAGAGTGTTTGATAATTATTTAAGTGACTTATTTTAAGCCAAAAGCTAAAAGCTAGGTAAGGGGTGCTTTTTATTTTTCAACTTAAAAGCCATTTTATGTTAACCAAGTATATTATTTTTTTGCTCTTAATTCTTATTTATTATTATTATTATTTTTTTTTTTATTATTATTATTATTATTATTATTATTATTATTATCGCTATTATTATTATTATTATTATATTATTATTATTATTATTATATCTTTGTTATTATTATTATTATATTATTACTATTTTTATTATTATTATTATTATTATTATTATTATTATTATTAATATTATAATTACTCTTATATTATTGTTATTATGTCATTAATTATTGTTATTATTGATAATAAAAACTTGTGATGATAAAAAAAATAAGTGAATGATAGGAAATATTATTACTTATAATGTAATATATAAATTAATTTCATTTTAATTTTTGCAAGGATAAAAACATTAAATTAATCAACTTTTTATCATTTTAACAGCTTTTAGGGTATTTCAAACATTTTGATGAAAAAGTTCTTACCAAAACTTATTTGCCAAACACATCAATACCTTTGTTTTTCAATTGTAGCACTTTCGTCTAAACACATAGCTACTTACTTTAAAAATAAGTTTTACCACTTTCAAAAGTACAATTTGAAAAGTTACATTTCTTCAGCCAATCCAAACTGGCTCATATTCTCTCAAGATAGATGTCACGCCCCGAGCTACCCTGAAACGCGGACACGGAACCTAGGACCACAAGTGATCCCGAGCTAAACCTGCTTGCATGATCATGAGCATAATAAAGAATTTAATCTATTGCCGAATCCAAATAATACTTAAATGAAAAGATGGGGGAAATACCCATTTGCTAAATCTGATATATATGAAAACGGAGGAGTTTAATACAAAGAAAATATTAACTCACTTACTAAGCTGAAACTAACCTCTAAACTGGACTAGAAATACTAGGACAAGTCCCAACTAAATCTAGTAAAAGTTGAAACTAAATGACGAAACTGTTAAAATGAACTCATGACTATTAACCTCGGAGAATGAAGACTCACCACTGAATCTGCTGAACTGGAGATCGGGAAATCGATCTATGCGTGATCTGGATGCTAAGAACCTGAACCTACATCACGAGAAGATGTAGAGCACGTATGCCTCAGTACTTGAAAGGTACCGAGCATGTAGGATAAAGTAAAGCTGAAATAATATATAACTGGACAAGCACAAAAGTAAGTATAATAATCTGAGCATGATATGCTGATTTCTCAGCTAACTGGATGCAATGACCAATTTGTAACATGCTAAGACTAAATAATGAATATTCTAATAAATGGTCCATGTAGAGAGTCTGACTGAACTTTGGGAGCTAGTAATAACTAATAATAAAACCACGTGAGCTAAATGTGGAGTCTGATGTATACGCCCCATCGGGAGGACTCAATATACCGTGCCAGCGGTATAAAGGCATGTTGGTGTGATCACTAAATTGATGTCCACCGAGGGGACTTACAACCAACTAGGCTAGTAGTTCTGGGACTAATTGGGTAAGATAAACCCTAGTCCAACTCGATATTATGCTACTGTCATTGACTTAGATACTTAACTGATTATGTATGAATTTTCTGTAAATGCTGCATAGCTCAAAACTCAACATGCAAACTGGGAATGCTACGTATAATATGATAATGATGAATTTAAAATGAAGCATATATAACTGCATAACTCAAATGTCTGACCTAGCATGTGTAATCAAGAACTAAAGAAATACAAAGCGAGGGTTCTGAAATTCATGCGAAAAACTAAATAATAACATTACAATCTAATTTGGAACATATATTTAATAAATTCATGAAATTCTATCAAAGTTCTAGAAATGGTAGGTTTAATCATGATAAGAGAATCAGGAATTTGACTAAAAACTAAGGACCAAATGGGTGAAAGGAACCCACTAGTGAAATTCCACATACCTTGTGATGATATTAACGGAGAAACACTTAGATTTAATGGATAGAACTACTGGAAACTTGCTTCGTTCTTGAACTAGGATTCTTGAGCCTTTTCACCTTTCTTGCTTCTAATTTTCTAACTTTCAATTTATGATTTTTACTTAGGTAAGTTCTTGTTATGTTTCTAGGCTTAAATTGAGTAAAATATGATGATTTAGGGTCAAAATGACGTATCATAAGGTTTAAATGAAGTGGGAATAGACAAAAAGACCCATGAGTTGATTTTGTCACACCAAATGACGGCCTAGACAGACGGTCAATCGTTTGATCGAATGTCCGTCGTTGGGTCCGTAGGTTGGGCCTCTTCGACAATCCTTTGTTAAAAAGGGTATAACTTTTTACTCGTAGGTCTTATTTTAGCAAGATCGCTGGCGATGGAAAGCTAATTCAATTGTCTATATGTGGGTAGGTCATGGGATACCTAATTCATTTTGTGATAAGAGTTATAACTATTTGAAGTTTACCCAACTGCATTTCCCCCTTAACTGTCTGTTAGTTCTCACCTTGGTCAGACCTATGGACCGTGGATCCACCTACGAACCGTGCTGGTCATTCGTGGCTCTTGTTAGAGAGTGGATGATTGGGGTGTCGATCGATGATCACGGACTACGGACCGTAGTCAGACCTACAGACCGTAGCTACGTCCCTCTATCATGACTTAACCAAATTTTCTTGGGCTAAGATTTTGGAGGGTGGTTTGACCACATTGACGGATGTGTAGGACGGACCGTGGGTCAGTCTACGGTCTGTTGATGGCCCCATTAGTTGCACCTGCAGTTTTTTCTTAAAAGCTAGTTTCTAGTTTGTTTTGGATATGGGGTGTTACAATAGGACATTCATACTCACATTTGTATCGCTAACCAAAACCAGGGTGTCAAGAAACTACTCAACAACAGTAAAATACACTCAGAATATTAGATTTAATAGTAGAAGAAGAAGTTTACAAAATTTGTTATTGTTATTTAAAAATAAAAGGAAATCCCTTAGTTATAAATAATAGAGGGTGGTGTGAACGGATGCTTATTGCATGTTTTAAAAAAATGGTTACACCCCTTTGAAAAAGTCACAACCCTTTATAAAAGTCACTGCCTTACTGAAAAGTCGCAAATTTTTATAAAAGTTACAACTCTTGAGGAATTTCACAATGCTTCATAAAACTCGCAATCTTTCATAAAATTCAAAACACTTTTGAATTGGCGAAAATCATTTTAAAAGTCACAACTCCTCATTTGTCATTTGCACCTTTTAAAAAAACCCAACACTTACCCATAGCATTAGATAAATTGTGTCTTTTAAGGGTTCTTTTATAGATCCTACAACAGGAAAATCCTACTATGGTCTCAAATCATTTGTTAGATACAAATGTAAGAATCTAATGAGTTGAGAAAGCAGGATAAAAAACAAATATCCTTTCAAAAATGTTAGTATTTAGAAGCACAAAAAAATACAATCTCATGTACTTATATTCAACTTTCGGAAACATTTCTACAAAAACAGAATTCCTAGGAGGAAAAAAAAGTTACCTAATATTAGCAGCACCCATTAGTATTTTACACGCTGTCAAAAATCATACAACACATTTTTGGTTTCAATCCGTTAGTGTTATGTTTCAAATTTTTTTCAACCATAATTTAGAAGAAAACAATCACCTTAATTATGTTTATGTTTAGGAATGATAGTAGCAGTTAACACTTTGTACATTCTAGTATTTATCTCAAAATATATTTTCTCATTCTCCTTCAGCAATTGATGTAATTGATCACGAGATTCTTGTTTGAGTCATCTGCCAACTTCAGATTAATTATTTATAAATGGAAACCAACACTTGATACCTTCTACTTCCATCTTACATTTTATTCTACAAAGAAATGAACATGTGTGCATAACTCAACTCAAAAGTTATCAATTCTACAGGACCATATAATATACAATATTTTTTTAGAAAAACAAGTTTGGACATACTTAAGGGCTTGAACATACTCGGTGTGCTGATAATCCTACATCAAGATGGGAAAATAAAAAAAGAAAAAGACAAAGAAAAAGGTAATTTAAAACCCTAAGACCTTATGAAATGCAAAGGTTGTAATAAGGATCGTTTTTAGTATTTAAGAACTTTTGATACTCCCTTCATGTCTGAGTTGGTATACACCTGTCACATACCTTAGAAAACAATAAATAAAAGAGTAATTTTATTATATTACCCTTTGAATATAATAAATTCAAAATTTGGAAAATTTATAATAAATTAATTCAATATATTTGTACATTTATTGGGGAACTGAATGATACTCTCTCTCTAGTCAATATTAAGTGTATTATTGACATACAACACTAATCATGTTTGAAAACATTTAAGAAAAAAGTTAAAGAATATTTTATTATTAGAACTATTTGTCACACCGCAAATCTACCCCAAGATACGGACATGGGAACCTATGATCACTAGTGACCCAAAGCTAACCCTGTTGGTATATCATAAGCATACTTAGTAACAAACTAAATCCATGAATACTGTGAGGAATCTAGGTAATAAATAATGTGAAATAATTCAACAACAACTGAAAACTCAAAACTCAAATATTAAAGTTTATTCTAACTTTGTCTTAAAATAGCCTCTTACTTACTACAATTGTCATGACATGCCCCAGCTATATTTAGAAAAACTAAAACAAAAACATAAAAAAGGAAAATGTTTGTCGTTCTAGAAAAATGAGGACTCACCACTCATACTCCTAAGCTAAAGATCGAGAACCAATCTATGCGTGATCTGGAAGCTGAAAAGTTTAATTTACATCATGAGAAGATGTAGTAAGAGTATGCGTCAGTACTTGAGTAGTACTGAGCATGTGTGATAAAGTGATGCTAAACAATATTCATAACTAAACAAAAATCATGTAACAGAGCAATGATACGGTATAATCATGATAACCTGGAAATATTGAACATGAAATAAGTGATTGCAATGACCAAGTTTATAGCATGTTGAAATTACAATCTGATTAAAACGAATAACCTGGTTAATGAAATAGAGTCTAACGGTAAGGGAGCTACTTATAACCGACATAAAACCACATGAGCTAAATATGGAGCCCAATGTAAACACCCCATCGAAAGGATCCAATATACCGTGCCATAACTATATAGGAATGACTGGATTGATCATTAAAATGATCCTCACATAGTGGACTCACAACCTATGAGGCACGTAGTTCGGGGACTTGAGGATGACTAACTTTAGTCCACTCAATATTAAGCTTCTCCCAATTAATTAGGTAATTAACAGTTTGACTGAATCTCTGTAATACTAGATAACTCAAAATACTTAAATGCAAACTGAAAATGCAACATTAATGTATTGATAATGAAACCATTGAAAATGAGGCATGTATATCTAAAATAACTTACCTAGCTAATTCATGGACTAAAAGAACTACATAGTTAGGGGTCTGAATATCATACCACAAATTGACCAATAAAATGATAGTCTGCTTTAGACTATTCTAACACCTAAAACCCTAAAATTCTAACATTAAAAAAACCCTAGGTTTTAGTAATATTAAAGGAAGAAATATTCTAAATTATGGGCAAAAGGAAACCACTAGTGAAATCCCATATACCTGATGACAAATTTCATGAAGAAATCTTTAGATTTTGAGGTTGGAAGTGATGAAACCGATTGTGTTCTGCTACTAGGGTTTGGTCGACCTTCTTTTTTTTTTCTCATAGTTTGATGAGGTTGTTTGTAAATAATTTACTAGGGAAAGTTCTAATTAGTTTACTAGGCTAATATGACTAAAACAATGAAGTTTAGGGGTCCAACACATAAGGAAAGAACCAAACATCCCTTGACTTAAAAGTTGTTGGCATCACAAACGAACCATGGATGGATCAATGATTCGTAATGGTAAAATTTCGATGATATTCTAGGACTATATACTGGGTTTTGACGCACTGACCGTGTCAGGACCTACAGTCTATCGGTCTTGGCATGGGCTAACCCTTAGCTGAATTTCTAGGGGTTCATTAGAGGGGGGTTGTAGGTGATGAACAGCGGACCACCAAAACATATCATGAGTCACCCTATTGTCTATGGGAAACAACCGTGGGTTGGACCTGCATCTTCTAAAAAATGTACATTTCGGTAGTTCTAACAAATGGGGTGTTACATTATATCCCCCTTGGGAATATTTGTCCATGAATGAAGTTTAAAATAGCTCGACAAGGGGAGGGGGGAAAGAGTTGCAAACCCTATCAATAAACACTGAAACTGATTTCTGACTAAACTAGGTTCCAATGACATGCAAATATTATAAAAATGAAACTTTGAACTGAAGGAATATTATTCTAATACTAAATTTGCACGTTAATGACTTAAAACTGAAGATGAACTATTACCTCACACTGGAATTGAATCGGAAGGAAAGAGAACTGAAGATGAACTATTAACTCACACTAAAACTGAATCTGAAGGAAAGAGATGAGGATACTTGGTTTTCATGGCTTCTTCTTCTTCCCAAGTATCTTCTTGGACAGACTGACTCCTCCACGAAACCTTAACTGAAGCGACTTCTTTATTTCTCAACTTTAAACCTGACAATCAAAGATCTCAACTGGTACCTCTTTATAAGTGAGACTATCCTTCACAGTCACAATTTCTAAAGGTAAAGTAGATTTTGGAACATCCACACACTTCTTCAACAATGAAATGTGAAAAGCCGGATGCACTGCTTCTAGTTCTGTTGGCAACTCTAACTCGTAAGCCACTTGAACAACTCTTTTTAAAATCTTATAAGGGCCTACTTTCTAGGATGGAGCTTCACTTTCTTCCCAAATCTAATTACCTCCTACATAGGTGACACTTTTAGGAAAACTCAATAATCAACTTGAAAGTCTAACTACCTTCTCCTTATATCTGCATATGACTTCTAGCGACTCTTGGTTGTCTTAAATCTATCTCTAATGAGTTGCACTTTTTTCATAGCATAATGAACTAAATCTGGCCCTATCAAGGCTACTTCACTTACTTCAAACTAACGAACCATAGATCTACATATATTCTCATAAAGTGCCTCATAATGGGGCCATTTGAATGTTGAAATGGTAATTACAATGTAGGCGAACTCTATAAGAGAAAGATGATCATCCGAACTACCTTTGAAGTCACTCACTCAAACTCTCAACATGTCCTTTACGGTCTAAATGGTACACTTTTCCTGATAATATGTCTATGGATAAAATGTTATGCTAAGATTTACCTAAGTACCAAGACCTTTCTAAAATGACTACCAGAATTGTGAATTAAACTAAGGACCTTTATCTAAGATGATAAACAAAGAAATTCCATGCAACCTGACTAACTAAATATCGTGAAGCATGACATAGTCCTCAACAAAATATGTAGTCTTAAAAACCAAAAGGCGCACAAATTTAGTGATTCTATCAACAATCACCCATAAGGAATGATGATCTTTACAATTACGAGGTAAACCTGTAACAGGAGTCCATGTTGATCACTTCCCACTTTTAAGTATGAATGTTGATCTCTTGAGTCATACCCCCTTGATATTGATGTTCAACCTTCACTTGCTGGCAATTAGGGTACTTATCCATAAAATCCACTATATCGCTTCTTATAACGTTTAACCAAAAGACTTCCTGCAGATCACAGTACATTTTAGTAGCGCCTAGATTAATAGGATATCTGGAATTGTTGGGTTCTACAAGAATAGGTAGTCTCCACCAACCCATCTTAGGAACAAATAATAGACCCTGATAGTGCCGCACACCATCTCCCCTTTTAGAGAAAACCTCAACTCTCTACTGATGAATGCACCTTTTAGCTAAAGTGATATCGGCTCGTTGTCTTCTTTTTCCTGAACCTCCGCTACCAATTAAGATTTTGACCCATTCGGAAATGTTACACCACCATCTAATATGCCCATAAGGAGAAATCCTATGGGAGAAAACATGTGAACATTCCTTGCATGTTCATTTCTTTGTCCCTCAGACATGTGCTACACTACCATAGATAGTCTACAAATAGCATCTACTACTACATTGTCCTTACCATGATGGTAATGCACACTCGTATTATTATCCATCAGGAAAGCAAGAAATCTTCTCTGGCGAAGATTTAACTATTTCTGGGTGAACACATATTGAAGGCTTTTATGGTGTGCGAACAAATCTATGTGAACACTATACAATTAATATATCCAAATCATAAGTGCAAACATCATTGCTGGGAGCTCGAGGTCTTTTGTTAGATAGTTGTTATCATGCATGATAGGTTTTCTACAATCATAGTCTATAACCTTACCTCGTTGCATCAAAAAATAACCTAGGCCAACTCTTGATGCATCACTATTAATAACATAACCGTCTGGACCCTCTAATAGAGCCAAAACAGAAGTTGTAGTCAGCCTAGTTTTAATTCTTCAAATTTCTTCACACAATAAAATCACAACTGAAACATAACTTTTTAATTATGTTAACATAAGAAATGAAGAGGCTATGGATGAAAATCCTTCCACCAACTTTTTGTAATAACTAGATAAACCCAAGAAACTTATGATATCTATAGGAGAGGTAGGTCTGGGACATTGTTTCACTACATATATTTTCTAAGAATCCACTCGAATTTTTTGCTAGACACAATATGACCAAGGAAAGCAACAGATTGCAAAAAAAATTTCACATTTTCTAAACTTATCGAATAATTCGCAATATTTGAGAGTTTGTTGGACAACCCTAAAATGATTCACATGTTATTCCACATTTATAAAGTAAATGAGGACATCATCATTAAATAGTGTAATGAACAAGTCAAGATACTTCTTTAACACTATGTTCACTGATGTTTCTTTCAGAAAATCGTGATCCACGACAGTAGACTATAGTCTGAGTGTTTATGATTCGAAGATATTGTAACCCAATCAAGGGTTAGGGTCATTTCCAGAGGGAGTGGTAATGAAAATAGTATTTAAACTATAATTTCGTCTTATTATGTAGTAGTTTAAGAAATTATAGAATAAAAACAAAGTAGTTTAAGTTGGTTACACCGAATTGTCAAACATCGAGGGGGGGGGGGTTGTCACAAGTAGTAGAAACAGTAGAAATAAAGAGAAAATCAAGTATGGAGGAAAGTTCTTGGGGTCTGACCAAAGTATATGTTGACGAAAATCAATAGTACATGATTTTTTATAGGAAAATTTGCAAAATAATTTTAACTAGGCTAAGCTTTAGGTGAATGTAAATTACTTCCCGGGAAACTTACCTCATATCAAAGTGGTTCCTCTCAACATCTACTCGTCTAATGAAGACCATCGTACTTCTTATCAACATCCTCTGTTTTGATGAAGAGTTCCAAGATATGGGACTGCGGCTCACCCTCTCCGGTTGAGCCTCCTGTGGCCCCACTCATTAGGACATCAATCTAGCGTTATTGGTTTCGTGACCTCTCAAGAGTAAGCCGAAAACATATGGGTGATTTTTTATTGGCAACTACGAATCAATTAAATTAAACCACAACAAGTAGGTAAAATCACTATTAAAAGAGCATCTAATCCTATCAACAAGCAAGACCCAATAATATATCAACACATATTTGCGAAATCATACCCCAAGAATGGGGTTCTTAGCGACACATCAAGAAATAAGCAAATACACCTAAAATTATAAATCAATCAAATGGGTGTAAGAAATTAAATGTTCATATAAACAAAGGGAAGAAGAATAGAGAAGACCACATCTGATTTGATAAAGAACAACTTCCTTCTTCAAGTATCCAACAAAACCCTCTCCAAACTTGAGAGAAAATGTCAAAAACATAAGTTATTAAAGTGAAAATTAATAATAATGCTCAGACCCTTAAAAAATAACTAAGGCTAGTATTTACAGTTTTAATCCGTTCGGCGAATTTTGTCGTGAATCACCGAGAAGTTCAGTGTTTCTCCCTTCTTCGAGTTCATCACCGTTTATGCTTCACCTTTAGTGTTTATGCGTTCTAGATAATTAGGTACAAAAATTCTGCCTTGCTAAACTATTAGGCAAAGCGCTGACTGGTCCTTTTCATCACCTTTGAATTCACTTCCTTCTGGGCTTTGCTTGTTGGAACAAAAGGTGAAGTGTCTCTATTCAACGAATCTCCAAGCGTGCTTGGTGATGCTCAAGCTTTAACTTCAGCTCTTTTTCATCCTTTTTGTTCACATTTTGATTGTAAGTGTCCATGCTTACCACTAAATTCCAAATACCTTAAACTTAGGAGTTTTCATCAGATATTAAGATAAAATGAGCAACTGAGGAAACTGTTTATATTAAAATAAAGCTCTCAATCAGTCCAATTTTTATTAATATTTTTCCTGTTCTCAAGTAAAACTCAAGTTCGACAGTTCAAAATAGGATGTCTCAAATAGTGATACACAGAATCAATCATGAACATACACAACAAGACTCAAATTACTCATGCATAGATTAATTGTATACTCTAAGATTTAAAGTTGTGACACATCATTACCACATATTTTCATTATACGCTCTGCTCATTCAAGTTCAAGCTCAACAAGATTATCTAAATTCCCTCACACAAAGAATGATTCCATATTCAAACATAAAAATTAATCAATTTAAGATCGGGAATCAGATGCAATGCTCACACTCACGAAGAAGAACATAATGCATGTTTTCACCCATAGGTTTGCCCTTATTTTCCAATCGATCCTCACTCCGACTTACTCAAGATAACAAGAGTATTTCAAAGGCTTGTAAAAGGGCTTAGTGTAGAGGTACAATTATTAAGGATCAATGACTTTTTCCTCATGAGATGCGGTACTCACCACATATCCCCTTCTTGAACTTTACGGATTCTTTTTCAAGTACGTCTCAGTAACCTTTTCATTCGCCTCCATGGATTGTATAGAATTTCTCTCATGCTTTTATTCAACAAATTTTTCCTTTTCATTCTTTTCTTTTTTCTCTTTTTTTATATGGAGGGTTTCCATTTTTCCGCACAACCACGCGCTAAGAAAGACTTTTCTTGCACTACTTGACTTCTTTCTTCTCCTTTTCACCACACCCCAACTTAGGCTTTTGGCCTTATTTAGCTATTTACTTCACACCAAAAATCAAGAGGATTACAAGTGGTAGATCACGTAAGGTTTCAGGTTCATCAGGGTTCTTCCAAAGATAAGTAAGGCTCAAAGCGTGTTCAAAAGAGTTTCACTTACTCACGGGTAGGCCACAAAAGTCGTATATGTTAAACGTTAACTTGCACTCTATAAAATTGCCTAAGATATCCTCGAGGATAGACTTTTCAAAATCAATCAAACTAACCGGGAAAATTCTAGGTTTATTCATGCAAGGTCCAAAGTAATCTCATTATCAAGCCATTGACGCTTAAACAATAGTGCACTGTTTCGCTAGTGTTAAATGGTAATTACAGAAGAATCAATTCGATATATGGCTAATCACATCGAGGTACAAAAATTTCACATATTTTCTACTAAATTTCATATGTTCTCGTCGTACCCGCACATTCATGTTTGTTTGATTGAGAGCACTATTAATGAAATAAGTATTGATCGAAACCGACACTTGAATTTGTACGCGAACAACCACTTTCAACACAGGATGTGGCAAAGTTTTCAAATATGATTTTTTTAAAATGGATCAAAATTATTTTGGAATTATGAAACATAAAGGATTTATAAGCTTGAACAACCGTAAAATAGTTTTAAAACACAATAAAAAATAGACAACCCAAATCGATATCAAAACACATCAAACTCATAATAAGCACACAAAATGTTGGCCTCACCCACCACAAAAGAACTACGTTTGTCCTAAGATGTAAATAAATAAATAAATAATCCATAAGTAGATATTAGAAAAAAAATAGCAAAAATGGTATACACGGATGTTGTGTACTTAGGAGCTTCATCTGTTTTAGATTTCGTGCCCGATGTGTCGTTCTAGTATGGCATGATTTCTCCCGGGAGGTACTTCAGCAGATTCATAGGCAACTGCCTTGCTGGAAAAATTCATGCCATATGTTGCCATGAAGAAGTTTATTGCTTTTAAAAACACACGTCTCCATGATGGAGTAGCACGGTCCTGTGAATTTCTCCTTTTATTGGAACTCAATTTTTATCCCTCTTTATCAATTTTGGGAGGATTTTTTGCTTTTTGACTTGTCTTGAAGTTCTTTTCTCTAATTTTTCAGGATTACATAATTCTTCCATCTACTTTGAGTCTTTCCATATCTGCAACAACCATGAAAAATAGTTAGAACAATAGTATGAAGGTTTAGATGCAGAAAATGATTCGCCGAAATAGTTGGCAAATCGCGCGACTACTTAGGCAATGCGCGGAATGCAGTGCCAAAAGGGTATAAAGGTGAAAATAAAGGGTAAATATGAGAATTTTTGGCGAAACACCGAAAGCACAGATGACTTCAAATTTTTTGCTGAAAGTTTCAAAGTCTTCAATTAATTTATCATGTGATTAGAGAGAGATGGGAAAATAAAGTGAACCACCAAGTTGTTCGGCGAGCTTGACAACGCTTGCCAAACATCCCAACGTGAACATTTCCAATTCAACTTACCGAATTTAACCTTGTAGCCCTTAAAAAAAAATCAAATCAGGCATCATCCAAATTAAGCCAAGCTTGGACCCATGATTTATTATGCATATCCCATTCTTTTATCTATTCTAAGGCATAAATTTTAGGAATCGAACATTTTACACTGTATGGTCAAACCCCCAAAATTTGTATATAGCACTTCTAATCCTACACACCACATGTTA
This sequence comes from Solanum chmielewskii, assembly GCA_027704785.1. NCBI lineage: Eukaryota > Viridiplantae > Streptophyta > Magnoliopsida > Solanales > Solanaceae > Solanum > Solanum chmielewskii. The sequence continues at coordinate 14,840,614 of JAKWIX010000327.1, forward strand.
ACAAGATAATGTTATTACTTTTGTAAATAAATTTCAATAAAAGACTAAGTTTCGTGAACCGACCTTTTATGTTGATTACAATGTACTCGAGATGCTACACGACAAATCAATTTGAATCCAAGCATAATTTGACACTTCAAATATCCTAAAATACAGGAAATAGCTACTAGAGTTATATTGTGAGTTTATGAAAAGGGATAAATGAAAAGGAAGGCATGAAATAAGACTTTTAATATTGGTGTATATGAGCGTCAAACTTCCGCTCATTCTGCGATATTAATTTATCTCTCTTAATGTCTCGGCAAAGCACCGAGTATGATTTTATCACCAAATATAACAAGATTCATGTTTCTTGTGAAAGTTGCATCGACAGATTTTGTCGATATCGCCCAATAGGTTGGATGTCGCTGATAAAAATTTTCACTCCACTGAGTTTTATGGCGGGAATGATTCGTTACGTTGAACCTATCGGCGTTCCACCAAAAGGACCTTTTCCCTGGCACTTTGCCTCGTTTGAAGCACTTATCTTCCTGGTCTGTACAATTAACACATTTATTTTTTATCAAGATATAAAAAAGGAAAGTAAAGGGGTTTGGGTTGCCTCCCAAACAGAGCCTTATTTAACATTGTAGCACAAATAAATTTGAACTTCAGACCTCACTCTTGGGGTTATCCATAGTATCACTAGGCAAACCCCTTTGCTCTCTTGGCTGTGATGAGATGAGATGTGACATATTTGGGTCTCTAACTACTTGATTGAAACTAAATGAGAGCTGAAGGTTTGGCTAAGGGTGGGTAAATCTTCTTTCATGCCTTTTGGTATCTTGTAAGACCCTTTTACTTTATTTAGGATACACGAGACCATATTCTCTACCTATTATGTGACAACCCTCAAAATAAAGTAGGATAAACTAGAGCCTCACATAATTTTAAAGAGTTAATAACTTATTTGTTAGGTGTGACAGAACTTTTAATAGATTTTGTAGAGATGTTTTTAGGTCAAACGTCAAAGGACGACCAAGACGCTTGAAAACTAGTCTTTTGTGTACTAGTGTATCTTTGTATGATAACCTTGTTTTGAACTGTTGTTTGGAGTATAAAATGATAGGATGGGAGCCTAGTATATATAAAGTCATTTATAGGGTTGAAACATCCTGGTACGACTCCCCAAGGACCAACCTAAGGGTCCTTGAGGAGGACCACTGACAACCCAAGTTGACGCCCCTTAGACCAATTGATATCCCATCAAAAGGGGGCGTGGCAACACACTTAGTTGTGGGATCTTATCCCTTAAATTAGGGAGTCTCTTACCAAAACAATGAAGCAGCAGGAAGGCTCGTAAACCAGTTGACGCCTCACTGGTGGACGTCAAAAACGGGTCTGCAAAAGCTATTAAGTTTCGACCAAGTGAGGGGTGAGTTGGTAAATTCACCGCATGTTATATTTAAATGATAGATGTTAATTTTAGGTGATTTAATATAGTTTAAGTTAGTTTAAACACCTCAACCTAGAGTTACACTTCACTTTTGAAAAATGAAAACCCCTCTTCCAAATAAAGTTCTCTCAAGACTCTATTGGAGCTTAAAGATAAATTGAAGCTAGGATTAAAGACTTATAGTGATTTTCTCATCAATTTTTTGGTATTTATAGTAATAAGGTACGCTAATTTCATCCTTGATTCTCCTCTCATTCAAGGAGAAAATTTCAAAGGCTTTTCAAAATATTTCAAAAACCTCAAAACCATATTGCGAATTCTAAGCATGTTTCTGGCAAACAAAGGTTTATATTGATGTTTTATGAAGTATTCATCTTTAAGTGATGGTTTTATGGTAAAAAGCTCCATGAACCCATGTATTTCTTGAATTCCTAATTTTTTTTTATATTTAAATTGAGTGTACTAACTCTGATCCGATTAGGCTGATTCATGTTTATATTGTTATGGGCTATTGAAATACATGTGATAATTTTTGAAATTGTTCATATATTGATTTATATTATTGATAGCTATATTGGGTTTTGTTGAATCGTTGATATGGATGAATTGTTGGTCTAGTCTTATGGGCATTGTCATTAGTAAGATCTCTTGTTATATGAAATTGTTGTAAAGGCTAAGGAATGATGATTGTGGACATTGGAAGGTGGTGTGTTTACCTAAATCCCTAGTTTAATGTAGAATTGATATAGAATTTCCATAGATTAGCATGTTCCACTTATGGTGGGGTGTTTAATTGTTATAAATCTTATGAACATGGCCTTGTCGACACTATAATGTGAATATGTGGTGTAATCAAATGATGGTATATGTGAATGTATATGGTGAAGGTACTCATGTGATATCTATTTGATATTTTATGGGTACTATAAGGATATGACTGAAATCACTTCTTCTATAATTGTTTATATATGATGATAAAGGACTAAGAATAGTCCTTATAGAATGATATTGTATCTTGTATTAGTAAACCCAGTTGTCCCTATTTGGTACTTGGATTGTATTGAAGGAGTGAATGAGTGAAAGTATAGGATCGTTAGACCTAAAGTAGGTACCCTTCTATGAAAGAATAATGTGAAACCTTTAATATGAAATGAAGGTTAATATTGAAGTAAAACGAATTGACCTAGTATTGTACCCTTATCAAGAATGAGCTATCCTAATGAACCTTGATTGGTACACCGTTATGGATTCCTACTGTGTTGTGGTATTATGATTTGGTAGATCTTAGGGATGGTACCTTCTCAAATACTTTTATGTGAATGAACTTACTCTATGAAAATCAAGACAAAAGCGTATATGCTTAAGGTGGTAGATATCTACTTGAGTATGAGAGTAGAGTGAAAAGAAGCCTTCTGATATCCCCTAAACCATGTGCCTACATAGGGTGTGTCCTCACTTCCACCTAAGGAAAGTAGAACAACTTTCATAGTGTGGGGTCTTATGATACCAGATTCCATACCTAGTTCGTATGGTCAATGTCGGTTAATGCCCATTCTCATCATGTGGAATGTGCACTCTAGTTATTGGATAGGTTCTATACCGAGTAGGTAGTTGAATGAGACGCTATCTACAAATGGCAAGATTAGGCTTTGATGATACTAATGTGAGTTACCTAGGTCTCCCAAGACCATTATGTGAAGTCCCCTACTTGTTAGTTTTCTCTTAAATGACTTAAATGAATAATGTTCACTTAGTAAAAGTATGTTGAATAAAAAAGGTTCTTATCTAGGGTAGCTTTGAGTAAAACATAGGTGTGCTTGAAGATAGTGTATGGGCGGTCTCTTCATGTCTTAGTTAAGTGGGTCTTAGAGTAACCTTGGGTAGAGACTCTAAAGATATGAAAAGGCATACTTGTTGGGTATGTAATTAAGTCCTATATAGTGATGCTAGTTCAATATGTCTTACATGTGATTGTCGACTTGTTTCATGCCTCTCGAACTCATTTGATGACGGTATTAATAAAAAAAGAAGATGAAAAACATATCTTTAATAATGTCCTCTTTTGCATAGTTTACTTTCATGTTAACTATACTTATTGTATTATTTGTGGTAATTCCATGTATTTCTCAATGTGTACAAGTGTAGTTGGTGGCAAGTTAGGAATAATAGAAATTTAAGCGTGGGATGTACATTTTGTCTCAAGATTGGTGTGCCCTCATATGATCGTGTACATGGACTTCTCTTCTAGTTATATTTTATTAAAGACTTGCATTAGATATAAGTTTTCTATTAGTAAAAGGAATGTGACCCTACGATATTGATATGTGTCTAAGATGGCTTATGATGAGACTTAGTCTTCTTACGTTTTCTAAAATAATTACCTTATTGACTTTATTGTGAAAGGTTTTGAATTCCACACTACTTTTTATACTTATGTAATGAATGAATTCTATGAATCTTGTATAAGACCTCCTAGAGGTTGACTGCGCTGTGTGAAGTCTAGGGGGTTCTCCTGGGTTGTCCCATACCACCTTCGTAATCATTGTGACTTTGTAGATCAAGGGAAGGTACACATCTATCCTTCTCCCCAACCTTCAAAATTAGGTTTCTTGTCCCTCCATTCACGATCTCGATCTTTCCATCCTTCTTCTCCAACCTTGGCTACCACCCTTCCTTGTCTAGTTTGAATGATAACCACCACCTTGGGTTGTTAGAAAGTTAACCTCCTCACTACACAAAGCTTCAAACTTCATCTCATGAGTATTCACGTTCCAACTCCCACTACATTGACACCACGGGTCCCTGCCTCCATAAAATTCTTAGGAAGATTATCAAGTGTGTCATAATTTTGGACATATTTTGGTCCCTCTCCTTGTCCTTTTATATTTTCTCCTTAGATAGTTTAAAGTTGACTAGGAAAACTTTGTCCTCACGAGTGTACAATGTTTATGGTTGTTATTTCATCTAAAAGTTGGGTTGTTACTACGTATGAATGATGCATGACACCTCCCGGCGAGAGTTGGTTAGCAAACCCTTTGTTGACTGAATCTAACCTCTTGTAAAAGTATTGAAGGAGAATGTTATTAGGAAGATCATGTGTTGGGCATTGTAGCACCAATTTTTAAAATTGGAGTCAGGTTTCATGTAGAGGCTCTCCATTCAAGCACTCGAAGCTTTAGATGTCGTCTAGGATGTTCATCATCTTTGAGGGACAGAAGAAACTCACATTGAAAGAGCTAACCAACTATTCCCACGCAGTGATTGAGTTGTATGGGAACTCCGTGCGTCACCCATTAATGAGACAGAAAAAAGCCTCAATAAAATTGATTCTTGAGAGATTGCCAATGAGATGCATATAAGTGATGTTGGGCTCTTTGACATCGTTGAGGTTGCGAATATCGTCCTGATGACCCATTTAACTCTCATTACTACCATTAACAGTCATGCTTTCTAAATGTTTACAAAATTAACTTAAAAAAAATTAAATTAGTAATCACTACACCAAAAAGAACTAAAAACTCTAAGTGAACTACATTTCCACATTACACCACTCCCCAACATCGGCGCCATTTTGATGTTTTTTTCTGTGAATCATGATCAATAACACTAGACTACATTATGAATGTTTACTTATCGAAGTGAGTATAGTAACCTAAAAAAGGGTTGGGGTCGTGTCCCAAGGGAGCGGTACTGAAAATAGTAGTTAAAGTAGAGTTTCTTTCTACTTTAAGAAATTATCAAGTAAAAACAAGGTAAATTCAATTGGTGACAGCGATGTGTCAAATATCGAAAGGGGGGGGGGGTTTGTCAGAAGTAGTAAAAATAGTAAAAATATAGAGAAAATCAAGTATGAAGGAAAGTTCTTGGGGGTGACCGTAGTATATGTTGACGTAAATGAGTACATTCTTTTGATAGGAAAACTTGTAAAATAAAGGTAACCAGGCTAAGATTTAGGTGAAGGAACAATTACTCTCTGGCAACTTACCATATATCAAATGGGTTCCTCTCGGACACCCACACCCGCTCTTTTGATGAAGAGTGCTTGGATATGGGACTAGGGCTCACCCTCTTGGGCTGAGCGTCATGTTTCCCCACTCTTTAGGAAATCAATCTGCTAGTCTTGGTTTCGCAAACTCTCTTTCGAGCAAGTCGAAACAAATAAGTGGTTTTGTATTTGCAACTAAAAACCTAATAAATTAAATGAAAACCACTAGGTGAAATCACCATTAAAATTCATCTAATGCTATTAACAAACAAGACCCAACAGTAACATCAACACATATTTGATAAATCACAGCCTAATAATGAATGTTTTTGAACCACACATCAAGAAACAATAAAATACACCTAAATTGATAAAGAAATTAAATGGGTATAAGAAAAAAAACCTTAATATAAGCAAAGGAATAATAATGGAGATGACCCACTTCCGATTTGAGGAAGAAGAACTTCTTTCATCAAGTCTCCCATAAAAGCCTCACAAAATTTGAGAGAAATTGTCAAAAACCTAAGTTCTAAAAATGAAAATTAATAGTAATGTTCGGACCCTTAAAAGTAATAACTAAGTTTAGTATTTACTATTTTCAAATTTAGTGTTAGTGAATTTGTTTGACGAATTTTGTCATGAATCGCCGAGAAGTTTGGTGATTCGTCCTTCTTTAGTTCATCACCATTTCTTCTTTTCCTTCAGTGTGTATACATTCTAGATCAATGGGTGAAAATTTTTTACTTTGTGAATGTATTCGGTGAAGCGGCGACTACTCTTTTTCATCTCCTTTTGAATCCACTTCCTTCAGGGCTTAGCTTGTTTGAACAATGCGCAAAGTATCTACATTCGACGGATTGCCAAGAGTTCTTGGTGATGCTTAGGCCTCAAATTCAGCTATTTTCACCCTTTTTGTTTTCGTTTTACGCCTAAGAGTTCATGCTTACACTAATACTCCAAATAACTGAAACATAAGAGTTTTTATCAGATACTGAGATAAAATGAGCATTTTAGGATGCTATTCACATTAAAATAAAGCCCTAAATGAGTCCGGTTTGTAGACTGATCATTTATAAAATCCCAAAGTTGCAGGAGCAATGATTAGTCGAAATGAAATCACTACAAATTCATAATGTTTTTACCTAGTTTTTAAGGCTGTTTTTGGAATGTCACTATCTTTGATTCTAAGCTAATGATAACCGGATCTGAAGTCTATCATTGAGAAATGGATAGCACCTTGAAGTTGATCAAAAAATCATCAATTAGGAGAATAACATAATTGGTCTTGATTGTAACTTTGTTCCACTACCTATGATCAATTCACATTCTAAGAGAACCATCTTTCTTTTTCACAAACAACACTAGTGCACCCCATAGGGAAATATAGCTATGATGAAGCCCTTATCTAGAAGTTATTTAAAAGTCTCTTTCAATTCCTTAATCTTAGTTGGTCTGTTACTTGATACATAAAAAGGAAGAGCAAAAACTCATCGATCTCCTTACCACTCGTGGATCATGCGTGTATAAAATGTTTTCCAAGTAAACATTTGATGTTCCTTTCTGATGAAGCCTAAGAGGTTTCCTGTCTTGTTTAAGAATGTATAATTATTAGGTTATTACGCCTATTGAGGACCACAATAAATAAGGGGACATAGACTGCTGTATCTAAAAGGGCCCATATACCGCTTAAACCATTGCAAGGTGGTATTTAAAAGAAAGGTAGCATAACAATAGGGAATTCGTATAGAAATTAATAAGGAAAGATTATGCTAAGGGAGCCATTCCATAAAGAAAAATATAAATGGGTTGGGTATCTGGAAGGAGAACAATTTGAAAGTAAGATTCCCTTTTGGGAGGAACTTTGGATGATCTTCTCGAAACAATTATGGGAACTCATTTACTATTGGAACTGACTCAAGAATTTAGGTTTCAAAGCTTGAATCCTTATGCCGAACTAGATGATTGATATAACCCTTGGAAATTATCTTTCTTGCCTTAAGGTAAAAAATAAATTGACCAGAAGGTGCTAACCTACTACTCGTCCATTCTAAGATTTATTTGTCTGAAATCTGAAAATGACCAATCCTAGTCTTACAATCAATTAAGGCATAATAGGAATGTAACAAATCCATGAATAGAATGATATCGAAATTTATCATTCCTTACTCAACAAGATTTGTTGAGGTGACCTTTTGGGAGACTTTGATAAGGAAAGTTTTGTATACTCGTCTAGATACAATTTTGGCACCGACTGAAGTAGTGACTAAAACGGGTTCTGAGAGAGTTTTTGGAATAACATCGAAATTGACAATGATATAAGGAGTTACAAAGAAAAGAGTAGCACCTAAATCTAAGAAAGGATAAAAATCTAATTAAAAGAGATGTAACATACCAATGACTAGATCAGGGGAATCATAGTGATCTTGAAAAGCCTAGAGAGCATACAACCTATTTTGGCACTAACCGGCCCCTATAAAAAATGAGTTCCACTACTGAGTCGTGGGACCTACTGTCAGGACTGGAATCTAGATCCCAGACAAGACAGACGTCGTTAACCTCTCATAGGTAACAAACAAGCATACTTACGTCATCCTTACTTTACATAGGTTAATTTTTGCAGAAAATTTGAAACTTTTTACTCTTTATACATACTTGCTAAATATCTTAACATTCATAATCGTTCATCATCAACCATCTAATATTTAAGAGATAAGCAACTGAAAGAAATAGTTCATTAAGTCTTAATTGTATATTTTCACAAATGGCACCAAGACAAAGTCTAAATCAAAACAGGAAAGAAACGCTAGTGGAACATGCTCCACTATCTTAACAGTAAAACTATGCTAGAATGTAAAAATTAGCATCCTCAAAAGCATGAGGACCTACAAAACTCCAGATGAATGCTGACGTCCGAATAGTTGCAACAATGATCCGGTAGCTCTATCGCCCACCTGTGCCTGCACCCAAAATAATATAGATGTATAGGGTTAGTATGAAGTTGTACTATGTATGGCTATATGAAAGCACACGCCAAGGACATGCATGAGAAAGAATAACTCTTTCCTAACGACATGATTTTTTGAAGTCAAGTCAGTAGACTTGCTAAATTGGGATTAGAAAAGTTAGTTAACTTTCCAAATTGAGTTAGGAAGGTTATACCATGAGAGTAACATGCATAATTATAAATATCGTATTGCACACAATACATAACATCTTAATATAGCACATACCATAGCACAAAACATATAACACATAACTTCTTTCATATCATTCTTTTATATGCCATGAGACCTTGGACTCATGGACTTGATATTAAGACTTTCCAAAATGATGGCTCAACATATGGGACCTCAACTAGGGAGTCTTCATTATTAAGCACAAAGTCTGCTTCATCCATTCATAACTACTTCATTTTATTTCATTCATAGGCCAGTGTGAACACCATCTATTCCTAGGATGTAGTTTAAGACTTTCATCGGGTATGTTGTGCAATGATCAGTAATAACCTAATTTTATAACATGAGTGTATCTCACCTCTTGATTTTCATATTTTAACACCTTCAGTATCATTCATTTCTTTATATGCTTCATTTGAGGTTGACCTCATTCATTCATTGGGAACTTTAACTTTAACCTCACTAGTGGAGATAGTATGGAGCGAGTTGAGGATATGTTGCACAAAATGATGAGGAGGTTCGATGCTAGTTATGAGCACATTAAAGATTTGAGGGATGATTTAGCTAGTATTGGAAAAAAGTTGATACACATGCAATATCGATTAAACAGATCAAATTACAAATGGCGTAATTATCTGCGACAATGAACACACAGAAACCGGGCACTCTTTCTAGCAACACTGTCCAAAATCCAAAAAATGATGCGCACTGTATGGCAATCACTACTCGCGCTTGTGAGCAAACCAGTTACCCACCTATGCCGTTTAATGAGGAAAATTTGAGAAAGGATGATGATAATGTGGTAAAGGGTAGTGGTGAAGCAGAGGAAAACAATGGAAAAGATGCAGAAGTCCCTATAAAGGTAATTCCCATGCCTATGCCACCACCACCCTTCCCTCAGAGATTAGTGGAAAAGATTGAAGATGGTTAATATCAGCATTTTATAACAATGCTGAAGCAGCTTTTTATCATTGTCCCTTTGGTAGGAGCTCATGAACAAATGCCCGGTTATGCCAAGTTTATGAAAGATCTGGTTACAAAGAAAAGATAGGTCACTTTTGAGGATGATGATAGACTGCAGCATTGTAGTGCTATTGCTACAAGATCCCTCGTACAATAGAATGAAGATTCGGGTGCGTTCACTATTCCTTGTACAGTTGGGTGATTACATTTTGCGAAAGCATTATGTGATCTGGGGGAAATCATAAATGTCATGCCCCTCTCGATCTACTAGAAGTTGGATTTGGGGGATCCAAAACCCACGGCGATGCGGGTACTGATGGCTGATCGAACGGTGAAAAGGCCTATAGGGATACTCCATGATGTGCTAGTAAAAGTGGAGTCATTCATCTTGCGGTTGATTTGGTTATTCTTGATTGTGAAATCGATTTTCAAGTGCCTATTATTCATGGGAGGCCATTCCTTGCTACAGGTAGAGCCTTAGTTGATATGGAAAAGGGGCAGATAAAATTTTGGTTGAACAATGAAGAAACGACCTTCAACGTTTGTAGGACCATGAGGCAGAATGGTGAGCTCCAATCGGTATCAGCCATATCCAACAAAGAAAAGATGAAGAAAGAGAATGAAGAAAAAAATGCAAAAAAAAGAGTTTATGGTTGGGGATTTGGTGCTTGTAGACAGCTCTGGGGTGCCTTGTCTTCTGGGCAAGCTCAAGTCCAAATGGACTGGCCCTTACTTGATTACCCAAGTATTCCCTCATGGTAATGAAGTGATAGAGAACGAACAAAACTCTATTTTGGGCGTAGAGCATCTGGTAATGAAGTTATAGACGCATACCATCTTGATGAAGTCTGAGTAATCAAGTGTCCCCAGTCGTGCCGTGACATTAAATCAGATGCTTGTTGCGAGGCAACCCAATACTTATAGTCTTTTTAGTAATGATAGCATTTTTCTACTAATGGGTTTTTAAATTTGTAGGCACACTACCAGGAAATTCTGAAGAAAATTATTCTGCAGCAGTCACTGACGGATACATCGACGGACCGTTGCGCCTGCGACGGACCATCATATGCCTCTGTCGTAGCAGGTACATCTTTCTGATATTTTCAAACTAGGGCACACATGACGGAACCAACGACAGATCATCACAAGTGCGATGCACCATTGTCGAGGTATCGTCGCGTGATTAATGAGGCGTACCCGACCCGACCCGGTTGGAGTTTATTGTAAAATTTATTCATTGAAACTTCCCAACCCATCATTTCACCCCATTCCTTCATTATTCCTCCCATTTCCCTCACTTTTAAACTTCCACAATCTCACCCTCTATCAACCGATCGATGTTCCCCAAAAATTCTCCAAAGCCCTACAAGTTATAACCAACTAGTCAGAGTTGCTGTTGTGGGTGTCTTCCTGGTCACCGAGTACTTGTCCATCTTGTTTTTCTCCAATTCTAAGGTATGTGTCTCTAATTTCTACTCATTTATCCTGCATTTTTGTTTATTAATTAGTATTAGCCTAGTTCTTTGTGATATATTCATTTCTTTTATATGAGATTTCTCCTAATCTAGGTTAAAAATGTTCGAAATTCCCGTGTTTACAACCATAGACATAGGTGCTTTTTCATTGCTAGTTTCCTATGTAGTTGGGTTAGACAAATGTAGGTCCAAAACACCACAATTTCGATTTGGGTTCATCGGGGACACATGGGGTACCCCCTGTTCTTTCACTGATCTACAAAACGAGACCCCGAGGACGGACCTTCGTACCCACGACAGACCATCGTAGGGTCTGTACAAAAAGCCCTAACACCCCACTGTCCATCTTTTTCTAAGTGTCCTTCAACGGACACATGTGACGGACCGTCATACCCACGACGGTCTATCTTGCACAACCGTTTTGGTTGTCATAGACCCTCTTCCAGAGGTTCTTTCACTTTTTCAAAGTGTCCTTCAACGGACACATGTGACGGACCGTCCTGTTTACGACGGTCCGTGCTGCACAACCGTTCTAGTTGTCAAAGACCCTGTTTCTCAAGGTCTCTCTCCATTTCTCTATGTGTCCTCAAACGGACGAGTACAACGGACTGTCATACCCACGACGGTCCGTCCTGCATGACCATTATGACGGTCAGAAACCCCTCTCCTAAGGGTCTCCATATTTTTTTTAAGTCTCCTCTAGCAGACACCTACAACGGACCATCATACCTGTGACGGTCCGTCCTACACAAACTGTCATAATTGTCGGAGTTTCTCCTTCAGATTTCTCAATTATACATAGTCTAAGTAAGACACAACGGACCACATGAAGGTCCGTCATAGTCATGACGTGTCGTCACCTGGCCCGTCATGTGTCACTGTTACTACAGAAATGACATACTATTTTCATTTTTTTTGTGGTTTTTCTTATCTTGTTTTCCACTACTCCTACTAATATTAATCTTTCACAGGTACAATCTACTATGGCACCCAAGCAATATCGAATCTATGCACGCGGGCGATCGAATTCTGTCGCCCCGTCTGCGCGCATGGTCCTTGGCTCTGATGATGAGCGTGACCCCGAGTATGTGCCCCTAGGAACTTACTCATGTCCGTGCTATACGTACTCCCAGAGCCACACCCAAAAAGGTGGCGTCCGGCGTAGTCACTACCTCTTAGTCTGATGAGGAGCAAACACTGACCGGCACACCCTCTGGGTCATCCACAATTGAAGAAGGAGCATCTGTCTCTCTATGAGTTTCCTGGTCGGAGGAAGCCTCCGGCTCTGCTGATGTTCCTGCACCCTCCACTGCTGCAGCGTCGTCCTCTTCTGATGAGACTGACAGTTCGGAATCCACATCAGGTTCACTAGCTCTGCCCCGTACCCCATCCACTGACCAGCCCAACCGGTGGTGTGTCGACGGGCAATTTAAAGTCTTTTACGACTCCAGGTTCCTTACTGACATAAGAGTTATAACTCGAACACTCACCTTGGAGTGGCGGGTCCTTACAGGGAGTATCCCGACGATGCCTGAGATCCACAATCTCTTCACTAGGTATCGCCTGGAGTTGACAGCACGTCCGTTGGGACATTTCAGTGAAGAAATGTTCCGAGAATTCTACGCATCCTACGTAGTGACTTTCCGATCACAGATAGATAGGTGGTCTGCCCCCGCGAAACAGGCCCCACTGGAGGAGGTCTGAGTACGGGGCGTGCAGGTCGACATTTCATTGCTTTCCATCCGCCGGTTTCTATACGGCAAGGGTGTTGATGCTACTAGAACACCTCTCACTGCCGAGTTTAACTACCGATGGAAGATTGTTAAAGATGGCCAGTTCCTGCGCGAGCCATCGCTGAGAGACACCACCAAGAGGTGGATGGCCCTGCACCTGTCAGTTGATGGAGAGGGTGCCGATTGGGTTACCGAGCTAAAGGGTGCCATCAAGAAGGCCAACCTCACTTTCACGGTGAAGTTCTTGTGGCTTATTGTCCGCCACTGCCTTTCCCCCACACCCGCTGATAATATCGTTACATGGGATCGAGCTGTGTTGATGGCGGCGATTATAGGCTGGTTCGAGGTGGATTTTGCGTGGCTTCTAAAGGCAATCATGCACGAGAGGGCGTTCAAGGTCACAACCACTTACCCTTTCCCGTGCATGATCTTTTCTCTCTACAGGTCCGCAGGTGTGCCTATATGGCACGTCGATTAGCTCAGGCACTGTTGACGTCGGCCTCATCAAAGTTGAGCCCAATGAGTTGGCTCCACGCAGAGGGCCCCCTCCAATGCTTCCCCCACTTGGTGATGATCTTGCTGATACGGTAGCCCAGGCATGCATGGCTACGCAGGCGGCGTCCACTGACACTACCCCGGTCGAGTCTATCCTGAGTAGTAGCACTGCCTCGAGCTCCTCTCGCACAACCCCTCTACCGGCGCTGGTCTCGCTTGCTAGGGTTTAAAAATTAGAGGCGCAAATGGCTACACTTGTGCATCAAATCTAGACGTGGATGCAGAAGTCTATTACTGAGTCAGAAGAGCACCTAGAGCGGAAAATGGTCCAGTATACAGAGCGGAAGATCGCTGAGGTTCACCAGCGATTTGATGCCTTTGAGTTGCGGGTGCTAGCCCGGCCAGCCCTTCCAGTTTATTTGTCGACTCTTCAGGTTGCGGTCGAAATGGTTCGCGCAGATATTGACACGATCTTAGAGGCTAGGCTGCCGGAGTCTGAGGCCCCTTCTGCCGAGCCTGATGAAGATAAAGTGTTGGCGGCCCTATTCGCTACTTCAGAGATTCAACCACCTTCCCCTCGAGAGCATGCCAATAGGTACACCATTGCCTTACCCTAAGTCTAAAATTCGAACTAGGTGTCTGCAATCTGGTAGAATGATGAGATGTCAAGTGAGTGTGAGAAAGATTTGAATAGTCCACTATCTGTACTGAGATAGAACTTGCCTAGTTAGTCCTGCTAAATGTAAGTTGTAATAGAAAATTAGGAAAGGATCATAGGCCCTTATTCAAGATAGCCCATTTTTAGCCTAAATAAACGAGAACCAAATGAAACTTATCCTTCTTTGATCCAAATGATCTGAGCTTAAATTAGACCTTTCATTTTCACCCCAGCTATTCTTTTCTGGGAATAATGTATTGGCCCTGGTCCCTCCTTTGACATGTGCACCTCAACATATGCCAAAAGAATAAGTGGAGGGTGGCTAATACTTTAAACAATATTTGTTATGGCCCTGACCAAACTCTGGGTATTGTGTACCTTGACTCATGGCAAAGCCATGAGTTTAGGGTGACTATTATGAGGAATGGTCTGGAAAGTGGGGTTGAAAGAACGAAGAGAGAGAGAGAGAACAAAAGTAAAGTTACTCAATAATTAGTTGAAAGAAAAGTAAAGAAAAAGAAAAATATAAAAGAAATACAAGTAAGAAAAGAAGAGAGTCACTTACACAAATGAAGGAAAAAAAGAAAATAGCAAGGTGAAAGAATATGAGAAATTGGGCGAGATAAAACGATAGAAAGTGGTAAATTTAGCTGATATGTCAAGGAGGGTAAAAAGTCACTAAAGTATACCTAAATATACCCTACCTGACCCTGAGCCTATGCTACAAGCCAAGAAAGTCCTATGGTGATCCTAAGGGTTGTATAGCGAACTTAAGGCATTGAAAATAAGGGCAAGCTTATGGCAATAGGTATGAATGAGCGTGACTTTGTTCTGAGAGCAAGTGTTGAAAAGTAATCCTTATACTCAAACTGAAACCATTGTGTGAAAATTGAGGATTTTGTTTTAAAGTTAGGACACTAGTTGCAATACCGGAAATGTTAGCACCTCGGTGAGAAATTGAAGAGGATAGGTGTTAGTGCAGGTGAGTCTGTGTCATGTTCTGATCCCACATAATTCAAGCCTAATAGTGATAGTATGCATAGATTCTATGAGGTTAATCGGGATTGATAGCCAAATGATTGCAAAGGATAAAACATGGATACTATTGTACAAAGATTTTGTATTGAGTCATAGTGCGTCGCTTGAGGACAAACAACAAATTTAAGTTGAGGGTGTTGATATACCGTGGTTTCACGGTATTATTAATACTTTTTCCTTAATTTTAGTGGGTCCAAAAGCCTTTTTGTGCTAATGTTTATATTATTTTCTCTTTATTTTGCAAGAAATCTGTCAAAAGATGAATGCGGAAATTTTGAGCGAAGAAATGTCGAAGATACCACCTACGGAGCTTGTGACGGTCCGTAGGTGATACCGTAGTGCAGCTGCTGAAGGAAGATGGGGAAGTCTAACAAAGTGTAGGGTTACAAAGCTTGTGACGGTCCGTCGTGTCTATGACGGTCCGTCCTGCAGGTTTGTCATGAAGTTAAGAGAAGTAATTCTGTACCCACATTTCGAGAGTTGAAGTGTATGGAACGAAGACCCTCGACGGTCCATTGTGCATATGACGGTCCGTCATACTTGTCGTCAAGGGTAATGAAGAGAGCAGCAGAAGAAATTGCACAAGTATGGGACGACTTAGTCCATGACGGTCCGTCGTGACCACAACGATCCGTCGCGAGGTCCGTCGACCCAGCCGCGTCTTGGCAGATTTCCAGCAAATAGAGTCCTTGTTTAATTAGGTCTTTATTTTTTTATAAAAAGTTCGAAAAACCTCATTTTTGAGGTTAGAATCCGTATTGATAGACTCCGTATTGATAGACTCCGTATTATTAGACATCATATTAGTAGACACTGTATTGTTAGACTTTTGAGAATCCTTAGACTTTTTGTGAGATTATTGATAATTTGAGATTCTTGCAAGTGATTATTGATGATAAATCAAGAAAACTTTCGGATTTTACTCTTTCCAATTGAAGTAAGTACATGAATTCTTCTATCATATGTTTGAATATTGTGATTATGACTATGGGTAACTAAACTCCATAACTAGGGTTGTGGGAACCATAGGAAAATAATGAGGTAAAACCTAACTAAAATAACAATTCAAGAATAGTATCTTGCATGTATTAATAATTCTTTCGCTTAGAAGTCTTTTTAACGGATGGCCAACGTTAGAACTCGCCTTAATGCTACTTGCTGGACTTAGGAGGTAGATAATAAGAAATGAATTATAAATATAGATTTAGTATATACTATCTAATAGGCCAGTATTGATTGGTACAAGGTAATAACTTAGTCAAATATCGAATATGATGCTTAATATGAGGTAAAGATATGGGTTAGGAAAGCAACACACGTAGCCGGACCAAGGTGCGGAGTGAGATTTTCTAGATGATGGACAAAGGATTTAGGAATACATAACTTATAACTTTGCATGCAAGATACTATGAAAGAATTAGTATAGTTAGAATTATCAAGTTATGAACTTGTGGGGAACACGTAAACCCTAGTGACCTTGATTAATTAATTAAAATCCAACATTCAAAGCTCTTATGTGTCTCTTTCAATTTAGGTAGTTATTTTCATTCATTTTGAAATAGAAACCCCCCTTTTATTGTTTTTACTTTCCAAGGAAGTAATTGACTGAAGAAAAGTAATAACAGATTGAAGTTAAGTCTAGACTATTTTCCTCGTGGGAACGATCCCAACCTCACTAGTTGGGTTATTTACTTGACACGACCGCTTTACTTCTTATTTGAGAAGTAAGTTTGAGCGTATCAAATTTTTGCGCCGCTGCCGGGGAATATAACTTTTAGATTAACTTGAACTTATTACTATAGTTTAGTTGATATTTTCTTGATTTTACTTTGTTTTATTGTTTTTGATTTTTTTTAGAACTATCTCCCTTGTATGCCAAATACACGGAGAGGAAGAGAACCCTTGTTTCCCTACGATCACGAATTAGAGCGTACACTATGCAATATGAATTGAAACTTGTGAATCAATGATGACGATCCAAACCAGAACATCCCAACTCCGGTTGATGTTCATAGCCAGTTGTTACCGGATGCTCCTGGTGAACACCAACAGATGGGAAAAAATCCCGCTCCACGGCCCCAAGCGTACTACAGAGGCTATGATAACATAGCAAACTCCTATGGGCCACTTGTTTTTCCTCCTCTACCCACAGGCCATACTTTTGTGGTAACTAGTAGCCTGATGCAAATGCTCACTGCCAGAGGTTTGTTTTTAGGGCTACCTTCTGAGGATCCACATTTCCATATAGCTAAGGTAAGGGTAGTGTGTAAAAGTTGTGTAGGGAGGCCTGACTTGGACATAGATGTAATAGGGCTCAGAGTGTTTCCTCTCTCACTGACGGGAGAGGCTGCTATATGGTTCACTGAGCTCCCATTCAACTCAATCTTCACTTGGAACCGGCTAAGGGATATTTTCTTAGCACGCTACTATCCGGTCTCCAAGAAACTAAACCACAAAGTCAGAGTGAATAACTTTTTGGCATTACCAAGAGAGTCAGTTAGTAGTTCTTAGGATAGATTCACCTTATTCTTGAGAAGCGTTCCAAATCACCGTATAGATGATGAGTCACTGAACGAATAGTTCTATCGGTGACAGGATGATAATAATAAAGCTGTGTAGGACACTATAGCAGGTGGATTTTAGAGGGAATTCCCTTATGCTGAGAGTGCTGAAAAATTAGAGAAAATATCCCGGAATAATAAAGCTTGCAGTACTAGGAAGTATGATAAAGGGAGAAATACCTTCGCAGTGCAATCCACTCACAACCCAGCCACAGATGAGATTCGTGAAGAAATGGCTCAGATGAGAACTGAGCTTGGGTTTGTATTAAATCATGTCCTTGGGGGTGCAGAAAAGATAATTGCAGTCAACTACTTGTCGAAACCACCGCCACAAAACGATGAGTGTTATTATGAGGAGGATTCCTATGCAGTAAATGAAGAGACGGGGGGTTTCCAACCAAGTGCCCAAGGCTCTAATCAAGAGAATTGGCGCCAAGGTCAAGGGACCCAAGTTTGGAACTATGGTAACTACAATAGTGATGGTCATTATGTCCGAGATGGAAACTACAATCGCGACAACAACTTTAACAGGGGCAACAATGGTAATAGAAATGACAGGAATGGACACTACGTTCCTCCTCAAAATCGTGATGTTACTCCTGGGGATGGTGGAGGTAGTATGTCGCGAGTTGAGGATATGTCGTTTGGGTTGAGCAATTCGCCCACCACATTTAAGAGATGTATGATGTCGATATTTTCTGACATGGTGGAGGATACTATAGAAGTTTTTATGGATGATTTTTCTGTGGTTGGTGATTCATTTGAGCGGTGTTTGACCAATTTAACTTAAGTCCTTAAGAGATGTGAAGACTGCAATGTAGTACTAAATTGGGAAAATTGTCATTTCATGGTGAAAGAGGGTATTGTTTTGGGTCATCGAATTTAAAAAAAGGGCATAGAGGTTGATCGAGCTAAAGTCGAGGTAATAGAGAGACTTTCCCCACCGATCTCTGTGAAAGGTGTGAGAAGATTTCTTGGGCATGCAGGTTTTTACCGGAGATTCATCAAAGACTTTTCAAAGATTTCACATCCGTTGTGCAAACTGCTGGAGAAAGATTGTAAATTTTGTTTTGATGAATCCTGTCTTAAAGAATTCATTGAGCTTAAAGAAAAATTGGTGTTTGCGCCTATCATTATTTCTCCGGATTGGAACAATCCATTTGAGGTGATGTGTGATGCTAGTGGGGTGGCTCTTGGTGTAGTATTGGGACAGAGAAAAACAAAAATCCTTCACCCCATTTACTATGCTAGTAAAGCCCTAAATGAAGCTCAGAAGAACTACACAGTAACCGAGTAAGAACTCATTGCAGTAGTCTCTGCTTTTGAGAAATTTCGCTCCTATTTTCTAGGTACTAGAGCTATAGTGCATACTGACCACGCAGCATTGAGATATTTGATGGCAAAGAAGGATGCGAAACCTAGGATGATTTTTTGGGTATTAATTCTACAAGAATATGACTTTGAAGTGATGGATAGAAAAGGAAGTGAAAATCAAGTTGCTGATCACTTGTCTCGTCTAGAGGAAGAAGCTATGATAGAGTATGGGGATAAGACTGACATTGATGATACTTTCCCCGATGAGCATGTATTGGATGCTTCACATGACTTGATCCAATGGTTCACAGATTTTGCGAACTATCTAGCTAGTGATATTGTTCCATCGGACTTGTCCTTTCATCAAAGAAAAAAGTTCATGTACGATGTGAAAAAGTTCTTTTGGGATTAACCACACTTATATAGGAGTTATACCGACGGGCTTATTCAGCGTTGTGTGCCAGAATGTGAGATGTTGAGTGTGTTGGAGGCATGCCATTCCTCACCCGTTGGTGGACATCACAGCGGTATCCGAACCGCTTATAAGATATTACAATGTGGTTGCTATTGGCCAACACTTCATCAAAATACTCATGAGTTTTCTAAAGCATGTGACATATCCAAACGAGATGACGGCATTTCAAGAAACCAAGAGCTCCCTCTAAACCCCATTCTTGTGATTGAGTTATTTGATGTTTGGGGTATTGACTTAATGGGCCCTTTTGTGATTTCTCATGGAATGAAGTACATTCTAGTAGCAGTCAATTATGTATCGAAATGGGTCGAAGCCATCGCCCTCGCAAACAATGAAGGGACGAGTGTCACTGCATTCTTGAAAAAGAATATGTTCTCTCGTTTTGGCTCACCAAGGGAAATTATTAGTGATGGGGGATCCCAATTCTGCAACAGATTGTTCAAAGGGTTATTGGAAAAATATTGGATTCGCCATAATGTGGCCACTCCATACCACCCTAAAACTAGTGGGCAAGTTGGAATGTCGAATCAGGAGATCAAACAGATATTGTCAAAAACATAGAACGCTAGTAGAACGGATTGGTCAAGGAGGCTTGATGATGCTCTTTGGGTCTACTGGACAACATATAAGACTCCCATAGGTATGTATCCACACCAACTTTTATGGGAAAGCTTGTCATCTTCCGGTTGAGTTAGAGCATAAAGCCATGTTGGCGATGAAGAAGTTGAAAATGGATTGGAGCGAAGCTGCAGAACAACGGTTAAATGGTTTGAATGGACTGGATAAATTTCGCCTAAAAGCCTATGAAAGCTCAGCCCTATACAATGAAAAGATGTAGAAGTACCATGACAACAACATTGAAAAACGGGAGTTTATGGTCAGGGATTTGGTGCTCTTGTTCAATTCCAAGTTGCGCTTGTTTCCGGGCAAGCTCAAGTCCAAATGGACTGGTCCTTACTTGGTTACCCAACTATCCCTCATGGAGCAGTTGAGTTGGAAACTAAGGATGGTGTGCGGTTCGAGGTGAATGGACAACACATAAAAATCTATTTCAGGCATGCTGAATCAGCGAATGAAGTGATCGAGGCATACCATCTTGATGAAGTCTGCGTAATCAAGTGTCCCCAGTCGTGCTGCGACATCAAATCAGGCACTTGTTGGGAGGCAACCCAATACTTATAATCTTATTAGTAATGGTAGCATTTTTCTACTAATGGGTTTTTAAATTTGTAGGCACATCACCAGGAAATTCTGTAGAAAATTACTCTGCAGCAGTCACGGACGGATACATCAACGGACCGTTTCGCCTGCGACGGACTGTCGTATGCCTCCATCGTACCATGTATGTCAATCTGTTATTTTCAAACTAGGGCACACACGATGGACCCAACGACAGATCGTCACAACTGAGACAGACCGTCGTCGGGGAATCATCGCATCATTAATGAGGCGTACCCGACCTGACCCGATTGGAGTTCATTATGAAATTTCACCATTTAAACTTCCCAACCCCTCATTTCACCCCCATTCCTTCATTATTCCTCCCATTGCCCGCTATTTTCAATTTCCACAATCTCTCCCTCTATCAACCGATCATTGCCCTCCCTTAAAATTCTCCAAAGCCCTAAAAGTTATCATCTACTAGTCAGAGTTGCTGCTGTTGGTGTCTTGTTGGACACCGAGTACTTGCCTATCTTGTTTTTCTCCAATTCTATGGTATGTGTCTCTAATTTGTACTCATTTATCCTACATTTTTGTTTTTTTATTAGTATTAGCTTAGTTGTTCGTGATATGTTAGTTTATTTTATATAAGATTCTGTCTAATCTAGGTTAAAAATGTTCGAAATTGCCGTGCTTACAACCCTAGATATAGGTGCTTTTGCATTGCTAGTTTCCTAGGCAGTTGGGTTAGACAAATGTAGGTCCAAAACACTACAAGTTCGATTTGGGTTCATCGGGGATGAATGGGGTACCCTAGTTCTGTCACTAATCTACTGAACGATACCCCAAAGACGGACTGTCGTACCCACGACGGACCATCACAGGGTTCGTTCCAAAAGCCCTAACACCCCACTACCTATTTTTTTTGTGTCCCCCAACGGGCACATGTGACGGACCATTCTGGTTGTCACAGACACTGTTTCTAAGGGTATCTCTTCATTTTTTTAAGTGTCCTTCAACGGACACATGTGATGGACCGTCGTCGTCACGACGGTCCTTCCTGCATGACCGTTATGAAGGTCAGAGACCCCTCTCCTAAGGGTCTCCATTTTTTTTCCAAGAATCCTGTGAAGGACACCTACGACGGACCATCGTACCTGTGACGGTCCATCCTGCACATACCGTCATACTAGTCACAGACTCTCCTTTAGGGTTCTCCATATATACAAAGTCTAAGTAAGATACGACGGACCCCATGACGGTCCGTCATATTCACAACGAGTCGTCACCTTGCCCGTCGTGTTTTACTGTTACCATAGAAATATCATATTATTTTTATTTTTGTGTAGTTTCGCTTGTCTTGTTTGCCACTACTCGTACTAATATTGATCCTTTACAGGTACTATCTACTATGGCACCCAAGCAAGATCGAATCTATGCACGCGGGCGATCAAAGTCTATCGCCCTGTCTGCTCGCATGGTCATTGGCTCTGATGATGAGCGTGACCCCGAGTATGTTCCCCCAGGCACTTCCACCCCTTCCCGTGCTGCACGTTCTCCCAGAGCCACACCCAAAAAGGTGGCGTCCGGTGTAGTCACTGCCTTCCAGTATGATGAGGAGCGCACACTGGCCGACACACCCTCTAGGTCAGCCACAAATGTAGAAGGAGCGTCTGGCTCCTTAGGAGTATCGTGGTCGGAGGAAGCCTCTGGCTCTGCTGAGGTTCCCGCACCCGCCACCTTTGCAGCGTCGACCTCGTCTGATGAGGCTGACAGTTCGGAATCCACATAAGGTTCACCAGCTCAAGACCCCACCCCAGCCACTTACCAGCCCAACCGGTGGTGTGTCGACGGGCAATTTCAAGTCTAATCCAACGGCAAGTTCCTGACTTACAAAGGATTTATGACTCGAACATTCTCCTTGGAGCGGCGCGTCATTACAACGAGTCTCCTCACGATGCTTGAGATCTATAATCTCTTCACCAAGTATCACCTGGAGTGGACAACACCTCCGTTGGGATGTTTCAGTGAAGAAATGGTCCGAGAGTTCTACGCATCCTACGTAGCGACTCTCTAATCACAGATAGATAGGAGGGCTTCCCCCGCCAAACATGCCCCACAGGAGCAAGTCCAAGTACGGGGCGTGCAGGACGACATTTCCCTGCTTTCCATCCGCCGGTTTCTATACGGCGAGGGTGTTGACGCTACTTGGACCCCTCTCACTGCCGAGTTTGACTACCGATAGCAGATTGTAAAAGATGGCAAGTTCCTGCGCGAGCCATCGCTGAGAGAGAACACCATGAGGTGGATGGCCTTGCACCTGTCAGTTGATGGAGAGGGTGCCAACTGGGTGACCTAGCCAAAGGGGGACATCAAGAAGGCCAACCTTACTTTCATGGCGAAGTTCTTGTGGCTGATTGTCCACCACTACCTTTCCCCCACAACAGCTAATAATATCGTTACCTTGGATCGAGCAGTGTTGATGGCGGCGATTATAGCCGGGTTCGAGGTGGATTTCGCGTGGCTTCTACAGGCAGTCATGCATGAGAGGGCTTTCAAGGTCACTACTACTTACCCTTTCCCGTGCATGATCTTTTCTCTTTCCAGGTCCGCAGGTGTGCCTATATGGCACGTAGATCAGGTCAAGACCCCGTAGGGTACTGATGACGTTGGCCTCATCAGAGACGAGGCCAATGAGTTTACTCCACGCAGAGGGCCCAGTCCAGAGCTGCCCCCACTTGCTAATGATCTTGCGGAAACAGTAGCACAGGCCCGCACGGCTACGCAGGCGGCGTCCACTGACACTACCCCGGTCGAGTCTATACCCGGTAGTAGCACTGCCCTGAGCTCCTGTCGCACAGCCCCTCTACTGGTGCGGGTCTCTCTTGCTAGGGTCCAAAAATTAGAGGCGCAAATGGTTACACTTCTGCATCATATCCAGCCGTGGATGCAGAAGTTTATTACTGAGTAAGAAGAGCGCCTAGAGTGGAAAATGTTCCAGTATACAGAGCGGATGATCGCTGTGGTTCACCAGCGCTTGGATGCCTTTGAGTTGAGGGTGATAGAATGGCTAGCCCCTTTGGTAGATGTGTCAACTCTTCAGGCTGCGGTCGACAGCCTTCGTGCAGATATTGACACGATCTTAGAGGCTAGGGTGTCTGAGTCTGAGGCCCCTTATGTCGAGCCTGCTGAAGACACAGTTTTGGCGGCCCTATTTGACACCTCAGAGATTCCACCACCTCCCCCATGAGAGCATGCCAATAGGCGTTAAGGTCGAGTAGAGGACGAGGAGCGAGTACGAAAGAAGGAGCGACGTGAGATGGAGGTCTGAAGGAGAGCCTCACTTGCTTAGGAGGAGGCGCACCAAATGAGAGCATCAGAGTTAGCGGCTAGGGCGTCTAGCTCCCGAACTATGGAGATAGGAGGAGGCACTACTGATAGTGAGGTTTGTTCTGAGGACACCACTGAGGGTGTACAGATTGCAGATGACGTGGGTTCCGTACAACCGGACCCACCAGCTTGCTGATCGATGGCGATTTGCACCACATGTTTGCTTCACCTACCACTCTAGTATTTAAATTTGTATGCATTGGAGACAATTGCATGTTTTTTTTGGGGGGTGGGGTAAATGGAAAGTGAGTGTTAAAGTGAAGTCTGAGTAGCCCAATTCACTATCCTCTTTTGTGGTTTTCTTGCCTGTGTTCTTTTTCCCCAAAAGACTGATTACTTTTTCTGTTGAATCGGCATGTCTATATATTTTGTACATAGTTTGATTCTGGGGTATGATGGATAAAATGATATATTGATAAATTGGAAAATGATGCACGACTAGGCATAGTAACTGATAAATGTGTGGCTCAAGCATTACATAGAGGTACACCATTGCATTACCCTGAGTCTAAAATTGGAACTAGGTGTCTGATAATCTGGTAGAATGATGAGATGTCAAGTGAGTGTGAGGAAGATTTGAATAGTCCACTATTTGTACTGAGCTAGAACTTGCCTGGTTTGTCCTGCTAAAAGTAAGCTGTAATAGACAATTAGGAAAGAATAATAGGCCCTTATTCAATATATCCCGTTTCTATCCTAAATAAAAGAATACCAAATGAAATTTTTCCTTCTTTGATCCAAATAATCTGAGCTTAAATTAGACCTTTCTTTTTCACCTAAACTGATCTTTTCTGGGAACAATGTGTTGGCCCTGGTCCCTCCTTAGACATGTGCACCTCAGCTTATGCAAAAAGCATAAATTGAGGGTGGCTAATGCAGTAAACAACCTTCGTTATGGCCCTGACCCAACTTTGGGTATTGTGTACCTTGACTCATGGCAAAGCCATGAGTTGAGGGTGGCTATTACGAGGAATGCTCTGGACAGTGGGGTTGAAATAACAAAGAGAGAGAAAGAACAAAAGTAAAGTGACTCAAGAATTAGTTTAAAGAAAAGTAAAGAAAAAGAAAAATATACAAGAAATACAAGTAAGGAAAGAAGAGAGTCATTTACACAAATGAATAAAGAAAAGGAAATAGCAAGGTTAAAAAATATGAGAAACTGGGTGAGATAACATGATAGAAAGTGGTAGATTTAGCCGATATGTCAAGGAGGACAAAAAGTCACTAAAGTATAACTAAATATACCCTACCTGACCCTGAGCCTATGTTAAAAGCTAATAAAGTCCTATCGTGATCCTAAGGGTTGTATAGCGAACCCAAGGTAGTGAAAATAAGGGCAAGCTTATGGCAATAGGTATGAATGAGTGTGACTTTGTTCTGAGAGCGAGTGTTGAAAAGTAATCCTTATACTCAAACTTAAATCATTGTGTGAAAAATGAGGATTTTGTTTTAAAGTGAGGACACTAGTTGCAATACCGAAATTGTTAGCATCTCGGTGAGAAATTTTAGAGGATAGGTGTTAGTGCATTGTGAGTCTGTGTCATTTTATGATCCCACACAATTAAAGCCTAATAGTGATAGTATGCATAGATTTTATGAGATTAATCGGGATTGATAACCAAATGATTGCAAAGGATAAAACATGGATACTATTGAACAAAGATTTTGTATTGAGTTATAGTGCGTCACTTGAGGACAAACATCAAATTTAAGTTGAGGGTGTTGATATACTGTAGTTTCACTGTATTTTTAATACTTTTTCCTTAAGTTTAGTGTGTCCAAAAGCCTTTTTGTGCTAATGTTTATATAAATTTCTCTTTATTTTGTAGGAAATCTGTCCAAAGATGAATGCGGAGATTTTGAGCGAAGAAATGCAGAAGAGATCACCTACGGGGCTTGTGACTGTCCGTCGTGCTTGTGACGGTCCGTAGGTGGCAGCGTAGTGTAGCTACTTAAGGAAGATGGGGAAGTCTGACCAAGTGTGGGGTTACGAAGCTTGTGACGGTCCGTCGTGTCTATAACGGTCCGTCCTTGAGGTTCGTCCTGAAGTTTAGAGAAGTAATCCCATTACCCATATTCCAAGAGTTGAAGTGTTTTGAAATGAAGACCCTCGACGTATTCATGACGAACCTGCAGGATGGACCGTCATAGACACGACGGACCGTCACAAGCTTCGTAACCCCACACTTGGTCAGACTTCCCCATCTTCCTTCAGCAGCTGCACTACGCTGCCACCCACGGACCGTAACAAGCACGACGGACCTTCACAATCTCCGTAGGTGGTCTCTTCTGCATTTCTTCGCTCAAAATCTCCGCATTCATCTTTGGAAAGATTTCCTTCAATATAAAGAGAAACTTATATAAACATTAGCACAAAAAGTCTTTTGGACACACTAAACTTAAGGAAAAAGTATTAATAATACCGTGAAACCATGGTATATCACTGACCTCATTAATTCATTGGGAACTTTAACTTTAATCGAAATAAATTATGTGGAATCATAAAATCCAGTGTCTTCCCCACATTGAAGAGTGGTGAAATCACCACGCAAAGTGAGCTAAAGCACGCTAGTGTACATGGGAATTGAACCTTCTAGATCCCTATATTTGTTGTATCGGTTCGAAGACTAGGAGATATAAGGAGACCCATACCCGGAAATCCAGACAGTCTCATCTCATGAGAGTTACATGAACCTCCGCCCTTCCCAAAAGAAGGCATCACCGCTTATAGCTAGCCTATCGATGCTCAGTATAAAGTTTCATTACATTCAAATCTTACGTCATTGAAGCTGACTTCTAGTATGAGGACAACATATCTCATTAGATGACTTCTCGTCTCATAATTAGTATTAAGCGTGTTAAACTTAATACTTTCATTAGAGTGTTCATAGAAACTGGTCTCTTCATTATCTTACACTCTAATTGATGAGTACGTATAGGTAACATTTAATTAGGATCATTTGAGATTTCTCTAATCATATACATTAGCCTCATATCATATCGTCACCACATTTTTCATTATTAGCACCTTTTCTTTTCATAGTTACTCACCTCTTATTACGTTAATGTTCATTTCATCATTTCATAGTTCATCTTATCATATGCCAATGCACTTTGCCATTTAGTGTATCTTACACTCATACTTAACCCTCCTATGGTTCATCATTTCATTACGTACATCTTAGGTTCACTTACTTTGGAACATATGTTAGACTTATGTGTCTATACATACATGTGATGGAGTTTCATTCATAGTTCATGGACCCTCAAAACTTAAAAGTTCCTCTTATAAATCCGGTAAAGACTCCTTCGATTAAATAATTTTTTTCGCGTGTTTTACATGGTTTGTTCCAACCTTTCCAAGCTCAAATAACTCCCCAAGTTAGTTAACTTGGTCGTAGTAAGGTTTTGAGGTGTGGTTCTACCGGTATCAATCCGTGTGAACCTTGGTTTAATCGGGAACATTCTTGACACCCTAAGTCTTGATCTTATTCATTTTTATGGTTGTTACATTTCCCCCCCCCCCTTAAGAACATTCGTCACCGAATGACACTACAACTTCACATCGTAAAGCCAGTCATATCATAATAAAATTACTATGCACAATCAATCAATAACAACAAAATACGGAGAGAAAAGGAAACATAGGCTTAAGAGTAGGAAGTCTAACCTCAAGAGCTAAAAAGCTGAGGGTAGCAGGATCTCATGTCGGCCTCAGCCTCCCATGTAGCACCCTCAACAAGATGATTTCTCCATAATACCTTCACTGTTTCAATCTCCTTGTTTCTCGGCCGCTTGACCTGTCTGTGTAAGATCTCAACAGGTACCTCTTCATAAGACAAGTCTTTACCAACCCCACATACCTTCAATAGGTAGGATTGATGCTGGATCACCGAGGCACTTCTTCAACATAGAGACATGAAAGACTAGATGAACAGAAGTTTGCTCCGCATGAAATGCTAACTTATAGGCCACCTCACCCACACGATGTAGGATCTCATATGGCCCAACATACCTCGAAATCAGCTTCCTTTTTTCTACCAAATCTCATCACCCCTTTCATAGGTGATATATTAAAGTAAACATGATCACCAACATTAAACTCTAAGGGTCATTTTCTGTTATCACCATATGACTTCTGCCGACTATAAGCAGTACTCAACCTGTCCATAATCACTCTAACCTTCTCTAAGGCCTCTTGAAAGATCTATGAACCCAAAATGGATGACTCTCCATCCTCGAACCACCAGAATAGAGACATACACCTCGTACCATATAATGCCTCAAACGGTGCCATCGCAATGCTGGAGTGATAGATATTATTATATAAGAACTCTATCAAAGGAAAATGGTCATCCCAGTTACCTCTGAAGTCAATCACACACGCTCTCAACATGTCCTCCAACGTCTGAATGGTGCGCGCTGCCTGCCGATCTGTATGAGGATGAAAGGCAGTACTATGCTTTACTTGCATGTCCATGCTTTTTTGGAAAGATATCATGAAATGTGAAGTAAACTAAGCTCCTCTATCTTAAATGATAGACAAAGGAATCCCATGCCATCTCACAATCTCATCAATGTAGAGTTTCACATAATCCTTGACTCTTAAAGTAGACTTCACATGGATAAAATGAGAAGACTTAGGCTATTTGTCCACAATAACCCATATGGAGTCATGCTGCCTCCTAGTCCTCGAAAGACTAACCACAAAGTCCATTTTAATGGACTCCCACTTCCAAGGCAGAACCTCAATAATCTGAGTCATACCACAAGGCTTAAGATGCTCCGCCTTAACCAGCTGACAATTCAGACTCTCAGCCAAATATTCTGCAATGTCCTTCTTCGTGCCATCCCACCAATAAATTTTTTTAAGATCATGATACATTTTGGTGGAACCTGGATATATGGAATATCTGGAACCATAGGTCTCTTCCATAATCCTGGCCCGTAAATAATCCATATCTAGTAAACACAGCCTGTCCTGGTATCTAAGTATGCCATCCCCTCCCAAAGTAAAAGTCTCATTCATTTATAACAACACCAAGTTCTTCAGCTCCATCTACACAAGATCAAGTTGCTAACCCTTTTTGACTTCAACTACCAAATATGATCCAGAACAAGGATGAACTTAAACAACCTAACTTTTAAAGTTAACCAATCGCACAACAAATAAGGCCAGTCTTTGTACCTCTCTCACCAGCTCCTTCTTCTAATCCTCAACGTGGGTTGTATTGACCATGCTCATCCTATTCAAAGCATCAACTACAACATTAGCCTTATATGGATGGTAGTGCATGTTTATGTCATAATCCTTCAACAGCTCCAACCATCGCTGCTGACGTAGATTTAACTCCCTCTATATGAATACGTACTGGAGACTCTTATGGTCTTTGAACATATCCACATGCACTGCATACAAATAATGCCTCCATTGGTTCAGTGCAAACACCACACCTGCCAACTCTAGGTCATGAGTGGGATAATTCTTCTCATGAACCTTTAGTTGTCTAGAAGCATCAGATATCACCTTACCAGCCTACATGAAAAAACAACCGAAACAGACCCTTGAAGCATTATAATAAACCGTGTAATTCTCACTACACTTAGGTAGATTAAGCACCGGGGCTGAAGTGAGTCTTTCTTTGAGATCCTGGAAACTCTTCTCACACGTCTCCGTCCATTAAAACTTGGCTTTATTTTTAGTCAAAACTGTTAATGGGGAAACAATGGAAGAAAAGCCCTCCACAAATCAGCGATAGTCACCAGCCAATCCCAAAAAGCTTCAAATGTTACTGGGAGTAAGAGGCTTTGGCCAATTCTTAAAAGCTTCAATATTCCTAAGGTCCACCTCTACACCTTGATCGGACACTACATGACCCAGGAAGGTCACTGATCTCAGCCAGAATTCGCAATTGCTGAATTTGGCATACAATTGATGTTGTCTAAGTACCTGCAAGATTAGTCTCAAATGTTGTTCATACTCTTCCTTGGTCTTAGAGTAGATGAGAATGTAATCAAGGGATACTATGATGAAAGAGTCAATATATTTATCGAAAACAATGTTCATGTGATCCTTAAATGTAGCAAGTGCATTCGTGAGACCAAATGACATAAACAAGAAATCATAATTACCATAACGGGTACGAAAGGCTGTCTTTGGGACATATCCATCCCTATCCCTAAGCTGATGATACCCTGAACGAAGATCAATCTTATAGAAAAAACTAGACCCTTGGAGCTGATCGAACAAATCATTTATTCTGGGAATTGGATACTTATTCTATATAGTGACTTTGTTGAGCACCGATAATCGATACACATTCTAAGGGTCCCATCATTCTTCTTTAGAAACAACACTGGAGCGCCCACGAGGATATGCTCGGCTGAATGAAATTTTTATCAGTGAGATCTTTTAACTGCAACTTCAATTCTTTGAGTTCTGCTGGAGCCATCATTTAAGGAGGAATCGAGATTGGTTTAGCATCGGGTTCTAAGTCAATACCAAAGTCAATCTCTCAATGTGGAGGGACTCCAGGAAAATCATTGGGAAACACATCTAAGAGCTCATTCACCATAGGCACTGAGTCTATGGAAGGAATGTAATGATCTAATCATTAACACTCACAAGATGACATAGAAACCCCTTGGACATCATTTATTGGCCTTAATATTTTATATCAAGGGATTAGGACGACTCGAATTGTACCCCTCCCAGACAAACTCTTCTTCATCAGGGAAGTGAAATATCACCACTCTACTACGACTGTCCAAGCAAGCATAACAACTGTGAAGCCAGTTCATGCCAAGAATAATATAAAAATCATACATGGGTAACTCAATCAACTTTTCACACATAGTCTTACAACTTACAACTATAGACCATGCATAACTTCTGGTAGTATTTCAAAAGTAAGGGCATGTAGAGGAGTCACAAAGGAAAACGTAGACCCTAGATCAAGTAATACATAAAGAAAACTTTAGAATACTTGCAACATACCTGTGACCACATCAACGGACTTCTCTTGCTCCTCCCTACCCTTTAGGGCATAGAATCTGTTCCTTTTGGGAGGCTCGGCTGCTGTTATATTCTGTGGGTTAGGCTTAGGCTAAGGATTAACTCCAGCCTGACCTTTGTTCTGTGGACAGTCTCTTACCATGTGTCCACTCTTACCTCAACCGTAGCAGACATTAGTGCCCTGTCTGCCCGCTCCACTGTGAGCTTGGTCACTCTAACACAATTCTTATAAGGATGCTGTATCTCACCTCCATTGCCCTTCTTGGGTTCAGGTATGCTTCCTTTAGGTGTTGTACTCCTCTGAGAGTTAGAATTCCCAGAACTCTGTTGCCCTTTCTTGAACCTAGGCTGCTCACGGAAGCCTAAATTATTTCTATGGCCTCCATTGCTGGGACCTGCTTGATCTTGAGGCCTAGGCCTCCTAACGTTACGAACAACTCTCTTCTTCTTCTTGTCCTCTACCTGCTGGACATGCACCATTAACCTAGAAAGGTCCATATTGTCATAGAGCATCGTAGACTGACACTCCTCCTCCAGGTCATCTCATCCAAGCTTTTTGAAACCAGGGAAGTAGCTTACTTGGATGATTTCTACAAATCTAAGTACTCTCTTGATTCTTGCTATTAAATATTGAGAGAAGTAACATACCTTGATAGCTTAACAAACTCCAGGGAATACTACCTGACCGTCATCGAACCTTGTTTAAGGTGGATGAATTCCTCAATCTTGGCCTCCCTCATCTCTTTGGGGAAGAATCTCTCCAAAAATGCTATCTTGAATAGCTCCCATGTGACTTGAACTCTACCTAAGGCACGACTATCTCTCCACATGTTGCACCAAATCTGTGAACATCCTTGAGTTGGTAGGAAGCCAACTCAGTCTTCTCAATGTTAGTGGCCCCCATAGCCACCAGGATCTTATGCACCTCATCAACAAACTCTTGAGGATCCATTGATATCTTAGCCCCTGTGAATATTGGAGGATTCTTCCTCGTGAAATCTCGCAGTTTGTCAGCCATGTTCCAATTGGTGGGTTCTCCCTCTGAACATCCTGCCGGTTGACATGGGCAGTCATAGCCTTAGCCTGCATTGTGATGCCCTGTGCCATCTGGGCTCGAGATGTCCTCAACTCAGCATCAGTCAACCCTGCTGGAGCATGGGGTGGATTCTGATTACCCCTAGCAACTACTCCTGCCCTCCTCTGACCCTTAGTTCTCCAAGTGTTCATTCTCAGAAAAACCACAAGGATTGATGTTAGACACGCTCATAACACCAAGAACTCAGACATCAGGAAAAGCACGATAAGTTCAGAAGAAGGAAATTTTTTCCGATGCATCATGCAGTGTCTAATCCAAGATAGTGGTGCACTTCACTACCATGACATAGAAACTACTTAATGTGGTTTATGTGAACTTATTATTTATGTAATTTAACTTAGTGCTCTGATAATTAC
The DNA here is from genome assembly GCA_027704785.1 of Solanum chmielewskii. Lineage (NCBI taxonomy): Eukaryota > Viridiplantae > Streptophyta > Magnoliopsida > Solanales > Solanaceae > Solanum > Solanum chmielewskii. The sequence continues at coordinate 14,872,940 of JAKWIX010000327.1, forward strand.
TTTGTTACGACTGGAATCTATACCCAAAACGAGACCGGCGTCGTTGACCTCTCAGAGGTTGCAAAAATGTCTACTTACGTCATCCTTACTTTACATAGTTTAACTTTGTGACGAATGTAATCTAGAACCTAGACGATACCAGCATCGTTGACCTCTCAAAGGTCGCAAACAAGCCTTCTTACGTCATTCTTAAATTACATAGGTTAAGTTTAGCAGAAAATTTGAAACTTTTTATTCTTTAAATACACTTGCTAAACATTCTTAGCATTTCATAATCGTTCATCATCAACCATCTAAAATTTAAGAGATAAGCAACAGAAAGAAATAGTTCATTATGTCTTAATTGTAAATTTCCAAAATGCCACCAATACAAAGTCTAAACCAAATCAGGAAAGAAACGCTAGTGGAACATGCTCCACTATCTCAACCCTAAAACTACGCTAGAATGTAAAAAGTAGCATTCTGGAAAAGCATGAGGACCTACCAAACTCCAGATGAATTCTGACGTCCGAATAGGTGCAACAATGATCCTGTAGATCTATCGCCCACCTGTGCCTGCACCTAAAATAGTATAGATGTACAGGGTTAGTACACACTTGTACTAAGTATGGGTATATGCAAGCACACACCAAGGACATGCATGAGAAAGAATAGCTCTTTCCTAATGACATGATTTTTCGACGTCAAGTGAGTAGACTTGCCAAATTGAGAATAGGAAAGTTAGTGAACTTTCAAAATTGAGTTAGGAAGGTCATGCCATGAGAGTAAAATACATCATTATGAATATCGTATTGCGCACAACACATAACATCTTCATATAACACATATCATAGCACATAACATATAACACGTGGCTTCTTTCATATCATTTATTCATATGCCATGAGACCTTAGAATAATCTACTTGACATTAAGACTTTCCAAAATGAGGGCTCAACATATTGGACCTCAACTAGGGAGTCTTCATTAGCAAACACAGAGTCCGCTTCATCCATTCTTACGTACTTCATTTCATTTCATTCATAGGCCAGTGTGAACACCAGCTATACCTAGGATGTAGTTTAAGAGTTTAATCGGGTTTGCTACGCAATGAACAGGAATAACCTAATGTCATTACCTCAGTCTAGCTCACCGCTTGATTATCATATCCTAACACCTTCGTATCATTCATTTATTTATATACTTCATTTGATGCTGGCCTCATTCATTCATTGGGAACTTTAACTTTAACTAACATAGATCATCTGAGCATCATGAAATCCAGTGTATCACCCACACCAAAAAGAGGTGGAATCACCAGCCAACGTGACCCAAAGCATGCTAGCGTACATGAGAATAGAACCCCTCTAGATCCCTATATTGGCAGTATAGGTTCAAAGACTAGGGGATATGAGGAGACCCATACCCGGCGTGCCTGACAGTCTCATCTCATGAGAATTACGTGAAACTCCACCCTTCCCAAAAAAAGGCATCACCATTCATAGCTAGCCTATCGGTGCTCAATATAAAGTTCCATTAAATTCAACTCATACGTCATTGGAGCTGAATTCTAGTATAAGGAGATCATAGCTCATTAGATGACTTCTCATCTCATCATTATTATTAAGTGTGTTAAACTCAATACTTTCATTGGAATATTCATAGAGACTGGTCTCTTCATTATCTTACACTCTCAATGATGAATACGTATTGGTAACATTTAATTAGGCTGATTTGATATATATCTCATAATATACATAAGCCTCATATCATATTGTCACCATATTCTTCATTATTAGCACATTTTCTTTTCATATTTACTCACCTCTTATTACGTGAATGATTATTTCATCATTTCATAGTTCATCTCTTCATATGCCAATGCACTTGTCCATTTAGTGTATCTTACAGTCATACTTAATCCTCGTAGGGTTCATTATTTCATTACGTACATCTTAGGTTCACTTTCTTTTGAACGTATGTTAGACTTATGTGTCTAATATACAAGCCATGAGGCTTCATTCACAGTTCGTTAAGTGATTCTTACTTTCCTAAGAATATGTAGTATAACACTTATGTATCTAGTATATATGCCAAGATCTTAATTTTTGATGTAAGTAGATGTCATTACTATTTGATACTTTACTCACATATGACTTATATATCAATACGGAAGTTTGGGTAAGGGAACCCATATTTTGAATCACTTGGATATCATTTTTATTTTTCATTTATTTTATTTCTAATATTCATAACATTAGAACTCTAAATTAAATCTCAACATTAACATTGAATGATAGATTTTTTATTTAATTTTACTCTAAATTTAGCCGAAGGGTTGTGGGTTCGAACTCCCAGAACCTCTTTTTACTTTTCATTAAGAATACATTGCTCATTTTCTCCCAAACCAAGAGGTTGTGGGTGCAAACCCCCACCGCCTCTTTGATTTTTCTTTTAAATATCCCTGTGGAGGTTGTGAGGTGGAGGGTTCGAACCCCCATAGCCTCTCTATCTTTATTTTATTTAAATTAGGCGAGCGGCAGTGAGGTTGTGGGATCGAATTCCCACAACATCACTTCATTTCCTAAATAATTTTGCTTCTTCCTTTAGCCTTGAGGTCATGGGTTCGACTCCCACGCCTCACATTTTATTTTTCCTTATTTTCATTTCTTTTGCGCGAACCTGGAGATCGTGGGTTTGAATCCCACGCCTCCCATTTATTTGTTTAGTTAATTTTCTTCTCCTTATCCCTATAGATTGCGAGTTCGATTCCCCTAAGTCCCATTCTTTTTTTTTCTTTGAGGCGAAATCAGTAGCTAGGATCGAATCCCCCAGCTTCCATTTTGTTTTTCTTTGCCTCGCGAAACCAGTAGCTAAGGGGTTCGATTCCCCTTAGCTCCTTCATGTTTTTATTTCTTTATCCGCCATCTCAACATGTGAGATATGGGGTTCAATTCCCATTGACATCACTTACTTAATTATCCCTTTTAAAACCCAAATTTCAACCTTATTATAGAGTACCCAAATCTGGAAAAGTCTTGTCATTATTTAACTCATTTTTAGTCAAATTGTTCATAAGTTTAGTTGGCTAAAAGATGGTTATTTCAATCCACTGTATTAAATAGAAATGAACATCACATTTTACATATATTGCAAACATAAAATACACTAGAAATACATGATTTATACAACCCCAAAATAGTGGCCAAAGCCGCTGCCCACGTGCACACACACACAAACTTTTCGATCACACTTTGAATATCGTTTTCCTAATTTCACTCACATAAAAATGTTCACATTTAATATAAAAACATCATTCATGCCTAAATCTAGAATCACAACATACCCATCCTACGAATTCATTTTGTAGATAAGGATAAGGACATACAAAGGGGAACAACCTTAGTTTTCAAGACATTGAGAATCGTTCGAAGGAAAATAATCTTTGAGAAAGAATTCCACGTGAGAAAACCATACCTTTTGATGTTGTTCAAGTGTGAATCTGTTGCCCTGAAACTCATCCAAACCACGCCCAATTCTCCTCAATGTACACACCACTCGATTAAAAACCTCCCTTTGCCTTGAAGTTTTTGATTACCTTGTTTTTCTCAAAACTTTTCGTGTGTTTTTCAAGTATGAATTGTTAATAAACTGTTCTTGAGCTTGCTTGTTATTCAGAGCGTAAGAGAATGAGATTTGAGAAACGTCAAAAAGAGAGTTGAGAAATATGAGGGAGAGAGTTATTAGGATTAAGAGACTAAATTCAAGAATTAGTCATAATAGGGTTTAATTAAATCGATACCAAAATATGATTTATTTCTAATACGTGAAAGGACCATTTTACCCTTAATGAATAGATTTTACTTGATGATTAAATTATCAATTCCTTGCTCCTAGTGGGGCTCGAACCCGAGTGGTACCCCATTTGCAAAATGGGTCACTGCGGGTCGCCCCAATCCGAATTGCTCTTTGAATTAAGTTTATTTATTTATTAATTTCTCAAGGTAATTACAATATTACCCTTGTCCTGCAAAAGACCATTTTACCCCTGGACCGTCAAAACTTAAAATTTCCTCTTATAAGTCCGGTAAAGTCTCCTTCGATTAAATATTCGTTTTCGCGAGCCTTACTTGGTTGGTTGAAACCTTTCCAAGATCAACTAACTCCCCATGTTAGTTGACTTAGTTGTAGTAAGGGTTCTGAGGTCTAGTGCTATGCGTATTAATCTGTGTGAACCTTTATTTAATCGCAAGCATTCTTGATACCCTAAGTGCTGATCGTATTCATTTTTAGTGTTGTTACACCAATTGGTGCTGATGAAGTTGTGGAATGAGCTCTATCATTTGTACCTCTTCGACCCTGTTTCGCAAAAGGACAATCTCTCAACCTGTGAACAAAGTTACCACACCCAAAGAATCATTCCTTTTTTTGCAAGAAACACACCTAGATTATTCTTACCATACTCTTGACAATTTGGGTAGGTTCTGGTGCCTGAAACATTCTCATGAGATTTAGCGTCCGATTCCCTACCTTTCTGGTCCCGTCGGAACTTGGAGAATGGAGAAATAGGTGATGAAGTTGTATGAGTTGATGACTTTTGCTGAAACTGTGAGTGATTTCCACCACCCAATTTATCCTTATACTTATAGTTTCCTGTATTAGCATTTTTTTATCCTTAGAATGCTCCCTAAGCCTATCCCTGTAAACTTGATAAGCATGATCTATGAGCTTAGAGTTTTTCGAGCAACATCTCATTCTTACACTCTAATTTAACTAAGTAAGATACCTCATATAGAAAGTTGTTCATATTAGCCCTAGAATTGGTAACCATGTGAGGAACATGCCTTGAGTGTTTGGTGAAATTGGGTCTATACTCTTGCATGTCAGGTTACGTTGCCTTAAATTAATGAAGTCCTCAGGTTTTGCCTCCCTCAACTTTATTGAGAATAAAAGTCTTACTAAAGCATTCCTATGTGATAGAAGCTGCATTTGTACCCCTTTTCATTTTCCATTGAGTATACCATATATGAGATATCATTATATGTCACTTGCATCAGTCAAAAAATATCATCTTGACCTCATCTACGATGTTTTGGGGATCCTCACCAATCTACAACCCTAAAATCTTAGGTGTATTCATCCTAACAAAAGTAGGAACTGTCGAATCCCGAAACTACACCTTAGAAGTTAGGGGAAATCTTGGATTGCAACCGGCGTACTTGACCTCTCGGTGGTCTTATACTATCCCTTACATATCATTCATCGTATCAACATAGTCAAAAGTAGTGCGAAATTAAAAATTTTCATATAACATATTTCATATTCTTTAAAAATCTTTCATATAAAGAAATAGGAAATACAAAGTCTCAATCTCATCATCTTAAGACAGAAGAATAGTTGGGACACGGCTGATACTTCAAAATACCAATATAGAAATACTTTGTTTATTACAATACTACAAATTGTAATATAAAAGACATATATGCCCTCGATTAAAATCAGGACATACTTCAACTTCTGTTGAACGATGCTACGTTCAAGTCTTCCTTCCAAAAAGCTCCTCACCTACCAAAAACAATAGAGATAGATAAAAGCATGGGTTAAAACAACAACATGTACTAAGCATGGCATTATGCATAAAAATCATGAAAACGGACATTTATTCGAAATATGCATGTTTTGTTTAAAATAGCATAATATAATCATAAGAACAACATTTATCAATTTAGAAACACATAAGGAAACAATTAAACCAGATATCACATTTTTATGAGTCACTTTCTAGTAACTCGAATCACTAAGATAGTTAAGTCATTTCACTGTACAATGAAGTGCTTCCTTTTCCATTTTAACGCCTCTTAGCATGTAGTCTCCTCACTAAAATCTTTCATAAGACCCACTTAAGCAACACAAATAGAAACCACCCATACAACCTCCCTAAGCATACCTAAATGACCGTGAAGAACACTTATAATAAGTCACACACACACTTCAAGACATCAAACATATCAACACATAGAAAATATGGAATTTCCTCAAAAAAGTCTTATCAAAAGACTTACTTAATTTGATCAAGAAGATAAAGTCCATGATTGACCTCTTCAAGACTACCTAAATAAAACTTAAGACTTCCTATGTTTAGATCATGTCCACATAATAAACATCTTCCCTAACTAAAGTCATTCTTAAGACTCATCTACGTAAGATACGAAGTGACCATTCCCATGCCACCTTCACACCTCAACTAGACAACCCTTCACTATTCTAGATAAGTACTTATTTCACTAACATACTTTCAAACTTAACTTAACTAATTACCTTCATTGTTTCAATTAGGAGACGTTCAACACATAAAAGACATTCAAGTGATGGTCTTTGACAAGACCTAGGGACTCCAACTAACACCTTCAAATTCCATTGTGCAATGCATAGATAGCGTCCCATACCGTAACCTTAACTTCATAGGACTTCTCTAGTACTAGTAAGTATCACACATAATGAGGATAGGAAATAACAAAGATAGACCACGATAGATAGACATGGAATCTGGAGTTCTAACCTACATTGACGAGGGTGTTCTATTTGTCAAGGGTAGAACTAGGACACATCCCACGTAGGCACATGGTCAAGGACTATGAAGGGATTTTATGCATTCTAGTCGCATTCTCAAGTGTAGGTACATTGTAATCTAGTCTCATTCTCAAGTAGAACCACTTTCCTTAAGAGGGTTCCTTATCTAGTTCATATCCCGATCAAATTCACCCTACCAAAGAAGTCTACTAGGGCTACCTTCAATGGCGACTAAGATAGCTCATTATGACTTTCCTAAGGAATAATATAATTCCATTCCAGACAATTAACCTTGATTCCACCATTCCTTTACATGAAGGATACCATTACGACTCTCTACTTAAACATTCATAACATAACCTTTACCACGTACATGACTTTTTTAACATCCTTTAAGGTGTCAAATATGTTTCATTCTTACATGAAAAAGGTTCACTAAGCCAACCTAGTCAATACATATCATAATCTCATAACATTCAAACATATATAAAGTAAGGGACACAAGTTTACCAAACACGACACGACATTTTTTCACTTTATCACATATAGCATATCATTCTTTAAAGCACTAAGGATGACCCTTATCATATTTATGTCACCCTATACGTTAATAAAATGTCATTAATATAACCATTATAGACTCATATAGTAAAGTAGGAACAATCATGCATTCAATTCTAATACTACACATACAAGAACATAGTCATAGTCTAACATGATCTCCTAATATACATCAAACTTCAACACTACTAGCATATAGGTAGATATGATCATACTTCACATAAGCAACTACACAAATAGCCACATTAATTCAAGTAGTGCTGACATGGCCATGATCATCATATTGCATAAAGTAATGCCGACAAAGCCATATCAATTGCAAGTAAAATACATAACACTGCCACCATAAGTGGACCATACAAATCACAATAGAATTGAAGCATAAATAACAATAAAAAGAAGGAATAGGGCTTCTTACCACCACAACATCCTCAACAACTCAACTTGATGCTAAATAATCCAATTCAATAACATAAGGTCCTTACCAATTGCCATGGACATCAATTCAACATAAAAAGTATAATAATAAATGAACTAGGTAAAATAAATGCAAATTAATCAACCTAATACAACCTATATATCAATTAGAATACAATTATTACATCATTAGATAGCCCATTGAAATCTACACCATAATTCATCATCATTAGATCAATATTAAGTAACCCATAACTTTGTCAAAAACTAGGGTTCATTCAATTCATTGGTTTATAGGTAATTTAGGTTAAAATAATCAATACAATATCATTGTAATCCATAATAAAGGTTTAAAATCAATTGATGCAAGAACCCATGGTAGAATAATGAAATTGGACATTTCAACTTTGAAAACATATTGAAAATTTGGGCTCCTTGAAGAAACGAGTTTCAAGGATAAAAATTCATACCTTGATGAAGATAATTCTTCACTTTGATGAAGAATATCCTCTTAATTCGTCACACCAAGATCTTCCTTGACTTTGGACTTCAATGGAATCTTGGGGAATTTCTAAGGAATTTTGGGGTTTTGATTTTTGAAGAATGAAATCTTCTATGTGCTAAACACTTATATACGTGTTTAAAATACCCAAAAGACCCCTTAGGAACAGAAAAAACTTTAATTTGGAGGTGGGTGAAATTACTAGTTAACCCCTAACATGGCAGTGAACTGCACGCGAGATACAGACCATCAACAGTTTGTCAATCGACGAACCGATTGTCCATAAAAAAACCGTCCTATCATTTCGTTAGTTGGATCAGAGACTTGACATGGTTCTTCTCCCTTCAAAGTCTAAGTCCCTACCAATAATACAAATTGATGGGGCGTCGATAGGCCCATAAGCCGTTTATGTCTCCCTCATTTAGTGCTGCCAGTGATAGTATTGACTCCAAGTTTAGGAATAAGTACCCTTGGTTGGTCCTTAGGGATGTTTGCCCGGACGTTTCAAACTCAAACTTCACGACACATGACACACTGCCTGTGTATGCTATAATAACTCAATTAAGGACATTAAAACCTTATGAATCACACATAACCACATAAAACCACATATGAGGCATATAGGTGACTTAGTCGTCGAACGTCTTGGTAACCCAATGACATTTGACTTCAAACGCACCCAAACTATTAGACACTACCTCAACTCTATATATTAGACCTATTTAGGACCTTAGAACATCAAAACCAACATGTTAGGATCTAGTTTACCTTAGTCATTTTCAGGGTTTTCTAGGAACCTTTGCTGCCACTTATCCACCACTAGCATTTGCAATAATTGGTTAGTCATACTCTGAGCAAAAAGCTAAATAGAGTTCCAAAACTCAACATTTGAAACTTCCTCATAGGGACTAGAGGAATTGCTTTAGAATTTTGTGCATTCATATTCTTTTGATAATCTCTACAAGGAGGCATGATCTGAAAGCGCATAAAAAGGATTAGAATGAGGAATTCGATTGTGCGTTGCCAATGATAAGAGTAACAAGAAAATGAAAGTAACCTAAAATACTTTAAAACCTCCCTGTCATTAGATGTGGTACACTTCAAACCTATTAAAATTCCTGTACTTAGTGTTGATTTTTAGACATCTTAGGACACTTAAACACAATGCTCTAATACAAATTTTTTAACGCCCCAAAGAAACCCCAAGGACGCACACACGAAAAATAGCATCACGCATGTGTCACAACCTGAGAGCACCCTCTAGTCGTAACTAGTGTCCTCATCCTCGAAGAGGTATTAGACAAGGCCTTGGCATTAGTCATAGCACCTATCCTTTTATAATAAAAACTTTTACTTTTGAAGTTCATCACCTCTTCATATATGAAAATAGAAACAAACTTCGTCAGAGCATACCATCTAAATATAGAAGTATAGAAATTTTGGACTTAGCTCTAACATCAATAAGGAGCCTAGATATAGGAACTACAACAATGTCTTCCAACGGAAGCTAAGAACTAAAATCTAGAACCTAAGGGTCTTGTCATCGGAAATGAGGACTCGCCACCTCGGAGAAGAAATTGCAAGTATCCAAGAGAAATGTCCTTGAATCCTCAATGACCCTACCTACGTTATTTTGAAAAAGGAAAGAAACTATCGGTTAATACATCACACATATTAAGTATAGCTTCGATGCATAAAAACCACTGAAACGTGCATAAAAGGATAATTTAGTCAAAAAATATTGTTTATCAATTAATCAAATATGCACATAAGTTAAGAGTTATAAACCAACCCAATACAATATCATCCCAACATGTAGACAATCAAAAAAACACATGTGCAATACTAGGATTAGAATCCCCTAACCCTATCCGAAGCTTAGTATCACATTAATCAATCTACTTCATAAATACATTCATAATCTAACATTTCATAATGAGTTGCCATATTCAACAAGATCATGCATAGCCTAGCATACATAAGTCGTAATAAACATAATCACAAAATAACACTACTATAACCATCTTTTAGGTCCCACAAGTGCAAAGTGTTAGAGAAGTCCCATACATCCACATACATGACAAAAGTGCTTTAGCCTACTAGGTCAAGGGATCACATATTGACATGTCATTCATTTATCAAAAAGAGGACTTTGGTCTATCAAATCAAGTCACACATTAATCATGAAACTCATACTGTCATTCAAGCACAATGTAGGGACACTAAGAGTACAACTCTAGATACCCCATCAACATATATAGGAAATCATAGTAGTCAAGCATAGTCACACGTAATCATTTAATGACAACATGCTTGAACCTCACACATACGCATGCAAAACCATCATATTAGGAACTTCCTAGACTTTTATCATAATATACCATCACTTATGGATAAAAAATAATATTAGTATTCCTATAAGATAACATAAGCATTGCAAGAGTACTACACTTCACATCCTCACATTATACTAGATTACACATGTATTTCATCATGACATCTCCCAGCATAATAATATATGTCATAAAATCATCAACATGATCACATTACTTCACATAATCATCTACACATTACATCTTTATGTAAGCCCTAACATGATACTACTACAATTTGTATAATTAATGTGGACAAAGACATGTTCATCGCATAATCAACAAATAAACACCGCCACCATAATTGGACCATACAAATAAATAGCAATTCTACATAATTCTACACAATACATAGAGATGAAGTCAACTTACCACTTTTCCACCATCATTATCAACAATCGTTAGCCATTTAAACAAATTTACTTCATAATTGGGTCTTACCTATAGCCGTCAACACAATTCCAAACAAACAATCCAAAAACATTTAATATGAATATAATCAACATAAGGAAGCCTATAAACAATTGAATCATAATCTATACATAAATAAATATCCCAAAGCAATCTACACATGAATTCACTATTACCAAGCAATAATCAATTCACCCACATTAAACCCAAATATTGTGATTTGAGAAGGTTAAGGGTTGATGGAGATATTCATTGGAAAACATCAATTATATATCAACAATGTCATATCTTTGTGTTTGAAAATGTTTCATAACTTATTAGAAGAATCAAAGAGAATTGAAGAATAAAATCCATTGAAAATCCATCATTGAGCTCCATCTTTTTCTTGAGCTCTCATGGAGGTTTTTGTAGAGAGTTTGGGAGGGAAAGGTTTTTGAATTAGGTATTAGGGTTTTAATTAGAACTAAATTACATTAATACACTTATAATACCCAACTACACCTAAATAAACCGTCATCCTAATTTATAAGCCTTTGGGTAAATTTCCCAAAATTTCCCAAGCCAAAGGGTGCAGCTGGCAGTGTTGCTGGCCCAAGCCACACCCACCAATCGATGGTTCGTCGTTTGGATCACGTTCCATCGATTGGGGCCTCATGGTTTGATTCAGAGGATCATGGACTTGGAGACTTTTAAGATCTGTCGATGCCCCAAGTCAACGATCCGTCATTCAAACAACTGTTCGCCATTTGGAAATGCATGCAGGCTGCCAAGCAACTTCAAGCCTTTAGTTAGGGTGCTCCTCTAGGGGTCCTTGTAAGTCCTAAGTGGAGTTTTACCCCGACTTTAAACCTATAAAAATGCATATCTAGGTCTAAGTAACCTCCTCTATCATATTGCAACACAAAACAAGTCACGAAACCTGCAAAGGCACACTAGAACACATGCAAGAACATAATGGACTAGTCATCAAATGTTTTGATCGTCTTTTGATGTTTGACTTCAAACTCCATAAGTAAGATATAAAAACTCACTTACATGTTAATTAATCTAATTAGAAGCCCTAAATCTCTAGTTAGGCTTTACATAAGCCTATTTCATTATAGGGTTGTTACACGATCTTAACCAAAATTCCCACTTACTATATTTGTCAAAGAGTTGATGTTACTTGAGTACTTGCAATACTATCCTCAAATGATCCACATTCTCATCCTCACTCTCGGAATATACAAAGATATCATCAATAAATATAATTACAAATGATTTAAGATAAATATCAAATACTCTATTCATAAGGTCCATGAAAATCGTCGTGCATTTGTTAGACCAGAAGACATGACTAGGAAGTCATAATGACTATATATTGTTCGTAAAACCATTTTAGGAATGTCAACTCGTCTAAATCAATCTCATAAACTAACTCGCTCCTTGGAATTCATAAAAAAATCACAGATTCAAGAGAGTGGATACTTATTCTTTATAGTTACCTTGTTCAATTGGCGGTAATTAATACCTATTCTTAATGACCTATCTTTCTTATTCTCAAAAAATACTGGAGCACCCCATGAAGATATTCTTGGTTGAATAAAAGCCTTATCTAGAAAATCCTGGAGTTGATCCTTCAATTCCTTCAACTTGGCAGGGCTATCTAATAAGGAGGGATTAAAATAGGTTGTGTATCTGATAATAAATCTGTATCAATGTCAATTTCCTATTCGGGAGGAATCCCGGGAAAGTGATCGGGAAAGATTACCGGAAATTAATTCACTATGGGGACATACTCTAAAGGAGAAATCTAGGAATAAAGATCCTTGACCCTTTCAATATGATAGAAACAACCCTTAGCAATAATAATACAAGCTTTTAGACATAAAACGACCCTACCCCTAGGATTGAGTTTCCCACCTTCCATTCAATAATGGGTTCATTAGGAAATTGAAACTTTATTACCCGAGTTCTCCAATCAATGGAAGCAAAACAAATCAATAGTGAATCCATCCCAAAAATGACATCAAATTTCAACATATCAAGTTCTATTGAATCAACCAATGTGACTCAATTGGACAAAGACATGGAACAACCCCTCTAGACTATTCTAGCAACTATGGAATCACCCAACAGGGTAGTAGCTAAAAAAGATGTGTCTAAGACATTCCAAAGCATATAAAATTTCATAGCTAGTGAAGGAGTTTCTAAAGATATGGCACCGGGATCCAAAAATTCATAAATATTAATGGAAAATAATTGCAACAATTCAAATTTCTGTAGAGCTTTTTTTATCACCTAAGCATTGGAGAGCATAAAAGTGATTCTCCTTATAGGCATCGAAATTTGAAGTTCTTGCTTGTGATTGAGAATATTCCGTTTCTTGAGCCTTCAAGATAGAGAAGTCCCACTAATTATGGCCACTCTTACAACAACTATAGCAATTACCCATGCGAACTAGGCACTGCCCTTCATTTTTTCTACCACACTTTGCAAAATAGGCTTCTTAACATAAGAACAACCACTTTTTCCCTCTTGAAACTTGGGGGTAGACACTTTACCTTTCTTATCCCTTGGAGTGATCGGATGACCTTAGTTGGAGTGGTAGTGTTATAATTAGGGCTCACTTGCAACCTAGTAACCCTAGCAGCTTTAGTGGCTAACACTTGAGTCAAGGTATGAATAGACACCCTTATCTCAACATTAGACGTAGAACCGTATTAAATAGGAACTTGAAAGTTTTTAGGAGCTTGACGGGGAACTGCCTCATTCTCATTCTCCTCTTTGAACCTCTTTAATTTTTCCTTCTTGTATTAGTTACCTATAATCACAAGAAAAGGATTAAATGAAAGGACAAGATAGAGTTAAGATTCTTAGGAATGAATAAGGAATACCATAAGAGTTAAAGTTCCTAAGAATCTCATGGGCTCTCATTCATAAGTGTGGAACGCTTCACACATATGAACAAGAGTCTACTCGACGTGGTATTTTTTACATCAATCTATTTTATCTCGACCTTATGATATGATACATATCTTGTCACTAAGGAGAGCATCCCTTAGTTTTAGTTGGTGTCCTCGTCCTTGAAGTGGTCTAAGAGAAGCCTTAGCATTCATCATATCACGTAGAATAGAATAAAAATGGAGAAAAATCAAAACATTTACTTTGGAAGTTCCACTTCGCTTCATAAATGAAAATAGAAACTAAATTCTCCACAACTACATCTAGACATATATGTATAGAAATTTTGGATTTAGCCCTTGCATCAATAAAGTCTAGAGATAAGGAAATACACCAATGTCTTCAAAACATAAGCAAAGAAATAAAGCTAGAACCTAAGGGTCTTCTTCTTGGACTTGAGAACTCACCAAATCAAAGAGGCAATTTCAATTATCCTTGGTAAAAGTCCTTGATTTGTCAATGGCCCGTATCATTCTTTTTAAAAAGGGAAGAAATATGGTTTAGTACATCACATATACTAAGTATTGGTTCTATGCATAAAAACCGTTGTAATATGCATAAAAGAACATTATAGTCAAAACATGCATTTTATGAATTAATCCAATATAGACATAATTTAAGCATCATAAAACAACCGAACATAATATTATCCAGACATGTAGACTACCCAAGCAACATTTGTGCAATGCAAGGAATAGAATCCCATTACCCTATCCAAAGCTCAGTATCAAATTGAGAAATCTAATTACATACATTCATAAAGAGGCAAAGTTATAAGCTTTGTACAGTGAATAAGTGAATTTCCAAGCAAACCAATGTGGTGGGTATCAATTAAACTACCTGAGGCAGGGTGATAACCAAGGATGGAATAGGGATGAAGGTTGGAAAGATTGTGACCAAGAATGAGGAAACCGAAATACAAATTTGAAGGATGGGGAGAAAGATAGGTATGTGCCTCCCCATGAGCGTCAAAACCCAATGGATTCAAAAGGTGGTTTGTCTGATGTAAAGACCCTTCAGGTCATTTTTTTAATGCCTCCTTCTATCATTTAGAGCATTTCTTTAGCAAACCATGTCACTTATGACTTTCTAGCACTGACAGTTTAGTCACTTAGTTGTTCGTTTGGTTTTTGTGAAACATTCCATATTATTGAGGTATTGAAGCTTGAAAAGTCACTTTTAGTTTGTTCGTTAGGTAAACGACTTCAAAATGGAATTTTGAGAGTTCCATCAGCTTCAGAAGGGCCAAATTAGGCTATTATCATGGTCAACACAAGTATGGAGAACTTTAGAGTGAGTTTTGACCATAAGGCGTTTTAACCTTTGAGATTTGCCTTAAGTTTACTTTGGTAAATATACTCAAAAAATGCATTAGTATAAAAAAAAATCAGCGCGGTTATCCTTTTAATGTTGAATTTTGTGTAGTACAATGTCCCATTTGACTCCCAAGGTTTCTGGACTCATTCTAAGCCCCTTAGTGGATTTTTGTTAAAATTGACCTTTGCAAGTGAGACCCACTTTTATTGAGATGACCTCTGATGGAAATTTTGAGTGTGCCATTAGGTCTGGAATGTTAAATTTAGTAGGTTATCATAGTCCGTATGCACGCACGGGATTCCTAACGAATTCGGGGCACCTCATTGGACACTTTAAAAAGATAGTAAAAGTAAAAATCAGGTGCAACCCTTTTAGCGACAAGAATTTGGCAACCTAACGACTTGATTTTAGAGGGTTTTAACGACCATTTTGGTATTTTTAAAAACCCTTACTCAGGTTCAACCCACCTTTTAAAAGTGTGATATCGTGAGTTATAAAGATCCAATTTAGGAGATTCAAGAATCTATGTTGTGAAGATTTTTTTGGTAAACGCGTTGGTGAGCATGGAAGATGCTTTGGGACCTTTGTTTGAGGTAAATTGTTGTTTTCACCTGTTGTCTTGGCTACTTTTTGAACCCAATTTGTGGGATATTTTTGGGCTTGTTTCTCCATCATTGTATATCGAAATTCGATAATTCCAGTGGATGTTTTTAGTTATTTTTCAAGGAGAACGTCGTGGTGTTGTATGAATTAATTTTAGACTTTCAAATTCTTGTAAATTTACTAATTCAGCAGCTATCCCATTCCTAGTCCTTGAAAAAAATCGAGTTTTTATCGTATGGTGATATTGTGTTGTTTTCAAGCCTGAATTGTGTTCAAATTTGAAACACAAGTTTGGGAGTTGTTTAGGACCTATTTTTGGAGTTAATGCTTGAATTTTCAGCGTGGGTCCCACTTTCCCCATTTTGAACCTAAAATCGATCTGTCTTTGTTTCTTGCGATTTTAATAGCTAAATGATTTTAATAATATACTATCTATAATTTTTTTAAAGTTGCAACGTTTTGAGGCCATTCAAAATGGGAAAACACTAGAGAATTGTTCTTGGAGCACGCATGATTGATTTACAATTAATCTACAATTTACCTCTGTATGATTGAACTCGAACAAGTGAACACATATTGATTATGTTTGGATTTGGGTTGGGTAGTTATTAAATCATGCATATGTGTTTAGAAATAGAGTTTTCGGCCTATTATAGGAATTATTTGATAATTTTGAGCATGCTTTTTGTCATTAATTAACCTTTTTTTCTATGTGGATTACTTTTAGTCTTGATATTGCTTATTTAAAGCATGTTGGGACATAGTTTAGGTTTGACAAGGGCATGTCTTAGAAATGAATGATTTAGAACTAGTAGGACTTAGTTTTACCCTAATGTAGCTTGGTCGGTTTAGATACTTGTATATTAGTGCATCCGATGTGATGTGATAGTTTGGGCCTTATCTAGGTGACAAGCTTTTTATGTAAAAAAATATCCTGACTTCTTCGATGCTAATGGCTTCATGAGTTACGTCTGCGACACTAAGTTTTGCTCTGTAATTCGAAGTTGGTTTTTTATTCGGATCCAAGAACACACATTGATTGTATTAGTCAGGATGGTGTTCCCACGGAAATTTCTGAGTATTGATCGATATAGACTTTTTCAGGAGCTATATTGGCACTTTTGCCAGGCATCTTTATTCAAGACCCAGCCTCGGTCGCATATAAACTTTTTGAGGACCGTCCGGTTTAAGGTCCGGCCTCGATCACCTGCATACATATGTAGAGCATCCGTTCAAGGTCCAGCCTCGATTCACTTGCATACTTATGTAGAGCATCCAATTCATGGCCCGACATCAATCACTAGCATACTGATGTAGAGCATCCAGTTCAAGGTCAGGCCACGATCACGTGCATACTTATGTAAAACATCAAATTCAACGTCCATCATCAATAACCCGCATACTTATGTACAGCTTCTAGTTCAAGGTTTATCCTTGATCACCCGTATACTTATGTAGAGTATCCCGTTAGAGGTCCTATTTTAGTTACTTATACTTGTGATTGGCTACTAAGGTACTTTTGGTGAATGTCCAGTTTGAGGTCCAACCTCCGTTTCAATAGGTATTACTAATTGGGGTTGACATTCAGGTTTTATGTTCTCCGTTCTTAGGTTATTATATTTAGTTCTCTTTAATATAGTTATTTTGTGTACTCATCTGACTTATATAGCTCCGTTCGATTTTTTATTTTAACTTGTTCATGAGTGTATATTCTATGCTTAATGGTCTATTTTTGTTTAGTTACCTTAAATATTTAAACTTGTGCATGTGTTACCCTCGCGTGCATTCAAGTGTTACTTAGACATCCGTTCTTGACATCTAGTTGTGTTATTCCTTTTTTTCATATTGTCTTTACTTTTGAAGTCCATTCGTCCTTTGATGCCTATTGGGTACGTGTTGTTTGGTAATCATGTAATGCTATGCATCCAATTTCTTATGTAGGTTCGAGCATTAGTAGCCAATGTTGATCGAGTTTGAGTAGTCTAATCAAGAGACGGGGGTGTGCACATGATGTTTTTTACCATTTAAGTTTCCATGTGTATATATATAGACTTTTCTTTACTTTTTGATACAGTCCTGTTTATGTGGTCCACTTTTGGGACATGTACTTGTTTTGTTGGTAGCTCGTACTAGTGATTTCCAGATTCTGGGAGGGATCTTTATTTGTATATATGTTTTTGTTTGCTTACTTTTATTTATATTGGTTTGTTAAATTTTGCCTACTCTTGTTTAGTTTCTACCCTCGGACCTATTACTTGTTTTTCTGATTTACGTGTTGGCTTACCTACTTATGGGTTATAGTCGATTCCATCATAACTCAAGAAATTGGGTCGTGAAAAGTTTGTATATGGGCCCCCAGTTCAATGGTATCACTTGTTCAAAGATAATGGCAAGTAGAGTCCTGCACATCGGTGCGGAGACCTCTGTAAATTATCTTCGGAAGGCTACATGACGTTTTTAGATATATTTCCCCTTTTGTTTTACTTTATTCCATTATGTGTCTTATTGGTTCCTTGAAATATCACATGTTTCACTATTTCGCAGGATGGCTCGTACTCATGGTGGCGCGGCCGAGGTGATGCACTTGGCTTGTAGATAGAGCCCTAGATTGGGGTAGACACCAACATATTGATAGAAGTAGGGCCAGAGCACCGGCCCAACATATGGAGGAGGAGCCTTAGGTAGAATACGTATCTCTATAACTAGTGGGGCCGGGGCCAACCCAATCACTACCCGCAACCACTACAACTCCTTATCTTCATGTCCTGCTGACTCAGATACAAGAAGCTATTGGGGAGATGCAACAGTCACAAACATCATCCCCAGCACCATCTATAGCTACCGCTCCAGCGTCGAAGAGTTGGCGTGCTGCAGCAGCATCAGAGGTTTAGCCAACACACCATTTTATGTGACTTCCCTGCAAGACTTAGAGGAAAAGGAAATGCCACAGTGCTAGCATAAGATGCTTGGGGTATTCAAAAGGGTCACACCGCCGATATTCTCAAGGGCGATTGGGGAGGACATCCACTAGTTGTAGTTCCCTTGCGAGGAGCCATTTCATTAATTAGGCCTCTTGAAGTCGAGAGCAAATAACTACACCGTTCATCAGTTCTGTAGGCAAGGAAGGCAGTGGTGATGTACGTATTAAGAGTCTAGGCTATCTAGATTGCCTCCTAAATCTTGTCATGAGTTCGCAGATGCTATCTTGACCCGATTTGTACCATGGAGTATAAGGAATAAACTTTATGACCAGTTTCGCAAATTTGATGAGGGTGCTATGACCATCTCAGAGTACGAGGCAAGGTTCCATGAGTTGTCTCACCACGCTACCATGATCGTACCCATGGAGGAGGTTAGAGTTTTTTTTTGTACGTGGTTTGCGCTACCATCTTAGGGTCGATAGAAATAAATGTATTTAGTTTCAGCTAGCCATTAATTTCTTGATGTTGTTGATCATTCTCGATCCATGGAGCATATTCATCGCGAGGCCAAAGGGGGCAGCGATTAGAGGGAACGATACCGAGGGAGCTAACACAGGTTCCATACTAGAGGGAGTGAATCATCTGATAGGCCCTGTAAGAGATTCCATCAGGGTCAATCTTGTTGGCCTATTCAGGTGGCATAACCTGCATTTGATGGAGGCCCGCATCAGCAGGGTGGTCCTAGTATGAACTAGAGTTTGAGAGTATCAGATTCCCTCCCTTCCTACTGCGATCAGCTTACTATAGGATGTTTAGATTTTTGGTTTTATGATTGTGGTGCTCTTGAATATTGGTCAAGAGAGTGCCCCCGATGAGGACGCATGGCTATTTTACGATCTCTACCTGCACCTAGGCCTGTTTATACAATTTTCTTTCCATCTAGATGTTGTGGTAAGGACTAGACCATCCGGACATTCAATAGGGTGCAAGAGGTTGAGCTCGGGGAGGTAGGTCAAGTTGTTGATCGGTCGCATCAGGCACAGATTCTCAGGGACATTTTTATGCATCTCCACTAACGGTGGCGGCAAAGGCATATTACAATGTCATCACATGTACACTGTAGTATGCCATCAGCCTTCTTTAGTATTATTTAATATTAGGTCAACATTCTAAATATGTATTTGTTTGTTTTTATCCCCCATTGGGTATGAGGTCTTACTCTTTAGCAGAGTCATTTTATATTTTGATCCTAGTGGGTGAGTCCTTAGTACTTGATCGGTTATTGCGATCTTTCTTTATTACTATCCATGGTTATTATACTAGAGTTGATAGTATTATGCTAGCTTTTTAGATATTATGTGATTCTAAGAATGGGTTGGTTATCCCCCTACCATGCGGTCTTCGATTGTTATGCCAAGACCGTTACCTTATCCATGCCATATATTCCTCGGTGTTGTGGCAGGGTGCTTATACTAACACACCAATGGGGATCATCTCTTTTATGTAGGCTAGGCTATTGGTTACTTTTGGGTGTTTAGCTTATTTTTCCTTTGTAAGAGATTTGTGTCGCGAGGGTATTTCACTTGACTGAGTTCTTGTGGTTAGAGAGTATGCAGATGTGTTCACTACAGAACTACCGAACTTACCCCAGAGCAAGACATTGAATTTTCTATAGATTTGGTGCCCGACACCGTCCTATTTATATTTTGAATTACTGGATTGCCCCTACAAAGTTCAAGAAGCTTAGTATTCAGTTAGAGGACTTCTTAGGTAAGGGTTTCATCTTTCCAAGTGTGTCACGTACGGGTTCTCCTATTCTATTTATGAAGGAGAAATAGATTACTAGGGGGATGTGCATTGACTAGAAGAAGCTGAACAAGGTGACATTAAAGAACCGTTACCCCATGCCTCATATTGATGACTTGTTTTATCATCTCAATATGTCCTCGTGTTTCAAATATTTATTTGATTTATGAGTACCATCAGCTGAGGATTAGGGTAGCAGACATCCCCAAGACCGAATTTAGGACACCTTACGGTCACTACCACCCTCATGGACTTAATTACATAAGTGTTGAGGTCATACCTTGATTAATTTGTTATCATTTTCATTGATGACATATTGGTATACATCGGAGATATAGTGAACATAAACAACATTTGAGGGTAGTGCTCTAGACTTTGAGAGATCAGCGACTTTATGCCAATTTCCTGAAGCGCGAGTTTTGGCTTGAGTCTGTAGCATTCATGAGGCACGTGGTGTCCAAGGAGTGTATAAGGGTTAATCCGGAGAAGATTGAGGTTATTCATGGTTGTAACTGGCACACTTTTGTTACTGAGGTTTGTAGAGTCGTAGGGTAAGCGAGTTACTATAGACACTTTATTGAGGGAATTTCTACTGTTACAATCCCTTTGACTCGGTTGACTCTCTGGGATGTTCCCTTTGTGTGTTCATAGGAGTGTGATATGAGTTTTAAGAAGTTCAGTGAGTTACTTACTAATTCTCCTATATTGACTCTTCAAGTTGAGGGCGAGGGCTTCATAGTTTATTGTGACACATTAAACGTTTGATTGGGTTTCGAATTGATGAAGAAGAATCAGGTTAATTCTTGTGTATCAAGGCATCTTAAGTTCCATGAGAGAAACTACCCCACACATGACTTAGAGTTGATGGCAGTACTTTTCCTGCTTAAGATTTGGAGGCACTACTTGTATGTATTTATATGTGAGATCTATACCGATCAACATTGTCTTCAGTACATCATGAGACAAAGGGACCTTAATTCGAGGCAGCGTCTATGTATTGAGTTCTTGAAAGACTATGATCTCTTTATTCTCTACTATTCAGGGAAGGCGAATGTTGTAGAAGACGCCTTGAGCCGCAAGGTGATGAGTATGAGTTGTCTATCCTTCTTATCTTTTGAGGAGAGATCCTTGGCTTTGGATATTCAATTTTTATCCAGTAGCATGGTTTGGTTAGATATCTCAGATTCCAGAGTAATGAATTACACTGCGGAAGCTAATTCATATGAATAATCTAAAATGATGGGGAATATGCATATACTATCTTAATAAATGATAAGTAAGAGTTTGAATACAATTAGAAGTTTAACTCTAACACTATAACTTAATATAAATATGTTTGAAATAAGCCTCTAAACTGACTAGAAGTGTAGGGACATGCCCTTTCTAAATCTAGTGAAACTGGAGCTAAAATTGAAACCAAAGAAAGACAATCATGTCACTCGTTCTAGAAGAATTAGGGCTTACTACTGATGTGATGAATTGAAGATCATGAACAGATCTATGTGGCATCTGGAATCTTATAACACGAACCTACATCAGGAGAAGATGTAGCACAGAGCATATGTAAATTATGGAAAGGTATTGAGCATGTACAATAGAATAAATCTGAACAATAATCATAACTGAATCAAACCATATATCTGAGAAATGATAAGATATAAAAAATTAGAATATACGCAGAAAACATAACTTGAAATATCTACTGCAACGAAAAAGTTTATAACATGTTAAGACTAAGTACTAAATTTTAACTGATAACCTTTTCAATGCGATGGAGTCTAACTAAACTGTGGAGCTACTAATAACCGACAAAAATCACACGAGTTAAATGTGAAGTCCGATGTATACGCCTCATAGAAAGACCTAATATACCCTGCTAGAGGTATAGAGGCATGAGTGGCGTGATCACTAAATGCCTATAGTGGGGACTTACAACCTATGGGGCACATAGTATAGGGACTTTAGGGTGACTAACCCTAGTCCATTCAGCATTAAGTTTCTCCCAATTGATTATGCAATTAACAATTTATGACTAAATTTCTGTAGAACTAGATAGCTCAAGAGTTGTCATGCTATCTAAAAGTGAAATATTAATATGTTGATAATGGAACATTCAAATATAAGGCATGTATACATGAAATATCTAACCTAGCATGTGTAACTCATGAAATAAAAGAACAACATAGCTAGGGTTCTGTCTTTATGGAATGATTTACACAAAACATTTGTAGGATGATTATAATATTATTAGGAACCTCAAAGTAACTAATTCATAATAGTCTACTAAAATTTTAGAAACCCTAACTTTAGATAACATGGAGAGAATCAAGAATCTAACTGAATCATAGGAAATTAATAGGTTAAAGGAACCCACTACTAAAGCCCCACATACTTTATGATGAATTCCACGAACAAATCTTTTGATTTCGCGGCTGAAACTAATGAAAACCTTGGTGCATTTTAGAAATCTTGGCTGGCTCTTTCTCCTCTCTAGTTCTAAGTTTCATCGATTATTTGGATAAATAATTGACTAAAGTAACTTCTAATTAAGTTTCTATTCTCGAACTAACAAAAACAACGTACTTTAAGGTTAAACGACGTAGTTCATGGGTCAAACGCATGACCAAAAGACCAAAAGACCCTTACATAACTATTGTAGGTGTCAACTGACGGACCAGACCCAAGGACCGTGCATCGACCAACGGTCCGTGATGTTCAACCATAGATCACTGCCTAGTATGATGATGTTGGGGTCCGACCAACGGCTCTGGACCACAGACTGTGGTCTAACCTCTTGTCCATAGATCCTGTAGTGGCCTAAATTTTTGCTGATTTTTTTAGTCTTCTGTTGAAAGGGTTGTAGGTGATGCACCATGGACATGCAGAACAGACCTTGGGTCACCCAGCGGTCATGGATGGTGCCCGTCGGTGCTAGTTGCAACTCTTGAAATATGCAAATTTGGTAGTTTTAGCATGCGGGTATTACACTGGATCACAAATCCTGGCGTGATCTATGGTTAGTAGGTCTCGTATGGGCTGACCCTTATCTGATTATCGAGGGATTGTGGGATGAGGGTTGTAGGTGGTGAACCATGGACCACAAGAGTGGATCGTGGGTCTCCCTATGGTCCATGAGTGGCAAACGTGTGTTGCACTTGCAGCTTCTGATAAATTTGCATTTTGGTAGTAGAGTATTACACTATTAATCCTAAATTGTACTAAAAAATTTAATGTATTGACTTAACAACATCATTAAAAGAAAAAATAAACATGATTGAAAATCCTAACAGTTCTTTTGAATTTTTAAAAAGTCATTTATTTGGATCATGAGAAAACATTTGAAATAAATCTTCATTGTTCAGTTGGTTGACCGCCTAATTTTTTTTTCTTTTGTTGGTGAACGTCGAATTATTAAAACAAATTGATAAATGATGTGTCGATTTATTAAACTCGACAAGTAAAAAACAACATCTTTTTTCTAAACTGTGTTTAGCTATATCAACTGATCATTTTAGCTCTCCATAAGCCAAAAGTTCTATGTTTTCTTAATTAAGGAAATGTTCCACTGCCTCTATTCATATTCCCATAAAGTGGTGTGACTTGGACAAATAATCTTACTTGATCCTATTTCTGGAAATTGAGAACAGAAGTTCTAATATTAAATTTCTCTAAAGTGAATGAAACATAATAAAATAATATATTCTAATTCGAACACCAGTGAATTTGATTCTGAGTTATACTATTTTCGTAGAGATAACTTGTCGTCAGATTATTGAACCCTTTTCTCTTTTTTCACTCACACAAATATTATGGTTTCATTGGGCAGGAACTCCAGAAGACTTAACATCTCTAGGAATCTCCAAAAATATCTTTCCTTTTGTACCTTATTTGTGCATAAAGTTAGACGTCGTCAAGACATACTTCAAAGACTGAATGTCCGCAGTTTTCTAAAATAACATATGAAGAAAACGCGGCCATAAATTAAATGATGACATCAAAATTGAATATACATGAAATTTTTTTCTAGCCAATTGTTACATTACATGTATGTTTACATAAACAACAAGCTAAGTAGATCATTCAAATAATGAAAAAACTTGGGCTCTTTCTGTTTGAGCAAAAATTTATAATGTATAAATCACAAAAACTAAGAAAAAACTTTTAGCGGTAATAAATAAACACATTAATAAAGAGTGATAATATCTTTAACGAAATTAGTTAAGTGTTATTAAATTCAATGTCACCAAAGTATTAAGGGACATATGCAAAAAGCGTTAATTGCCTCTAAAAATGCATATTTACTGGTAGTTCTTAATTAATTGACGCGAAAGCTATATTTTGATATAGTGAATGTACAAGTATGGTTTAGTGACATAGTAGTTTTTTACTTGTTCTGTTTTCTGTTATATGCCTGACCGGAGGTTAAGGAGCAAAGACGAAAAACAAAAATCCAACTGATAAAGGATTCTACTTTAATAATTTTAATTATGTTATTATTTTGCACAAATAGAAAACTCAACAAGCACATTCCACACTGTATTTGTTACCTCTCATCAGCAGGGTAACTTTGCGTCCAACGTTTAGGTAGATCAGAAGATATCATGTAGCACCTTTTCTTCTGGATAAGATTTAGAACTTTCAATGCACTAGATTTAGATGTAATGATCAAGAGAACAGCTTTATGAAAATCATTGTCAAAAAATATGGCATTATAGTTAATAATAGCATTCGACGGATTAAAGGAACCTGTTATACCCGAAAACTACTTGATCTAACTAGGTGCAGACATGTCAAGGACTTGGGCATTGGTCTTGACATGGATGAGGGCAAAACAGTGCAACTGAAGTTCAATGTGCTTGGGTGTAGGCAAGGCAGCTTGAATGTGCATGGCTTACATGCAGGCTAAGGGTATTGGCAAGACAACATGTTGACTTGATAAGGCAAGGCTGTGAAGACTTGACAATGCAAAGAACAAAGGCAGTTTATCCGAATTGGTGAAATAAAACTAAGTGTTGGAAGACAGCTAAAATATTCTAAGTGTTGGAAGCTGGCAGAAATATTCTAAGTGTTGGAATGAAGCCTGAAATATTTTAAGTGTTAGAATATTAGTATTTCCTTTAGATAAGAATATAATTTGAATTAGATTCTATCTGTTAGAAATATAGCTGTTGGAAAGTTAGTTTTGAACCTTGTGGTGACAAGTGTCGGACAGGTGTCATTTGTAACCGCCGCATGTAACTGCCATTGTGCAGAAATTTTGCGTAAAGGTGGAAATTCGTCTAAGGCTTAGACAAAGTGTTTTTTTATCCTTAGACTAATTCGTGAAGCCTTCCTTTGTATTAATTAAAGATTAATAAAGGTTGGGACATGTTTCTGTAAATTCTGCTTGCTGTTTCGCTTTGCTGTTTAAGTATTTCTATACTTAGTCAATTTCGTGGGTGTAAGTAGGCTGAGTGTTACAGACGTTTGTAAGACTGCCTAGAGTGGTGTGCGATAAAAATAAATTGACTCTCTTTCAATTGGTATCAGAGCATGGTTAAACGATGGTGAAGAACACAGAACTTTGAGAACTAGCACAAAAAATTGAATCCTTCGTTGGGTTTACTGAGGACATTTTGGGAGACCCTACGTTTGTGGATTTATTTACTCAAATTATTGATTTGAGACTTGACGCTGAGAATGTTCAGGGGGAGATTGGTGGATATCGACAAAATGGTGATAATCATATCACCCAAATCTTTGATTTTCGTACAACAACTACACAAAAACTTGAGGGACTGTAGAAGGAAAATGAGAACCTTCGTGCAGAGCTCGTTGTGTTGTGTCGGGTTGTGGCTACATTGAGTTCAAGTCGTGTTGAATCATTTAAGGTTAAAATTTCGGAACCCAAGGCCTTTAGTGGCGCAAGAAGTGCTAAGGAATTGGAAAATTTCATTTGGGACATGGAACAGTATTTGACTGCTGCAAGGGTGCCTGACGCAGAAAAATTATATATTACCACAATGTACTTGGCGGGTGATGCTAAACATTGGTGGAGGACTCGAAATGCAGATGATGTGAATGTTAGCCGTCCTAGAATTGATAGATGGGAGAAGTTGATAAATGCAATGCGTGATCAATTTCTTCCTAGCAACGCATCTTGACTTGCAAGGGATAAATTGAAAAGGCTAAGGCAGACGGGTTCGGTGAGGGAATACATCAAAGAATTTACCTCTGTGATGTTAGACATTCAGAATATGTCTGATGATGATAAATTACACAATTTCATTTTGGGCATGCAAGGCTGGGCTCAAAACGAACTCAGGAGGCAGAATGTTAAAGATCTGCATAGGGCAATTGCTGCTGCAGATTCATTTGTTGATTTTCGGACGACTCGTCCTTTAACAGATATCCCCTGTACTTCAAAAACAAAAAAAAAAGAATGTCAAGAAAGGGAAATGGAAAAAGGATAGTCGTAAGGACAATACAAATGACAAAGGAAAGGCACAGATGAAGGATGGGAAAGACAGACCGAAGAATAAAGATGGTAATTCTAAGGTCTGTTGGACTTGTGGTGGTCCTCATTTGTTCAAATCTTGTCCGAACCGGGAAAAAGTGAATGCTTTGCTTTCTAGTAATATAAAGGGAGGAGGATGAAGAAATCCTGGCTGCAATGGCAAACCCATTGGGATTATTCTTCAATCACATTACAGGGATTAATAATGTAGGAGAAATCTCTGGCACTTCGAATCCTCATGCTCCCTAAATTCATATAGAAATGAAAGTGAAAGAACAACGTGTGATGGCAATGGTTGATACAGGGGCTGCTCGTACGTTTGTTGATGTGAAAATTGCTACAAAATTGGGGCTTAAGTTGTCTAAAAGCCCTTCCTACGTCAAAACAGTAAATGCTAAGGCACAAGCCATTGTGGGCATTGCTTATGGTGTGTCTATGTCGACTGGAAGTTGGGTGGGAAAACATAACTTGATGGTGATGACGCTTAGTGACTTTGAAATCATACTTGGGATTGATTTCCTAAGAAAATTCCAGTTTGTTCCGTTTCCTCACTTAGATGGAGTGATGGTCATGAATGGAAGCAATGCTGGATTTCTCAAAGGTGTTCATCTATTTGGGAACATTAATAAAGTTGTAAAGAAGAAATACAAGAGAATGATGTTGTCTGCTATGTCAATCGACAAAGGGCTGAAGAAGGGTGATGACACTATACTTGCTGCCTTAATCGAAGTGAAACCTGATGTGAAGATGGACGTGCCTGATTGTGTTGCTGAATTGCTTAAACAGTATGCTGATGTTATACTGCCTGAATTACCAAAGAAATTACCACCAAGGAGGAATATTGATCACAACATTATGTTGCTACCTGGTACGGTTGCTCCTGCACAGGCTCCTTATCGTATGGCTCTTAAGGAATTGGTTGAATTACGCAAAAAATTGAATGAGTTGTTGAATGCTGGACTGATTCAGCCATCTAAGGCCCCGTTTGGTTCTCCTGTTTTATTTCAAAGGAAACAGGATGGGACGATGTGAATGTGTGTAGATTACCGGGGCGCTGAACAAGGCAACTATAAAGAACAAGTATCCGGTTCCGTTGGTGCAACATTTCATGGACAGATTGAGCAAGGCATGCTGGTTTACAAAACTTGATCTTAGGGCAGGTTATTGGCAGGTTAGGATAGCAGAGGGTGATGAACCAAAAACAACATGTGTAACTAGATATGGTTCATATGAATTCCGTGTAATGCCATTTGGGCTGACTGATGCCCCGGCAACGTTTTGCAACTTAATGAATAATGTACTTTTTGACTATCTCGATTACTTTGTTGTTGTATATCTATATGATATTGTCACTTTTAGTCGAACATTGGAGGTACATGTTAATAACCTAAGTTTTGTTTTGTCTCAATTGAGAAAATACACACTTTATGTCAAGATCGAAAAGTGTGAGTTTGCTCAACAAGAGATAAAGTTCTTGGGGCATCTTGTAAATAAAAACCAAGTTCGAATGGATCCTAAGAAAGTTCAAGCCATTGTTGATTGGCAGGCATCTCGTCATGTGAAGGATTTGATGTCGTTTCTTTGCTTGGCTAACTATTATAGAAAGTTTATTGCTAGTTACTCAAAAAAGGCAGCGGCTTTGACAAATTTTTTGAAGAAAGATACAAAGTGGGTTTGGTCTGAACGTTGTGATGAAGCATTTAAAAATTGAAGAATGTTATTGCATCCGAACCTATACTAAAATTGCCTGATTTTGAGTTACCATTTGAAGTACACACTGATGCGTCTGACAAGGCAGTTAGTGGCGTATTAGTGCAAGGAGGTCATCCAGTGGCCTTTGAAAGTAGAAAATTGAATGATGCTTTACAAAGATACTCAATACATGAAAAGAAATGGTTGCGGTAGTACACTGTTTGCATGTTTTGAGAGTTTATCTCTTGGGTACTCGATTTGTAGTAAGAACTGATAATGTGGCAAATACATTTTTCAAAACACAGAAAAAGTTGAGTCCTAAACAAGAATGGTGGCAAGAATTCCTGGTAGAATATGATTTCATGTGGGAACATAAACCAGGAAAACACAACCAGGTTGCTGATGTGTTGAGTAGAAAAGAAGTGTTTGTTGCATTATATTCAATTTCAAAACTGGAAACTGATTGCTATGATAGAATCAGATTGTGTGCTGCAAATGATTCATTGTATGTTTAATGGATGGGTCAAGTGTAAGATGGCACAATGAGACGGTATTGGATCGAGGATGATCTGCTCTATTTAAAAGAGGGGAGAATCGTTGTACAAAATCTGGGCGGGCTGCACAAAGACTTAATGATAGAAGAGCATGACTCTGCTTGGGCTGGACATGCCGGTGTTGAAAGGATGTTAGCCTTACTGTCTCGTGTTTATTTTTGGCCGAAAATGGAAGACGATATAGAGGCGTACGTCAAGACTTGTCGTGGTTGTCAAGTGGACAAGACTGAACGTAAGAAGGAAGCACGGTTGCTGCAACCTTTCCTGTTCCTGAAAGTCCATGGCTATTAGTAAGCATGGATTTCATTTTTGGATTCCCTAAAGTAGATGGCAAAGCATCTATCATGGTGGTAGTTGACAGGTTTTCAAAATATTCTGTTTTCATTGCTGCTCCTGAATTATGCTCATCTGAAGATGTTGCTGATTTGTTCTACAAACATGTGGTTAAGTATTTTGTTGTTCCGGCTGACATTGTGAGTCATAGAGATACAAGGTTCACTGATAGATTTTTGACAGCATTGTTTAATATGATGGGAACCGAATTAAAATTTTCTACTTCAAATCATCCACAAACAGATGGACAGACAAAAAGAATTAGTCACTTGTTGGAAGAATACTTGAAGGACTATGTGACAGAAAGTCAACGGAATTGGGTGACATTGCTGGACACTGCGCAGTTTTGCTATAATCTGCACAAGTCCTCTGCAACAGAAATGAGCCCCTTTGAAATCGTTTTAGGCAGGCAGCCTATGACGCCACTAGATGTTGCCAAATCTAAAAATCAGGGAAAATGTCCAACAGCATATAGGGTTGCAAGGGACAGACTTGAAATGTTATCTGAGGCACAAGATAGCTTGCACAAGGCTCAGCAGCTCATGAAGAAGTATGCTGATCAACATCGTAGCTCAGTTGAGTTTATTGTAGGTGACAAGGTGTTGCTGAAACTTACCCCACAAATCTGGAAACAGATTGTAAGTAACACCAGACATCGGGGTTTGATTCCTAAGTATGATGGTCCATTCGAAGTGGTGAAACAAGTGGGCGAAGTTGCTTATAGGTTGAAACCGCCAGAAAGGTTGA
Organism: Solanum chmielewskii; assembly: GCA_027704785.1. NCBI lineage: Eukaryota > Viridiplantae > Streptophyta > Magnoliopsida > Solanales > Solanaceae > Solanum > Solanum chmielewskii. The sequence continues at coordinate 14,903,164 of JAKWIX010000327.1, forward strand.
AAATCCATCCCACTTTCCATGTGATTTTCTTGAAACCTTACTTTGCAGATGCAGATGATCTGGATAGAAACAGGTCAAAGAGGGCTCCTCCATCAGTACCTACATAATATGATGCTAAAATTGAGAAGATCCTTGATCACCGGATTTTGGGCACAAGTAAGAAAAATACTAAGACAGAATTCTTGGTTCATTGGAAAGGAAGGAGCGAACCAGATGCAGTTTGGGAGAAGGCAAAAGACTTATGGCAGTTTGAGGCTCAAATCGAGGACTACCTTAAAACAGTCTCGATGAGGACATCGAGTTCAAGTGGTGCGGGTGGTCTGTTACACCCGCAAACTACTTGATCTAACTACGTGCAGACAAGTCAGGGACTTGGGCATTAGTCTTGACATGGATGAGGGCAAAACATTGCAACACAAGTTCAAGGTGCTTGGGTGTTCGCAAGGCAGCTTGAATGTGCATGGCTTACGTGCGGGCAAAGGGTATTGGCAAGACAACATGTTGACTTGATAAGGCAAGGCTGTGAAGACTTGACAACGCCAAGAACAAAGGAAGTTCACCCGAATTGGTAAAATAAAACTAAGTGTTGGAAGACATTTAAAATATTCAAAGTGTGGGAAGCTGGCAGAAAAATTCTAAGCGTTGGAATGAAGCCTGAAATATTCTAAGTGATAGAATATTAGTATTTCGTGTAGATAACAATGTAATTTGAATTAGATTCTATCTATTAGAAATATAGTTGTTGGAAAATTAGTTTTGAACCCTGTGGTGACAAGGGTCGAACATGTGTCATTTGTAACCGCCGCGTGTAAGTGCCATGGTGCAGAAATTTTGTTTAAAGGTGGAAATTCGTCTAAGGCTTAGATAGAGTGTTTTTAGCCTTAGGCTAATTCGTGAAGCCTTCCTTGATATTAATTACAGATTAATAAAGGTTGGGACAGGTTCCTGTAAATTCTGCTTGCTATTTGGCTTTTCTGTTTAAGTATTTCTATGCTTAGTCAATTTCGTGGGTGTAAGTAGGCTGAGTGTTACAGACGTTTGTAAGACTTCCTAGAGTGGTGTGCGATAAAAATAAATCGACTCTCTTTTAGAACCCTATATAACATTAGATATAGAGTAGGGTATGAACTTCCATAAGATTTGTTAATAATAGAAAATTGGTAATATTGCAGGTTAGTTGAACCAAGTGTTTTCTAGTATTTGTGGACAACGGGAAGCACTGAAATTGACAAAACTCACAATCCACAAGAGAACCACATTTGTTGACACTGAATTATCTTGCACAAATACATATAGACAAGTCAAAGTGACAGATCAAGTTAATGCAAACAATTAAACAAATCTCTACATTCTCTACACCAAAGAGTCTTGGCAAAGCTAACCTTTTGAGCTTGGTGACTTCCTCGAAGGAAGCATTCAACTGAATGAGGCAAATAGTAGGTTTATATCCATGTCAGGATCAATGGATATACTTGTAAAGCTAATTCCTACTTTGAAAACTTTTTTTTTCGATCTTTCAGAGCCTGAAAATGCTCCGGACGATAAAAATATCTATCTTTAAAGGTGCCTAAACCTGTAACTTTTTTCCCTGCATGTCAGCCCCCTTATCCCCAGCATTTCGCCAATCTACAGGAGCATATGGTAAACCTTCATCGAAGTCATACTCAGAAACATGATAAATTTGAAGCCCAATTACATTGATTCTAGATGCAATCCGTTTATATTCAACAAGTACACGACTCTCCTCAACCTCCTTATTGGCTGACATTTAGTTGGATACCTTTAACTCTGTTAGTGAAGTCTGAAACTCTGGGAAAATAATGAAACTTCATGTTATGAAAGTCCATATCAGAAATCAAACCACTTTTCTCTATAAAAGAACTATTGGAGAAAAAAGTAGTTGAAGTACAACATGACTGTTAATTTATAAACCATAAAAAAGCTTACACTTCAGATGAACATAAATATAAGACCTTTCAACATGAAGTACAAAAAAACTCTCCTCCCAAAGAAATAAGAAAAACAAAAAAGAAATATCAATCAATCTCAATCTCATTAACTTATGTATAACTTTCGAAACCATTTCTTTAGAAGTCAAATTCCTCGGAGGAAATAAAGTTACCGAATATTAGTCGTGCACATTAGCATTTGAGACTCTATAAAAAACTTTACAAAACATTTTTGGTTTCCTCCAAGAAATTTTAATATTTGAAAAGAATCAGCGTACCTATATATTTTACTTAACTCATTATTATTTATAGGAGACATTCTAATTTAGAATAAGTAATGACAGTTACTACTATTATAATGTGGCGGAACTACTTATTGACAATGTTGTCAACTGTTTTCCCTTTTGCTGAAGAAATTATGTTATGCAACGAAGGAAAACCTAATCTTCCTAGTTATATGAATATTATTGAATCCCCTTGACATAAGAGAAGATATCTCCAATAAAACTCTAACTATTCATGTCTATCATAAGCTTGCCTCAAAATATTACGGTCGTGTTGAAGTCTTGAAGAACATCGGATTGGTTGCTTATCAACTTTTTCTATCTATAAGTTGCAAGCTTCATTATGTGTTTCATGTATCACTTTTAAGTCATTCAAGGGTTAGGTACCATCAACTCTCTTTCTCCTCCACTAGTTAAAGAAGAACGTATTGTTCCCTCCTTTTATATGTTTTCTGATCAAGTTTTCATCGTAGTAATTGGGAAATTCTAGTTTAGTGATATGGCCTATCAATTTGGGTCTCTAATTGAGAGACACTGCATCATTTTAAATCGTTCTTTCCACACTTTACGCTTGGGTATTGATGCGTTTGTGAGGAAACAATATTACAGACACCAGAATGATAACTATTTCTAAACTATTGTTTTAGTCTAATAGAACTTTCTGAATGGATTAAATTTCATATCATCATAGTTTTATAGAACTTTGTTTTTTCTAATTTATTAGCACTCTTTCTATTATAAGCCTCTATTTAAGAGTGTTTACATTCTTAATGAAATAAGTTTTATTTCATCAAGTTTTAGAGATTCACAACTTTTTCAAACAAATCCACAAATTTGCAGTTACAAGAATAATATGCAATTTTCAGTAATTATAGGCAAATCGAGGGAAAACGGACAAATATAATAAAATAGTAATTTTATTATACATTCACTGTTTGAATATAATTAGTTCAATCAAAGTAATGTTATTGCATCACTCTTTGAATATAATTAATTCAAGGAGAAATGGACAAAATACTCCCCCACCCAAAATATCGTAAATAGGATACAAATACGCTCTGTCATACTTTTGGGACATTGGTTCCCCTACCGTTACAAAATTAGAGTATATATTTCCTTTATACTAACGATATCAACATCTCATAATCTTATCCACCGACGCGACAATTATTAAATATTCAATCGACTAATAATATTGTGTCACGGGTCCCTGTTTAGTCATCTGATAGAGTGAAGGACATAATAAAGAGTGGAGGGAACATATGCTCTAGTTTTTGGATGAAAGAGTCACCAATGTCCCAAAAGTATGACTGAAAATTTTTGCATACAATTTACAATAATTTTAGGGTATATTCATATATCATATATTGTGAAAGCGGAACAAAAAAAGTTGAATATTGATGTATCCAAATAACCCAAAAAGGATGAGTTACTCCAATAATACCATTAAAAAAATTTGTTCATTTATAAATCTATAAATTAATCTTGTGAGCACGGAAAATGACATTTTAGACCTTGCGTTAATTGCTCCAATCTAATTTGGAAAAAGACTGAACAATGAATCAAACTTTTTGTAAAAGCTTATATGTATCATCCGTTAAAAGTTTGGGTAGTCTGTGCCTATAACAGAAAAGACTCATCCATGTCATATTTTAACTTCGGTTTTGCAAAACCATTTTTACACTACAAACAAGGTTTAACATTTTTCAATTGAAGTTTCTGAATCGAATGTACACTTTTTGCTTCTTCTTTCTGAACAACTAATATTGATTACACCAAATTTCAAAACTCTTAATAAGGAAGTTATTCAATGCCATAATCTGCTCGGGACCAATGATAAGTTGGATAACAAATAATTCCTCTTCCATACTCTTCAAGGCTCTCTAATTTTATTTTCTTGTACAACACTCAAGCTGATTATTTTATGGTAATATTGCAGTTAAGTTGCACCAAGTGTTTTCTAGTATTTGTGGACAACGGGAAGCACTAAAATAGATGAAACTCACAATGCACGAGAGAACTACACTTTTACACACTGAAATATTTTGCACAAATTCATATACAAAAGTTAAAGTGACAGATATACATAAAGAAGACAATGAGAAGGCAGAGAAGTTACAATTTTAGTTAATGTGGACTCCTTTTCTAAGCTGATATCAATATAAAATTGGGCATTACAATAATTGAAAACCACAAGTAGAAAAAAGATAGAATCATAAGGAAATAAAGTACAATTCATCAATTAGCAATATATTTGCCTTGACTAATTCAATACGATGCAACAACTATATTCCACTCCTTTTTTTAGTCACGCAAAACACAAATGCCAACATTCAAAATCATTTGTATGTCAACATGAGAAGCAACAAATATTACGAAGCATGGTCTCCCAATAGGATTTTCTGCTGTTAAACTGCTACAAATTCTATTAAAAGCCATACAAGCAATGGTTTTTATAGGAGGGAGAATCAGCAAGTCATGGCTACATTTACTTCCTTAAAGATGTATCCCTCTCTTTCATATATGAGTTAAAATTTGGTTTCATGTAGAATAAAAAGGTAGGGTCAGTGCTTTTTCTTGTTAATGCAAACAATAAAACAAACCTCTACATGCTATACACCAAAGAGTCTTGTCAAAGATAACCTTTTGAGCTTGGCGACTGCCTCGAAGGAAACATTAAACTGGATGAGGCAAAGAATTGGTTTATATCCATGTCAGGATTACATGAGATACTTTTAAAGATAAATCCTACTTTTAAAAGCATTTTTCTTTCGATCTTTCAGAGCCTGAAAGCGCTTTGGACGATACACATATGTATCTTTAAAGGTGCCTAAACCTGTAACTTTTTTCCCTGCATGTCAGCCCCTTTATCACGAGCATTTGGCCAATCTACAGGAGCATATGGTAAACCTTCATCAAAGTGATACTCAAAAAACTGGATAAATTTGAAGCCCAATTTCCTTGATTGAAGATGCACCCCAATTATATTCAACAAGTACACGACTCTCCTAAACCTCCTCCTTGGCTGACATTTAGTTGGATACATTTATCTATGTTAGTAAAGCCTGAAACTATGGAAAAATATTGAAACTTCATATTAAGAAAGTCCATAACAGAAATCAAACCACTATTCTATATAAAATAACAATTGGAGAAAAAAGCAGTTGAAGTACAACAAGACTGTTAATTTATCAACCTAAAGAAGCTTATGCTTTAGATGAAGATAAATATAAGACCTTTCAATATGAAGAACAATAAAACACTCCTCCCAAAGAAATAAGAAAAACAAAAAAGAAATATCAATCAATCTCAATATCATTAACTTATGTATAACTTTCGAAACCATTTCTTTAGAATTCAAATTCCTCGGAGGAAAAAAAGTTACAGAATATTTGTCGTGCACATTAGCATTTGAGACTCTGTCAAAAACTATACAACACATATTTGGTTTCCTCCAGTAATGTTATTATTTGAAAAGAATCAGCTTACGTATGTATTTTACTTAACTCATTATTATTTATAAGAGACATTCTGATTTAGAATAGGTAATTAACTGTTTGTACTATTATAAAGTTGCGGAACTACACATTGACAATGTTGTTAACTGTTTCCCCTTTGCTGAAAATATTATGTTGTGCAATTAAGGAAAACTTAATCTTCCTTGTTATATGAATATTGTTGAATCCCCTTGACATAAGAGAAGATATCTCAAAAAAACTCTAACTAGTCATGTCTATCATAATCTTGCCCCAAAATATTATGGTCGTGTTGAAGTGTTGAAGAACTTCGGGTAAGTTGCTTATCACCTTTGTGTACCTGAAGGTTGCAAGCTTCATGATGTGTTTCATGTATCACTTTTAAGTCATTCAAGGGTGAGATACCTGCAACTCTCTTTCTCCTAAACTAGTTAAAGAAGAACGTGTTGTTCCCATGCTTTTATATGTGTTCTGAAGGTTTTAATCGTAGTATTAGGAAATTCTAGTTTAGTGATATGGCCTATAAATCTGGGTCTCTAATTGAGAGACACTACATCATTTTAAATCTTTCTTTCCACACTTTAAGCTTGGGAATTGATGCGTTTGTGAGGAAACAATATTACAGATACAAAAATGATTAATATTTCTAAATTATTGTTTTAGTCTAATAGAAATTTCTGAATGGATTAGAATTCTTATCATTATAGTTCTATAGGACATTTTTATTTCTAATTTATTAGGAGTCTTTCTATTATAAGTCTATATTTAAGAGAGTTTATATTCTTAATGAAATAAGTTTGATTTTATCAAGTTTCAGAGATTCACAACTTTTTCAAACAAATCCACAGATTTGCAATTACAGGAATAATATGCAATTTTCAGCTATTATAGGCAAATCGAGGGAAAACAGAAAAATAAAATCAAATAGTAATTTTATTATACATTCATTGTTTGAATATAATTAATTCAATCAAGCTAATGTTATTACATCACTCTTTGAATATAATTAATTCAAGGAAAAAAGGATAAAATACTCCCTCCACCCAAAATATCGTAAATAGGATACAAATACCCTCCGTCATACTTTTGGGACATCGGTGCCCTACCGTTAGAAAATTAGAGTATATGTTTTTTTTATACTAACAACATTAACAATTCATAATCTTATCCACCGACCCGACAATTATTAATTATAAGATCGACTAATAAGATTGTGTCACTTGTTCCTATTTAGGCATCTGATAGAGTGAAGGACATAATTACTAGTGGGGGAAACATATGCTCTAGTTTTTGGATGACAGATTGACCAATGTCCCAAAAAGTATGGAAAAAAAATTCTACATACCATTTACGATAATTTAAGGGTATATTGATATATCGTATATTGTGAAAGTGGAACAAAAAAAGTTGAATATTGATGTATCCAAATAACCCAAAAAATATGAGTTACTCCAATAATACCATTAAAAAAATTGTTCATTTATAACTCTCTAAATAAATTGTGTCAGCAGGGAAAATGACATTTTAGACCTTGTTTTAATTGCTACAATCTAATTTGAAAAAAGACTCAAATATGAATCAAACTTTTAGTAAAAGCTTATTTGTATCATCCGTTAAAAGTTTGGGTCATCCCACCAAAAATTTTAAGGATTGGGTTCAGCATAATTTGAATTGTCTTTAATCTCAACAGTTTATGTCTAGAGATGTATTTAAATTACGCTCAATTTAATTTTCAGTTTCAATACATTTTAAAACTATTTATTTTCATTGACGTAATGTATGTTCATTTACTGAATATATGAATTACTATCTACGTGATATCTTTCAAGATTTATCTATACATTTGTAAAAAAATGAATTAAAAAAAAATCATGAGTTGAAATTCAATTATGGTTATAAACTTAAGTAAGAATATATTAAGTTATTGGCGGGTCAAGACTTAATCCTTTTTTAAGTCCATTTGATTCCAACCCATTTAAGCTCAAATTAAACTTGGGTCAGTCATGAAAAAAATTCAATTTCTCTTTCAACCCATTTTAATATCCTCAATTTTAATCTTACCCATTCACTTGACGCCCCTAGTTGAAGGATAAACCACCCAAATGATATAATTGAAGGTCGATAGTGCTATGTTTGATAACATAAGGATTAAAATCAAAGTATAACATTAACAAAAAGACAAAAAAAAATGTCCCTTAATTAAATGCAAAATAATAATCATATCATATTAAGTTAACTGAATACAAAATAATATATCATATTAGACTAAAATATTACATAGTAATCATATCATATTACAAAGAAAAAATCTATATTAATAGTACCGATAAGTTTGATTACCATTTTTGTCCTATGATTAATCAAACATTAAATTAAATAAATAATTTTTTTTGTTTAAATGAGGACCAAGTCCACAACTTTATTTTAAACATAAAACTATCCCAATTGGGTCAATAAGTGGCCCGATTGAAAATAAAATAAGCAAAACAAAATAAAGTTAAAAAGAAGTTAAAACAATAACAAATGAGGAAAAAATCTCAAAATGTGTGAAAATCTCCTGCTTCTCCGCTATAACGATCCTCGAAGGATCTTCCCAAACTGACAATCAGTCTTTCCAAATGCTCACCTCATGTTGGTATGAGCTTTGTTTGATATTGATTCAGGTATGAGTTGCAATCATTTCTACATCAACAAATCTTAATGATGTAATGATTAAAGTACCTTTAAGGACTTCTTCTACCGGGATTTTATTGATTTGATCTAGATACAAGCATATGTGCATGATTCCTTCTATTATCATAATGTGTTTAATATCACAAGCTATCTGCAATGGGACTTTTCACACTCCATGTATAACTTTTGGACAACACTGAATCCATTTCAATTATAAGTGCAAGGAAATTTGTATGACCGCTTCCTCCAAAATAGTTGTAATACCGATTCTTCTAGCTTCTGCATATTTCAAATATCATTGTGTATCTCTAATACAAAAATCCATACACGCACATCTTGATTAAAACTAATAAGAAGCATTCGTATTGCATTTTTATACTCCAATGGGGGGTGACTCAGTGGCGGAGCCAGAAATTTTATGAAGGGTGTGCAAAATATTAGTGAGTTTTGATCACTAATTAAAAATTTAAGGCTACTAAAAATTGAACCTTTGACCTCAGTCATCCAAACATCTAACTAACTCTTTACAACTAAACCAAAGGCTTTAGTCATGTCAGGTGTGTGGCATACCTATATATATACAATTTCAGTAATTTGACCTATATATACTGTATAATTTTCTAGTGACGGGTGATCACTTGCACACCCATCATAGGCTGTACTTCAACCTCTAGCTAGTAACCTTTCTTGTAAATAAGATACTTGACGTTCTTTAGATTTAGGTAGTCATATATGACATAAGGGTTCACCTTTTCTATAATCTATGCTGTTTTTTAATATTTTTTCTTTACAAAGGAACCATGGAAGATCTTTTGCAACCGCAAAGAGTATAAAGCCTTGCTTGTTCTAGGATCTATGAATATTATTGTTCTTTGTATTACAAAAACAATTTCAAATCTAGTATAATAAGTAATCCCTTGAATTTTTATTTTCCCCTTTTTTTCATTTGGACAAGGTCCATCTCTTATCTCTATTCTATCAAATAAACTGCTCAGGCTTCTTGATAACAAAACTCTCAGATTTGAGACTATGAGTTATATCTACGCTTACAAGAAACCAAAGCATTGGAAATTTGGGTAAAAACAAGATATACATTTATCGAATGAACTGTCAATTTAACATATTATTTGACTCATCATTACCCTTCACGTACGTAACAACGTCCCTTTGTTACTCAATTTTACAATTTTTCATCTAATTGATGCTAAAAATGTTTTAAATAATGGTTGTACTATAAATACTCAACCCATACACAATTGGCATAGTTGTTTTTACAAAAATAATAGAAAAAATTGGTGAAAATAATGACTCATATTCTGGTAAGTTATTCCTACATGACACATTGAATATGAAACTGCTACTTAAAGTAAAGGATTGTGCTTTGAATAAAATGTTAATATTACATGTCAACATCATACATCAAATGTTTTGACAAATGTTTACGTTAAAACATGTAATAATGTTGAAATATATTGTCTTACATGTTGTTATTATATATCAATCTTACACAAAGTTATATTATACATCAAAAAAGCATATTTTTCTTGAAATGTTCTATTTTAAACAAAACTCACAATAAGTTCTCACAAAAATTTAAATGTCATGACCCGGATTGTGGAATATAAATCACAACCGGCGTCGTTGACTTCTCAGAGGTCACAAACAAGTCTCATCTTGCATTCATCACATTCATATGGTTAATTTTAGCGGAAAATCTAAAACATTTAAACATATGAAATATACATAGACTTCATATAGTTATTTCATGAATTCATCATATACTAAGCTCAACATAAATGTAACAACCATCTATCATAAGACTCAATTCAAAAAAGAATAGGAATATATCATAAATACGTTTGCCAATCACTTCCTTATTATAAAAGCTTCGAAATGAAAGTACAAAAGAAACGCTAGGGACAACATTCACTAGCTTTGTCTAAAACTAAGGCTAGACTAAAACTGTAGCATTCTCGAAATGAAGAGGACCTTACAAATGGTTTGGAGAAACGCTGATGTCCTAACCGTTGCAAGAGTTGTCAATCTGTTCCTTAACCTGTATTTATAAAATATTAAATAGTAGGGGTTAGTACACCACTTGTACTAATTATTGGTGTATGCACATACACAGAAGTCTATGCATGATAAAAGAAAGTTTTCCTAAACAACATGCTATTTCTGGAAAGTACAATTACTAGAATTTCCTAAATCATTACATGTGAATTGTGGTATGAATATGATGTATTTTATGCATTCAAATAACACAACTAATTTTCTATATTATTACAAAACATTAGTATCATCCACATAATTTTAGAACAACTCGAGCGAAGACTTCGAAATTTTATAGTAAAAACCCGAGAGCCCTATTTTTGACACTTAGATTATTTTTAAGTCTGTTTCTTCTTCTTGTTATGTAGTTCAATGATATATTTTAACCTGATGTTTCACTTACAAGTGCAATGATTCATTATAGTCTCATACCTACAATGAATCAAGAAAGAAATTAACAAGACGACGGAGATTATTTGGCTACTCTACTTTAGATTTTTCATTCGTATTTCCTATGGGTATGATTTCGTGTATGTATATATATATATATATATATATATATATGCCAATATTTATTGGCTATGCCCATTCTTTAGTTGTTTCATAGTCCATGCTCCATTATTAGCTACGTTACTTACAAGATAAATATTTCATTCTTAAATTTGGTATGAATGTATTTATAAGCCAATTATTCTTATCTATGACCATTAGTTTGTTATTAACCCTATTTATATACCTTGAGGCATCTATTGCTATTCCTATATTTGCACAAGCCTCTATTTAATTTACTGTCTTTTTCTTCTTCTTGTTATGTAGTTTAATAATTCTTTTGATCCTATGTTTTATTTACAAGTACAATGATTCATTTTAGTCCCATACCCACAATGAATCAAGTAGGTAATCCAATGACTAAGGAATGATTTACCAACATTATAGTGAGTCATTCTTTAAACTATATATTCATTACCTTTCATAAGCAATTTCCTATTGATCATGCCATTGATTTCATTACATTCATGTTTTATATATTACACATTTTGTATACACGAGAATTTGGAATCTTTGATGTAACATTAAGACATCTCTATTGAGGGACCAAATTATGGGACCTCAACTCGAGGGCCTTCTTAAGCAAACACAGAGTCTGCTTCATTCAGTCATTCGTACATCACATTATTCATTTCCTTTATTCGTACACTGATGTAAACACCAGCTTTACCTGGGATGAACTTTATGACTCTCATTGGGATCATGAAGTGCAATGACCAAGAATGACAATGTCATTACTTGAATCTAATTTCACCTCCTGATTGTCTTGCACAAACACCTTCGGTATCGTTCATTTCATTATATTTCATACTTTGAGGCTAGCCTCATTTTTTTTTGGGAAATTTAATTTGAACCGACATAGATCATGTTAGCATCATGAAATCAACTGTCTGCCCCACACCGAAAATAGGTGGAATCACCAACCAAAGTAACCCTAACATGCTAGCGTATATAGGGAGTTCAAACCTGCTAGATCTCTATATTGGCAGTATATATTTACAGACTAGGAGATATAAAAAGACTCATACCCGGCATGCCGGACAATCTCATCTCATTAGAGGTACGTCAACCTCCGCCCTTCCCGGAAGAAGGCATCACCACTCATAGCTAGCGTATAGGTGCTCAGTGTAATGTTTCATTACATTAAACTCATAGGTCATTTAAGTTGACTCTAGTATTAGGACATCATAGCTCAATAGATGTTTTTTCATCTCATCATTAGTATTAAGTATACACTAATCTCAATAATTTCGTTAGAGTGTTCATAGAGACTAGTCTCTTTTTAGCTTTACACTCTCATAGATGAGTACGTTTTGGTAACATTTACTTAGGCTCATTTGATATTGTTCTCATATTTCACATAACCTCTTATCCTGTTGTCACCACATTCATTAACATTAGCACATTTTCTTTTCATAATTACTCACCCCTTTACTTGAATGGTCATTTCTTCTTTATCTTCTAGTGTTGACTAAACCATTATGGTGGATTGCTTCTAGATTGAGATTTACTTACTTTATTGATGAGTGGTCATCCTTACTTTAAACTGATGAAATGTGAATTTTTCTTACATATCATCCTTTGCCGCTAAAGAGAGTGGCTCACGCCTTCTTACACCTTCATACGTGAATATTCTTTTAACATAGTAGCATAGGTGTAAGGGAGACTTGTATCACTTCCTTTAACACCCCATTCTGGTCATATACTTACTTTAGAGCCCGTTAATTATGTAATAACTCACGTTACTTACTTACTTTAGTGTAGTAGATTAATATAATCTTTTATGGTAGGTAAGCACTTTATTCAATGAGTTTCAGGAGTTCATACGTCAATCTTTTAGAGCATGTTGGCAGTTGTCCCAATGAGCGGCATGCCCTTGATTATGTGTTCATTGAATTAGTTTAGAAGTGCTTATATTATTATTTGATACTCTAACTACACAAGGATTGGCATATGATTAGTATTGCCTCATGATTTGGGATCTTAGACTAGCAAATTCATTTTTTTTGGCATAAGTCATTTTTTGCGTATGTTCATATTTAAATTGCAATACGTATGAACACTTAGCCAATATTTTAATCATTTACATAAATTAATAGGCATTATCATATATTCCTTTCGACCAAATAGAGTTAGCCAACTTTATTGGAACCAGATAGCCAATTTATTCAAGATATGATTTCATAGATGTCATTGAGGCAATTCATAGTTTATGGACTTTAGTGTAACATTTTAAGAACATATTGGACAACATTAGATTAATATTTGATGGCTTTAACATTTTCATAACATCACAAAAACAGCAAGAGAAAATTCAGCCAAAGACACATATTCATTTAACACATCACAGACTTAACTTACCTTAGTATCAATCCTAAATTATCATTATAAGATTAACTTTACGCAATAACAAGTTCATAAGTTCATTCGATGCTCATCATTCAAGAACAATACATGTTAATAAAAGCCATCGCCACATACCAACAACATGATCTCTAACCTATTCAACATTGAAATCGAAAAGAATACTAGGGAAGGGAAGTTCAAAGAAAACGACGGGAACAACCCTAATTTTCAAGATCTTGTGAATCGTTCGAAGGAAAATACACTTGGAGAAAAAATTCAGGAGAGAAATTCATACCTTAATTAGAACTTAATCTACGAATACAATCTTGAAATAAAACTTGGAGAAACCTTGAAATCACATAGGAGAATCAATGGGAATTTCCTGTTTTTATTTCCCTCGCTTGCTTACTTTTTTGCGTCGCTTTTTTTCTATGAGTTTGAACATGATTTTTTAGGTTTAAGAACTAATTACCAAATTACCGAAATTCCCCTCCTAAGTTGACTAAACATAGGAGAACATAACACTTAGGCAAATCTGGAAATTCATGTTGACTATTATTTTGGTCAACATTTTGACTTTATATTAATTAATTAAATCCTTAATTTAATTAACTATTTTAGGTACCTCGGGTAAGTACAAAAGTACCCTAAAGTCATTGGAACCTAAATTAACCCTTTTGAACCATCCTAGGTTAAGTACTAGGATGTTTCTTGAGTTGTACTAGGTTAGTGTAAGAATTTTGGTTTCACCCCTTTTAATTTAATTAATTAAATGTATAATTTAATTAATTATGTGACTTAGGTTAATTTTGGATGTACCCTTAAGTCGTTATAACCATAACTAATCCTTTGAACCATTCTATGTTAGGTACTAGGTTGTCTTTTTCTTGTTTTAACCGAAATATGGATATTGCTTTGTGATTTCGGTTTTGCTCCTTTGAATTAATTTTTTAAGCTGATAAATTAATTATTTAATTAGACTTGGGTGATTATAAAAGAAACCTTTAGTCGTTAGAATCTTAATATAACTCTTTCAACCATCCTAGGGTAGGTACTACGTTGTCCCTTTCTTGTCTTAACCGATATCTGAAAATTTCCTTTTTATTTTCGGTTTTAGACCTTTTAAATTCATTAATAAATTTTCTAAAGTAATAAATTATATAGCCTAGGGTAATTACTAAAGTGCCCCTAAGTTGTTAGGACCATAACTAACCTTTTGGACCATCCTAGGTTAAGTACTAGGTTGTCTCTTTAACTAGTACTAGGTTATTGTCAACCCGATTTTGGTCCTAGGTTTTCGGGTGTACTAATGGGTACCATTTGGTTATTCTACGTTATTTAGTTATTTAGGGAAGTAAGTTAGAGTCTAATATTTGTAGGGAGGTTAGGCCCCACATAGAGTGGTCCCTTGTGCACGTTGTTTTCCTAACTACCCTAATCGAATTCTGTAATGGTTGTCCCCTCCTTTGGTAGCTTCTTCACATGACTTGGACATGTACTTGCTCATGGGGTTTTTGCTCTTTCCTAACTAAGTATTATTTATATTTCATTTGGGAATGTTTACTTATCGTCACGATGATCCTCACTATGTCCTTGGGCAATGTTTAATCTACATGATCATTTGCAATGGTATCTAGGTTTGATACTTGGATGTCTAATACCTAATTTGTGAACTAAAGAATTAAATATTAATTTAGCTTAGGGTCTTCATTGCAGGTACATTTCATCAACAAGCTCATTAAGACTTAAAAAAATTTGCTAACACCCTTTAAGTAAATATTTTCTAATATGCCCACTATTTTCTTATTTGGGTATTTTTTAGAAATTCGTTAGTACCCTTAGCAATTTTTCTATACTATGCCCAATATTTCTCAATATTGGGCTTTGGAATGCATATGTATCCCCAATTTGCATTCTTATAGACTTACTCGGCTCTTCATTAGACATTTTATTTTTACGGAATGTTACATTATCCCCCCCTTAGTAACATTCATCCCCGAATGACACTAATACATCATTCAAACAAAGATGTTGATTTCTGAAAGTTACTCTATCAACCCTAAATGTATCTCCTTTGTTAATATCTTATTCACACCTATTTGGATGATGCATAATCTTCAAGCTTATCTGATGCTTCTCATTTGACATTGAGGATATTCCTTCTCAGTCACACTTAACTTAATGCATATCACAAATCATGCAACACAGAAATCATGTCTATGCTACACAAAAACAGCAACATAAAATGCAACATGACTTCATTTTAACTCACATAGTGCTATTATAAGACATACGATTAGTGACTTACCACACCAAATCCACTAAAGCACTTAAACATAGAGTTTCTTAAAAATAAACCAGGCTTCGGAAGAGTATATCTTACCTCTTAGATAACATCTTGTTGACCTTCAGATTTGAACCTAATGACGCCCAACTTAGTTTCAAAGGAACTTGCCACTATGCAATCTACCTCTCTACATACCCCTTCGGCCTTAACACTATCTCCTACGGGAGTACGGTGTAGAAACGGTTCATGTAAGATCTTAGGAAGTAAGTCATATTGATTATCCACCAAAGAAGTAACCATAGAAATTTTTGATGCTGGATCTAATAATGCATAAACAAGAAAGGAGAAGACAAGAAAGTTACCATTATCCACATCTGTGGACTTCTCTTGTTCCTCTCTTCCTTTAAACGCATTGAACAAGTTTCTCTTGGGGGATTCAGCTACAACAGTTGGCCGAGGCTGAGCATCTGTCTTGTCCTGTTGGATTTAAACCACACCCTTTTCATTTTAACCCAACTTATTTGGAAACTGGATCCTTACTAACCTGTTTCTATAGTCTATTATAGCATAAAAATTATGAAGCAAATCCATGTCTAAGCCATATTTTGGAGTTCATATGCAGCCAACTTATGCTTCTCCTCCTCATCAATAATCATCGAAGGGTTTTAGACATTACCATGCATTCACCTCCATGCGAAAAACCATATTCACCACACGTCTTTCATCCACGTTGGGCATTTCCATTATGACCTCTTCATGGGAAGGCAAGATCTTGAGACCACTTGTCCATCCTAATTATTATGTGTATTCTTCTATGCATTCACACAAGAAGGAATTTAGATACTTAAAATGAAATGAAGTGTCAAAGCTCTAGATAGCATGATAAAGAGTAGAAGAAGTGAGAATTTCCTATCGTCGCATAGTCTCTAAGTGATGATTAAGGCGCGCTTCACACCCATAAGTAAGAAACTACGTAACGTGGTTGTATTGATCTTTAGTTCTTAGGTACTTTAACCTCATGCTCCGATACAATGTTTTTCACGATTCGGGTTCTGGAATCTGAATCGCAACCGGCATCTTTGACCTCTCAGAGGTCGCAGACAAGACTCATCTTGCATTTATCACATTCAAATGGTTAATTTTAGAAGAAAATTTAAAACTTTTAAATGTATGAAGTATACGTAGACTTCATATAGTATTTAATGAATTAATCATATACTAAGCTCAACATAAATGTAACAACCATCTATCATAAGAATCAATTAAAAATAGAATAAAAATATATCATAAATACGTTTGCCAATCACGGACATATTACAAAAGCATCGAAATGAAAGTACGAAAGAAACGCTAGGGACAACATCCACTAGCTTTGTCTAATACTAAGGCTAGACTAAAACTGTAGCATCCTCGCAATCAAGAGGAATTGCCAAATGGTATGGAGAAATACTGATGTACAAACCGTTGCAAGATTCATCAATCCGTCCCTTAATGTGCATATATAGAATAGTAAATAGTAGGGGTTAGTAAACCACTTGTACTATGTCTTGGTGTATAGACACATACAAAGAAGGCTATGCATGATCAAAGAAAGTTCTTCCTAAACAACATGGTATTTCTGGAAAGCCCGGTGATTAGATTTTCCTTAATTGTTAGATGTGTATTGTGGTATGAATATGATGTATTTTAATGCATTCAAAGTACGGAACTCATTTTCTATATGATTACAAAACATTAGTATCATCCACATAATTTTAGAACAACTCGAGCGAAGATTTCGAAATTTGATAGTCCAAACCCGAGAGCCCTATTTTTGACACTTCAATTATTTTTGACTCCTCTTGTTAGGTAGTTCAATGATATCCTTTAATCCTATGTTTCACTTACAAGTTCAATGATTCATTGGAGTCTCATACCTACAATGAATCGATTAAGCAATTCACAAGACGAAGTAGATTATTTGACTACTCTACTTTAGATTCATCAATCTTCTTTCCTTTGGTATGACTATATATATATATTGGCTATGCCCATTCATTAGTTGATTCATAATCCATGCCCCATTATTGGCTACCTTTCTGACAAGATAAATATTTAATTCTTAAGTTGGGTATAAATGTATTTATAGCTAATTTTTCTTTACTATGATCATTTATTGGTTATCAACCATGTTTATATACTTCGAGATATATATTCATACTCTAATATTGGCACAAGCCTTAGTTTATTTTTCAATCTTTTACTTCTTTTTGTTATGTAGGTTAATAATTCTTTTGATCCTATGTTTAACTTATAAGTGCAATATTCATTGTAGTCCCATACCCACTATGAATCAATTAAGTAATCCAAGGACTAAGAAATAATTTCCCTAGCTAATAGTGAGTCATTTTTTACAATATATATTCTTTACCTTCATAAGCAATTCTCTATTGTTCATGCCATTGATTTCATTACTTTCATGTTTTTAATATTATATATTTCATATACACGAGACTTTGTAACCGCTGATGTAACATTAAGACATTTGAATTGAGGTCCCAACATATGGGACCTCACCTCCAGGGCCTTCTTTAGCAAATACAGAGTTTGCTTCATTAATTCATTCGTACGTCACATTATTTATTTCATTCATTCATAGTCTGATGTAAACACTAGCTATACCTAGGATTAAATTTAAGACTATCATACGGATCATGAAGTGCAATGACCAAGAATGACCTCATGTCATTACATGAATTTAATTTCACCTCCTGATTGTCTTGCACAAACACTTTTAGTATCGTTCATTTTATTATGTTCTATACTTTGAGGCTGGACTCATTTTTTCTTTGGGAAATTTAACCTTAACATACATAGATCGTGTGAGCATCATATAATCCAGTGCCTCACACCGAAAAGAGGAGTAATCACCGGCCAAAGTGACTCGAACATGCTAGTGTATACATGGAGTTGAACCCTTATAGATCCCTATATTTGTAGTATAGGTTAAAAGGCTAGGAGATAAAAGGAGACCCATACCCGACATGCCGGACAGTCTCATCTCATGAGAGTTATGTGAACCTCCGCCCTTCCCAAAAGAAGGCATCACCTATCATAGCTAGCCTATCAATGCTTAGTGTAATGTTCCGTTACATTCAACTATACGTCATGGAAGATAACTTCTAGTATTTTGATATCATATCTCAATAGATAATTTCTCATTACATCATTAGTATTAAGTATAGATTAATCTCAATACTTTCATTACTGTGTTCGTAGAGACTGGTCTTTTTTTTAGCTTCACACTCTCATAGGTGAGTAGTTTTTCTAACATTTACTTAGGCTCATTTGAGATTGCTCTAGTCTTTCACATAACCTCTTATAATATTGTAACCATAATCATTAACATTAGTGCATTTGCTTTTCCTAATTACTCACCCCTTTACATGAATGTTCATTTCTTCTTTATTTTCTAGTGTTGACTCAAGCATTATGAAGTCTTTCTTCTAGATCGAGATTTAATTAGTCTATTGATGAGTAGTCATCCTTAGTTTACATTGATAAAATATTAAATTTTCTAACGTATTATCCTTTGGTGTTAATGGGATTTGCTCACTCCTTGTAACACCTTCATACATGAGTATTCTTTTTACATAGTAGGTTAGGGGTAAGTGAGACTTGTCTCACTTCCTTTAACACCCTATTCTTGTCACTTACTTACTTTAGACCCCTTTAATTATGTTTTAACTCACATTACATACTTATATTAGTGTAGTACATTCGTATCATCGTTTATGGACGACGAGCATTTCATTAAATCAGTTTCATGAGTTTATATGTTCATATGTTATTCTTTTAGAGCATGTTGGGAGTTGTCCCAATGAGTGTCATGCCCTTGATTATGTGTTCATTGAATTATTTTAGAAGTTCTTATATTATAGTTTGATACTCTTACTACACAAGAATTGACATATGATTAGTATTGGCTCAAGATTAGGGATGTTAAACTAGCAAATTCATTCTTTTTGGCATAAGCCAATTTGTAAATATGTTCATATTTTAATTGTCATATGTATGAAAAATTAGCCAATCTTAATCATTTACATAAGTTCCTAGCCTTTAGCATATATTCATTTTGACCAAATAGAGTAAGCCAACTTTATTGGAACAAGATAACTAATTTATTTAAGATATGATTTCATATATATCTTTGATCCAATTCATAGTTTATGGATTTTAGTGTAACGTTTTAAGAACATATTGGACAACATTATATTAAAAGTTGATCGATTTACCATCTTCATAACATAAAAATAATAGCAAGTCAACATTCAGCCAAAGACACATATTCATTTAACACATCACGGACATAACTTAGTATATTATCGATACATAATTATCATGATAAGATTAACTTTATGCAATAACAAGTTCATAAGTTCATTCGAAGCACATCATTCAAGAACAATACATGTTAGTAAAATCCATAACCACATACCAACAACATGATCTCTAACCTATTCAACATTGAAATCGAAAAGAATACTATGGAAGGGAAGTTCGAAGATAACGATTGGAACAACCCTAGTTTTCAAGATCTTGTGAATCGTTCGGAGGAAAATACTCTTGCTGAAAAACTTCAGGAGATAAATCCATACCTTGATTAGAACTTAATCTACAAATACAATCTTGAACGAAAACTTGGAGAAACCTTGAAATCGCCTAGGAGAATCATTGAAATTTTCTGTTTTTCTTTCCCTTGCTTGCTTACTGTTTTGCGTCAATTTTTTTTTTTTTGTATAAGCCAGAATGTGATTTTTTAGGTTTAACAACTGATCTTGAATTTTACAACTTAGTTTTAATAAGTTATTTTAATAAACTAATTGATCAATTAACAAAACGCCCCACCTAAGATGACTAAACATAGGAGAACATAACACTTACTCAAATTTGGAAATTGGTGTTTACTATGATTTTGGTCAACATTTTGTCTTCATATTAATTAATTAAATCCTTAATTTAATTAATTTATGTACCTAGTCTAAGTACTAAAGTACCCTCAAGTCATTGGAACCTAAATTAACCATTTTGGACCATTCTAGGTTAAGTACTAAGATGTTTATTGAGTTGTACTAGGTTAGTGTAAGAATATCGATTTGAACCCTTAATTTAATTAATTGAATGGATAATTTAATTAATTGAGTGACCTAGGGTAATATTTAAAGTACCCTTAAATCGTTATAACCATATTTAATCCTTTGAAACATCCTAGGTTACGTACTACGTTGTCTTTTTCTTGTTTTACCCGAATTATGGATATTGCATTGTGATTTTGGCTTTGATCATTTAAATTAAATAATTAAGTTTCTAAATTAATTAATTCAGTAGCCTAGGGTAGTTAAAAAATTACCCTTAAGTCGTTAGGATCTTAACTAACTCTTTTGACCATCCTAGGTTGTCCTTTTCTTGTCTTAACCTAAATCAAAAAATTTCCTTTTTATTTTCTATTTTAGCCCTTTTAAATTAATTTATTTAATTTTCGAAATTAATTAATAAGGTAACCTAGGGGAATTAATAAATTACCCCTAAGTTGTTATGACCATAACTAACCTTTTGGACCATCCTAGGTTAGGTACTAGGTTGTCTATTTTACTAGTACTATGTTAGTGTCAACCCGGTTTTTGTCCTAGGTTGTAGGGTGTACTAATGGGTCCAATTCGGTTAGTACTAGGTTATTTAGTTATTTAGGGCAGTAGGATAGAGTCTAGATTGGTAGGGAGGTTAGGACCCACATGGAGTGATCCCTTATGCACGTTTTTCCCCTAACTACCCTAACCTAGTTCGGTTAAGGTGGTCCCCTCCTTTGGCAACTTTTTCAAATGTGCTTGCACATTGGTTGGTTGCACTTTACTAACAAACTATTATTAATAGTTCATTTGGGAATGTTTACTTACTGTTCCAAGGATCCTCACTATGTCCTTGGACAGTATTTATCTACATAATCATTTAAAATGATCATGTGCTACAATACCTAGGCTTGACACTTTCATGCCAAGTATCTAATTTGTGAGTTAAAGAATTAAATATTAATTTATCTTATGGTCTTCATTGCAGGTACATTTCTTTAACAAACTCATTAATATGTAGAAAATTGGCTAACACCCTTTAAGCCAATATTTTCTAATATTCCCAATATTTTTTATTTGGGTATTTTTAAGAAATTTGCCAATACCCCTTAGTCATTTTTCTAGACAATGCCCAATATTTCTCAATATTTTGCATTGGAATTCGTATGTATCCCCACATGCATCCTACAGACTTACTGGGCTTTTCATTAGACATGTAATTTTTCCGATATGTTATATTAACCAACATAATGAACCAAAATAGAGGTAGTTAAAATCCAAAATAAACACAATATCCAACAATGTTATTCTTGTAATGTATACCAACATGAAACATTATATATGAAGAATATGCGGAGAGTTCAAATTTTTGAGAAGGAAATTTTATAGAAACTAGGACTCAACTATGACAACATCATTATTGGCAACATAAAAGGTTATATAAAAAAAGGAAAAAAATAAATATCATCCCAATAATAATCAATGGAACGCGTAGATGTATGACTAATAGGAGAGATAATATTGGACAATTTTAATACCCTAATTATACTCCACATTAAATTCATGTTAATCATAAAGCATGAGCAAGAAAAATCTGAAAAAGTAAATAAACCTAAAAAGAAAAATCAATTAGTTTGTTATTTATTTAATTAAAAAACCATGTTTGTAATTAAATGGAAGTACGTTGATATCTTGTTGTTTAAAATCTTAAGTAGTATACTTTATAATTTTCCTTTAAATTTTACCTTCTCCTTGACCGAGAAAGTATTTACGCAAGAAAATAATATCACACCTAATATATGAATTTGTGACCAAAAATAGGTTTTGAATTCCCTTTTCCAACCGTATGAGTAATATCTTTCTTATAGAGATTTTGTCGATTTAAATATAAGTTTTCTTTAAGCAAAAATGTGGTAATTTCAAAGACATTTCCTCACATTCAACATTAAAACACTAATTTGTCTTGATATTCTGATGTTTATGAATAACAACCAAAAAGACAATATAAAAGTAACAACCCAAAAAAAGAGAAGTCGTTAGGCATTATTTATTATTCACATTTCACAATAAAAAAGTAAAATTAAAACATGCTTCAAATTCAAATGATATAAGAGAATATCGAATAATGAATTACTTTTTTCTATTCACGCGACTTAGTAGATACAAAGTAGGAATAAATTTGACCATTAATCCTTATGTTCAATGGTAATATTAAGAAAGTGTGTTGATGGCAGGTGGGAATTCAAACAGTATCAACATAGAAAGTTTTGATAATTAATCAATAATGCTTCATAATTTCTCAACTCAAATAGGAATTTTTGTACATATATCATCATATAGTTCTAATTGCTAAGAATTAATGGTCATCTATACAATAATAGCACATTCAGTGTGATTCAACAGTATATTTAGAAAGAATATCATATATATATATAAAGATGTTATCCGTAGATTAAGTAAAGATAAAAGACTCTAAGTATATATGAATAATTTTTTTTTGGTTGACTCAAATTACATAGAATAGATACTAATTGCAAGTTTTCATATCCCATTAAAAGGTATAACTCCACCCGGCTAAGAACAATTATCAAAATGCACATAACGGGTGGATATAATGAAACATTATACATTTTGTATAGCAGTGCCTCTTAATTATTTGAAAAAATGGGTGTAACGTATTTGACTTGGACAATTATTTACATCATGTTTGTTAGAATTTGTTACTTGTTTGTCCATGCAATTAGATATGTTGTCTTAGACTTAAGCCAACATTTTATGTTAAGGGATGTAATGCTTGTAATAAAAATATAATTATGAGTGTAATTATATTTGAACATGTGACCTAAAAAAAATTGTACAACCCTTAACCACGAGACTAACTCTTCCACTTGTGTTTACAAGTTTCATTACTGGTATATATATTTATTAAATAAAAATTTAATATCTATATACAATTTTATTTTAGAGCGAAGGGGGGTCAAAATATACCTCTTGGAAAAGGATGGCTACGACTCAATTATTCAAATGTAATGCCTCGTCCAGCTCCTTTGGCTTATAACGATTTCCATTGGAGAGTTCAATGAATTGGATTGTACAACTTGAGTTGATATTTCCCGACCTTGATAACTTCACATATCCTATGATGACTACAACCCCTAATTTAAAAAAATCTCCTTAATCTTTTGTTTTCTTTTGTGCCTCGACCACTTACGAATTCTTATCAAATACAATATTTTTTGATAGATAAAAGAGTGAATAATATTTCTAGATCAAGTGAAGTTGTACACTAGATATCATGTGCTGAGATTGATTGTTGTTTGATTTTCTTTCCTTCGATGTGGAGGCTAATCCCGATCGAAAGTATACATCTAATAGAGATTCTAGATAATAAATTTTTTATCCTTGTGTGGTCAACTACTTTCCTGCATTCTCTTTACTTTTCGTAATGAATAATTTTTTATCTTGTTCTAATTTTATTTTTATGTCTGAGTAGTCATCTTCTTTATATGTGTCCTTCCATATATGCATTCATACCAACTATTCATGTGATTCCATCTCTACCTTGGATAATATTAACTGCATATAAGAGTAGTGATTTTTTCTTTTATTTTGTCATGAAAAATTTATAACTCATCATCAAATGTCATCATTATAATAAAGACTGACCTAAAAATGTTATCATTTTTTACAATGACAATGAAAAGAGGATTCAAAGGTAATTTAATTTTTCTCTGTGGGTTACTCCCATTTGACGTTAGCTCCTCCTTATTATGTGTTGATATTAACGTTTACACTGAATCCTGAGTTTTGCTCTCCCCTTTGAAATTAACAAAAAAAAAAGAAGAACAATAGCACAGACATATGATAGACTAATGCATATCACAAGAAATAACTAGGCATTAAGAAGATAAAGTTAATGATTAATTGATACGCTCAAACTTACTTCTCAAATAAGAAGTAAAACGGTCATATCAAGTAAAGAACTCAACTAATAAGGTTGGGATCGTTCCCACGAGGAAAATAGTTCACACTTAACTTCAAACTATTATTACTACTATTTAGTCAATTATTTCCTTGGTAAGCAAAGACAATAAAAAGGGTTTTTTTTACTTCTAAATGAATGAAAATAACTAGCTATATTAAAGGAGACAACTAACAGCTTCAAATGTTGGAGTTTACTCAATTAATAAAAGTAACTAGGGTTTACGTGTTCCCCACAGGTTCATAACTTGGTAATTCTAATTATATCAATTCTTTCCTAGTATATTGCATGCAAAGTGATATGTTATGTATTTCTAAGTCCTTGGTCCAGCATCTAAAAAATTTCACTCCACACCTTGGTCCGGCTACGTGTGTTGCTATACTAACCCTTACCTTTAACTCATATTAAGCATCATATTCGATATTTTAATAAGTTATTACCTCGTACCAATTAATACTAGCCTATTAGATAGTATACACTAAATATATGTTGACAATTCTTTTCCAATTATCTACCTCCTTTGTCTGGCAAGTACCATTAAGGGGAGTACTAACATTGGCCATCCGTTAAAAAGACTTCTAAGCGAAAGTACTGTCAATACATGCAAGACACTATTCTAGAATTGTTATTTTAGTTAGGTTACCTCATTATTCTCCTATGGTTCCCACAACCCTAGTTATGGGCTTTAGTTACCCATAGTCATAATGACAATATTCAAATATGTAATATAAGAATTCATGCACTTAATTCAATGAGAAAGAATAAATCCAAAATTTCACTTGATTAATCAATAAAAATCACCAACAATCAATCACTACAATCAATTGAAGACTAAAGATTCTCCAAAAGTGTAATACTAATCACCAACTCAAATGCACAATAGAAGCTCAAATAACCAAGAGTCTAACAAAGAGTCAAAAAATAATCCAGAGTCTAACCCCAAACATGAGATTTTTTTGAACAATTTATATAAATAAAATTCTAATTAAATAAGGACTCTATTTGCTGGAAATCTTTCAAAACACGGCTGATTCGACGGACCTCGCGACGGATCATCGTGGTCACGGCGGACCATCATAGAGTTCGTAATCCCATACTTGTGCAATTTCTTCTGCTGCTCTCCTTACAACCCTCGACGAAAAGTATGAGGGATCATCAGAGGCACAACGGTCTTTCACGGGTATCCGTTCCAAAACACTTGAACTCTTGGAATTTAGGTATTGGACTACTTCTCTGATCTTCATGGCTAACCAGCAGGACGGATCGTAATGGATACGACGGTCCGTCACGCACTCCGTAAACCCACACTTTGTCTGAATTCCCCATCTTCCTTCAATAGATGCATTACGATGCCACCTATGGATCGTCACGAGCATGACGAACCGCCACACGCTCTGTAGGTGGTACTTTTAAGTATTTCTTGCTCAAAAACCTCCGCATTCATCTTTCAGACAAATTTCCTGCAAATAAGGAGGAACTTACATAAAAATTAATACAAAAAGGCTTTTGGACACACTAAACTAAAGGAAAAAGTATTAAAAATAGTCTGAAACCACGATATATCATTAATAAGAACTCGCAGAAGAGAGCATCGAACATCCCTTTGTTAGAAATGTTTTAAATGGCTTGCAAGAATATAAACTTCCATAAACTTTGTCACACCCCATGTATTCCTAATCTAAAGCACAAACCATTCTTTATTTGCATTTTAAAATCATATCGGGTGATTCTTAAATTATCCATCTTTGTAAAGGTTTTTGATTGGTGTTCGGATGGATATGGATATGAATTAAGGTCACAAGAACCCCCTAGTAAGAATTTTGTTGAAAGCTTTATTGTGAAATAAATTTTAACATAAGGTTCTACTTAGATCAACTTCAAACAATTATATTTCCTCACGCATAGTGAATAAGGTTATCCATGACCTTCAAAAGTGAAGAGTGTCTTTCCAATGCCATCAAGTTTGACTTATTTCAAATTTGCAGTAAAAGGTTATGGACAAATTACCGGAGACTGCCATACCATAGTTTCTTGAGGTTGTGAACGACGGATACTACTAAGTCATTCGAAAAGTACTAGTAGTCAATTTTTGGGACCTAATTCCTGTGATCCAACTTATGGACCGTGAGAACTAGGTACTACGGGTAATCTTTTTGACCTGTAATGGACTTTTGAGACTTAAAAATTCAATATAAATTCCACATATGGGATCTACGATCCGTAATCAAACCACAAATGAGAGATAGTCTAGTAGACAATCTTCATCAGTTATTAAGAGGCGTACTTTAGTCCTTTTTACCCCCTCTAAGCCTAAACCACGACCCCTTTTTGTAACACCCCAAAAATTTTTTCGTACTAAGACTTAAACTATCCTTGGTAGTGAGTGAGATTTTTGCGAGGAATTTTAAATTTCATTAGTTGTTAAGGTTACTATATGTAGCACCTTGAGTTATAAAAGAACTAAATTGGGAATAACAAAAATCTGAAATTTGGAGAATTAAGCTAAGTATGAGTTTTGAGTCAATTTATAATGACCATAACTCCTAGCACAAGATGAGATTGGTGTGGTACAAGGTACCTTATTGAAAATCTTTGAATTATATTTTCAATTCCACCAAGTTTTCAAAATTTTGAATTTGGTATGTAATGTATTTGGATGAGTGATTTATGTCCTTTTGAAGTTAGATTTTCCAGTTAAGAAAAGTTTGCCGAAAATAGTGAGGGGTATTTTGGTCTTTTTATTACCCATTTAGACTTAATTTATTTTTAGTAATGTTGTATGAGTATAATCCTATATTCTCCAATTTTTTAATCCTAATATACGCCTAGTGTTTTTGGTAAAGCTTGAAGAAGAGAAAAGAAGAGGAAAGAAGAAAAAAGAGGAGAAAAGTGGAGAGGATCAAGCGTTCGTCTAGATTCTTCTGTCTTGTCGAGGAATTTCGCCATGGGTATAATTACTAAGAAGTATGTGATCTTCCATAGTGTTGGGTTAGTTCACCCACATGCCAAATATGCTATTTTAAGCGAAATTTCATTCTCAAAAGTTGACGGATTTAAGTTCATAATTGATAAGTGTTTTCGAGGTTCAATACAAATCTTGTCTTGTTGGGTTTTTGAAGATTTCTTGAAATGAAAGTGATTGTTTGGAGTGTTTTTTTAGTGTATTAGTGTCTACTTAGGTTTGGTAATTGAATCTAAGGAAAAGTTAAGAAAAGAAATCGATTAAATGTGATTTAGGATCACAAATGAGAGGCGATATTCGTCGAGTCTTAGCCCGGGGAGAATCTTGTGCACCGCACCCAAATTCAGCGTCTTATGTTAGGGTCTAGCGCACCGCACCATGAACGCGCCAAGTTCTCCTTCCCCCACTCTTTTTCCGCCGGTTGTCCAATTTGAACTCATTTAAAGTGTATCTTCACTCCTTTTGATTCTAAACAGTTTGAAATACTTCTAAATACTTATAAATCATTCATAACATGAATCATAAAATTGAACTAATAATTCAGATTCAAGGTAAAGTTAAGGCTAAGTTTTGTTAGTTGTTCCGAAACTTTTGAGGGTGTTCCTTTGAGTCCTTTTGAGGAGCCTTCTACAACCTCTATTAACTTTTTTCAAGACTCAAGCAAGTGAGCATGAGAGTTAGGAAAATTTACTCATGAGTCTACAATATCACCTATATCCTTCATATCATGAACCATAACTCTTGAAATCATAATTCACATTCAAGAGATAGCTACTGGTAAAGTTGAAGAATGCCTTTGAGTTCGATTGTGAATCCTTTCAAATCGACTACTGATTTTAGATAAGATTTGTGTTACAATGTAGGAGTATTATAAGAGTTTTATAAATAAGTTCCATTTAGTGATGTAGACCTTTGAGTAGAGTCGTTCCTACCCATAAATACAACATTGAGTCCATAAATTTTTGTATTATTGAGAGAAATAATATCTTCAAGTTTTAAATCTTGAGTGAATTATAAGAATATTATAATTGAGTTCCATGTAGTGATGTAGACCTTTGTGTCGAGTCGTTCGTGCCCATAAATTCAACATTTACTCCATAAATTTTAGTATCATTGAGAAAAATAATAACTTCAAGTTCTAAGTCTTGAGTATTGAGTTCCGAATCTCCTTTGAGATTATATAATAATGAGAATATTACATGTTACCAATAAAGTCCTTGAGTTGAATTGTTCATGCCCATAATTCTGCATCAACCCTATAAGTCGAACTGTCTTGAGATGAGAAGTACCTTTGAGTTCCCGAGATGAGTAGTTCACACTCATAATTCTTCATGAACCCTTCAAGTTGAAAATCATTAAAGCATCCATAAACACAAAATCATGAACCTTGATTTCATACTTCAATTCAATGAAAGTTAATAGTCAAGTTTAGAAGTTATGAAGCAAGTCAAAGTAATGTTTAGAAGTTATGAAAAGACTTTTACAAACGTTTTATCTTTCTTTCAAGAATTAAAGTTCAATTTGAGCATAGGGTAAAGCATAAAGAGTAAAGTTGAAGTTCATTGCTTCAAAAGTGTATTCGGACTTTGTGTTTCCAAAGATATTTAAAATATTTTCACATTAAAATAAGAACGAAATTAGAGATTTTCAAAGATCCTTCGAGCTAGTTTTCACAAAAGAGTACTAGCTTTTTAGTGAGACAAGAAGGGAAACTAAAATTTCAAAGATAGCTTTTGAGAAGTTCTTAAGTACTAATATCAAATCACAAAAGAAGTATGTTTTTAAAACATAAGAGCTAGTATATTTTGGATGTAGTATTAAGCACCAATTTAGGGGCGAGTATGAGTTCAAATAACTCATGTCTCCATAAAACAATGTAGCCACCATGGGTAGAAAAGGGTCATACTTTTTAGATGAATCCTTTTTAAAGTATACTAGTGGATGAACTAAGTAAACTTAGGTTACTGTTGGCAAAGTATAGGATGAACGTTGGTAGCATGACATAAAGTGTTATATCATCAATATAGATATAAGTTATGATTGTCGGTTAGAGAATCTCCCACATAAAAAATATTGAATTATTATATGAGTAAAGTTGAGTAGTCATTCCATTTTCTTAAACAAACTATGTTGATTTTCATGTTTTATAGAGCTCTCTATATAATCCATGTTTATTATTGCTTTATATTTAGTTTAGTACCTAGAGTCGAATATCATATCTTTGTATTGAGTATCTAATCTTTGATTTGGACATCTTATCTCTGGTTTGCGTATCTAACCTTGAGTAATTCTAAGTTGAGTATTTTTGAGTATCCTTAAGTATTTCTAGAGTTTAGTAAGTTTGAAAAGAGGTAAGTATCTGTCATTTTTTATCAAATTCAAGCTTATGTTATTCTTAGGAATTCACAACTCAAATTCAAGGTGAAGTTAAAAGTTATGTTTTGAGAGATCTTCAAATCATTTTGGGAAAGGCTGGAGTGGTGCTCTTTATATGTGCCCAAGGGCTGGGTCGAACCCCTTGAAGTGCACCCATAAGCAACCTCTTATGTTAGGGGCTGGCGGCTAGTGCCTGGAATGTGCGAAGGTCGCCTTCCCCCACTTTTTTCCCTTGGTTGTTCAGTTAAAGCCAAGTTAAAGTGTATCTTAATTCCCTTTTATTCAAATAACTCGAAACTACTTCCAAACACCTAGAAATCCCTTTAATTCATAATTCAAATTCAAAGTAAAGTTAAAAGTTAAGTCTTGAGTGTTCTTCCGATCATTTAAGGAAAGTTTCTTTGAGTCCTTTTGAGGAGTCTTTGTTTCAAGACTCGAGAAAGTGAGTATAATAGTGAGGAGAATGTATACATTCCTACACTTTAGAATCATGATATTCTTCATATCACGAACCATAAATCTTGAATTCATGATTTACATTCAAAAGAGAAGTAAGAGTAGAGTTCAAGGAAGTCTTTGAGTTCAATTGTGAATCCTTTCAGATCCATCATCACTTTGAGTAAAGTTTTGAGTAACTAAGTATGAGAATTATTAGAGTCGTATACATGATTTGCATATTGATATCTTGACCCTTGAGTCAAGTTGTTCATGCACATAACTCTGCATTAATTTCATAAATTACGTATCATTAAGAGGAGTAGTATCTTGAAGGTTTGAGTCTTGTGTATTGTGTTTCTAATCCCCTTTGAGATTATATTTATAATAATGAGATTATTACAGGTTACCCATGAATTCCTTTAGTTGAATTTTTCATGCCCATAATTCAGCAAGAAGTCTAGTAGTGTTGAGATGAGAAGTATCTTTGAGTCCTTGAGTTAAGTAGTTGATGCTCATACTTTTGCATGAACCCTCTGAGTTATTCATTCTTGAAATGAGTAGTATCATTGATTTTTTTAGTCCCATGTATTAATCTTGATTTGTGGTTATTGAAAACCTTGCAATGAATTATTTAGGTCAATATTTCAGCATGAACTGTGTTTTAAGATGTCTTG
Source organism: Solanum chmielewskii (assembly GCA_027704785.1). Taxonomy (NCBI): domain Eukaryota; kingdom Viridiplantae; phylum Streptophyta; class Magnoliopsida; order Solanales; family Solanaceae; genus Solanum; species Solanum chmielewskii. The sequence continues at coordinate 14,934,317 of JAKWIX010000327.1, forward strand.
TACAAATGTTTTAACTTTGTTTTAAGACTTCAACATTGTGTTCAGTAAGAGTAAAAGTGAAGTTTAGTTTCTTCAACAGAGTATATGGTAAATAAATATTCCTAAAGAGAACATGTTTTCACATTTAAATAAGAAAGGGAATTGATATTTCCAAAGAGCCTTTGAGCTTGTTTTTCGGTTAAAGAGTATGCATTTTCATGAATAAGCATGAAAGAAAACATTGATTTCCAAGAAAGACTTTGAGACAAGGTTTGAGAAATTATTTCAAATCAAAGAAAGAAGTATATTTTTAAACAAAAGAGCTAGTAGCATATTCTAAGAGTAGTATTGAACACCAATATAGGGCAGAGTTCAGACATCTCACAACCACCATAAATCATGTAGCCACCATGGGTAGAAAAGAGCCATATTTTTTTATATTCCTCAGTGCTTTTTAGCATAGACTAGTAGATCCACTTAGTAGTTTAGATTGTATATTCATGTCAAGGTATAGGACGACCCTTGCAGCGTCAAGAAAATTGATGTATCAAAACTATAACTCTTAAATGATGGTTGTCGGTTAGAGTAAGTCCCACGATAGTATTTTGTATTTTTATATACAAACTGAGTATACTGTATTCTTAAATACATCGAGTTGCTTTCTATTGTTTAATTTTAAATATATTGCATCTCTTATTGTTGTTTTATAGTGAGTTGAGTATCTTATTATTGAGTTGAACCTTATTTCGTTGAGTTGAGTATTTAATATTTGAGTTGACTATCTTATTCCTGAGTTTAGTTGAGTTAGTTTAGAAGAGTTAAGTATGTTTCCTTTTTTTCAAGTTTATGTTATGCTTTAAAATTTCCCTTACATGTTTGTACTTTTCACGTAGTGAGCCATTTATACTACATCTTTTCATTTAAGATGATCCTGATATGAAGGATCATCAACAGAAGATTTGTTGAAATCACATGGAATTCGAGTTAGCTATGGTGACCTTCTTTGTTTTTTGATTATTTCATTTACCTTTCAGTTATATGAGTTGTTAGGATGCCGTGAGTCTTGTCATGATTTCCATATTTGTCAGTTAGAGACTTCATAGATAGATGGTAGAGTTTCAGAAGTTTGTTTATTTGTTTTCGGAAATGTTTTAACGACTTAAGTTTCCTATTTTATGGCTAGTTGAATAATTTACTTTTATTCAGAGTTTTTAATCTGAGTTAATGCTTTGTGTTTAATCTTTCATGAATTTCTATTCAATTCTAAACATTGTATGCTTGAATTAGTCTTCTGTTTATAGTCATCCAAGATGAGGGTACGCTTGCGGATCAACAATTGTTCTTGGGTGCCGGTCACATCCAGGGTGTAGGCTCGGGTCATGAAAATATACAAGTATTTTAAAAAGATGAGAAATAAGAAAGGTCACCTAACAAACTGATGTGGTGTTAAAAGGAATAACAGAATTAGTCATCCACATCAAAATCTTATTTTTCTTAAAGATCGTGCTATGCCAACCAAAGGATGATTTCTGTAAAAACAATTCCTTCCTTCTAAACTATAATCCTAACAATTATACTACATTCTTTGAAAATTGGCAGTACTTGAAATGAATTGATACAAACATATTGTTGTAATGCAATGAAATTAGAAGAACAAAAGGTAGAGCAATTTCTAAAATATCTTATAAATAAAGTTGTGTTTTAATTAGAATAGATAAAATGAATTGGTCGTACTATTATAATGTATTACTCGAAAAAGTACTTCACTATTTATTTTTATAGGTTTGTCCTTAAAAATTACCATAAAAGTAGATGAAAAGACATGATTACAATATTATTTATTTATTGCACCATAAAGAATCATTCACTTTTTAAATGTTTATGTTGAAGATTTATGTGTATATGGAATAGTATTTATTAGTAGATATATATCATATATTCATGCCAAAATACAATAGGATCAATAACGCACAAAATTAAAAATTTGCAGACAAACTTTTTTAATCTGCATTTTTCTATTTTATTGTTTATGAAATAAGATAGTGTTAGGGTGTATAAAAGTATTTTTTATGAGTATTTAAATCAACTTTTTGACTTAGTGATTTCTTTCTTTATCACTCTTTCATGTAATTTAAATATTATTATTAAATTATATATTTAATAAGGAATTCATTGAGTTAAGTGAAAAGGTCAATACACATTCATGTAATTAAAATGATATAATATTTAAAAAGAGGGTCCTAAAATGCTCTAAACTATTTGAAAATGTGCAATATTACCCTCCATTCAACTTTCTGTCCCCAAATACCCTTGACGTCAAACTTTGGGGAAAAACCTACCTTTATTTCTTATTGCTCACACTCATAAGGTTGATGAAGAGTAAATTCTTACACAGTCTCATATTTTAAGGGCAATTTAGGCCCATATCCAGTAAAAGAATTTGGAATTACTAATATATGAGAGTATATATTTGTCCTGATTTTGGATTACATGATACTTTTTGTTCTTGGATCTTGTCCACAATTTTAAATTTTAGATCTTTTAAATCTAAGAAAAAAAAAGGGAGAAAATTACAACAAGAATTATTTATTAATGGTTAGCTCAATAGAAGATGATTTTAATTAAGCAACTATGTATGTATACTATAAGTTTTCTATTGCTTGTATCAAAAATTCAAAATAAAAGAATGAAAATAAACTCTTTTGCTGTTCAAACAAAGCATGAAAATGATAAAAAATCAAACGATATGAACATGTAAGTTCACTTCAAGGTTGAATCCTTGATATCTTTTATTGATAGAAAATAAGAGATGAAAAAAAGAAGAAAAAGAGGAAATGAACAAGAGAACTGTATAACTGATAGAAAATATAATATCAATAAAAATATATTTATCATTTTTAAAATTGACAATCAAACATTACAAGATCTATTTTAGTTAGATATCCAAATATGAACTAGGTAGTAAGTTATGGGATGATATAAAATATGTCAATGCAAAGATATAATGAAATTAATATTTTTATATTAGTTTCAAGATTAATGGCTAAAAATATGAATCTTATGTAGTTTCATTATTTATTTGAGAAGGATTTGAATTAAGACCAATTTGGCAACATAATTAAAAAATATTTTATAATTTTACTTTAGACGACTTGTCAAAAATAAGAGAAAATAAGAAACAAAGATTCACATTGAGGATATTATTGAGCCAAAAGGTTAACGTTAGAGATAATTGATGGTCGAAAGAGGAATGAAGGATAAAAAGGTTTTAAATTTGAGCCAAAAGGTTAAAAGATTTAATAGTTAGTTTTATAACATTTAAAATATAGAGGGGCCAAAACATAATCAAACAGTTGCTTCTTGCACAAGCACATAGGAAAAATAAAATTCTCTTGCTACAATTGCAAGCTAAACAAAATATTGGAGCCGAAGGTTAAAATTAGTGGCACGTAGAAATATACCAAATCATTTTTATGACAATAGTGTCTAGACGAGCTTGCACATTCCACTGTGTACTTTTACCTTTCATCAACATAGGGTAATTTTTTTACATACATTTATACAAATTGGAATCATCTAGTGCCTTTTGCTTCCAACTTAGATTGTGAACTTGGAATGTAGAACAGTTCGTTGTAATGATCCAGAAAACAACTTCATGAAAACCATCGTTTAGAAGGAAGGATTAAAAGAATCCTACATGACATTAGAAATAGTGTAGGGTATGAACTTCAAAAAGATTAGTTAATAATAACAAATTGAGCACTGAACCATGATTCCAAATGTATGAAAGATACAATATGAAATATCATCATTAGTAAATATTGTTGCAAATCAAGCCCAAAAAGAAAAATCACAAGAAAAATATTGGTAATATCTAGGTAAATTAGAGTAATAGATATCCTCCAGTAAATATAAGTTGTATTGCTAAAGGTAGAAAACAAACAACACATACTATTCTCCTTATTAACTTATGCTTCAACCTTATGTTTGATTGATGATACTAATTCTAAATGATCAGTGCAAAATAAAAATAAAAATGAGATATTCAAAATATATGAAAAGAATGTTTAAATCTAAACATGGAAATTACACACAACTATAATCAAGGAGATTGACTCGCATAAATATGAGAACAAAAAGATGAAGCTACATACCACAAGGAAAGGACACCCTATAAGAGTCAAGAAAGAATGGTTTGTTTAGTTGCAACAAGAGTTTTTGGTATTTTTGGACAATAGGAATCACGGAAATAGATGAAACTTACAATGAACAAATATTTATATTTGTATCCTAAAAGAAACAATAGTTAAAGAAAGATAACCACAATTTCACATATTAAAATAACTTGCTTAGGTATAGATATTCAGATCAAAGTTACAGATCAACCATATAAGATAATGACAAGTCATCAATGTAACAAATGTCATTCACACAAATTTTCTTTTTAATGCACCTTGAATGCAGATTCCTTTTGTAAGCTTATATGAGTATCAAATTGGTCATTCCAGTAACTGTAAACCTCAAATTGGAAAAAGATTGCATCATAAGGATACAAAGTAAAATTAATCAATTAGCTATAACTTTTCCTTAATTGATTCTATACGATGCAAAAAATCTTTTACATTCATTTTTGTGAGCCAGACAAAATACCTATGCCAACATTCAACATCTTTTCGATGTCAACATGAGAATAAATAAATTTATAAATTCATTAATGTTGCACTACTAGTGAAAGAAAATACGTATTTTAATAGAGTATTGAAAAAAAATATTCTGGATCCAAATTGATTCTTCATCTGAATGTCCAAGCCATGTAAACCTTTTGAGCCTAGTCTTGATGGGAAACATGCCCACATATGTAGCTATCCACTGTTGCCTCACATCTAATATAAATGTAGCATCATAGTCCAAATTGATACGTTAACAACTAATGTTACAACAATAATCTTGGAAAAACTAAGGCAGCAAATATAAAAAAATGCATGGTCTCTAGAGAAGGCTGACATTGGTCCTACACTCTTTGTGCATGCTTGAATTTTGTGGTAATTTGGATTTTGTTATTATTATGTTTATTCCTCCTTTTGTAACAGATTTTTTGGCTTTGAGACGTAGAAGCTAATAACTACAATGGAGTTGGATTAGCTAGAGAAGGTTATGGTGGTATACCTTCCATCTTGTTCATGAACCACTTCCATCATCTCGTGAGACAGAGCTAGCACCAAATGAAATATATATGGTAGTTATGTTGATGCCTCTTGAAATACTACATCTCTCTTCTGGTGCATGTAACACCTTCAAAATACAAGGACTTCCTCCAAAGAGCTCGAGAAGAGAAGTATCTAATATCCTTTGAGATGTAATTTACTGAATCATTATATTTTATGCTTGTTCTCAAATATCTTTTAAGTGTAGTAGGGAAAAACAACAAATATGTTCAGAAATTAATAATGATTCAGTAAATGACATTAATAGATATGGACTACTTCTCTTCTTTAGCTGTCCAGTCGAAGTGCCTCGATATAAAGAGTTTTAGGATCACCAGGAGGGAGAGGTAGTATTTCACAAGCCCTCAGCAGAAATATCATAGCTCTTCCATTTGGTGCTAGCTCTAATCCATGAGCTGATGCAAGTGGATCAAGAACAGGAAGGGAAGGTTTACCACTACCACCTGCTATATCTAATACAACTCCGTAATTTTATCAATATCCAACTCCGTAGTATTTATTAATTTCTACGTTGTTAAGAGAAGAAAGTTTCTACAAGAGGAAGAATTATTAATGCTTCATCGAAATCAACACAAATATCAAGCATTCCTAAGGAACGTAGGAGAAGTATCAAACCGCTAAAAGATATGTGACCATCATTATAAGTAGCTCTGATAGGAGAATTCACAGGATAGGGTGAATTTTGTACCGGGAGATGTAATCATATCTTTTATTTCTTATTCAAATTAAATATATAAATGAAAGAATGAAGTTCATTTTTAATTGATGCAAACAACCAAATATATTTCTACATGATATATACCAAAGAGCCTTATCAAAGATAACCTTTTGAGCTCTGTGAGTGCATAGAAGGAATCACCCAGCTGATTGAGGCCAATAATTAGTTGATATTCATATGCGGATACTAAGACTTGAAATACCTTTTCATTGAAATCTTACTTCTAAAAGCATTTTTTTCCATCTTTTGGAGCCTTAAAACGCTTTAGAAAATATAAATATCTATCCTTCAAGGTGCCTAAACTTGTTGCTCATTTTCAAGCCTCCGAGCTCCACTTATCATCAACATTTGGAAATTTTACAGGATAATATGATAAACCTTCGCCAGATTCATACTCTGATACCACATAAACTTGAAGCCCAATGTTATTTATTCTAGATGCACTCCCATTATATACAACAAGTGTACGAATCTCCCCCACCTCCTCAGTTGCTGATATTTAGCTAGAAATATCTAACTCTATTGATACTAATGAAACCAAAGAAAATTAAAGAAAAAAAAAAGAAGTCCACATCAAAAACCAATCCTTATTTTTCTATAAAATATCTCTTGGAGAAAGAAAAAAGCAACTAAAGGAGAAAAGACAAAAGTTGGGCATACTCCCTAGAAAAACAAGACACATATGCTTTAGATTAAGATAAACGTAATACCTTTACATATGAGCTATAGAGACACTCTCCTCCAGAGAAAAAAAAATAAACACCAAAACTGACTAGCATAATATTTGTGTATAATGCAGCATTTCTACATTAAAGACTAAAGTTCAAAGCCACCTTTGTCTTGTAATTATGATTGTTTATCAACCTGTATTACTAAGATACTTAGTTTAATGAGTATTTCTTAATCTATAAACCTTAAAACACTAAAGAAACTAGAACGTAAATGAATTAAATTTATTAAAAAAAAAATTTTCTCAAAGAAGAAAATCAAGCTCATAGAATGTACAATCTCCTTAAGAAAATTCATCCCCTCAAGTATCGGCAGTTAGAATATATCCTCATAGGATAGAATGATATTACTCACTAGTGTATTTGTACCAAAAACCATTTTTTCGAGAAACCACTCAACAAAAGTGAATTAAACTTATAATACTAGTTTTAATAGAAGAGGAATTTTAGAAATTAGTTATTTGTTATTGAAATATAAGAGGAATCTTCTTTATAAATAGACAACAAACGGTAGTGTAAGCGTTTTCTTATTTAGTCTTATAGGAATGGTCACAACCCTTTGAAAAAGTTACAACCCTTCAGAAAATTCATAGTTTATTTTTAAGAAATGTAACTATTCATAGAAGTCACAACTCTTCAGAAATGTCATAATTCTTCATAAAATTCATAACTATTCAAAAAGGTTCGCAAATTTTCATAAAAGTAGAAAATTATCAAAATGTCAACTCTATATAAAAAGACACGACTCTTCAATTACATTCACACATTTAAAAACCTAAGAATTACTCAGAACATTAACTAAATTAGGGACTTGAAGGGTTCTTTATTAATATGTCGTACAACATGACAATCCTAATATGCTATGAAATTCTTTCGGTAGGTAAAAATCTAAGGTTCTGATAAGCTCCATTAATGTACGATAAAACACAAATCTCCTTTTAGAAATGTCATAACAGTCTCAATCTCACATACTTATTTTTATCTTTCGAAACCATGTAATTAGAAAGCCAATCAATAGGACAAAAATGGTTAACTAATATTTGTCGTGAACATTAGCATTATGTTTTGAATTTATTTCACCTCTAATTTTAGAAGAAAGCAATCAGCTTGGCCATATATTTAATTAAACTTATTACTTTTTATAGGAGAAATCTTCATTTAGAATAGATAGGTAGAAGTTAGAACTATTATTAAGTGGAGGAAGAAGGTAATTGCAATGTTGTCAAATAGAAACCCTTCGCTAAAAAATTATAATGTGCAATTAAGGAAAATCTAATCTTCCTAGTCATATGAAAAATGTTGAATCCCCTAGACATAAGGGTAGATACTTTTATAGTGGCAAATGAAATTCAAAATATATTTAGATCATATATTCAAATCCTAGGTGTACAATCTAGTATTTATCTCCATCAACCATATTCGTAATTATATATGAGAGTCCTATTTAAACCATCTAAAACCTCCAAATTAATTGTTTAGAAATATCAACTAGCATTTGTTACGTTCTATAAAATTTTTTGGGTCATTGTTTTTTCATGTGGATCGGACCCGACCCAGTATAGATTTTGAAAAAGAAGCTATATATTATTTTGAAAAGATGGGAACAGCTACATTGTTTAACCGTAACATACAATTCATTTAAAATAGTTCTTCAAACTTGAAGAAGTAGATAAATATCATAAAAAAAGAAAGAAAGAAAAAGAAAAATGACAGAGCATTTTTTTTTACATTGACATCAAACAATCCAAAAGGATACTTAATTCGTTCCATTGCACTTCCTTTTCTTGAGATTCAAAGCCTGAATATGAGCAACTCCTAAACGAAAATATCATTTATAATTTTTATTCTAATGTCAAAAGATACACCATCTTATTCCTCTTACTGTTTATAATTACATTGGTATCAGAGCGATATTAATTGTTCCATGCGTAAGATGTTATTTCTTGAAATAAACCATGTTTAAGCTTCTTTTTTTTTATAATTTTCTTATCGGAAAAAAATAATTTTGATATCGAGAATAGAACATCAGCAAATTTGAAAATAATATTTATTCTTACATTAAGACAAATATAAGTCGAGGAGTATCAAATTGGATATATATCCGATGAGAATTGAACTCGCCATGTTTTGACCTAAAATTAGGTGTGTTACGATCAATCCATGGATCGGATTTGTAAATGACTAATATATTTTTTTTTATTGTTCCTTTGAACAATAGGTCTCGAAAAAAATTGTTTCTCCATAGTTTTGTTGGTTTTTTATTCTTTTAGGAATTTGTGGGTTTATTTTTCTTTATTATGAAAAAGATGACTGTTCTAATGAAAATTGAAAGAAGAGATAATATACCAGTACAATGTCTTTTTTGAAGAGTTGAAAAGCTTTGCAGTTCATCAATGGTTTTTTTAAAAATAAAATAAAAAGGGAATGATTTTATGCATTTTTTATTAATGTTTAAAAAGAAATTAGTGCAGTACTAGTACTAAAGAAGTGTAGTACAATTTATCCTATTACTATTTTTTTAATATGGGAAAAGGTGAAGTCCTCTATTGCATATATTTTGTTGGATAAAAGATTAATATTATGTTTACTTTTTAAATAGTCTTATTAATTTTTTTTTGAAGAATTAAATATATAATAAGCATGCCAATAAGCTTGATAAATTCATTTAGTCCTTATGCTTTCTAAACATTTTTTTCATCTTCTACAAATGATAGTTACATGTATTGCCACATTTAATTGTTCAGCAATTCGTATTGTTTCCTTGTTCATGTTTCCCACATAAATTAACACGAACAAACTTGAATTATTCCAAATGGAAATTTTTTAAGTCTAGTAAAGGAAGAATGTAGAAGAGAAAAACATCATAAGACACGTCTCTAAGTTCATAAAGTCATCCAAATATGTAATTCAAGGGCAACACAAACAAGAATTTTTTTTAAAGAACTTAAGTGTTTGAAGATATTCCTTAATGTTTCACCACATGATTTTATTCTCCTTTTTGAATTGAAGTGCGCTGAACTGGCTGGATTTGTTGAAATTTCATAGTAGAGAGTCTAAATTTATTTAACAGACACTCTCTACGAACCTTGGATTAATAGATTGACTATTCTTTATGATGACATTTGATCTTGTCATCTTTTAATGGTTTATATTTACTACCATTAAGACTTGTGAGAGGATTTTAGATTTAGATGACTTGTTATATGTTATTGCTTTTTCGAATTACAATATATAAATTATGTTGTTTGAGTTTTTCCGATTTATGTTATTAGACATAAAAATCTTTGTTATTAAAGCCTTCAATATATTGGTATACACATTATGAAATTAGTTCAATATTTGGTTGACTATTGAATTTGTAGATGATGATTGTATGCTTACATGTCTCAACGTATATGCATGACATAAAAAAGTGTTCATAAAAAAGTGAATTTGTAGATGATGATTGGAACCTTTATGAGAATTCATTTGAATTAATGTGTGTATCATATGAATGAAAGATTAAAAATTCTTGCCTTATTATATCTCAACATATATGCATGACATAAAAATGTATCATTGATGACTAAAATAAATGTGAAAAACTGAATGGTGACAATAAGGACATTTGGAATCGAAAATGTGGTACATACTAAAAGAATAAAAAGGTCTCCTGGATCAACAAAAATCAACCAAAATAGGGTAACACTGATCAATATAGAGGGATCTTGAAGTTTATAAGGCTTTCAGAAAGGTTAATCCTGCTTCCCGTGGAATACTAGCTAGTTCTGTGTTTGATGACCTCATACATTAATGTGATAAAATTCATACTCCTCATGCTATGTGAGAACGTCTACGAGGAACATATGGGGAACGTCTCTGACCCACCTTGAATAAGTGACTATAAAATTTGACACTTACAAGAAGGGTTATGATTAAAATGTCAAACAACACCTTACGTTGATGTCTAACATGACCGCTCAACACAAAAGTATTGCTCATGTTCTTTAAGATGAAAAATAAGTTCAGGCAGTGATTAGGTCAGTTACATATAATTGGGAACATTTGAAGGTAAACGAAACAAATAATGATAGCATCAAAGCATTTACTGATGTTTCCCACTATGTTAATGCTAAAGATGAGCATTTTGGTGATACTAAACCTTCTTATAATATCTTTGTGCAAGAGTCAAGTAGTATAGAATCTTCGGGATTCAAACGCTAGAAATATTGGAAAATAATCGAGAATGGCAAAAACACAGGAGAAGTACCTTATAAGAAAAAGAAAAACCTAAATTCCAATTAATAAAAAAGGTTAGTCAAAAAAAGAGACAAGAGCAAAATAGAGTGCTATAATTGAAAAGTGCTGGGGTATTTTGATCGTGAAAGTATTGAGACAAAAAAGGTACTATTTCATAGTGTATTTCTGAGTACTACATGTATTTCTAGAAGTTCTTTACTAACTGAATCTCATCCTATATCGATTATTGACTCATGATTCACCGACCACGTGAGTTTCGGTAGAGAAGAGTTTGGAGATTTTCATCGAGTTTCATCTACTTTAAAGTTGATCTATGTAGGAAATAATGGTAAACGTTAAGTAAAAAGGATCGACACATGCAATGTGACCTTGTGCGGTGGACGTTCTTTGATTTTGCATGACATCCTATATGCTCCAGAGATTCGATGAAACTTAGTATCATTTAGTCGTAATGATTTTAGAAAAACTCTAGATAATGTTTTATATGGTTTTGGACCTTTTTATGATTGTTTTATCGTCTTAGAATGTAATCCTTGAACTTATGACTATTATACTGACCGTTGTGTAATGACATGTTATTTCAGTAATAATGATGTTGATGTTATTAAATGACATGCAAGATTAGGTCATATAGGGAAAGATTGACTGAATAGGTTGGCAAAGGAAGGACATTTATGTTCTTTCACCAAAATTGATATGCCAACTTGTCAAAATATCTTGTTGGAAAGGTAACACGTACACTATTTGAGAATACTAAAAGAGTTGAGTGCCCACTTCAAGTAATCCATTATGATATTTGTTGTTAAATAAATATGAGGGCACAATGTGGTGCTACATATTTCATTATATTTATTGATGATTCAATGTGCTTTTGTTATGCCCATTTGATTTATCATAAATCTAAGCGAATAGACATAGTGTCACCCCTAAAGTTGTCCCGTATTTTCATAAAGACACATTTACTTTGGAAGTGTTCTATTACCCCATGGAACTATTTAATATCTTTGTAAATGAGCCATTTTGACCAATTCTATCGTCTGGGTTGTTATCACACAAATGGGGCATGACCCAATATTTTCACTACCATAACCAACTAAAAGGTGCCATATGTCATTATATTTCTTTATTATTAATTATTTAATTAATTTACATCATCTTCCCATTATCTTCTTCTCCCAAATTCAAAAATCCAATTACCTTTTATTCATTTTCTTCAACTTAGAAGATCCATTTACTTAATCAATTTTTACCACTTTTTCTTTGTCTGTTGCTTTTCTTTGTTTCTTTTTCTTCTTTTATCTTAATTTTTTTAAAAACTCCATTGATTACAGAATAATATGAAACTCCATCTTTTTTTTGGGCTCATTACCTTGCTTTAGTAACTTGCCAGTTGAATTGATTTTTTTTAGTGATGTTTTGGTGATGAAATAGTGTTGTAACATGGAATCATCATAGGGGCTACATTGAAGGTAACTATGGCTGCTACTTTTTGAGAATTCACAACAATGAACAATGTATTTGAGTAATGAAGATTTCACAATGTCGAGGGAAAAATGAAAATAATGTTAATAAAATGAAAATCAAAATGAAACTAAAAATTAAAAATTAACAGAACTTAATACGTGTTAAACAACTATTGGTGCATGATTGCACCTTTTTTCTTGCCATTGGGGTAGCTTGAAAAGTTGGATATTTATAACACTCTTGTATTGTTCAATGGGGAAATCGGACACCTATAAAGTTAAGGTGTCTTTTTAAAATTCGACACAACTTCATGACTTTTCTCTAAATCTAAAGCACTTGAGTGTTTTAAAGTTAAATATTTGAAGTAGAAAGTCAATTAGATAAAATATAAAGGCTTACGGAAATGGTCGAGGACATGAATATTTTTTAAAGGAATTATAAAAAATAAGTCAGGCAATTAACTAAACCTTTTACACTTCAACAAAATGGTGTACCTCAACTATTGAATAAAACATTACTGGACATGAGAAGATCAATGGTGGCGCAAATAAATTTTTTTATCTCTTTTGAGGGAGTTGAATTATTGAACACGACCTACATATTGAACAAAATGTCATCTAAATCAGTATATTTCAGTCTTTATAAACTTTGGACTGGTAATAAAACAATCTTTATCTACAATCGTTGAGTTGTGCAATACATATTAACGATCATTTTTATGAATTTAGTTAACTAGTCCAAATTAAAGAAAAAAAATATATATGTTTATAAGATAATCTGAACACTCCAAAAGTATGTATTCATTGTTGAATTGAAGGATGGAAGTATTATTGAAATTGTATCATGAAATGTTAGATTTTTGCAAACAATTTTCCCAAAATAGATGAATTAGATGAAGGTGAGCCTCTATACGAAATGTTGAATTCAAATGACCAAGTAATGTTGTCAGTCATACTTGGTAACTCAGTGGATCAAGTAATGATTTCTTATCTTAGTAGGAGTTGTGAATTAAAAAAATCCTATAAAGGAATGTAAACTTCAATAACATATGTATAGAAGACATGGTGTACCTAAACATTCTTATAAGATTAAGGATTATGTTTTCTTGGTATCTCTTACAGAGTTGGATAAATCTAATTATGTAACTAGGGCTTTATGAAGCCATAAAAAGGATGAATGGTTACAAACAGATAAAGAAGAATTAGAGTTCATGAAAACCAAAAAATTCTGGGATCTTGTTGACTTTTGTAAGGAATGTAAAACTATTGAGAATAAGTAGATTATAAAAGTTAAACGCAAATTGGATGGTTCAATTGAAAAACACAAAGCACGGTTAGTGGTAAAGGACTTTACTCAAGAAATTAGAATAGAATGTTTTTCACCAATTATGAAGTTTACCTCCGTACAAACTTTTATATATTGTTTCATTTTTAGATATAAAATTACACCTGATGTACGTGAAGACCATTTTTTTAATGGAGAACAAAACGAACAACCCGTAGGTTTTATTATTAATGACGAGGAAACGAAAGATAACCTGATAGAAAACACAATTTTATAATGTATCTGCGTTTTATAAAAAATTTCTAAAATATAATTTCAAGTTAAAAGATAAATATAAAATATGATTGAGCGCATAGAAATAAGTATTATTAAAAATAGTATTTTTATATGGATAATATATATATATATATATATATATATATATATATATATATGTATGTATATATATCATTAAGTTGTTTGATGTATGTATTCATGGATATAGGAAACCAACATTGCATTTTTGTAATAATGGTTCAAAAGTTGACAAACTATTGAAACACATGGGATTAGGAAGCATTGAAATAACACTAAGAATGTGGATAGGTTTCGTTCAGTCATTTAAGTTTATCACAGAGAATTATGATAGGCTTCATTAAATAATTTAAATATAGTATTGTTTTGAAAGATAATTAAAATTTTAGTATTGAATAAATTATTTGTCATTTTAAGAATAATTTTTACTTACTAAAAAGGAAAATTTGTACTCCATCTTAGGAGTTAGATATTAAATACTCTTGGAATCTATAACTCTTGGACCTTTCTTCTGTAGGTGTCACGACTCTGACCGTCGTGATTGACATACACACTAATCCTTCGCTGGGATAACCATTAATACAACCCAGACTAAAATAAGTAACCAAAATGTATGTATTTAAAGATACAAAAGCAAGTTTAATTACAATAATAATATGGAGTTCCCATAAACTCCAATGGTTTAAACAAATAACTTAACCAAACCTAATGCGGAAGAACAACCCCTAGAACCTAAAAGTCATGTACCAAATCTCTACTAGTGAAAATTCTAAGAGTAAGGGGTACAACCCTGAAACTAAAAAAAACCTTAAACAAATAGTTTAAGCCCGAAAAGCGTGGAATTAAAAAAGAAAGATTCATGGCCGTGTGAAAGAACTCGCTCACCCTTGAGTCCGGTCATGCTCAATGCTCACCAAAGTTAGTTCTATCAATAGCCGCCTAAAGATGACCTTTGCTAAATAAAAAACAAGCACCACAACATTAGTAAACAACAATAGTGTCAAGGTAGTATCATGTGGCTATCCCAAAAGCTGAAACATATACAGGTCATTACAACAACGATTAACATGCAAATACTGAACATATACAATATTAGTCATTACTTACGAACAACACACAACTTCATAATTCTCAAAACATAAAGGTATGTCAAGTCAATGAACCTCTAATGGAACCCAATTCAAAGGTCCTCTTATGGAACCCATACACAAATTGTTAGCATATTGGAACATAGTACCCGATCCAATGTTTATACCAAAACGTGGCTACTACCAGAACGTGGAAATTAATACCATGTTTATTCCAGAACATGTCAAAAATCGATCCAAGATAGTGTAAAGGAATGCAACAACAAATCCATTTATCAATCCATAATCACAATCACCGTCACAATGTACATTCATAAAATCATACGATCAATTCATGATTTCATGGCATATAACTATTAAATCATTAATAATTCGTATTTATGAGTAGTGTGATCAATAATGCAACATTCACATACATACATGCATCATAATGTAGTAACTGCAAACATACATCACACAGACATGAAAACACAACATCATCTACCTCGATTCCAAGCATGAATCCCCTAAGGCACTTGAATCTTCCCTTTTCGGATTCTTCCCATTTGTTCATGGTCTGGGAACATTAATATAAAACGAAGATTAATAAACAAGACCCAATTACCCATATCCTAATCAATAAGATGAACCTAGGTCAAACCCTTGATCCTCATAACCAAATTAGGGCTTTTGCACCATAATTCCCATATCAAATCATCTTTTATAGATAATAACAAATGAAATTACTGTCTACGGATAAAAAAAGATTCAAGAATTGAAAACCTTACCTTTAACCTTAAGAATGGTGAACAACCATCAAGAACACACATAGGGTCGTTACATAGATCTCAAAGTAGAGAAGTAAAGAATAAAATATTTTTGGGTTATTATTTCCGACTCAAGTCCCCTCTGTCCCGCTATGATGACCCAAACCCGCCACACTGGCCTGGTCCTGGTAGGAATAATCTCTCCAAAGCATCTTAAACGGGAACAATGAGAAAATTTAAGAATTTCAAACCCCATTTAACAACACACCATCATCGCATGACACTTCAAAATTTCCTATTCACACTAGGATTAGTTTCGAGAGTTTTTCTCACCATAATTCATAATGTATATTCATTCGGGTTCCTTAATTTCTTAGATATCCACTCATGTAATCAAATTCATTAATATATTTCCCAAGACCTTACTAACTCTGATTTTGTCCTAATCTAGACTAATCAAGGATATCTCAAGTTACTACGAAAAAGTTTTCTGGACCTAAGACTTTCCCTATTGTGTTTTTCCTACGATAGATATCAGGTCACTACAGTAGATAAAAATTTACCCCTCACTCATCCCCGGGTGGTAAAATAGGAAAGGCTGTCGAAAGTATGGTAGAGTAGTATGTGAAACATTGAATTATCGAGGATAATTTTCTCACATTTCCATAGTTTTCGGACATTGTGATCAAGAAATTCAACCGGTTCTTCCTCATACAAAAACTATTGTTTAACAACACTAAGTCTCACTTTATGACATAATGCTCTTCCATAATCTACCAATTAAATACGTATACCTCCTCCCATATAATGCCTAAATGAAGTCATCACAATACTCAAGTGATTATTAATTTTGTAGGTACACCTAGCTAAATAAAAAGCTATTTCCAATAACCACAAAAGCTGATCGTACACATGTCTATAACATGATATCTCAGATAACCATGAAAAAATCCTAAATTAAAACTCGCAACAATTAGAGGTGAACCTGATCCAACCAACACACAATAATAATAACCAAACAGTCATAGTTCTTATCCACATTTTTATCTCACAACCCAGTTTACAATAAGTTTAAGTTATAAAAGTTTGGTATTAAGAAATCAGATACTCATCGAGGGATATTTCTAAGAATAAAAACCGTCTTACAATACTATCGAAATGCTTGATTTAGCAATTATAGATTACCTCTTCAGAACAATATAATTGAATAGAATGATTCCCCATATTTAATCATGCATACTTGATACATCACCTCGACTACAAGAGGAATTATTAATATGTCGAACAACCAGAAATACGCATAGTAGGTCTTTTATAAATCAAGGTGGTACGTCTAGAACCACCAAGATACTTTAAGAACTCAAAGACAACGCAAATTATGTCATTCCGAATTACCAAATCTTCTCAATCATCTAACTCAACCAAGAGAATATTGTAGTATTTGGTAACCCTGATTAACCACAAGGGTCCCACCAACAAAAAGGAAACACACGAGAGAATATCTAGTGAATTATATTCACAATACTAACAACAATAATAAGCACTCCAATAATTCACCTTTCAAAGGTTCACTTCTGATACAACTGATCATTTCTCACCTTGGCAATTCATACCTTGACAAAATATATTACCACGAATGTTGATTTATATTGAAAAATCTGAATTGTAAATTCAACCGTAGAATACAATTCCCTTATCTAACAACATTAGTTTATACCTTGAAAAAACGTATGAATTCATGGGTCCTTCATTATCATTGATGGTATCGCCATCAATCTTACAATTTCCTTCGAAAAGTTCCATCATACTCACTACTAAACTCAACACAAGACAAAAGTACTTATCATCACACTCAAGCTAATGATTGTACACTCCTTTTTCAATTCCTTTCATATAGTTTTTAACCAATCTGACAGACATGTGAAACTATTACCGTAGCCACAATAAAGAAAATTAAATCACGCGTCTCCGAACCCGGTTATATACCCCTCTGAAGATATCTCTTTGTCATTTCAATTAAATAAATTATGTTTATGCTCTCGCCTTTTTCTAAAAGTTACACTACATCCCACTATTTTCTTCATTATGACTCTTGCTCTTTAATTTCTATATAAATAGTGTCCCACCATCTCTTACTATTTTCTATACAACCACAGTACACACAAAATGTCAGAAAACCAAAACCTTAGATAATCGTAAGTCGTAATTACTGTACAATTTTTACTTAGTCATTATGCTCAGTTATCCTTGACAATCACTAGGAAGTGAACCTTTTCATCAAAACGATGCCTCAAACTCAGCTAAACTCATCAAATTCAAGGGACTTCCCCAATTCATATATGCATGTTCTTTAAAAAAAAATTCAATTTTCTTCACCTAGGTATACTCAAAGGAACTTTCTTTATCAATAGGCTTGTCATTATTGTATTAATGTACTCATTTATGGTTTAAATAAAATCCTTTGTCCTTGTATTAACCTCATTCTTCTTAACAAACAAGTCAAGATCACCCCACGAGAAGAACTAGGACGGATGAAACTTTTATTAAGAAGCTCTTGGATTTAATCTTCAAGCTCTCTCAATTCAGACACCATAGGATTAAACTCAATAGAGGGAGTATTCAACTTCAACATCCCGAATATGAGTCAATTACCCAAAACAATCCTGCTCCACCAACTTCTAAGCCTGAATGAAGGATATGATCTTAGCTATTCTATTCTTGTACACCAATTCCCACTCTAATCTTTCCCTACCAGGATCTCTAGAGTTATCAGCTTAACATTACAATTAGTGTGATATAATAGGGGTAAAAGGAAGTCATGCATAAGTTTATACAAAATTAGTTATATGCAGCATAACCAAATAAATACAAGTATGAATATCTATAAACACAATTACAATATACAAGGGTGACTATGATTTACTCTTCAACTAAGGTAGAAACATGGATTAGGGAATCAATTACATCACAAAACCACATAAAATCGCAAGGCAATGAACTGACACGTACAAATAAGTAAAACCTAGATAAAATAAAACAATATCCATCCGGGCATAGACAAGAGTAGCATTAATGACCAATGCATAAAACATCATACTCGAACTTACCCATAATATCATATAGCTTAGCCCTCTAGTCTTGATTGGTAATCTCCTAGCCTGGCTGCACTATTCTTCTACTTGCATTACCATTTCCCCGGTCTCCACGACCTCACTGATTTCATCCTCATATTCCCAGGTAATTTAAAATTTTACCAGTTTATAACTTATATTCAATTTCTAAAAACTGAATTAGATTGCAGGGGTTCGTTCGGGTATGATTCGAGGTCCATGATTGTGACTACAGAAAGAAGATGAGAAAGGGATTAAATTCTATCTCACAATGTCCCGCATTGGTAGGAGAAATCCCGCACTAGTGACCTCATTATCACAGGGAAAATCCTGCCCTAGCGGCCCTCATGAAAACAATCAAACTCATTCTCATTAGTTAATCATCATAACCCACAGATGTCCAATATTGACCCACACATTCATACCGTTATTACTCAAGCGCAAGACACATACATATATTTCTTTTGAATCACATCTTATATTATCTAGACTCTTGCGTCGAACATAGCCATGACCTTTTATTTATAAGAAGTTTCATGATACTCAATTGTTCCAACTTGCATATTTTTAATCAATTCTACCACTATATTGCACATATCAAAATTAAGAACCCCACTTATTATGCACATGATCATATCATCACATCTAAGAAAATACAACTTCCAAATTCATAGTTAATTCAGGCAACAAGGAATACACATTAACAACTTCCATGTTACAACTCACATTGGCCCAATTTCTAAATTAGTTTGTTTCATAGGTTACTAGTACAATAGCAAAATGTAAACTTAAGAACCTTGCAACTTGTCAAAAGATCATTTATCTGAGTCTGTGGATACTTGTTCTGAATGGTGAGTAATTCAACTATTGATAGTCTATACACATCATTTCTTGTTAGTGATGGTGTTAAAAATTTGGTGTTCTATTTATGACCATCGAGTGAAGGAGGAAATATACTAATTGGATTCATCATTAAGGAGTAGAAAGAATTGAGTTTATCCTAATTCCTATAGCCTCTCGAAGAAAAGAATGATATTCATTATACCTCTTCTTAAGACTCTACTAGAATCACTTTTGTACGATGAGATGAACAAACCTACAGCTTTAATACAAACTTTATCACGATGCAAAACTCAACCAAAGATTTTGCATTTAAAGATGTGGTAGTGGGCTTAAATCAAAATTAAAATTCGGAGTTCCCATAAACTCGAAATGTTTTAACAGATAACCTAACAAAAACTAATGAGAAATAGTAACCCCTACAACATGAATGTTATAGTAAAAGAATCTTCTAACGAAAAGTATAAGGATTAATAGTACAACGTTGAAACTAAACTACATCTTAAACAAATAGTCTGAGTTTGAAAAGAGTGACTTAAACTAGAATGATCTATGGCAGCCTGAAAGAACTGTCTTAATGTTGAATCTGTCCACACTCTATAGTCACCTAGATGAAATCTATCAATCACCACCTAAAGATGTCTTGTAATTAACAAAGAACAGGCAAGTGCAGTTGTAACACTCTCAAAGTCTAAAGCTTAATGTAGGTCCTCAAAAGAGTGTATAAATTACTTATATACATTATATTTTTGTAAGACTCCCCAACGACTAACAAAGGTTCATTGAGCAGGACCCTTCCAATTTGGCCAAAAGTTGTCATTGCTGCAGTGTCTACATTTGTGTTGTTGGCGACGGGGCGTATACGTCAATCGAAGAGGCATCGATTTCCTCAGTCACCAACACTTATTCATTTTCCAATATTGACAATTTGAAAAATCTCTAAACAAAATGACAGTTACGCAGAATGGTTGGTCATAGGCACCGTCGACTATCTACAGCCCGTAGGCCGGGGTCTTGTAGGTGAGGTTTATGTTTTGCTTTTTTTTTAATTGGTTCATTTAAATAATTAGGTGGTTATTTAATTATTTAGGGTTTATGGGATTTATAATTTAGTTAATAAAGGACCTCTATATAAAGACCTAAACATAATCAAACTAATCCTACTCTCATATTTCCCGAAACCCAAATTGCTCTTCCCCCTCTCTACTTTCTCTCTCTCAAAAGAAGAACTCCATTACAGGAATGGGTCAAGGTATTAGGGAAGAAAGAATTCAACTTTTCTTCATTAATCATCATCAATAAACATGGTATAGGTTTCTTTCACGTTTGGGATTCCTTTCCCCAAAGGGTTACATTAAAATTGGTTTTCATAAGATGAATTCTTATGTGTTTCTTTCTATTACGAAATTGATCTTCTATATTGTATGCTTATGGTTTATTTTGGTGATTATGCTTATATTGTGATGTATTATTATCCAATTACGCTAGTTCATGATGTATTGAACTAGTTTGTGGAAGATGATGTTTTTCCCTTTTACCATATGATGAGAATTATTGGGGTTTGCATGATGTTGAATTTAAATATCTTGATTATGTTATTGTGATATTATGCTAGAGATGTAATGATATAAGGTTTGTGATGAAGTACCTATGTTCCTTACTATAATAAATTAATGTTAATGTGTTAATCTAACATATGAGGGTTGTAATAAAAAGTGTTCTCATCCAATTCCTATTGAGCTTTGACTGTGAAAATATAATGGGTAGACCCTATGACTAAAACTAAGTTATGATTATTAATAAAACACATTTCAAAAGAGACTCTAGATTAACACCGAGTGAACTAGTATAGAGGAGTGTTCCTTCCCACATAGGAAATGTAGGTTCACAAATGTACTCCTCAGATTGGAGACTATAATTTATGTAGCATAAAGAGGGTCCGAAATACATCTCCTAGTTCATGAAATATGTTATCCCCATAGGAATACTAGCTAGTGGATCCACGTAGATGATACGTTCATTTTTTGTTACTACCTTGGAAGTAGTCCGTCGTATTTCGATGTAGGGTTCCATGACACCGGATTTTACATTAGCTCATGTGGTCTATGTCGGTTAATGAAAGATGTTTCCAAAAGTAAAATGATGTAATGAAGTGAACTCTAATTAGGATAACCTAAGGGGTTTGGCTTATTCTAAGTAGGGGTATGAGACTCTACCTATACATTGCACTAGTTAGACTTGAGGAAAGTCTTACAAGGATGTTCTAATGTGCTTATATGCTTATAAATGTGAATGATATATAGCTTTATGGTAGAGTTGTATTGATTATGGGCACAATTATGTTGAAATGCATGTTAACTTGACTAGACTTGGTATTGTTTGTCTTGTGATGTATATTGTCTTGACTTAAATAGTATGATCTTATTGACTTGCATAGGTTCTTTAATGTGCATAAGACTTTTCAAAGTTGTTTCAATGGTTTTGAATAAATCCCCCATTTTGGCATGATTTTTATGTTGTGTGTACATATGATCCTATACTTAGTACAAGTGATGTGCTAACTCCATTTTTCCCTTTCTCCCCAACATTTTAGGTTCCAATCGTTGAAAGGTTCGTGATGACTTTGAAGGAAGTCTTGTATCATTTCTCCAAGTGTGGGTATGTCCTCATGTTCAGAGAGTGATGGTTTCTATCCATCTACCTATTTTACATTGTTATAGTCTAAATAAAATCATTTCATTAATGTTGTCCCTATATATTATTGTAAGCCCTAAGTGGCATTTCTACATTAGTATGGATGAAGTGAAATAGTTGCTGCCATTTGAGGGTGAATATCGATGACCTTAATGTCCAACCACTAAAATAAGCAGCCTTAAATTAAAAGAAAAGAACATAGGGAGAGAGAGGGGGTTTGAACCTGGATCATTGAAAGAAGCCTTAAAAAAAAAGAAAAACCAAATAGCGTGAAGGAGGGGGCACGAACTTTGAAACTTCGCCAATGGTGTGAGATACATATATCTCACACAAAAATAAAATAAAACAAAAATAAGATGCGGCCCAAGGGGTTCGAACATCGGTCCTCTTGGCTGAAATTTTGAGACACATAAAATGATAAAAAAAAAAGGTGAGGCCACTAGGACTCGATCCTAGATCCTCTTGGAAGAATTTATGGAGACACTTAGCACTTTAAATAATTAAAAATAAAGTGCTTCCCAAGGGATTCGAAAATGGGTCCTCTTGGCTGTAATTGTTAGACTATAATTAAATAAAATGTTACCACTAGGGATTGAACATGGGTCTCTTGGCTGAATGTGTAAAATGCATAATTCATACACAACATATAGTTAGATTATCATGAAATATTTAGCCAAATATGAGTAACCCGATATGGGTATTACGGTGAGTAAATGGTAAGATTAAGAAATGAACATTCACGTAATGAGGTGAGTAATTATAATATACTATGATTCTAATGAAAATGGTGAAAACATGGTAAGAGGCTAGGTGAATTGTGAGACAAGTCTCATTCAAGCATAAGTAAATGTTACCAAACATACTCATCTATGAGTGTGTAGAATGATGTAGAGTGAAGACTCAAGAATACCCAAAAGAAAGTGTTAAGAATGAATTCATAGTTAATATGTAAAGAAAAGAGTGACTACCTTACGATATGCTACTGAAAGTGAGACAAGTTGTATCTACGCCTAAAATCAATGTCCCTCCATGTAAATTCCAAAAGAGCAGATATATGATATCCGATGAGCAAATAATAGTGGAAGATGAAATAAAAAGATGTGAAGAAAGAACAGGGTGGCACCACAATATGAGGCAAGGACAAGTGAGACATGTTGTACTTATGCTAATATAAGGTCACCAAAAGTACTCACCTAAGAGAGAGTTGAATGTTACGAGACAAGTCTCAATCACTCTTATTATGTAAGTCTAAGGACCATTAACATTTAATACTTATAGAAGAGATGATAAATCATTTAATTAGCTATAATTACCCCATGCTAGAAGCAAGTTTTGATGATGTATGAGTTCAATGTAAATACAAACTTTAAACGGACCACCGATAGCCTAGCTATAAGTGGTGATGTCGTCTTTTGGGAAGGGCGGAGGTTCACGTAATTCTCACAAGATGAGAATGTCCACCAAGGTGGGCATTGGTCTCCTTAAATCTCCTATTCTTTGAAATATGTTGCCAACATGGAGAACTAGCCAGTGGTTTTCCACCTAAGCGAACTAAGGATGTTTTGGTTTCAGCTTGGCCACTGAATCCACTTCTTTTTTGTGTGGGGAAGACACCGAATTTCATGATTCACACATAATATATGTCGGTTTAATTTGAATTTCCTCAAAGTATGAAAGATAATGAAATGAATGATACTGAAGATGTATGAGCAAGACAAACAGGAGGCGAAATCAGATTCAGGTTAAGACATTAGGACATTCTTATTCATTGCACTTCATGATCCATATGAGAGTCTTAAATTTCATCCTAGGTATAGAGGATGTTTATATCAGCATACGAATGAATGAAATTAATAAGGTTACCTACATATGAATGAAAGAAGCGTACTCTGTGTTTCTAAAGAAGGCTTCCAAGTTGAGGTCCCAAATGTTAAGACCTTATTTGGGAAGTCCTAATGGTAAAATCATGATTCAAGGGTTTTAATGGTATGTAAACGAATGATATATGATATATGTATATGCTATATGAAATATGTTATGTGCTGGGTGCAATATCAAAATAATGATGATGCATGTTACTCTCATAGCATGACTTCCTAATCTCATTTGACAAGTCCAACTGACTTGGCTTTCCATAATTCATATTGTTAGGATAGAGATATTCTTAATCATTCATTCCCTTGGTATATACTTGCATACACCCATACTTAGTACAAGTGTGTACTCATTCCATACAATATTACTATTTTGGGTGTAGGCTCAGGTGGACATTAAGGGTATCATTGCGGCTGTTCGGACTCATAGATATCATCCAGACATTGTAAGTCTTCTTGCATTCGAGGATGTCTTCCTTTATATTTATTTATTAGTAGTAGGTTTGAACTACTGGGGTAGGTTCCACTAGTGTTTCTTTCCTATTTTATTCAGACGCTTGTAATGATGCCATTTTTGTAAGTATTACTTATGACATGTGATTCAATTTCTTTCATATTGCATGATCTTATAATTAGATGGTTGATGTATGAGCAATGAACTTCATTAAAGATATGTGTTTATATGAAGTCTATCTATACTTCAACTATATAAAAGGTTTCAATTTTTTTGCTAAAATTTACCGTAAGAATGTGATGAAAGAAAGAAGAGGCTTGTCTGCGACCTCTTTGAGGTCAATGACACCGGGTTCGGCTAAGGTGTATACCCCGGTCATGACAAGTGTGTATCACATGGAAAACTCCAAGAAAGACGTAGTGAAAGATGATTATAGGTTGGCTAGATTGGGTGTTATATTTGAAGATTCTCGAAATTATGGTTTTATCGTTAATCGTTACTCTCAATCATCTTTGGTGGTTGAGTGTAAGTTAGGCAACACGTTATGCACAATTAATGGGGTTTAATAAATCGGTTCTTGGTAAGCGTAATTAGTTATTATCCTAAGGAGGGATGGTGTCTTGACGTATCAAGGAAGGTTGTCTGTACCCAATATTGATGACTTGAGAAACTGGATTCTTGAGGAAGCTCATGGTTCTTGTTATCCCATTCATCCGGGTTCTATAAAGATGTATTATGACCTTAGATAAGAGTTTTTGTGGGAAGGATTAAAGAGGGACATAGCTGAATTTGTTGCAAAATGTCCAAATTGCCAACAAGTGAAAGTCTAGTACCAAAATCAAAGTGGTCTTAAAGAAATACAATTCCCACTTTGAAGTGGGAAAACATAAATCTTTATGTCGAGGTAGGTTATCCTCGGACCTAAAAGCAACATGATTTTATATGGGTGGTTGTATATAGGTTGACCAAATCCGCTCAATTTATTCTCGTCAAGTCCACATACTCGGCGGAGGATTATGCAAGAATCATCAAAGATGATACTGTGTGTCGTCATGGTACTTCCTAATCAACATTTTGATAGAGGTGCGCAATTCACATCTATGTTTTGGAGGTCATTCAAAAAAGGTTGGGTATAAAGGTAAAGCTAAGCACGTTTCATCCCCAAACAGATGGTCATGCTTAGAGCATGTATTATTGGTTTCAAGGAAAATTGGTATAATTATTTTCGTTTGGTTGAGTTCTCTTAGAACGATAGTTACCTTTCACATATATCTATGGATCCTTTCGAAGCCTTGTATGGTATGAGATGTAGATCTCCATTTGGATGGTTTTAAGTGGGCGAGTCTTCACTCTTAGATCCCGAATTGATTTAGAAGACATTGGATAAAGTTCATATTATAAGGAACCAGTTGAAAATAGCCTATAACCGGCAAAAGTCTTATGCATACCATTAGTAAAGGAATTTAGAATTTGAAGAAGGGGATATGGTTTATCAAAAAAAATTCACCCACAAATGGAGTGGTGAGATTTTGAAAAAAGGGGAAGTTGAATCATTATTATGTGGGTCCTTATGAAACTTTGCATTGGGTTGGAAAGGTTGCATATGACTTTAAATTGCCTAGAGAAATGGTTTCGGTTCATCCGGTGTTCCTTGTGTACATTCCTAAGAAGTGTATCGGTGAACTTAAGTCCATTATTCCTATTGAGGTTCTAGATGTAAAAGAGAACCTCTCCTATGAGGAGGTTCCGGTTGAAATCCTCTATAGACAAGTAAAGAAGTTAAGAAATAAAGAGGTGGCTCTCGAAAGGTGTTATGGAAGAACAACCTAGTTGAGGGAGCCACATGGGAGGATGAAGCCGATATAAATTCCCGTTAAACTCATCCATTTTTTGAATAAGGTAAGTTTTTCCTACTAATAATGAAAATAATGAATAAACTAAATTTGACTTGTTTTACAAGGATGTGCATGTTTAAGATAAACATGTTTGATAAAATGAAATTTTATGTAGAAATGTTGTTTTTCTTGATTTTCACTCATTTGTGAATTTGGTATGTTGTTTCATATATGAAATGATATTGACCATTTTGAAATGTTGTGAAAAGGAATTTTTGCATAATTGACTCTTTAATAATATGTTGAACTCATGTTGTTGAACTCATGTTGTGAAAAAGTCCATTTCTCATGTTGTCAAAAAGTACATTATGTGTTATAATTGAAGTTAAGAAATGCGAAGTGTAAATTCTATGTTGAGTTGAAACTCTTGTTTGA
The DNA here is from genome assembly GCA_027704785.1 of Solanum chmielewskii. Lineage (NCBI taxonomy): Eukaryota > Viridiplantae > Streptophyta > Magnoliopsida > Solanales > Solanaceae > Solanum > Solanum chmielewskii. Next base: position 14,961,324 of record JAKWIX010000327.1, read on the forward strand.
TATGTTGTTTTTGCTTCGGCTTCTAGTCTTGAGTATATCCTTTCCCTTCAAAAGATTTTGTGTCATCCGGGGACGAATGTTCCTAAGGGGGGATAATGTAACTTTTCAAAAGTTTAAAGTGTAATCTAAAGACTCACAAGAGTGTCTAAGAGTTGTACGCTGCTTTAAGGTCAAATATAATGTATATAGTTCATTTAGAAAGTTTTAGAGTCAAAATGTCATGGAACATCCATGACGTCCGGAGACTAGTGCAAAAGGTGTTAGCGTGCCTTAGCGTTTTGACAAGGGTTAAGGAGTCATAATTTATTAAAATTTTGTGGTAAGGTGTCTATCATGTACTCCCTCTTTCCGGTATTGTTTGTCATGGTTTCTATTTTTACAGTCAAACCATAAAAACTTTGACTAACATTTTAAGATGTATTTTTTCATCATATTAATATTCAAAAAATTGTAATTTATACTACGTTTCATATAGTTTTAAAATATCTATTTTTTAAAAATATCATATTAATGTAATCTATTTTACCTTTAAAAACAAGTCCAATGGAGTTTCGATAAGCGCAACATGAAAAACATTTCTGGACGAAGGGAGTGTTAGAGTTAGTTTAGGCTCGTAATGAATAGGTAGGACTCCCCAAAAGCGAACCAACGTTCTTTGAGAGGCCAAAAGTAGTCATTGAAGCAGTGTCTACCTATGAGTTGCAGGCGATGGGGCATACGATAATCGAGGGCCGTCGATTGCCTCTGTCTACCAACACTTATCAATTTTCCAAAATTTTTAATTTGACAACTCTCTGACCAAAACAACAGTTGTGTAGGACGGTTAGTCCAAGGCACCGTCGATTGACTTACGGCCCGTAGGCCGGGGTCTCGTAGGTCAGGTATGTGTTTTGCTATTTTTTTTAATTGTTTCATTTAATTAATTAGTTGGTTACTTAATTAGTTAGGATTTAAGGGAGTTATAATTATGTTAATTGAGGACCTCTATATAAAGACCTAAACCTAATTAAACTAACCCTACTATCATATTTCCCAAAACCCAAATTGATCTTCCTTCTCTCTACTTTCTCTCTCGCAAAAAAAGAACTCCATTAAAGGGATAGGTCATGCTCTTAGGGAATAAAGAAGTGAACTTTTCTCCATCAATATTCAACAATTAACAAGGTATGATATCCTTTTACCTTTGGGATTCCTTTCCTCAAAGGGTTCATTCAAAATTTGTTTTCAAATAGATGAATTATTATGGGTTTCTTTTTTTATGAAATTGATCTTGTAGATTGTATTGTTTATGGTTTATTTTGGTTATTATGCTTATATTATGATATATTATGGTTCAATTATGCTAGTTCTTCATGTATTTACATAGTTTGTGGAAGATGACCTTTTCCCCTTTTATCCTAGTTTATGAACTAGTGATGAATTGATTTTTACTGATTCAATTGACTTCAAATTGTGTTAATTACCATTGTGTGCTGATGTTACACCCATTGTTTGTTTGAATTGGATGGTTTATGGTAAAACTTTTTAGATGACTTGTAAAGGAGATTGGGGTAAGCCTTGTGATCTCAAACCTTTACTTCAATTATGATTACTTGTGTTTAGTGATGATTTTTTTTTTGAGTGTACCTTATGATGGGATTTTTTAGGGTAGTCATGATTTTGATTTGAAATTTCTTCATTACGTGATTGTGATATTATTCTTAAGATGTAATGATATAAGGTTGGTGATGAAGTACATATGTGACTTACTATGATATAATGTTAATGTGCTAATTTCACATACGAGGGTTGTAATTAAAGGTGTTCTCATCCAATTCCTATTGATGTATGACTAAAGTACTCATGAGATTGGAGACTATTGTGCAGATATCATAAAGAGGGTCCCAAATACATGTCCTAGTTTTTGAACTATGTTGTCCCTATAGGACAACTAGCTATTGGATCTACATAGATGTTATGTTCATGTTTTGGTAGTACCTTGGCAAGTAGTCCTCCTTCTTTTGTTTTAGTGTTCAATAACAACGTATTCTACATTAGATATTCTGGTCTATGTCGTTTAGGTCTATCAAAGAAAGATGTTCCCAAAAGTAAAATGACATAGTGAAGTCAACTGTAACTAGGATTACCTAAGGGGTGTGTCTTAGTCTAGGTAGGGGTATGGGACTCTACTTATGCATTGCACTAGTTATCATAGAGGGAAGTCTTAGAAGGATGTTCTCATGTACTTATAGGATTATAAATGTGTTGATATTACATGTTAATTACATGATGTGATGTTGGTTTTTTATGAACATGTGGTTGGTATCTATTGCTAAAGTATGATGATGTCTACTCTTAAAGATATAATATGTAAAGTTGGACAATGCTTATGGTTCTTGTAGGGTTTTGTTGGTTAAGTGAGGTTATGGGGCCGTACTTAGTCATTGCAGTAGTGGACTTAATGGGGATGTATGAGTGATGATCTATCTTAGGTAATGATGTTATGAACTCCTACACATGTTTTTTAATATTATAACTTGACAATAGAGTTTTCTTGAATAATCTCACAATTATGTTGATATGCGTGTTGCCTTGACTAGAATTTGTATTGTTGGTCTTGTGATGTACATGGTCTTTACATAAGTAATATGAGTTTATTGACTTGCATTGGTTCTTGAATGTACATAAGGCTTTTCAAAGTGGTTTGGCATGGTCTTTAATAAATGCCTTTTTATTGCATGATTTTTATGTTCTGTGTGCATATGATACTATACTTAGTACAAGTGATGTGCTAACCCGTTTCATCCCTTTTCCCCAACATTTTAGGTTCCGATCATTGAAGGGTTTGTGACGACTTGAAGGAAGTCTTGGATCATTTCTCTATGTGTGGGTATGTCCTCATGTTGCGAGGATGATGCCTTTCTTTCACTCTACCTATGTAACATTGCTATAGTCTAAAGATAATAATTTCATTAATGTTGTTTAAAGGTATTATTGTAAGTCCTAAGTTGCATTTTTTCATTGTGTAACGGCTTATGCCCATGTTGATTTGACTCCGTTTAGATGGTTTAATATGAGACAACCCTTTTAAGACTATGTTACGTATGTTTTATATATATATATATGTGTGTGTGTGTGTGTGTGTGTGTTTGTGTGTTTTTTTTTTTTGTGTGTGTGTGTCATATAAGTAGAAGGCTATCTAATCTTCTTAGACAAAAGGTTTATGTATACACGATTATTAATATATTATGTGTAAGTGACAGGTCTAGTTAAACCTCATGAAATAGTTGAGATGAAAAGTTTTAATTTTTCCTCATTTTAAGCTATGATGTTAATGATGAATGCTAAGAGACTTGTCTTAGTCCTCTTCGAGGACGACGACGCCGGTTACGTAACCATCCATCCCAAATTGTAAGTATACTTGAATAGGGTACCTAGTCCCATGTTTATGTAGGAATGTGGCAACGTATCCCATATTTATGCCAGAGTGTGTCAAGTGATCCCATGTTTATGCTGAAAGGTGTGCACTGATCTAAGTTAGTGCATTGCAATGCAACCGTGGATCTATTCAACAAGCCACAATCATAATCATAGTGTACCTGCTCATAATCATATAATCAATTAATGATTTAATGGCATACAATTTTTCAATAACCCTTATGGAAAAAGTAGTGTGATAAATAACACAACATTCGCATGCATACATGCACCATAATGTAGTAATTGCACACATGTATTATGCGAACATGAAATCACAACCATCACTTTCCTTGAATCCAAGTTTGACTCCCCTAAGACATTTGAATCTTCCTTTTCGGGGTTCTTTTGTCTTGGTTGTGGTCTAAAAGCATTAATATAAAGCGAGATTCAATAAAGAAGACCCAACTACCCACATCACAAATAATAAGATCAATCCTAGGTCAAACTCTTGATCCCCATACCCAAGTTAAGGCTTTTTCAACCATATTTCCCATATCCAACTATCCCATATCGATAACTACACATGAGTTTACATTTATGGATCAAAATCTGATTTTGGGGAGTGAAAACCTTACATTTAGCGTTAAAATGGTGAAAAATTGTCAAGAACACACTTGGGGTTGTTTCTTAGTTCTCTAAGTCGAAAAGTGTAGAATAATACTTTTTTGCAGTTTTATTTCTTTCTTGTGTCGTGTTTGTCTTGCTATAGCGGCCCTGGCCTGACGAGAATAATCCCGCCTCAGCCGCTTGCACATAAATAGCGAAAAAATTTAAGAATTCCATACCCCCATTACACAACACACGATAATTAATGACACTTAAAATAAACCTATTCACGGTAAGATCAGTTTCAGAAGCCCTCGTTGACCGAATTCAATTTTTTTAAGTCGTACGGGTGCCTTAATGTCTTAGGTATCCACTCATGTAATCAAATTCTTTAATGGATTTATCAATTCTTTACGAGATTACCCATAGACCCTGACTCCAATTTCGTCCAAATATGGACTACTCTAGGAAATCTCTAGTTAATATAAAAAAGTTTTTTAGCCCCAATTCTTTCCCATTGTCTTTTCCTTGACGACGGAGATCAGGTTGTTACTGTAGGTGCTTTATGTAGTTATAAATTTCATATAATAGTAATTATGAACCATATACTATATGGTAAAATGATAAAATTTATCTAAATTTGTGTTGATGGTAATCTATACATATTTCTTTGCTTAAATTTAATATCGGTCTATAAGAAGATACCCTATATACTTTTGAGCTTATTCTTTAAGTAAATAGGTATCAACGTTGTCTTTTCACTATAGATTCAAAAAAAATTATGCTGAAAACTTGATACCAAAAAATGCTTTTAGTAGGTTACAAGAACCTTAAACCATTAGAGGAAAATAGTTATATACAACAAATCGAGCAAGCATGAAGAAATTTTCCAGCTTACTATGTTTTGGTTTTACTTCATGAACATGTTAAATTGATATTTATTTGACCTAGAAGAGTATTCACACAGAAAAGCAATAAAGTCTTTGTCATTTTAGATACCTAGAAAAATAAGGGAAAAAAAAGCCCTAACCCATCCGTAGCCACCTAATGTTTACATCAATTTTCACATGGACATCTCAAATAGTCCTTATTCATTTTGAACAGCTTATGTAGGTTACCACAATTTTATATTGACACATTTTTTATAACTATTCGTATATCTAAGATGTGTGTTTTACACTTGTGTCACGCCCCGCGTTTATACCGTGGGCGGTACAGGCACTCCAAGAAAATTTTTGGCTTCAAACAGACCCATGGATTTACTTACTTAACATAGGAGGAGACTTAACTCAATAAAACAGTGTTATTTAATAACATCCATAATAATAAGTTGGCCAAAATGACACCTAAATCTATAACAAAATATCTTCAATACAAAGATAAGAGACTCAAAACTAACTATCTGATTATCTATGAAACCTCTATAATACTATGATTGATGTTGGGATTAAATCCACAGGCTCCTATAAAAGAAACACTAAAACGAATAACAATGTCCCCGAAAGGCAAGGAGGCTCACCAGTGACTATGAGTGCCTACCTGGATCAATGAGGCGCAAGATGATGCTGATCCAGGTTACCTTTATTTACATCTTAAGAAGACGCAGGCCAAGTGGTATCAATATGTTGAATGTACGAGTATGCAAGTTTGAATGCTAAGCAACAACTTAATTCTAGAAAAAAGTAAGAGAACTTACCTGGCCTCTGCTCAAATCAAGAATAACTTTATTTAATATAAAGCAGTAAGACACATGCAATATATATAAAGCTTCTAAAACAGTGTAAATAACATAGATTGTTAAAGAAAGGCAATAAAAAAACTCAACATTACGTATATATGAAGTAATACAGTTTTCTAGGAGATTCGCTAACCTACAAACATCACTATGAGCCTAAGTGATGGTATAATGTCTTACCTCATGTTTCAAGAGGACCATCTTATACCTTGCATTCAGTATATAACATGAACTACTAAGTGGATCCACTATAATTGAAAAAACGCACTAAGGAATCATCTAAAAATATGACCCTTCTTCTCTCTATGTTGGTTGCATAGTTTATGGGAGCTTGAGATAACATGAACTCGCGTCCCCATATCGGTGTTCAATACTACTTTGAAAAAAGTACATAGCTCATATGTGTTTTTTAAAATAACCTCTTGTGTGGTTTGAGGTAATTGCTCAAACTTATCTTTAAAATCTCTCTTGTAAATTATACTTTCCATTTTACTAAAACTAGACCAAAGGCTCTATTTGAAGTATCAACTTCCTTTCTTGCTCGAAACGTTAAAACATTTGTAACTCTTAGGGAATACATAGTTCCTTTATAACTTTTGAGAAATGACCTTAACTTCTTAATCTTTTCATAACTTGCAACTTGAGCCTTAAAACAAATTTAAAACATATGTTAAAGATCTTAAAAACGTGAAGAACTTACTTTGACTTACTTTTAGACATGACTCTAACTTCTTTCACTATGATCTTATCTTTTGACTTAACTCTTGACTATCCTTGAATGAAATTATTGGTTCAAGTTTATGATTTGCATTTTGTGTCATTCCAGGTTTTTATAAATCATTGGAAGTTGTTAGAATCACTAGACAGTGTTAATACACTTTAAGAAGATCCAACAGGGTAAACAACGAAAACTGGGCAAAAAATGCCGATTTGGGCACATCAAGGGTTCACTGCACGAGCCACAACGTTATGGGGCTCATTTTGGGCGCCCCTACCATCCATTCTGGTGCTATGGGGGCGCGACGCTTCTGGCCCTCCCCAGGTGCGTCTGACGAACTTCTCCTTCGTTTTTCATTGCTAAACCCTCCAAATTTATATATTTATTTCCCCAAACACTTAGGATAATTAGTAACCTTAATACCCAATTTATAAACTCTAAAATAACCTGTAAACACCAATTAATTAAATAATAGGAATTGAAAAGCTCAATCAACAAGAATTCAACAATGTTCTTCAAGAACTTTACTTTTATCATTCAACTAATTTCAAAATCACTCAATTTAAACACGATTTTCTGTGTGGGTGAACTGACCCATCAGTAAATTTCACATACTTTTATAGGGATCACCCCTTATGATTTCCACTCGAACACTTGACGTTCTTGGCAAAATTCTTGAATTTCCTCTACCATCCTCTTCGTTTCTCTCTTCTCCATGCCATGAGCGTAGTACTGTTTTTCCAACATTAAATTAAGATTTGTTTTTACCCCAATAAATCCATAAAACATATATACGAAATAAATTACTGAAATTATTAGTTTGCCCTTTCCTAAATCCAGATTGAGACTTTCCGTAATCCAACAACCCAACTTCCGAAAGGCATAAATTATTCATATGATATCGAAATCGCACAAACTCAGCGGTGTCATAAAGATCATTCAAAGATGTTTCCACCCATTTCTAGAGGCACTTCTAACTCATCATGAATTAGAAGTACCAACTATTTGAAAAAGACAAAAACTCATTCTCTTAACTTAGAAGTTTTTTCAAGATTTTCTCTATTCATTCTAAAAGTATTATTTTTAGTTTCTTAACTCAATTTTATCTCTTTCAAATTGCGAGATGTAACAACTTGTTAATGACGTATCAAAATAACGAATTAAATAATGACATGTGGCGTATATATATAAAATAATTTTTTAATAAAACATTTTCGATAAAAACCTATTTTAAAACTATTGAGTATTTACTTTTAAAAACCTTTTAATAAAGAATAAAAAGAACTAAAAAACTCCATCACCTTTCTTTTCCTCGTCCACCATTTCCATGTTTCATCATTTCCACATCTCCTCCTCCTGAACCGTTATTACCTTGATACCTTTTTATGTTACAAGATTATTGTTATTACCATATCTTTCTTCAAATCTACCTATAGTCAATTTAGGTCGTAAGCAAATAGTCATAATCCCGCTATCATAAAACTATCATCGCTTTAATCCTTCTAATTCATAATTGTTTTCTTCAATCGCCTCCACCATTGGAACTATTCATTTTATTTTTTTTTAATACTAAAAGAGAATTGAATTAATGATAAAATCAGATCTATTGATGAATTTAATTATAATGGGTTCATCAAAACAGTAAAGTTTAAAGTTTTGAGAAGTAGAAATTAGTATTTCAAAATATATTTTCTTAAAAAAAAGACTTAAACAAACAAAAGTGAAAATAGACCAACGAACATTTGAATGATTCGCCAAACTTTCTGACAATGGAACTATGGAAAAATTAGTTGGATAAATTTGATATCATGAAGAAGATATATATTTTAGGCATATTTTAATCCTTTCTTAAATAAGTTTTGTAGATATATAATATTAATTTAATATTATATGTCAAGAAATGACATTAGAGGAGAAAGTTTAATCTACAATGGTGGCAAGGTGGTGACAAGATGGTGGTAGATGGTTGAGAAATTGTGGGAAGGAGACAAAAGGAAGAGGAAGAAAAAAAAAATAAATCACTAAACATTTGCCTTTCACACGCTCAAAGTGTGTGCTGCACACTTAATATGCCAACTTATAAAAAAATGTCAAAATGGACATAATAGGACCCTATTTACAATGTTTAAAATGAACATCGCCCAGTTGAGGTGTCTATGTGAAATTTGGTAGCAACTTTAGGGGGTCACCGGTGGGTTACACCAATAAATAAAATAGGAATATGCATAGTGATAGGTAACAAAAATATTAATAACCTCAAAATATATTTTCATTACAATATAAATTTATGCTCATATGAAGTAAATAGATTTACAAATGAAGCAACAAGACTACATCAAAATATTAAAAAAGGATGAGAAATATGAAAGAATTACCTATTTAATTTTTGCGATGTCAAAAGGAATGCCAAAATCAGTTATGCATATCAAAAATCAATTTAAGAAAAGAATCGTGTTACACAAACCAAAGGAATATTTTGTTAAAAAAATTCTTCTTTATAAATTACAATCTAAAAAATCATGTTACATTCTGTACAAACTAGCAGTACTTGAAATGAATTTATACAAATGTATTGTTGTAATGCAATTTTGTTGGCAACACAAAAGGTACAAAATAAATCTTAAATATCTAATACATTAAATTGTATTTTAATAAGATAAGAAAAAAAGGCTTAGCTATATTATTAAAATGCATTACACGAAAAATGTACTTATATTTTTGTTTTTATAAGTTTGTCATGAAGAATTCCAATAAGAGTAGATGAAAACACTTGAATATAATATTATTTATTTATTGCACCATAACGTACCATTTACTTTCTTATATTTTTATCTTCAAAATTTATGTCTCTACAGAATAATAATTTCACGACGGGGTGCACCCCCTAGACATAACCGGTGTCGTTATCCTTCATTGAACACATAAACATGGAATTTACACATATCAACTCAAATAACAATTTACTACGTACAAGAGCCGAACATCACAACAGGAGGAATTACCTTTTCAGTACGAACATGAGCTCAACATCACAACATGACAAACTAGCTTTTAAATACCAACATGAGCTCAACATGGTCACCAAGAGTCACTTATTCCAACCATCTTTCAAACAGATTAACATACTCAATACCATTTCATGAAGTCAACAATACACAAAACGTAAATAAGTCAAATTTAGGCGAAATAGTTTTTCCTTTACATGAAAACTATTTTTATCATGACCCTTTACCATAAATATGCACATTTAAGCAAAGCAAGAAAAAATCAATATTATTTATTCTTTTTAAGAGGATTATTACTAATCTCAGTTTTGTACAAAAAATTGAGGATAACGGGATTTCATGTCGGTGTCGGCCTCCTATGTTTCTCCCTAAACAAGGTGGTTTCTCCGTAGGACTTTTATGGAGTCCACCTCTTTTTTGTCAACTTCTTGTCTTGACGATCTAGAATTTCCACCGGAACCTCTTCATAGGAAAGGTTCTCATCCACACCTTACTCTTCAATAGGGATAATGGACACAGGGTCTCCAATACACTTCTTAACCACGGAGACATGTAATACAAGATGAACCGAAGCTAGATTATTAGGTAATCTTAACTCATATGCAACCTTTCTGGCCCATTGAATAACCTCATAGGGACCCACATACCGGGGACTATAAGTTGTTTTCAACCAATATCTTATCACCCGAACGTTATCCAAAATCATCATAGATTATTTCAGTTCCAAGGAGTGAAGACTCACAAACTTCAACCCACCCAATAAGAGACTTACATCGCCTATCATAGATCCGAACAGTGAATATCTTCCACACCTTACAATTTCCTTGAGAACTTAAGGTGAAAACATGTATATTTTGATCTCTAGTGCACCTTGAAGATTCGTCTTCAACGGGGTCTTGAATAGAGGGAGAAAGTAGAGAGAAGTTGGAGACAATTGGGTTTGGGAATTATGGGGTGTTTGGTTAGTTTAATGAGGGTTAGTCCTTATACAGTACCTAAACTAACATAATTAAACCTCCCTTAACCCATAACTGATCACCGAACCAATCAAATAATTAAGTCACTAAACTTAAAACTTAACAGTGAAACTCAACCCAAACCAACGAGACCTCGACCAACGGTTCATCGACTGGACCACGACTGTGCTGTTGGTCTATGGTTTGGTTCAGAGACAGTATTTTGGACACTTTTTGAAATATTTCTAAGTCCTAACCAATGACTGCATCAACGTGCTGTTGACCCAATGACGTCTTGTGAATTGTTTCGTTGACTATCACTGCAATGTAAGGCAGTATTTGGTCAAATTGAAGGGTCCTCTCCAAGCCTTACGGTGGTCCTTGGGGAGTCGTACCTAGAAGTTCCGCCCCTAAACTCACTCTTCTATATACGTAACACATTTTTGCCAAATTTTACAAAATTCCAACTTTGAAAACCGCATGAAACATGCCAAGGCACACTAGCACACATTTTACAATTCTCCAGACGTCATGATCGTTTGTTAATATTTTGACCCTAACACTTCCCAATTAGTTTCATTTCATTATTTCAGGCTTAGAAACAATGTTTTAAGTCTTAGTTCATCATCTATGGGTCTAGACTAAGCCATGGACTTTCAGAGTTCTACAAATATTTATTAGTTAGATCTAATCATATGTTTATACAAAAATATTATAGGCTTAATCACGTACAAAACTCAAGATTTACGGACGAACTTTTTAATTTGCACTATTTGTTATTGGTTAAGAATAAGTTAGTTTTAGAGTGTATAAAAGTAGATTTTTATGAGTAGGTAATAAAACTTTTTAACTTAATGATTTCTCGCTTAGCCACCCCTTTATCCAATTTAAATACTATTATTAAATTAACTATTTAATTAGGAATTAATTGAATCAAGTCAAAAGGTTAATACACATTTGTTTAATTAAAATGATATAGCATGTACGTTAAAAGACAATGACCTTTCATTTTCAGTCAGTTTGAAAAATAATGACCTCCTTTATTTTTTTGGTCTTATTTTGATTTCAGCTTTTTACATGGCATAATTAAGGCCACAAGATTAAAGTAAAATTTATAAATTTGACATAACATTAGTTTAAGAAAACACGATTCAATTCTTATCTATTTTCTTAAAATCTATTTCAAGTAAAAATCAGTCATTCTTTTTTAAAAGGAGTGAGTAGCATTTATGGAAGGTCTTAAAATGATCTCAACTATTTGAAATGGCACAAAATTACCCTTCATGCAGCTTTCAGCTCCCAAATACGGTTACATGAACCTTTTGGCTGAAACATACCATTATAATGATTACCCACACTCGTTTACGGAGGATAAATTGATACAAAATCTGATAGTTTAAGGGCAATTTAGGCTCTTTACCACTAAAATAAATTGAAATTACATAATGTATGATCATATGTTTAGCCTAATTTTGGATTTTATAGCAAAAATTTAAAAGAAATCTCTACTATCTATACTAACCTCCCCCCCCCCCTCCCAATAACTTTCTCTCCCTGCCCCTTTTTCTTCTTGGATCATGTCCATCATTTCAAACAAGGGACGAAAATTCAAATATAACAAGGCAATTCATTTATAAATGGTTAGTTGAATACAAGATGATTTAAATAAAAAGCTATATAGTTATACTATAATTTTTCTTTTGCGCGTATCCAAAATTCAAAATACAAGATTAACAATAACCTTGTTCGCTATCCCTAGCCAACATTAAAATAATAAAAATTTATAGAATATGAACATATAAGTTAATTTCAAGTTTGATTCATTGATATCTTAATTAATTAACAATAATAGATTAAAAATAATAAAAACAGGAAAATGAAAAAGATAATTTGTAAATTAATAAAAATTATTATATTGTTAAAAATCTATGAATCATTTTGTAGATTGACCATCAAACAATGCAAGTATTGATTTAAGGTAGATCTCCAAATATTAATTGGATTATACTCCTACATGATATTAGATTAGAGTAAGGTATGAACTAGCACAAGATTTGTTAAGAATAGCAAATTGATCATTGAACTGGGATTTTAGAAATACAAAAGACACAACATATAGACTTCATCATTAGAAAATATGGTTGTACATCAGGCACAACAAGATGAATCATATGCACATTAACAATAATATCTATATATATCAGTCAAACACATAAACTTCAGTAAATCTGAGTAGAATTGCCAAAGGCAAAAAACTAATGACAAGTTCAATTTGCTTCATGAACTTATGTTTCTAAATTATTTTTTAATGATTACACAAATACTAACTAATCTCTCCAAAATAATAATAAGATAATACATCCAAAATCTGTGTAAAGAAGGCGTAAATATAAAAAAAGAAATCACACACTACATGAATCTAATAGATTCACATGCATAAATATGGAAACTATAAGAGTCAGCAGCATACCACAAGGAAATTCCTCTCTACCAGAATCATGAAATAAAGACTTGTTAAGTTGAAAGAAGTGTTTTTGTTATTTGTGGACAATAGTAAGCACTGAATAGACAAAACTTACAATGCATAAATGTACATGTTGATCAAAAAATAGACAATACTTAACAATAAATACCAAAATTAGCACATACTTAAATGTTGCGCTGATATACAAATATTCAAGACAAAATTACATATCAACACAAACAAGACGACGATAAGGTAGTGAAGTTACTAGTGCTAATCAGAGAACTTTCCTTATTGTATGCATCTTGAATGCATACTTTTTTTGTAAGTTGAAATAAATATCAAATTGGTCATTCTGGAATTGTAAGCCTTAAATTGGAAAATAATTAAATTTTAAGAAAACAATGTACAGTTCATCAATTATCTATACATTTTACTTGATTCATTCAATACGATGCCACAACTTTTTCCACTATTTTTAAGCCGCCACACAATATACAAATGCCTATAGTAACAATCTCGATTTCAACATGTAAATAAATATAATTAGAGATACTTAAGCAATCCTTAATCAGAGTATTGACATAAATACTCTTGATCCAAGCTGATGCTTCCTCTGACTGTCCTAGCCATGTAAGCTCGTAGAGCACAATCTAGATAAGAAACACATCCACATATGTATCCATCTAACGTTCCTCCACATTTAGTGGAACTCATTATAGTCTAAATTCATAAGTTCTCAGCGAAGGATATAATAACAGTCTCGGCAAAAAATAGGCCAAGTGCAACAAATATCACAAATCATGGTCTCCAAGAAAGTTGACATTTCTTATACATTCCTCAAGCATCCTTTGAGTTTGTGCTAATTCGGATTCTATTTTTATTATTCTTATTTTTCCTCTTGTAAAAACATTCTTCTCTTCCAGACTGAGAAGTTAATAACTACAAGGGATATAGATTATCTAGACCATGTAGTGGTGATATACCTTCCCTTCCTATTCACAATCAACTTCCATCAACTCGTTGTCCAAAGCTAGCACCAAATGAAGAGCTATTGTATTTATGAGGAGGCCTCATGAAACACTAGCTCTCTCTCCTGTTGCTTCTAACACCCTCAACATAGAGGAAAATCCTCTAGATAGCTGAAGAAGAGAAGTAGCTCGTATCCTTTGAGATGTGATTTTTCGAACCATTCTTAATTTATGAATATATCTCTCTCTTGTTTCCAAACTTCTGCTAAGTGATATTTTCTTCATCCTTTTATGGGCTACCTAGAAGTCACACTTGTTACAAAAGGAATAACAACATGTAATTTATTGTTTCTATCATTTATTTAAGTATAACATTAATCCACAAGGTGATGTTCGGATAAAAACATCATTTTGCAGTATAGTGGTGATACTCTTATCCTTAGCATTGTGGATTTCATAAATCCGGTGTGTGTAGTTATTTCTTTGAATACAATGCAAGGTGATTTTTTACCAATATAATAATACACAATCCAACTTGTTTTATAATACATTGAAAATTTTCTATAAAAGTCACTACTAGAAGTTTGACAGTTGAATGTTTTTATTGAGAAAATACACCTTGCAATGCACTCAAAGCAGTAGATGAACACGTTGGATCTACGAAATCCACAGAGCCAAGGATAAAATTATCTCCACCATGCTGTAAAAGAAGCTTTTATCAACACATCATCTAGTAGATGAATACTATACTAATAGAAACAACATAAATTTCAATTTAGATGTTTTGATTACTTTCTAATAAGTCTGACTTGTACATAGCACACAAAAGGACAAAAAATATCTTCCAGTGTAGTAAGGGAAAACCCAATATATATAGTTACAAATGAATAATGATTCAGTAAAAGACATCGCAAAGGATGCAAGCTACTTCTCTTCTGGAGTTGTGCGGAGGAAAGCCATCAATGCAGAGGGTATTAGAAGTATCAAGAGGGAGAGGTGTTGTTTCAAGCCGATGAAAGTTGATCACAAAACGACGGTTAAACCAACACCACTTGCTTTATCCAATCCAACTCCTTTGTAGTTATTAATTTTCCCTTCTTGAATAGAAGTAAGTTTCTAGAAGAGGAAGAGGAAGAATAAAAAAACACAATCCAAATTTGCACAAAATCCAAGCTTTCCTAGGGAATGTAGGAGTTGTGCCATCTTAAACTACAGGTTTACCGAACTCATCCCTTCTAAGAATTATGTGACCAGCTTTACAAGTAATCGCTCTGATTGGAGAATTAGACAGTAAAGGTTGCAATTCGTCTTTGAAAATCTAGTCGTGTCTTGTATATCTGAGTAAAAATTAATATCTAAATAAAAAGAAAACAAATTTGGTATCATGTCAAATAAAGAAACTCTCGAAGTCCAAATCATAAAGCAAATCATTTTCGGCTTTAAATTTACTATTGATGAAAAAATAAGCTAAAGCAGAAAAGCCAAAAGTTGGGCATACTCCCTTTGGAAAAACGACCTCTAATTGTTTACATAAAGAAAACATAATTCAAATGAAGATATATGTAATAACTACAAAAACACTTCCCTCCCAATGAAAAAAAACATCAATGTTGACTTGCAGATTGTTTGTGCATAGTGCACTTACAAAAGACAATTAACATAAACACCTAATGTTCCAAGCCAACCTTTTGGCATGAAATTATATTTCAATTTTTTAACTTGTAAAAAACTAAAATACTCAGAACTACTTTCAAAACTAGATACATCAAACCAATAAGTAAACTTCAATCTGAAAAGATTAAAAATAATAAAAAGAGTGTTTCCTCAAAGAATAAATTTGATCAATTATATACATAGTGCCTTCTTAAGAAAATTATTCCCCCCAAATACCCTAGGTTCATGGAATATATTATCTCAAGATAGAACATTCATACTCACATATGTATCGGTACTCAAAACCACGGTGTCAGCAAACCACTCAAAAACAGTATAATACATTTAGAATATTAGATTTAGTAGTAGAAGAAGAAGTTCAGAAAATTCGTTATCGTTATTTAAGAATAAAAGGAAATCCCTCTATTTATAAACAATGGAGGGTGGTGTGAACAAATGCTTATTGTATCTTATCAAAAAGGTCACATCCCCTTAAGTAGTCACAACCATACAGGACAGTCCCAAATTTTTATAAAAGTTACAACTCTTGAGGAATGTCACAACTCTTCATAAAACTCACAATTTTCCTTAAAGACGCAATACTTATGAAATGTCAAAAATATTTTTAAAAGTCAAAACTCCTCATTTTTGATTCACACCTTTTAAAAACCCAAAACTTACCCATAGCATTAGATAAATTGTTTCCTTGAAAGGTTCTTTTAAAATAGATCCTACAGTAGGCAAATCCTACTATGGACTCAAATCCTTTTGTTAGGTACAATATAAAGAATCTAATGAGTTTACAAAGCAGGAAAAAAAACAAATCTCCTTTAAGAAATGTTAGTATGTAAAAGCACAAAAATCACAATCTCACTTACTTATATTCATCTTTCGAAATTATTTCTACAAAAATCAAATTCCTAGGAGGAAAAAAAGTTACCTAATATTAGTTGTGCACATTAGCATTCGAGACACTGTCAAAAATCATACAACACATTTATGGTTTCAATCAATTAGTGTTATGTTTTGAATATATTTCACCCCTAATTTTTGAAGAAAACAATCAACTTAGTTACATCTATGTTTAGAAATGATGGTTAGAAATTAACATAGTGTACATTCTAGTAATTATCTCAAAAAGAATTTCCTAATTCTTCCTCGACAATTATTATAATTTAGTATGAGATGCTTGTTTGAGTCATCGGCCAACTCCATATTAACTTTTTATAATTTGAAACCAACACTCGATATATTCTGCTTCCATCTTACATTTTATCCTACAAAGAAATGAACATTTGTACCTAGCTCGACTTAAAAGTTATCAATTTAACAAGACCATATAATAGAAATTATAAAAAAAACATGTTTGGGAAACTATAAATTCATTCAGCCACACCCCAAAAGATGGCTATTAACTTGCGAAAA
Organism: Solanum chmielewskii; assembly: GCA_027704785.1. Classification (NCBI taxonomy): domain Eukaryota; kingdom Viridiplantae; phylum Streptophyta; class Magnoliopsida; order Solanales; family Solanaceae; genus Solanum; species Solanum chmielewskii. The sequence continues at coordinate 14,978,256 of JAKWIX010000327.1, forward strand.
TCTCAACACTAAGTAGCTTCACCTATACCACAAGTAGGTAGCTTTTCCCCATATAACCCTTTTTGAATTCGTTTCCTACGCGCTTCCGTGAAACATGAATAAACATAGAGTAAAAAAGATCATAAAAGTGCTTCTGACAAAAATGAGATATGTATCTACTTTTTACAAATATTATTTTCTAATATTAAAAATTATCGCATATAGTGAGGATATGTATTTGAATTAACAGGGAAGCTCTAACTGAATTTGGGAATATACCTGACAAGATTAAGGGCTTGAATATACTCGGTGTGCTGATAATCCTAGATGAAGATGAGAACATAAAAAAATTCAGAAGAAGAAGAAAAAGGGAATTCAAAACCCTAAGACCTTATGAAATACAAAGGCTGTAATAAAGATTGTTTTTAGTATTTATGAACTTTTATACTCTCTTTATGTCTGAGTTGGTATACACTTGTCACATATCTTAACAAGCAATAAATAAAAGCGTATTTCACTATATCACCCTTTTTATATTATAAATTCAATAATTTGGCAAATTTTTTTAAATTAATTCAATATTTTTGTACATGTATTGGGGAAATTAATGATACTCTCTCTCTCTAGTCTATATTAAGTGAATTATTAACATAGAACACTAATCTTGTTCACAAACATTTCAGAATAAAACTAAAGAAATTTTTATTGTTGTAACTATTTTTCACGCCTCGAAACTACCCCCAAGATGCAAAAACAGGACCTATGATCACCATGACCCAAAGCTAACCCTGCTGGTGTATCATAAGTGTACTTAACAATAAACTAAATCAACAAATATTGTGAGGAAGCTAGTCAATACATAATCTGAAATGATGGGGAATACCCATACTAAATATGAATACATACATACTGAGATTTCAACAACAATTGAAAACTCAAACTCAAATACTAAACTTGATTCTAACTATGTGTGAAAATACCTCTAACTTACTACAATTATCGATACATGACTCCAGCTAAATTTAGAAAAACTGAAACTAAAACTTAAAAAAGGAACATGTATGTCGTTCTCGGAAAATGAGGACTCACCACTTATACTACTAAGATGAAGATCGGGAAGCGATCAATGCGTGATCTTGAAGCAAAAAATGTTAATTATACAAAGAATATGTGAGTACTTGAATTATACTGAGCATATATGATAAAGTGAAAGATAAACAATAATCCTAACCAAACCAAAGCATGTAACCGAGCAATGATAATATATAATCGTGATAATAAACTGGAAATATCGAACACTAAATATGTGACTGCAATAATCAAGTTTGTAACATGCTAAAACTAAAATCTTAATTAAAATGAATGACCTGGTCAAAATAATAGAATCTAATGGTAAGGGAGCTACTTATAACTGACATAAAAACCACATGAGCTAAATATGGAGCCCGGTATATATTCCCCATCGAGAGCATTCAATATATTCATCTATGAGTATAGAGGAATGAATTGATTATTCACTAAAATAATCTCCACATAGTGGTCTTATAGCCTACGAGGCACGTAGTTCGGGGACTTGAGGTTGACTAACTTTAGTCCATTCGATATTAAGATTCTCCAAGTTAATTATGTAATTAACAATTTCATTGAATTTCTAAAGTATTGGAGCATGCAAATTGAAAATGTAACATTAATGTACTGATAATAAAACATTTAACTATATGGAATGTATATCTGAAATAACTTATCTAGCATGTGCATTTCATGAAATAAAAGACTACACAGCTAGAGGTCTGAATATCATACACTAAACTGAGCAATAAAATGATAATCTAATTTGGATTATTCCAACAGCTAAAACCCATAATATAACATTCAAAAGACCCTCAGTTTTACTAATATTAAGGGAATCAAGGTTGAATTTATGGGATCTAATGGGCGAAATGAAGCAACTATTGAAATCCCACATACTTTGTGACTAATTTCATGGAGAAATATAAATATTTTGGGGTTGAAAGTGATGAAATCGACTGTGTTCCTGATCTAGGGCTTTGTTTGTCTTCTCCTCTATTTTTCTCAAAATTTGCGGATTTGTTTTGTAAATAATTCACTAGGGTAACTTCTAATTAGATTAATAGACTAAAACTGACTTAAACAATGTAGTTTAGCAGTTAAACACATAAGGAAAGGCCCAAACGACCACTCACTAAAAAGTTGTCGAGGTCACAAACAAACCATGGTTGGATCAATGGTTCATAATGGTCATCCTTCGACTATATTCTAGGACAAGATTCTGGGGGTATGACCCATGAAGCATGGCCTGACCAGAGCTCCAATTTTGGAGATTCACAAGGCTAGGTTTTAAAACTTTTTAGGGAAACGCATTTGTGAGCTTGGAAGCTGCTTTGGGACATTCGTTTGAGGTAAATTCTCATTTTCACATGTTGTCTTGCCTACTTCGAAACCCAATTTGTTGGATATTTTGGGGCTTGATTTCTCCCTCATTTTAAGTCTGAATTCGATGATTCCAGTGTCAATGTTGAATGGTTTTTCAAGGAGAACTTTGTGGTGTTTTCGGAAGTCACTATGGACTGTCCATTTCTTGTAAATATACTGATTCGGCTTCTTTCCCATTTCTAGTTCTTCAAAAAATTTGAGTTTTGGTTGCATGTTTATATTGTGTTGTTTCCGAGATGCAAATTGTTTTCCAAGTTAGAACACAAGTTTTGGGAATCTTTTTAGGACCAATGTTTAGGGTTAATTTTTGAATTATGAGCGCGGGTATAACTGTCACTGTTTTGACCCCAAAATCACTCTATCTATATTTATTGCGATTTTAATGTCTAAACAATCGTATTAACATTGTGTCTGTAATTTTGTAAGAGTCACAGCGTTTCGAGGCCATTCAAAAAGGAAAAGATTAAGAGAACTGTTCTTGGAGCGCGCATGATCGGACTAAAGGTAAGATATGACTTCCTTTCTTAGATTGAACTAAAGCATGTGAATGCATGTTGATTAGTTGGGATTTGGGATGGGCAGTTATTGCTTTTTTCATAGGTGTTTGGAAATGTAGGTTTTGGTCTATTTCGGGAATTATTGGGTAAATGTGAGAATGCTTTGTGTTATTAATTGATCCTCTTTGCTATGTGTAGTACTTGTAGACTTGATAACTTTTTATTTGAAGAATTTTGGGCCTAAGTTTAGGTTTGACTAGGGATTCCCTTAGAAATGCATGATTCATAATGAGTAGGACTTAGTTTTGTCCTGGCGTTGCTTGGAAAATTAAGATCTTTTTAGACTTGTGTAGAAGACGTGAGTATATATAATAGTTTGGGCCTTAGCTAGGAGCTAAGTTTTCTACTTCAAAAAATATCCTTACTTCTTCGATGATATGGGTTCACGAGTTACGTTGACGACACTAAGTTCCGTTCTGTAATTTAAAGTTTATTTTTTATTCGGTTTAATGATCATACATTGATTAGATAAGTGTTGATGGTATTCGACATGCATTTACGATTATGGATCTATAGATACGTTTGCAAGAGCTATATTAAAACTTCTGTGGGGCATCCATATTCAATGCCCAGCCTCCACCGCAATGATAATTTTTGAAGAGTGTTCGAATCAAGATCTGACCTCAATCACCTGCGTACTTATGTGGATCACCCGCTACGAGGTCCAGCCTCGATCACCTACATATTTATATAGAGCATCCAATTCAAGGTTAGGCCTTAATCACCTACATGCTTAAGTAGAGCATCCAGTTCAAGGCTTGATCTGATCACCTGCATACTTATCTAAAGAATTCGATTTATGTACGGCCTATATCACACGCATACCTATGAAGGGCATTTATTTTAAGGTAGTCCTCGAGCGCTTGTATTCTTTTGTAGAGCATCCGTCTAGAGGCCCGACCTCAGTTACTTATACTTGATATCGTCTACTTGGGTACATTTGGTGAGCGTTCGGTTAAAGGTCCTACCTCCGTACCGTCAAGTTCTACTAATTGGGGTTCAAATTCATGTCAATGTTCTAGTTTCTTAGGTTCTATATTCAGTTTTTTTTAGTATAGATTTTTTGTGAACTCATCAAGCTTATAGGGGTCCGTTCGAGTTTATATTTAACCTTTCCCACAAGTGTACCTTCTGGTCTTAAGGGGGTCTAGTTAGGTGTAGATACCTTATATATTTAAACTTGTGGGCGAGTTACACTAGTGTGCATTCCATTGTTACTTACACTTCCGTTATTGAACTCTCGTTGTGTTATTCCTTCTTTTCATATTTCCTTTACTATTAAAGTTCAGTCGTCCTATGATGCCTACTTGGTACCTGTTGCTTGGTATTCATTCTATGTTTTGCATCTGTTTTCGTGATGTAGGTCCGAGTACAAGTAGCCAGCATTCATCGAGTTTTGAGCAGTCTTATCTGGAAATGAGGGTGAGCACACGATGTTCTATAATATTTCAATCTTCATCTATATATAATACACTTGTCTTTTACTTTTCGAGATAGTCCAGTTTTTGTGGTCCGATTTTGGGACTTGTGCTTGTTTTGTTTGTAGATTGTACTAGTGATCTCAAGGTTTTGGGAGAGATCTTTATTTGTATATATGTTTTAATTTTCCACTTGTTTATATTGTTATTTTTCCTACTCTTGTTTAGTTTCTACATTCAGACTGTTACTTGTTGTTCCAGGTTACGTGTTGGCTTCCATATATGTGGGTTATAGTAGGTTCCATCATGAGTTGGGAACTCAGATCTTGAAAAGTTTGTACGAGAGCCTCAGGTTAAACGATATCATTTATACAAAGCTAACGACTACTAAAGTCATGCAGATCCGTGCCGAGACATTCTTCATTTATCTTCGGAAGGCCGCAGAAAAATTTTAAGAAAATTTCTCCTTTTGTTTCACTTTCTTGCAACATGAGTCTTATTGATACCTCTAAATCTGACATGTGTCTCTCTTACGAATGATGGCTCACACGGGATGCGGTGTGGCTAGGGTTATGCACTTGGGCCTTTATATAAAGCCCAGCTTGGGGGACACCGACATCGTGATCGAGGTAGGGTTGTAGCACCAGCCCGAGATAGGAACGAGGAGCCTCTGATCGTATATGTATCTCTTTATGTAGTGGGGCGGGGCTAACCCAACCACCACCCGCAACAACTACAATAACTTATTTTCATGCACTGCTGACTCATATACTAGTAGTTATAGGGAGGACACAATAGGAACCAACACCATCCCACACACTATCTCTAGCTCCCGCTCCAGTGCCGCAGGGTCAGCCTTTCACAAAAACACCAGAGGGTCAGCTGCGACCAGTTCATGTGGTCGCCCTGCCAGACATAGTAGATTGGAGATGCCACTACACGAGCAGAAGATGCTCGGGGTATTCCAAAAGGTAGGCAGCGCCGATATTTTCAAGGACGATCGGAGAGGACTCCACTAGTTGTGGTAAACTTGCAAAAAATAGCAACATTCACTAGGACTTTTTGAGTAAAGAAGAGGTTACTTCACCGCTCATCAGTTTTATGGGCCAACCAGGCAGTAGTGGTGCATGTTTCAAGAGTCCAGGCGAGCTTAATATCCTCCTATATATTGTCATGAGTTCTCAAATACTTTATTTGCCCTATTTATACCATGGAGCATGAGGGAAAAATTTTATTATAAATTATCCATATTGGATTAGGGCCCTATTATCGTATCAGAGTACGAGGAGCGGTTCCATGAGTTGTATCACCATGCTACCATGATTCTACCCGCGGAGGTGATTAAAGTTTATCATTTTCTTTGTTGGTTGAGGAAACATCTTAGGTCCGACACAACACATTACATTTAGTATCACCCGGTCGTTCATTTTTTAATGTTGTAAACCATTACCGATACATGGGTCATATTCATCGCAAGACCTAGTTGTGCAACGATAAGAATGAACACCATCGGGTCATCTACAACCTATCCCATACTAGAGGGAGGGAATCATATGATAGGCCCCTCCAAAGATTATAGCAGGGTCAGTCTTTTTAGGTGGCATTACCTGCTTCTGAAGGAGTCCTGCATTAATACTGTTGTCTTTGTACGAGCAAGAGTTTGAGGGGATCAAAATCCCTTTAGTCCTACCACGATTAGGTTACCACATGGTGTTTAGCTTTGGGGTGTCATTATTGTGGTGCTCTTAAATATTTATCTACATAGTGCTCCCGTATGAAGAAGAATGGCTATTGTACTAGCTCCACTTTCACCTAGACTAGTTTCAGCAGTGTCCTCTGCATCTCGAGGTTGAGGTTAGGACCAAACCATCAAGATAGTCAACAAGGTACCAGAGGTGGAGATTTAAGAGGCAGGTAAGTGGTAGATCGGTTGCACCAGGCAGAAGTTCTTAGGGACATTTCAATGCATCCCCAGCAAGGGTGGTGGATGAGTCATATGATGATGTCATCACATGTACGCTTTTATTATGCCATAAACCGACTATAGTATTAATTGATCCCCGGTCCATATTCTCGTATTTATCTCTTTATTTTTCTGCCCGATTGGGTATGATGCCGAAATCTTTTTCAGAGACGGTTCTTGTTTCGACCCTAGTGGGTGAGTACTTAGTACTGGATCAGATATTGTGATCTTTCATAGTGAATATCAAGGGTTATTATATGAAAGTTGATATTATTATGCTAGAGATGGTTTATTCTGTAGTGATACTAAGCAAATGTTGGTAATCCCTCTGCCATGCGATCTTTGATTGTTATGACAGGACCGTTACCTTATCCATGCCTTGCATACCCCTGGTGTTTTGGCAGGGTGCTTATAGTCACACACCGATGGGGATCATCTCTTTTATGTGGGCTACACGGTTGGTTGCTTCGGGGTGTTTAGCTTATTTATTCTATCTGAGAGATGTGAGTATGAAGGGGACTTCACTTTACTTATTTCATGTGTTTAGAGAGTATGCATATCAATTCCCTACCTTGCCTACCCCAGAGAGTGACATTGAATTTTCCATAGATTGGAGCCTGATACCCATCCTATATCTATTCTGACATACCGAATGGTCCATGCATAGATCAGGGAGCTTAGTGTTCACATAGAGGACAACCTACTGATGCTCCTATTTTGTTTGTGAAGAAGGACAGAACTGTGCGATTGTGCATTTACTATAGGCAGTTTAACAAGTGACGATAAAGAATTGTTACCGCATTCCTCATATTGATGAATTGTTTAATCATCTACTAGGTGTCAACTTTTTTTATAAGATTCATTTCAGGTCTTAGTACAATAAATTGAGGATTATGCCAGTGTACATCCGTAAGATCGAATTTTTGACACGTTATGGCCACTATGAGTTCCTTGTGATGTCTTTCGGGTTGACTAATGCCCGTGCCACCCTGCTGGAATTGACGATACGTGTTTTAATGCCATAACTTGATTCATTTATTATTGTCTTCATTTATAACATATTGCTATACTCATGAAATCGTAGTGAACATGAGCAGCATTTGAGGATAGTTCTATAGACTTTAAGAGATCAGTTACTTTATGCCAAGTTCTCAAAGCACAAGTTTTGGCTTGAGTCTGTAGCATTCTTGGGGCACATGGTGTCGAAGTATGGTATTAGGGTTCATCAACGAAGATTAAGTCTATGTGTGGTAGGGAAAGGCCGACTTTTGTTACTGACATTTGTAGTTTCGTCGGGTTAGCGAGTTACTACAGACACTTTGTTGAGAGAATTTCTACTATTGCAGCCCCTTTGACTTAGTTCACTAGCTAGAATATTTAATTTGTATGGTCAGAGGACTGTGAGATAATCTTTAAGAAGTTTAGTAAGTTGCCTACTACTGCTCCAATATTGACTCTTCCTGTCGAGGGTGAGGGCTTCACAATTTATTCTGATGCATTCAGCGTCGGTTTGGGTTGTCTATTGATGCATAAGTTCCAGAATATTTCTTATGTATCAAGTCAACTTATGCTCCATGAGCGCAACTACCCCAAAAATTACTTGGAGTTGGCAGTTGTAGTTTTAACGCTTAAGATTTGGAACCACTACTTGTATGCAGCTCGATTTGAGATATATACCGATCACAAGTTTCTTCAGTAAAACATGAGGCAGAGGGACCTTAATTCGAGGTAGCATCGTTGGATTTAGCTCTTAAAGGACTATGATCTCTCTACTCTCTATAATTCAGGGAAGGCAAATGTGGTAGCAGACACCTTGAGCTGGAAGGCGGTGAATATGGGTAGTCTAGCCTTCTTATCTGTTTAGGAGAGACCCTTGGATTTGGACATTCAGTTCTTCTCCAATGGCATGGTTTGGTTAGATATCTCAGATTCTAGAGTAAAGAATTATTTTGTTGAAGCTAAATTATGTGAATAATCTAAAATGGTAGGGAATACCCATATAATATCTGAAAAAATTAAAAGTAAGAGTTCGAATACAACTGAAAAACTAAACTCTAAAACTATATCTGAATCTAACTATGTAGGACATAATCCTCTAAAATGACTATAAGTTTTGGTACATGCCCCAGCTAAATCTAGCGCAATTGGAACTAAAACTTAAATCAAAGAAAGAAAATCATTTCACTCGTTCTCGAAGAATAAGGACTCACCACTAATGTTGATGAATTGAAGATAAGGAATCAATATATGTGTGATCCGGAATTTGGGAAAATGAACCTACATCACGAGAAGATCTCGCAAAGAGTATGTGTGAGTTCTAGAAAGGTACTGAACATGCAGGATAGAATAAACCTAAACAATAATAATGAATGAATCAAAGCATATATCTGAGCAATGATAAGAGATAAAAAATGAGAATATACTTAGAAAACTTAACATTAAATATTTAATGCAATGACCAAGTTTATAGCATGTATAGACTTAGTACTAAATTGTAACTGATAACCTGGTCAATGAAATATAGTCTAACTAAATTGTGCGAGATACTAATAACCGATATAAACAACACTAGCTAAATGTGAAGTTCAATATATATGCCACACCGGGAGGACCCAATATACCATGCTAGAGGTATAGAGGCATGAATGGCGTGATCACTAAAATGATGCCCACATAGAGGACTTACAAACTACAAGGCATATAGTTATTGGACTTGAGAGGGAATGACCCTATTCCACTAGGTATTAAGTTTCTCCCAATTGATTATGTAATTAACATTTTATGACTAAATTTCTTTAACACTAGATAGCTCAAAATTTTTCATGCTAACTGAAAATGCAACATTAATATATTGATAATGAATCATTCAAATCTAAGGCATGTATATATGAAATATCTAACCTAGCATTTTTGTTGTTCATGAACTAAAAGAACTACATAACTAGGGTTCTAAATTTATGAAATGACCTACACCAAAGGATGTTTGAATCATTATAATCTTATTATGAACCTTAAAGTAACTAATTCATAATAATCTACTAAAATTTTAGAAGCCCTGGGCCTAGATAATATGGAAGGAATGATGAATCTGACTGAATCCTAGGAACCTAATAGGTGAAAAGAATTCACTAGTGAAATCCCACATACCTGGTGACAAATTAAATAAAGAAATCTTTCTATTTCGGGGCAGATACTGATGAAAACCTTGTTGCATTTTTTAAATCTTTGTTGACTCTTTCTCATCTCTAGTTCTAAGTTTCATCAATTATTTTGAGAAATAATTCACTAAGTTAAGTTCGAATTAATTTTCTAGTCTAGAACATACAAAAACTACGTAGTATAAGAGTTTAAAAACGTAGTTCAGGGTTCTAACACATAACCAAAAGACAAAAAGACCCCTAACATAACAATTGTCGAGGTTAACTGAAGGACCAGGCCCACGTACCATGGATCGACCAACGGTTGTGCTTATAAACCATAGATCAGTGACTAGTACATTTATGTTAGGGTTCGACCTACGGCCCTGAACTGCAGACTGTGGTCTAACCTATAGTCCATTGGTCCTGGTTGCTGATTTTCATTAGGCTTTTTGGGGAAATATAATAGTTTATGCACCATGGACTTGCAGAACAGACCGTGTGTTCCCCTACGGTCTGTGGATGGTGCCCGTCACAGCACGATGCAACTATTGCAATCTGCAATTTGGTAGTTTTAGCATGCAGGAGATACACTGGACTACAAATCATGGCGTGATATATGGTCCGTAGGTCCTGGAGTGGGCTAACCCTTAGCTTATTATGTAGCGGTTCTGGGAAGGGGTTTGTAGGTGGTGAACCATTGATTACAAGAACAGACCGTGGATCACCTTACGGTCCATGAGCAAAAACAGTGGGTTACACCTGCAACTTCTAAAAGATCTGCATTTTAGTAGTCGAGTGCTACTCTACTATTCCTAAATTGTTCTCCTAAATATAATGTATTTACTTAATATGATCATTTAAATAAAAGATAAACTCGAGAGAAAATCCTAACAATTCTTTTGAATCTTGAAAAAATCACTTATTTGAATCATGAAAAAACGTCAATCATTTCACTTATATGGACTTAAGGGTATGAATCTTAATAGTTCAGTTGGTTGACCGCATAAAATTTGTGTTGATTTATTAACCTTGACAAGTAAAAATAATTGATAAATTATGTTTTGATTTACTAAACTCGACAATTAAAAATAAAAATCTATTTTAGGAACTATATTTAGCAATATTAATTGATCATGGTAGCTTTCCATAAGACAGAAGTGTTATGCTTTCTTAAGTAAAAAGGAAAAGAACAACTGCCTCTATTCATATTCCCATAAATTGGTGCGAGTTGGACAAATTATCTTACCTTATCCTATTTCTGGAAAATTAGAACAGAAGTTCTAATTTTGATTATCTATATAGTGAATGAAAAACATGCAAATAATATCTTCTGATTGGAACACCAGCTAATTTGATTCAGAGTTATACTACTTTTGTAGAGATAACTTTTCATTCGATTATTGAACCCTTTTCTCTTTTTTTTCACTCACACAATTTTGATGGTTTCATTTGGCAGGAACCTCCAGCAGACTCAACTTCCCTAGGGATCTCCAAACAAAGCTTTCTTTCAGTACCTGATTTGTGCATAAAGTTAGACGTCGTCAAGACTAACTTCAAACAATAACTATCAACATTTGTCTAAAATAAAACATGAAAAAATCGAGGACATAAATTAAAAGATGACATCAAAATTTAGTATACATGAAATTCAAGCTAGCCAACTATTTCGTTACATGTATGTTTACTTAAACAACAAGGTATATAAATCATTCAAATAACGAACAAAATAGGGCTCTTTCATTTTGAGCATACGGTGATAATGTGTAAATCGCTGCAATTAAAAAAACCTTTAGCGGCAATAAATAGACATATTAATCAAGAGTGTTAAAGTCCTCACCGATATTAGTTAACTGTCATTCGATCCAATGTCGCTAAACCCTTTAGGGAAATATACAAAGAGCACTAATTGCAGCTAAAAATGCATATTTAGAGGTAATTGTTAAATAATGGCGCTAAAGCTTTGTTTTGATATAGTGAATGTACAAGTACGGTCAAATGAGATAGTACTTTTTACTTGTACAGTTTTTAGTTATACCCCTAACAGGAAGTGAAGGAGCATATAGGAAAAAAATGCAACTGATACTGGGTTGTACTTTAACAGTTTTAATTATGTTATTCTCTTTCTCCAATAGCAAACTAAGCAGGCACATTCCACAGGGTATTTCTTACCTACCATCAGCGTAGGGTAATTTTGCAACAAACGTTTAGGCAAATTAGAAGAAATTATCTAGCGCCTTTTCTTCCGGATGAGATTTATAACTTGCAATGCACCAGATTTAGCTGTATTGATTAAGAGAAAAGCTTTATGTAAACCATTGTCAAGAAATATGACACATCGTTAATAATAACATTAGACGGATTAAAAGAACCCTATATAACATTAATTATAGAGTAGTGTATGAACTGGCATAAGATTTGTTTAAAATAGAAAATGGAGCACTAAACTACGATTAATACAAAAGACAACATATAGACATCATCATTATAAAATGTGGTTCAACTTCTTTGTATCAATTCTTTCTTTTATCTCTTCAATTGTTATATAATATGTTGTATTATCTTATCATCTAAACAATTGGGTAGTCAACTTGAAAAATCAACAGTAGACCAATAAATTCACCAATGTGGTGACACAGATCATGGATGTGACGTTCAATTCGATGCCGTAGGGGATGGAAAGAACTCTGTATGACAGGATGATTGTTTATATTGGCCAAAGCTTTATGTTACAAGATATCCATGAGTGATTACACCAAAGCTCAAAACTCTTAATAAGGAAGCTATTCATTTCTTTCATCTGCTAAGGACCAAGGAGCAGTTGCAAAGAATTTAATTGGTGCACTGGTTGTACAACAAATAATTCCTCTTCCATACTCTTTTTAAGGCACTCCAATTTTATTTTCTTCTACAACACTCAAGCTGATTATTCTATGGCAATATTGCAGCTTAGTTGCCGCAAGTGTTTTTTTTAATTTGTGGACAATGGGAAGAAGTAAAATAGATGAAATTCAGAATGCACGAGAACCACATTTGTACAAACTAAAATATCTTGCACAAATATACATATACAAGTCAAAGTGAAAAATCAACATAAAGAAGAAAATGAGAAGGCCGAGAAGTTACCAGTGTTATCAACACAACTTACCTTTTTGAATGCATCTGGAATTTGGAGTCCTTTCGTAAGTTGATATGATTATAAAATTGGTCATTCTTATAATTGTAACCCTCAAGTATAAAAACGATAGAATCATTAGGAAATAAAGTACAAATCATCAATTTACTATACATTTCCCTTGATTAATTAAATAAGGATGCAACTCTTTTCCACTCCTTTTTTTGAGTCACGCAAAACACAAATGCCAACATTCAAAATGTTTTCTAGGTCAAAATGAGAAGAAACAGATATTACATATAATGGTCTCCCAAAAAGGATTTTCTGTTGTTAAACTACTACAAATTCTTTTACCAGCCTTACAATTAATGGTTTTGATAGGAGAATCAGCCAGTAAAGGCTGCGTTTTTGTCCTTGATGATGTATCTCTGTCTTTGATATTTGAGTTGAAATTCGGTGTCATGTTAAATAAAAAGATGTGGTAAGTGTTTATTTACGTTAATGCAAACAATAATTTAAATCTCTACATGTTATACACCAAAGAGTCTTGTCAAAACTATCATTTTGAGATTGGCGACTGCCTCAAAGGAATCATTCAACTGAATGCGGAAAAAAATTGGTTCATATCCATATTAGGATAACTAGAGATGCTTTGTAAGTGTAATCTTACTTTGAAAATATTTTTATTTCAATATTTCAAAGCTTGAAAGCGCTTTGTAAGATACACATATCTATCTTTAAAGGTTCCTAAAGCTGTAGCTTTTTTCCTAGTTGTCAGCCCCATTATCACCAACATTTGTCCAATTTACAATAGTATATGGTAAACCTTTACCTAAGTCATTCTCAAATCCCGACACCACACCGTAAAAGATTTGGCACTTTCGGAGTGCAACCGTCGTAATTGGCCTCTCGGAGGTCTTGTACAAATCCTTTTGTATCGTTCATCGCATATAAGCATATGAAATGTAATACAAAATTAAAACTTTTCATAAACCTTATAAAAGTCTTTCAAAACTCTTTCATATGAAACTCATAGGAAATACTAAGTCTCATTTCATCAAATGATAGACACAAGAGTACTTTGTGACACGACCTATACATAATACAAATAAGTACTACTAAATATGTTACAATACTTTGATAAAGGAAATAATAGGCATCAATTCCCTCGAGTCGAATGAGGACATACTTCAATTTGCTTCAACTATCTTCTAATCCAAACTTATCTATCCAAAAGAACCTTCATCCATTAATCACTTTAGACATATATAAAAGCATGGAATTAGTACGATCACATGTACTAAGTATTACATAATGCATAAAAATCATGAAAATGGAAATTTATTGGAAATATGCATCTTTTGATTTAAATATCATAACATAATCATAATAACAACAGTTAACAACTTAGAAACACATAAGAATTCACTTAAAAAATTTACAACATTTTTAGAAATATTACTGTAAACTTAGGTAATTTTACATTGACTAATTTCTGATGTTACATTGAAGTTCCTTCTTCACTGTAACACCTTCCTATCATATGTCATTCCCACACTAAAAGCTATCTTAAGACTCACTTAAGTAAGAGAAAGAGAGACCGCGAATACAACCTCTGTAGGCACACATGAATGATCCTTAAGACCACCTATATGTCGGAAATATTGAAAGAAAACAATATCTTTATTGAATGCTCAAGTTTATTATAGCATACTTAAGGCCACTTGAGATGATTACAATCATCAAATACATCACTATTTATATTACTCAAAATAGAAAACAAAAAGTCTTGCACAAATAACTAAATACGTGTATCACAATTTACTATATAGATGTACTATGAAATTCTAAATGGACTTCCTAAAAAACTAAGAGATAATCTCGGAAGACTAAACATTGATGCATTAATTCGAAAACTGTCCCTTACTGAATTTTCTTGATAACTCCAATGTATTCTCGAAGATAGCAAAATTTTTCTCTAGGAAGTTCTTTGGTGAAGATGTCAGCATGTTGTTTTCCTGTCTTACAATAACGTAATTGAATTTCGCCTTTCTTTTGTGCTTCTCGGATAAAATGATACTTGATGGACACATGCTATGATCTTTCATGGCTTAGTGGATTCTTTTCGATTGCATTTGCTGATATGTTATCAAATACAAAACAGTCCCTCTTTTTTGTTTTTTCACCAATGTCTTCATGTACTCGTACTTTTCTGTGACACTAAATAGAATCTTTTCCCCAACTTGTTGGTCAGAAATTGTATCACTATTTTTTCTTATCTCATTAACATTATTCATGACTCTTGTGCAATATTCAACAATTTTTTTATATTCTATCATTTTTAAAGTTCGAAACTCTCTTCGAAGAGTTTGAAGATTTATAATGCATACATTTTCATCACTATACACATCAGTTTCAAGAAAATCCCTACCTTCTTTTGTCATCTCATAAGTAGCAATTTTTGCAAAATATGTTCTTAACACTCCAATTTGGATTTTGCTCAAGGGTTTTGCATCTTGACGATACTTTGTCTGAAGATTTTTCATCGCTACTGCTATAAGATCACCATCGTTGTCTTTCTCTTCAAATCCATTTGCAACAATAGTCCATAACCTTCAGCATTCAAATCTGTTCTCATTCTTATCTTCCAGTATCAGAAATTATTTCCATCACAAAATGGAGTAAGAACAATTGAAGAAACAACACCTTCATTTGTTTTGGATGCCTTACTTTCTCTTCACCTATCCCAAGATTAAGAATAAAAACCTTCTCAGATACCAATTTGTAGGAAATATTGAAGGAAAATAATATCGTTAGTTAATGCTTAGGTTATTATAGGCTACTAAAGGCCACTTGAGATGATTACAATCATCAACTACTTAACTATTTATACAACTCAAAATACAAAACAAAAAGTCTTGCACAAATTACTAAATACATTCATCACAATTTACTAGATACATATACTACGAAATTCTAAACAGACTTTTTCGAAAGCTAAGAGACAATTTTGGAAGACTAAACATCAATGCATTAATTCAAACACTATAATGAGTTACACACACTCACAATACATAAACCACATTAACATGAGATTTTCCTATGAAAGGTAATTCTAAGTGTCACTTAAGCGACTTGTGAAGCGACCGCCTGTACAATCCCTCACACACACGCTTAAGATGTCCTATAGAAAACCTAAGATAAAATCCTTGTCAGTTAGTACAACAACATATAGATTATATGACATTCTCCCTCCAAAGGCTATCAAATTACTTACTTAAGTAAATCAAGAAGATAATGTCCATAATTGGCCTATTCAAGATTACCTAAATAATCCTTAAGACTACCTAAGGCTTAGATCATGTCTACATAATCAACCATTTTCCCGAACTAGAGTCATTATTAAGACATATTTAGGTAAGATACGAAATGATCATTCCTATGCCCCCTTAAAACCATAATTAGACAACCCTTAACTACTCTAGATAAGTACTTATTTGGTTAACATGATTTCTTAACATAAGTCATTACATTCATTAGTTCATTTAAGACTCATTCATCACATAAGGACATACAATTAATGGTCTTGGAGAAGACCTATGGGCTCTACACCTTCAAAGCCTATTGTGCAATGCCTCGATAGAGTCCATACAACCACCTAAAATTACGTAGAACGTCTCTTATCCTAGTAGGTATCCCACATGATGAGAATAAACAATAACCGAGATAGAGTATGATAGTTAGACATGGAATCTGGAGTTCTAACCTACTCCGGTGAGGGTGTTCGACTTGACAAGGGTAGAACTAGGATATATCTAATGTAGGCACATGGCTAAGGAAATATAATGGGTTTGTATGTACTTTAGTCTCATTCTCAAGTGGAGCTACATTGTACTCTAGTCTCCTTCTCAAGTAGAGCTACTTCACATAACATACTCACTTGGTGCTAGACTTTGTTCTTATAGAGTCTTTGACATTAAAGGTTCATAAAAATGGGTTTCATATGAATTTCATAACCCAATCACATTCACATTACCAAAGAGGTCCACTAGGGTTGCCTTACAATTGCGACATAGATAGCTCATCATGACTTTCCTAAGGATGATATGATGTCGTCCCATCTAATAAAAATCAAAAACATCATTCTTTACAAGAAGCATACCATTACGACTCTCTACTTCAAGTTCATAACATAACCTTACCACTAGGTTTAAGGTTCCACGTACATAACCTTCATCACATAATTTAAGGTCTCATATATCATTCATTCATACATGACAGGGGTTTACTGAGATTAACTAGTCAAGACATCTCATATTCAAATATCATTCATAAACGCATCAAGTAAAGGACACAAGTCTACCACAAATAGGACACAACATTCTTTACTTTATCACATATAGCATATCATTCTTTGAATTACTTAGGAATGACCATTATCATCTTTTTGTCATCCTATACATTACTATAACATCATCAATTTAACCGTCATAGACTCATTTAGTAAAGTAGGAACAATCATGTATCTACTCTAAGATTACACACTTAGACATATAGTCATAGTCTAACATGATCTCCTAATATACATAGAAGGAACACATACTTTCACATTATTTCACTTGTTTATAGATATGCTCATACTTCACATAAATCATCATAATACATTAAGTAGTTTTCCAACAAGGAGATGATTATCATAATACATAAAGTAACGCCGACAGGGCTACATCAATTGCAAGAAAAGAACTTAACACCGCCACCATAAGTGGACTGTACCAATCACAATATAATTAAAGTGTCATATAAACATAAAATAAAGATAATTACGGCAGTGTACCACCAATCCATTCTCACAACTTCAATCCATAGCTAAATATTCAAATTCAATACCATAAGGCCCTTACCCCTGGCCATAACCAATAATTCAATACATAAACTATGATATACATTGAAACTAGGTTAATTCAATATAGATTTATCAATAAAATACAACCATATATCAATTAAATAAAATAATAACATCATTGAATAGACCACAGAAAGTAAACTAGAATTCATAAGCATTAAGACTATATCACTTAACCCATAAAGCAATAAAAACTAGGGTTCATAAATTACCTGGGTTCATAGGTTAATTTTGTTAAAATCATCAAATTAATAACAATTCCATCCACATTGAATGCATTAAAACCTTTAATGCAAGAACCCTTGGATAGATCATGAAAATGGACAAGTCCGTCTTAGAAAACATTGCAAAACACTTTGAATGTTGAGCTCCTTGATAAATAGCATTTCAAGAGTCAAAAACCACATATAGGTGATCTTAATATACGAATTTGATGAAGAATACCCACTCAATTCTCCAATCCAAGCTCTTTCTTGAGTTTTGGCTCCAATGGAGTTCTAGGGAATTTCCAAGAGAATTTTGGGTTTTGATTTTGAAAAATGAAATATTCAAAGTGTTAGAGGCCTATAAACATGGTTAGAATACCCAAAAGACCCTTTAGGAACCATCCATTCTCTTATTTGGACGTGGGGTAAACTTACAACTTCACCCATAAACATTACAATAAGCTTCACACGACATAGATCATCGACGACTTGTTCATCGATGGGGCATCAGTCCATAAATGGATTGTCCGGTCCTCCATTGATTGGTTCACACACTGGAAAATGGGAGCTTATCTCCCTAGGCTATATAACCAATGACGCCCTCCATCAACTCCGCGTCGGCAAAGTCAAAGATCGTCGTTTTTCCTCCGTAGGTGCGACTGCCTTAGGCAGTTTTGGCCACAAACATGTGTCCTTCCTCAAGGACCCTTGGATGGTCCTTGGGGATTTTTTCCTGGACGTTTGCTACCTAAATATGTACGTATACAATTTTAAAACCTCCCACATCAATTTCATTGAAAACGAAAACGTAAAACTCGACAAAGCATGCCAAGACACACAAGGTCGTTTCAAGGAAAACTTTTTGAACGTCATGGACGTTTGACCTCAAAAATTCATTAAACTTGACACACTGCCTATAAACACTATAATAACTAAATCTTTTGAAACTGCTTCAATACAACATTATAGACCATTTTAGTACATTAGACCATCATTATAACCATGTTATGTTGTAGCTTCACCTATGTCATTTTTGAGGTATTGAAATCTCCCCCACTTGGCCAACATTCGTCCTCGAATGACACTTGCAACTCTACGAACACATCATATAATAGAGATTCAGTTAACAACTCATGACCACATCATAAAACCTTATTAAATATAAACATCGATAAGAAACATCAATTTCACATAATTAAGAGATTCACAACACAACAAGAAACTAGAATCAATTTTACAACTCATCATACCATAAAAGTCACATCCTTCATTCCAAATAATATAAAATCATTTTATATTAAATATCACGACCATATACATCAATTTATGCAACCTTACAACAATTTTTAAGCGAAGAATAATTTAGCAAATTTTCCGAAATCTTCACAGTAAACTGGCAGCCTTTACAGTGATTTACGCAAGTTTTAAAAAATGCAACTTTTAGGCAATTCATGCTGGAAACATGCCTATATTAATAAAAAAATCATAAAAACACATGTTACAACATAATCATAAGTTCATAAAATGAATAATGAAAGGAATAAATAAAATTCAATTTCAACAACACCCCTAAACACAGTGCACGTGAAACATACTTCTATCACTTTCTACTCTCATGCTTTAGGTGAATAGAAGAGAAGAGACAATCAATCAAAACACTTTTACTTACCATACTCCCCCACTAATAAGGAACTCATACTCTAACAAAAGGAAGAACTTACCATCATCATCATCTTCTTCCGTCTTTGCTCCTCTAGTCTGGAGTGCATAGAAACGCCTCTTACTTGGTGATTCATTCTTTGGAACGTATGGAGCAACTCGCTTACCCTCTCTTCCTCTAGCCGCAATATTTGGAGAATCTCTCACCTAATGATCATCCTTTCCACAACCAAAGAGACAACTAGTACCGACTAGACACTTCCCATAGTCCCTTTTTCCACAAGTGACACGGGGAAAGTACTTTAGAAGAAAAGTTTCCTTAAATTCTTCACATTCATTAGGACCGGATTCAACCGGCCTATTGCCTTTCTGTTGTGTGGACCACACTTGTACAACATGTTTCAATTGATAAGAAGCCAACTCCTCTTTCTCTCAAGATGTCACTAACCATGCACTATATTATACACCTCATCTAGAAACTCTTCGGAATCCTCTCCCACCTTAGTCTAGGAAAGATAGGAGGATTCATCCTCACAAAGTCTCTTAACCTAGATGTCATTGCTCTCTCCAATACATTAACTCTAGGTTCAGTACTCATATTCACATGGTGAGACATAGCTCGGGCAATAGCAATTAAAGCCTCTCTAATCTCCCCATTTGTCATTTCCGGGGGAACTACATGAACATAATTACCTCCACCTTTAATAGGGATTTGATCACATTGATCACCTTGAGCACCTTGAGGAACTTGAGGAAGTTGGAGAACTTTCTCAACTTTTTTACTTTGAGGAGAAACTTCCTCATTCAACCTCCTCGTATTCATCTTCCTAGAAACACAAAGGAAGCCATAAGGAAAGAGTAATCATAAATTTTACTCTACGGTAAGACATAGGAGTACAAAAGAAGAGAAATTCTATCTTCCTATAGCATCTCGCCAAGAGATGTGTCGCGACTCACACCGATGGTCAAGACTCTACTAGACATAACTTGATGAGACTTTTTGATTCCTAAGACCACTTTCATAACCTTTGCTTTGATACGAACCTTTTCATGACCCAAGACCACACCATATAAGTTAAAGGAAATATTGTATTGCGACACGCGTACTTGACCTCTCGGAGGTCTTACACAAACCATTTCTTATCATTCATTGCATATTAACATATGAAAAGTAGTGCGGAATTAAAACTTTTCATAAACATTCTATAAGTCTTTAGAAACTCTTTCATATAAAAGTCACAGGAAATACTAAGTCTCATTTCATCAAATCATAGACACAATAGTACTTTGGTACACAACCCATACACAATAGAAATCACTACTGCAAAGTCTATTACAATACTTCAATAAAGGAAATAAAATACATCTATGCCCTCGAGTCAAATGAGGACATACTTCAACTTGCTTGAACAATCTTCTAATCCAAGCTTAGATCTCCAAAAGAACCTTCATCTATGGATCACTTTACAGATAGATAAAAGCATGGAATTAGAATATCCAGATGTACTAAGTATAGCATAATTCATTAAAATAATGAAAACGGACATTTATTAAAAATATGCATATTTTGATTGAATATCATAATGTAATCATAATGACAACATTTAACAACTTAAAATATATAAGAATTCACTTAAACTATTTAGAACATTTTTAGAAATATAACAGTATACTTAGGTCACTTTACAGTAACTAATTTGCAATATTAAAGATAAGTTACTTACTTCACAGTAACACCTTCTAAGAATATGTCGTTCCCTCACTAAAATATATCCTAAGACACACTTATGTAGGAAAAGAGAGAACACCCATACAACCTCTCTAGGGACACCTAAATGATACTTAAGACCACCTATAATGAGTTTTACACACTCATAATACATCAACCACATAAACATGAGATTCTCCTACCAAAGATGATTCTTAGTCTCACTTGTGTGATTTGTGAAGCGACCGCCCATACAATCCCTTAAACACACACTAAAGAGTTCCTATAGACTACCTAATATAGAATTCTTCTCACTTAATACAACAACATATAGATGATATGACATTCTCCTTGCAAAGGCTATCAAAAGACTTAATTAAGTAAATCAAGAAGATAACTTCCATGATTGACATCTTTAAGATTACCTAAATAGTCCTTAAGACAACCTAAGGATTAGATAATGTATACATAATCAACCATCTTCCCCTACTAGAGTCATTCTTATGACTTATCTAGGTATGATACGAAGTGACCATTCCTATGCCCCCTTCACATCTTAACTAGACAATCCTTAATAATGTAGATAAGTACTTTTTTATTTAACATGCTTTCTTAACTTAAGCAATTACATTCATTAGTTCATTTAAAACTCATTCATCACATAAGGACATTCAATTAATGGTTTTTGAGAAGACCTAGGGACTCGAACTAACACCATTAAAGCCTATTATGCAATGTCTAGGTAGCGTCTCATACCACCACCTAAACTTCGTAGAACTTCTCTAATACTAGTAGGTATCCAACATAATGAGAATACACAATAACTGACATATACCATTATAGCTAGACATGGAATCTGGAGTTATAACCTACTCCGATAAGTATGCTTTACTTTCCAAGGGTAGAACCAGGATACATCCCATGTAGGCACATGGTTAAGGATATATGAAGGTTTTTTATGTACTCTAGTCTCATTCTCAAGTAGATCTTCTTTGTACTCTAGTCTCCTTCTCAAGTAGCGATACTTTCCATAACATACTCACTCGCTGCTAGCTTTTGTTCTCGTAGAGTATTGACATCAAAGGTTCATGCAAATGGGTTCCATATCAAGTTCATAACCTAATCACATACACCCTACCAAAGAGGTCCACTAGGGATACCTTACAATAGCCACATAGATAGCTCATCAAGACATTCTTAAGGATGATATGATGCAATTCCAGCCAATCAAACTCAAGTCCATAATTCATTACAAGAGGAATATCATTAAGAATTTCAACTTCAAGTTCATAATATAACCTTATCACAAGGTTTAAGGTTCCACGTAAATGACCTTCGTAAAATCATTTATGGTCTCACAAATCATTCATTCATTCTTACATGACAAGGGTGCAGTAACCTTACCTAGTTAAGACATCTCATATTCATATATCAGTCATACATATATCAAGTAAGGGACACAAGTCTACCAAAAACAAGACACAACATTCTTTACTTTAGCACACATAGCATATCATTCTTTGAAGCACTTAGGAATGGTCCAAATCATCTTTAGGTAATCCTACATATTACTATAACATCATCAATATAACACTGATAGACTCATATAGTCAAGTAGGAACAATCATGCATCAACTCTAAGGCTACACACATAAAAGCGTAGTCATAGTCTTACATGATCTCCTAATATACATATAAGGAACAAATACTTTCACATTACATAAAATGTAGATATATATGCTCATTATTCACACAAATAAACTAAATAGAACATCATAATACTTTAAGTAGGGCTATGATCATCATAATACATAAAGTAACGTCGGCAAAGCCACATCAATATCAAATAAAATACATAACACAGCCACCATAAGTTGAACTTATCAATCACAAGATAATTCAAGTCGAGTTAACAAAAAATAAAGAGAATTAGGGAAGAGTACCACCAATGCCTACTCACCACTTCGATTCATAGCTAAATTATCCAATTCAATACCATAAGGCCCTTACCCATGGCGATAACCAATAATTCAATACGTAAACTATAATATTCAATGAAACTAGGTCAAATCAATATAGATTTATCAATCTAAGACATCCAATATATCATGTAAATACAATTATTACATCATTCAATATCCCATAGAAACCTATACTAGAATTTATTAGCATTAAGTCAATATGACTTAACCCATAAAGTAGTCAAAATTTAGGGTTCATCAATTACATGGGTTCATAGGTTAATTGAGTAAAAAGTTGAAAAACTAATAACAATTCAATCAATATTCAATGCTTTAAATCTTTTAATGCAAGAACCCATGGATAGATCATGAAATTGGACAAGTTCATCGCTGAAAACTTTAGAAAAATCTTTGAATGTTGGTCTCCTTTATGAATAGAGTTTCAAGGATCAAAAACCATACCTCAATAATGTTAATACACGAAAATAATGAGGAATCTCCACTCAATTCTCCAATTAATGAGCTTCCTTGAGTTTTGGCTACAACGGATTTCTAGAGAATGTCTAAGGGAATTTACGTTTTGATTTTGAAGAATGAAATATTCTAAGTGTTAGAGACTTATCAAAATTTTTTAGAATACCCAAAAGAACCTTTAGGAACAGATCTTTCTATTTTTTGGACGTGGGGTGAATTTAAAACTTCTCCCCTAAACATTACAGTAGGCTACGCGCAGGAGACAGACCATCGATGGGGCGTCAGTCCATAAACGGACCATCCCGTCCTCCGTCAATGGGTTCAGAGACTGAAAAATATGAGATTAGATCCCTAGGTTAAGTACCCAACGATGCACTCAACCTGCGGGGAATAGACCAGGCCACAAGACGTTGTTTGCCTCCGTAGGTGGGATTGCATTAGGCAGTTTTTGCCACCAACATGGGTCCTCCCTCAAGGACCCTTGGATGGTCCTTGGGAATGTTTGCCCTGACGTTTCCAACCTAAATATGTCCGTATATGAGTTTAGGACATCCCACATCAATTCATCCAAAAAATAACACGTAAAACTCAACGAATAATGCCAAGAAACACAAGGTCGTTTCAAGGCAAACCTTTTGAACGTCATTAACGTTCTATGACGTTTGACCTCCAAACATCATGAAACATGAGAAATTGCCTATAAACACTAAAATAACTCATATAATGATCTCATAAGATCATGAAACACACATTTAAGAACAAAACCACATATGAGGCACAAATATTACTTAGTCATCGAACATCTTGGTCGTCCCATGACGTTTGACTTCCAAATCACCTAAAACATTAGACACTGCCTCAATGCCACATTATAGACCATTTTAGGAACTTATACCATTATGACAACCATGTTAGGATCTAGATTCACCCAATTCATTTTTGAGGTATTACACTCATACTCTGGATAAATTTGAAGCCCAGTTCATTGATTATAGATGTACTCTTATTGTAGTCAGCAAGTAAACGAATCTCCTCAACCTCCTCCTTGGATGAAATTTAATTAAAAACCTTTAACTTTGTTAATGAGTTCTGAAACTATGGGAAAATAATGAGAAATCATATTAAGAAAGTCTACAAGCAAAAATCAAAACAATTTATGCCTTAAAATAATTATTTAAGTAAACAGCATTTAAGGTATAACAGGACAATCAATTTATCAACCTAAAGAAGCTACGCTTCAGATGAAGATAAATGTATGACCTTTCAACATGCACTACAAAAAAACTCTCCTCCCAAATAAATAAAAAAAAAACAAAAAAGAAACATCAAAAAATTACAATCTCGGATAATTATATTTAACTTTTGAAACCATTTCTTTAGAATTCAAATTCCTCGAAGGAAATAAACTTACCCAATATTAGCCGTGCACATTAGCATTTGAGACTCAATCAAAAATAATACAATACATATTTGGTTTCCTCCAAATAATGTTATTATTTGAAAACACCAACTTAGCTATATATTTTACTTAACTAATTATTTTTTATACGAGAAATTCTGATTTTAAATAGGTTGTAAGATGCACGTTGTGTCTCATGTATCACTTATTAAATCATTCAATGGTGAGATACCTGCATCTCCATTTCTCTTCCAATAGTTCAACAAGAATGTGTTGTCCCCACAATTTTATATGTGCTTTGATAACGTCTTTATCATAGTAATTGGGAAATACTAGTTTAGTGCTATGACCTATCCATTGGGGTCTATACTTGAAAGACAGTGTATCATTTTAAATCTGTCTTTCCACACTTCAAGCTTGAGTATTGATGTGTTTGTGTGGAAACAATATTACAGATACAACAATGATTAATATTTCTAAGTTATTGTTTTAGTCTAACAGAATATTCTGAATGGATTAGGATTCTTATCATTTTACTTTTATAGGAATTTGTTAAGTCTAATTTATAAGGATTCTTTCTATTATAAACCTCTATTCAAAAAAGTTTATATTATTAATAAAATAAGTTGGATTTCATCAAGTTCTAGAGATTCACAAACTTTTCAAACAAGTCCTCAAATTTGCAATTCCCGGAATATAATGCAATTTTCAGCAATTATAGGCAAGTCAAGGGAAAAGGGATAAATATAATCAAATTGTAATTATATTATACTATCACTGTTTGAATACAATTAGTTGAATCAAAGTAATTTTATTACATTACTCTTTGAATAAAATTAATTCAATGAAAAAAGGACAAATATATCCCCCCAAATATCGTAAATCGAATACAAATACAGTCTCTCATACTTTTGGATATCAATGTCCCTACCGATAAAAAAATTTAGAGCATCTATACTCTTATACAAACGGCATACAAATGTCATAATCTTATCCACCGACCCGACATTTATTAAATATTCAATCGACTAATAAGATTGTGCCACATGTTTTATAGTAATATGATTGTAACGACCTATTTAGTCGTTTTGAGCAGTAGAATCATTTGTGATAAAAACTCACTAGGTCGACGGTTCATGCGACGAACCATCATGATCATGACAGACCGTCATTGACTCCGTCGTCCCACACTTGTGTAATTTTCCTGTGGGCTACGGGATCAACTCTATGAACTTCACCACGGAAGTGCAGCACGAACCGTCGTAGACACGACGGATCGTCACAAACATCCTTACTGAATTTGACTCTCTTAACTTTGTGACGGACCTGCAGGACGGACCGTCGCAGGTACGACGCGTCGTCACGAGTGGCGTAAGCTCGACTGGATCGAATTCTGCTAAAAGTGTTAAGGGGTGTTTTGGTCTATTCATGCCAAACTGTCTGAAATTAGTGGGTAAGCTTCATAACTTATTTACTTGGGGGTTAAAGGGGGTAACATAAAATAAATAATGGGTTACTTTTATCTTAAGGAATTATATGATAATTAGGTTAAGAGAAAAAGTATGTGGAGAAGGAAAAAGAGAGGAAGAACGACCGAGACAAAGGGAGAAGCGAAGAGGAAAGCAAAGACATTGAGAAGTAGCTTGCTTGATCACGATTCTTCGGTGAAGGTAGGTTATGGTTTATGCTATTTCATAGTAAACTCTTAATAGAGATTGATATGTATTGGGTGGTATTGTAAAGTATTCTATATGCTTGCTTGTGGGTTTGTATGTTGTAATTGTGTAATTGTGGTGGATTAGAATATTGATACTGTTGAATATTTAATCTTGAATCCTCTCCATTAAGATAATGCCTTGGCATAAAGAAGGCTTGATGAACTAAAGTAATGAGAGAAATGGGTCGGGTGTCACATTCTGAGACGTAGAATTAGGGGATCGGAGTGTCACGTTTCGACACATAGAATTAGGGGATCGGGTGTCACGTTCCGACATGTAGTATTAGGGGATCGGAGTGTCACGTTCCGACACGTAGTATTAGGGGATCGGAGAGTCACGTTCCGACACGTAGAATTAGGGGATCGGGTGTCACGTTCCGACACGTAGTATTAGGGGATCGCAGTGTCAGGTTCCGACATGGTAATGATAAGAGGACGAATATTGAATTATGTTAATCTACTCAAATTCAAAGAACCTTTTTCCCAAATGAGTATGGTGTGGAGGCTTGAGTCCTCATAGGTGCGCTTGGTGTTGTTGCCAATGGTTCATGTGTTTGTTGCTTGCCACCTGTTGAGTATTTTTGTTGATTTTATAATATTATTTGATGTATATTGCTTTCTATTTTGAGTTGGCCGATGTTACCTACTCAATACGTGTTCCTTTTACTGAGCCCTACTTGTATTTTGCTTTTTTCTATATTGATGAGTGCAGCAAACTTGCCATCGACTTCGACTCGTCCGCAACTCTAGCCAGTCTTCAGTGTATCAGAATTCAGGGTGAGCTACTGTGACTACCTCAGACTGGACTCTCTCCTTCACGTCTTGATGTCTTGAAGTTCGGAAATGGGTTATCTCTTTTACTTATTTTAGCTTCTTAAATACTCTTAGAATTAGAAATTTGAGGATAGATGTTCTTGGTGTGATGACTTCCAGATTTTGGAAATAATAAGTATTGAGTTTAGAAGTTATTTAATTTATTTTCGTTAATGAGTTTTTGAGTCTTCCGCGTTATATTTTGTTCACTATGGTTGAAATATTGGTAAATGTTGGGGTTTAGATTTGTTGGTTCGCTCACATAGGAGGATAATAGTGGGTGCCACTTGCGGCTCTTTTTGGGTAGTGACAAACTTGGTATCAGAGCCTTAGGTTCGTTGGTCACATCACACAAGAACGAGTCGAATAGAGTCTTGAGAAACGGTAGGGGGATGCCCTTACTTTTCTTTGAGAGGCTATAGGACTTAAGGAAAATTCCATTCTTTCTTTCGTTTGTGCTATTACTTGGATCCAATTGGTATCTAGGTGATACAAATTAGTATCTGACATCCTCACTCTATTTCGTAGATGGCTAGAACTAGAGCATCAATTGTGCCAACACCAACACCGACAAGACAGGGTGCGTCTGAGCCAACCGCTGGGGCTGTAGCTCGAAGAGGAGCAGTGGAAAGAGGCCATGGTAGAGGTCGCGGGAGGACGTCCTCTAGATGTAGAGGACAAACGCCTGGTCCAGCTAGTACCAGGGCGGTGACTCCTCCACCGACTGATGAGGTAGTAAGAGAGGGTGAGGAAGGGGAAAATGAGCAAGTGCAGGATGAGGAATTACCACCCCAACCTACCCCAGAGATGATTAACCAGGTTCTTGCTTATCTTAGCGGGTTATGTGATCAAGGCCAGACCCATCCAGTGTTTTCTACACCAGCACCTCAGCTTCCGGGAGTACAACATGCAGTTGTTATGGCTCGCCGCATGGATGCCTCAGTGGGAGTAGGCACGTTTCCTCGATTGACTACAGGGCCTATAATTACGAATGATCAGCATGAACTTTTCACTAAGTTCTTGAAGTTAAAATCTCCAGTCTTCAAAGATTCTGAATCTGAGAATGCCTATAATTTTCTAGTTGATTGTCATGAACTGCTACATAAGATGGACATAGTGGAACGATTCGGTGTTGAGTTTGTGACCTATCAGTTTCAGGGAAATGCCAAAATGTGGTGGCGGTCGTATGTTGAGTGTCAAACCGCACAGGCACCTCCTATGACTTGGGCATCATTCTCTAGCCTATTTATGGAGAAGTATATACCCCGAAGTTTCAGGGATAGGAGGAGAGATGAGTTCCTGAGCCTAGAGCAAGGCAGGATGTCGGTTACTGCTTATGAGGCTAAATTTCGTGCACTATCCAGGTATGCCACCCAGCTTGGCTTCAGTCCGCAAGAGCGGATTCGCCGTTTTTTGAAGGGATTGAGGTCAGATTTGCAGATCCCAGCCTTACAGGTTGCTGCTGCAGAAAAATCCTTTCAGGAAGTGGTAGATTTTGTGATAGAGGTGGAGGGAGTGAAGCCAGACGACTTCACCATGGCATCGGCATCTACGAAGTTTCGTAAGGGAGGTGAGTTTAGCGGTTCCTACTCCAGAGGGCAGAGTTCAGGAAGTTACCCAGCCCGACCTATTCAGTCTTTACTGCAGGCTGCAGTTGGGGGTCCACCGCAGACCGGTCAGCATTTCTCTGAGTTTGGAGGTTATCCCCAGACTTCGCCGTTCTCACAAAGGCCTATGCTTGACTCCAGAGAGTGTTATGGATGTGGAGAGACTGGGCATATTTGGAGGTTTTGTCCAAAACAGAGTTAAAGACCCCAATAGTTAGAGGTAGAGGTGGTCATGTGAGAGTCCGCCATTCTAGAGGACGTGGTGGACAAGGTAATGGTGGTCACCAAATCAGCCGGGGTGGCGGGCAAGCTGGAGCTAGTGCAGCACAACATGGTAGGGGCAACGGGCAGACAGGTGATAGGGTCCATCGTTATGCATTCCCCGGGAGGTCTGAAGCAGAGACATCTGATGCTGTTATTACAGGTAATCTTTTGGTTTGTGATTGCATGGCTTCTGTATTTTTTGATCCTGTATAAAAATTTTCATATGTATCTTCCTCTTTTTCTACTGGTCTTGATTTACATTATGATTTGCTTGACATGCCTATTCGTGTCTCTACTTCTGTGGGTGAGTCTGTGATAGTTGTGAAGGTGTATAGGTCTTGTCTTGTGACTTTTGTGGGGAGCAATACTCATGTAGACTTGATTATTCTAGAGATGGTTGATTTCGATGTAATTCTGGGTATGGCTTGGCTTTCTCCAAATTTTGCAATCTTAGATTGTAATGCTAAAACTGTAACATTCGCCAAGCCTGGGACAGATCCGTTAGTGTGGGAGGGTGACTATACTTCCACCCCAGTTCGTATAATCTCCTTTCTTCATGCTAAGAGAATGGTTAGTAAGGGTTGTTTAGCTTTCTTGGCACATCTAAGGGATGATACTTCTCAAGTACCTTAGATTGAGTCTGTTTCGATAGTCCGTGAGTTTCTGGATGTGTTTCCTGCAGACCTTCCTGGTACGCCACCAGATAGGGATATTGATTTTTGTATTGATCTGGAGCCGGGTACTCGCCCCATTTCCATAACCCTTTATAGGATGGCTCCAGCCAAGTTAAGGGAGTTAAAGGCCCAACTTCAGGAGTTGTTAAGTAACGGCTTTATTAGGCCAAGTGCATCCCCTTGGGGTGCTCCGATTTTATTTGTGAAGAAGAAGGATGGAAGTTTTCGGATTTGCATAGACTACAGAAAACTAAATAAGGTGACTATTAAGAACAAGTATCCTGTTCCTCGCATTGATGATTTGTTCGATCAGTTACAAGGTGCTTGTACCTTCTCAAAAATCGATTTGAGATCTTGTTATCATCAATTGAAAATACGGGCAGCAGATGTGCCAAAGACTGCTTTTTGAACCAGGTATGGGCATTATGAATTCTTAGAAATGTCTTTTGGGCTTACGAATGCCCCTGCTGCTTTCATGAGCCTGATGAACGGGATTTTAAGCCATATCTGGACCTCTTTGTCATTGTATTCATTGATGATATACTGATATACTCAAAAAGCAGGAAAGAACATGAGGAGCATTTGAGAATTGTGTTTGAAGTGTTGAGGGAGAAAAGGCTTTATGCCAAATTCTCCAAATGTGAGTTTTGGCTAGATTCAGTGTCCTTCTTGGGGCACGTGTTTTCTAAGGATGGAGTGATGGTAGATCCTTATAAGATTGAGCCGGTGAAGAGTTGGGTAAGACCCACTAATGTTACAAAGGTAAGGATCTTTGTTGGTTTAGCTAGCTACTACCGTCGATTTGTCAAGGGATTTTCCTCTGTTGCTTCCCAACTGACAAATTAGTTAAGCAAAGTGTTCCATTTGTATGGTTGGACGAATGTGAAGAAAGTTTTCAGACACTCAAGTCCTTGTTGACTACAGCACCAATTCTTACCTTGCCAATGGAAGGTAAGAATTTCATTGTTTATTGTGATCCATCTTATTCTGGGTTGGGTGCAGTGCTAATGCTAGAGAAGAATGTAATTGCTTATGCTTCGAGGCAACTAAAGGTACATAAATGCAACTATCCGACCCATGATTTGGAGTTGGCTGCAGTAGTTTTTGCATTAAAGAAATGGAGACATTATCTATATGGGGTTAAGTGTGAAGTCTATTCAGATCATCGTAGTTTACAGTATGTCTTTACTCAGAAAGATTTGAATTTGAGACAGAGGAGGTGGATGGAACTACTGAAGGACTATGATATTACAATCTTGTATCACCCAGGAAAAGCTAACGTTGTGGCAAATGCTTTAAGTAGAAAGGCAGGGAGCATGGGAAGTCTAGCGCACTTGCAGGTTTCTAGACGCCCATTGGCTAGAGAGGTTCAGACTCTGGCTAATGACTTTATGAGGTTTGAAGTACTGGAGAAGGGAGGATTTTTTGCCTGTGTGGAGGCAAGATCTTCCTTTCTTGACAAGATTAAGGGAAAGCAGTTTACTGATGAGAAACTGATCCGGATTCGAGATATGGTATTGCGAGGAGAGGCTAAAGAAGCCAAAATTGATGAGGAAGGCGTTTTGAGAATTAAAGGAAGGGTATGTGTACCCCGCGTCGATAATTTGATTCACACTATTCTTACAGAGGATCATAGTTCAAGGTATTCTATACATCCTGGTGCAACCAAAATGTATAGTGACCTAAAGCAACATTTTTGGTGGAGTAGGATGAAGCATGACATAGTTGATTTTGTTACTCAATTCCCAAATTTTCAGCATGTAAAGTATGAACTCCAAAGCCTGGAGGGACA
This sequence comes from Solanum chmielewskii, assembly GCA_027704785.1. Classification (NCBI taxonomy): domain Eukaryota; kingdom Viridiplantae; phylum Streptophyta; class Magnoliopsida; order Solanales; family Solanaceae; genus Solanum; species Solanum chmielewskii. Next base: position 15,010,059 of record JAKWIX010000327.1, read on the forward strand.
CTTCAGAGAATGCCCATTCCTGAATGGAAGTGGGAGAGAATTGCAATGGACTTCGTAGTTGGTCTTCCAAAGACATTGGGTAAGTATGACTCCATTTGGGTAATTGTTGATAGATTAACTAAGTCTGCTCACTTCATTTCGGTCAAGATGACTTACAATGCAGAGAAGTTAGCCAAATTCTATATCTCAGAAATTATTCGATTGCATGGAGTTCCACTTTCCATCATATCAGATAAAGGTACGCAGTTTACTTCTATGTTTTGGAGAACATTGCATGCTGAATTAGGTACTAGGTTGGATCTTAGTACAGCATTTCACCTTCAGGCCGATGGTCAGTAGGAGCGAACGATTCAGGTGTTGAAAGATACGCTTCGTGCATGTGTGATAGAATTTGGTTGGCATTGGGATAACTTCTTACTCTTAACGGAGTTCTCATACAATAATAGCTATCTCTCAAGTATTGATATGGCCCCATTTGAGGCACTGTATGGGAAGAGATGTAGGTCTCCCATTGGTTGGTTTGATGTATTTGAGGTGAGGCCCTGGGGTACCAATCTTTTGAGGGAATCGTTAGATAAAGTAAAATTCATTCAGGAGAAGCTTCTAGCAGCGCAGAACAGGCAGAAAGAATATGCAGATCGCAAGGTTGGGGACTTCGATTTTATTGAGGGTGAACAAGTCTTGCTGAAGGTTTCACCCATGAAAGGGGTGATGCGGTTTGGTAAGCAAGGTAAGCTTAGTCCGAGGTATATTGGTCGATTTGATGTTCTGAAGCGCGTGGGGGAGGTAGCTTTTGAATTAGCCTTGCCTCCAAGAGTGCACCCGGTATTTCATGTGTCAACGCTGAAAAGATACCATGGAGATGGAAACTACATTATTCATTGGGATTCAGTTCTTCTTGATGAGAAATTGTCTTATGAGAGGAGCCTGTTGCTATTCTAGATAGAGAAATCTGCAAGTTGAGTCAAGGGAGATTGCATCCATCAAGGTTTAATAGAAGAATCGGCCAGTTAAAGAGTCCACTTGGGAGACGGAGGCTGATATGCAAGCAAGATACCCGCACCTTTTTGAAGACTCAGGTACTTTTTCTCGCCCTTGTTTTTCTTCTTGTGATCGTTCGGGGAAGAACGATGGGTAAATTGGTATCTATTGTAACGACCTGTTTAGTCGATTCGAGCAGTAGAATCATTTTTGATAAAAACTGACTGGGTCGATGGATCATGCGACGGACCGTCATGGTCATGACGGACCTTCATGGACTCCGTTGTCCCACACTTGTGTAATTTTCCTGTGGGCTATTAGATCAACTCTCTGAACTTCGCGACAGAAGTGGAGCACGAACCGTCGTAGACACGACAGATTGTCACAAACATCCTTACTGAATTTGGCTCTCTAAACTTTGTGACGGACCTGCAGGACGGACCTTCGCAGGTACGACAGGCCGTCACGAGCAGCGTAACCTCGACTGGGTCGGATTCTGCTAAAAGTTTTAAGGGGTGTTTTGGACTATTCATACCAAACTGTATGAAATTAGTGGGTAAGCTTAATAACTTATTTACATGGGGGTTAAAGGAGGTAAATTAAAAAAAATAATGGGTTACTTTTATCTTAAGGAATTATATGATAATTAGGGTAAAAGAAAAAGTATCTGGAGAAGGAAAAAGAGAGGGAGAACGAGCGAGACAAAGGGAGAAGTGAAGAGGAAAGCAAAGACATTGAGAAGTAGCTTGCTTGATCACGATTCTTCAGTGGAGGTAGGTTATGGTTTATGTTATTTCATAGTAAACTCTTAATAGCGATTGATATGTATTGGGTTGTATTGTAAAGTCTTCTATATGCTTGCTTGTGGGTTTGTATGTTGTAATTGTGGTGGATTAGAATGTTGATACTGTTGAATCTTTAATCTTGAATCCACTCCATTAAGATGATGCCTTGGCATAAAGAAGGCTTGATGAACTAAAGTAATGAGATAACTGGATCGGGTGTCACGTTCCGACACGTAGAATTAGGGGATCGGAGTGTCAAGTTCCGACATGTAGAATTAGGGGATCGGGTGTAACGTTCCGACACGTAGTATTAGGGGATCAGAGTTTCACATATCGACACGTAGTATTAGGGGATCGGAGTGTCATGTTCTGAGACGTAGAATTAGGGGATCGGGTATCACGTTCCGACACGTAGTATTAGGGGATCGGAGTGTCACGTTCCGACACGGTAATGATAAGAGGATGAATATTGAATTGTGTTAATCTACTCAAATTCAAAGAACCTTTTTCCCAAATGAGTATGGTGTGGAGGCTTGAGTCCTGGTGTTGTTGCCAATGGTTCATGTGTTTGTTGCTTGCCACCTGTTGAGTATTTTGGTTGATTTTATAATATTATTTGATATATATTGCTTTCTATTTTAAGTTGGCCGATGATACCTACTCAGTACGTGTTCCTTGTATTGACCCCTACTTGTATTTTGCTTTTGTTTATATTGTTGAGTGCAGCAAACGTGCCATAGACTTCGACTCGTCCGCAACTCTAGCCAGTCTTCAGTGTATCAGAACTCAGGGTGAGCTACTATTTCTAGCTCGGACTGGACACTCTCCTTCACGTCTTGATGTCTTGAAGTTCGGACATGGGTCATCTCTTTTACTTATTTTAGCTTCTCAAATACTCTTAGAATTAGAAATTTGAGGATAGATGTTCTTGGTGTGATGACTTCCAGATTTTTGAAATAATAAGTATTGAGTTTAGAAGTTATTTAATTGATTTTCGTTAATGAGTTTTTGAGTCTTCCGCGTTATATTTTGTTCACTATGGTTGATATATTGGTAAATGTTGGGGTTTAGATTTGTTGGTTCACTCACATAGGAGGATAATTGTGGGTGCCACTCGCGGCTCGTTTTGGGTCGTGACTCTGATATAGTGAAGGGCATAAGTAATAGCGAAGGGAATATATTCTCTAGTTTTCGGATAAAAGAGGCAACAATGTCCCATCAGTATTATAGAGGATTTCTACAAACCAATTACAAAAATTTGAGGGTATATTCATCAATAATATATTGTGAAATATGGAACAAAAAAAGTTGCATATTGAAGTATCAAAATAACCCAAAAAGTTGAGTTACTTCAACATTACCATAGATAAAATTGTTCACTAATAAACTCTAAAAGTTTATTGCCAGAGCAGGGAAAATGGTAATTTAGACCTTGTGTTAAAGCGACATTCTTATTTGTGAAAAGACTGAAATATGAATCAAACATTCATGAAAAGCTTATTTATATATCTGTTAAAATTTTGGCTCATCTATGCGTGTAAAAGAAAAGGCTCATCCATGACATTTTTTTAACTTTGGTTTTGCAAAACAATTTTTACACTCCAAACAAGGTTTAACATTTTTCAATTGGAGCTTTTGAATCGAATGTACACTTTTTGCTTCTTTTTCTTTATGAACACCAAGAACTCATGAAGATCATCGATAATTCCCAAATTTTAAACATATACAATTCTTCACGAAATCATCTCGAATTCGGTTACATAATTAATCTTATTTTTTAGAAAAAAGAACAAAAATTCTAAAACAATTTATAGAGTATAAAAATTCACCCGTATTAAAAAATAATTCCTATAGATGAAAATCAGTTCCAAAGTTTCAAAATTTCCTTGTATTCATGTTTCTATATTTGCTTGTTTATGTTATAAGTTTGTTGCCTAGTTCTTTTTATTAGTCTACGTTCAAAATTTCAAATGATTTGAAGTTCTAGACGAAATTCAACAGTTAAACAATGTTGGAGTTTTTTAACTTTGAGGAAAATTTAAGTGGGTCTTGTTGAGTTAGGTTTAATTCGAGCTCAAAATGAAATGAGATTTAGTATCTAGCTCGGGGGAAACTACTTTTATATTTGACGAGATTTCATGAAGAATTGAACAAGTTTGAAGTTTGAGAGTTCTTTATGTTCTTCATACGTTTTTGGTGTTCTTTTATAAAAGAAGAAAAAAGTGTACATTTGATCCGAAAAGTCCAACTGAAAAGTGTTAAACCTTATTTCAGCTGTAAAAAATGATTTTGTAAAATAGAAGTTAAAAAAATTGCATGACTCTTTTTTTAACAATTAATAAATTATTCAAACTTTTAACAGATGACGAAAATAAGTCTTTTCTAAAAGTTAGATGACATGTTTGAGCTTTCTACTTCAAATTTTAGTGCTTGTCTTATCTAACTTAGCACTATTGCTTTCAGTTTTAGCATGTGGCGGTTTTTATCCTTCAACTAACATACCTAAAGTAATTAAGCGGAGAGTTCACTAGAAATGATAGGGCTTTTCATGATCAAACAAAAACTGATAATCCGAGTCAAAAACATTTATTGATTTATTATTAATGTGTTATTAGTTTAGCAGTTTAGATAACGATTTAGTTTTTTTTTGGTTATCGGGTTATCGTTCTTAACTATTTGAGATTTTAATGGATAAAATGATTATTCGATAGTTAATTAAATAATTATATTTATACTATTCTGTATATAATATCTTTGACTTAGAGTTTAGTTTCCTACTTTTATTTATTGCTATCTCACAATCTTGGTTATTCTAAAATGTAAAAGTGTGTGTTTTCGAGCAAGATTCAACTTTTGAACTCATGTACATGATTCATTCGATTGTCACCTTATTTCAAAGGGATTTTTATTATTTTATATTATATCAAATATTAACGGTGAAACCTATAATTGAATCGTTAACGATCAATAACCAATAAGCCAATAATGGTTTAGGATCACTACAAATCAATTACCATTAAGTCAAACAAATATACTTAAAAATCAAAGCAAACCGACCGTTACTAACCTTTAATACAAGGGGCAATTAAGATATTTAAAAATTACAGGAGAGAAATGAGAGACTTCAAAAATTTAACGTCCACACCCACTTTACAGGCTTTTTCAACAATTTTTTTCTTTGATATCTGTTCTAAAAAGCAGGAGATAGCCAAGAAAGAAGGAAAGATATTCAAATAGCACCTTACAGACACCCAGCTCACTATCATGAAAATAAGACAAAGTAGAGACGTACAAAGACTAAGGTAGGTTTTGCTCGTGTGTCTCAAATGATTCGTGCGTTCATCAGACAAAGAGAAAACAGATGCATTCCATGTGGCTTCTGTTGAAATGTAGCTAAGACAAGATAGCATGCGTGGGGGAGGGAGATAAATATTATTCTTACCATGTTAAATTTATCAAAATGTATATCAAAAGGTGAGCTTGTTTCTCAATATGAAAGGAAAGGAAGACATGAGTGATGAGACATCGAGAGTATTGCAGAGAAATCTAATCAATTAAACCAAACACCAAATGTATTCCTCAGCTAAGTGTCTTCATTAATTTTCATTGGGACTGTTAGTTTAAGGTAGAGGTATCAAAAATGAGTTCTGTCCAATCCTACAAAAAAATTTATGGATTGGATTCAAGATAATTTTAATTGACTTCAATCTCCACTGCTTAAGTCTAGAGAAGTTATTTCAATTTAGCCCAATTTAATTTCCAATTTCATTTCGTTTCAAAACTATTTATTTTCATTGATGTAATGTATGTTCATATACTAAAGGTATGAATTATAATCTATTTTATATCTTTTATGATTTATGTATCATTTGTAAAAAAAAAAAAATTAAAAAATTCATGAGTTGAAATTCAATTATGGTTATTAAACTTAAAGTAAGAATATACTAAATTATTAAGATTAAGCGCGTCAACACTCAATCCGTTTTTAAATTCATTTTATTCCAACCCATTTAGGCTCAAAGTAAACTTGGGTAGGTCAAGAGAAAACTCAATTTCAATTTCAACCAATTTTAATATCCTCAATATTAACCCTATCCACCAATTTGACGCCCCTAGTTGAAGGATAAAATGAATTGAAGGTCAATAGTGCTATGTTCGATAAGATAAGGATTAAAATCAAAATATAACCTTAACACAAAGACTAAATACCTTACTTAAACACAAAACAATAATCATATCATATTATGTTCACTAAATACATAATATTATATCATATTAGACTAAATATTTAATAGTCATCATATCATATTACAAAGAAAAAAAACTATATTAATAGTACCAATAAGTTCGAATATCATTTTCCCCATGATAAATAAAATATTAAACTAAATATTATTCTTTTTGTTTAAATGTGGACCATGTCCACAACTTTATTATAAACACAAAACTACCAAAATTATGTCCAATAGTGGTCCCACTGAATAAGAAAATAACCAAAACAAAATAATGTAAAAAAAAAGTTAAACAATAACAAATAAGGAAACAAACTCAAAATGTTTTAAATCTCTAGCTTCTCCAGTATAAGATCGTCGAAGCTTCTTCCCAAATAGATAACCAGTCCTTCAAAATACTCACATCATATTTATATGAGCATTATTTGATATTGATTCAAGTATGAGTTGCAATCATTTCCACATCAATAAATCTTAATGATGTAATGCTTCAAGTACCTTTAACGACTTCTGCTGCCAGGATTTTATCGATCTGTGCTTGATACAAGCATATGTGAATGACTCCTTATATTATCATAATGTGTCTAATATTCCAAGCTATCTGCAATGGGTCTTTTCACACTCCATGATTAATTTTCGACCACTAGTAAATCTCTCTCAATTATAAGTGGAATAAAATTTTCTCGACTGCAATACTGTAAACCTTCCTTAATTGCCATGACCTCTGCCTTTAAAATAGATGTAAATACAAATTCTTCTAGCTTCTTCATATTTCAAATCACCTTGCATATTTCTAATACAAAAATCCCTACACCCACATCTTTATTGAAACTGATAAAAATTATTCATACTTCAATTTTATACTCCAATGTAGATGGGGTGGGGGTGGGGGATGACTCCATCTCACAACCATAAGTTTTGTTAATGAAACATATTCATCAAGATATATGACAATAAGGTCCAAGTTTGAGGGATATTCCTTAACCATGGATATCTACTGTTTGTAAATAAGTAGATATTTCTATGTATCTCAAAAAGTATTGAGGCTGTTGACATATTTTCACCATGCTACATTACATTCCTCTTCTTTCAATTTGTCCAAGTTATAAAAGAAAAAATTGCTTTAAAGATTAGCTTCAATTTCGGATACCATATTTCCACAAATCATCCATAAACTGTTAAATATGATTAATTTAGAATGATAGCCCTGCAGTATTTCTATGAAAATTTCAAATAGCTGGAGCACTAGGACCATTGATATATAGATGAGAGATAGTTTCAAGAGCACTTTAAGGTATCCACATAAAAGGATACCTTAAAGGGAAAACCTTTCTCCCAAATTTTGAGATATCTTCTATATACTCTCCTCTACTACCCAATCATAAAAATACACACACACACACACACACACACACACATATATATATATATATATATATATATATAATAAATTTAGAGATATATTACATACACTTTAATTTTCTTTCTTTCTTTTGGTATATTCACTTCATTTGGTATGATATTTTATGTATTCATTATTATGTTTTTTTTTATTCAATTGGTAGCATATGTTGAAGAGTTTTTGATATATTGAGCCCAAAATATGATTGCGGATCTACTTGCAAAGAATTCTGATAGAAGAAAACATTTTTTGAAGCATAATTAGGGATTATTAGTGATAGATTTTTTTTAATGTTTGAGTTGTACAGTTAAGGTAGCTACTTTTGGTATAATTTTCTACCCTGTTGTTTGTATAATAACTTAACTACATGTATTGTTAGTGCTACTCATTTGGTTATTCACTATTCTGTTTTATTTTATTTTTCATTATGAAGCACAATTAATTTTTTTCATAACATGGTAATAAGTTCAATTATAAAAATTAAAATGGTACATTACCAAAAATTACTAAATGCAAAACATGCCATAACTATCAGATTAACAAAAACCTAACTCATTTTAACTTAAGTGTGTGGAGAAACAAGGAGTCCTCCAACGGGGTGTGGAGCTTAACATTTAATTGGGAGATCATCCCTTGGGTTCCTGTAAGGTTATGGAGGCTCATGAACTCTCCTATCAATACGAGAACGGACTCTAACCACCTTGGAGTGAATTGCACATGAAACACAGTACTGCATCTTCAAATTGACCTAAAGAAGAGTGTCCAATTCAAAAGAACAAACGTCGTAGGCATAACGTTAAAAAAAAATTTAGGATATATTTGTATAACATCTCGCAACTTGAATTAACTATGAATAAGCTATGAAATCAAGAACAATTATTTTAATGAAATGAGTAGGGAAATCAGAAAAAATTTCCAGCTTCCAAAAGTAAGTTTTGGTCATTTTCAAATGGTCATAACATCCAGGTCAGGTTGAGTTTGAATGATTTATTTACATGGTTGGAAATCCTCTTGGGATTATCTTTCCAGTACAGCCGAGTTTGCACAAATCCAACGTCGTATGAGAGAGATATGTCTTTCGGAAGTTGTGTTTTTAGACTAAGGAAGGTCCAATCCAGATTTTAGTAAGGGCTGAATTGTATTTTCACCCTAGTATTATTGCCTAATTCATATTAAGGTTTACTAGGGGTAAAAACCAAGGCCCAAATAAATTTTACAAATATTAAGAACGCGCAGGGTTTGGGAGTAAAGAGAAAAGAAGAGAAAGATCAAGAATTGTCCAAAAAATGCTAAGATCGTTGCGTGGATTTCATCGGGTGTAATACCTATTGAGGTATGTGAGATTATTTTGTGTTGGGTCCTTTCACCCTCACCCAAATTTGATTTGATACAACAAATTAGAGTTTATTTGAATGAAATCTTGATGTTCTTGATGAAAAGTTGTGAAGTTCTTGTTGGTTGAATTATGGTTAATTTCAAGTAGGTTTGAGCCATATTTTCGTATTGTTTTTGGGTTGAATCTATTGGGTAATGAGGTGCTTAGGGATCCTATGTATTTGGGGTGCGATCCATGGATATTTAGGAGGTTTAGAAATGAAAAACGGAGAAGAAACTTTGTAGGTCTCGTTAGGTAGCCCTTGGGGCACCGTACGTGCTAGACCCTCTCAGGGATGGCTCTGTCTGATATGCCCTAGATCACCGCGCCGACCAGAGCGCCCTAGGCCAGAGTCTTTCCAATAGGCCCTGGCGCCCCGCGACTCTCAGAGCGCCAAGACCCCTTGGAGACCCCGTTCTTTCACTATCTTTGCGTACTAGTTCCTAAATTATATACCTTTCATTCCTAGTTAATTCCAACACTCTAGAGTACATACAAACATTATAAAATCATCCATAAACATGAAATCATGTTTTGTGAATCCATAATCCAATTCAAAGGAAGCTAACAGCAAAGTAAAAGAAGTTAATAGTCATTTTTAGATGTTAAGAAGAAAGTCAATGTGAGTTCTTAAACTTTTAGAAGTGTCTTAAATAATCATTTTAACATTGATTTTATCCTCAAGTTACAAGTCAAGCAAAAAGAAAATAGTTGAGTTAAATTCTAAAAATATATTAGGGAACTAATTATTCCCTGAGAGTTAATGTTTCCATTTAAGTAAAGAGAAAATTTTAGTTCATTTCTTAAAGTTATATGGGGGACTAAGGAATCTGAAGGTTGATTAATATTTCATTTTTAAGTAAAAAAGGAAACTAAGAAGTTCCAAAAGAATTTGGAACTAAAGAGGGGAACATTGATTCAAAGAGGAGCTTTTAAACCTAATGGTTTAGTAAAATATCTCAACCCAAAGGAAGGAAATTTATTAAAAGTATTTGCTAAAGTATATTTTGAGGGTCTTACTGAGCACCGATGTTGAGATTAGAGTTCACATTAACTCAATTCTCCATGTAAATCATGTACCATCATGGGTATTAGAGGGTCATACTTTTTAGATGATAACATGAGTTTAGTCAGTGGATCCACTAGGTTGAGGATGTTCTATGTGACATTAAAGTCTATTATAGTTCTTGCAGCGTGGACGAGACGTTGTATCATCACTTAAGCTCATGCTGGTGGTTGTTGATTAGAGAAACATCCACAGAAACTATATTACCTTCATAAATAAGTAAATTTAAGTTTTTTATTGTTTCATCTTTAATAAACTAAGAGTTTGCAATATTTTTATCAGTTTTTATATATATATATATATATATATATATATATATATATATATATATATATATATATATTGTGTATGTTTTGATTTCCATATATTGAGTTTTTTATCTTATGAGTTGCATAGAGCAAAGGGGTAAGTTCATCCTTACTCCAATTCAAGATTTATAGTTGTGTTTAACACTCAAAGTCGCAGAATCAAACATTAAATGTAGTGATGCCAGTTTGTCTGCATCATTTTATGATGCAGACATAGGTAACCAGGATTAGCACACAACACTTCATTGATCCAAATTAGCTCTAGCGTCCGTGGTGAGCCTCATTACATTCCGGAGGACATCCTTTTCATTTTATTTACTAGTTTAATTTTTAGAATGTTGTGGGGTCTGTCCCAACATCCATATCAGTAGATTAGAGGCTTCAGAGACATTTAGTGGTTCAATTTGGAGTCTATTTTATTATTGAAACTTAAGTTCCATTTTGGCCACAATAACATATGAAGTATTTCTTTTAAACATGCTTGATTTATTGATTCAATTGAGTTTAGCATTTGGATGAGTTAAGTAAGCCAGGCAAAGGTTTGGCTTAGTGGCTAGCAATCGTCTTGCATTGCCGACCACTACAAGGGTGTAGGTTCAGGCTGTAAAAAACATGGTATCAGAGCATAGAGTTCAAGAGTCCTATGGAGTCTATAAAGTTGTGTTTGTATAAACTTAGTCATCGTTGTGAAACGCTCCACATATAGATTAGGTGGCTACAATATTTAATAATGTTTCACTTCTTTCTTATTCTTTTCATGCATTAGAGTTTATCTCTAAAACTCTCTGTCTAATTCGTGCTTACACATATTTTCATATTCATCATGCCTACATGAAGAGCAGTTAGAGGTCGACCAGCCCGACGAAACGTTAAGGAACAAGAGGTCCCAAATGCACTGGATGTGCAACCAGAAGGAGAGGTTACCAACGACAAATTTTGGGAACCTATCCGGATGTTAAGTCGAGTAGTAACTAACCAAGTCAGGCAACAAAGAGAAACTCGACAAGAAGGTGATTACACCTCGCAGGTTCGTGAGTTTCTGATAATGAATCCTTCTAGCTTCACCGAGTGAAGTACTACTAAGGATCCAGAAAATTTACGGAAAATTTGAAAAAAGTGGTTGAAGTAATGAATGTGGTTGATGTTTAGAGGGCTTAATTTGTTATGTACTAACTGAAGAGGTGTCAATAAGTTTGTTCAACCAATAGAAAGAAGGAAGAGATGAGGATGCACCATATCAAAGATGGGATTGCTTTAAAGAATCTTTCTTGGGGAGGTTCTTTCCCTGAGAAATGAAGGAAGCAAAGGTCCGGGAGTTCCTCACTTCCATTAGAGTTCATAATATGGGTTGAAGTTCACACAACTGTTTTGCTATGCTCCGGAAATGGGGAAGTATATGAGGAGCAGAATGAGCTAGTTTGTTGCTTGTTAGGGTCGAGCTTCAAGCAAAGAAGGTAGGGCTGCCATGTTGATAGGTGACATTGACATATCTAGGCTTATGGTTTATGTGCAACAAGTTGAGAGGAGAAGACGAGGGACAGAGAGGAGTACCGAACAAAGAAGGCAAAGACATGGATTGATTCCAACAAACAAAAAGGTGGTTCAATTCGATAAAAATTTAAGAAACCAAAGGGGTATGCACCATCATCTGCTAATGCACCTTTACCTAGAAACCAAGTTGATTATAGTAGCCAAAATTCACAAAACTTCAAGGATAGACCCTCTTAAGGTATTGTGGATCAACGAGGAAGTAGGGATCATCCATGTAAGAAACCACCCAGGAAATTTTTGCAATGGCTTGAAAGGCTGTTAAAAGTGTGGTCAAGAGGGTCACTTCAAGAGCGAGTGCCCCAATAATAAGAAAGGTGGTGGAAATCCGAGAAATGGAGCTCAATCTTCATCAGTTGCTCCACCTAACATGGTTGACCCTAGAGGAGACACTTCTTGTACCTCCGAAGGGACAAACCCTCTTTATGCAATCACTAGCCACCATTTGCAAGAGAACTATCTATATGTTGTTGTGCGCATGATCGAAGACTTTACTTTTGATGTTTAGGATTTGTTAGACCAAGAATAAGGTTTATCCTTTGTATTTATGTTGAAAATTAGTTTGAAATTATTCCCAAAAGTCTTTGTGAACCCTTTTGTGTTTCTACACCTGTTTGGGAGTCTATTCTAGTGAAAAGAGTCTACTGTGATTGTCATATTTCCATCAATCACAAGAAAACCATGGCTGATCTAGTAGAATTGGACAAGGTATATTTATATGTCATTCTAGTTATGGACTTGCTCCATGCTTGTGATTCATCAATAGATTAAAGAATTCATGTTGTCAAGTTTCAAATTTCAAATGAATCATTCATAGATTGGGTTGGTAGTTTAGAAGTTCCTAAGGGTCGTTTCATTTCGTACCTTAAGGCGAGGAAAATTAGTCTCTTAGGGGTGTATTTATTACTTAATGTGAGTTAATGACTCGAGTGTTTAGGTATTTTCCCTTCATTCAGTTCTTATAGTCAGTGAGTTTCAAGAATTCTGTTGATGATCTACCCGGAGTTCCTCCCAAAATAGATATAGATTTTTGAATAAATATCCTCCCGAATACTCCTCCTATCACTATTCCGCCATACATAATCGCACCAGCGGAGTTAAAAGAGCAATTGAATGAATAGTTAGATAAAGGGTTCATTCGAGCAAGTTTATCACCTTGGGGAACTCTAGTATTGTTTGCTAGGAAGAATGATGGGTCCATTAGGATGTGTATAGACTATTACCGGTGTAATAAGATGACCATCAAGAATAAATATCCTCTTCCAAGGATAGATGATCTCTTTGATAAACTTCAGGGTGCTTCTTGTTTTTCCAAGATTGACATCTGATCAAGCTATCATCAGTTGAAAATTAAGGAATTTGATATCCAAAGACAACTTTCAGGATGAGATATGGGCATTAGAAATTTTTTATTATGTCCTTTGGTTTGACAAATGCACCTGCAACATTCACAGACGTTATTAATAGACTCTTCAAACCTTATATAGATCTGTTTGTCATTGTCTTCATTGATGACATACTGGTTTATTTAAAAAATGAATAAAATAATGCTAGTCACCTAAGGGTTGTTCTTCGGAATTTGAGAGATAAGAAGCTATATGCCAAGTTCTCCAAGTGGAAACTTTGGCCTAAGTATGTGGCATTCTTGGGCAACAGAGTTTTCGGTGATGGGATCAGAGTTAACAATGAGAAGATAGAAGTAGTTCAGAGTTGGTGTAGACCCACAACTCCAACATATATAAGGAGTTTTTTGGGCTTGAATTACTATTATAAGAGATTTTTTGACGGATTCTCATCTATCTCTTATCCTTTGACCAAGTTAACTCAAAAGACATTGAAGTTTCAATGGTCTAAAACATGTGAGAACAACATTCAATAGTTGAAAAAAAGATTGACCACCGCTCTGGCCTTGACCTTACTAGAGGGTACCCAAGGTTTTGTAGTGTAGTGTGATGCATCAAGAGTCAGGTTGGATTGTGTGTTATTGCAGAATGGTAATGTTATAGCTTATGCCAGTAGACAATTGAAGTTTCATGAGAAGAATTATCCAACTAATGACTTAGAATTGGCTGCAGTTGTATTTTCTTTTAAAATATGGCGCCATTACTTGTACAATGTTCATGTTGATATATTCACTTATTACAAGAGCTTCCAATATGTGTTGACCCAAAAAGAGCTCAACTCAGACAGAGAAGATGGTTGGAATTACTCAAGGTTTATGACATGCGTTTCTTTACCACCCAGGTAAGGCTAATGTGGTTGTTGATGCCTTAAGCAGGATATCCATGGGAATTACCAACCATATCGAAGAAGGGAAGACAGAGTTAGATAAAGACGTGCATACACTTGCACGTCAGGGAGTCATACTTATGGATTCCAAGAAAGGAGGCATAGTGGTGGCCAATGGGGCTGAATCATCATTAGTGTCAAAGTCAAAGAAAAGCAAGACTATGACCCTATTTTGCTTTTTTTGAAGGCAAGTTTCCATAATCAAACAGTACTGGCTTTTGAACAAGGGGGAGATGGTGTGCTGAAGTACCATGGTTGATTATGTGTCCCTAAGGTTGATGGACTTGAAGAGAGGATTTTGGAGGAGGCTCATAGCTCTAGATATTCCATTCATCCGAGTTCCACAAATATGTACCGTGATTTGAGAGAGGTCTATTGGTGGAAAGGTATCAAGAGGGATATTGCTGAGTTTATTATGATGTTTTTAGATTGTCAATAATTTAAAGTGGAGAGCCACAGGCCTCGAGGTTTAGCTCAGATTATAGAAATTTTAGAATGGAAATGGGAGATGATTAATATGGACCTCATCATAGGCTTGGCAAGATTGTGAAGGCAACATGATTCTATTGGGTGATTGTCGACCAAAAGACAAAGCGGCCCATTTCTTGCTAGGAAAGATTACCTATTTGGCCGAGGATTATGCTAAGTTGTAACTTTAAGCACTGATAAGACTTCATGGTGTTCCGGTCTCCATTATTTTAAATAGTGGTGCAAAATTTACTTCACAATTCTGGAAATCATTCTTGAAAGGTTTGGGTTAAACGGTGAATTTGAGTAATTGTTTTTATCCTCTGAAAGATTGAGAAGCAGAGCGTACTATCCAGACCTTAGAAGATATGTTGAAAGCTTGTGTGATTGACTTCAACGGAAATTGGGATGATCATATACCTCTCATGGAGTTCGCTTATAACAACAATTACCATTCGAACATCCAAATGGCTCCATATGACGCTCTTTATAGGAGGAGATGTAGTTCTCCTATCGAGTGGTTTAAAATTGGGGAAACAGGGTCGATAGGACCAACTCAAGTTCACCAAGCTATGTATAAGGTGAAGGTGATCCAAGAAATACTGAAGACAACACAAATTTGCCAAAAGTCCTACACAAAAGTTCAGAGAAGGCCATTAGAGTTTTAGGTGGACAATTGGGTGTATCTTACGGTTTCACCCATGAAAGGTGTTATGAGTTTTGGTAAGAAGGGGAAATTTAGTCCCCGATATATATGACCTTATAGTATCTCTAAGAGAGTGGGCAATGTGGCATATGAGTTGGAGCCTACCTAGCAGTTAGTGGAGGTTCATCCGGTATTCCATATTTATATGTTGAAGAAGTGCTTGGTGATCTTTCATTTATAGTACCAACTGAGAATAATGGGATTAAGTATAACCTATCTTTTGAAGAAATTATGGTTTAGATTTTTGATCCTAAAGTTTGCAAGTTGAGAACAAAGGAAGTTGATTCAGTCAAGGTTCTTTGAAGGAACAAACTCGTTGAAGAAGCGACTTAGGAAGCTGAGGAGGTTATGAAGAATATATATCCACATATTTTTAAATCCGGAGAGAATGCAGGTCAAGGTATTAAATTCTCTTCTTAGCACTTTATAAGGCTGTGTATAAGAATGTTATTATTTGCTTTTATTTTTTGAGTGTTGAAACGATGTTCTACCCTTAGCTTAGTGAAAGAGTTCTCATTCGAAGGCCAATGTTCCCAAGGGGGAGACATTGTAACATCTTGCAACTTCAATTAACTAAGAATAAGCAATGAAAGCAAGAATAATCATTTTTGGAAATAAGTAGGGAATCTCGACAATTTCAATCTTTCAAAATTGAGTTTGTCATTTCTAAACGACCATAACTTCCAGCTCAGGAAGAGTTTGGATGTGTTCTTTATATGGTTGGAAATTACTTGTGATGATCTTTCTATATCTACAAATTTGGCATAATTTCGATGTCGTATGAAGGAGATATGCCTTATGAAGTTGGACTATTGGACTGAGGGAAGTCCAATCCGGAATTTAGTCAGGGAAAATTTCTCTTTTAACCCAAGTATTTCCTAATTCACTTTAAGGGTTATTTAGGGGTAAATACCGACTCCCAAATCCGTTATACAAAAACTAAGAACGCTTACGGCTGGGATGAAAAGATAAAAGAAGAGGAACATCAAGAATTGTCTAAGAAATGCCAAGATCATTGTGTGGATTTCGTCGTGTGTGATCCCTATCGAGGTATCCGAGTTCTTTCGGTGTTGGGTCCTTTAACCCACAACCCATTGTGATTCAATACATAAAATTAGAGTTTATTTTAATAAAAATCTTTAATTTATTGATGATAAGTTGTGAAGTTCTTGTTTGTTGAATTTTAGTTGATCTCTACTTGGTTTGATTCATGTTTCTGGACAGCTTTCGGGTATAATCTATTACATGTATTTATGCATCCTATGTTTTTTGGCTGGTATCCATGGATGATTAGGAGGTTTAGAGATGAAAATTGAGAAGAAAAGTTTGAGGTCTGTCAGATGACCCTTAGGGCGCTGCGCATGCATGAGCCCCTCAAGGCAGGATCTAACAAACATCACCTGGATCGCCGCACCAGCCAGAGATCCCCAGACTAGGGTATGTCCAACAGGCCCTGGTCCCCGCGCCTCTTAGAGTGCTAAGACCCCGTGGAGACCCTGTTCTTTCCGTATCGTTTCGTACTAGTTCTTAAGTAATGTACCTTGTAACAGTTTGTATGTCCAAGACCTAGTCTATAGCCTCACATGAGTGTCTAAGGTTTGTAACACTGTTTTAAGGTCAATCATAAAGTATAAAAGCCATTAAGGATGTTTCAGAGTAAAAAAATCACGGAACAACCGTGCCGTACGGAGACTATTTCAAAAGATTCTAGTGTGTTTTAGACTATTTCATGGGGTTTTAGGAGTCCAAATTTTATGAAATTTGTTTAAAAGGTTTCTAACACATATTAGAATAGTTTTAGGGTCAAAACGTCAAGGTACGACTTCCTAAAGGCCACCTTAAGGGTCCTTGAGGATGACCTTTTTATTTTGACCCAAACCTGCCAATTGAGGTAGTGTAGGCACTAGCCATCGATGGTTGCAAGCGATGATGCGTGGCTTGATCGATGGGGCGTTTATGCCTCCATCGATGGTCACTTAACCATTTTAATTGAAAGGCCAAATTACAAACTCTCCAACAAAAACTACGGACCTGTAGGACAGTTGGTCCTAAGCCCCGTCGACTAACCTACGGATCGTAGGCCGAGGTTCATAGGTCAGCCTCCAATTTTACTGTTACGTTTTAAAGACTTATTTAAAATTAAGTTAGTTAGTTAGGGGTTTCATTAGTTATTAATGGGTGGTTAATTAGGTTTGTTAATTAACAGTATACCTAAAGCCTAAACACAACCAACCACCCTCAAATTCCCAAACCGAAATTGCTCTTCCTTCTCTCTACTTTCTATCTCTCTCTCTCTCTCTCTCCTAAATAAACTCCATAGAAGAGTAAACCCTAAGGGTTCTAAGGCAGACAGAATTGTGATTTTCTCTATCAACTTCAACAATTAACAAGGTATGGGAACTCTTCACCTTTGGGATTCCTTTCCCCGAAGGGTTCTTCCAAATTTAGTTTTCAAAAAGATGATTTCATATGGATTTCTTTCAAATACAAATTTTATCGTCTAAATTCTATTTTCTATGGTTTATTTTGGTTATCATGATTTTATTATGTTGTATTATTTTCAATTGTTGTAGCTCTTTATTTTTAACCTAGTATTGTGGAAAAGAGGATGAATTGACCCCAATTCCTTAACCCTAGGTTATGAACTAGAGTAGAATTAAATTGTAATGATGTAGTTTACCTAGCTATTGTTGTGCTAATTACTATTGAATAATGTTATTCGACGTGTTATTGGAAGGAATTGGTTAGTTGATTGTAAGACCATGATGATAGATTTTTAAAAAGATTGGGTAAGTCTTGATATCCTAAACCTTTACTTCAATTATGATGAATTTTACTTGGTGAGGAAGTTCAATTGAATTATGTATTATAATTGGATTAAGTAGGTGCTATATGATGATGAAATTTAAATGTCTTTAATATGTGATAGTGAGATTATGCCTAAGTTGTAATGATATAAGGTTGATTATGAAGTATCTATGTGCCTTACGATGATAAAATGATGTTTTTGTGCAAATCTCACCTATGAGGATTGTAATGTAAGTTGTTCTCATGCAATTGTTATTGAGATAATGACTATGACTATATAAAGAGTTATTCTTCTATGATCTAAACTAAGTTGTGATTGTTAAAGGAATACATTTCAAAAGGGACTCTAGCTTAGCACTGAGTGAAATAGTATTGAGGAGTGTCCCCTCCAAAGTAGGAAGGTAGGTTAAGTATTGTACTCATGAGATTAGAGACTATAATTCCAAAGTCATAAAGAGGGTCCCAAGAAATATCTCCTAGGTATTGAACTATGATTCCCCCATAGGAATACTAGCTAGTGGTTCCACCTATAATGATATGTTCATGTCTTCGTACTACGTTAGAAAGTAGTACACCTTCTTAAGGTGTAGAGATTCATGACACCTGATTTCACATTTAGCTCTTGTGTTCTTTGTAGGTTAATTCAAGTGTTCCCGAAAGTAAAATGAAATAATAAAGTGAACTCAAACTAGGATAACTTAAGAAGTTGGACTTAGTCTAGGTAGGGGTATGCGAATCTACCAATATATTGCACTAGTTGGCCTTGTGAGAAGTCTTAGGAGGATATTATTATGTTCTTATGCTCTTAAAAAGTGAATGATATGCATATGTTGACTTCACATTTTGATGATACTTTATTATGTTAGTTTCACTTATGAACATGCTATTGGTCTATATTGCTAAATATGATTATGACTACTTTTGATGCTATGTTATGTGATGTTAGTCATTGCTTATGGTCCTTTATTGGGTTTACTTAGTTGATTAAAGTTATGGGGCTTGACTTGGGTATTGCACTTGTAGACTTGATAGTAGGTTATGAGTAAGGGTCTTGTATATGTTTTTATGTCGTGAACTCTTATACATGTTTTGTTGTCGTAACATGATGTTGGAGTTGCTTTGGCTATGGTCTATTATGCTATTGAACAAGTTGACTGGATTCTACTTGATGATGTTGGTCTTGTGTTGAATATGTTATGGTCGTAATGAATATATTATTATTGTTTATATGTTTTTTCTTGATTGTACATAAGGCTTTTCAATGTAGCTTGGCTTGGTTTTGAACAAATTCTCTTTTTAGTATGATTTCTATATTGTGTGTATGTGTTTTCTTAATTAGAACAAGTGATGTATTAACCCCTATTTCTCCGTTTTTTCTATATATTTTAGGTTCCGGTTGTTGAAGGGTGAGAGACCAATTTGCAAGGAACGCTTGGGTCATTTCTCCAAGTGTGGGTATGTCCTCAAGATCCGAGGATGATGGCTTTTCTCGTTCTACCTGTGTGACTTGCTATAGTCTAAAGACATTGGTTTTACTCTAATTGTTCAAGACATTGTTGTAAGCCCTAAGTGGCATTTATAAATTCTTGTAACTACTATGCCCGAATTGCTCTATTTCGACTTAGATGGTTTTATATGAGACATCTCTACTAGACTGCTCGTTGTATGATGTATATATGAAATACACTTATGTAGTGATTCCTATGTGAGGAGTCTATTTAAACTCCCTATATATATATATATATATATATATATATATATATATATTATGTTTATGCGAGAGGCGTTTTTAAATCTCAATGTAGAAGTAGATGAAATGTTTTTAATTTTCCGCATTTTAACCTAAAATGTAATGACGAATGCTAATAAGTTAGTATAACACCTCTTGGAGGACGAAGACACCGGATACTTCTAGGGGATGCTCCCCGGATGTGACATACCTTTCATTACAAGTTGATTCCAACACTCTAGATTACATCCAAACATAATGAAATCATCCATAAACATGAGATAATGTTCCTTGGATCCATAATTCAATTCAAGGGAAGCTAAGATCAAAGTCAAAGAAGTTAAGAGACACGTTTAAAAGTTGAGAAGCAATTAATAGTGAGTTCTAAATTTTTTGAAAGAGTGTTAAACAATCATTTTAAATTTGATTAAGGCTCAAGTTAAAAGTCGATCAAAGGGAAAGGAGTTGAGTTAAATTCTCAAAATCTATTAGGGAACTAAGTATTCACCGATAGTTAATGCTTCAAGTTAATTAAAGAACAAGAGTTGAGTTTGTTTCTCTAAAGTTGTAAGGGGGACTATGTATTCCTTAAAGGTTGACAAATATTTCCAAATTAAGTAACAAGAAAAGTAAGAAGTTCCAAAAGAGTTTAGAACTAAAGAGAGGAAGTTTGATTCCAAAAGGAGCTTATAAATCTAAAGTGTTCAGTAAATTATCTAAACGCAAAGGAAAGAAGCTTTATTAAAAGTATGAGCTAAAGTATATTTTGGGATTAGTATTGAGCAACGATATAGGGATAAAGGTTTCACATTAACTGAAGTCTCCATGTAAACCTTGTAACCATCATGGGTATTAATGGTTCATACTTTTTAGATGATCACGTGAGTTTAATTAGTGAATACACTAGGTTTAGGATGTTCTATACGATGGCAAAGTATAGGAGAGTTCGGGAAGCATGGAAAAGATGATGTATCATCACTTAGGATCATAGTGGTGGTTGACAGTTAGAGATACTACCACAATAACTATATTACTTTCGTATATAAGTAAAGTTGAGCTTATTATTGTTTCATCTTTAATGAACTAAGAGTTCGCACTATTTTTACAATTTATATATATATATATATATATATGTATATATATATATATATATATATATATATATATATATATATATAGTTCCAATAGAGTTTTGAACTAAAGAGGGGAAGATTGATTACAAAAGGGCTTATCAAGTTAAAGCGCTCGGTAAATTATCTCAACCCAAAGGAAGTAAGTTATATATATATATATATATATATATATATATATATATATATATATATATATATATATATATATATATATATATATATATATATATATATATATATATATATATATATATATAATGCGTATGTTTTAATTTCCATATATTGAGTTTTCTTCTGATGAGTTCAGCAGAGCCAAGGTAAGTTAATCCTTACTCAATTTCAAGCTTTATAGCTGTGTTATGCAGTCCAACTTGCATACTCGAACATTTAATGTAGTGATGCAAGTTGTCCTTCATCGTTTTTACGATGCAGATACAAGTAACAAATATTAGCACATTAGCACTTCGGTTATCCATATTGAGCTCCAGAGTCTGTGGTGAGCCTCCTTGCATAAAAGAGGACATCCTTTTAATTTTCTTTACTAGTTTATTTTTATTGATGTTGGGGGGGTCTATCCCAACATCCATTTCAGTGATTTTAATGGATTCATAGATAGTTAGTAGCTCTTTTTAGAGTCTATATTACTGGTTGAGACTTAAGTGCCATTTCCGCCAGAATATTATATGAAGTATTTCTTTTAAACATGCTTTATTTTTTTATTAAGTTAAGTTTAGTCTTCCACGGAGTTACGTAAGCCAGGCCAAGGGTTCACTTAGGGGCCAACATTTGTCTTTGAGTGCCGACCACCTCCACTATGTACGCTATAGGCGTGACAAAGTTTCCACTATTAGTCAATGGACTAGGTCCCTTGATACTATAAGAAGAGTAATTCAACCAAAAGTAGTACAGTAAACGACAGAAGAAATAAATCTATAATTCACTGAAATGGAGCAACGATTCATATAATAACTTCTTGCCACCTAGGAATTTACCTCCTAATCCCTTCCCCCTCAATGTAGCAACTCTACTACAAGAAAGCAACTAAGAAATAACTGTATTACCCATTAAGACAGGTAAGTCTAGACTTCGATTTCAACTAAGTAAAAACAATATTTCCTAGTAAAACATATAATTGCAGATGATTTAGACTTCAACTTAGCAACAATAATTCTGCCCACTAACCCAGCTACCCTTAACTAACTTAGAATTTTTGTATGAACTTAACAAATATATAATTACTTTGTAGAACATGAATAGATTTATAAGATAACTAGTGAAGTACAAATCATAAAACAACTAAGACACATGCAACTCTATGAGGTCCCTGTTGCTCTTGAGGAAGATATTTCTCGAAAGAGTTATATTTGGTTGAGTTCATGAATTTTTCAGGAATGCAAATATTGTGGTTGTCTTTTAAGAAAAGTGTTATATCTAATACAAACAACCTTAGGAGCCATGCTATTGACAGACGATATATTCCCGCTAGGGAGTTTTGCACCAACCTCACTAACTTTCTTGAGTTTTTCAAGTTTTCATTTATTCACATATTGGAACAAAGGATCACGTCCCCTTACAAGATCTCTTTGTTTGTGAAATCATAAAAAATATAGATAACATCATTTCACCCTTTTTGATAATGACAAACACACACTTCCATATCAATGGTAGTGACTTTCTCCCTTCCCTTCATACTTTATCCCTCTATTCAGTACATGTCTCCCCCCTACAAAGTATCCAACTTTATATACTATGCAACCGATATTCTCCCCCCCCCCCCCCTCTTAAAATCATAAAAAGGAGAAGTTATAAACCAAGAGTAAAAGAAAGCCTGCAAAGCAAAATCATAGCCTATAGAAACACTTCATATCCAAAAAAATATAATGATGGGATTAATTAAAATAAAAAAGAAATTCATTTCATTGCAAAATATAAAACATTAAATACATCAAAAATAAACTGCTAAAGAGAACCCAGGGATACTACCCACAGAAGAACAAAGGAGAAGACAAGAAGGCGAATATGATGATGAGGACTTTGGAGCGAGGGATTTGACTACAACAGTAAATCAATCACTGACAACGTGATGAGCCTTGATAAACATCTCTTGAAAATAATCATTCTGAGCCAAGAGAATGGCCTTCTTCATCCTCAATTCATTGAATTATGTTGTACCAGGTCCCTAGGTCATTTTGTTTTTTGCCCAATTAACCCTTCAATAAGACTACCTCCTCATACATTTTGTTTACAAGAGTGGTCATTTCCTCTAGTTCATAATTGAGTTTAATTTGTTCCACTACTAACTAAGTCATCTTGCTCATTTTCTGTCTTCCATGCATTCACATTCAACCAAAGTGTTTAGGGAGAAGGACTATTTTCTGTACCTATGATACCTTCTCCCTAGGTAATCCCCAAATGCTTGAAAACCTTGGTATGAAAGTAATCATACCCCATGCCATGCTTTCCTTCCTCATTTATCATTGTTTTGTGCATTTGCTCTAGCATGTGAACTTGAAGATTTAGGGTATTAATCATTGACAAAGCTTCCATGAGAAACAAATCAGCACTAGAGGCAACAATTCTGTTTTCAAATTGTGGAAGAATCACCTTATTGAAAAACTGAAACAAAAATTGGTAGTCCCCCTTCAAGAGTTCTTTTGAAATACTTGCACACTTCATCTTTGGGATTTTGGCCCACTCATTGGCTAAGCTTTTGGTACAAACCTTTCCAACCTAGAATTTGATCTCTTCTCTACGCACCTTTAAGATTTCTCCTATTATTTCTTCATTCAGATGAAGAATTTACTCAACAATCTGAGTAATTAATCATCTATCGTTATCGAACTCGA
This sequence comes from Solanum chmielewskii, assembly GCA_027704785.1. Taxonomy (NCBI): domain Eukaryota; kingdom Viridiplantae; phylum Streptophyta; class Magnoliopsida; order Solanales; family Solanaceae; genus Solanum; species Solanum chmielewskii. Next base: position 15,033,735 of record JAKWIX010000327.1, read on the forward strand.
CGTTGTAATATAAATCCCTCATTTGTTCCTCATGCATTATTGAGGATGAATTCATGTTCTAGTGAGTCCAAGGTTGAATTTCAACTATATAACCTAGGTTGTTCGTATCAGGATTGGTGAAGATCTCAAAATCAAACACTTATTCATTCAAGACCTTTTGCAATATAAGATTATCCACTGTCTCTTTCTTTGTGACCTTTTCATCTTTTTGTTTCCTTCTTTTAGAACCTATTACCTTTCAAACCTTGGACACCAATTCTACTATGAGTTCCTCGGTGTCCGAAAAATTTTCCCTTCTCCATTCGGAGACTCTCTTCTCATTCTTCTTCTTTGATTCCTTACCTTTACCCTTTTTCGAACAATCTCCACATTTCACCCTCCATTTTTTTGATTTTGAAGTTTTCTTCTTCTTTTCTTGAGCCTTCTTCTTTCTCTTTTCTACAATGAATATGACATCTTCCAACATTGTGCCAGTTTTTGACAATTCATTTGAGACTTCTACAACTCCCTCTGCTCGAATCATGATCTCCTCTTAAACAGTCTCTCTTTTCTTTTTTATTTCAGTAGTAATGACTCTGTTTTCCTTGTAATATAAATCTCTCATTTGTTCTTCATGCATTACTAAGGTCGAATTCATGAACAAGTGAGTCCAAGATTAAATTTCAACAATAAAACCTAGGTTTGGCATCCCAGGCTTGGTAAGGATCTCAAGATCAAACACTTCTACACTCAAGACCTTTTATAATCTTAGATTATCCACTATGTCTTTCTTTGTGACCTTCTTTTCATCTTTTAGTGTCCTTGTTTTTGAACATGGTCCTTTGGAAACCTTGGACACTAATTGTACTATGAGTTCCTCAGTGTCCGACGAATTTTCCCTTCTCCATTTGGAGACTTTCCAGTCATTCTTCTTCTCTTGTTCCTTACCTTTACAATTTTTTGAACCATCTCCACATTTCACCCCGCGTTTTCTGGATTTTGGGGTTTTCTTCTTCTTTTCTTGAGCCTTATTCTTTCTCTTTTATACAACGGATATGACATCTTCCAAAATTGTGTAACTTTCTGAAAATTTATTTGAGACTTCGGCAACTCCCTACACTTGAACCATGATCTCCTCTTTTTCAGTCTTTCTTTTCCTTCTTATTTCAGTAGTACAGACTTTTTTCCCTTCATCGCATAACACATAAACTTTTATGTTGTTGCTCTAGTAGAAGGTTTTCCCTTGTTGTCTCCACTACAAATTTCACCTTGCCTTTTCTTGTAACATGAACCATCCTTCTTTGAATGGTCTATCTTAGGGGAATGTCGTTCTCATAAATTTCATCCTCAGCACTTTACCAAAGATGATGTCTATCTTCAGGAGTTCTATCAATTCTCGGTTCAGCGCTCTCAAGTAAATCCTCTTTAAAGCTCCTTCTCCTCTCATATCTGCCAGACTTACTGTAGTACATTCTTTCTTGCCGCTAGAATGTTTCATTCAAAATACTTATTATTTAGAATGATCTCCTTCAAAGAAATGCTCTGATAATACAATTAGAGAAAGACCAGTTTTAGATGAAAGCAGAGGTTCATTTAGATATTGGAGACTCTAAGTGAGAGGAAAGGGTTTAATAATGTTGACTGGAGAAATGATCGATATTTTTTTGGAGAAGGAACAAAATAAGAATTATAGAAGACTACAATGTCTATTTTGTTTAAGGAGTCGATTATCTGTTAGATGAAGATGGTGATTGAGACATTGGGTGAAAATGATCGTTTTTAACTAGTGTCATTCAGTTTTTTCTTCTTTTTTTTGAATACATAATGATGGTGTCATAATAATTTTGCTTGTTTAAATATTTTAGTCTGGTATGTTATTTAGTGTAATGGATCATTTTTATTTACTAATCATAATTGTCTGTCAGGTTGTTTAGATTCTTATGTTTAACGTGTTTTTCATAGTTGTGTTTTTTGTACATGATGATGGTGTTCATATTTATTTTGCTTGGTAGATCATTTGGATAACTCAAACATTAATCAATAGTGTAATTTATGAATTTTTTTGTACATATATTGAATAATTACCCAAGAGAACTCTTTATATCAGGGTATATCAATTTATGACATTGAATTGACCAAACTAATCGATGAGATTGACTTCGAATATGTTTTGATCTAAAATAGGTAGAAATGTTGATAAAGATATCAAAGGATTAATATATGTTGCAAACACAAAATATGAAGGATGAATTACTACTATTATTTCCAATTAGGTGTGGACTAAAAATTATTTCATTTAGAACTTAAATATGTCGTGAATGTACCATCTCCACCAATGAAGATTCATAATGATATGGGTTGTTACAAGGAAACAACTTGGTAAACCACCAAGCAACAACTGTTAGATGGGACTCCACGAAGTATAACACAAGAAGAGTAATGTTACTTGTAGTAAATATGGTATTTCAGGGCATACAAAAAAGACTTGTCCCAAATTTACCTATCACAATTAACATTGTTATATTTTAATTATTATTGTTGAAGTTTTCTTCCTACAATTATGAATTTCATTAGGACTTATAAAACAATTTTATCCAATTTGGTTACTTTTGATTAGTTTATTTATATTATTGATGAATAAATTAACAAATCTTTCGTATTCTCATGTTTGGTATACAGGCTTGGTATTGTCGTGTTTGTCATATAGTGCTGCGTTCTAGGTGACTTAAATAAATGTAACATGTTCAAAAAATTTGTGATGTAACTAATGAGTGAATGTTAGTGCAACATTTTCCAAATTCATTAGTGGCCCCTTAATCTTGGAACCAATTTTCACTTAGACAACATAATTCGGCGATTTTCATTTTAGAAACCTTTTGTAGGGTTCTGTAGTGTCATTTTGACATTTTCAGACAATAAACAAAAAACTAAAAGAGAGTGTAATACACTCGTCGATGACGTGGAAAACAATCAATAAAATAAGTAAAGGTAGAAGACTCTTATTATATATGAAAATATATTTTGTTTGTTGACTCAAATTACATAGAATGGATACTAATTGAAAATTTTTACATCCCAATAAAAGTTATAACTCTACCCCGCTAATAAAAGATTATCAAAATGCGGAGAACTAGTGGATATAATGAATTATACATTTTGTATTGATATTAACATTGACTCTGAATCATAAGTTTTTTTTTCCCCTTAGAAATTAAAGAAAAATAAAAGGAAAACAATATCATAGACATATAATAGACTAATGCATATCACAACAAATAACTAGGCATTAAGAAGATAGCAGTTAACGAATAAAAACTGACAAAAGAGAGCATAGGATCAAATATCCCTTTGTTATAGACGTTTTAAATAGCTTGCAAAAACATAAACTTCCCAACAATATTGTAAAACCCCAAAAAATTCTAAGATAAAGCACAAACCATTCTTTATTTGCGTTTAAAAATCATACTTGGTTATTCTTGAAATGTCCATATGTGTAAAGGTTATTTCTTTGGTCTTCGAATCAATTTGGATATGTCTTAAGGTCACAAGAGCCCCCTAGTACAAATTTGATTTGAAACCTTTATTATCAATTTTTTTTAAACATAAGATTCAACTTAGGTCAACTTGAAAGAATTATATCTCCTCGCACTTAATGAATTAGGTGGTCCATGACCTTTCAAATTGAAAATTGTCTTTGCAATGTAATAAAGTTTGCCTTATTTCAAATTTGCAGTAAAAAGTTATGACAGACTTACCAAATTGCCATAGAATAGTTTCTTGTGGTTGTGTATGACGGATACTACAAAGTCGTCGGAAAAGTTTGACCTAATTCATACCATCTATCTTACAAGCCGTGAGAACTACGTACTATTGGCCGTCGTTTGGATTTGTAATGGACTTTTCAGGCTTAAAATTCATTATAAGTTCCACGGATGGGATCTACGATCCGTAATAAAACCACAAATGATAGATAGTCTAGTAGAAAATCTTCACCAGTTCTTAAGAGGGGTAGTTGAGTATTTTTTTCACCTCCTCTAAGCCTAAGCCACGACCCCTTTTCGTAACACCCCCAAAAAAATTTGAACCAAGACTCAAACCATCCTTCATAGTGAGTGATAGTTTTTCAAGGAATTTAAAATTTCGTGAATCTTAAGGTCACAAGATGTAGCACCTTCAGTTCTAAAAGAACTAAATTGGGAATAAAACAATCTGAAATTTGGAGAGTTATGCTAAGTATGAGTTTTGATTAAACTTCAAACGATCATAATTCTTAGCACACGATGAGTTAGGTGTGATACAAAATATTTTAGGAAAGATCTAAAAATTATCCTTCCAACTCCACTGAGTTTGTTAAGTTTAGCGTTTGGATGAGTGAGATATGACCTTTTGAAGTTAGGATGTTCATTTAAGGAAAGTTGGACAAAAATAGTGAGGGGTAATTTGGTTTTTTTCTTACCCAATAAGATTTAATTTGTTTTTAGTAATAATCATATTAGGTTGAGTTTTGTAATCCTAATATACGCCTAGCGTTTTTGTTATAAGTTCAAGAAGAGAAAAGAAGAGGAAGAAGAGAAAAAAAGGAGAAAAGTGGAGAGGATCAAGCGTTCGTCGAGATTCTTGTGATGTGTTGCAAATTTCGCCATGGGTATAATCCCTAAGAGGTATATGCTCTTCCATAGTGTTGTATTAGTTAACCCACATGCCAAATATGTTATTTTTAGGGAAATTTAATTCTCAAAAGCTGCCGGATTTAATTTCGTGAAAGGTGTCCTTGAGGTTCATTATAAATTCTATCTTGTTGGGGTTTTGATTATTTCTTGAGATGAAAGTGATTTTTTTGAGAGTTTTTGAGTGTATTAGCGCTTACTTACATTGGGTAATTTAATCTGAGAAAATTTTGAGAAAAGAAATCTATTTAAAGTTATTTAGGGTAACAAAATGAGAGGCAAAATTCCTCAAATCTTTGGCTGGGGAGAGGCTGGCGCGGCGAGCCCCAGATGCACCCAAGGGGATGGGGCAGCGCGCCTACAGTGCACCCAAATCCAGCCTCTGATTCTAAGGGCTGGCTCCCCACGCCCGGAACGCACTAGGTTCGCCTTCCCCCACTATTTTTCCCCTTGTTTTTCCATTTGAGCTTATTTAAAGTGTATCTTCACTCCTTTTAATTCTAACCACTTTAAACTGCTTATAAACAATTCTGAATCTTTCATCACATGAATAATTAATTATGAATTAATAATTCAAATTCAAGTTAAAGGTAATATTAAGTTTTGAGAGTTCTTCTGAACCTTTTGAGAGAGTCCCTTTGAGTCCTTCCAACAACTTCTAGTAACTTGTTTTAAGACTCAAGCAAGTTAGTATGAGAGTTAGGAGAATTTACTCATGACTCTACAATATAACCTATCTCCTTTAATATCATGAACCATAATTCTTGAATTCACAATTCATATTCATGAGACATTTAAGAGTAAAGTTCAAGAAAGCCTCTGAGTTCGATTATGTATCCTTTGAGATCAACTACTATTTTAGATAAGATTTGAAAAATTAAGTAGGAGAATTAAAAAAATTAAAAAATGAGGTTGATGTAGTGATGGTGACCTTTGAGTGGAGTCATTCATTCCCATAAATTCCACATGGACTCCATAAATTTTAGTATCATTGATAGAAGTGCTATCTCAAGTTCTATCTATTGAGTATTGAGTTCCAAATAATCTTTGAGATTATATTTCTAATCATGAGAATATTACATATTACCCATGAAGTCTGTGAGTTGAATTGTTCATGCACATATTTCTTTATTAACCCTATAAGTCAAACAGTCTTGAGATGAGAAGTACCTTTGAGTTCCCGAATATAGTAGTTCACAGTCATAATTCTGCATGAAAACCTCTAAGTTGAAATTCATTAAATCATCCATAAGCATAGGATCTTGAACCTTGAATCCATACTTCAAATAAATGAAAGTTAAGAGCCATGTGTAGAAGCTAAGAAGAAACTCAAAGCAAAGTTTGTAAAGTTTTCAAAATTCTTTTACAAACGTTTTAACTATGTATTAAGACTTAAAGTTCAATTTAAGTAATGACTAAAAGAGTATAATTGAAGTTCATTTCTTCAAAAGTATATTAGGACTAAGTGTTATTTGAGAGATTTAAAATATTTTCACATTTAAATAAGGGGAATTTGAGATTTCCAATGAGCCTTCGGGCTAGTTTTCAGGAAAAAGTACTAGCTTTCTAAATGAAGCAAGAAGGGAAACTAATGTTTCCAAGGTACATTTCGAGCTATGTTCTTGAGCAGTAATCTCAAATAACAGAAGAAGTATCTTTTTAAAACATAAGAGCTACTATATTTTGGGAGTAGTAGTGAGCACCAAATTTGGGGTGAGCATGAGTTCAGATACCTCACGTTTCTATAAAACCATGTAGCCACCATGGTTACAAAAGGTTCATACTCTTTAGAGGAATCCTTTTCACAATAGACTACTGCATCAACTAAGTTAAGTTAGGTCCACTACAAATGGCAAGCTACAGGATGGTCCTTGGCAACGTGACGTAAAGTGTTAGTATCATTAATATAGCTCTTAAGTGATGGTTTTTTGTTAGAGAATATCCGACATAAAATATATTACTTTAATATATGAGTAAAGTTGTGTTTGTTATTCCATTTTCTTTAACAGTCTAAGTTGAATTTCATGTTTTATAAAGTGTTCCATATAATAGATGTGTATTCTTTCTTTATATTGTATTGAGCACCTAGAGTCGAATATCATATCTCTGAGTTGAGTATCTAATATTTGATTTGAACATCTAATCTTTGGGTTGCATATATCATCCTTGAGTACTTCTGATTTCAATACTTTTGAGTATCATTAAGTACTTCTTGAGTTGAATAAGTTACAAATGAGGTAAGTATTTTTCCATTTTTATTAAGTTCAAGCTTATAAAGCTTTGAAATTCATAACTCAAATTTAATGTAAATTTAAGAGTTAAGTCTTGAAAGTTCTTCCCATCATTTCGCGAAAGGGTGTAGTGGCGCTCCTCAAATGTGCCCAAGGGGCTGGGGCGAAACCCTTGTAGTGCGCCCATTTGCATCCTATGATGTTAGGGGCTGGCGGCCTATGCCCGAAAAGAGCCAAGGTCGCCTGCCCCCACTCCTTTTTCCTTGGTTATACAGTTTGAGCCTTTTTAAAGTGTATCTTCATTCCCTTTGATTCTAATCACTCTAAACTACTTCCAAACGCCTAGAAATCCCTTGAATTTGTAATTCAAATTCAAGGTGAAGTTAAGAGTTAAGTCTTGAGAGTTCTTCTGATAATTTGGTGAAAGTCTCTTTGAGTCGTTTTGAGGAGTCTTGGTTTCAAGGCACGAGAAAGTGAGTATGTGAGTGAGTAGAATGTATACATGCATCCACTTTATAATCATAGTATGCCTCATATCATGAACCATAACTCTTGAATTCATTATTTATATTCAAAAAAGAGTTACGAGTGAAGTTCAAGGAAGCCTTTGAGTTCAATTGTAAATCATTTGAGATCCATCATCGCTTTGTGATGTTTTGAATAACTAAGTATGAGTATTACAATAGTCATATAAATGATTTCCTTATTGATATCTTGACACTTGAGTCGAGTTGTTCATGCCCATAACTTCTACATGAATTCCATGTATTGAGTACTATTGAGACGAGTAGTATCTTCAAGTTCTAAGTATTGAGTATTGAGTTTCTAATCCTCTTTGATATTATATTTATAATCATGAGGCTATTAAATTTTACCTATGAAGTCCTTGAGTTGAATTTCTTATGCCCATAATTCTGCATGAATTGTAGCAGTCAAGCAGTCTTGAGATGAGAAGTATCTTCTAGTCCTTGAGTTGAGTAGTTCGTGCTCTTACTTCTGCACGAACACTCTAAGTTATGGATTCTTGAAATGAGTGTTATAATTGAATTTCTGCAGTTTCAAATATTGATTTTCATTTGTGTTTATTGAAAACCTTGCATTAAATTTTTCACGTCAAAGATTTCAGCATGAACCATATTTAAAGATGTCCTCTACAAAATTTTTAACTTTGTTTTAAGACATGGGCATTGAATTGAGTAAGAGTAAAAGTGAAGCTCAGTTTCTTCCAAATATTATACGGTAACTAAGTATTCCCAAAGAGTAGCTGCTTTTACATTTATATAAGAAAGGAACTGAGATTTCCAAAGAGCCTTTGAGCTAGTTATTGGTTAAAGAGTACATGTTTTCATGAATAAGCAAGAGAGGAAACTTTGATTTCCAAAATAGGATTTGAGTAAGTTTTGAGCAATTATTTCAAATCAGAGAAAGAGGTTTGTTTTTGAACACAAGAGCTATTATCATATTTTGGATTAAGTATTGAATATTGCTATGAGGCAGAGTTTAGACAATGCACAACCACCATGGGTAGAAAAGGGTCATACTTTTTAGATTATTCCTTAGTAATTTTTAGCATACAATGGTAGATCAACTTATTAGTTAAGTTTCTATACTCATGATAAGGTATAGGACGACCCCAGTTAGTAGTTAAGGTTCTATACTGATGACAGGGTATAGAATGACCCTGGCAACATGCGGAAAAATGTTGCATCATAACGATAGTTCTTAATTGATGGTTTTCGGCTAGAGAAACTCCCATAACAATATTTTGTGTTGTTATATACATCAGAGGTATTTGTATTTTCATTTACAAAGAAAGTTTATATTGTATATCCTTGAATACAAACTGAGTATATTGTATTTTTAAATACACCGAGTCGATATGTATTATTTATAAAAAAAATTCGGTATATTTTCCTATCTTATTGCGTCTTTATACTGGGTAAAATATCTTAGTATTCAGTTGCGCCTTATTTTGTTGAATTGAGTATTTAATCTTTGAGTTTTCTATCTTATTACCGAGTATATGAGATAATTTAGAAGAGGTAAGTATGTTTCCTTCTTATACCGTTCAAGCTTATGTTATGCTTTAGAATTCCCCTTACATGTTCGTACATTTCACATACTGAGCCATTTGTCCTGCATCTTTTCATGATGCAGATCCTGGCATTAAGGATCATCAATGGGAGTTTTTTTGATATCTCATGGAATTCAAGCTTGATTTCGGATGATTTTATTTACCTTTAAGTCATATTAGTTGATAGGATGTCGTGAGTCTTGTGCCGGCTTCCATCATTTTCTGTTAGTGACATCATAGATAGACGGTATAGTTTCAGAAAATTGTATATTTTTTTTGTGAAATCTTTTAACGAATTAAGATTCCTATTTATAGCTAGTTGAATAATTTACTTTTATTCAGAGTTTTTGATATGAGTTAATGCTTTGTGTTTGAGCTTTCATTAATTTTTAATCACTTCTTAAGCTTTGTAATGCTTGAGTTAGTCTTCTGCTTATTGTTTTCTAGGATGAGGGTTCGTCTGGGGACCAACAATGGTTAGCGAGTGTCAGCTACGTCCAGTGTGTAGGCTCGGCTCGTGACAATATACAAGTATTATAAAAAGATGAGAAATATGAAAAGGTCACCTAACGAATTGATGTTATATCGAAACGAATAAAAAAATCAGTTATCTAAATCAAAATTTTAGTTTTTAAACATCGTGCTATACCAACCAAAGGAAGATTTTTGTCAAGAAATTTCCTTCCTCCTAAACTGAAATCTTAAAAATCATGCTACATTATTTGCATATTGGCAGTATTTGATATGAATTAATACAAAGATATTGTTTTAATGCAATGGAATTAGAATAACAAAAGGTAGAGCAATTATCTAAAATATCTGATAAATTTAGTGGTATTTTAATCAAAGTAGATAAAATTACTTGGTCGTATTATTATAATGTATTACTCAAAAAGTACTTCGCTTTTCATTTTTATAGGTTTTCTTTAATTATTAAAATATAAGTAGATGAAAAGACATGGTTACAATATTATTTATTTATTGCACCATAAACTACCATTCACTTTCTAAATGATTGACTTGAAGATTTATTACTATATGGAATAATATTTATTAGTTGGATATACATCATATATTTAAACCAAAATATTATAGGTTCAATAACGTACAATATTAAAAATTGACAGACGAACTTTTTGAATCTGCATTTTAATTTGTTATTGTTTAAGAAATAAGTTAGTCTTAGGGTATATGTTTTTTAGGAGTATGTAAATTTAACTTTTTAACTTAATGATTTCTTGCGTAATCACTCTTTATGTAATATAAATATTATTATTAACTAGATATTTAATTATGTATTCATTCAGTTAAGTGAAAAGGTCAATACACATTCATGTAATTATAATGAGATAGTACTTACGAAGAAGGGCCTAAAATGCTCTCAACTATTTTGAATGGTGCAAAATTTCTCTCAATTCACTTTTCGGTCTCCAAGTACCCCTGACGCCAACCTTTGGGCTCAAACCTACCTTTATTTCTTTTTGCTCCCACTCATAAAGTTGATAAAGGGTAAATTTATACACAGTCTAATCGTTTAAGGTCAATTAAGGTCCTTTTCCATTAAAATAATTTGGAATTACTAAGTATATGGGACCGTATATTTGGACTTATTTTGTGTTTCATGGTATTTTTCCTTCTAGGTTCTTGTCCACCATTTTAAATTTTAAATCTTGTTAACTAAGAATAAAATAAAAAGGGAGAACATAACAATGACATTCATTTATGAATGGTTACTTTAATAGAACATTATTTTAATTAAGCAACTATGTACGTATACTTTAATTTTATTTTTCCTATATCAAAAATTTAAAATAAAAAATAAAATAATCTTTTTTGCTATTCAAACTAAACATGAAAACAATACAAATTCAAATAATATGTACACGTAGTTCACTTCAAGGTTGAATCCTTGATATCTTTGTTAATTAAAAAAAAAAGAGATGAAAAAAAGAATAAACTGAATAAGACAACTAGATAACTGATAGAAAATATAATATTGAATAATACTAGTATCGATTTTAGTTAGATCTCCAAATATGAAATGGGTAGTAAAATACGGGTTGATTTAAATACATTGATGCAAGGATATCATTAAATTAATATTTTCAATATTAGTTTCAAGCTTATTTTTCCAAATACGAATCATATGTAGTTTTCATTATTTATTTGGGAATGATTTCAATTAATACCAATCAGATTTTACAACATAATAAAAAATATTAAATAATTTTACTTTAGACGACTTGTTAAAAATAAGAGAAAATATGAACCAAAGGTATGCATCGAGGATATTATTGAGCAAAAAGGTTAATGTTAGATATAATTGAAGGTCGAAAGAGAGATGAAGAATAAAATGGTTTAAATTTGAGCCAAAGGGTTAAAATTTTAGCATATAATTTTATAAAAATTTAATTTATAGAGGGGAAAAAGTATAATTCAACAGTGGCTTCTTGTACAAGGACATAGGAAAAATAATTATCTTGCTACAATTGCAACCTAAAGAAAATATATGGAGCCCAAGCTTAAAATCAATGCGCGTAGAAATATACCAAATCATATTTATGAGATAGTGTCTGGACGAGCATACACATACCATTGTTTACTTTTACCTCCCATAAGCATATGGTAATTTTTTTTATATACATTTACACAAATTGGAATCATGCGGTCTCTTTTGGTTCCAACCTAGATATTTAACTTACAAGGTAGCAGAGTAAGCTGTAATGATCCAGAAGACAACTTCATGCAAATCATCATTCAGAACAAAGAATTAAAAGAATCCTTCATAACATTAAAATAGTGTAGGGTATAAACTACTACAACATTTGTTAATAATAAAAAATTGTGCACTAAACCATGATTCTAAAAATATAAAACATACAATATATAGAAATCATCATTAGTAAAATGTTGTCAAATCAAGCCCAACAAGAAGAATCACAAGAACAATAATGGTAATATCTAGATATATCAGCCTAATAGATATGCTCGAGTAAATCTGAGTTGTATTGCTAAAGGTAGAGAACTAACGACACTTACTATTTTCTTCATTAACTTATTTCTCCAACGTATGTTTGAACGATGACACTAATTCTAAATGATCCGTGAAAAATAAAAATAAAAATGAGATATTCAAAATGTATGAAAAGAAAGGCTTAAATCTAAACATGAAAATCACACAGTGCGAGAATCAAGGAGATTGACACACATAAAGATGAAAACAAGAGCAGGAAGCAACATCCCACAAGGAAAGCACACCTTAGAGACTCAAGAAATAATGGTTAGTTTAGTTGGAACAAGTGTTTTTTATATTTGTTGACGATAGAAATCACCAAAATAAAGTATATATTTGTATTCTAAAAGAAACAATAGTTAAAGTAAGATAACCAAAATTTCACATACTACAATAACTTTCTTAGGAACAGATATTCAAGTGAAAGTGACAGATCAACCAAATAAGATAATAACAAGGTATCGAAGTTACCAAGTCATTCACACAACTTTCCTTTTTAATGCATCTTGAATGCAGATTCCTTATATAAGCTTTTATGGTTATCAAATTCTTCATTCTGGTAACTATAAACTTCCAACTGGTAAAGATTGAATCACAAGGAAGCAAAGTATAATTCATCAATTAGCTATAACTTTTCATTTATTTATTTAATAAGATGGAAAAACTCTTTTTCAAACTTTTTTTGTGACCCACACAAAGTACATATGCGAACATTCACCATCTTTTGGAAGTCAACACGAGAAACAACAAATTTGTAAATTCTCTAAAGCTTCACTGCTTGTGAAATAAATCCTTCCTTGAATCACAGTATTGACAAAAATACTCTAGATCCAAAATGATGCTTCATCCGAATGTCCCAGCTATGTAATTTCATGGAGCCTAGTTTAGACGTGAAACATGCCCACATATGTATCCATCTACTATTGCTTCACATCGAATATAAATGTATCATCATCGTACAAATTGATAAGTTTACAGCTAAGGTTACAACAATAGTCTTGGAAAAACTAGGCTTAATGACACAAATATCATAGAGCATGGTATCAAGAAAAGGCTGACACTGCTCCTACAATGCTCGGGCATGCTTAAATTTCATGCTAATTTGGATTTTGTGTTAATTATTCTTCTTCCTCCTTTTGTAACAACATTTTTGTCTTCAAGTAAAAGTTATTAACTACAAGGGAATTGGATTAGCTAGAGAAGGTGGTCGTGGTATACCTTCCCTTCTTGTTAGTGATCCTCTTTTATTAGCTCGTGAGCCAAAGCTAGTACCAAATGCAAGATCTATGGTATTTATGTAGATGCCTTCTGAAATACTACATCTCCCTCCTGGTGCATCTAACACCCCCTACATAGAGGGACTTCCTCCGGACAACTCCAGAAGAGAATTGGCTTATATCCTTTGAGATGTCATTTAAATAATAATTTTATATTTGTTGTTTGTTCCCAAATATCTTGTAAGTGTAGTAGGGACAAATCAACAAATATATTCAGAAATTAACAATGATTCAGTAAATGAGATATGAATAAATCTGACCTACTTGTCTTCCCGAGCTGTCCTGAGGAAGGTCGTCTATATAAAGGGTTTTTAGAGCACCAGGGTGGAAAGGTAGTATCTCACGAGCCCTCAACATAAATACCATAGCTCTTCCATTTGGTACTAGCTCTAGACCACGAGCTGATTCAAGTGGATCACGAATAGGAAGGAAGTTTACCAATACCACCTGCTCTATCCAATCCAACTACCCAGTAGTTATTAACTTCTCCATTATGAAAAGAAGAAAGTTTCTACATAAGGAGAATAATATAAGCCCAATCGAGATTAGCATGAAATTTAAGATTGAATGAGGAATGTAGTAGAAGTGCAAAATTCAGCTTGAAGTTAACAAAACTCTAATTCAGTAATTATAAAACTTCTACAACATATATGACCATCCTTATAAGTATTGGCTCTGATAGAAGAATCAGAGAGTATAGAGTGCATTCGGACCCGGGAGAGGTAGTCATATCTTTCATTTGTTAATCATAATCAATACGTATATAAAAAAATGGAGTTCCTTTTTAATTGATTTAAACATCCGAATATATCTCTACATGATATACACAAAAGAGGCTTTTCGAAGATAACCTTTTGAAACCTATGAGTGCTTAGAAGGAATCACCCGGATGATTGAAGCAAAGAATTAGTTGACATCCATACCAAAATACCCATCTGTTGCTTCTGAAGATATAAATATCTATCCTTCAAGGTGCCTAAACCTGTAGGTCTTTTTCCAGCATCTCAGCCCACTTAACATAAACATTTGTCAATTCTACAGAAGAATATGGTAGACTTTCTCCAAATTCATACTTTGATACAGGATAAACTTGAAGCCGAATATAATTTATTCTAGATGCACTCCCATTACATACAACAAGTGTATGACTCTCCCCAACCTCCTCATTAGTTGACATGACATTTAGCAAGAAATATCTAACTTTGTTGATAATGATGAAACCATAGAAAAATAAAGAAGAAACTTCAGAAGTCCACATCAAAAAGCAATCCTAAATTTGGCAATAAAGTAACTCTTAGAGAAAAAAAGAATCAACTAAAGGAGAAAAGTCAAAAGTTGGGCATACTCCCTATAAAACAAGACACCTATACTTTTTTAGATGAAGATAAATACAATACCTTTCATCATGAACTAATAAAACGCTCTCCTCTCAAGGAAAAAAAGAAAATAAAAAAGAAACATCAAAACTGATTAGCAGAATGTGTATGTATAATGGAGCATGCCTACATAAGAGAGTAAAGTTCCAAGTCACCTTTGGTGTGTAATTATTATTGTTTTTCAACCTTCATTATTAAGATACTTAGTATAATTATTATTTTTTAAATCTACAAAGGTAAAAAGCTAATGAAAATAGAACCTGAAATAAATTAAATACAATAAACAAAATATTTTTCTCAATGAAGAAAATCGAGCTCATAGAATGTACAATCTCCTTAAGAAAATTCTTCCCCTCAAGTATTGAAGATTAGAATGTATCCTAAGAGTATAGAATGATATTACTCACAGGTTTATCTGTACAAAAACCACGGTGTCGAGAATTTACTCAACAATAGTAAATTACACTTATAATACGAGGTTTAGTAGAAGAGGAAGTTTAAAATTAGTAATTTGTTATTGAAAAATAAGAGGAATGTCCTTTATATATAGACAAGAGAGGATAGTTTGAGCGAGTGCTTATTTGGTATTATAGGAATGGTCACAACCCTTTGAAAAAGTCAAAATCCTTAAGAAAAAAATTCGTAGTTTAACTAAGCAAACGTAACTTTTCATAAAAGTAGCAAATCTTCAAAAATTCAATTCTTTATAAAAGTCACTACTCTTCATTTTACATATACACCTTTTAAAACCTAACAATTAGTCGTAGCATTAAATATATTGTGGCCTTGAAGGGTTCTTTATTAATAGATCCTACAGCATGACAATCCTAATGTGCTAATAAATCCTTTCGGTATGTACAAATCTAAGGTTCTAATGAATTCAGAAAGTAAGATAAAACGCAAATATCTTTTCAGAAATATCATAACAATCTCAATATCAATTTCACGTTCTTATATTTATCTTTCGGAACCATTTCTTTAGAAATCCATTCTCTAGGAGGAAAAAGGTTAACTAATATTTGTTGTGCACATTAGCATTTAAGACTCTATAAAAAAATTCTAACTCACATTTTTTGTTTCATCCCATTAATGCGATGTTTTGAATTTACTTCACCTATAAATTAATTTAGAAGAACACAATCAGCTTGTCCATATATTTAATAAAACTTATTACTATTCATAGGAAACATATTCATTTAGAATAGGTAGGTTTCAACTAGCACTATTATTAAGTGACAGATCTAGGTAATTGGAATGTTATTAATTAGAAACCCTTCGATGAGAAATTATAATGTGCAATTAAGGCAAACCTAATCTTCCTATTTATATGAAAAATGTTGAATACCCTTGACATAAGGGTAGATACTTTTATAATGGCTAATGTAATTCAAAATCTAATTGGATCATATATACAAGTCTTATATGCACAATCTCGTATTTATCTCCATCAACCACTGTTGTAATTTCATTTGAGGGCCCTATTTAAACCATTTACAACTTCTAGATTAATTGTTTAGAAATAGCAACTAGCACTTGATACGTTCTATAAATTATTTTGGGTCATGAGTTGCTCATGTGAATCTCATGCGACCTAATATAGTTTCTGAAAAAGAAGCTTAATATTATTTTTAAAAGAGTGGAAACAGTAACATTGTTTAACGGTAACATAGAATCCATTTAAAATAGTTTTTACACTTGGAAAAAAGAGAGAACTATCATAAAAGAAATAAAGAAAAAAAATGCCAGACCATTTATTCTTTGACATTGACATCAAACAATCCAAGAAGATACTTAGTTCGTGCCATTTAATTTTCTTTTCTTGAGATTCAAAGTGCGAATCGGAGCAACTCCTCAACAAGGATATCATTGATAATTTTTCCGCTACAGATAAAAGATACACAATCTTTTTCCTCTTACTGTTAATAGTTACATTGGTATCAGAGTGAAATTAATTGTTCCATTCGTGACATGTTATTTCTTGAAATAAACAATGCTCAAGTGTTTTTTTCTAAAATTTTTCTTATAGTGAAAAAATAATTTTGATCTAGAGAAGACAAAATCTGTGAATATGAAAATAATATTTATTCTTACGTTTAAGACATAGAAATTGATGAGAATCAAATTTGATATAGAACTGATGAGAATTGAACCCGCCATCTTTTGATCTAAAATCAAAAGTATTTCAATTATTCCATGGATCTAATTTGTAAACAAATAATATATTTATTTTTTTGTTTGTTCCAAAAAAAAAACAGTTCTGGAAAATATTTTTTTCCATGATTTAGTGGGTCTGTTTTTTTCCTTTTTGGAAATTGTGGGTCTATTTTTCTTTTTTGTGAAAAAGATTATTGTTATAATGAATATGAAAAGAAGAAAGATTATACAAGTACAATGTCTTTCTTGAACAGTTGAAAAGTTTTGCACTACATCAACGATTGTTTTTTTAATGAAAAAGGGAAAGCTTTTATGCATTTTTTATATTCATCAAAAGAAATTTGTGCAGAACTAGTAATAAAAAAGTGTAGTACAAGTTGTACTTTTATTATTTTTTTAATATGGGAAAAGGCAAAGTCCTCTATTGCACATATTTAGTGGCTTTAAGATTAATATTATGTTTTTTTTACTAAATAGATATATTAGGATTTTTTTGATGATAAAATACATGATAAGCATGTCAATAAGATTGGTCTTTATAAATTCATTTAGTCTTTATTCTCTTTAAACATTTAATGGTTCAACAATTCCTATTGTTTTGTTTTTCATATTTTATACATGGCTGAACATAAACAAACTTGAATTATTCCAAGTAGAAATTCTCGAAGTCTTGTAAAGGGACAATGTAGAAGAGAACAACATCGTAAGACACGTATCTGAGGGCATGAAGTCATCCAGATTAGAAATCCAAGGGCAATACAAACAAGGAAAGAGCTTTACAGAACTTAATTGTTTGAAGATATCCCTTAATGTTTCAGCACATGATTTTATTCACCTTTTTTAATTGAAGTGCGCTGAACAAGCTGGATTTGTAGAAATTTTAAACAAGAGAGTCTCAGCTTATTTAACAGACACTCTCTGTGAACCTTGACTTAGTAGATTGAATGTTGTTTATCACGACATTTGATCTTGACAGCTTTTTATGTTTTATATTTATTACTTTGAAGACTTGTGAGAGAATTTTAGATTTAGATGACTTGTAATATGTTATTGCTTTTTCGAATTACAATATATAAATATATAGTTTGTTTTTATTTCCAATTTATGTTATTTAACTTAAAAATCTTTGTTATTAATGTATTCAATACATTGGTATACACATTAAAAAATTAGTTCAAAATTTTGTTGGTTTTTGAATTTGTATATGATGATTGGATGCTTACATGTGTTTCAAATTTTACATTGAATATGAAACATTTCTGAGAATTGATTTGCCTGAATGTGTAGATCACATGTATGTATAATTAAAAATTATTGCCTTATTATATCTCAAAATATAGGCATTACATAAAAAATAATCATTGTTTACTTCAACAAATGTGAAAAACTTAATGGTTACAGTTACGACATTTTGAACCGTAAATATGGTATGTACTGAAAGAGGAAAATAATCTCTTGAATCAACAAGAAGAGGGTAACACTGAAAAACATAGAGGGGTCTTGAAGTTTATAAAGCTTGGAGAAAGGCTAATCCCACTTCTTGTTGAATACTAACTAGTGTTGTGGTTGATGACCTCATACATGAATGTGATAAATTCCATATTCCTCATGCTATGTAGGCACATCTACGAGGAACGTATGGGCAAGGACAGTGGCACCCCTCCGATAGTTGACTATCAAATTTAACACTTACGGGAAGCGTCATGATCAAAATATCAAACAACATCTTATGGTGATGTCAAACATGACCGCTCAACTCAAAATTATTGGTCATGTTTTTTAAGATGACCAAGAAGTTCAGGCAGTGATTTGATCACTTATTAATAATTGGGAACATTTGAAGGTAAACGAAACACATAATGATAGAATCAAAACATTTTATGATGTTGCCCACTATGTTAATGCTGAAGATGAGAATCTTGGTGCTACTAAAGCTTCTTATAATAACTTCTTGTCAGAGTGAAGTTGTACAGAATCTTCAGGATTCAAATGCCACAAAAATTGGAAAATAACTGAGAAGTACAAAAACACCGGAGAAGAACCCTCTAAGAAAAAAAAACCTAAATTCCAAGAAATAAAAAAAGTTACTCAAGAAAAGAGACAAGTGAATAATTAAGTCCTATAATTGCAAATTACTGGGTATTTTTCTCATGAATGTCTTGAGCGAAAAAAGGTAGCATTTCTTAATGCATCTCTAAGTACATGTATTTCTAGCACTTCTTTACTAAGTGAATCTTATCCTATACGGATTGAAGACTCAAAATCCACCGACCACATGAGTTGAGACAAAGAAGAGTTTGGGGATTTTCATCATGTTTCATCTAGATCAAAGTGGATCTACG
Source organism: Solanum chmielewskii (assembly GCA_027704785.1). NCBI lineage: Eukaryota > Viridiplantae > Streptophyta > Magnoliopsida > Solanales > Solanaceae > Solanum > Solanum chmielewskii. The sequence goes on from JAKWIX010000327.1 coordinate 15,052,848, forward strand.
TAGGAAATAATGTTAAACTTTAAGTAAAGAGGATAGACATTTGCAAAGTGACCTTGTGTGGTGGTCGTTCTTTGATGTTGCATGACATCCTTTGTGTTCCAGAGATTCGACGAAACTTAGTATCTTTTTATGTTTTTTTAGACGTAGGATTTGATTTATCATTTAGTTTTAATGATTTTAGAATAACTCTAGATAATTTTTTTTATATGGATTTAGAGTTTTTTATGATCATTTTATATTGTACTTGAACTTATGACTGTTATGTTGACCATTGTTTAATGACATATTATTTAACTAATAGTGATGTTGATGTTATTAATGACATGCAGGAGTAGGTCATATATGGAAAGATTGAATAAATATGTTAGCAAACGAAGTACATTTAAGTTCTTTCACAAAAATTGATATGCCAACTTGTGAAACTATCCTGCTGGAAAGGTTACTCACAAACCATTTGGCAAGACTAAAAAGAGTTGAGTGACCACTTCAACCAATCCATTATGATATTTTTCATTTAATAAATGTGAAGGAAAATTGTGGTGCTACATATTTCATTACATTTATTGATGATTTCACGTGCTTTATTTATGACCATTTTATTTATCATAAATCTAAAGGACTTTAGTGCTTTAATGATATATAATTGAAGTAAAAAGTTAATCAAATAAAAGCATAAAGACTTAATGAAACAGTCGAGGAAATGAATAGTTTTCAAAATTATTTGACGAATTATGTATTGAAAAAGGTATTATCAGGCAGTAAACTAAACCTTTTACACCTCAGCAAAATGGTGTAGCTCAACTATTGAATAAAACATTACTGGACATCACAAGATCAATGGTGTCGCAGATAAATTTGTTTATCTCTTTTGAGGAAGATGAATTATTGATCACTGCCTACATATTGAACAAAGTATCTTCTAAATCAGTATCTTTCACTCCTTATAAACTATGGACTGGTCGTAAAACAATCCTGATCTAAAATCGTTGAGTTGTGCGATGTATATTATCGATAGTTTTTATGAGTTTGGTAAACTGGTCCTGATTAATCAAAAGAAATATACATTTATAAGATATTGTGATCACTCCAAAGGTACGTATTCAATAATGAATTGGAGGATAGAAGTATTATTAAAATTGTATCATGAGATGTTAGTTTTTTGAAAATAATTGTCCCAAGATGGTTGAATTAGATTAAAGAAAGCCTCTATACGAAATGTTGAATTTAAAAAACTAAATATTGTCTTAAGTCATACATGATAACGCAATGGATCAAGTAATGATTCATTATCTAAGTAGGAGTTTGTGGATCCAAAAATCCTATAAAGAAATCTAAACTTCAATAACATAAGTATACAAAAAATGATGTACCTAAACAATCTTAAGGGATTAAGGAATATGTTTTCTGGTTATCTCCTATAGAGTTGGATGAACCTAATTACATTTTACGGATCAAAAAACTTATTCGAGTAGTGAAAACCTTATCTTTAGCCATAAGAATGGTGAACAACTGTCAAGAACACACATGGGGTCGTTCCTTAGATGTTAAATACGTGAAGTACAGAATAAAATGTTTTTGGGGTTTTATTTATGACTTAAGTCGCGTCTCTCCCGTTATGACGACCCCAACCCACCACTATGGCTCCGCCCTAGAGAGAATAATCTCTCCATGGAGACCTACACGAGAACAGTGAGCAAAATTATGAATTTTAAACCCCATTTAACAACACATCATCATCCCAGGACACTTAAAAAATACATGTTCACGTGAAGATTAGTTTCGAGAGTTTTTCTCGCTCGAATTTAGTTACCTAAAATTATACGGGTTACTTAACGTCTTAGCTATCACCTCATGTAATCAAATGCATTGATAGATCTCTCATTTTTAGAGAATTTACCTTTACCTTACTGACTCTGATTCCAACTCACCCATCACTCTTCCCCGAGGCATAAACTAGGAAAGGATGGCTAAAGTATGGTGGAGTAGTATCTAGAATGCTGAATTATTGGGGATAATTATCTTACATGTCCTTAGCTTTAGGATGTCGTGATCAATAATTTCAACCGGTTTTTACTCATACCAGAGGTATTGCTTAAAAACACCACATGTCACTTCATGAAATACTCCTCGTCCATACTCAAACAATTGAATAAGTATGCCTCCTCTCATACAATATCTAAATGAAGTCATCACAATACTCAAATGATTATTGTTGTTGTAGGTACACATAGCTATCCACAAATCTATTGTCAATAACCACCAAAGTTTATCGCACACATGTCTATAACATGATATCCAAGTACTTCGATACAAACATCAGGACAAATCCTTTCTAACATACCATGAATCAATCCTAAATAATAACCTGCCACAATTAGAGGTGAACGTGATCCAACAATCACACAATCGTAATACCCAAAAAAATCCTAGTTCCTATCAACATCTCGATCTCACAACCAAGTTTCCAATAAGTTTAAGTTATAAAAGTTTGTTCTTTAGAAATCTGATACTCATCTAGAGATTTGTGCAAGCATACAAACCATCCAATAACACTATAAAACTTCTTGATTGAGTAATTGATGATTACCTCTTAAGAACAGTAAAATTTGAATCGAATGATTCCACATTCAACAATTCACAGTCGATACATTACCTGGACGACAAGTTGAAACATTAAATTGTCGAACAACCATAAATAAGCATAGTAGATGTTCTATAAATCAAGGTGGTACATCTAGAACCACCAAAATACTTTAACAAATTCAAGACAACACAAATTATGTCATTCGAAATAACAAACTCTTCCAATCTTCCAAATCTTCCCACACAACCAAGAGAAAATCCCGAGATTTGGTACCCCCGATCAACCACTAGAGATCCACAAATAAAAGTTAAAACACATGAGAGCATAATTAGTGAATCATATTCGCAAAACTTAGAACAATAATAAGCACTCCAATCATTCACCTTATTAGAAACCATCATTTTTTGAAAGAAACCTTTCTTAGATACTTAACAATCAATGGTAATAAGCTTTATGACTTTACCCAGGTGTATGTACTTTCAAAGGTTTAGTTTTTATACAATGATCACTTCTCACATTTACAATTCATTCCTTAACAAAATATATTACCACAAATGTAGACTTACAATGAAAAATCTAAATTGTAAATTCAACCGTAGAACACAATTCATTTATCTATCCACATTAGCTTATACCTTGAAGATTCTTATTAATTCATGAGTTCTTCATTGTCATTTATCTAATCGCCATCAATCTTACAATATCCATAGCTAAAATTTCCATCGTACTTATTCCTAAACTCAATAAAAATCCAAAGTACTTATCATTATATTCAAGGAAATGTTTGTACTCTTCTATTCAATTCCTTTCCAATAGTTTTTAACGAATCTGATGGACTTTTAACACTATTACCATAGCCACAAAAAAAATTAAATCATGATTCTCTGAACCAGATTATATATACCTCTTTGAAGATATCTCTTTATCATTTAAATTAAATAAAATATTCATGCTCTCACCTTTATCTAAAGGTTTGTACTACATCCAACTATTTTTCTTCGTTATGACTCTTGCTCTTTAATTTCAATTTGAATAGTGTCCCTCCATATCTTAAATTTTTCCATACGACCACGTTACACACTAAATATTAGAAAACCACAACCTTACATAATCGCAAGTCATAAATACTGTAAAAATTTTCCCTTAACCGACAATCTCATAATATATTGGCATCCCATGAAAATCCTTCACGGAGTCTCATTCTCTTTATGCTCAATCATCCCTGACTACCACTTCGATGACAACCTTATCAACAAGACGCCTCAAACTCAGTAAACTCATCAAATCAAGGGGCTAACACAATTTTTATAGGCATTTTCATACTAAAATACTTCAATTTTCTTCACCCAGGTATACTCATGAGGACTTTCTTAATCCATAGCTATGTCATTCTGGTATCAATCCACTCAATTATGGCTTAGATAAAATACTTCTTCCTCGTACTACCCTCCTTCTGATTAACAAAAAAAATATGAGCACCCCACGAGAAGAACTAGGACGCATAAAACCTTCATCAAGAAGCTCTTGGGTTTAAGATTAAACTCAATAGAGGGAGCATTCAATCTCAACATCCGGAATATGAACCAATTACACCAAACAATCCTGCTCCACCAGTTTCCTAGCCGGACTGGAAGATATGATATACGGTAGGTTAGGCTTGTACACCCCTTCTCAATGATATCTTTACCTGCCGGGGATCTCTAGGGTTACCGACTTAACATTACAATTATGACCAATATAATAAGGGGACAACCAAGTCATGCATAAGTTTATATCAATTTAGTCAAATCCAACACAACCAATTCAATCCAAGTCTGAAATCTATAAACATAATAGGGCAAACACGATATTAAAAGGTGACTATGACTTACTATTCAACTAAGGTAGACACATAGATGAGGGAATCAACTATATCACAATCCATATCAAATCGCAAGGCAATTGAACTAACACTTACGAATAAGTAGAACCCATATAACACAAAATAATAACCATCTAGGAACAGAAAAGAGTAGCATTAGTGACCACTACATTAAACTTTAAACTCGGCCTTACCCGGAAAATCATATTACTAAGCCGTGTTATCTTGAAGGGCAATCTTCTTGCTTGGATGCATTACTCCTCTACTTGCATTACCATTTCCCGATTTTCACGACCTCGCTTATTTCCTCCTCACATGCCCAGGTTCTCCAAAATTTAACACACTTTATTACTTATATTCGATTGTTGAACACTGAATTAGATAGTGGGGTTTAGTTCGGGTATGATTCAAGGTCCCTGATTGTGACTATGGAAAGTAGGTGTGAAAGGGCTGAGATTCTGTCTCGCTATGTCCCACTCTGGCAGGAGAATCCTTCACTGGCGGTCTCATTGTCGTAAGGAAAATCTTACCCCAACGCCCCTCATGGAAACAATCGAACTCATTTCTCATTACTTAAACACCATAACCCACACATCCCCAATATACACCTAATCACTCATGTGGTTATTACTAAAGCGCAAGACACTTAAAGATTATTTTTACAAATCACATCTTGCATTATCTAGACTCTTGCATCGAACTTAGTTGTGACCTTCTATTCATACCAAGTTTCTCGATACTCAATGAATACAACTTGAATAGTTTTCATCAATTCAAACACCATATTGCACGTATCAAAATTCAGAACTACACTTATTATGCACATAATAATATCATCGCATCAAAGAAGATACAACTCCCAAATACATAGTTAATTTGGGCAACAAGGATTACACATTCACCGTTTCAAAGTTACAACTCACAGACAAGCCAAGTTTCTAAATTAGTTTGTTTCATAGATGACTAGTACAAGATCTCAAATGTAAAAAGAGGCACCCTACAACTAGTCAAAAGATTATTTATCTGACTCAGTGGATACTTGTAAAGAATGGTGAGTAATTCAACTAGTAGTAGTCTATACACATCCTCTCTTGTTAGTGATGGTGTTACCACTTGTTGCTCTATTTTTTACCATAGAGTGAAGGAGGAAATATACCAATTCGTATTACCCAGATACAATTTAGATTCAAGTCGTAAATCAGAGGAGTAGAAAGAATTGAGTTTTTTTCTAAAGTCCTATAGCCTCTAGGAGAAAAGTACGAACTTCATCATACCGTTCCGCAAGAATATACTATACTCATTTTTGTACGATGAGATCAACAAGCCTAGAGCTCTAATACTAACTTTGTCATGACCCAGAACTCAACCAAAAACTGTGCATTTAAATATATGCAAGTTGGTATAAATGAAAATAAAATTATGCAGTTCCCATTACCTCCAAAGGTTTAAAAAATAACATAACCAAAACTAATGCAAAAGCTTAACCCCTTGAACTTGAAACTCATAGAAAAAAAACTCTATTAACAACAATTCTATGAGAAAATGCTAAAATACAAAAACTAAATAACACCTTAAACAAGTAGTCTGAGTACAAAAAGAGTGAACTTAAACAAGAATGATCCATGCACCCTGAAAGAACTAGCTTACCTTGAATCTAGCCACGTTGTATAGTAACCTAGATGAGGTCTATCAATCGCAACCTCAAGATGCCTTGTAATCAACAAAGAACAAGTAAGTGTAGTTCAGTACAAAACCACAATATCCTGGCAAGATCCCAAAGCTATACAAAAAGGTGATAAATATGCATATACCTAACATATACAATATTAGTCATCATTTACGAATATCGTACAACTTCACAATTTTCAAGAAGTATAGTTATGTAAAGTCAATGTTCCTATCATAGAACCAAATTCAATAGTCCTCTCATGGCATCCATACCAGAACTTTTAGAATAACAAAACAGGGTACATAATCCAATGTTAATATCAGAACATGGCATTCGATCAAATATTCATGCCCGAGCGTCTTAACTTATAATATATTTATGCTGGAACATGGAAACAAATCCAAGTTAGTATGCCGTAATGCAACACCTGATCCATTCAACAAGCCACAATCACAATCACTATGTACCTGCTAATAATCCTATATCAATTCATGTTTTAATGGCATACAATTATTCAATCATCCTTATTTACAAGTAGGGTGATCAATAACACAACATTCGCATACATACATGCTTCATAATGTAATAACTGCACACATATATCACGGCAACATGAAATCACAACCATAACCTACTCCGAATTCAAGATTGACTCCCCTAAGACATTTGAATCTTCCTTTTCCAGATTCTTCCGGCTTGGACGTTGTCCAAAAATATCAAGGTAAAGCGAAGATAAATAAACAAGACGCAACTACCTGGATCATAATCAATTAGATCAAACCTAGATCAAACCCTTGATCACTATACCCAAAGAAGGGCTTTTTCAACCATAGATCCCATATAAAAGCCTCTTATCGATAACTACACATGAATTTACACTCTACGGATAAAAAAACAGATTTGGGGAGTGAAAACCTTAGCTTTGTCCTTTATAATGGTGGAAACCTATCAAGAAAACGTCCACCACAACCGCTTGCATAGAAATATTGAACAAATTTAAGAGTTCAAAAGCCACATTTCATAACACACGATAATCAATGAAATTCAGAAAATACCTAGTCATGTTAAGATCAGTTTCCGGAATCCTTGTCGCCCGAATTCAATTATGTACAGTTGTACATGCACCTTAATGTCTTAGTTATCGACTCATGTAATCAAATTCATATGTATATATATATCTCATTTTGTTACTAAATTACCCTAGACCTCACTAACTCAAATTTTATAAAAATCTGGACTACGCTAGAAAATCTCTAGTTAATATTTAAAAGTATTTTGGACCCAATTCTTTCCTATTTTCTTTTACTTGACGTCGAAAATATGGTCGTTACAGTAAGTTATTATGTAGTTAGAAACTTCATATGATAGTAATAATGCTCCAAATATTATATGGAAAAATAATGAAACTTATCTAAATTTGTGTTGATGGTAATAAATACATATTTCTTTACTTAAATTTATTATTCATCTACAAGAAGATACCCGATATACTTTTGATCTTATTCTTTAAGTAAATAGCTATCAATGTGGTCTTTTTAATTTAGATTCACAAAAAAACTATGTTGAAAACTTGATTACAAAAAAATGCATTTAGTATACAAAAACCTTAAATCATTAGAAAAAAAAAGCTATATACAACAAATTGAGAAAGTATGAAGGATTTTTTATGTTATTTTGACCTAGTAAAGTATTCACACTAAAAATCAATGAAGTCTTTCCGTTTACTTACCTATAAAAGTAAGAAAAAATAAGACCTAACACATCTGCAACCATCTAATGTTGACATCAATTTTCACTTGGACACCTCAAGTAGTCCTTATTCATTTTGAAAACCTTAAGTAGGGGACCTCAGCGTTATGTTGACACTTTTTTGATATCTAGCCAAATATATAAGATGTGTTTATTAAACTTGTGTCACGCCCCGAGCCTACACCCCGAGCGGGACTTGCACTCGAAGAACATTGTTAGCCTCAAGTGGAGCCTTGGCTTGACTTAGTTAACTTAGCAAAAGACTTAACTCCTTAAAACAGTGTCATTTAATAACTATAAGATTAAAAACTTTGCCAAAATGACACTTAAGTCTCATAGAAAAATATCTGCAACACAAAGATAAGAGACTCAAAACGAATTGTTTGATTGTCTAAGAAGTCTCTATAATAGAAAGATGGATGTTGGGACCGACCCCAAAACCTCCTATAAAATGAAAGAAAAGAAGCAAATAACAATGTCCCCCAGAATGCAAGGAGGCTAACCACTAACTCTGAGTGCTCAATTTGATCAACGAGGAGCTAGATGATGCTGATCTTGGTTACCTACGTCTGCTTCTTAAGAAAATGCGGGCCAACTTGCATTAGTAAATTGAATGTACGAGTATGTAAATTTGAATTCTAACAACAACTTAAGTATGAAAAAACTAAGAAGGAACACTTACCTTGGCTCCGCTCAACTCAAGGATAACTTATTTCAATATAAAGTAGAAAGACGAATGTAGTATATATAAAGGTTGAAAAATAGTGTAAACAACTTAGATCGTTAAAGATATGCAATAAAAAACTCAACTTTACTTATATATGAAGTAATATAGTTTCTATAGGAGATTCTCTAAGAGACAACCATTACTATGAACCTAAGTGAAAGTACAACATTTGACCTCACGTTGCAGTCGGTATAGAACCTGAACTAATAAGTGTATCCACTAGTGTTTCCTATGAAGCACCAAGAAAACATTTAAAAAGTACGACCCTGCTTCTGTCCATGTTAGCTACATATTTAATGGGGGTTTGAGTTAATTTTAACACGTGTCCCCATATCGGTGCGCAATACTATTCCCAAAAATACCTAGCTCATTTGTATTTTTAAAAAAAAAAAACTTCTTCTATTGTTTGAGGTAATTTTTCAAACTTAGTTTTAAAATCTCTCTTGGAAATTAAAGTTTCCTATTTATTAAAACTATCCCAAAGGCTCTATTGGAAGTATGAGCTTCCTTTCTTGCTCAACTTGTGAAAACATTTGTAACTCTTAGAAAATACATAGTTCCCTATAACTTTTGAGAAATGGCCTCAACTTTTTTACTCTTGTATTAACATGCAACCTGCACCTTAAAAAGAATTTAAAACATTTATAAAATACTCTTCAAAACTTTAACAACTTACTTTTACTTGCTTCTTAACTTTTACACTTTACTATTAACTTTTTTGACTTTGATCTTAACTTTGGACTTAACTTTTGACTCTGCTTGAATGAAATTATGTATTCAAGGTTATGGTTTCAATTTTGAGTGATTACACGTTTTTTGGAAATCATTGGAAGTAGTTACAATCACTGGAGAGGGTTAATACACAATTAAAAGATTCAAACAATCTAAGCGATGAAAACTAGGCGAAAATCGCCGATTCAGGCGCATCAAGGGCGCGCCGCACTAGCCCCAAAGTTCTAGGGCTCATTTTAAGCGCACTGCAGGCGCACCACCCCAGCCTTTATGGTCCTATGGGGGCGCAACATGCATAGCCCTCCCCAAGTGCGTCTAATGAACTTCTTCTCTCATGTTTCAACGATAAATGGTCTAAATTTCCGTAGTTCATTCCCCAAATACTTAGGATCATTAGTACCCTCAATACCCAATTGAATTTACACTTAAATAACATGGAACATGAATAAATTAAATATTATGGCTTCAACAACTCAATCAACAAGAATTCAACAAAGTTCTTAAAGTTGTTCACTTTTATCATTCAACAAATTCAATAACCACTGAATTGAAACAAGTTTTTGTGTGTGGGATAACTGACCCAACACTAAATGATCTCACTTAACTTAATAGGGATCACCCCCGATTAATTTCATTCGCAAACTTGACGTTCTTTGCAAATTTTGTGAATTCTCTCTACGATCCTCATCTTTTCTCTCCTCTCCGAACCTAAGAGTAGTCTTAAATTTCAAAAACTGAATTAAAACTTGTTTTTTCCTGATAAAAACCTAAAACAAATATAGGAAATTAATTGGTTAAAAGACTAGTTAGCCCTTTCCTAAATCCGGATTGGGACATTCCTTAATCCCAACAACCAAACTTCTGAAAGATATAACTTACTAATACGGTATTGAAATCATGCAAAATTGGCGGCTTTATATGGATTATTCCAAGATATTTTCACCCATATCCAAAAGCACCTCTAAATCATCCTCGGTTAGAAGTTATGGATGTTTGAAAATGACCAAAACTCACTCTCTTAACTTAGAAATTATTTCCAATTTTTCCCTTTTCTTTCCAAATGGATCATTTTTAGTTTCTTAGCTTTTATATATATATATATATATATATATATATATATATATATATATATATATATATATATATCTGTGTGTGTGTGTGTGTGTGTGTATATATATATATATATATATATATATATATATATATATATATATATTATATATGTATGTGTATATATATATACATACATATATATATATACGTATATATATATGTGTGTGTGTGTATGTATGTATGTATGTATGTATATGTACGTATATACATATACATTACTACTATCTCTTTCTTAAAATCTACCTATTATTAATTTGGGTCATAAATAAATAGACATAACCAAACTATAATACAATATATATATATATATATATATATATATATATATATATATATATATATATATATATATATGTATATGTATATGTATGCATATATATGTATATGAATACATATTTATGTATATGTATACATATATATGTATATGTATGCATATATATATGTATATGTATGCATAAATATGTATATGTATGCATATATATGTATATGTATGCATATATATATGTATATGTATGCATATATATATGTATATGTATGCATAGATATGTATATGTATGTATGTATGTATGAATATATGTATATATGTATATATGTATATATGTATATGTACGGATATACATATACATTACTACCATCTCTTTCTTCAAATCAATATATATATATATATGTGTGTGTGTGTGTGTGTGTGTGTGTGTGTGTGTGTATACATATATATGTATATGTATACATATATATGTATATGTAGGCATATACATGTATATGTAGGCATATATATGTATGTGTATGCATATATATGTATATGTATGCATATATATGTATATGTATATATGTATGTATGTATATATGTATATATGTATATATATATATGTACGTATATACATATACATTACTACCATCTCTTTCTTCAAATCTACCTATTATCAATTTTGGTCATAAACAAATAGACATAATCAAACTATCATACAACTGCCATGTCTTTGCTCCTTCTAATTCACCATTTTACTCATTTTAAAATTTTGAAAACACTAACAAACAAATTGATCAATGATAAAATCATATCTATTCATGATTTTACTAAAAATGTTAAAAGTTTTGAGAAATAGAAATTAGTATTTCAAAAATTTAAGCTTTAAAAAAAGAATTAGACAAACAAAAGTGAAAATAGACGAACATTTGAAGGAATCGCCATAATTTTTCGCCAATGGAATAATGGAAACTTATGTGAATAAATTTGATATCATGAAGAAGATATATGTGGTAGGCAAATTTTTTTCCTTTCTTAAATTATTTTTGTTGCTATATATTATTAATTTAATCTTCTATATCAAGAAATGACAAAAGAGGATGGTTTAGGAAGTGTGGTGAGGAGAGAGTAGGAAGAAGAAGATACAAATAAATGACTAAACTTATGCATTTCACACGCTCAATGTGAGTGCAACACACTTAATTATGCCAACTTAGCGAAAAATGTCAAAACGACATAATAGGACCCTACTTAAAGTGTTTAAAATGAACATCATCCAGTTGACGTGTCTAAGTGATATTTGGCGGACACTTTAGGGGGACACTGCTGGGTTAGGCCATTAAATAAAATAAGAATATTATAATGACTTCAAAAATTATAAATCCATGCTGAAATGGAGTAAAAAGAGTTAGAAATGAAGCAACAACACTACATCAAAATATTATAAAAGGACGAGAAATGCGAAAAAAATTACCTACTGAATTGATGTGAAGTCAAAAGGAATGCCAAAATGAGTTACGCATATCAAAAATCAATTCAAGAAAAGGACCGTGTTATACCAACCAAAGGAATATTTTGTCAAAAAAAATCTTCCTTCGAAATTTAATCCGAAAAATCATGTTACGTTCTTTGCGAATTGACAGTACTTGATATGAATTTATACAAATGTATTGTTGCAATGCAATTAAGTTGGCAGCACAAAAGGTAGAAAATACATTAAGTGTTATGTTAATAAGATAAGAGAAAATGCCTTAGCTATATTATTAGAATGTATTACACGAAAAATATACTTCTGTTTTTGCTTATATAAGTTTGTCATAAACAACCCCAAAAAGAGTAGATGAAAACACTTGATTATAATATTATTTATTCATTCCACAATAAACCACAATTTATTTATTGTATGTTTATCTTTAAATTTATGTCTTTATGTAATAATATTGTCACGGCCAGGGAGCACCCCCTAAACGTAATCATCGTCATCGTCCTAGGAGGACTTGGAGAAGCCTTTTCACGGTCATAACATATCATAGGTCAAAAATGCAAAAAATATAAATCTTTTACATATTGAAGTATACATAGATCTCTCACATATCATATATGAGTTCACATAAACTCTTCGCTTATTGAAACTTACATAGGCTTCTGATTTAGACAACATAACCAATGCATAGGAAATAGTCCAATAAAATTGTTTCAAAGATAAAGGAATGAAAAATTGTCTTTAGACATAACAACTTCATAGCTAGAATAGTGATGGTAACATCCCCTAACATTGAGCATCTACCAAATACTTAGGGAAAAGTCCTGAATTAAGGTTTAGGGGTTGTTAATAAGTTATTTGAGGGACTATATAAGACCTAAACATCAATAACCTAATCTAAGACCCCACAATTCCCAAACTCAAATTCAATTAAATTTCTCTCTTGTTTCTCTCTCTATTGCAAGACCTTATTGAAAAATAATTCAAAGCTTGAATAGTACTTAGAGAATTCACCTTTTATCCATAAAACACTAAGGAATCTTAAGGTATTGAAGCTCTTCACTCTTGGCATCTCTTTCCCCAAGACGCTCTTCAAATTGATTTTAAGAAGATGTCAAAACATGGATTTCATTCTAATTAAGAACTTCATCTTTAAAATTGAGTTGATATTTGTTTATTTTGATTATTACTGGTATATTATTATAATATATTGACTAATTGTTGTAGTTATATAATAAAATATATTAATTGAATCATTTACCCTAACTCTAGCAATGAATTGGACGTGTAGATGATTAGGGTTGTTGGGATTGGCTGTATTATAGTTTAATTCACTCTATTATGTTGATGATGATGAGTGGGGTATTGGATAATTTTGATGAATTGAGGGTGATATTATTGATGATCTCCGTGGAGGCTATTTGGTAGGACTTTGTAATCTTGAATTCTTTACTTCAATAAGGATGGATTATATTTGGTGATGATGTTGTGTACTTGAAGTAATATATGTGATTAGATTAATAAGATGATGATATGATGAAATTTCTCTATTATATGAATTGTGATATCATGTTAAGGGTATGATGATACAAGGTTGAATGTGAACCACTTTTGTGGCTTACTATGATATGATTATGATGTGTTCACCTCACGAATGAAATGTGTTGTTATGCAAGGACATTCTCATGAAATACCTAATGAGCTAATGACATGATATACAAGGGTTTAGTCTCTTATGGCCTATACTAAGCTATGATTATTAAGAATTACTTAAAGACATTTCAAAAAATGGACATTAGCTTAACACTGAGTGAACTTGACAATGATAGGTTTTGACTCCATATAGAAGGGAGATTCACCATTCATTTTTCATGAGATGAGGGATCCAATTTCTAATGGGAAAGTAGAGGGTTTAAGACATACCTCCTAGTTTCTTAACAATGTTTCCTCCACATGAATACTAGCTAGTTGATCCACCTTGAATGTTATGTTAATGTTTTGGTCCTACCTTGTCAAGTAGACAACCTTATTTTTTTTAGGTTTTCATGACACCGGATTCCATGTTTATCTCACATGGTCTATGTCTGTTAAGGAGATTGTTCTCAAAAGTAAAAATTAAATTAATGAAGTGAACACTAACTAGGGTGACTTAAGGGTTCTACTTAGTGTAGGTAGGGGTATGAGACTCTACTGATATATGGCACAAGTTGACCTTGAGGGATGTCATGGGAGGTTGTTCTTATTTACTTGTCGTATGCATGAAGTGTATATGATGATTTAATATGTTGACGATTCTATATGATGTTAATATAATTAATGAATATGATTTTTATATAAAGTGATATACATGATGAAACACATGTATGATATGAAGATATATGAAATGTTGACATTGCTTATGATCGTTTACTTGGTTTACTTGACTATGTGGGGTTATGGGGAATCACATAAGATTTGCACTTGTAGGCTTTGGAAGGGGTTGTGGGTAAGAGTCTTATATTATGTGATCTTATGAACTCTTGTACATGAGTTGTTGCTATGACATTATGTTGTAGGTTTTATGCTTATATGATCTTGATATGATTCCATTCGTGTTGATATAACCTTATGTTAATAATATCCACATTGAATTGACTTTGTCATGATATTGGATTGTGTTGAATATGGACTTGCCTTGAGTTTTGTCATGTCTAATTGTTTGTATATGTTCTGGATTGTGCATAAAGGCTTTTGAAAGTTACTTAGAATTGTTTTGAACTAAATTTCCTTTTAAGCATGATTTAAGTGGTTTTATGTGAATCTGTTTCTATACTCTGTACATGTGGTTGTACTAACCCATACCTTTCCCTTCTCCCAAACAACTTAGGTTCGGACCGTTGAGTATCAAGGCCGCTTGCAAGAAAACTTGGACTTTTCCCCAAGTTTTTGTAGGTCCTCTAGTTTGATGATGGTGCCACGTACTATTCCTTAGTATTATTGTTATATTCTAAAGAGTTCATGACCAAATCCTAGACCCTAGCTGAAACCGATGTTGCTGACCTCTCAGAGGTCGCAGATAAGCCTACGTACGTCATCGTTACATCATCTAGGTTAATTTTAAAGGAAAAATTGAAACTTTTAGTTACTTGAAGAATGCATATACTTTATAGTAGTATATGTTATACACATGTAAGATTTATCTACATCAGTTCATAATCATTCACACAACCATATAATACCAAGATACTCAACTAATTGAAATTTTCGTATATGCATAACATATAAACTTGCCAGAATGGCACCAATACAATGTATAGAAATAATTGAGAGAGAAACACTTGTGGAACATACTCCACTAGATCAAGCCTACTTCTAAGATAGAATATAACGGGCAAGCTTCACCAAAATCATGTGGGCCTACCAAGTACAGATTAATGCTCCACGTCTGGATAGCTTTAGTGTTGTCTCATAAACTCTAGCGTCCACCTGTTCCTGCACCTAAAAGTAAAGAGTTGTTTGAAATTAGTACACACTTGTACTAAGTATGGGTATATGCAAGCACACACCAAGGACATGCATGATTAAAAAGAGATCTCTCCTAACGATATGAGTTATGGAAAGTCAAGTAAGTTGACTTGCCAAACCGAATTAGGAAAGTCATGCTATGAGAGTAACGTGCATAATCATACATATCATTTTGCACACAACACATAACATATTGTATGTAGCACATAACATGTTGCACATAGCATATAACATATTTCATATCATTAATTCATATTCCATGAGACCTTGAAATCATGGACTTGACATTAAGACATCCCAAAATTAGGGCTCAACATACGGGAATTGAACTAGGGAGTCTAATTTAGCAAATACAGAGTCTGCTTTATTCATTCTTACGTACTTTACTTTCATTCTTTCACAGGCTCGTGAAAACACAAGCTATACCTAGGATGTAGTTTAAGACTTTCATCGGGTTTACTGTGCAATGACCAAGAATGAGCTAGTGTCATTACTTGAATTTAGTTCACCTTTTGATTATCCTATCCAAACACTTGTGGTAGTATTCATTTCATTAACTTTCATACCTTGAGGAATTTCAACTTTAACCGACATATATCATGTGAGCATCATGAAATTCGGTGTCTTCCCCACACCAAAAAGACGTGGAGTCACTTGCCAAGGTGAAACCAAGAACATACCTAGCACGCTTAGGTGGAAACCACTTGCTAGTTCCTATGTTGGCAGAATAGTTCAAAGAATAGGAGATTTAGGGAGACCCATATCCATCTGGACGGACAGTCTCATCTCATGAGAATTACGCAAACCTCTCCCTTCATGAAAGAAGGAATCACAACTCATAGCTAGCCTATCGGCGCTCGGTATAAAAGTCCATTACATTCATCTTATACATTATAGAAGCTAGTTTCTAGCATGAGAGAAACATAGCTCATTAGATGATTTCTCATCTCATCATTTGGTATTAAGTGTGAATTGTCCTTATACTTACATGTAGTGTGTGATTGAGACTTGTCTCCTAATGTTCAACACTCTCTTAGGTGAGAACTTATGGTGACATTATATTGGCGTAGGTACATCTTATCTCACATGTTGACATGATTTGAATTAGGAGCAACGTCGCGATGACACAATTAAAAAATGAATTTTCACAAAAGAATTTTTAAGAATGGGTAAAAGGGGGTTAAGTGGGGTAAAATGAGTTTACAGGGACTAAAGAGAAAAGGGAGGCACCACCTAATTTTTAGGAAAACTAGGAAACCAATAAATAAATTAATTTGAAAGATATTCTACGAAACCAAAATGATTTTAGATAAGGGGTTCAAATTATTCCAAAGGGAAGGATTTGGCATCCTTCGGAATCCACAAATGTGGTTCCCGACTGAGTTCATTTTTTGAAATTGAGCTGGAAAAAAAATAAAGTACAAATATAATAAACACGCAAAATACACAATAAAAATAAAATAATAATATCGGCCTAAGTTTTGCCTAACATCGATATATACAAAATAATGAATTGAAAAATATTATTTGAGATCCTTTCGAATAGCTTCAAGGATGCAAGTCTTGGGTACCTGTAAAGAGAGTTAGTGAATATTTTAGTAATAAATAAATATGAATAAAATTCAATATATGAAATAATAACTAAAAAATAAGAACCCGTCTTATTAACATTGGACGCCTTGAAAATCGACGGTAATTTCATCATCGGTCAATTTCAAGATATAAATTATGTAAACTTAAACTAAAATTCCCTCTTTTTAAAATTGGGAGGCCTCCAAAATCGACGGAGATATTTTCTCATTGTCCATTTTAACAATTTTAATAAACAAGTTATGTGAACTTAAACTAAAAATTTCCTTCTTTTAATATTGGGTAGGCCTCAAAAACATACTGAGTGTTTTTTCATTGGCCAATTCTAAAAACTAAAATATATAAACTGAAATTAAATTTCGGTATTTTAAAATGGAAAGTCTCTAAAATCGACGGAGAGTTTTTTCATTGACCAAATTTTACAAATATATAATATGAACTCAAAAATAATGTTTTTACTAAAAAAAACAAGATGTGCAAAGTAGCAATGACAAACAATAAGTGTGAATGGTGAATTGGTGATCTTCTTTGTTTGAGAAAGAAAGAAACATAAATAAATAATAGTGATTAAAAGAACATGGAAATTAACCAAACTAAACAATTCAATAGTACAATTAAAAACATTTAATATTAGTTCACTAGTAATATTGAAATCTAAAGAAACGAATAACGAATAAACAGAGCAAAACATAACTCCCATAGTGTTATAGTGGTTGGAAAATTAAAATAAATAAATAATAACAATTTTAAAAAAAGCAACATTAACTAATAACAAGGTATAGGCAGCAACAAATAAAATTTATCTATTAATTATAACAAATAAAGATAATACCAAAATAATATCAACCAAGCAACAATAGTGAATAATCCAAGTAACTAATGAAGTCAAAATGGAGTGGAACAACGATATAACTGTGAATAAACATATCCAGAACGACATTCCAAATGACATGATTAGTGGCAATATAATTATTAACAAAAAATAAATAAAAATAACAATAATTATCAACTACAAATAGATAATATAGGGTTCATTAGACCATGTTTCTAAACAAAATCAATTGTAATTATAGAGAGACAATACCACCAAAATCCTTACATAAGACTAGAAACTTTTCAATGGTAAAAAAAATACGCTAAAATGAATTCAATCAAAGCATTATTCAAACATATTTTGATATGAAACATTATTAACACATAAAAATAAATGGACCCAAATAAATAAACAAAAAAAAAAAAAAGAGAATAAGAAGTGCGTAGGAACACCTCGGTAAAAGAGGATGAAGGAGTGCTCGCTCAATCTCGATTGCACAGGAGTTTGTTATTTTCGGTCGATAAGCCTCAAAAATCGCAGCCATTTCTTGGAACTACTTGCTTGATGTTTCATTCACCTACAAAGAAAATGAGATAGAAAATGTAAAGGGTGTTATTCAACTTGTATTTATAAGGTAAATCAATAAACAGAAACCGAAATAAAATGAAACAGAAAATACATAAAGTACAAAAAGTAACCCGAGTCCATAGAAACAACTGTGTGTCCTTAAGAAATTGAATCCCCTCACTGTACCCAAGGTTATGGATTAATTTCTCCCAAGATAAAACGGATTAAACATGTTAATAAAATATCGGTACCTCAAATTTCATTAACTTCAACGAACTTCAGAAAAACAATAAGTCACACAGACTCAGTCGATCGACACTTTGATATATTTAAGAGAAAAATATATGCAGAGAAGGAAAATTTCAGTTTTGGAAAAATTGAAAATTGACTTCCATTGATAGTTATTTTCAGCAAGAAACGTGTCTGTTCAGAGAAATCTGTTCAGACCTTTTTATCCAGAAAGTTGTGTCTTTTGGAATAAATAACAACTTGTCGGAAAAATTTGTCTGTTTGGAAAATAACGGCTTTTTGGAAAGTAACGACTTTTCGGAAAGAGTAACAACTTTTTGAAATGTTACCATTACCCGCAAATTTATAAGAAATAATATTAACAGGATTTATTTTGTTTAACCAAAACTGACTAAATAAATTTTGTCCAACAAAATTTATCAATCAATCACAACATTTTCCAAATCCAAATCGAAATCCGAAGCCGAGAGAGCGATGACGACGACGGCGCGAGGGGGCATCTTCTTTTTAGATCTTTATGAAGTAATGGAAGTGTTTCCTTATATCAGGACAACAATTTCCCTTTCTTTTTCGATATGGGAGAAATGACTTTTCATTTGCACTTTGCGAATGCCTTTTCATTTTCCCTTTCACACTTGCTAAGCCCAACAATCCCCCTCATGAATGAGGAATAATATTGTTAAAACATATGCATAAAAATACTTGTGTGTCTTGTAGGTAAAGGTTAATCGCATCTGGATAAGTAGGTTTCCCTTTAAACTTTTCGCAGTGAACATATATCGGATATACTCGGTCAATCGATAGATTTGATATCTTTGAACCATCGAGTTTTTTTGTATATGTAGACAACATATGTCACACAATCAATCCTTGAACTGTTCTTATTTCTCATTGGTTTGTTCGTTTTAGCCATGAAGAGATCTTGGATAGTAAGTGCTGAAAGAACTGGCCTTACCGGATTCTCCCTGAAGCGGCTTACACTTCACACTTACATAAGTGATTTCTAAATGTGTTATCCCATAGATACACCATTTGATATTTCCTGTATCAAACTTAGAAATCATTGAAAAGTCATTATGTATTTATCCCGGTTACTAAACATTGTCTCATCATGAGAATGGACCATAATAATAATAACAATAATTTTTTTTCTTGACAACGTTGAACCGTCATCAATGACTTTATTTTATCTCCTTGAACCTAGATCTTGGGATCTCCAGTCTTCTAGGTAGAGTTACCGCCACGATAACTTGTTCTCGGCCATAGTCCCATTCCCGTCGATGATTTCTCAACTCCCTCTCTAGTTAGGCCATTTTTAAGTGGATCCGACACATTATGTTTTGACTTCACGTAGTCAATTGTGATAATTCAACTAGAGAGTTGTTGTCTCACAGAGTTATGTCTTCGTCTTATTTGACGAGACTTGTCGTTATACATAATGTTGCCAGCCCTTCGTATTGTAGCTTGACTATCACAGTTTATACATATAAGGGTCATTGGTTTGGGCCCAAATGGAATATCTTCTAAGAAATTATGGATCCATTCAACTTCTTCACATTTATTGTCTAAATCAATGAATTAAGACTCCATTATAGAGTGAGCTATACATGTTAGTTTGGATGATTTCCAAGATATTGCTCCTCCACCAATAGTAAAAATATATCCACTTGTGAATTTTGTTTAGTTTGCCCCAGTAATCCAATTTGCATCACTATATCCTTCAAGAACGGCTGGATATTTGTTGTAATGTAAAACTTGTTTCGAGTGTCACCTAAGTATCCAAAAACTCTCTTCATTGCCAACCAATGACTTTGATTAAGATTACTTGTTTCTACTTATTTTACTGATAACGCTGTTATGTCTAGTCGTGTACAATTCATGACATACATTAAGCTTCCCAATACGCTAGCATAGTCCAATTGAGGTTGACTTTCAGCTTTATTCTTTGCAAGAAGAAAGTTTACATCAATTGGAGTCTTTGCCCTTTTAAAATTCAAAAATTTGATTTTTTTCAAGTATTTTTTGAATATAATGAGTTTGAGACAATGGTAGACTGCTAGGAGTTTTAAGAATTTTTAGTCCTAATATCACATCAGCAACTCCTAAATCTTTCATATCAAACTTACTAGCGAGCATACGCTTTGTAGCTTTTATATTAGCAATGTCTTTGCTCATTATAAGCATGTCATCTAAATATAGGCATAAAATTACTTCATGATTTGGAGTATCTTTAATGTAAACACATTTATCACAATCATTGATCTTAAATCCATTTGACAACATGGTTCGATCAAACTTTGCAAGTCATTGTTTTGGTGCTTGTTTTAGTCCGTAAAGTGACGTAATATGTTTGCACACTTTCTTTTCTTTACCAAGAACTACACAACCCTCAGGTTTTTCTATGTAAATTTCTTCTTCCAGCTCTCCATATAAGAAGTTTTTTTCACATTCATTTGATGAATTTCAAGACCGTATACTACAGCTAGTGCAGCTAACATCCGAATGGATGTAATCCTAGTCAATGCCGAGTATGTGTCAAAATAATCACGACCTTCTTTTTTTCTAAAACCTTTGACAACAAGTCTTGCTTTATATTTGTCAATAGTTCCATCATCTTTCATCTTCCTTTTAAAGATCCATTTTGAACTCAAGGGTTTATTCCCTGGATGATGATCAACAAACTCCCAAGTGTGATTGCTTATGATTTATTCAATTTCACTATTAACAGCCTCCTTCCAAGAGGTTGAGTAGCTAGACAACATTGCTTCCTTGAATGTTTGAGGCTCACTTTCAAGAAGAAATGTTACAAAATATGATCTAAATGATGTAGATGTACTTTGAAGTTTACAGCGTCTTGGACTTTCTTCATTATGTTCATTCTCTTCTGGTTCTTCTCTGGGTTGTTTAGATTCCCCACTAGATGACTCAAGTCTAGTTTTATACGGATAGATATTTTCAAAAAATTCAGCACTATCTTATTCCATTAATGTATTATCATGAATATCCGCATGTTCAGACTTATGAACCGAAAATCGACATGCCTTATGGTTTGTGGCATATCTAATGAATACACAATCCACAGTCTTAGGCCCTATTTTTACCCTCTTAGGAATAGGAAGTTGGACTTTGGCTAGACAACCCCACACTTTGAAATATTTCAAGTTGGGTTTCCTACCTTTCCATTTCTCATATGGAATTACATTTGTCTTTGAGTGAGGAACTCTGTTAAAGATTTGATTGGCTGTAAGGATATCTTCCCCCCACAAGTTATGTGGTAAACCTGAACTTATAAGTAATGCATTCATCTTTTATTTTTAATTTTTGTTTTTCTTTTGTGCAATTCCATTAGACTGAGGAGTGTAGGGAGCAGAAGTTTGATGGATTATTTTCATTTTCTAAACATATTTCTGCAAATGGAGATTCATATTGTCCACCTCTATCACCTCTGATCATTTTGATCTTTTTATCTAACTGATTTTCAAATTCAGTTTTATATTGACGAAATGCATCTATTGCTTCATCCTTACCATTTAGCAAATAGAAATGTCAATATCTAGTGCAATCGTTAATAAAAATTATGAAATACTTTTTTCCACCACGTGATGGTGTTGACTTCATGTCACAAATATCAGTGTAAATCAATTCTAAAGGATTTGAATTCCTTTCAACAAATTTATAAGGATGCTTAGCATACTTAGATTCAACATAAATTTGTCATTTTGATTTATTGCACTCAAATTTTTGCAAAGTATTTAAGTTAATCTGTTTTCGCAAGGTTTTGATATTAACGTGTCCCAAACGTTCCTACTATAAACATTTAGACTCAAGCAAGTAAAAAGAAGCAAAATCTCTATTCATATCAACTGCAATTACATTGACTTTTAAAAGACCATCACTAAGGTAGCCTTTTCCTACATACATATCATTTTTGCTTACTACTACTTTATCAGAAAGAAATACACATTTTAATCAATTCTTTGTTAGAACTGGAATTGAAACTATATTATTTCTCAATTCTGGAACATATGATCCCCTATTCAAAGTCACCACCTTCCTTGATGTCATGTTTAATAGGACTTTGCCAGTTCCTTCCACCTTTGCAACAACAGAGTTTTCCATAAACAACTTCTCATATGTAAGTGCTGGAGTATATGATGAAAATAATTCTGTGTTGGAACAAACATGACATGAGGCACCAGAATCTATCCATCATTCTCTTGGATAACCAACCAATTTACATTCTGAAAGCATTGCACAGAGATCGTCCATTTCTCCTTTGGAATCAGCCAAGTTTGCTTGATCCTTCTTTTTCTTGTCCTTCTTAGGACCTCGGCATTCAGTAGGCCTATGAACATGTTTACCACAGTTGAAGCAGTTTCCATTCAATTTCTTCTTAGGAGGATTGCTTTTTGGACCAGATGTTTTCTTTCATTTCTTTAATTTTGTGGGTGTCACACCCCTTTTTCGCGCGGCGGCGTAAGGGTTTTTCCAATTTAAGTGACGTTATTGATTAGGAGATTATTTTACCTTTTTTAGAGTCGCCACTTGGAATTGAGTTACGGTGTTCCAAGTCACCTTATTTACATCCCTAATCAAAAGGAAGTTGACTCATTATTTTATGGTCTGCGAAATCAAAAATCGGGTAAGGAATTCTGTTGAACAAAGGGAAGGTATTAGGCACCCCTCGATCCCGTGGTTCTAGCACGGTCGCTTTATGGACATTCATGACTTAAACTAATTTATGAATATTGTATTATTAAGACAAATGTATTTACCCTCATTCTTTGATTTATATTAACATATTTAAAACCATCCAATTTTAGAAGCATGTCAAGTTTTTATACATTATTATTTTTTATTATTCTTTCAACATTTTGCTTGTTTCTTAATTTCTCTTTTTTTTATTTCTTTTTGTACTAATTTTTCACGTTCTTTTTTTTTTTGTTTAACTTTCCTTATTTTATATTTTTGGTTTTTACATTGATTTTCTTCTTTTTCTTTTCTTACTCTTTTTAATATTTTTTTTAATGATAATAATAAAATATTTCACATATTTTAACACTATACTTTTTGTATCTTTTCATTTTTAAAGTTTTTTTTTTACTTTTTTGTGTACATTTTTTACATTCTTTTTATTATATATTTACTTTTTATTTTTTATTATTCTTTTTCTAATTCGAACATTCCTTCTCCACTACTTTTCTTTTCTTTTCTTATTCACGTATTCTACCTCTTTTCATTATTCCATTTTTATTATTATTATTTTTTTTATTTTATTTTTTATCTTTTTTCTTTCAGTTTATTATCCTCTCCTAACAAGTCTATTATTATTATTTTTTATAGAATCTAAAAATAATAATGTAAAACAACACACATAATATAATATAAAATATAATTTAATACATTTCTAAACACAACCAAACAAGAAATTCATTCAAATTAGTAAGACATGAAAATAAAAATTTGGATAACTATACATATTATCATTAGAATTATAATAACTACACATATTATCATTAAAAACTAAACATGAAAAATAAGAATAGACATAGACAATAATTTTACTTAGGCATGAAATAAACTATGAATTATTTAATATGAAATAAACTACGGTTTGTTATAGCAATTTCACACAAAATAAAACTATATAAAGGATCTAAACATAAAGTTGATATTAAATATTTGAACAAACTTCATATAAAACATAACGGTTTAACCACATGTGAAATTTGACAATTTTAATATATTGTAATCAGTGCTTGTATAAACACGATATTAAATTGTATAAAAAATAATAAAAAACGATACCTCTTGCGAAAATTCCACCAAAAGAAAACAACTCGAATCAGGAACCGCGAAAGTAGACCTCAACTTCAACCTTTTTTGTGAGACAAAAGTCAAATATGTGAATATATTTATTGATTTTTGTTTGTGGAAGAGTCTTTTGTTTTTGTTTGTATTTTTTCTTTTCACCCTTTTTTCTTTCTTTCTTTCTTTTTTTTTCCTTCTCGTCTTTTTGTTTTCTGTTTTTTTTTTCTTCTGATCTTTTTGTTTCTGTCTTCTTTTAGTTGGAAAAAAATATATATTAGTAGTAGTGTGTGTCGTGTGGGGGTAATGGGGGAAGTGGGGAAAATGGGAGTGGTTTCCCTTTTTTTTTTAATTATTTATTATTACATATATATATATATATATATATATATATATATATATATATATATATATATATATATATATATATATATATATATATATATATATATATATATCCTTTTTTTTAACAATCAAAATAAACTTTTCTAAATAAAATTATATTTATGTTGTTTATTTTTATATCTTTTAAATAAAATTAATGAAATAATAAAAAATCAAAATATATTTAATTTAGATTGATAAAATTATTTATGCTTTAAATATTAGTGTTAAAATTAAATTCGGTCAAAAATTACGTGTCTACAGTTTGCCCCTCTTTGACTGGAAACACGAAGAGTTTTTCAAACAAAGAAGTAGACAAAGTGACAAGTTTTGACCGAACTCTTATTTGAAAGACTAAAATTTGTGTGACCGAGTCCTTGTTTGGACATCCTACATATCCCAGATGATAAGGGAATTAGACCACTTGTAGTTCGAGGAGATAAAGTGATGAGTTGGAAGTTAAGTGAGGTTCCATTAAGGCTCCAGATCGCGGCTCTTATCCTTACATAAAAATTGAAAACTATTAGCCAAAGAAAAACAAATGTACAAACTTCCATCCACGCAGCTTTTCTTGAATCTTCACTTGAATTTTGACTTTAAGATATCACCTTGATTTTTGAGTGAATATCTTAACTTAGAATTGGACTGGAGGATGAACTTGCCACTTAGACGGAACTTTTGACATTCTTCAAAATGACAACTTGAAAAATGCTCTTGAATGAATGCGTGTTTTCTTGATCAAAAGTTGACTAGCAAAAGATGTGTGGAAATCAGGCTGCTACATGCATTGAAGAAGCTAATTCTAACCATCATGGAATTGATTATTCTAAAAAATTTGAAACTTTGTTCTTGAATTTCAAATCCAGGTCTCGCTTGAGAAAACCTGAAAACCACCACAAACAAAAAATAAATAAAAATTTTGCCCCAGTTTTCACTGGGAAAATTTTGTGAGTTATTAGCAAATATAAATATAAAACATAAACTTCGGCTAGGAAGTGTTTATTTCAGAAGAAAATAAAACTAAAAATCTAGACTAGGAAGTGTTAATCCTATAAGAAAGTAATCTAATCCCATTATTCAGGAGGGTCCTGCTAGTCCCATTATCCAGGAGGGTCCTGCTAATCCCATTATCTAGGAGGGTCCTGCTAGTCCCATTATCCAGGAGGGTCCTGCTAGTCCCATTATCCAGGAGGGTCCTGGTAGTCCCATTATCCAGGAGGGTCCTTGTAGTCCCATTATCCAGGAGGGTCCTGCTAGTCCCATTATCCAGGAGGGTCTTGCTAGTCCCATTATCCAGGAGGGTCCTGCTAGTCCCATTATCCAGGAGGGTCCTGCTAGTCCCATTATACAGGAGGGTCATGCTAATCCAATTATCCAGGAGGGTCCTGCTAGTCCCATTATCCAGGAGGGTCCTGCTAGTCCCATTATCCAGGAGGGTCCTGCTATTCCCATTATCCAGGAGGGTCCTGCTAATCCCATTATCCAGGAGGGTCCTGCTATTCCCATTATCCAGGAGGGTCCTGCTAATCAAATTTTCAACAAACTAATAATACCAATGAAACATTGTGAATGTTATCTTAATTATTTGGAAGTTCCTTCAAGGAGAAAAAATAATAATAATAATAATAAATAAAATAAATATTTCAACATTAAAGTAATTGCTATTTTGATATATTAGCCAACTTTCATATAATATTCCACAAGTCTTTATTGTAGGGTTTCCATTTCGCTCGCTGCAAACTAGGTTGAACATCTAGGTTCCTCGAATCCTCAATCTTGAAACAACTTGTGTCCCTGCTTCAACAAAGAAAATTTGTGAGTTTGAGAAGGTGGTGGTTGGTTTGTGGTTCCATCTTTCGACAAGGGCAGCTCAAACACTTATGACGCTTTGATTGTTTCCAACGGTCAATACTTCTTATTGATTGATAGTACTTTCATCCGAATTTGCTTACTTTGGGACCTAAATCCAATGTCTTTATCTCACAACATTCATTGTTTAGCCTTCATAGGATCAGAGAATTTTCGAATTCAACACTTGAAGAGAGATTGACTCAGTAGCCTGATGCTTTGCCTAGTACCGTTTAGAGACTTGGTAGCGAGTCTTGCAATTCCTTCCTAGTTCTTTTTTTTTTTTGACAAAGACTCGACTCAAATACATACCAAAAAGTGACGAAGAAAAAGTATAAGAAAATTGCGAACTATATGAGAATAAAAGAAAAAATTCGATGAAGACTTTTTTTTTTTTAGTAAGAAGAAGAAAGAAAAACTTATCTGAGTGTGGGAGCCGAGTCTACTGATCATGCCATGCAATTTGAATTGATTTCCAGACTTGTCTATCCAATCTATTCATCAACCACTATTGATCATTCAATCTTGATATGGAATCCCGACACTTAATGAAGCCATAAATAATTTGGAACCCTTATACACTTTGTGATATTCACGAAAGGTCTTTGCCGCTAAAACTCCATCATGTTAATTGCTCCAGCTCACGTCCGCCTTATGGTGCATGTCAGAATTTTCACCAATAAGACTCTCTTATATTCAACTCTTTTTCGCCTTACGGTGCCCACTTAGGGTTTTCACCAATAAGACTCTCTCATTTTTATTTCTTTTTACTCACATTTGTCTTATGGCGCCAATTCAGGATTTCTTACCTACCCTTAACCAACTTATTCTCGACATATCAAGGGTTGATGCAAAGGCTTTTTTTTTTTTTGACTTTAGATGATGGGGTTGATTTTGAGCTTTGAGATGAGAGACCGAATGAATAAACAAACGACTTTTGCCCCAGTATACTACAATATGAATTTTTGGATTTGTATTTGGTTGAACCGAACCCATTATTAGGGCTGCCTACGTATCTTGCCGAAACAAGAATCAGGTCAAACGTAGTTCAGGCAATTTGTTTTTTTTTTGTTTTTGTTTTTGTTTTGTTTTTGTTTTCGTTTTTTTTTTAAAAAAAAGTCAAGGACACAGCATAACCAAGAGATCCCATTGAATCAACCCTTGAAATGTCGAGCCCAAACACAAGGGTTTCTAATGTCGAAACTCAATCATATGTAATATCTTTTCACAGCATCATCATTGACGACCGTTTCTGTCACTTTGCCTTCTACATCTGCTAAGTAAAGAGCACCATTAGGTAATACCCTTTTAACAACAAATGGTCCTCTCCAATTTGGAGAAAATTTGCCTTTAGTTTCGACACGATTTGGAAAAATGCGTCCTCATGTTTAGCACAACTACCCAATAAAATATGGATGTTAGGCAAAGGAAAAACATCTTTTGGACTTGCCTTATTCAAATCACGATAATCAACACACATTCGAACTTTGCCGTCTTTCGGAGGGACGGGTATGATATTGGCTAACCAAGAAGGATATTGAGAGACTTCTATGACTTTGGCCTCAAGTTGCTTTGTGATCTCCTCTTTAATTATCACACTCATGTCGGTTTTCAGTTTTCTCAACTTCTGCTTTATCGGAGGAAAATTGGGATCAATTGGCAACTTGTGAACAACCATGTACGTGCTTAATCCAGGCATGTCATCATAAGATGACGCAAAAACTTCTTTGTAATTAAACAGGGCCTGGATTATATCATCCTTTTGATGTCAAACATGTACACTTATCTTAGTCTCCTTAATAATTTCCTGATCCCCCAAATTTATCGTCTCAGTTTCACTCATTTTTGGATTTGACTTATTTTCAAAATGATTGAAATTCCTCCTTACTTCTTCAAATACTCTGTCTTCATCATGTTCGATTTCTTCACTTATTATTTCAATATTAGGTCGAAGATTAGATTGGATATCAAGATCTGGCGAAAAATTCTGCATGCATGTCATATCACTAGAATCAGCATAGAAAGAACTGTATAAAAAAAATGAACAAATATATTAGACTGAAATAAAGATGCAATTACATCCTATTGAAAAGGGAAATAGAATGTTTGAAATAAAATGACAAGATAAAATCCGAATTACAATCCTTGAATGAATCGGATGACAAAAGAAAAAACAAGACAAACTACCAAGACTCGTCTTTAACGGGGAGAGGGGTGGCCTCCCAATTGTTTAGATTGACATCAGGACCAATGAATTGCACATCTCTGTCGCTAGTGCCTTCTCCGAGTTCCACCATATCAACCTCGACAAATAAATCTTGAAAATAGTTGATCATTTCTTCGCTAACTTTCATCACTGGCTCTGGAAAAGATGATTGATAAGATTCTGTTGCGCGGGCTTTGATGAAAGATTTGTAGATTGGTTGTATAGGCTTGGTAAGTGACCATACATCTCTCTTCTGCTTCTTTGCCTTCATTTTGTCCTCAAATCTAGGTTGGTAGCCTAAGCCAAAAGTACCGATGCTCTTTCGTAGACTCACAGGATAAGCTCTTCCTTGCAAGCAGATTCCTAAGCCTTTACCCGGCTCAAACCCATGTTTCAGCAATTCATTCACCACCATTACAGACGCGATGGGCATATTTGGTTTTGGAATGACACTCCCCTCGGGGACATGCTCAATAACACTACCTCAGAAGCTTGATAAACTAGTGCCTCATTCTCATTATCCGCATCGATAAAAGGGAAGGAAGAGTCTTTGTAGATTGACAAATCCCCCTCACCATGAACAATTACCTCTTGTCGGTCGTGTTCAAACTTAATCATTTGATGCAACGTTGAGGGGACTGCTCCAGCCCTATGCACCCATGGCCTCCCCAACAATAGATTGTAGGACGCGTTGATATCCAACACTTGAAAATTCACAGCGAAATCCACAGGCCCTATGGTTAGTACGAGTTTTATCTCACCAATAACATCTGTTTTTGACCCATCAAAAGCTCTAACACATACATTGTTGGGTCGGACCCTTTCAGCACTAACATTCAATTACTGTAGAGTTGATAAAAGACAAATATTTGCTCCAGATCCTCCATCAATTAGAACTCGAGTGACATATGAAAGCTCACACTTTATAGTGATATGTAGGCCTTGGTTATGTCCTGTACCTTCTTTGGGTAGTTCATCATCTGAAAAGGTGATGCGGATTACCTCAAATATTCTCCCAGCAATCTTTTCTAACTGACTCATTGTAACATTACTAGGAACATGTGCTTCATTCAAAATTTTCGTTACAGCCTTACGATGTTCATCAGAATGTATTAGCAAAGACAACAAAGAGATTTGGGCTGGAGTTTTTCTTAATTGTTCCACCACGGAGTAGTCTGATAGTTTCATCTTCCTTAGGAATTCCTCTGCCTCTCCTTCAGTGACTGGACTCTTTATTTGTATTTGGTCATTTTTTATTTTCCTTAATTCCATCGGGACATAACATCTTCCTGAACGGGTTATTCCTCCCACTTCATCTATTTCTTCATCTATTTCTTTTCCCTTGTATGTCACGACAGTAGGCTCATAATTCCAAGGAACAGCTTTGGGGTTAGTCATTGGGAGCTGGGGTACAGGCCTGATAGTCATAGGAGGAATATGGGCCCCTCGCACGATCAAGATAGGCTTGTTTGGCCCTTTTGGGACAAACGATTTTGCCTTACTCGGGCTTGCCCAAACATCTTCAAGGGCTCCTTTCACAGTCAAGATGGGTGTGTTTGATGGACTCAACTTTTCTAACACATTTTCCGCCCCTAAAGGCATCATTTTTGTTAGATCAACAACATTTGCTGACTTCTCAATGCCAATTCCAACTCTAAGGATTGGCTTATATGGAGATGCAAACTCTTCATGACCCTTCATCATTTCCAACATGTTTGTTTCAGTATGCCTCGGCAATGGATTTTGATTGATGTTGGGTCCACTCGGACTTTCAACTATAATTCGGTTAGAATCGATCAAATCCTGAATGGCCCTTTTCAAATACCAACATCTCTCTATGTTGTGCCCTGGGGCATTAGAACAATATGCGCAATGTTGAGAATAATCCAAATTTCTCGGGGGAGGATTCGACATCTTTCTCTCAATAAAACTCAAAACATTCAATGTCCTTAATTTTTGGAACAAGCTATCATACGACTCTCCAATAGGAGTGAACTCATCTTTAACGCCATTTCCCTTTTTGCATTGTGGTCTAGGACGGAAAGGAATTCTAGCAGTATTTTGATGAACTTGTGGGGGTGGTGGATGATTTTGTGGAGTTGGTGCACGCCATTGTGGATAAGAAGGGGGTGCAATTCGTTGTGCATTAAAAACATGATATGGAGTGTATGGCATTGAATATTGTGGAGCTTGGGAAGGAAAATAGTGTTGTGGGGAATTACCTAGAACATGAGTCCTAGGCGCTGATACAACAGTGGCCACATCCTCCCTTCTCTTCTTCCCTCCAATATTTCCAGAACCATTTTGAAGCACTTGTGTTGTGGCTTTTAAGGCAGCTTGACTTACAATCTTTCCAGACTTGATGCCATTTTCCACCATTTCCCCTACCTTAATAACTTCAGCGAATGTCTTCCCTACGGTAGAAAGCAGATAGTGAAAGTAATCAGGTTCTTGCGCCTGGAGAAAAACTTCAATCATCTCTGACTCCTTCATCGGTGGTTTAACCCTAGCAGCTTGTTCCCTCCATATGATAGCATATTCACGAAAATTTTCCGTGGTCTTTTTTCTCATGTTGGCTAACGAGGAGCGATCTGGAACAATGTCAATATTATATTGGAATTGTTGTACAAAACATCGAGCCAAATCATCCCACGTGTGCCAGTTGGTGATATCCTGATCTATGAACCATTCAGATGCAATCCCTATTAAGCTTTCCCCAAAATAGGCCATAAGTAACTCTTCTTTGCCCTCTGCACCCCTCAATTGGTTGCAATATCTCTTTAGATGAGCTATGGGGTCTCCGTGACCATCGTATTTTTCAAACTTTGGAGTTTTAAAACCAGCAGGCAAATGGACGTGAGGAAACATACACAAGTCACTGAACGAGATGCCTTTGTGGCCTCCTAGTCCTTGCATATCTCTTATACTCTGTTCCAAACTCTTCATTTTCTTAGTCATTTCTTCATGTTCCACATTCTTGACCATCCTCTCAATTTCAACAGGGGAACTATATTGAATGAATGTGGGGATGAGAACTTGGAATTTTAATGGTCTCTTCAAGAGTGTAACTCTGCGCACGCCGAACTTTGGGTGGAGGATCGCTGTTGCATTTGGGCACCATCGTTGGCTGCGGGATGCTGTTAGTCGGGGCAGTTGACACAAAGAGTGGATTATTTATTACAGGCGTATTCGAAGGGCGCGCAATAGAAGTTCCATCGACATTGGATGTGTTAGCATAGGGGTCGAATCCAGGGGGATATATCGGATCGCTTGTCGACATCTGGGTATGGTGAGACATATTTTTATTAAAATAGTCTCGGATAGAAGATGGTGGAGGTTGTCCACTCATCCAAGCCTCGTACATGTCTGCCATTTGTTGTCTTAACACCCTTATCTCTTTTGTTGTCCCAGTTTCTTGTGAAGTCATCTGGTTTTGGATCTCCTCATCATTGTCCGATTTATTTCCGTCTCTGGGGGCCATTTTCTATTTCCCTTTCGATCTTGTGTTGTAAGGATGTGATGCTAGTTTAACCACAAACCAACCACCTTTAAGCTAGTATCTCTCTCTCTCTCTCTCTCTCTCTCTCTCTCTCTCTTAATAGAGTAACAAACCGATTAGTATTAAGAAATTATGCACATTGTATCCACATACATACTTCTAATATGGAGGACCTCATGTTTCATCCCGGCTT
Source organism: Solanum chmielewskii (assembly GCA_027704785.1). Lineage (NCBI taxonomy): Eukaryota > Viridiplantae > Streptophyta > Magnoliopsida > Solanales > Solanaceae > Solanum > Solanum chmielewskii. The sequence continues at coordinate 15,085,672 of JAKWIX010000327.1, forward strand.
ACCTAGGCATTCTTCTCTTCATTAGTTTTTTAATATTTCATATTATTACTTATTCATTTACTTATTTGTTTATTTATTTATTCTCATTATGATTATCATTTTTTTAAGAGAAAGAAGAAAGAAAAAAAAAGAAAAGAAAATAATAATAATAATAATAATAATAGTAGTAATAATAATTTGGATCGAACCCCCTGGGTTGCCTATGTATCATGTTTGGCCCATGAATCAGATCTTGCGTAGTTCGAGGAAAATATTAATAATAATTTTTTTATTTACATTTTTTTTTAAAAAAAAGTTATTCAAAGGAAGAATGAGAATATATATATATATATATATATATATATATTATATATATATATCTATATATAATATATATATTATATATATATATATATATATATATATATATCTATGTATATATATTAATAGACCTTAAAATTTTCCTAAAACTAAAAATATTAGTATATTCGATTGTACTTTATTTTTTGTTGATTAAATTTTCAATCCTTTTTTTTATATATAAAAGACTTTGATGGTAATGATGGATTTTTCTATTTGTAAAAGAAATATGAATTTTGATAGAAAAATTGTGTTTAATAAAAGGATTACGTCAAAACTTTAATTTGATATTTTTTCGTTTTCACTATAATTCATTCATCTAAAGCCGATCAACATTTGTATAGTCTTCCCAATAATGCAACAAATAACACAAATAATGTACATGATAGTCTCAAGTAGGGATACTTCTCCTAGACAGGCTCGATCCTTGTGTCGAGCTCCCCATTAATTCAACATTATGCATGATGCAGATAAATCGAATCCTATTAGGGATAGTCATTGTTGAGGCTTGTTTTACTAGGTAAACAATCTAATAGGGAAGGTGTCTAGACTGGCCATAAAACGAGCGGACTACTCGAGTCGAGAAGGGACGGCTTACCAGTAGCAGGGCATTCTGGCCTCACTGTTAGTCCTTCCCATCCTAAGACATGTGTTACTATAAAATCCTTCCCAGGAGCGTTGCCATATCTCTGGTATCTCATTGCTCGGGAGCATAATCGCATCTCCGAATAAAGTATCTCAGAAGACTCAGATGGATGCGCGAGGAAAGACAATTATATGATAATTAACATATTATCAAAAGGGTAAATAAGCAAACAAATAACATATTATGCAATTAAACACAATATTCACAAATCGATAAGTACGTAAATACATAATAAAGTCATGTAGAAGTCCATGTTTACAAGCTCGAATTCTAGTTAGTCCCCAACGGAGTCGCCAGAGATGTCACACCCCTTTTTCACGCGGCGGCGTAAGGGTTTTTCCAATTTAAGTGACGTTATTGATTAGGAGATTATTTTACCTTTTTCAGAGTCGCCACATGGAATTGAGTTACGGTGTTCCAAGTCACCTTATTTACATCCCTAATCAAAAGGAAGTTGACTCATTATTTTATGGTCTGCGAAATCAAAAATCGGGTAAGGAATTCTGTTGAACAAAGGGAAGGTATTAGGCACCCCTCGATCCCGTGGTTCTAGCACGGTCGCTTTATGGACATTCATGACTTAAACTAATTTATGAATATTGTATTATTAAGGCAAATGTATTTACCCTCATTCTTTGATTTATATTAACATATTTAAAACCATCCAATTTTAGAAGCATGTCAAGTTTTTATACATTATTATTTTTTATTATTCTTTCAACATTTTGCTTGTTTCTTAATTTCTCTTTTTTTATTTCTTTTTGTACTAATTTTTCACGTTCTTTTTTTTTGTTTAACTTTCCTTATTTTATATTTTTGGTTTTTACATTGATTTTCTTCTTTTTCTTTTCTTACTCTTTTTAATATTTTTTTTAATGATAATAATAAAATATTTCACATATTTTAACACTATACTTTTTGTATCTTTTCATTTTTAAAGTTTTTTTTTTACTTTTTTGTGTACATTTTTTACATTCTTTTTATTATATATTTACTTTTTATTTTTTATTATTCTTTTTCTAATTCGAACATTCCTTCTCCACTACTTTTCTTTTCTTTTCTTATTCACGTATTCTACCTCTTTTCGTTATACCATTTTTATTATTTTTATTTTTATTTTATTTTTTTTAATCTTTTTTCTTTCAGTTTATTATCCTCTCCTAACAAGTCTATTATTATTATTTTTTATAGAATCTAAAAATAATAATGTAAGACAACACACATAATATAATATAAAATATAATTTAATACATTTCTAAACACAACCAAACAAGAAATTCATTCAAATTAGTAAGACATGAAAATAAAAATTTGGATAACTATACATATTATCATTAGAATTATAATAACTACACATATTATCATTAAAAACTAAACATGAAAAATAAGAATAGACTTAGACAATAATTTTACTTAGGCATGAAATAAACTATGAATTATTTAATATGAAATAAACTACGGTTTGTTATAGCAATTTCACACAAAATAAAACTATATAAAGGATCTAAACATAAAGTTGATAGTAAATATTTGAACAAACTTCATATAAAACATAACGGTTTAACCCCATGTGAAATTTGACAATTTTAATATATTGTAATCAGTGCTTGTATAAACACGATATTAAATTGTATAAAAAATAATAAAAAACGATACCTCTTGCGAAAATTCCACCAAAAGAAAACAATTCGAATCAGGAACCGCGAAAGTAGACCTCAACTTCAACCTTTTTTGTGAGTCAAAAGCCAAATATGTGAATATATTTATTGATTTTTGTTTGTGGAAGAGTCTTTTGTTTTTGTTTGTATTTTTTCTTTTCACCCTTTTTCTTTCTTTCTTTCTTTTTTTTTCCTTCTCGTCTTTTTGTTTTCTGTTTTTTTTTCTTCTGATCTTTTTGTTCTGTCTTCTTTTAGTTGGAAAAAAAATATATTAGTAGTAGTGTGTGTCGTGTGGGGTAATGGGGGAAGTGGGGAAAATGGGAGTGGTTTCCCTTTTTTTTTTAATTATTTATTATTACATATATATATATATATATATATATATATATATATATATATATATATATATCCTTTTTTTTTAACAATCAAAATAAACTTTTCTAAATAAAATTATATTATGTTGTTTATTTTTATATCTTTTAAATAAAATTAATGAAAATAATAAAAAATCAAAATATATTTAATTTAGATTGATAAAATTATTTATGCTTTAATTATTAGTGTTAAATTAAATTCGGTCAAAAATTACGTGTCTACAGTGGGATCTTCTTCAACAAAATTTACTCCAAATATTGTTGAATGACTACGTGGCCTCTTTTCTGCAGCCTTATTATCCTCTTCGATTCTCGACCTTACTATGAGATCTTCAACAGTCATCTCCTTGCGTTTGTGTTTCAAGTAGTTTTTGAAGTCCTTCCACAATGGAGGTAACTTTTGAATAATTACGGCCACTTGAAAGTCATCATTCACAATCAATCCTACATTAAAGATTATGTGAGTAATAAGGAAAAAATTAATAGTTCTAACATAGGCATTAAATAAATTTATACCTTCAGCAAAGAGATCATGAGTTATAACATGCAGTTCTTGAACTTAGGTGACGACGGTCTTACTGTATATCATCTTATAGTCCAGAAATTTTTCCACAATGACTTTCTTCATTCCGGCATCTTCTGTTTTGTACTTCTTTTCTAAAGCATCCAAGAGTTCTTTTGAGGTTTTGACATTTCTCTACAAATTGTACAGATCATTTTGCAGGCCACTCAGAATATAATTTTTACACAAAAAATCTGAGTGTGTCCATGCTTCTGTTACCAAGAATCGTTCATCAGGCGGAGTTTCATCTAACATAACTGGAACATTCTTATTAATGAACTTCTGCAGACTCAACGTAGTGAGATAGAAGAACATCTTCTGTTGCCTTCTCTTAAAGTCAACTCCATAAAACTTTGCAGGTTTCTCAGTCGGCGCTAAGGCAGCATTTGAAAAATTATGTTCAACTGATGTTGTTGCAGCACTTACTGTTCTAGCATTTCTTTGACTTGAATTAGTCATTTTTTCTTTTTTTTTCTTTCAGAAATGGCAGATAACTTAAGTATTTGAAATACTAAAAGTAAAGAACAAATCTTTACACAAACTGAATCATATTTAACGATAAATTTTTATGTTCTTTTAATCATTAATCGAAAGAATTATAAAAAATTCAAGCAGAGTAGAAAACCATAAAGGTTGTAATCTCAAGAAACCTTAAATACATAAACTTATTAAATTTCTTAAGATTGTTATTCAACCTGTATTTATTAGGTTAACCAATAAACAGAAATCTAAATAAGATGAAACAGAAAATACATTAAATACAAAAAGTAATCTGAGACCACAGAAACTACTGTGTGTCCTTAAGAAATTTAATTCTCTCACTGTACCCAAGGTTATGGATTAATTTCTCCAAAGTTAAAATGGATTAAACTTCATAAAGAAATAGCGGTACCTCAAATTTCATTAACTTCAGTGAACATCAGAACAACAACAAGTCACACAGACTCAGTCGATCGACACTTTGATTTAATTTGGGAGAAAAATATATGCAGAGAAGGAAAATTTCAGTTTTTAAAAAATTAAAAATTGACTTCCGTTTATAGCCATTTTCAGCAAGAAATGTGTCTGTTCAGACCCTTTTTATCCCGAAAGTTGTGTGTTTTGGAAAAAATAACAACTTTTAAGGAAAATGTGTCTATTAGGAAAATAACGGCTTTTCGGAAAGTAACGACTTTTCGGAAAGAGTAAAAAATTTTCGGAATGTTACCGTTACCCGCAAATTTGTAAGAGATAATATTAACAGGATTTATTTGATTTAACAAAAACTGACTAAATAAATTTTGTCCAAAAAATTTGTCAATCAATCACATCATTTTCCAAATCCAAATCCAAATCCGAAGCTGAGAGAGAGACGACGACGACGGCGCGAGGGGGCATCTTCTTCTTAGCTCTTAAAGAAGTAATGAAAGTGTTTCCTTATATAAAGACAACAATTTCCCTTTCTTTTGCCGATATGGGAGAAATGACTTTTCATTTGCACTTTGCAAATGACTTTTCATTTTCCCTCAAAAATAGTTCCTTCACTTTTCATATTTTCTCTTTTCTTTTCCCATTCACACTTGCTAAACCCAACAAAGGGGAAAGGATTTGGAAAGGAAAAAAAGGAAGAATGAAGGCTGGTTTGGTGGTTGATGCTCGGGTTTTTTGACTGTGTTGTTCATCGATTTCGGGAGGTTGCTTGTTAAGGTTTGGGTATGGTTTACGAGTTGGTTGTGGTGGTTATTTCAGTGGTGTTTTCTTTGCTAAAATGGGTAAGAAGCTGACTGGTTTCAGTTAGAGCATTGTCGAAGAAGAGATAAAAAGAAGAGCTGGCAGCGTCTGGAGAGAGTTGCTGGCAGCAGCTATGATCAAGATGACAGTTGGGTCTACTGAGTGTTTTCGTGTTGATCTTTGCTGGAAAAATAGGAAAAACGAAACAGGGTTTTGGGGCTCGGCGGAAAAGTGTCCGGTGAGGGTGGTGGACAAAAAATATAAACATCAAAGAATTTCTTAAAACATACAATCTTAAATTTATCCCCTAAATCTTTATTCACCACCCAAAACCTAATGGACCAACTATTTCATATATAGGGAGTTGAAAACTATTGGCCAAAGTTATGGGCTAGAAGTCTGACCCAAAAATTGTCTATTGATAAAATATTTGTGTATGTAATTGTATTCGAATTTGAATGAACTTTTAGACTACGCAGAATATCAAAATGAATATTAACAATGTAACAAAGAACAAAAATTTAATATATAAAATGTAATAAACGTAATTAATTACATGTAAAAATATAATCTAACAGAAATAATGATTATATAAAAAACGAACAATTATTTGAACGTCTGGCTATGAAAAAATGATTTAAACATAACAATTGATAAAAACCCTAATACTTTGATAAAAAGATGATTATCAACAAATTTCATTAAAATGACAAAAACTTATATTTTGAATTATTTAAAATAAAATACTCAAAATGTATTAATTTTCATACTATCGGACCAAAATTTGGTGTCAACAACTTGACACTTTGTTTGATTCGAATCGATGAAAGAGATCCTAGTCAAACAAAGTTGATGAACCCAAATTTGGTTTAATAAACATTGAACAAAATAATGGAGACGTTAGTAGATCTTTTGAACGAGACTCCACGTCTGTCGACTGGGCTAAAAAATAATAAACAAAAGAAAATCATTAATTATAAACTGAGAATGTTCACATACCTTCGGTATTACTTGCAAAATTTCACAATGAAGTTGTTGCACCTTTTTTGAAAGAAGGATGATGCGAATAACATGTCACTTTGAACGAGGCAACAACCCAACGTGTCTCTTTGAAAGGTACGACGACCTAAAAAAAGTCATTGAGATGGGTATGACTATCAAAATTTAAGAAAATGTCATCTTGAATGGTATGACGACCCAAAATAAATATTAGACGACCCAAAATAATGTCATTTTGAAGGATATGACGATCCAAAAATAAAAGGCTTCACTTTAAAGGGTATGAGTACAAAAATTAAAAAGATGTCAGTTTAAAAAGTATGACTACCGAAATATAAAAAGATGTCATTTTTAAGGGCATGACAGCCTAAAAATAAAAAGATGTCATTTTGAAGGTTATGCCTACAAAAAATGCAATTTAAACTTTGAAACATTCCACAAAGTTATTTTGACGAATATCAACAATGAAACGGTCCACAAAGTTGGTTTGGACAAAATATCAACAATGAAACAGTACACATAGTTGGTATGGACAAACATAGGGCATAAATAAAAAATGACATCAATTTGAAAGGTATAACGACCAAAAATTAAAAGATTCCATTTTGAAGGGTATGTTACCAAAAGTGCAAGTTAAACTTTTAAACGGTCCATAAAGTTATTTGGACAAATATCAATAATGAAACCGTCCACAAAGTTGTTTGGACAAACATGGGGCATAAATAAAAATGATGTCAATTTGAAAGGTATGATGACCCAAAATAAAAAGATGTTATTTTGAAGGGTATGACTACCAAAAATGCAATTTGAACTTTGAAACGGTCCACAAGTTATTTGGACATATATCAACAATGAAACAGTCTACAAAATTGTTTGGACAAAAATGTGAAAAGTGGATTTTCATTTTTATTTTATGAACAATGAAACATATTTTAACTTGGTTAGCACCAACAAAAGTATTATACAAAAATTTCTCGCAATTCTAATTCCTTACTGAGATTGATTCGAGGTAATTCATATATATTCAAGTGGTACCTCAAATGTACTTAAGTAACGACAAAATTTGTTCATCTTGCTTTAGACAAAGTCTTTTAACTAGACCTATCATCATTTTTCAAGTTCCCTCACAAGAAAGAAATTTCAATTTGTGCACATTTAAAGTGTTTTGATTTGGGAGCATCTGAAAACACACACCCTCAGAAAAATGTTCAACGCATGCAATTGTGATACCATATGCTTGACCTTAATGTAAATCTCCACTAATGTGAGAACATTTGAATTGAATCATGTAGGGCTTGTTAATAATTGGTAATATAGGCTTAGGGATGGGTAGGATAGTCATTTGGGGTAAAAATGACTTATCCACTTCTTGAGTGAAGCCTCATACATTTTGGACTTTTGTGTACAAACTTGGTGAAATTTTTGAGGGCACTCCTTAAAATTTTTGTCCATGTTTCATCTTGAACATCCTCCGATATTTAATCTTGTACCATCTCCTTCGTAAAAGTTTTGGACACCTCCTCAAAAAAAATTTCCCCAGTTTCCATTTTCAAATTTTTGAAAGCTTACAGGGAAGATGACAGAGCCCTTATGACGACTATGTATCCGGTTGAAAAAGGAATGAAGTCAAACGTAGTTCCTACAGATTGTAACTTGAATAGAGAATGGACTGAGATTATAAAAGTTCTAAAACTAGCTGACCAAGAATGATTTTGAATGACTGGGAACCCAAGTGGTCAACTTAAGATGGAACTCAAGACAACTATTCGACTCACGACGAACCAATAAATTGTCGATCATTTCGAAAAAGGGTTGAGTATAAAAATTTCGACCTGCGATTTCGCAAAACCGTACTTTAATATATTATACATACATTGCTGTAAAACAAAACATGGATGTAATGACAATATACAATAAAATTAATGAATATTGAGTACAATATGAAAATAATCAACAAAATATGTAAGATATAATGAATAACACAATAAAAGAATGATATCCACAATTTAAAAAATGAACCCACAATGGTTACAACATTTATATCCCAGCATAGTCGCCATTCTGTTAACATAATTTGAATTAGGAGCAACGTCGTGGTGACTAAATTTAAAAAATAATTTACTCAAAAGAATTTTTAACAATGGGTAGAAGGGGGTTAAGGGGGGTAAAATGAGTTGAAAGCGATTAAAGGGAAAAGGGAGTCACCACATAATTTTTTAGGAAAACCCAATTAATAAATTAATTTGAAAATAGTCTACGAAATCAAATTGATTTAAGATAAGGGGTTGAAATTATTCCAAAGGGAAGGGATTAGGCATCCTTCTGAATCCAACAACGTGGTTCTCGACTGACTTCATTTTTTCAAATTGAGCTGAAAAATAAAATAAAGTACAAATATAATAAACATGCAATATACACAATAAAAATAAAATAATAATATGGGGCTATGATTTTCCTAACATCGATATATACAAAATAATGTATTGAAAAATATAATTCGAAATCCTTTCGAATAGCTTCAAGGAAGCAATTCTTGGGTAACTTTAAACACACTTAGTGAAAGTTTTAGTAATAAATGACTATGAATAAAATTGAATATAATAAATAATAACTTTAAAATAAAAATCCATTCTTATTAACATTGGATGCCTTGAAATCGATGGTAATTTCTTCATCGGTCAATTTCAACATATAAAATATGTAAATATAAACAAAATTTCGTCTTTTTAAAATGGGAAGGCCTCAAATACCGACGGAGAGATTTTCTCATTGGCTATTTTAACAATTTTAACAAACAAGTTATATGAACTTAAAATAAAAATTTCCGTCTTTTAATATTGGGTAGGCCTCCAAAACAGACGGAGTATATTTTTCATTAGTCAATTCTAACAACTAAAATATATAGACTTAAATTAAATTTCCGTCTTTTAAAATGGAAAGACCTCTAAAATCGACGTTGAGTTTTTTCATCGACCAAATTTAACAAATATATAATATGAACTCAAAAATAAAATTTTTACTAAAAAAAACAAGAAGTGCACAGTAGCAATGACAAACAATAAGTGTGAATGGTGAATTGGTGATCTTAATTTGAGAAAGAAAGAAAGAAACATAAATAAATAGTAGGAATTAAAAGAACATGGAAATTAACCAAACTAAACAATTAATTAGTACAATTAAGAACATTTAATATTAGTTCACTAGTAATATTGAAATCTAAAGCAATGAAGATGATAAAATAACAAATAAATACAACTAATGAATGGTTAAAATAGAGATTTTAGTAGCATTAAAAAATAATGAATAAGCAAAGAAAAACATAACTCCCTTAGCGTTATAGAGGTTGGAAAATTAAAATAAATTATTATTAATTAATTAAAAAAAGCAAAATTAACTAATAACAGTGTATACGCAGCAACAAATAAATTTATCTATTAATTATAACAAATAATAATAATAATAAAATAATATCAACCAAGCAACAAATTGTGAGAAGTCAAAGTAACTATCGAAGTCAAAAAGAAGTGGAACAACGATATAACTTTTAATAAACATATCCAAAATGATATTCGAAATGAGATGATTAATGGCAAAATAATTATTAACAAAAAATAAATAAAAGTAACAATTTAATGAAGACAACATAATCAACTACAAATAGATAATAAAGGGTTCATTAGACCAAATTTCTAAACAAAATCAATTGCAATTATAGAGAGACAATACAACCACAATCCTTAAATAAGATTAGAAACCTCTGAATGGTAAATAAAAATAATACTAAAATGAATTAAATCAAAGCATTATGCCAACACACTTTGATATGAAACAATATTAACACATAAAAAAAAATGGACCCAAATATATAAACAAACAAAAAATAAGAAAGACAATGAAAAGTGTAGAAGAACACCTTAGTAAAAAAGGATAACGGAGAGCTCACTCAATCTCGATCTCGCCAGAGTTGGTTATTTTCTATTGATAAGCCCCAAAGCTCGCTGCAATTTTTTGGAGCTAATAGCTTGATGTTTCATTTACCTTCAAAGAAAATGAGATAGAAAATGTAAAGGGGAGAGGGGATGGGGGATGGGGTTTGTAGTGGATCTGGAAAGGGAAAAAATGAAAAAACTAAGGCTGGTTTGGTGGTTGCTGCTCGGGTTTTTTGAGTGCGTTGTTGTTCGATTTTGGGTGGTTGTTGGTTGAGGGTTGGGTCAGGTTTAGGAGTGGGTTGTGGTGGTTATTTCAGTGGTGTTTTGTTTGCCAAAATGGGGAAGAAGATGACTCGTTTCAGTTAGAGCTTGGTCAGAGAAGTGGGAAAAAGAAGAGCTGGCAGTGTCTAGAGAGAGTTGCTGGCAGCAACTATAAACAAGATGACAGTTGGGTCTAGTGACTTTTTGTGTGGTTTTCCGGTGAGGGTGGTGCCAAAAAATTTAAACATCAAAGAATTTCTTAAAACATAGAATCTGAAAATTACCCCTAAATCTTTATCCACCACCCAAAATCTAATTGTCCAACTATTTCATATATAGGGAGTTGAAAACTATGTACCCAAGTTTTTGTCTTGAAGTGTGAACCAAAACTTATCGATTGATAAAATATCTGTGTATGTAAATTGTATTCGAATTTGAATGAACTTTTATATTGTGCAGAATATCAAAATAAATATTAACAATGGAACAAAGAATAAAAAATGAATATAAAAATGTAATAAACGTAATTAATTACATGTGAAAATGTAATAAAACAAAAATAATAATTTTATAAAAAATGAACAAATATTTGAACATCTGGCTATGACAAAATGATTTAAACGTAAAAACATCGATAAAAAGCCTAATACTTTGAGAAGGAGGATGATTATCAACAAATTTCATTAAAATGACAAAAACATGTATTGTGAATTATTTAAAATAAAATACTGAAAATGTATTAATTTTAAAATTATCGGACCGAAGTTTGGTGTCCACATCATTTGCACTAGATTCATATTGTGGTTCCACACTGTTCTTTCTTCACATCTTTTTTTTTTCATCTTTTCTCACCTTTCATTATTTTGTACTCGTATAACATACATATGCTCTCTTGGAATTTACATTTAGGGACATCGATCCTAGGCGTAGATACAATTTGTCTAACTTTTACTAGCCTATCCTTATGTAGCCACTCTTTCTTTGCTTATTCATCGTTTAGCATAAATATACTCTGTTAGAAATTTCATTTAGTGACATTGATTTTTAGGCGTGGATATATCTTGTCTCACTAGCACTAGCCTATATTCATGTAGTCACCCTTTTCTTTGCATATTAACTATGAATTCTTCCTTAACACTTTCTTTTGTAATATGCTCGAGATTTGACTATACATAATTCTACACTCCCATTACGTGAATATCCATTTCATCATATGCCAATGCACTTGGCCTTTTGTTCTGTTTCACACTCTTACATAACCCTTCTAGGTTCACATCATTTCATCACATACATTTCAGGTTCGCTTACATTTAAACGTACGCTGGACTTATGAATCCACACATACAAGACTTGAGGCTTCATTCATAATTCATTTAAGTGACTCATACTTACCCAAGATTATGTGGTACAAGAATTATGCATCTTGTAAGTATGCCAAGGTCTCGAGTTCGATTCCTATGGGCAGCATTCATTAATGATTTATTCAGTAAGACTTATGCATCAATACATAATTGGACAATGGAACCCGGTTTCGAATCCTTTGAGTAACACTTATTCTTATATTAAACTTTGATAAATGTATTTTTTATGATTTGTGGGACCCTAGGTCGATCGCCATAACCCCAATATATTTTCCTTTCTTTTCTTGAATTATTTCTTAAACATTTCTTGGGGGACCCAAGATCGAATCCCCACGCCCACATTCTTTCCTTTTTTTCTTTTTACTTGATTTCTTTGTTTATACTAAGATTGTGTAGGATTGAACCCCCCACAACCCCATTTTATTTTTCTACTAAATTCTCTTCATTAAGCCAAGAGGTTGTGGGTTCGACTCCCACATACCTCATTTTATTATTTATTTATTTTATTTTTCTCCTCTTTCCTACACCCATCCAAGAGGTTGTGGGTTCGAACCACACACGCCTCACTTCAGTTTCTTCTATTTTTTTCTCGTAACTTTTCATTTGAGCTTTACCCCATTTCAGATTCCCCTCACCTCATTTTATTATTTAATTTTTTTATTACTTGTATATGGTGAGTTCTTGGGTTCAATACCCACAGACCTCATACATTTTTGTAAAAAAAATTAACTAAAAGTTTTAACAGTAAGTTGCCGAAACAAATTTCCAGAATGCTGGAAATTTCTTCACACTTTTTGCAGTCCATTCTCTCAACTTTTAGATGTTAGTTTCGGAAATTTTTCGTGTAGAATCTAACAAATCTTTAGGTGAGTTTTCATGGTTACTTTCGAAAATTTATTCACCTTTTTGCAGTCCATTTTCTCACCCTTTTTCACGTTAAACATAAAAACATTTAGAGTAGTTTTTAGGGAGATATTTCGGTGTATTTTCAAGGTAATTTTCAGTCAAGAATTATCATTCAATTCAACAAATTTGATCTCATATGAATATCACATTTTTAACATATTCACAACCGAGACCGATTTCTCAGTACACACGTGCAAGCCACAAGTTAACATATCACAGATTCTAGGAAACACTTCTTTCATTTCTACATAATTCAGAGTACACATTCAAACAGGTAATCACAACCAGCCCTAAAATCATATACCATAAGTCATACCAACGCACACTTGAATCTTTCAAAGGATCTAACGATAGAGGCATGCAACGGGGACAACCTTAGTCTTTGATTGTGAATAGTCTTAACCTTAGGGGTTTCTTGGAAAAGGGACTAAGAGGGAATAAAACCCATACCTGAAGTTGTTAAAAGTTGTGCTGCCAAAATCATTACTTAGCAAATGTCTCACCACCAAAATCACAAGCACAACCCGTCGAGAACTTGAATTTTACTTTTCGTTTGTAAACTTATTTTGGTGAGATTTAGCGATCAAGTTCTAGAATATGGATAAACATTGTTATATGTTTTTCTGTCCTTTTGTTTTACAGAAACTTGAGCGTGTAAATAAGGTGAGAGTAGAGAGTGACATGAGAATGAGTTAGCTTAGGATTAGGAGATTAGGTTGAGACTTAGTCAAATTAGGACTTCTCTTAATTGTTTAAAAATATTTTTTTTTTCAAAGGGTAAGAGAAATGACCACCAAGACACTAGAAAATTAGATTGAATCATCAATTTAATAAACCTAAATGTCGATTCCACCAAGGCTCGAACCCCGGTGAAGCCTAACTTGTGAAAAAAGGTAAATTTCGGCAAACACTATCCGAATTGCCCCTCCTCTTTAAATTAATTAATTAATTAAATATTTAGGATAATTACAATACTACCCCTAGCTTAGAAAAGACAATTTTACCCCTAGACCCTCCAAACATAAGATTACCCATTTTAAGTCTGGTAAAACTCGTCCAGGTGAATCTCTTTAATGGGGGTGTCTTACATGGTTAGTTCTCACCTTGCCTAGCTCAAGTAACTCACCAAGTTGGTTGACTTGGATAGTGCATAGGTTCCGAGATCTGCTTCTACGCACAAAAGGTTGTGTCAATCCGGTCTAATCTTCGACATTCTACATACACTAGACATTACTTAGCATAGTAATTTTAGGGTTGTTACATTATCCCCCCCCCCCCCCCCCCCCCCCTTAGGATAATTCGTCCCCGAATAACACTTCTAATTATCTAGCACAATGCTAGTCATCTATTTAACATATGCATACCTAAGCAATTAAATGCTTTTTATTAGTGAATATCTGATTCACATATTAGCAGGTTGGCGCCCATCCTTTAAACCTACCAGCTGTTTCGCCCACTAATAGACTAAGGAACTCTTTCTTAAACTAGTCTCATCAAAGCATACAACATAAATAAACACATAATAACCTAAATCAACAACCAACATGATGACTCCAACATATTAACTTCATACTATTGCATAAACCATACACATGAAAAACTAATTTAGGCTACGCATCTGAGACATCACCAGAGGTTTCTTCCCTACACCCCTAGACTTGAGTGCGAAGAATTGTTGCCTCCTTGGAGTCTCTTCACTAGGACCATTTGGCTGAACTTTCTCTTTCCCGTTTTCTTGACCTCTCATATAAAGACAATCCTTCATCATGTCACTTGTTTTTCCACAACCGTAACAAGCGTTAGAGCCCATCATACACTATCCTCCATCATGTTTGGCACACTTCCTACAAGTTGTCTTCTCCTGAGGTGTATCTACTTCATTATTTCTCTTAACTCTAGGCTCAGAATCTCTATCATAACGACCCTTGAATGAACTTTACTCCCCTTTGTGGGAGAGTCCCTTCTTAAACCTGGGCTTATCCCTTATTTCTGTACTACTCTTCCTTGAAAAATTCTCCTCAACTTGCCTTGACCTGTTCCCTGCCCTATTGTGCTTCCTCTTCCTACTTTCCTCCACTAACTGGACATGGACCATAAGCCTGGAAAGGTCCATGCTGTCATGCAACATAGATGCCCAACACTCCTGCTCCAAATCCTCTAACTTCCCTGTAAGGAACCTACTCTACTCGTCCCTGCTTTTCAACACAAGGGAAGTGGCATAACAGGACAACTTCACAAATTTTAGGGAATACTCCCTGACTGTCATCGCGCCCTGATTAAGGTTGACGAACTCCTCAACCTTAGACTCTTTCCTCTCCCTTGGGAAGAATGTCTCTTAGAAAGTTATCTTAAACAACTCCTATACGACCTGACCTCTGCCCAAAGCTCGGTTATCCTGCCACATCTTGCACCAAGACTGTGCAACATCCTTGAGTTGGTAGGAAGCCACCTCAGTCTTCTCAGTATTTGTGTCCCCCATAGTCACAAAAATCTTCTGCACCTCATAAATAAACTCCTATGGATCCTATATAGTCTTGGACCTTGTGAAAATCGAAGGATTCATCCTCGTGAAGTCCCGTAGTCTCTTTTCCATGCTACGTGCTGGTGGTTCTCCCACTGAACCTCCTGTCTTTGGGCCAGGGCCGTCATAGCCTAGGCCTACACAGTGATGGCTTGACCCATCTGTGCCAAAGCGGTCCGCACCTCCGCATCAATCAACCTAGCTGGGTTAACTTACATGGCAACTCCTACAACTGGAGCCTTGGGTGGAACTTGGTTGCCCCGAAAAGTTGCTTCTCCTTTTCCCCGACCAGTGTTTCTTTTTTTGTTCATTTTCTTAAAAAGATAAGAACTGATGACAAATATGCTCATAACACAAAAAAATTAGTCATTAGGGAAGTCACTATAAGATCAGAAGAAGGAAATTTTCCTACGTATCATGCAGTCTCTAATTCAGGATAGTGGTGTACTTTACTACCATGACTTAGAAACTATTCAATATGGTTGATGTGATGTTATTTCCCTCGAAATTCAACCTAACGCTTTGATACCAACTTTATCAAAATCGGAGTCTAGACCCTAGCCAAAACCGGCGTCGTTGACCTCTCAGAGGTCGCAGACAAGCCTACATACATACGTCATCGTTAAATCAACTAGGTTTATTTTAGTGGAAAATTTGAAACTTTTAGTTACTTGAAGTATACATATACTTCATAGTAGGATACATTATACTCATATTAGATTTATTTACATCAGTTAATAATCGTTCACAACAACCATCTAATATAAAGATACTCAACTGAATGAAATAGTCAATCCTGCATAACATATAAAGTTGCAAGAATGGCACCAATACAATGTCTGAAAATAATTGAGAAATAAACGCTAGTAGAACATAATACACTAGCTCAAGCCTATATCTAAGCTAGAATATAAAATACAAGCATCATCGGAAGCATGAGGGCCTACCAATTCCTGTGAATGATCGACATTCAAATAGCTTCAGTTTCGTCTCGTAAACTCTAGCATCCACCTGTTCCTGCACCTAATAGTAAAGATTTTTATGTAATTAGTAAACACTTGTACTAAGTATTGGTATATGGAAGCACACACCAAGAACATGCATGATTAAGAAGAGCTCTCTCCTAACGATATGAGTTATAGAAAGTCAAGTTAGTGGACTTGCCAAATCGGATTAGGAAAGTCATGTTTGAGAGTCACATGAATAATCATACATATCATTTTGCACATATCACATACCATATTGCATATAGCACATACCATATTGCACATAACATATAACATATTTCATATCATTCGTTCATACGCCATGAGATCTTGGAATCATGGACTTTACATTAAGACTTCCCAAAATAAGGTCTCAACATATGGGACCTCAACTAAAGAGTCTACTTTAGCAAACACAGAGTCTGCTTCATTCATTTTTACATACTTCACTTTCATTCATTCATAGGCTAGTGCAAACACCAACTATACCTAAGATGTAGTTTAAGACTATCAGCGGGTTTACTATGCAATGACCAAGAATGACTTAGTGTCATAACTTGAGTCTAGTTCACTTCTTGATTATCCTATCCAAATACCTTTGGTATCATTCATTTCAATATCTTTCATAGTTTGAGGAACTTCAACTTTAACCGACATAGATCATGCGAGAATCATGAAATTCGGTGTCTTCCCCACACCAAAAAGAGGTGGAGTCACTGGCCAAGGAGAAACCAAGAACATAACTAGCTCACTTAGGTGGTAACCTGTGGCTAGTTCCCATGTTGGCAGCATAGTTAAAAGACTAGGAGATTTAGGGAGACCCATACCCGTCTGGACGGATAGCATCATGTCATGAGAATTGCGAGAACCTCTGCCTTCCCAAAAAAAGGAATCGCAACTCATAGCTAGCCTACAATGCTCAATATAAAATTCCATTACATTCATCTCATACATCATAGAAGTTGGCTTCTAGCATAAGGGAACCATAGCTCATTAAAGGATTTTTCATCTTATCATTTCGTATTAAGTGTGAATTGTCCTTACACTTACATGTAGAGTGTGATAGAGACATGTCTCTTAATATTCAACACTCTCTTAGGTGAGTACTTTTGGTAACATTATATTGGCGTAGGTACAACTTGTCTCACTTGCACTAGCCTCATATTGTTGTGCCACCCTGTTCTTTCCTAGCATCTTTTCATTTCATTTTTACTCACCTTTCATTATTTGCTCATCGTACAACAAACATATGCTCTCTTGGAATTTATATTTAGGGACATCGATTCTAGGCGTAGATACAATTTGTCTAACTTTTACTAGCCTATCCTTATGTAGCCACTCTTTCTTTGCTTATTCATCGTATAGCATAAATATACTCTCAAAGAAATTTCATTTAGTGACATTGTTTTTTAGGCGTGGATATAGCTTGTCTCACTAGCACTAGCCTATAGTCATGTAGTCACCCTTTTCTTTACATGTTAACTATGAATTCTTCCTTGACACTTTCTTTTGGAGTATGCTTGAGATTTGACTATACATCATTCTACAATCCCATTACGTGAATATTCATTTCATTATATGCCAATGCACTTGGCCTTTTAGTATGTTTCACACTCTTACTTAACCCTTCTAGGTTCACATCATTTCATCATATACATTTAAGGTTCACTTACATTCAAACGTACGCTGGACTTATGAATCCATATGTACAAGTCATGAGGCTTCATTCATAATTAATTTAAGTGACTTATACTTACCCAAGATTATGTGGTACAAGAATTATGCATCTTGTAAGTATGCCGAGGTCTCTAGTTTGATTCCTATGGGCAACATTCATTAATGATTTATTTAGTAAGACTTATGCATCAAAACAGAATTGGACAATGGAACCCGGTTTCAAATCCCTTGAGTAGCAGTTATTCTTATATTAAACTTTGATAAATGTATTTTTTTTATGATTTGGGGGACCCTTGGTCGTTCCCCACAACCCCCATATATTTTCCTATATTTTCTTGATTTTTTTCTTAAACATTTCCTAGGGGACCCATGATCGAATTCCCACGCCTACATTCTTTCCTTTTTTCCTCTTTTCTTGATTCCTTTGTTTATGCTAAGAGGGTGTAGATTGAACCCCTCACAACCCCATTTTATTTTTTCCCTTAATTCTCTTCATTCAGCCAAGAGGTTGTGGGTTCGATTCCCACATACCTCATTTTATTATTTATTTATTTTATTTTTCTCCTCTATCCTTCACCCATCCAAGAGGTTGTGGGTTCGAACCCTTCATGCCTCACTTCAGTTTCTTCTCTTTTTTTCTCGTAACGTTTCATCTGAGCTTTACCCCATTTCAGATCCCCCTCACCTCATTTTATTATTTAATTTTTTTATTACTTGTATATGGTGATGTCTGGGTTCAATGCCCTCGTACCTCATACATTTTTGTAAAAAAAATTTAACTAAAGTTTTTAACAGTAAGCTGCCTAAACAAATATCCAGAATGCTGGAAATTTCTTCACTCTTTTTGCAGTTCATTTTCTCAACATTTAGATGTTTTATTTCAAAAAATATACGTGTAGCATCTAACAAATCTTTAGGTGAGTTTTCATGGTTACTTTTGAAAATTTAATAACCTTTTTGCAGTCCATTTTCTCACCCTCTTTCACGTTAAACATCAAGACATTTATAGTGGTTTTTAGGGAGATATTTAGGTGTATTTTCAAGGTAACTTTCAGTCAAGAATTATCATTCAACTCAACAAATTTGAACTCATATGAATATCACGTTTTTAACATATTTATACACGTAAAATACAACAGTTTAGCATATCAAATTTCATGCTACAAACTGAGACCAAAATCTCAGTACACACGTGCAAGTCACAAGTTAACATATCACACATTCTAGGAAACACTTCTTTCATTTCTACATAATTCTGAGTACACATTCAAACATGTAGTCACAACCAGCCTTAAAATCATCTACCATAAGTCATACCAACGCACACTTGAATCTTTCAAAGGATCTAACGATAGAGGCATGCAACGGGGACAACCTTAGTCTTTGATTGTGAATAGTATGGACCTTAGGGGTTTATTTGAAAAGAGACTAAGAGGGAAGAAAACCGTTTCTTTGAAAAAAGACTAAGAGGGAAGAAAACCCATACCTAGAGTCATTCAAAGATGTGCTTCCAAAATCATTACTTAGTCAACGTCTCACCAACAAAATCACATGCACAATCCGTCGAGAACTTGATTTTTACTTTTCGTTTGTAAACTTATTTTTCTTTTGAGTATTAGAGATCAAGTTCTTGAATGTGGATGAACATTGTTATATTTTTGTTCTGTTCTTTTGTTTTATAGAAAGTTGAGCGTGTAAATAAGGTGTGAGTAGAGAGAGACGTGAGAATGAGTTAGCATAGAAATAGGAGATTAGGTTGAGACTTAGTCAAATCAGGATTTCTCTTAATTGTTTAAAAATCTTGATTTTTTCAAAGGTTAAGAGAAATGACCACCAAGCCCCTAAAAAATCCGATTATAATCATCAATTTAATCAACCTAAATGTCACTTCAACAAAGGCTCGAATCTGGTGAAGCCTAACTTGCGAAAAAGGATAAATTTCGGCCAACCCTTCCCGAATCCTAGGAATTCTAGATAAATTAGGCATATTTAGCATAGTCATTTTAGGGTTGTTACAAAAGACATTCATTTCTTTCCAATTGTTGAAGATATTGATGTATGCCCTATATGGAAAATATGGATTAAGATAAGGGCTATGCACGAATGTTTTACTTTGTTTTAGATGGTCTAATATGAGACAGTGTTCCTATACTAAATCGTATTACATTTGTTATGTTTACTAAATGAGAAGCCTATGTAAGCTTCATATGTGAGGAGTCTAAGTAAACTCTGTAATTAGTATCTGAGAGGTCTATGTATACGTCAATATGTAAAAAGTTTTAATTTTCAATGTTTTAACCTATGGTACGTTATGACGAATGCTAAGTGGCTTATCTAAGTCCTATACAAAGATGACGGCGCTGGTTACGTCTAAGGTTGTGTTCCCTGGTCATGACATAACATGCTAAGATAACTTTGTTATCTCTAATGCTTATGTATTTCGTTGACTAACCATTTTATGATGATCTTGTGATGTTATGCTTGTTTGCATCTTTGGTACATTTTATACTAACACATATTCCTTACATAATAATAAAATGTAGTGTTTTGGAGATAGAGTTGCTTTGGAGGAGGGGTTCCTAAGGTGCAAGAAGAGTTGAAAGTTGGTGAGTCCTCATACATACAAGGACGAATGCATTATTTTCCTTATTTAATTTCTTTATGATTTGAGACTATTGTATGGACTGTGTCCCAAGAGTTTATTTTAAAAGTTGTATGTGATGGTTTTAAAAAAATATAGAAAGAATTTTTCTTGCTTTTTTATGAAAACAACTTCGATTTTAAAATTTTTAATATTTCATATTTTTTAAGATCTTATGTTATTATTATGCTAATCTTTGTCTGAGTCCCCATCGGGGTCAAAATGCCACGTTACATCTAGGGGGTACCCCTTGGTCATAAGGAACTTTACAACAAGAGCAAATGGTTTAGAATTGTTCTAGGATTGTCTTAAACCATGTCTAGTAGCGTCTTGTTCATAAATTTGAAGAACACAACATTTATTAATAGGAGGTTATTGTATGTTTAGAAAATATCAGTTCTCCATGCTCTAAGTCGTGTAGTAGAGTTTGGCTTTAGTAGGACCTTCTTGTAGTCCGTGCCAAGTTTTTTCAGGGTATGTCTAATACAAGGGTGAATAGCTAGGAGAGAATAGGAAGTCAATTTTGAACAAGAAGTTCCTCCCCAAGTGACACATCAAGCTCCGATTGACCCCATATGGGAAAATGCAACTCAAGAGGATTTTATGGCTACCCTAAAAATGTTAACTCAAGACATGATGGCTCTACATCAAAACCATGACACTCAGTCCCAAGCTACAAAAACTCTAGCTAATAGAGAGGTTGTAGCTCTAGTGAAGTTAGTAAAGGGGACAATTGCTTCTAGGGTGAAAGTTCATTTTAGGATGAACCCTCCGAAGTTATATGGCTCCAAGGTGGAAAAAGATTCTCAAGGTTCCATAGATCAGGTGTATAAGGTTATTTCTACCATGGTATTATCTTTGGTAGAGTAAGAGGAGCTAGCTATTTATTAATTGAGGGATATATTATAAATTTTGTATGAACAATGGAAAAATAATGGGTTGTTCGAAGAGGGACCAATAAAGTTGGAATCGTTCAAAGGGAATTTTATTGGTTGGTTCTTTCCCATATATTTGAGGGAATTAAACATGAAAGAGTTCATAAATCTTAAACAAGGGGGTTTGAGTGTGACGTAGTATATTTTTAAATTCACCCAATGATCGAAATATGCTCCAACCATAGTGGAGGATTCTAGGGCCATGATCAATAAGTTTGTTATGAAAATATCCAATTTAGTAGTTAATGAATGTCGTTTTGCCAATTATGAATATGTCTCATCATATGGTGCATGCTAAAAAGTGGAGGAGCAAAAGGTTATGAAAATGAATTGGGAGGTGAAAAGAGCTAGAACTGATGATAGGAACTTTTGTAATGCTATGTATGACGAACAAGGAAGGACTAAGTCTAAACAAAGGTATTCTGGTAAAGATTTATCCAACACCCGTAGGTTTTACCAAGAGAAGGGTAGTGGGTCTCTATTGCCCAAGTATACGTATTCCAACTGTGGGAGGATTCATTATGGCAAGTTATTAGCCGACATGAATGTTTTTTATGGGTGTGGTAAGGATGGGAATAAAATGAGAGATTACCCAGTTCTTAAGGTTAAGGGAAGAGAGGGTAAGAATGTTTCCCCTAGTGTTCCTTATAAAAGTTCTCAAAAGAAGAATAGGTTTTATGCTATCCAATCTATAGAAGGTCAAGAATGGTCTCCTCATGTCCCTTTCGGTATTTCTCTTACGTAAATTTCTAGATTTCTTCTATTTTTGTGACTTGTTATGTTGTACCTATAAGTTAACCTTAGTATGAATGAAGTTTAGAAGACATCGAGTAGGCATACTCCCAAGGGGGATATAATGTTCCTATCTGGTGGGGTTATTGTGTGTTTATGTGGTGCCATGATTTCCTTATGTGCATATTCATGAAAATGCTTAGTTATTGTTAAAAATGACTTATATTCATCCTTTTACCTCATGTGGTAGAGCGTTTGGGTAGAGTTTCACATAGACTTCATGAGACGAGTAAATGATCATGCCTTATTTGGAGTTGAAATATCTCCTTAAATAAATTCCTTTTTGAAGTAAATTACATTTAGACTCCATGAGTGGGTATTGAGCATGTATTAGTTAGGATATTATAGTTCATACTTGAAAATAAGTAAAATATAGAATTGCATGCATTTTTGATTGGTAGATATAGTTCATACTTCCTTGTGTTGCATTGAATGAGTTTAGTGTTGAATTGTGAATTGAAGTTTCGTTGTTTGGTTGTGTGCATGTAGATATAGTACATGCATAATGGTTTGAAATTTTAGAGTTGTGACTTGAATAAGTGTTTAGAATCATCATTCGATGAAGAATGATCTGAAGGAGAAGATATTTTTACGCCCCGAAAACTAGCAAGTTTAACTAGTGAATTCTAGAGCTTTCCGTAAGAGTTTTGGAATGTAGTATGTTTATTAATATCACAAGAAATGATTCCCGTAATTAGAATCCAGGTTTTAGGGGCTATAATTCAATGTAAGACACCCTAAATATCATCCAAGGGGTCCTTGAGGGGGACCTCAAAAACAATCCCCAGTCTACAAAATTTTAGTGACCTACGGTTGCCACCTACTTTCCATAGGTGGCCTCATTCCTGATAGATGGTGTTCATGTTTTAAGGTCTACACAGGCCTTAAACTGTAGGCCACTGACCACACCCACGAAGGGTGAAGCATGGAGAACGGACCCACCCATGGTCTGTGAGTGATAGCATTTTTTTTATTTTAGTTTTAAGTTGAATTCGCGATTAGAATTAGTAATTCATTAAGGGTTAAGGTGGGTTGGTTAGTTAGTTTTTTAAACACCCTTAAATTAATTATTGTAAATTATCCATCTAATACCCGAAATTTTCTCAAATTATCCTCTTTCAAGAATAAGAAGAAGAAGAAGAAGAAGAAGAAGAAGAAGAAGAAGAAGAAGAAGAAGAAGAAGAAGAAGAAGAAGAAGAAGAAGAAGAAAAAGAAAAAAAAGGAGGAGAGAAGAAGAAGAACAAGAAGGATTAGAAGGAGGATGAGGAGGAGAAATGTTATAAGGAGAAGGATAAGGATAAGAAGTGTTACAACCAGGGAGAAACTCCTAGATGCAACCGGCGTCGTCTTTTCGAAGAGGACTAATACTAGCCTCTTAGGATTCATCATTACATACACTAGGTCAAAATGTGAAAAATATTGAAACCTTATACATATAGAGCTATACATCGACCTCTAACTCACTTTAAATATATACATATGAAGGTTACTTAGACTCTTCACATAGGAAGCTTACATAGGCTTCTCGTTTAGTTAACATAAGTAACATATAAAGGGTTATTCTAATAATACAGTCTCATTTTGAATCATCTAAACGAAGACAATATTTGGGCATAACTCTTATACAAGTACATATTTCCACATAGGGTTTACAACAAATGACTTGGAGAATAAGGAAGAAAGAATGTATTTTTAGAAAATATCATTAATATTAGGGTAAATCGAAGGCACCATCCTCGAACTGGGAGGACTCAGCAACTTCTTGGAGGAAGAAGTCCAAGTATCCTTGCAAAGTGGCCTAGAAGCTCTTCAATAACCGGAAGCTACAATGTTCGAGGGGGAGGGAAGAAATATGGGTTTGTACATATTCCCACAAAGGGCTTACAATAAATGACTTGAAGAATAAGGAAGAAATAAATGTCTTCTTAGACATTATCGATACTACTAGGGTAGATCAAAGGCACCATCCTCGAACTTGTGGACTCACCAACTACTTTGAGAAAGAAGTACAAGTATCCTTGAAATGTGGCCTAGAAGCTCTTCAATGGCCGGAACCTACAATGTATGTAGAAAAAGGAAAAAGTATGGGTTAGTACAAAATACATGTACTAAGTATGGATCCTATACATAAAATCATTAATGCAAAAGAAAAGGCAAAATTTAGTCAAAACCATGCATCATGTTCAATTAACCAACATATACATATATAGAACATCATAAGTAAACCGAACATGATATTAACAAAATATATATACGCAACCTAAAGCAACACTCGCCCAATGCAAAAAATAGAACCCCATAACCCTATCCAAAGGTATGTGTCACATTAAGTCACTTACCACATACATACACATAATATCATACTTAATCATAACATGCTTGATTCATAAGGTCACATAAATCTTAACATACGTAACATGTAACCAACTTGCTCACACAACTCACTACTAGAGTCATCCCTTAGGATCCCACATGTGCAATGAGTAAAAGATTTTACATACTCTCTCTCACCCTATGTAGTAACCTTTATGACTAACCCTATTTGTAGTAGACATATTTGTCTTATTCTTTTACATTATTACATTAGGAAAGATAGTTCAATAACCCACATGAGAACATGTTAGCTACATGGAATCTGTTGTTCTCCCCTTACACCAAAAAGAGAGAGTTAACACTTGCAGAAGGTGTAACCAATCTTACATAGCTATCTAGTTGGATCCACTAAGCGATAGTCCTATGGGGGCACGTAGTTAAGGGTCAAAGAGACTGTCAATAGAAATCCTGACTTACTAACATGTAGGTTTCCATCTCATGGGACAACACATATATTGGGAATCCGGACTTACTAAACATAAAGAACCCATGTGGAAGACTAAACTTACTATACCTAAGACCTCCATCTCATTTACATGCCCTTTTGGTGCTAAGCATTTATTCCCTTTTGTATTCATCATATTAATATTACAAGATCACAATGGCCTCTTCTAAACCCCTATGTTAACAATTCATCATAATAACTCAAAAGTATTCATAAGTGAGAACTACTTTTCACTTTAGAAAATCACATAAAAGTGAGGAATCCTTTCACTCAACGCTTTATCATAATCATAACAAGTTACTTTCAATAATATAATGATCATATTTTAACATACTTGTATACTTCATAACCAATTCAATACTCTAAGGTTAGGATGAGGAATACTTATTATGAACATCACAACCACACATTAGGCATTGAAACATTACAATCCAATTAAATCATAGTTCATAATCAAATTCAAGAATAATCAATCTTCATACCTTATTCCCCTTTCATCGCCTTCGTACTTCAATTACAAAGAATTACATAGACAATGCATATCCAAGGTGAATTCAATACGTAATACATAGTAATAACTAATCTACACATTTATATAATCATCATCATTCACAATTACTATAGAATAATAAGACATAATGAGTGTAGGGAAGAACAAGGGTTCAAAGGGGAAATCTTGAGTGATAAATTACAATTGACCATTAATACTTAGTTAAACAATGATAAAAGACTATTATTCATCACAATTGATTAACAATTTCATTTTGAAAAGAGAACCCATGTGTAGATTGAAACCCTAGTTTTGGGGAAGTGGAAAATCATTTTCAAAAGGACCTCTTGGGGAAAGGAATCCCAAGAGTAAAAAATAACATACCTTAATGACCTTGCCACGAATTGGAGTTGAAAAAATTAGTGAATTAATACTTCAATTGTAGCTTTAGTGTTCTTAAATGGAGGGTTAAGTTTGGGGAAGAGAGAGACTACGGATATGTTAGAGAGATGTGGGTTTTAGGAATTAATGAGGTGTTAGGCTAGTTTGCTGACTTAGGATACTTATATAGTTCTTAATTAATCAACTACATCCGACCTAGACCGTTAACTAATTAATTAATCAATTCCTTAACAACCCCTAACTAAAACATCTTTGGACAGTGAAGTGGGGTCTCAATCGACAACACCACATTAATGCCACATAGCTCCATCAACGACCCCTGCTGGCAAGTCAACGTTGGTGACAGAGACTTGGTTGTTTTCTTCGAATTTTAATATGTGTCATCCAAAATACCCAAACAATGGATCATTGTCCAATCAATCGCTCATCCTTGGTACTCGTGGTTGCACACTGTCAAATGGGGCAATTTTGAGGTCAATGGATGGATCCTCCTCTAGGTTACCCTAGAGTGGTCTTTGGAGAGTTTTACCAAACGTTTTTACCCTTTACATGCTCTAACACTAATTTAGTACCTTTTTAAAAAATTTCACTAATTGTTTACTCATAAAATGCCTTGAAACTTGCCAACACACTCTAACACACATTTAAAAATGTTCTTTTACATTTTGACTCTAACACTTCCTAATTAGATTAAATACAGTATGTTACGCTTGGAAATAGTGTTTTCAATCTTAGATCTTCATGTGAAGCTTTAGTCCAAGTCATGATCTTTTTTAATGTTACAAGGAGAAGGAGAAGGAGAAGAATTAGAAAGAGAAGGAATGGGAGGAGAAGGTGAAAGAGAAGGAAGAGGGGGAGGAGGAGAAGGAGAAGGAGGACAAGAAGGAGAAGTAGAAGAAAATGAAGATAATAAGGAGAATAATAAGAAGGAGAAAAAGGAAAAGGGGGAGAAGGAGAAGGAGAAGAAGGAGAAGGAGCAGAACGAGAAGAAGGAGAAGTAGGAGAAGAGAAGAAGAACGAGGAGGAGGAGAAGGAGAGAAAGTGGAGAAGGAGGAATATTCTCCTCTATTGTTGGGAGCTTGATTATGTATTTTAATTAAGGTGTTAGATTATTCATCTATGGAATCTTCCCCCGTAAAACCCCATTAATTTTCACCAAATTGTGAAGTCAAAAACTCAATTTAGCTACATTTCCTTCTTTAATTGTATTAACATTCAATTGACATATTATGATGAATTCATGTGATTTATATGGTAAACCCTAGTATAAATTAATAAATATGATATTTTGTGGGTTTATGCCATTTAGAAGGTCCATGGGTGATCTTCTTGAATCAATTCATGTGTAGTAATTGTTCAAAATTAGGAACATATAATATTGAATCGAATTAGAAAATTGAATATGATTGATCTTGACTTCAAAAGTTTTAATTGAAACTGTATGAGAAATTTTTATTAGATTCGCGTAGTACTAAAACATGTGATCAAATTACGTTGAAACCTAGGTACAAAGAAGAGCTTACGAAAGGGAGTTTGAAGAGTAAGGCTTGTGATCATAATAGTAGGGGTTTGGAGTGAATTTAATCTGAATAACTATTAATGCGAAGGCTTTGAGAGTAAATTCCAAAATAAAGTAAAAGTCTAATTGGTTGATTATGGTGAAAGGCCTATACTCACCTAACCTACCATATGAATTCTTGGAAGTTGAAGTGATAGAATCACTTAAATATGGATTGATTGTCAAGGAAATCCTTACATAAGATATGCTTGTTAAGAAAGGCTTAACAACTAAATATTTTTTGTGTATGCTTAGCTCCAAATGGATATTGACACTAAGATGGAATGTCACACAAGATAGGGTATGTACTTTACGAAGAAAGGAGAACAACCTAGGTTATGTGAAAACTATCCAAGTGAAAGGGGATCTCTTACGTAGTAGAGTGTGGGATTTCCCAAAGTTAGGTCTCATCAGATGGAAGCCTTCCCGAAATTTGAAAAAAGGTTTCTAGTAGCAATCTATATTTCCAATGAACTAAGACATGCTTAAAGAAGTATCTCAAAGTGTTCAAAATCTTAAATGAAACAAGATATAATTAATGAAGTACCTCACATAGTTTTAAGAGTATAAATGGACTTAGAGATTCTTAAGGTAGTCTCTCATAGGATCTATGATAAGAAGGAACTTAGACATAATAAAAGTACTATCTCATAGAGTTCAAGATGATAAAGAACTAATAAGTGATTAATGAAGTATAGCATAGTTTTCTAAAGTTAAAGATAGGAATTAAATCTTAAACCAAGAAGTGATAGCATAAGGACCGAAAAGTAGTACTTAGCATGAATAGTATTATGTGATGATATGCATGCATTGAACATGTATGACTTGAGGTTATTAAAGAGAAGTCTTAAGAAAGGATTATGCTATAGTTTCCCTCATAGGTATAGTTGACTAATGTTGAGCGATTCCCTTAGTTATGAGAGTTAAAATAATAATGAGACCAAAGAAGAGTGCGTATAACTAAGATGAGTTCAAGGTTATGCTTAGTGCTAAGGGTAGTATGGGGTGCCTCTCATGCATTGCACAACTTATCTTTTAGGATACTTAGAAGTATTGTTCCCTTATGGTTAAAAATCTTAAAGATTTCGATCATGGATAAATGATTAAGATAACCAAAGAGGGATACTTGGGTTTGGTAGTATTATGGGATGCTATTATTGCGTTGCACTTCTATGCTTTTGAGGTTACTTGAGAATGGTGCTATTATGGAAGAGATTACTGAGAGTCAATTATGCTTATGTGATACTTATGTTGAAGAGTCGGCAATTTATGATTTTGACTTACATCCTATGGTCATTTTCTATGTCTTATGTTGACTTATGAATATATGATGCATATGTTAGAGATTATGATATGATTATGTTAGTATCTCTTATTCTTATGTTGAATGATATGACGTATAAGGACACTAGTTACATTAAAGTTCCAATGATCGTGAGTAGTAATATAACCGAACCAAGGGTTGGTCTCGAGAATTAGTAGCAAAGTGCGAATAATGTCAAGTTAGTCATTGCTAATAGACATTTCCGAAAGAAAACACATCAAATTATAGGGTGACACAAATGTTAATAATTAAAAGGGGGTTTATAGTGAATAATCAATTAAAGTAGTAAATACACGAAAATATGAATATGGACACAAAATTATTGAGATGTGATAAAATTATGGGTAAGATAAACAACTAGGTAATTGCAGTTAATAGTAAACAACTACATATCAGTGATTAAGATAGACTTCAGTGGGGTAAAATCTCTCTCGAACAATTTACCCCGAATAAAATTAGTTACTCTCAAACAACAATAAGCGGAAAATTAAGAATAGCTTTCGTCTTAGACCATTCACTATCTTGAGTTTAATGTATGGAAGAGGGTTTACTATTCACTCTCTCGAACTAAACAAATGACAACCCACTCACTACCCACACACCATCGATTCATCAATTTTAGTTTTAAAACATCTCTCTTGAGCAAGCCATAAACACTATGTTAAGACTGTATTTGCCACTACAACCCATTAAAATCAACAAAAACTAATGAACGAATTACTTTTAATCAATAAATCAACTATTATTCAGCAATACCCGACAGCTATATCAACCAATAATGACATAATTACACCCAAAGAATTGGGGTTCTAGCTAGACATTGTAAAAATCAAAAAATTGTTACCAAGTGGTGCTTCCATCAACTAGTACAATTGATAGTGTGTTTACAAAGGTCTGCAATGAAGAATCTTCAACACCCACTTCACATTTCTAGCAATTGGAATGCTTTAAAATCGTTCAAGTCTAAGGAAAAATGTCCAAAAATGAAAACTAAACAATATTTAAAAGTAGATAGAAAACACTCTTTCTCCTTCTTCAACTATGAATTTAAAAAATCTATTTATAGATGTTAAAATTGCGCTGCAAAAGATCAAACGGTGCTATAAGTCAATATCACCCATCCACTTGGAGATCCTTTCTTTGTCATTTTTATTGCTATTTTGCTTTTCACCTACAACATTCTT
The DNA here is from genome assembly GCA_027704785.1 of Solanum chmielewskii. Classification (NCBI taxonomy): domain Eukaryota; kingdom Viridiplantae; phylum Streptophyta; class Magnoliopsida; order Solanales; family Solanaceae; genus Solanum; species Solanum chmielewskii. The sequence continues at coordinate 15,115,745 of JAKWIX010000327.1, forward strand.
GACGTTCTGTAACTTTGGGAAAGGTAGCACTGCACTGTAGGACCGTCCAGCGACTCGTTGTGTGCTCTTTTTGATCGGTGAGTTGATTTTATCCTTCAGGGCTTAGCGCAATAGAACATAAGACGAGGCCAAGTACATTCAGTGACTCGCCTAATGAGTTACACAATCCTCAAGCCTTCCTTTGTTCATTATTTCAGGTGCCTTCTTTCGTTTTGTTCCTTAGGGTCCATGTTTTGTTCCTCAATCCAAATCCGTGAAAATTAAGGATTTAAATCAATTATTCGGAAAAAACTTTCATTTGATGACACTAAATCTAATAAAATAAAGTTCTAAAGGAGTCTAAATCGTAGACTCATCAACACCCCCAACTTCAACATTTATTTGTCCTCAAGTAAAAATCAAGTTCCACAATTTATAATGGATGTTTAAAATAGTGCTACACAAGATTAAATCATGAATGAAAACAAAAATACTCCAATTTCTCATGCAAGGATTAATTTTGCACTCAAAGATTCACATTGTGACTTACCAGTACAAAAGAATTACATGGTCACTCTACTTGCTTGAAATGAAAGTTCAAACTCAACAAAAGTGTTCAAATGTCGTCACACAAGGGGGTTTTCATTTTTAAGAGACAATGGGTCACAATTTGAAGTTTTAGAATCAAATGCAACGCTCACACCCAAAAAGATGAACACAATGTATGATTTCACCTAGAGATTTGCCCGTATTTTCCAATAAAGCTTTATTTCATCTCACTCAATATCAAAAAGATATTTTAAGGCTACTAATGGAGTTGAGTGCAGAGATATGGTCATTAATACTGAGTGACTTCAATCCTCATGAAATGTAGTGCGAGCAACACTTCATTCCCTTTTCTTCATCATTTTCATTTGTGCTCACAAGTCATTCCATTATTCATCTTTTATTGACTGTTGGAAACCCCATTTTTTTTATATTTTTCAAATTTATCTAGAGCTATATTTTTTTTCGTTATTTTCTTCTTTTTATCTATTTCTTATATGGAGGGGTTCCATTTTTCTCAAAACCATGCGTCAAAGGAGACTTTCTTGCACTTTTTGATATACCTTCTCTTTTCACCACACCCTTTGGCCTAAGTTGTCTCTTCAAACTAACCTCCATTTCATGCGGATTGTGGGTAATGGATTAAGAAAGTTTATGATTTCATCAAGTTACTTCCAACTAATGGTCAAGGCTAAAGGGGTTTTCAAGCAAGTCTCACACACTCACAATGTTGGCCGCGATAGATGTATATGTCAAATTGTTTCACACCCTACAAAGTTTCCTAAGTCATATCATGAGATCAAATCACTTAGTCAAACAGTCCAATGGGGAAAATTCTAGGTTTTATCATATAAGGTTCACAATAAGCTCATTTACACCAGGTATGACACTAATGTCAAACAAGACGCCACACGTTAGCAAGTGTGTAATGTTCATCGCATAAGACTTAATTCGACACTTGGGTAGTCATAACGAGATGCAAACAATTCACATGTTCTTTATAAAACATTTATCAGCCTCATCGTAGCCACACATTCATATTTTTTTATTATGACCACTATTTAAGTCATTGGTTGATCAAGATCGAGACTTAAATTTGCAAGAGAACAATCACATTCAACACAAACTAGAGGTTGCTAATTTTTTTTTTGAAAATGAAAAAATCATTTACAATTTAAAACTAGACCAAAATCTCAATCATCCACAATATGAAATTAAAACACAAGGTAATGCTCAAAACTCAATGAAATAAAAAAACCATATTCACAAAGTTTCACAAAGGTGGGCCTCACCACATAACTTATAAAGTGATTTGTCCTTAAATGCAAATGAAATAAATATCCATAAGCCAAAATAAAAATAAGACATTGATGGGGTAAAGAAAGGGTTATTTCTACACAGTCGCTCAATTTGTCTAGGCCTATGTGCATGGTGCAGTGTTGTGAATCTGGGTAATAGTACCTAGAGTCATATTAGAAGAGCCAGATTTTCTATCCCCTCCATAGTGGTATCTCTAAGGGAAATCTGGCGCACACTCTCTACCATGACATTCTCAATATAAACCATATCATCAAAGATTGCTTCATAATGCACTTTAATTTTATCTCCATCACTATCTGCCTATCAGTCATCGGATATTTTGAAATCCCTATGTGCATCTCCTATGGTAGCCGGAGGAATCTCTTAAGTCATTGGGACGTCCAATTGATATAGAGCCTCCATAATGAAGTGAAGTCAGTAGACTTTAGATAGTCTATGTCCTTCATCAATTCTGCTACCTCAGCTTTTAAAGCCATAACCTCGGAGGTTTTCCCCTACTTGCTATTACAATCGTGACTCTAGTATTCAAATCATCAGCAGAGGCCGGAGCTGGGTCATTCTAGCAATAATAGCATCCTTAATAATGCGTGGGATAGATCTGTCTAGATTGGTCACCCTCACATCAGCAGAATGGGCTATATGCCTCATCTTCAGGATCATCATCAGAGTAATCTTGGCTGGGTGGGAGGAAGTGGAAGTGTTTGGAGACTGTGAAGAAGAGGAAGGATGGGTAGTTGTACATGAAGGCCCAGAGGCCGGAGTAGGAAATGATGCCTCTGCAAGTATCGAATAAACATCTACCTCTAGGATGTCTCTACAGGAGTTGTCATTCTTCTATTAGCTTCCTTACGTGTGTATTAAAGAACAATGCGCCTAATATATGGGGAGTAGGACGAGGAAACTTCAACATCTTTAGAAGCACCTCTGGGTACTTGAGCACGTTGACACAGCTCTGTGATCAGGATTTCGAATAGCTAGGATGTGTATCTCCACTTGGCCCTCATAGGAGTATATGTTATTCAATAAGTCCTACGTCGATGCTCCTGTGAGATATGAGAGATCCAGGGTAGGCTGACTTATGATGGCACATAATGTACTCATTCTAAGATGGAATTATAGTGGTGGACTTCTTCAAAGTTTTGGAAGTACGTGGTGTCTCCCACATAGGAATACTTTCCCTCAAGGCCTTCTGTCGACAACAACTTCTCTTCAAAAGTGGTTCGCAAACCATCACCCCTTAACCTCTTTAGAAGACTGTAAACGCTTGTCATTCTCCTGCTAAGATGAAACAACTTAGGAACCTGTAGTAAACTTGCCAGATATAAGCCTCTTACCCCTTCTCTTATCTAAACTTAGAGGTTGTTGTCTTTCTCTTTTCTGTAGGATTTGATTCCCTTTGTTGATTGTGATACACCTTACTATTTTCTAAAATGACATGTCTATGTTTGTTTTTATTATGTCTGCAAAAATTGGGAAAGAGATAGAAACTTTTCAATAATAATCACAAATATATAGTTGCAGAAAGACTCGCCGGTCAGTTTGGAAAGTGATCGAATCACGTTGGCAAGCAAGATTGGGCTAACCGAAAACATTAGCTTAAAATTCTCAAAAACAATTGGGGAGTCAATGATGGGAATGCCTTTATTCAAACATTCGACGGCATTTGACGAGCGAGAATTAGCATGTCAAAAGATTGAATGAAAAAGCACTCCAGAGTGTACTCAAAGAGTGATCAAGAAGACTTTTGGCTAGTCGGCAAGTAGCTTTACGACCTCAACCTTCTCGTCAAAAGTTATTGAACACAAATAGAAGAGAAGTATCAAATTAAAGGCGATATAGGGAACTTCGCGAACCGCCGAATGGTTCGGTGAGCTCCACAAAACTCACCAAATGACCCAACGTGCCTAAATTTTACCCAACTTATCGAATTCAACCCCAAAAACCCTCAAACAAACCCAAAGCATGTACTAATTAAATTTAAACACGACTCGTAACACCCAATACCCCGGGATACTAAGAATTCTCCTAGTTTTTCTAAATTTGGACATTTGACAATTTTTTCCCTTAAGAATGTTGTCACCCATTTTATCATCAGGAAAGTCACATCATTTGGCACAAATACAGGCAATTCAAACTTCACCAAAAAAAACACTAACCATATTCAAGCAAAATTCCACAAATTTTAAATCATTTCAAACACAAAATAAAATGGAGTTTCAATAATCAAAACAATACATCAAGAGTTTTGAATTTTAAAATAGGAACATTCAAAGAAAATAGGATCATAGATGCTCAACACACATAACTAAGATAAGGGAGCTTTCAAATGAGTACAAAATGCGATAAAAATAAACACACGGCATGGAAAACAACTTCTTATGATAAACATTATAAAATTAAAGGGCTAGGAGGCAAAGTATTCCAACTTCGAACACAATGCAACAACTAAAAAACCTAGAGTGCAAAACATATATATAATATAAAGCGTGTGCATGAGTTTGGGAAGATTAAAAGTGAGTGAAAGTGAAAAAGATTGAATATTTTATACCTTTAGCATTAAGACTGATCAGTTTATGCCGAATCGGCGATATTGGTCAGTCTTGTCGATTCACTTGACAACACACCGAGTAGTCACTTACCTTAATGAGTTTTATTGGACTTCTAGTTGATGTAATGATCAAATGAGGACAACCCTATTGGTGTTTACCAATAATTTATTGGGCTTGTCGAGTCTCGCAAACTCCATTTAAAAGTGGTCTTAAGTCTGACGGAAGTATAAGCCGAGGTCACCAACTTGTTCAACGATTAACCAACAAGACCTTTATCTTGCAAATTTTCACTTTTCCAACACTTCCGACACTTCAATCTGGACAATGAACACATCATTATTTCTAAAATAAAAATAAAGAAATAAAAATGATCTTATGTTCCCTCCCAAGAAGCACCTTAGTTAACGTCGTAGTATAACAAAATTACACCTTTAACCTCATTCTTGGGTTTATCATAGTGTCGCTAGGAAAATCCCCTTGTTGTCTCGAGTTCAAGTGAGGAAAAATGTGGCCCATCTTGGTCTTCCATTGCTTGATCAAGTTGGAGTGGGACGTAACCGTCTGGATGATGGTCAACACATAATTTTTTCCTTTCTTTAAAATTTAATCAAACCCCTCAACTTTGTTGTGGATACTCTGAAGCAAATCCTCATACCGTTCACCTTATAAATCCTTCGAGCTTTACGCTCGTGGAGTGGAACATACCTATCCTTCTCCTCATCCTTCCAATTGGGACTTGGTCCCTCCACTCTCGATCTCGATCTTTCAACCTTGGTTACAAACCTACCTCGGGTAGTAAGAACGATAACCACTATGTAAGATGGCTAGGAAATTTACCTCTTTATTGTATGCTTCTAACTTTTCCTCTTAAGGATTAGCCCACTTGACATCTATGGTATGGACACTTCGAGCACCATATCCCATAACATTTTTTGACAAAGTTTCACATTGTGTCATGATCTATGCCATGTTCTAGTCCTTCTTTTGGTCTTTCTCCATTTGTTCCTTGGTAAATTTAAATGTGAGAGGATATATATGATCTTCGTTGGTGTACCAAGCCCTGCAGATATTGCCCATCCTATCATAGAGCTGAGCCGCTATCACATAAGGTAGCTGCATTTATCCTCCTACAGAAAGTTTGTTAGTAACACCCTTTTTTTATTGCAGAGTCAAGGCTTCGATAAAAGTGATGTAGAAATATGTTGTAAGGCAAGCCTAAGTTTGGATTGGAGCATCAACATCTTGAATCGAAAACTAGTCCAATAAATTGTCTGTTCCTTCAAATTCTTAAAGCTTTGTATGTTTTCTCAGGTCGAGGGAGGGAAAATCGCACATTAAATGTGGTATCCAATCCTCCCTCGAAGTGATTGATTTACGTGGAAATTAAGACAGCTACTTGAATGCTCCTCCCATTAAAGATAACGGGAACATCCTCAACGAAACCGATTCTTTGGAGATATTCTTGAAAGAGAAGGGTCCGCATACATCCACGAAATTACTAATATGCTCATGGAGATCCTCATAAGCCAACCCACTGAAAAGTCCTATTAGTTGCAATGGTTGAAACATAGTACTTGTGATGTGGAACACTGCATTCCCTTTGGTTGACATAAGTGAATGATATTAATACCACCCATGATATGAGGGTAATTAACATCGTTGAGGTTTTAGATGTCATATTGATGTCTTACTTGGCTGCCATTGTTGTCATTAACATTCATAAATCCTATTTGAATACAGAAACAATAAAAAAACTATAAATTGAGTTAGTTCAACTATAACAAACAAGAGCAAAAGTTCTTAATTAACATCGCTCTCTGGCAATGGCGCCAATGTGATTTTGCTTAACACGATACTACTTCCACTTAAAGTGCTAACGATTGTGAGTAATAATATTATCAAACCAAGGGTTGGGATCGTTCCCACATGGAGTGGTTTTGAGAAATAGTATGCTAGAGCGAATCAGTTCAAGTCGGTCATATGTAATAGACAGTTACGAATAAAAACATATCAAATTATAGATTCACAGAATTGTCAATTATCAAAGAGGGGTTTATAGTTAATTATCAACTAAAATAGTAAATGCACGAAAATACAAATATGGACACGGGATTCTTGGGATGTGATAAAATTATGGGATAAGATATACAACTGGGTAATTGCAATTAATAGTAAACATTTGTATATGAGTGATGAAGCTAGACTTTCAAAGAGGAAAAATCTCTCTCAAACAATTAACCACGAATAAAATTAATTTCTCTCAAACATTAACAAGCGACAATTAAGCACAACCTTTGCCTTAGTTTATCCGCTCACTCGAGTTGAATGTGTGGAAGAGGGTTTAGGTTTTACTCTCTCAAGCTGAACCTATGAAAACCCACTATCCATAGACCATCAATTAAACAATTTTGGTTATAAAACCCCTCTCTCAAATAAACCTAAAACACTAAGCAAAGATTGTTTTTGTAACTACAACCCTTTAAGTTCAACCACAACTACTACTGAAAGAAATCACTTTTAAACTGAAAATAAACTATAAACTAGCAATATCCAACAATTATATCAACCCATAATCACACAATCCCACCCTAAAAAATAGATACCAACTTGTGTTTCCATCAATTGGTATGATTTATATTGTCTTTTCAAAAGTTAACAATGAAGAATCTTCAACACCACTTTGAATTTCTTAGAATTGGAAATCTTAAAACTCCTCCAAAGTTAAGGAAACTTTTCTCCAAACATGAAAAATAAACAATGTTCACAAATAGATCGATAACACTTTGTCTCCATCTTAACCTTACAATTTAAAACTGTTTTTGTAAATGTAAAAAAATATGTTGCGATGGATCAGTTGGTGCAATAAGTCTAGATCACTGATTCACTCTAAAATCTGTCCTTTGTCATTTGTGTCGCCATTTTGCTTTTCCCTTCATACCCCTTGAGGTTCTATAACTTTGGGCGATATCATATTGCATCGTGGAACTGTTCAGTAACTCGCCGAATGCTTTATTCTATCATCGACTTGATTTTCTCCTTCATGGCATATAACACTCGAACATAAGGCGAGACTAAGGACATTCGGTAACTCACCTAATGATTTAGGCGATCCTCAGACGTTCTTTTCTTCATCCTTTTATTTCTCTTGTTCTTTTTCTCTTCTAAGTCCATGCTTTGTTCCTCAATACAAATCCCTAAAAACCAAGTATTTATATTAGTTATTTGGAGAAAATATGCATTTGAGGACCCTAAATCTATTAAAATAAAAACCTAAATAAGACAAAATTGTTGACTCATAATCTTACGTTGACTAACAATTTTGAGTGCTCTTATGATATTCTGCATGCTTTCATACTTGCTATATTTTGTACTAACGCATATTGCCTACAGTCTAATCAAATGTAGGATTTTTGATATTGAGTTACTTTGAAGTCTAGGTTCCTAAGGTGCAAGAGGAGTTGAAGAATTGGCGAGTCCCTATAGCTTCGAGAACGAATCCATTATTTTCCTTATGTCATTTCTCTATGTTGTGCTACTTTTGTATGGGATCAGTCCCAAGAGTTTATATTAAATGTTTAATAGATGGATTGAGACAAATCATATAAACAATTGTGCTTGCATTTTTGTGAAAATGACTTCGATTGTAAATGTTAATATTATTCATACTTTTCCATTATCTTATGCTATGAATATGCTAAGGGCTTGTATGAGACCCCTTAGGTGTGAAGTACGTCATGTTACATCTAGGGGCTACCCCTAGTTGTAACACATTAACTGAGTCGTCGAGTTCACTCGGCAAACTCAGGCTTCTCGCCAAAAGTTACAAAACCAAAACTAAAACATAGCATGAAATTAAAGGCGATCAAAGAGATTTTAGTTAACTATCGAGTGGTTTGGAATGTTTGACCCAGCTCGTCAAATTTTCCTATGTGCCTACTTTCTATTCTTACATCCAAATTCAACCCCGCTGCCCCCCCCCCCCCCCCAGAAAAAATCAACACGTACACTAGCTCAATTAGACTAAGACCCATGCTGCACATGTCCTAAAATACTCTGACTTCTCTTGATTTATCCAAATCAAGACATTTGAAGACTTATTGCCTTAAGAGTAACATCAAATACTCCATCATCAGACAATATATGCCATTCAACATGAATGTGAGTTACTTAGATTTCACCGAAATAGACCAAACATTAATTACCCACAACAAGACAATTTTGATCAATTTTAAGGCATGGCAAGAAATAAACAATTAATCATTTTAGGAAAGATGTTCAAATTAAAATAGGAACACAAGCAAGAAATTACGATTCAGAGAGGCCCAGAACACATTACTAAGATAAAAACAACTGCAAATTCGTAAAATCGTTAAATATATGTACGGGGTTTGGAAAATCAACCTTTTATACAGAATATACAATTTAAAAACCTCAGGAACACAGAATCAAATTCTGAACACACAATATACACTTAAAAGTAGTAAAAATACAAAATATAGAATAATATAGGGCGGGTGTGAGTTTGAGAAGTTTAAATGTGAGGTAATGTGGAAGAGCTTTAAAGTTTAAACCTTTTTTTCTTAAAACTGTCATTCTCACCTATTCAACAATATTAGTTTTGATCTCCGACACACTCGCCGACACGTCATTTAGGTCCTTACCTTGTTGAGGTTTACAGGACCTCCAGCTAATGTGGGGTTACAAACGGTGGACAAAATTGTGATCGTTCATCCATTTGTTGACACACCAATTTCTTCTAGGCCCACCAAATTTTACAGAATAAAACTTTGGAAGTTCTTGAGTAAAACAACAGTCCAAGTCAGCTCGCTACCCTCTTTGGTGAGTGCTCAACTTGACTTTTTCTTGCCAGACTCCATATTTCTTCACATTCTACACTTCAACCTGCAGAATTAACACAAAATTATTTCAAAAAAAAAGCAAATAAAACTTGGGTTGCCTCCTAAAAAGCGCCTTAATTAACATCAAGTCGTGACACTACTCAAGTCCTCATTTAGGTTTTATTCTTGGCGTTTGTCTCAATGTGACTAGACAATCCTTTTCCTTGCAGGGGTAGAGAAAAGACAACGCCTGACCTATTTTGTTCTACAGTAGATTAATGAATACGGACTGAGAGATTTTTATTCGATTTAGCATCTATACATCCTCTCTTATCTCTCTCTGTCAATATTTTGTCGCGTTCTTGAACTTACTGATGTATGAGTAAGTTTACCTCTGCTATATGCCCATCTCTCTCTCTCTCTCTCTCAATATTTTTTCCTTCGGAGCTCGTGAGGGAAATGTACATATCTTACGGGATCACATTATTTCTAGAACTATGACCTTTTTATCCAAAAGATCTAGTTGACTCAACAATGTGGCTATGTCTTGGTCCTTCTCTTTCTCTTTGTTGATCTTAGCTACGCAATAAAGAGTTGGGCTACTGTCTCATAGGGTTGCCATATCAAACTACCCGAAGAGAGTTGATTTGCCAATATTCTATTTTCAGGACTAAGACCTATGTAGAAACAATCCAGTAGCATCTCATCTAGGATTCCATGAGTTAGGCATTGTTTCAATAATGCCTCAAATATTGGCCAGAACTCATGGAAAGTCTCACCCTCCAATTGCTCGAAAGTAAGGATGTTATCCCTAAGAACCATCAATCTTAGATGAGGGTGCTCCATTTGTTTACCATTATCAAAATATATACTTATGTCCTCTATTTCAAAACAAGAACACACAAACTAAAACTTAAAGTATGTAGATTCAACTATTACCAAAAAGAACAAAATTCAACATAACCAAAGACACTTAAAAAACATCATTCCCTGGCTGCAGCCCTGTTTTAATCAATGTTTCAACGATACTTCATCCAATTATAAGTGTGAATGATATCTAGTTAGTATATAAACCAACTGAGCGAGTTTGGGTCGAATCCCACAGGAAGTGATACATGTTTATGATTTAACAGAAAAGAATGAATATGCTCAAATCAGTCATAGGAATACGCATCATCGAATAAAAACATTATCCAATCAGAGGGTAACATGAATGTCGAAAATCCGAGGTTTTGGTTAAAAAAATCAACTACAACAATAGAAAACAATACAAATACAATAATGAGATGCGTTGTTGGGATGTGATTTGATTATAGGCTGATATAGAAAAATGGGTAATTGCAACTATTAGGAAATAGTTCGATACCAGTAAGTTAAGCCATAAAGAGAATAAACATTCTCTCAAAAAATTTACCCAGAATCAATTTGGTTTTTCTCGAACACCAACAAACACACATAATAAGACTAGTGTACTCCTTAGTCTATTCACTCTCTCGAGCTGAATATGTCAAACTAGATTTATGATTCACTCTCCCGAGCTGACCCTGTGTCAAGCCAATACCCACTAACCATTAATCAATAATTTAGGTTTTAAAACATTTCTCTCGAACAAACCAAAAGCATGAAGGAAGAACTGAATTTGCAACCACAATTGTTAAATTAAACCATTATTACTGATTAAACTCACTTCTAAACAACATATAAAAAGAAAATTATAAATATCCATCAACTAAATAAATTCATAATCACATCATCCCACCTCTAATAACTCGGGTTTTATCTTGACATTATAAAAATATATAAATCGTTATCAAATTGAGTTTCCACCAATTGTTTAAAATTTATTTCATCCTTACAATGTTCCAATTAGAATAACCTCAAATACGCACTTTAAATTTTACAAAAGTGAAAAACTTCAATCCTTCAAAGCTTAGGAAAACCTAAAGAAATAATTTTCTCAATACTTAGAGTTCAAAATTCAAATTAAAACAAAAAAAAATTGATAGTAATTTTATTCACCGATACTAAACTAAATGCTCAAAAATATATTTATAGTTAAATATGCTGCGAATGGCCATTCAACGCAGCAAGTTGGACTGGCCGACCATCTCAATGATTTGCCCTTTGGTCAATGTTATCGCCTTTCTTTCTTGGACATCAACTTCCTCAAGTTCTATAACATTCGGCGATCAAAAACTGCATCGCGAAACTATTTAGCCACTCATTGACTGATTCTTTCTCTCGCCAACTTTATTTTCTCCTTCATGGCATGGCACACTAGAACCTTAAGAGGTCAAGAGTCCATTCGGTGACTGACCAACTGAACTTGGCGATCAGAAGGCTTACTATTCTTCCTTCTTTCAGCTCAAATTTTTCCTTCGTAGGTTTGTTTCTCAATTCATATACCCGAAAATCAAGGGTTTTACATCAGTTATAGGCACTAAATAAACATTTGAGTACACTAAGTCATTATAAATAATGCCGTAAATGAATCGAAATCTCAGACTCATAGTGACCATTCATACGTGGATGCTATGTTTTGTTAAGATTTAACTGAATACCAAGACCTTTGTGAAACGACTTCTGAAAACCACATGTAATCTGAGGACCTTTATCTAAAATGATAGACAAAGGCACTCCATGCAACCGAACTAACTTATTAATATAAAGCTTGGCGTATTTCTTCACTGAATCTGTAGTCTTAAGCACGAGAAAGCACGAAGACTTAGTAAGTCTATCAACTATAACCCAAATCGAGACATGTTTTATGCGAGTACAAGGTAAACCTGTGATGAAGTCCATGTTGATCACTTCCCACTTCCAAGTATAAATGTTAATATCTTTAGTCATACCTCCTGGTTTTATATGTTATACAATTACTTGCTAACAATTGGAGCTCTTAGACACAAAATCTTATATATCCCTTCTCATGTCATTCCACCAAAATACTTCATATAGATCATAGTACATCTTAGTGGTGCCTTGGTGAATAGAATATCTTGATTTATGGTTTTTTGGAAGAATCTATTCTCTCAACTCACAAACCTTTGGAACATATAATCGACCCTAATAGGGGAGCACACCATCTTCCCCTTGGGATAAAACCTCAACTCTATGCTAATTGCACTTTTTAGTTGAATTAATATTGAGTCACTTTCTTTCTTTTCCTTAACCTTCACTACTAATTAAGATTCTGACCCATTCTCAACGGTTACAACACCATCTTATATTCTCATAAAATGAAATCCTAAGAGAGAAATCTTTTGAAAATCCTTTGCTATTTCTATTCTTTTTCCCTCTACATGTGATACACTACCGATCGATAGTTGTCTAAGAGAATCGTCTACTACATTGTACTTGTCAGGATAATATTGCACACTCATATCAGAATCTTTGAGGAACTCAAGTCATCTCTTCTGGAGAAGATTCAACGCGTTCAAGGTGAACACATACTGAAGGCTCTTATGGTCTGTGAACACATCTACGTGAACACCTCTACATGAACACGATACAAGTAATGTTTCCAAATCTTTAGGGAAACACTACTGCTGCTACGTCGAGGTCATGAGTCGAATAGTTCTTCTTATGTCCCTTAAGATTTCTAGAAGCATATGTTATAAAATTACTTCGTTGCTATAGCACACAACCTAGGAAAATTCTTGATGCATCACAATATATAATATAACCATGTCACTCCTCCGATAGAGTCAAAACAGAATTTATGATCAACATAGTTTTCATTTCACCAAATCTTTTCTAACAATTATTTGACCACTAAAACATAACTTTCTTCTGCATCAACTTAGACATGAAGAGGATATAGATGGGAATTCTTCCAGGAACCTTCTGTAATAGCTAACCAAACCTAAGAAACTTCTGATATCTTTAGGAGAGGTAGGTATGGGCCGCTATTTTATTGCCTCTATTTTCTAGGAATCTGCTCAAATTCCTTCGCTAGACACAATAATATCCAAGGAAAGCAATTGAATGCAACAAAAACTCGGACATACTAAATTTCGCAAATAATTGGTGATGTTTGAGTGTTTGCAGAATAATTCTCAAATGATTCACATCTTCTTTCTTATTTCTAGAGAAATGAGACATCATCAGTAAAGACGATAACGAGAAATTCTGAATATTGATTCAACACTCGGTTCATCAAGTCTATGAATGTTGTAGGAACATTGATTATTCCAAATCACATAACTACAAATTCCCAATGGCCATAATGAGTTATGGAGGCTATTCTTGGGATATCACTATCTCTAAGTTTGAGTTGATGGTACCTGAGTTGACGTCTATCTTTGAGAAATGACTAGCACGCTGAATTTTTTGAAACAAGTCATCAATCATGTGTCTGGGATACTTATTCTTGATTGTTACCTTGTTGGACTGTCTATAATCGATGCACATTCAGAGAGAACCATCTTTTTTTCACGAACAACACTAGTGCACCCCATGGGGAAATACTAGGCCTTATAAAGACTTTACCTAGAAGGTGTTTGAACTACAATTTCAATTCCTTAAGCTCTACTTGGTCCATTCTATAAGGAGGAATATAATTCCTGTTTTTTATCTGCGAGAAGATTAATTTAAAACCCAATTTTCCTTTTGGGGGGAACTCCAAGAAAGTCTTCAAGAAACACTATCTAAAACTCATTCACTGCCTGAACTGACTCCAGAGTTGGGATTTCAGAACATTAATCCATAACCCAAACTAGATGATAGAGATAAACTTTATAAAACATCTTTCTAGACTTAAATCAAGAAATGAATCGACCCATAGGCACTTAGCTACCACCCTTTCATTCAAATATTGGTTTGTAATGAAACAGAACAACGAACAATCCTATTTCGACAATCGATTGAAGCATAAAAAGAATGTAATAAATCCATGTCTAGAATTATATTGAACTATAAAAGATTTGATAAAGTTACTTTCTGGAAGAAAGTTATACGGCAATTTCTTTATACATTTGTAGCTATAATTGGGTCACTTACTAGATTAGACACTGAGAAGGTTTGTAAAAGAGTTTCTGTACTAATAGCGAATTTGACTACTATATAAGAAGTTATAAAGAAAAAAAATATCCCTTGGATCTACAAATGCATAAATATCTAAGTTAAAGACATTTCACGTACCAGGAGAATCATCATGATCCATGGCGAGCTTGAAGAGTGAACCTGCTGAGTTGGGAGACCCATTGGTTCTGCTGAAATTATGGACTGAGCTTTACTATTATTACCCTCTAGACCATGTTTATAAGAAGAACAATCTCTAAACATATATCAAGACTGACAACACCTATAGCATCTTTGCTTTCCTAAAAGACACTCGCCCAAATGGTTCTTACCAAACTGTGGACAAGTTAGATAGATTTTGGTGCATGAAATACTACCTTGAGTCTTTAGAGCCAGATTCCCGGTTAAAGAGTCCGTTATTTAGATTCATTTAGGTATTCATTTTAATCTATTTAGTGTCCTCAAATGCATATTTTATGTCAAATAACTATAATAAATGCTTGATTTCGAGGGATTTGAATTGAGAAACAAAGCATTGACACCATTGAGATAGAAAGAATAAGGCAACCGTAAGAACGAAAAAAAAGGCTCGAGGATTGCCTAACCCCTTGGGTTATTCGCTAAACAGCCTTGTTTCGTCTATTGTTCTAGTGTGCCGAGTCCTAAAGGATAAAATCAAGTCTACAATAGAAAGGACCAGCAGCCGGCAAGTCACCAAACAGTTCCGCGATGCAGTGCCATATCGTAAGAAGTTATGAAACCTCAAGGATGCTGAAGAAAAAAGAAAAATGTGATACAAATTATAAAGGGTGAATTGCAAATTGGATCAGAAATCCCTACTTATTGCATCAACTAAACCTTCTCACCGTAACTTTTAACAACTATAAATACATTTTCAAATTATTAGTTGAGTATCTCGTTTTTAAATCTATCTATCAGAACTTATCTGTAGTTCAATATTATTAAATGAGTTTTGAGTTTAGAGAAGTCAATATTTCCTTAGATTTTGAACATTTGAAGGTTTTCATTTCTAAGAAATTGGAGATGGGCATTGAAGATTCTTTATGTTAGACCTTTATAAAGACAATATCAATCAAACCTAGTTGATGGAAACACCACTTGGTAATGAGTTTTACCTTTTTACTGTGTCTAGGTAAAAATCCAATTCCTGGGGTATGAATATGTTACTAATGGGTTGATATAATGCTTGTATTGCTAATCAATAGTTTATATGTTCTTGAAAGTGATTTTATTCAGTAGTTGTTGTTAAATTTAATCGGTTATAGTTGCAAATAATAACTTAGCTTAGTATTTTTGGGTTATATGAGAGAGATTTTAAAACCAAAATTAATGAATCAATACTTTGTGGGTAGTTGGTTGTCATGGGCTCAGTTCGAGAGAGTGAATCATAAACCCTCTTCCACACATTATACTCTCAAGAGTTAATGGACTAAGGATAAGGTTGTGTTTAACTGCTGCTAATTGGTTTTCGAGAGAAACCAATTTGATTCGGCATAAATTGTTCGAGAGAAAAGTTACCCCACTAAAGTCTAGCTTAATCATTGATATGCAGTTTCTTACTATAAATTGCATTTATCCGATTGTTTGCCTTAACCTATAATCCAATCACCTAAACATATCCCGTCTTTATATTTTTCATCGTCATATTTGTTATTTTAGTTTAAAATTAACTACGACCCCCCCTTTTGATATTTGACACTTGTGTCACTCCGAATATGATATGTTTTTCTTAGGAAAAGTCTTTAAATATGATTGACTTCAGCAAACACTTGATTTTCTATTGATTCTTATTACAAACCACTCTATAGGGACTCTACCCCAAGATGACATCAGTAACTTCAACAATGTTAATGAGCCTAATTTTAAGACCCCATCTTATGGGAGGTATTTGTGTCATTCACTTGCCTTTGGTTAAATGGAATGCGGTGTTCCACATCACAAGTACTATATTGCAACTCTTGCAACGAAAAGGACTTTTAAGTATGTTGGGTCATGAGGATCCCCATGAGCGTATTAGAATTTTTATGTATGCAGACTGTTCTCCTTTAAGAACATCTCCGAAGAATCGGTCTGTTTGATGTTGTTCCCATTCTCTTTAATGGGAGAAGCTTGCTAGTGGCTGGATGAATATCCACGTGAATCAATCACTTCATGGGAGGATTTTGTTATCTCATTTATTGTGCAATTTTTCCCTTCTTTGAAGATGATGACTCTTCATGACAACATCCAATGCTTATGCGTTTTGAGGGAGAATTAATAGGTGAGAAATTGTTGTGATTCAAAAATTGGTGCTCCAATGCCCAACTCATGGCTTGCCTAACGACGTATTTCTACAGTATTTTTACCAGAGCTTTGATTCGGTAAATATAGGTGTTGCTGATCAACATTCTCTAGGAGGTTTAATGCAAAAACCTTATTTTTATAGAGGCTAGGCTCTTGGATGGCATGGTCACAATCAACTGGGTTTGGTACACTCGTTAAGATCATTTATATATTCACACATATAAATTGACTAAGGAGCACATGGAGAATGACGAATATAAGGACAAGAACATGGCCAAAATAATGAGAGAACTTGATATTTTGTCGAATAATGTTATGGGAGCTGGTGCTCTAAGCGTCTATACTATGGGTGTCGGGTGTGCTAATTTTGAAGAGGCAAAGCTATAAGCTTTGCGCAATAATGAGGTAAATTTCTTAGCCAACCAAGGTGGTAATTATCTTTTAAAATACACGAGGCAGGTTGGTAACAAGGTTTAGAATAAGCATGAAGGTTGGAAAGATCGTGACCAAGAATGGAGAGACCGAAATCCAAATTGGAAGGATGGGGAGAGATAGGTATGTGTCTCCCCATGCGCATCATAAGCCAAACAATGCGGAAGGTGGCTGGTCTGATTTGATGACCCTTCAAATCAATTTTTCCTTAATGCCTCCTTTTAACATTAAGAGCATTTCTATATCAACCCCAAGTAATTTAGGACTTGTTAGCACTGACAATGTTATCAGTAGGTTGTTCGTTTGGATTTTGTGTAGCTTTCCGTGTTTTTGAGGCCTTGAAGCTTGAAAATTGACTTTTAGTCAGTTTGTCATTTAAACAAACTCAAAAAAGGAATTCTGAGAGTTCTAGCAACTCTAAAATGTCCAAATTAGTCTATTAGCATGGTCGGCACAAGTATCGAGGCCTTTGATGTGAGTTTGAACCACCAGGCATTTTAACCTTTGAAATTTTTGCTTGAGGTTGACTTTTGTCAATATTTTTGAGAAACGCACCCGGTTAAAAAAATTTCAGTGCGGTTATCCCTGGAATGTTATGTTTGGTGTAGAACGGCCTTCCTATTCAACTCCCAAGGTCTCCGACTTATTTTGAGCCCTTCGGTGGATTATGTTAAAAAATGACCTTTAGAAGTGGGACCCACTTTTTATTGAGATTACCTCTGTTGGAAATTCTAATTGCGCCAATGAGTCCAGAATGGTGCATTTAGTAGGTTAGCATAGTTTTTATGCATGAACGGGATTCCAAACAAATTTGAGGCATCTCATTGGAGACTTTCAAAAGATAGTAAAAGCTGAAATCTGGTGCATCCCTTTTAGTGACCAGAATTTGGCCTTTTAAGGACTAGATTTTTGAGATTTTAGAGACCAGTTTCGTATTTTGTAAAAGTCCTAACTCAGATTCAGCAATCTTTTTAGTGATATGTTGAGTTATAGAGATCAAATATAGAATATTCAAGAGGCTAGGTTGTGAAATTTTCTAGGGAAAGGCGTTGGTGAGCTTGGAAGATGCTTTGGGACCTTCGTTTGAGGTAAATTCTCGTTTTCACCTGCTGTCTTGTCTACATTTTGAACTCAATTTTTGGGATATTTTTGGGGCTTGATTTCTCCCTCATTATATGTCCGATTTTGATGATTCTTGTGGCTATTTTGACTGGTTTTTCAAGTAAAACATCGTTGTATTTTTGGAATTCACTGTACACCGCCCGTTTGTGGTAAATTAACTTATTCAGCTGCTGTCCTATTTGTATTTCTTGAGAAAATTTGAGTTTTGGTTGCATGGTAATATTGTGCTATTTTCGATCCCCGTATTGTATTTCAATTTGGAAGATATGTTTTGGGAGCTGTGTCAGACCTTTATTGGCGTTAAATCTAGAATTTAAGCGCGGGTACCATTGTCCCCATTTTGACCCAAAAATTGGTCCATCCTTTTTTCTTGCTATTTTAATGACTAAATGATCGTAATAACGTTGTGTCTCATTTTGTTAGAGTCGCAGCACTTCGAGACATTCAGAAAGGGAAAACTCCGGATAAGAGTTTTTGGTGCACCTGTAATCGACCTACTATTAAGCTACAACTTCGCTCTCTTTGTTTGAATTCGAGCATGTGAAGGCATGTTGATTAGTTGGAATTTTTGTTGGGTAGTTATTGAATCATGCATAGGTCTTTGGAAATCATGTTTTGGCCTATTTCGGGAATTATGGGGTAACTGCGAGCATGCTTTGTGTGATTAATTGACCCGCTTAGATATATGGAGTACTTGTAGGCTTGATAACTGTTTATTTGAAGCACGTGCGCCTCAATTTAGGTTTGACTAAGGCTTTCTTAGAAATGCATTATTTATAAACGGTAGGACTTAGTTTTGCGCAGACGTCGCTAGGTCAGTTTAGATCCTTTTATACTAGTGTAGTAGACGTGATTCAGATAGTATTGGCCTTAGGTAGACAATAATCTTTCTACGTCGAAAGATATCCTTACTTTTTCGATGTTATAACTTCACGAATTATGTCAGCGACACTATGTTCCGCTTTGCAATTCGAAGTAGTATTTCTATTCGGTTCATAAACATACAATGATTCGCTATTGTGGATGGAGTTCCACAAGGATTTATGACTAAGGATTGATAGAGACTCTTTCAGGAGCTATATTGGAAATTTTGTCGGGCTTCTAGATTAAAGGCCCAACCTCGACCTCATTGATAATTTTCGAAGATTATCTGGATCAATGTCCGGCCTCTATCACCCGCCTACTTATGTAGAGTATCTAGTTCAAGGTCTAGCCAGGATCACCTGCATACTTATGTAGAGCATCCAGTTCAAGGTCTGTCCTCAATTACCTACATACCTATGTAGAGCACCCAGTTCAAGGTCCGGCCTCGATCACCTACATACATCTGTAAAGCATCAGGTTCAAGGTTCTACCTCAATCACTCACTTACTTATGTAGATCATCTGGTTCTAGGTATAGGCTCGATCACCTTCGTACTTATATAGAGTGTCACATTCGGGGAGCACCCCCTAGAAGCAACATCCCGTACTTGACCTCTCAGAGGTCTTGTACAGGCCCATAGTTATCATTCATCATATTGACATAGTAAATTTAGTGGAAAATTTAAAAAATTTCTTAGCACATCATATGCTAGAAACTTTACTTCTTTTATATATAAAAACATAAGTCGTAATACATTTTTAGACCCGAGGTCTCGTTGCCATCTTAGAATCAACAACCTTATATTACATTAGGGACACGACCTTTAAGACACATTACATAACTATACAATATTGAGACACTTTACATTAAAGACATAAGTAAGAGATCCTTGAACTTAAGGATTCCTTTCATTGATCTTGGGTATCATCTATCAAGCTCTTCACCATTCAAGACATCCTTTAAGCATCCATAACCTACACTTTGTGTAAAAAGTAAAGAAGAATGGGATTAGTACAAGAATGCACTAAGTATGGCAACCATGCAAAAACATGCATTTAAAAGGGACATTTTCCTGAAATCATGGTTCATGCCTTTTTGAGTAAATCTTTATAATACATTGAAACAATAGCATTTATATCATTCACATACTTCATATAAACATATTTAAAGGCCAAACATCACATAAGATCACATATATAATTTATGACATTATAAAGTCATTTTACAGTAAGCTCTTTCACGTTTACAGTGAGCTTTATTTCCTTTTATTCATTAACTTTCCAAGTAATCCTTTAGTGATACTTGGCGCAATGCATCACCTTAAGGACACAAGTAAACGTACACTTAATCTACACAAGACAACACATACCATCATAGATGTATAGTACAACATAGACATAGTTAAGTCAAGATTATAAGGACATCACAGTGAAATCCTAGTTATTATGCACATATACTTATTTGACTTGACATAGAACCTTATAAGACCCTACTCATTCCCCCAATATAATTCTACTAGTGCAATATATGTAAGGCCCCATAACCTCACACGTACTTAGTAAACCTATCATGAGACCACAAGCCTTTACATCCAAGTCATATATAAACATAGTAAGAGGAAACCACTTTATTTATGTCAAGAAAGACCTTCATCATATATTCAACAAGATCAACATCATGCATAAAGACTCAGATCATAAAAATCTTCATAACAAGTAGACAATAGTACAATATAATGCTTAAAGAACACATACATAGTGACATTCATTAGAACACCTTTATAGAACTTCCTAAGGAGCTACCTGTGCAATGTCTAAATGGGTTCATTACTTCCACGTATCCTAAGTAACCTCCCTTAAGTCATTCTAATTAGGGTCCTAGTCATTTACTTCCATTGTCCATTTTACTTTAGGGAAACTATAGTCTTAACCAACATAGACCTTGTGATGCTAAACATGGAATCCGGTGTCATAAAACCCCAAACCGAAAAAGGGTGGTCTACCGGCAAAAGTAAAACCAAACATGACATATATATTTAGGTGGATCCACTAGCTAGTATCCTATGGTGGAAACATAGTTATGGAACTTGGGGATACATGTGAAAACACACTTTATGCCAAGATTAGGTATTCTAGTTATTCATTTATGGAAACATCACTCAAACACCCTTTTAGGTCAAGAGGCTATCCACCCCCACGAGGTTTATGGTGACCTACCTTCCTATTATAGGCAGGTACACACACTCATATTCGAGTTTACTCGGTGCTAAGCTAAGTTCCCTTAGTTCAAAACCTTTATTATACTTTATAAAACATAAGTTTAGTAGAGTCATGCCCTCATATGCTTAACTCATAGGTCATAGATGAAAGTTTATCAACCTAAATCATGTGAAGAATCTCTTAACATGAACATAGCATATGTAAAGCATCATCTAGTTTAGGGTACACATGAATACACCATCCAAGACCCCTCTCTTGACTAGATCTTCATACATGTGTGTATATACATATATGTGAGCAAACCTTTCACATAACACCTTAAGTCACACATTTTCATACATACATATTCATACATATAAAAACAAAAACTAGAACTATTCTATCAAGGTACACATGTGCAATGCATAGGCAAAGTCCCATACCCTTGCCCATACTAGTACACCTATTAAGTCATCCTAGTAAGGAGTACATAACATACTTCACATACATATACTTTCATTAGTCAGTATGAACATTTACTACATTGTAAGCATGCATAATATGTTAGTGTGTGTGTACATTGGTAAACATGATCACATAATGGCTATCAAAAACTCATTGAGGCAGACACCCTCTTAGACCACCTTACACTTTCAAGTATAGACCACACAACCCAACTAAGCATAGTAGACAAGACAATCTTCATATTATACTTTAAGGCTCCTTAATATTAGCTATTCACACATTTACATAGGGGTACATGGGTAGGGGTCATCAATCATTAACAATTCTTTAATGGCATCACCTACACATGATATTATCTAGCCCTTTACATGCTAATACCAATAACAACATAACCTAGTTTTACAACTCAAGTAGAAGACTAGGCACAAGTTACACATAAAGTGATCATCAGAACCACTCATTCATATAATTATCAAGTTGCCTTCAAGGCCATGGTTAACATATATATAATGACAATAAAGTAAACACCACCACCACAAGTGGACCATAACACACAATGTCATACAAGGCTTCATCAACATTATTATAAAGAAGTATAGAAGTAGAACAGTAGAGGAGATAATAATTCTTACCAATTTCTCATCCTTTGATCATCATTGATCAATACACCATATTTATCACAAATTCATATATATGGAAGTAGGTATATGTACTTTAATCATAAAATAAACCATGTACAAGTTGCTAGAAGATCACACGATAACATAATACAAGGCACCTCATATATACTAGAAAATAGAGAGTTATAGGTCATCGACTATCTTCCCTAGTTTAGTTCATCAATATTTTATCATTATTGTACATTTAAGGAATTATCTAAAGAAATCATAGACTAGATGAGATCCTACTACTAGTGTCAATAAATACGAACTCATTGGGAACATGCTTCATATAAGGATTTCATGGAAGAGGAAGTTGCTTTGGTTAATCCTATTCAAACTATCATATATTGATCCATATGACATAATTTATAGTCAATACAAATTCTAGAAAGTATACCTAAGAATATTAACATACTGTAAATCAAATTTTTATACAATTATGGACCAACGATACAGTGATCACACTTTACTACTTAATATCGTAGGAGAATTAGATCAATTAAACCAAGCCTTCTTAACTTTGATCGTACTATATTTATATTCACAATTCAACTGATTTATTAACCTAAGGCAGTAGCTACATGAATCACAACATAATTGATTTACACTTTTATAACTCAAAAGGTCAACGTTACAATGATTTCATTGGTAGCTAGTCTAGGCATGCTCAAATCTTCATAAATGGATCCACATGGATCCTTCATCATCAAATCATAATCAATTCACGTAAATAATAGTAAATATAACCAATTCAACTTAAGAGAATCACAATTCAATCAAGAACACGTCATGATCACACTGCCATGCAAGGGCTAAATCAATCTTGGGAAGGGAGATGGTTTCAGCATTTAATTGGAGTAAAATCACGTTCAAACCATTAAATTAACATCAATTCATCATTTTTTAACCATTAAAAACGTTTTTGAGAAGGAACCCATGGCTAGACTGAAAGATTGATCATAAAATCTTCTTTGAAAACATTGAGAAGAACTCTTCAAGCGGTTCTTAAGCTTCACCAGCAATGGTGGTTTTCAAGGAGAATATTTTTTGAGGGAAAAGTTCAATTCATAGGAGAGGATTTTGAATGGGTTCTTCCCGTGTTTGATGACTTATATACACCTAAGAGTAGCTAAATCAACCTATTATATTCAGGTTAAGACGTGGGGTGAATTTACGATTCACCCCTTCAATATAACAGACGTAAGACATCAACTTACAAGCCATCGTCGACGGACCCATAACTGGTCGTAGGTCAGTCTACTTGCTGTCCTTTGGCTTCCGTTGATTGGTCCTTAGCAAAGTTTTGGGTTTATACATTCCAAAGCTAAGTTTCAATCAACTATACCTCACAAACGGGCCCTTGGTTGACCAACTTGCCGTCGTTTGGTCCATCGATTGACACTGCCAAGGCAGTGTCTCGACCAGCGTTGGGCCTTTCCTGTGTGGCCTTTTGCGGGGCCCTTTAGAAGTCATACCCGGAAAATTCCAATGTAAATACAACCCTTAACAAGTTTTAGATTTTTAACATGTGTTTCACCCAAAACCAATACCCGCAACTCATCCAAACTAGCTAGGCCCCATCAAGACACACGTTGAGCATATTAAGGTCTATCTTTTGAACGCCTTGGACGTTCCTGGTCGTTTCACCTCCAAATTTCTCAAAAATCCATATACCATATTTAAAAAAAATTATAACTTATTTTAATCCTTAATAAGATCATGACATACAGTATATAAGCACGCATGGACACATGAGGCACACAGGTGACTAGTCGTCAAACGTTTTGATCGTCCCTTGTCGTTTGATTTCCAAACAACCTCAAACTTTACAAACTGCCTATAAAACATATTATAAGACTTTTTAGTACCTTATAACCTAAATAAAAACATTTTATTCTCTATACACCCTATCTCATTTCGGGGTCTTACATAGAACATCTGTTTAGAGGTCCGAACTAAATTATTTATACTTGTTATTGGCTACATGGGTACTTTAGTTTAGGGTCCGGGTCGAGGTCCAACCTCCTTACAATTAGGTTAAAATAATAGGGGATGACATTCTGATTCGATGTTCTCCATTCTTAGGTTCTCCTATTCAGTTCTTTAATCTAAATATTTTGTGTACTCATCAGGGCTATGAAGATCAGTTCGAGTTTTTATTTAAACTTGTGCACGAGTGTACCTTATGGGGTTCAAGAGGTTCAATTAGGTGTAGTGACCGCATATATTTAAACTTGTGCACGAGTTACACTCGTGTGCATTCCATTGGTACTTAGACTTTAATGCTTGACCTCTAGTTGTGTTATTCCTTTTTTTCATATTTCGTTTTCTTTTCAAGTTTAGTCATCCTATTATACTTAATGTATACCTTTTCTTTTGTACTCATGATATGCTTTGCATCTATTTTCATGATGCAGGTTCGAGTGCCAGTAGCTAGTGTTGATCGAGTTTGCAGTAGTCTTATCCGGAGACGGGGGTAAACACATGATGTTCTGTACTATTTTAGTCTCCGTCCGTATCAATATATACTTGTCTTTTAACTCTCGAGATAGTACATAATTTGTTGTTCGCTTTTTGGGACTGCACTTGTTTTTTTGGTGGCTCGTACTAGTGATTTCTAGGTTTCGGAAGGGATCTTTATTTATATAAGTTTTTGTTTGATTCTGCTTGTTTATATTGCTATATTAAATTTTTCCTACACTTGTTTAGTATCTATCCTCGTACCCGTTACTTGTTGTTTAGGGTTAGGGGTTGGCATACCTACTTTTAGGTTATTGTAGGTTCTATCATGACTCAAGAAATCGGGTCGTGAAAATTTTGTATCAGAGCACCTGGCACAATGGTATAACTTCTACAAAGCTAACAGATAGTAATGTCCTGCAGATTGATGTAGAGACTTCTGTAATTTATATCTCCAAAGCTACAAGACATCTTTAGGAAAATTTCCCCTTTTATTTCACTTTCTTGAAACATGTGTGTTATTAGTTCCTTGAAAGCTCAAATGTTTCACTCTTTCGCATGATGGCTCGCATACGAGGTGCCGCGTCCAGGGTGATGCACTTTGGCCGGTAGATAGAGCCCTAGCTTGGGGTAGAAACCAACATCATGATTGAGGTAAGGCGTAGTACCAGCCCAAGATAAGGAAGAGGAGTAGCATATGTATCTCCATAGCTGGTGCCGGGGCCAACCCAACCACCACCCGAAATAGATGCAACTCTTTATCTTCATTCCCTACTGACTCTGAAACTAGCAGCTATTGGGGGGATGCAACAGGCACTAACACCATCCCGACCACCATTTCCAGCTCCCGCTCTAGCGCCATAGGATTAACCTGCCGCAGCAGCACCCTTGTTCAGCCGCGACAAGTTCGTGTGGCCGCCCTGCAATACTTAGGGGACAGGGAGATGCCACTGAGAGAGAAGAAAATGATCAGTGTATTCCAAGGTTGGAACTGCCGATATTCTCAAGGGCTATTCGTCAGGACGCCTACTAGTTCTAGCTCATTTGCTAGGACCAATAGCATTCATAGGCCTCTTGGAGTTTAGAAGAGACGACTTCACCGCTCATCAGTTTCGTGGACTAGACATGCCGTGGTTGTGCACATATCGAGAGTATAGTTTATCTAGATATCCTCATATATCTTATTGTGAGTTCTCTTTCTTGTCCTAATTTGTACCACGGAGCATGAGGGACATGATTTATGATCAGTTCTCCATATTGGATTAGAACCCTATGACTGTCTCAGAGTATGAGGCGAGGAGCAGTGTGTTGTCTCTCCATACTACCATGATTCTTCAATGGAGGAGATTATTGTTTGGTTTTTCATATGTGGGTTGCAGTACTTTCTTTGGGTCGACATAGAGCATTATATTTAGTTTTGATCGTCTGTTAATTTCTTGATCTGGTTGAGCATGCCCGATTCATGGAGCATATTCATCGAGAGACTGAATATGGCACCAATAAGAGGGCGTTCTACCAGGACAGCTACATCGGGTCCCATACTAGAGGAAGGGAACCCACTGAGAGGCCTCGCTAGAGGTTCCAGTAGGGTCAATCTAATTGGCCTGTTCAGGAGGAATTACCTGATTTTGAGGGTGGCTAGCATCAGTAAGGTTGTTTTAGTATGACCAGAGTTTGAGGGGATCAGATTCACTCCTTTCCTACCGGGGTCCGGTTACTATAGTGCATTCATTATTGGGGTGTTATGATTGTGGTGCTCTTGACTATTGGTCAAAAGAGTGTCCCCTACAAGGACGAGGGGCTATTATACCATCTCCACTTGCACCTAGACCATTTTAAGCAGTGTTCTCTCCATCTTGAGGCTATGGTAAGGACCAGACTATCGAGACAGTTAACAAAGTACTAGAGGCAAAGATTAGGGAGGTAGGTCAGGTGGTAGATCGGGTGCACCGGACAGAGGTTCTCAGGGAGATATCTATACAGCCCAGTGAAGACGGTGGCTGAGGCATATGACGATGTCATCACATGTATTCTTGTATTATGCCATTATCCTGCTATAATATTATTTGATCTCGGGTCCATATCCTTGACTGTATATGTTTATTTTTCTCCCAGGTTGGGCATACGGTCTGAATCTTTAACACAGCCGGTTCATGTATCGATCCTAGTGGGTGAGTATTTAGTAGTAGATCAGGTATTGTGATCTTTATCAGTGACTATCCAGGGATATTATACTAGACTTCATCTTATTATGATAGATATGGTTGATTTTGATGTGATTTTGAGCATGGTCTTGCTATACCCCTACCATATGGCCTTGGATTGTTATGCTAAGACCATTACCTTAGCCATGCCTGGAATTACCCTAGTGTTGTGGCAGGGTGCTTATAGTTACACACCGAAGGGAATCATCTCTTTTATGTGGGCTAGATAGTTGGTTTCTTCTGGGTGTTTAGCCTATTTTTCCTATGTGAGAGATGTGAGTAGGGAGGGGCCTTCATTTAAATCAGTTCCTATGTTTAGAGAGTATGCAGATGTGACACAGATCATGGTTGTGACGTTCAATTCTATGCGATAGGGGCTAGGAAGAACTCTTTATGCGAGGAAACATTGTTGTTTCTATTGGCCAAAGCAATATGTTACAAGATATCCATGTGTATCAAAGTTCAAAACTCTTATTCAGAAAGATATTCATTTTCTTGCTCTGCAAAGGACCAAGAAGCAGTTGGATATTATTTAATTTATTCACTAGTTCTACAACAAATATTCCTCTTCCATACTCTTTCAAAGGCTCTCAAATTTAATTTTCTTGTACGACACTCAAGCTGATTATTTTATGGTAATATTGCAGTTTACTTGCACCAAGTGTTTTCTGGTGTTTGTGGACAATAGGAAGCACTGAAATAGACGAATTACAGTTCATGAGAACCACATTCTTATACACTAAAATATCTTTCACAAATACATATATATAAGTCAAAGTGATAGATCAACATAAAGAAGACCGTGAGAAGGCAGAAAAGTTACTAGTGTTATCCACACAACTTACCTTTTTGAATGCATCTGAAATGTGGACTCCTTTTGTAAGCTGATATGATTATCAAATTTTTCATTCTTGTAACTTTAAACCTCAAGTGGAAAAAAGATAGAATTATAAGGAAATAAAGTACAATTCATTAATTTTCTATTTATATTCCTTGATTAATTCAATACGATGCAACAACTTTTTTCCTCTCCTTTTTTTGAGCCACGTAAAACACAAATGCCAACATCTAAAATATTTTCTGTGTCAAGATGAGAAGCAACATATATTACAAAGAATTGTCTCCGAAAAAGGATATTCTACTATGAAACTGCTACAAATTTTGTTACCATCCTTAAAAGTAATGGTTTTGATAGAAGAATCAGCCAGTAAAAGCTGCATTTTCGTCCTTGAATATGTATTCCTATCTTTCATATCTAAGTTAACATTTGATGTCATGTTCAACAAAAAAATTGATAAGTGCTTTTTTTGGCTAATGCAAATAATAATATAAATCTCTACATGCTATACACCAAATAATCTTGTCAAAGCTAACCATTTGAGCTTGGTACTCCCTTGAAGGAATCATTTAACTGAATGAGGCTAAGAATTGGTTTATATCCATATCAAGATAACTAGAGATACTTTTTTGAGGGAAATCATACTTTTAAAATCATTTTTCTTTCCATCTTTCAAAGCTTGTAAACGCTTCGAAAGATATAGATAGCTATCTTTAAAGGTGCCTAAACCTGTAGCTTTTTTCCCTGCTAGCCAGCTTCTTATCACCAACTTTTCGCCAATCTACAGGATCTTTTAGTAAACCTCCACCCAAGTCATACTCACTTGGATAAATTTGAAGCTGTATTTCGTTGATTCTAGATGTACTCCCATTATATTCAACTAGTGCATGACTCTCCTAAACCTCCTGCTTGGCTGACAGTTAGTTAGAAACCTTTAACTCTGTTATTGAAGTCTTAAACTATGGGAAAACAATGAAACATCATATTAAGAAAGGCTACAGCAGAAATAAAACTAGGTTTTGCTATAAAATAACTATTGGAAAAAAAAGTTACTAAAGTAGAACAAGATAGTTAATTTATCAACCTGAAGAAAATATGCTTCAAATGAAGATAAATGTAAGAACTCTCAACATGAACGACAAAAAAACTCTCCTCCCAAAGAAATAAGAAAAACAAAAAATAAACATCTAACAATCTCAATCTCACGTATTTATATTTAACTTTCAAAACCATTTCTTTAAAAGTCAATTCCCCAGACGAAATAAAGTTACCCAATATTAGCCATGTACATTAGCATTTGAGACTGTCAAAAATTATACAAACATTTTTGGTTTCATCCAATTAATGTTAATATTTAAAAAAAATCAACTTAGTTATATGTTTTACATAACTCATTGTAATTTAAAGGAGACATTCTGATTTAGAATAGGTAGTTAACAGCCAAGTTAACAGTCAGTACTATTTTTAAAAGGTAGAATTAGGTATTGATAATGTTGTCAATTGTATACCCTTTGCTGAAAAACTATGTTGTGCAATTGAGGAAAACCTAATCTTCCTAATTATATGTATATTGTTTAATCCCCTTGACATAAGGTAAGATATGTCCAAACAACTCTAACTAGTCATGTCTATCATAAGCTTGCCTCAAAATAATATCGTCCTATTGCAGTCTTGAAGCGCATCGGATCAGTTTTTTATCAGGTTTTTCTACTGCAGGTTGCAAGCTTTATGATTTGTTTCATGTATCACTTTTTAAGTCATTCAAGGGGGAGACACCTGCAACTCCCTTTCTCTTCAACCAGTTTAAGAAGAATGTGTTGTTCCCTCCCTTTTATATATGCTCTGATCATGTCTTAATCATAGTAATTGGGAAATTCTAGTTCAGCAGTATGGCCTATCCATTAGGGTCTCTACTAGAGAGACAGTGCAGCATTTTAAATTTGTTTTTCAACACTTCAAGCTTGAGTATTGATGAGTTTTTGAGGAAGAAATAATACTGAAACAAGAATGAGTAATATTTCTAAAT
The DNA here is from genome assembly GCA_027704785.1 of Solanum chmielewskii. NCBI lineage: Eukaryota > Viridiplantae > Streptophyta > Magnoliopsida > Solanales > Solanaceae > Solanum > Solanum chmielewskii. The sequence goes on from JAKWIX010000327.1 coordinate 15,145,574, forward strand.
TATTGTTTCAGTCTAGCATAACTTTCTAAATGGATTATGATTTTTATCATTTCATTTTTACAGGACTTTTTTATTCCTAATTTATTATGACTCTTGCTATTATAAACCTCTATTTAAGAGAGGTACATTCTTAATAAAATAAGTTAGATTTTATCAAGTTTCAGAGATTCACAACTTTTGGAAAGAACTCCTCAAATTTGCAATTCCCAGAATAAAATGTGAATTTCAGCAATTATAGCCAAGTGAAAGAAAAGGGACAAATACAATAAAGAAATGATTTTATCACACTTATCACCCTTTAACTATAATTAGTTCAATCAAAGTAATTTTATTACATCACTCTTTGAATATACTCAATTCAACGGAAAAAGGACAAATATATCCCGCCCAAACTATCGTAAATTGGATACAAATACCATCCGTCATACTTTTGGGACATCGGTGCCCCTACCGTTAAAAATTAAAGAACATATACCCTTTATACTAACGGCATACACATGTCATAATCTTATCCACCAGCCCGACATTTATTAAACGTCCAATCGACTGATAAGATTTTGCCAAGTCATCGATAGAGTGAAGGTCAGATATGCTCTAGTTTTTGGATGATAGAGGCATCAATGTCCCACAAGTATGACAATGAATTTCTACATACCATTTACGATAATTATAGGGTACATTCATATATCATATATTATGAAAAGTGAAACAAAAAAGTTGAAGTATCAAAATTACCCAAAAAAGTTGAGTTAGTCCAATAATACCAATAAAAAAAAATAAATTGTACATTTATACTCTCTAATATTCATTGTGTGAGCAGGGAAAATGGCATTTTAGACCTTGTGTTAATGTCACATTCTAATTTGGGAAAAGACTCAAATATGCATCGATCTTTTAGAAAATGCTTATTTATGTCATCTGTTAAAAGTTTAGCTCATCTATGACCATCAAATAAAAGGCTCATCCAAACCATTTTTTTAACTTCGGAAAAGGGACTAAAATACCCTCAAAGTATTGAAAATGGTACAAAATTACCCTTCATACACCTATTGGCTCCAAAATTCCCTTCCCACCAAACTATTGGGTCCAAAATACCCTTGTCATCCACCTATTTGTTCAAAATTGACCACTTATTTAACGGTTTTATATTTAAATATTTTTTAAAATACGTGGCGCTCAACTATTTGTTATAATTAACTTATTAGTGTAATTTATAAATCAATCCACTACCCACCCATTACTAATTAAATCCCTCTAAATTAATGAACCCGTCAAATTATTAATGCAAGCTACTACCAATTGAGTGTTTTTAAAAAATATAGAAGTAAATTATCATACATTCAAGTGGCTGCATAAAAATCACCGATAAACTTAAAAGTCTGACTATGTTCATCTTAATTATTCTTACGTCTCAGTTATGTGATGTTACTTCATAGGTAACTTTTTTTCAAAATAATATATTGATTGTTTTAAAATAAATAATAAATATTTATAAAATTATATTTAAAATAAGTTCATGAATTAATTCGGGATGTATTATTTCTTTACCTTTAATCATAAATTTCTAATTCAATTTTGAAAGAAAGTGTCCTCCTAAATAACCGGCTCAACCTAAATTTAATTGAGGCTTCGATTCGGACTCGAATAATTTTGAATGTCATTTTCAGTAATCTATAATTTCATCGTGTTGTAGTAGTGTTTATGACAATTTTGATATTATAATTGAATTATTAATTGAGTGAGGTTTAGTTAGTAATGAGTTGGTAGTGGATTGGTTTATAAATTATATTAATAAATTAAAATTATAATTAATAGTTGAACGCCCAGTGTATAAAAAAATATTTAAAGAGTTTAATTTTAAAACAATTAAAAATTGTCAATTTTGAACCTAAAGGTGGATGACAAGGGTATTTTGGAGCCAATAGGTGGATGAAAAGGGCATTTTGGAGACAATAGGTGGATGAAGGGTAATTTTGTACCATTTTCAATACTTTAAGGGTATTTTAGGCCCTTGTCCGTTTTAACTTTGGTTTTTCAAAACCATTTTTACACCCCAAACATGGTTTAGCATTTTCAATTGGAGTTTTTGGATTGAATATACACATTTCGCTACTTTTTATTTATGAACACATGAACAACATAAACAACTCCCAAATTTTCAACATCTACAATTCTACACGAAATCATCTCAAATTCGGCTACATCATTAATTTTTTTGAAAAAATAATTAAATTCAAATATCATTTATAGAGTTCCAAAAATTCACCCATATTAAAAAAATATTCCTAAAAATGAAAATCAGTTCAAAAGTTTCAAAATTTTTCATGGATTCGTGTTTCTATAGTGTTGTTTACATTAGATCTTTGTTGTCTGGTGTTTTTTATTAGTCTATGTTCAAAATTTCAAATGATTTGAAGTTTTAGAGAAAATTCAACAGTTAAAGAATGTTGAAATTTTGAAGTAATATCAAGTGGGTCTTGTTGAGTTAGGTTGAATTCGAGCTCAAAAGATATTGACCTTTAGTATCTTGCTCGGGGGAAACTACCTTTAAATTTGAGGCGAATTGATGAAGAATAGAACAAGTTTGATGTTTGAGAGTTGTTTATATTCTTCATGCGTTTTTGGTGTTCTTAATAAAAAAGAAGCAAAAAGTGTACATTTGATTGGCAAAGACCAATTGAAAGTATTAATCCTTATTAAGCTGTAAAAGATGGTTTGTATAATCGGAGTTAAAAAAATTGCATGAGTCTTTTTTCAAACAACAATGTCATAAATGTATTAAACTTTTAACAGATGGCATAAATAAGCATTTTCTAAAAGTTCGATGACATGTTTGAGTTTTTTCCTTCTAATTTTAGTGCTTGTGTTATCTAACATAGCACTATTGACTTTCAGTTTTTGTATGTGGGTGGTTTTTATCCTTCCACTAACATACCTAAAGAAAATAAAAGGAGAGTTCACTATTAAATTAGGGCTTTTCATAATCAAACCGAAAATGATAATCCAAGCCCAAATAATTTATTTATTTATAAGTAATGGGTTATTAGTTTAGCAGTTTAGATACTGATTTTTATTTTGTTTGGTTATAGGGTTATAGTTCTGATTGATTTGAGAGTTTTTTCTTAATGGGTTAATCGTTATTCAGATAGTAAATTAAATAATTATATTCATATCATTTTGTATATAAAGTCTTTAACTTAGAATTTAGTTTCCTAATTATACTTCTAGCTATCCCATAATCTTGGTTACTCTACAATGTAATAGTGTTTGCTTTCGAGCAAGATACAACTTTTGAACTATTGTACATGATTCATTCAATTGTCACCTTGTTTTAAATAGATTTTCATTAATTTATTTTTTGTTTAATCTTAACGATTAAACCGATAATCGAATCAATAACGATCATCAATCGATAAGTCAATAACGGTTAATCATCATTACAAGTTGCTTACAATAAGGCAAACCAATATACTTAAAAACCGAACAGAACCGAAACTATCCTTACACAACCCTAACTAAAAGAGGCAATTCAGATACTCAAAATTACTTGATAAAAATGAGAGACTTCGAGAATTGAACGTCCACACCTATTTTACATCTTGTTTCACCGTCTTTTTTCTATGAAATCATTTCTAAAAGGCAGGATATAGCCAAGAAAAAAGCAAAGATATGCAAATAGCAGCTTAGAGACACCAAACTCAAAATCATCAAAATTCTAGAAGACATAACGAGAGATAATGTAAGTCAAAGTAGAGACATACCAAGATTGAGGTAGGTTTTGTTTGTGTGGCTCAATGATTACGCATTCATCAGACAAAGAGAGAACTGATACCTACCATGTGGGTTTTGTTCAAATGTAGCTCAGACGAGCTAGAATGCGTAGGAGAGGGAGAAATTTTTTTGCTTAACATGTTAAATTTGTTCAAATGTAACTCAAATGGGTGAGCTCCTTCTTCAATAAGAAAGGAAAGACGGACATGAGTGATGAGATAGCGAGAGTATTGCAAAGGAATCCAAGCGATTAAACCAAATACCATATGTATCCCTCAGTTAAGGGTCTCCCTTAAATTATCTTTGGGGCTGTTAGTTTAAGGTAGAGGTGTGAAAAATGAGTTTTGTCCAATCCCACCAAAAAATTTATGGATTGGGTTCGATATAATTTGAATTGGCTTCAATCTTAACTATTTAAATCTAAAGAAGTCATTTCAATTGAGCCAAATTTTAATTTCAAATTTCAATCCGTTTTAAAACTATTTATTTGCGTTGATGTAATGTATGTTCATATATTGAAGGTGTGAATTATTATCTATTTATATATTTTGGGATTTATATATCCATTTTTCTTTTAAAAAAATTAAAATTCATGAGTTCAAATTCAATTATGGATTAATCTATCAATTATTAATTGTTAATGAAACATATTCATCAAGATATATGACATTCAGGGACAAGTTTTAGAGAAATTCCTTAACCATGGATATCGACTCTTTGTAAATAAGTAGATATTTTTATGTATCTCCAAAAGTATTGAGGCTGTTGACATATTTTCACCATGCTTCATCACATTCCTCTTCTTTCAATTTGGCCAAGTTGTAAAAGCAGAAATTGCTTTAAAGATTAGCTTCAATTTGGTATTACCATCAGCTTTCGACCAATATTCCATATACTGTTGAAGTTGATTAATTTAGAATAATAGCCTTGCGGTATTTGTAATAAAATTTCAAATAGCTTGAGCACTAGGACAATTGACATATATAAGTAAGATAGTTTCAGGAGCACTATTATTGCAGTGGCTACAATCAACCCTCTCCACTATATTCGTTCTAATTAAGAACTCCCCAATAGAAATCTTTCTAAACCATGATCTCCACATAAAAGGATATGTTAAAGTAAAAGCTTTCTATCCAATTTTTGAGATATCTTCTATATACTCTCCTCTACTCCTACATAATTTTGAGGTTGAACTAACCTTGAATTTACCGTCAGTTTTAAATATCTAGCATGAGTTATCTCTTTCTTCTGTAATAGTAAAGCTTCCGGGGTATTGCATATGTGATTTGCATATATCCTTATTGAAATTACTTTCTAGTACATTATTCTTTCATCATTCTTCATCATATAGTTATTTGATATCTTCCACGTGACATTGATTATGTGATATAAGTATCAAAAAATGCAATGCACCCAATTGTGTCCAGTTATCAAATCACACACTAACATGTCCTTTGTTCAGTTCCCACCATATCTCTTAATTAAAGAAAATTCTAGTTTGTCACATAACATGTAAGGAGAGAGGATTATAATTGGGGTGTTGACACACTCTTTATAAAGTTTAATTTATCATACTAATTATGTAGTCATTTGACAATATTATTCATGATTTCTTTAAATTTTTCTTAAAAGTAAATATAGTCACATTTGAGTTGAAAAACCCATTAGAGAATGGAATTTGGGGAAAATGATTTCATAAATTAAAAAAATAATCAATACAAAATCCTAGTCATTTACCTCTTTTTTACATTAAAATGAAGAGATAATCATTTTCGAGTATATTTGATTATGTGTAAATAAAATTCGAGCGGAAAATTAAAAATCTATTCAATTGAATTAAAAAATTGACTAATGATTTAGTTTTACTGAATTTTATATTGTCAAAAAGCCCGACAATACTTTGAATTAATTTAATTTTATGTAAAAAAACTCAAAGATAAGTATGTATATATATATATATATACACACACACACATACTTATGTTTAATTTCTCACAATTTGTTTTGTTTTATATCTCATTGTACGTGTATTTATAAAGGAAAGACTAGAAGAATCAATCATGTCGTTGGAAATAATTAAATTACATAATTACTAAATATTAATAAATATAATAACTTGTTAATTTTTCTATTTTATCCTTTTAAGTAGTTGAAAAGTGAGATTTTTAATATTTTGCAATGAGATAAGTAGATCAAGGTGCAAATTTATATATATAATAAAGGAGAGATATAGACAATATGATGTTGCGCCTCTATATGACCTTCATTTGCATTTATCTTTTTTTTTGATTTTTTTAATTTAAATTATAATAGTATTATAAAATGAGATTACTTCATTTATTAGAAATAAACATTTTATTAATGGAGTAACATTTATAACAAACACTCTTCATATTCTTTTCCTTTTCTTTGTTAACCTCACTTCTAATCATAAATCATAAAATATTATTATTATTAAGTATTTTTCTCTTTATTGTTTAATTTATTTAGATGGAGTAAGTACCCATGATCTAAACCTCTTTACTTTTTATATTTAATAATGTTCAAGACTATCATAATTTTCATGTCTTTAACCTCCAAACATTAATTTGTAGTTTATGATGTCTTATGGTATTTCTATATTTTCTTAATATATTTTTTGATGAATATTCACATTCAAGATTATTCTTTCCCTTCTTCATCATATTGATTTGTGAATTAATTATATTTAACAAAAAAGCACATGAAGGTGGAAAAATACTTCATTCCCTAGTCCTTTTTATTGTGTACATTTTTCCCTACATTTTGCCTAAATTTATGAAAATTTAGGAAATATTTGTTCTCAAGTTTCTTTATTTTTATGTATTTGGAAATACTTTCATAATGCTTTATTTATGTATGTATTATCATTCTCCAAGCAAGTATTATATAAAAAAAAAAGCTTAATAATAAACAATGTGTTGTTATTATGTGATTTTTTTGTTTAAAAGTTAATTTGCGGAATATAATATTGTTCTGTTACAATATTTGTTAGATTTCACAAGGAGATTATTATTAGTTGTTAGTATATTTTAAAAAATAATTTATAGATATATTACACACGCTTTAATTTTCTTCTTTCTTTTTGTATATTCACTTAAGTTGGTATGATATTTTCTTTATTTATTGATATATTTTTTATTCAATTAGTAGCATATGATGAAATGTTTGACATATTGAGCGCAAAATATGATGGCCGATCTAGTTACAAAGAAAGATGGAACAAGAAAACATTTTTTGGATAATAATTAGGGATTAGTTTTGTTAGATTTTTTTTTTAAAACTTTGAGTTTTATATGTAATGTAGCTACTTTTGCTATAACTTTTTAGCCTTTAGTTTGTATAAGAAACTTAACTACATGTATTGTCTGTGCGACTCATTTGGTTCTTTATTATTCTATTTTATTTTATTTTTTGTTATGAGGCACAATTAATTTTTTTCGTAACATGTTAATACATTCAATTATCGAAATTAAAATAGTACATTACCAAAACCGCTACATGCAAAACACGCCATAACAATCACATAAAAACAAACCTGAATCCTAGTAATTTAAGAGCGTGGAGCAGCAGGGGGTCCTCCAGTGGGGCGTGGATCTTAACCTATCTTTGGGAGATCATCCCTTGGGTGCCTGAAATGTTGTGGAGGCTCACAAAATCTCCTATCAGTACGAGAATGGACTCTAACCACCTTGGAGTGAATTGCACATGAAACACAATACTACATCTTCAAATAAAGCTTAGGAAGAGTGTCCAATTCAAAAAAACAAACTACCTAGACATCACATATAACATATTTTGTTAGGATATATGCGTCCACTATTAGTGAATGGACCAGGTCCCTTGATACAACGAGAAGAGTAATGCAAGCACAAGCAGTAAAGTAAACAACATAAGAAGTTTAGGTTGAAAACCCCTTGCTCAATGGAGGTGAAAACCACGACCTATTCTCACAGAATTTCAAACCAAGCCTATTTCACTTAAATGGAGCAACGATTCAGATTACAACTTCGTGCAACATAGGAACTTTCCTCCAAAATCCTTCCCCCTCAGTATAGCAACATTACTACAATGAAAGCAACTAAGAAATAAATCTATTACCTACTAAGCCACCTAACTCTCGATGGATTAGACTTCAACTAAGTAACAACAATGTGGCCTAGTAAACCACCTAACTCTAGTTTATTTGGACTTCAACTTACCAGCAATAATTCTGCCCACTAAACAAGTTACCCCTAACCAACTTAGACTTTTTGTATGAACTTAACAAAGATCTTATTCCTTTATATCACATGAATAGATTTATAAGATAAGAACTGAAGTATAAATCCTAAGACAACTAATACACATGCAACTCTATCAGGTCCATGTTGTTCTTGAGGAATATACTTATCGAAAAAGTGGGTTTTGACTGAGTTCTTTAATTTTTCAGCAATGCAAAAATTGAGGTTGTGTCTTTTTAGAAAAGCCTTATATCTAATAAAGACAACCTTAGGAGCCATGCTATTGATCGACGATTTTTTCCCTCTCGGGAGCCTTGCACCAATCTCACCAATTTTCTGTACTTCTTCCAATTGTCATTTGTTCACATATTGGAACAAAGGATCACATCCCTGTCACACGTCGAGACTACCCCCGAGATGCGGACACGAGACCTAGGACCACAACTTATCCCAAGCTAACCTTGCTGGTATGCTCATGACCATATTAAAGAATAAAAATTGTTGCGGAAGATAAATCATACTTAAAATAAAATGATGATGAATACCAATATGCTAAAACTAGGATTTATGAAAACTGATGAGTTTATTACAATGAAAAATATTAATGCATTAGTAAGCAGAAACTAACTATGTCTGAAAATAGCCCCTAAACTAGACTAAAAATACTAGGAAAAGCCCCAGCTAAATCTAGCAAAAACCGAAACTAAATGACTAAAAGACTGAAATATAAATAATGATCATTATCCTCGGAGAATGATGACTCACCACTGAATGTGCTGAACTGGAGATGGAAAATCCATCTATGCATTATCTGGATACTGAGAACCTGAACCTACATCACGAGAAGATGTAGCTAATGTATGCATCAGTACTTGAAAGGTACTGAGCATGTAGGATAGAATAAAACTGAAATAAAACATAACTGAACAAACACAATAAAAATTATAATAATCTGAACATGAGATAGTAATTATGAGCTATCTTATTGCAATGAGCAATTTATAACACGCTGAAACTGAATACTGAATATATTGATAAATGGTGAATGCAAGAGAGTCTGACTGAACTTTGGGAGATACTAATAACTGACTTTAAAACCACATGAACTAAACTTGGAGTCCGATGTATACGCCCCATCGAGATGATCCAATATACCTTACCATAGGTATAAAAGCATGCTGGCGTGATCACTAAACTGATGCCCACAGAGGGGACTTACAACCTACTTGGCTAGTAGTTCTTGGACTAATTTGGTTATGTTGAACCCTAGTCCAGCTCGGTATTATGTTACTCCCATTGATTTATGTAGTGAACTTATTATATCTGAATTTCTCTAAATACTGGATAGCTCAAAACTAAACATGCAAACTGAAAATGCAATATTTAATCTGATAATGATGCATTAATAACTGAGGCATGCATAAGTGTATATATGAAATATCTTACCTAGCATGTGTAATTAAAGAACAAAAGAAATACATATCTAGGATTCTGAAATTCATACGATAAACATAATGATAACATAGAAATCTGATTTGTATGATATAACTAAATAATTAATATAGTTCTATTTAAGTTCTATAAACCCTAGGTCTAATCATGATATGAGAATCAAGAACTGACTGAAAACTAGGGACCCAATGGGTAAAACGAATCCACTAGTGAAATCCACATGCCTGGTAATGAAATTCACAGAGAAACACTTAGATTTTGTGGCTGGAAGTGCTAGAACCTTGTTGCTTTCTTGAACTAGGGTTCTTGACCTTTTTCTCCTTTCTTGCTTCTAATTTTCTATGTTTTGGCTAATGATTTGACTTAGGTAAATTTTAGTTATGTTGCTAGGCTTAAACTTACAAAAATCTTATTATTTAGAGTCAAATCGATTTATCTTGGGGTTTAAACAAAGTGGAAAAAGACCAAAAGACCCTTGAGTTAATTGTTGTCGGATCAAACAATGAACTACACTGGTGGTTCGCTGTTCAATTGACGGTCCGTCGTTTAGGTCCCTATGTTGGGTCTGTACGACACGCCTTTTCTAAAACGAGCATACATTTTTATTCAAAGGTCTGATTTTAGCAAAGTAGATGGATATGGAAAGTTGATTCAATTATCTATCTTTGGGTATGTAATGGGACACCTAATTAACTTTGTGTTAAGAGTTATTACCAATTGAATTTGACCTCACTGTATTTACGTCCTAACTGTCTGCTAATTTCCATCTACAGTCATACCTACGGACCGTAGATCGAACGACGGCCCGTGCTGGTCATCCTTTGTTCGTGTCAGAGAGTGGGTAAATGGGTCATACCTACGGACCGTAGATCGAACGACAGTCCGTGATTTTCATCCTTTGTTCGTGTCAGAGAGTGCATAAATGGGGTGTTTATCGACTGACACAGACTATGGATCGTAGTATAAACTACGCACCGTAGGTCCGTCTGTCGTTCAAAACTTAGTCAAATATTTTAGGGCTGAGAATTTGGGGGTTTCAGACTTATTGGATAGATGTGCAGGACAGACCGTGGGTCAGGTTATGATCCGTCGATGGAAACCTTTGATGCACCAAAAGATTTTTCTAACAACTTGTTTTGGTCTTTTTGGATACGGGGTATTACAGTCCCCTTACAAGATCCCTTTGATTCTCAAATCATCAAAACTAATGATAACATCATTTACCCTTTTTTTAATGACAAGCACACACTTCCATATCAATTCCAGTGCCTTACTACCTACCTCCTGCACTTTCTCTTTCTCATCAGTACATGTCTCCCCCAGCAAACTAGCAAACTTTCTGTCCTATGCAACCAATATTTCCCCTTTTTGGCCTCATAAAAACGAGAAGCAGTAAACAAGGATTAAAAGTATGCCTGCAAAGCAAGATCATATCCTATGGAAACACATTATAGTAGAAAAATAGAAAGATGGGATTTATCAAAATAAAATAGGAATCCATTTCATTGCATAAGATAAAACATTCAGTACATTAAAAGTAAATTGCGAAGGAGAACCCAGGAATAGTGCCAACACATGAGAAAAAGAACGACAAGAAGTCGTTTATGAGGAAGAGGTCTTTGGAGCGAGGGATTTGACGACAAGAGTAAGTAAACCCTTAGCAGCGTCAAGATCCTTGATAAGCTTCTCTTGAAGATCATCATTCTGATCCAAGAGCATTACATTCTTCATCCTCAATTTATTGAATTCTGTTGTACCAGGTCCCTATAACTTTTTGTTTTTTGGCCAACTGAGCCTTCAATAAGACTACCTCAGTATTATTTTAGTTTACAAGCATGGTCGTTTCCTCTAGTTCATGCTTAAGTTGACTTTGTTCAACCACTAAATGAGGCATCTAGCTTAGTTTCTGGCCTCCATGCGTTTACATTCAACTAATGTTTTTTGGGAGAAGGACTGCTTTACTGTACGTATTGTACCTGCTCCCTAGGGAACCGCAAATGCTTAAAAACCTTGGTAAGAAAGTAACCATACCTCATGACATGCTTTCGTTTCTCACTTATAACTATTTTGTGCATGTGGTCTAGCATATGAGATTGAAGATTTAGGGCATTAAATATGGACAAAGCTTCCACGAGAAACAAATTAGCGGTAGAGGCAACAATTCTCTTCTCCAATTGTGGAAGAATCACCTTATTGAAAAACTCAAATAAAAATTGGTAGTCCCCCGTTAAGAGTTTCTTGGAAATACTTGCGCAGTTCATATTTGGGAGTTTGGACCACTCATTGGCAAAGATTTTTGTACAGGCCTTTCCCACCATGTTTCTGATCCCTTGTATGGGCACCTTTAAGATTTCTTCTAATATTTTGTCATTCATTGGATGAATTCTCTCCCCAACATGAGTAATTATTCTTCCATCCTTATTGAACTTGACATTGTAATATAAATCTCTCATTTGTTCCTCATGCATTTTTGAGGATGAATTAATGAACAAGTTATTCCAAGATTGAATTTCAACAATATCATCTAGGTTGCTCATACCAGGATTTGATAGGATCTCAGGATCAAACACTCCTTCACTCAAGACCTTCTAAAATCTTAGATTATCCCCTATCTCTTTCTTTATGACCTTCTTTTCATCTCTTAGTGTGCTTATTATAGAACTTGGACTGGGCAACCTTGGACAAAAATTCTACTATGAGTTCCTCGGTGTTCAACGAATTTTCCCTTTTCCATTTGGAGAGTTTCTTGTCATTCTTCTTCTCTAATTCCTTACCTTTACCCTTCTTTGAACCATCTCCACATTTCACCATGTGTTTTCTTAATTTTGGGGTTTTCTTATTTTTTTATTGAACCTTCTTGTTTCTCTTTTCTACAACAAATATGACATCTTCAAACATTGTGTCACTTTCTGACAATTCATTTGAGACTTCTGCAACTCCCTTCACTGGAATCATGATCTCCTTTTTATCAGTCTCTCTTTTCTTTCTTATTTCAGCAGTACTTATTTTACGTGGTGCCTCTTGTAGAAGATTTTTCCTTGGTGTATCCTATGCAACTTTCTCCTTGTCATATCTTTTAACATAAAACCATCCTTTTTTGAATGGCCTATCTTAGGGGAATGTTGTCCTCATCATTTTCATCCTCAGCTGTGTAAGGATGATGTTGTCTAACTTCAAGAGTTCTATCGAATCTAGGTCCAGTGCTCTCAAGTAACTACTCTTCAAATCTCTTTATTTTCTCATTCTTGCAAGACTTTCAAGTAGTACATTATCATTTGCCGCCAGAATGTTTGAATCAAAATACTCATTCTCTGGAATATCTCCATCAATGAAATGATCTGATAGTACAGATAGAGAAGGATCAGGGTGAGATGAAATCAGTGGTTCATTTATATCTATAAGAGACTCTAGAGTGATAGAAAAGGGTTCAATAATGTTGAATGGAGAAGTGATCGACACTTTGTTGGAGAAGGAACAAAATAAGAAGTATAGAAGACTACAATGTCTATTTTTTTAAGGACTCCATTATCTATTTAGATGAATATGGTGATTGAGACTTTGTTCGATAAGATACTCAACAAGAATCGGTAGAGAGATTGGGGTTTTCAGAAAGCTTTTGGGAAAAGAGTTTGAAAGTGTAGGAAAATAAAGGGAAGGAAGAAGTATAAAAGGAAGTGAAAGAGTATGCCAGGTCCCTAATTAGGCGCGTCGCTTGGACTTAAAGTGATGGGACAAACAGTCAGAATGAGCAATGAAAGGAATGTGGAGGTCATGGTGGTTCTCTTTATTAGTTCAAAATAATGTAGGGAATTCTATCCTTTAGAAAGGACCAGGTTCCTATCTGAAGGTTCAGAAAGTTTATTCCTGAATAATTATAATCTTTCCTTAGTCCTATGGTTCCCCATGAGTGTATACATGTAGAAAGGTACACAAGAGATCTTACCAAAACAAGGCATTACAATAACGAGGGTACCTGCTCCTAAATATAACCAATGACGATTGGATGCTTTGGATAAAATCAACTCAGTCCATCTTAATCGTGCCAAACTTCAATATGTTATTCTCAAATTGGTCCTTCCTTAGAACTTTAGTGAATATATCACAATTTGATCATTAGTTCTGCAGTATTGCATGCAAATGTTTCCCTTTTCTATACTGTCTCACTCACATTACTATGCTTGGTCATTTTATATGTTGACTTCCCTATTTATAAAGTGTCTATTTTTTAAACATTAAATATGATAGGGAAAAATAGTTTACACATATTAACTACCCTAATTTCAACTACATAACAACAATTTTTTCATCTAAATAGCATTAGTTTTTTGAAGTTATGTTTTAATAAAAATATTAAAAATAATACTTATAAAAAACATTAATTGAGTGCTCCATGATTTATGTTGTTCCTCTTTTTTTCTAAAATTTTTCACCTTCCACAAATTTTTTAATTTGATTTTATATATTCTGTCCTAACAATAAATTTTTCTTAATAAAATAAAAATCTCTTACTATTCATTCTGGATGCACTTCAAGCATGGATAATTGTTCAGTCCTAATTTACCATAAAGGGCGTTGTGAAACATCAAGTAATACTAATAAATCAGTATTTGATTGGTGTTTTTGGAAGTTATTTCTCGACATGGGAAATCATGATCCATATGTTAGATATTATATTTTTCTACAATCTAACAAACAACGTTAAATTTTTTTAATTTCTAATCTCTTTATTAATAGTTTTTGTAGTTGTTGCAATTTTGAGTTTTTTTTTTTTTTGGGAAATTTTTGCTTTTGTTTGTTTTCTTTGATTTGTAGGTTAAGAATAGAGAGCAGTTTTAATGGTTATGATTGGTAAATTGCTTAAATAATAATTTTAAAAATATTGGATATGTTGGTCGTACAGTATAGTGTATTTCTAGTTTTTAAGGTATCATTCAGAATGTTAATGATGAAGTTCATATTGAATATATTTGGGTAGAAAATTTTGATTGTTATGTTATTGGTTGAAAATGATCATTTTTAATAGGTGTCATTCAGTTTGTTGTTTTTTTTTGGTACATAATGATTATGATGGTGTCATATTAATTCTATTTGTTTGAATATTTTACATTGCAAAGATATTTGGTGTAACTGATCATTTTTATTTACTAAATATAATGATATGCCAGTTTGGTTAGATTATGATTTTTATGGTGTTTTTCATAATGGTGTTTTTGATACATAATGATGGTGTTCATATTTATTATGCTTGGTACATCATTTGGATAACTCAAAAATTAACTTAATAGTGTAATTTATGAATCTTGTGGTACATATATTGAATAATTATTGGAGAGAACTCTTTAAATCAAGTTACATTACTTTGATACATTAAATTGACCAGATTTATCGATGAGATTGACTTCGAATATGTTTTGATCTAAAACATGTAAATATGTTGATAACGATATTGAAGGAGTAAATATATGATGCAAACATAAAATATGAAGGAGGAATTACTACTATCGTTTCCCAATTAGGCGTGGACACAAAAATATTTTATTTAGAATTAAAATATGTTTTGAGTTGACCATCTCCACCAATGAAGATTCATAACGATAGGGTTATTACAGGAAAAAACCAGGTAAACCACCAACCAACGACGTAAGAAAGAACTCAATGAAGGATAATGCAAAAAGAGTGAAGTTACTTGTAGTTAATGTGGTATATTAGGGCATAACTAAAAGACTTGTCCAAAATTTACTTATTAGAAATAGCATTGTTGTATTTCAATTATTATTGTTGATGTTTTCTTCCTACAATTATAAATATTTTTAGGACTTATAAAAGAAACTTTATCCAATTTGGTTACACTTGATTAGTTTATTTATATTATTGATGATTTAATTAACATATCCTTGGTATTCTCATGTTTGGTATAAATGTTTGGTATTAGCGTATTTGTCTTACGGTGTTGCATTCTAGGTGACTTAAATAAATGCAACATGTTCAAAAAATTTG
Source organism: Solanum chmielewskii (assembly GCA_027704785.1). Lineage (NCBI taxonomy): Eukaryota > Viridiplantae > Streptophyta > Magnoliopsida > Solanales > Solanaceae > Solanum > Solanum chmielewskii. The sequence goes on from JAKWIX010000327.1 coordinate 15,161,035, forward strand.
TGTTGTAACGAATGAATGAATGTTAGAGCAACATACAAAACAAATGTAGCATAATTGGTGTGCTCATTGTGAAATAACACAAATATTGATAAAATTGAATTGAAAACATTACTTAGCGTAAATATTTTTTTTTTTGGAACCAAAACTAATGTACATCATTAACGTAAATTTTTTGTATAATTTTGAATTTGTACAAAAAAATATTAACAAAAATAGATTTAGATAATAGAAATCACGTATGGATTTGGTGTAGTTCTAGTAAAACTGGCACAAGTATTGGTAATAAAGTAGGGGTATATACAAGATGATATTATGATATAATATACCAGCCTAAAACATTGAATACGCTTAAATCTAGTTAAAGTGAAAGTTGGCTTTATATTCGACATCATTAACGTAAAAAATTACTTAATAATGCTAAATGTGTTTAAAATAATGGTTGTACTATAATACCCAAAACGTACACAATTGGCATAGTTGTGTAAAAAGAAAAGTAATAGTTAAAATTGGTGTATATAATGACTGATATTCAGATAAATTATGCCTACATGAAACATTGAATATTAAACCACTACTTAAAGTAAAGGATTCTGTTTTGAGTAAAATAAATATTACATGACAACATCATACATCAAATATTTTCACAACTAATTATGTTAAAACATGTAATAATACTGGTATATAGTTTCTTCTATGTTGGTGTTATATACCAATCTCCCGCATAGTTATATTATAGATCAAAAACACATATTTTTGTTGAAATGTTTATTATAAACCAAACTAAAAATAAGTTCTCACAAAAATTTAACCAACATAATGAACCAAATAGAGGTAGTTAAACTCCAAAATAAACACAATATCCAACAATAATTTTCTCATAATGTATACCAACATGAAACATTATAAATGAAGAATATGGAGAGTTTAGACTTTTGGGAAGGAAATTTCCTAGAAACTATAACTCAACGATGCCTACATCAAATTTATTAGTAACATAAAAAGTTATATAAAACAAGGATGAAAATAAATATGATCCAAATAATAATCAATGGAATGTGTAGATGTGGGACTATAATAGAAGAGATAATATTGGACAATTTTGATACCCTAATTATACTCAACATTAAATGCACGTTAATCAAAAAGCATGAGCAACAAAAATCAGAATAGATAAATAAACTTAAAAACAAAAATAAATTAATTTGATATGCATATAATTTAAAAACCATGTTTGCAATTAAATAGAAGTACATTGATATTTTGTTATTTAAAATCTTAAGTAGTATTCTTTTGTAATTTTTCCTTTAAATTATACTTTCTCTTTGACTGAGAAAGTATTTATGCAAGAAAATAATATCACACCTAATTTAAGAATTTGTGACCAAAAATAGGTTTTAAATCCCTTTTTTCCAAATGTATGAGTAATATCTTTCTTATAGAGTTATTTATCGATTTATATATAACTTTTCTTTAAGCAAGAAAAGGTAAGTTCAAAGAAATTTCCTCATATTCAACATTATAACACTAATTTGTGTTGATATTTTATATGTTTGTGAATAACAATGAAAAAGACACTAATAGTACAATACAATATAATAATAGCAACCATAAAAAAAAGTCGTTAGCCATTATATATTATTCACAATTTGCAATCAAATAGTAAAACATGCTTTGAATTCAAATGATATAAGATAATATTGAAGAGTGAATTACATTTTTCTTTTCACATGACTTGGTAGATCCAAAGCAGTTATAAATTTGACATTCCAATGCTTAGGTTCAATGGTCATAAAGAAAGTGCGTTGATGGCAGGTTGCAAGTTAAACCCCATAAGCATCAAATGTTTTGATATTAATCAATAATGCTTCATGATTTCTCAACTCATATAGAATGTTTTGTACATCTATCATCATATAGTGCTAATTGCAAAGAACTAACGATCATGGATACAGTAATAGCACATTCAGTGTGATTCTAAAGTAGAATTGAGAAAGAATATGATATATACAAATGTTATACTTAGATTAAGTAAAGGTACAAGATTCTAATTATATATAAATATTTTTTTGTTGGTTGACTCGAATTACTTAGAATAGATTCTACGTGCAAATTTAACATTCCATGAAAAGGTATAACTCTACGCCGCTAATAACGATTATCAAAATGCAGAGAATGGGTGGATATAATGTAAAATTATACATTTTATATATCATTGGCTCTTAATTATTTGAAAAATATGGTTGTTATGTATTTGATCTTGACAATCATTTCCATCATGTTTGGTAGGATTTGTTACTTGTTTGTCGATGCATTAGTTATTTTGTCTAAGACTGAAGCCAAAATTTGTATTAAGGGATGTAATGTTTGAAATAAAAACATAATTATGATGGTAATAATGTTTGAACATGCGACATAAAAAAAGTTTTACAACCCCCTAACAACGAGAATAAATCTTCCACTTGTGTTAAAAGGTGTCAGTACTTGTATATATATATATATATATCTATTAAATCAAAATTTGATTTCTATATACAATTTAATTTTACAGTGAAGGTGGGTCAAAAGACACCCCTTGGAAAATGATGGTTCCGGCTCAGTTATTTCAAATGTAATGCCATGTCCAGTTCCTTTAGTTTATAACGATTTCCTTTGGAGAGTTGAATAAATTGGATTGTACAACTTCAGTTGATATTTCTCGATCTCGATAACTTCACATATCCTCTAATGACTACAACCTCTAATTTCAAAACCTCGCCTTAATCTGTCATATTCTTTTATGCCTCGACCACTTACAAAATCTTATCAAATACAATATTCATTGAAAGATAAAAGTGTGAATAGTATTTCTAGTTCAAGTGAAGTTATACAATTGATATTATGTGCTGATATTTGTTGTTGTTTAATTTTCTTTCCTTCAATGTGGAGGCTAATCCGGATGGAAAATATACGTCTGTATAGAGATTCCAAATAATTTATTTTTTCTACTTGTGTGCAACTACTTCCTGCATCCTCTTTACGTTTCTTAATAAACAATTTTAATGTTGTTCTGATTTTCTTTATACGTATGACAATAGATCATGTTTATCTTTGTCCTTCCATATATGAATGCAGAGCTTTGATAATCTTTTCTTGTATTTTTGTGTACTGGTTTTTTCTTTTATTTTATTATGAAAAATTTGGAACTCATCAGCTGTCATCATTATAATAGAGTGTGTCCTAACAATGTTATCCTTTTTTACAACGACAATCAAAAGAGAATTCAAAGGTAATATAATTTTTCTGTGTGGTTTGCTCTCCCTAGACGTGAGCTCCACCTCAATATCTTTTGATATTAACATTGACTCTGAATCTCGAGTTTTGCTTTTCCCTTTGAAATTAACAAAAAGAAAAAGAGAACAATAGCATAGTCATATAATGGACTAATGCATATCACAAGAAATAACTAAGCATTGAGCTGATAACATCTCATGATTAAGAAGCACGTGCAGAAGAGAGCAATGGGGTCAAATATTCCTTTATTTTAAATTTTTTTAAATGACTTGCAAGAATATAAAGTTCCAATCTAGTTTGTAACACCCCAAAAATTTCTAAGCTAAAGCAAAAACCATTATTTATTTGTATTTAAAAATCAGATCGGGTGATTCTTAAATTGGCCATATGTGTAAAGGTTATTTGTTTGGTGTTCTAATGGATTTAGATATGACTTACGGTCACAAGAACCCCCTATTACAAATTTGAGTTGAAAGCTTTATTATCAATTATATTTTGACATAAGATTCTACATAGGTCAACTTCAAACAATTATATCTCCTCGCACATAGTAAATTAGGTGGTCCACGAACATTCAAATTTAAGACTGTCTTTCCAATGCCATCAAATTTTCCTTATTTCGAGTTCGTCGTTAAAAGTTATGGCCAAATTACATGAGACTGTCATACCATACTTTCTTGAGGTTGTGAATGACGGATACTACCAAGTCATTGGAAAAGTGCTACCAATCAAATTTTGGACCTAATTCCTACGAACCATCTTATGAGCCGTGAAAACTACATAATATGGCCGTCGTTTGGACCTATAATGGATTTTTGGGGCTAAAAATTTCAATATAAATTCCACGGATAGGATCTATGATCCGTAATCAAACCACAAATAAGAAATAGTCTTGTACACAATTTCATTGTTTAGTAAGATGGGTAGTTTAGTATTTTTCACCCCCTCTAAGACTAAACCACGACCCCTTTTTATAACACATCTCAGAAATTTTTTTAAACTAAAACTCGAACCATCCTTCATAGTAAGTGAGATTTTTACACGGAATTTAAATTTCATGAGTGTTAAAGTCTCTAGATGTAGCACCTTGAGTTCTAAAAGAACTAAATTGTGAATGACAAATATTTGAAATTTGGAGAGCTAAGCTAAGTATTAGTTTTGGGTCAAGTATTCAAACGACCTAACTCTTAGAACAGGATGAGTTAGTTATAATACAAGAAACCTTATGAATGATCTTTGAATTATATTTCCAACTCCACCGAGTTTTATAAGTTTTGACTTTTGATGAGTGAGAAATAGCATTTTGAAGTTCGGATGTCCAGTCTAGGACAGTTAGGTGAAAATAGTACGAGGTATTTTGGTCTTTTTCTTATCCAATTAGATTTAATTTGTTTTTAGTAATATTTTATGGGTATATTACTATTAGGTTATGTTTTGTAATTGTAATATATTGTCAAGACCCAAGCTATTCCCGAGACGCGGACACAGAACTTAGAACCACAAGTTATTCCAAGCTAGTCCTACTGGCATGATCATGAGCATACTTAAGATAATAAGCTAATGCGGAAGCTAAATCATATTAATATTGAAAAGATAGAGAATACCCATATTAAATAACTGAGATATTTGAAAATAATGAGTTTAATACAAAGTAAATATTAACTCAATACTAAGCTGAAACTAACTATGTATGAAATAAGCCTATAAAATGTACTAACAATACTAGGACAAACCCCAACTAAATCTAGCAAAACTGAAACTTAAAGACTATATACTGAAAATATACTCATGACTATTGTGTTCGGAGAATGAGTAGTCACCACTGAATCTGTTGAATTGAAGATCGGAAATCAATATATACGTTATCTGGATGCTGATAACCTGAACCTACATCACGAGAAGATGTAGTGCACGTATGCGTCAGTACTTGAAAGGTACTGAGCATATAGAATAGAATAAATATGAAATAAAACATAACTGAACAAGCACAAAAACAAGTAAAATAATTAGAAGATGATATGCTAATTTGTGAGCTAACAGGATAAAATGACCAATCTATAACATACTGAGACTGAATATTGAATATACTCATAAATGGTCAATGCACAGAGTGTGACTACTCTGTCGGAACTACTAATAGCCGATAATAAAACCACATGAGTTAAATGTGGAGTCTGATGTATACGCTCCAGTGACAGGGCATAATATACCCTGCTAAAGGTATAAAAGCATGATGGCAGGATTACTAAAATGATTGCCCACAGAGGGGACTTACAAACTACTTGACTAGTTGTTCTGAGACTATTGGGTTCGCTAAACCCTAGTCCAATTTTGAAATCGATCACACGAGCTCTCAACATATACTCTAATGTCTTAATGGAACACTCTACCCGCTCATCCGATTCTGGCTGAAATGTTGTACTAAGGTTCACTTGAGTATCAAGACCCTTCTAAAATGACTTATAGAAATTTGAGGTAAACCGAGGACGTCTATATGAGATGATAGACAAAGGAACCCATTCAACCTCACAATTTCATTAATGTAAAGCTTGATATAGTCCTCTGTCGAATTTGTAGTCTTAACAACCAAAAAGTGAGAAGAGTTACTCATCCTATCAACTATAACCCAAATGGATTCATGTTGTCTGTGATTACGCAGTTACCCTATGATGAAATCCATATTGATCACTTCCCATTTCCAAGTAGGAATGTCGATCTCATGAGTGACACCTCGTTTATTATGATGTTCTACATTGACTTGCTGGTAATTGGGGCACTTCCTTACAAAGTCTGTTATATCCCTCTTCATGCCATTCAACCAATAGCTTCCCGCCGATCGCGGTACATCTATGTGGCACTTGGATGAATAGAATAACTAAAGATATGGGCTTCTACAATAATATGTTGTCTGAACTCGCCCACATTAGGAATTCACAATCTACCGTGGTAGCGAAGTACATTAACTCCCCCTTGGGAGAAAACCTCCACTCTCTGATTGTGGACTGCATTCTTAAGTTCCATTAAAATAGAGTCATTGTTTTCCTTATCCTTAGCCTCCACTACCAAAGAAGATTCTGCCCCATTCTGAACTGTTACACCACTTTCTGATATGATCATAAGGTGAACTCCTAAGCGAGCAAGCCTGTGAAAATCCTTCACTAGCTCCTTCCTTTATTCCTCAACATTGGCTACATTAGCCATTGATAATCTACTAAGAGAATCTGCTACTACATTCGCCTTACTCGGAATTATAATCCTTAAGGAACTCTAGCCATCTCCTCTGGTGAAGATTCAACTTTTTCTTGGTGAACACATATTGAAGGCTCTTTTTATCATTGAACACATCTACATGAACACCATAGAAGTAGTGCCTCCATATCTTTAGTGCAATAACCACTGCTGCAAGCTCGAGGCCATGAGTTGATAGTTTTCCTCATGCACCTTAACTTGTCTAGAGGCATACACTATAACCTTACCTCGCTGCATCAACACACAACCTAGGCCAACCCTAGAAGCATCACAATAGATCTCATACCTATCCAAACTCTCTGGTAGAGTCAAGAAAGGAGCTATAGTCAATCTAGTTTTCAATTTTGCAAACATTTCCTCACAATCATCTGACCATTGAAACTTGGCAATCTATTGAGTCAACCTAGTCAATAATGAGGCTATGAATGAAAATACTTCCACAAACCTTCTATAATAACTTGCTACACCTAAGAAACATCTATTATCTGCAGCAGAGGTAGGCTTGGGTCATTGTTTCCCTGATTCTAAATTTTGTGAATCCACTGGGATCCCTTCACTAGATACAATGTGACAAAGAAAAGCAATGGATTTCTACTAGAACTCACATTTGCTGAACTTTGAGAATAACTGGCGATCCTTGAGAGTTTGTAAAACAATTCTAAAATGACTCGCATGTTCTTCCTCATTCCTAGAGTAAATGAGGATATCATCAATGAATACGATAACGAACAAGTCCAAGTACTGTTTGAACACTTTGTTAATAAAATTCATGAAAGTTACAGGAGGATTGGTTAGTCTAAACGACATAACTAAAAATTCATAATGACCATACCAAGTTCTAAAGGTTGTTTTCGGAATGTCACTATCTCTGATTCTAAGTTATTTTTAACCCGATCTGAGGTCTATCTTTGAAAAAGTAACTAAAACCGTGAAATTGGTCAAACAAGTCATCAATCCTGAGGATGGGATACTTATTCTTGATTGTGACCTTGTTCAACTATCTATAATCAATGCACATTCTGAGAGAACCATCTTTATTCCTTACGAACAACAACCGGTGCACCCAGGATGAAATACTATGTCTCGTGAAACCTTTTTATAGAAGGTCTTTTAACTGCTCTTTCAATTTCTTAACTACTGCTGTAGCAATTCTGCAAAGAGGAATAGAAATAGGCTGGGTATCTAGAAGGAGATCAATTCAAATGTCGATTTCCCTTTTAGGAGGGACTCCGGGAAGATCTTCTGGAAATTCACAGACTACTAGAACTAACTCAAAGTTTTGATTTCAATGATAGGATCCTTAACCCAAACTAGATGATGGAGATAACCCTTAGATATCATCTTTCTGCCTTAAAGGTAAGAAATAAATCTACCCATAGGCGCTAAGCTACTGCCCTTCCAGTATAAGATTGATTCATCTTGAAACTGAAAATGAATAATCTTAGTTCTGCAATTGACTAAGGCATAACATGAGTGTAACCAATCCATGCCTAGAATGACATCGAAGTCTACCATTTCTAACTCCACTAGATCTTCTGAGTGACTTTATGAGAGACTGTGATAGGGAAATTTCTGTGTACCTGTAAAGCTATAACTAGGTCACCGACTAGAGTAGAGACTGATAAAGGTTCTGAGAGATTTTTTGGACAGACATTGAATTGGATTACTATGTAAGGAGTTACAAAAGAAATCGTAGACCCTGGATCTAACAATGCATAAACATCAAGGTCAAAGACACGTAACGTACCAGTGACTACATTAGGAGAACCTTCCTAATCCTGGCGAGCCCGAAGAGAATACAAATTGTTCTGGAGCTGACCGCCACCTGTATCACACGAGTTACCCGAATGAGTTGGGCGTCTTGTTGGTGCTGCTAAAGTTGTAGGGTTAGGTTTTCCATTACCACCTCCTTGACCCTTTCTAGACAGACAATCCTCAACCTGTGACCTGACTGATCGCACCCAAAGCATCCTTATTTTCCTATGATACACTCGCCCGGATGATTCTTACAACACTTAGGGAAAGTGGGTAAGTCTTTGTGCCTGAAACACTTCCCTTAGACTCGGAGCCTGGTGCTATACCCTTCTAGTCATACTTTTTCTTCGAGGATGGAAAACTAGATTATCAAGGTGCTGGATCTGAAAACTTTGGATGACTCTGCAAGCGATTTCCACGGCCCGATTTTTGCTAAGAATAGTCTTAATTTCCAGTCCTAGCTTTGTTATTCTCTATAGCATGTTCCATAAGCTTATTAGCCTCAACCTTTTAGAGATTTTCATATCTCCAAGTAACATATTATTTATGCACTCAGTTTTTCCCAAATTTGACACTCCATACAAGAACTTGTTAATCTTAGCCCTAGATTCTACAACCATGTGATGAGCATGCCTGGAGAGTTGATTAAACTTCAGCCCATACAATTGGACTGTCATGTTACCCTGACTCAAGTTCATGAATTCCCGAGCCACTGCCTCTCTCAACTCTATTAGGAAAAACATGTCGATAAAAGTCTTACTAAAGCAATCCCAAGTGATAGGAGATGCATTTACACCCCTATTCTCTTTCCACTGAGTGTACAGGATATGAACAACATCCTTCAACTGTATGATTCTAAATCAACCCGGTCATTCCCAGTTACTTTCATTACCTCAAAGATCTTCTTGATCTCATACAAGAAATTTTGAGGGTCCTCATTAGCTTGCGATCCTAAGTATTCAGGCGGATTGATCCTAACAAAGTCATGGACCATTGCTTATACTGATCCTCCATTTTAATTCACGTGAGCATGAAACCGATTGTTCTGGTTAGTCATACTCTGACCCAACATTTGTATGACATTTCTAAACTCATCATTGGATACTTTCTGATCTAGGCTGGAGGAGTTGTGTTTGTGTTTCTGGCATTAGCATTCCTAGCGTTAGCTCTACGAGAAGGCATGATCTAAAACGTAGAAAGTCAAGTTAGAATGGAATATGATCATACCTCATGCACAATAATAACACCAAGAAAGTGAAGTTTTTCCCAAAACGCTTCATAGCCTCAGTAGATGTGGTGCACTTCACACCCTTGAAAATGACTCTACTTAGTGCGGCTTTTCAGACATCCTAGGACACTTAAACCTAGTGGTCTGATGCCATGTTTTGTGACGCCCCGAGCTACCCCCGAGACGCAGACACGGAACATAGAACCATAAGTGGTCCCAAGCTAACCCTGCTGGCATGATCATGAACATACTAAAGATAATAAACTTATGCAGAAGCTAAATCATATTTTGTATTGAAAAAATGGGGAATACCCATATTCTATAACTGAGATATTTGAAAGCAATGAGTTTAATACAAAGGAAATATTAACTCAATACTAAGCTGAAACTAACTATGTCTTAAATAAGCCTTTAAACTGGACTAGAAATACTGGGACTAAACCCCAGCTAAATCTAAGAAAACAAAAACTAGAAGACTAAATACTGAAAAGATACTCATGACTATTGTCCTTAGAGAATGAGGAGTAACCACTGAATCTGCTGAACTGAAGATCGAAAATCGATCTATGCGCGATCTGGATGCTGAGAACCTTAACCTACATCATGAGAAGATGTAGTGCTCTTATGCGTCAGTACTTGAAAGGTTCAGAGCAAGTAGGATAGAATAAGATGAAATAAAATATAACTGATCAATCACAAAATCAAGTATAATAATATGAACATGATATGCTAATTTGTGAGCTAACTGGATTATATAACAAATTTATAACATGCCGAAACCGAATAATGAATATACTGTTAAATGGCCAATGCAGAGAGTCTGACTAAACTGTGGGAGCTACTAATAACCGATAATAAAACCTCATGAGCAAAATGTGGAGTCCGATGTATACAGCGCATAAAGAGGACCTAATATATCCTGCTAAAAATATAAAGGCATACTGGCGTGATCACTAAACGGATTACCCACAGAGGGGACTCACAACCTACTTGGCTAGAAGTTCTGGGACTATTTGGTACGCCTAACCTAAATCCAACTCAGTAATATGGCACTCCCAATGAATTTTGTAATTTTACTAATTTTGTTTAAGTTTATGTAAATATTGGATAGCTCAAAACTGAACATGCAAAGTGAGAATGGAAAAATTAATCTTGTAATTATGCATTTATAAGTAAGGCATGTATATCTGAAGTGTGTGAAATATCTGACCTAGCATGTGTAATTCAAGAACTAAAGAAATACAAAGCTAGGGTACTGAAATTAATGCGATAATCTGAGTAATAACATGATAATCTGATTTAAAACATATATTTTAATTAAATAATGATGTTCTATAGAAGTTCTAGAAACTCTAGGTTTAATCATGATAAGAGAATCAAGAATCTGACTGAAAACTAGGGACTCAATGGGTGAAAGGAACCCACTAGTGAAATCCCATGCCAGGGGATGAAATTCACGGAAAAACACTTAGATTTCTGGGCTGGAACTGCTGGAAACTTTCGTCGTTCTTGAACTAGGGTTCTTCAGCTTTTTCTCCTTTCTTGCTTCTAATTTCTTACTTTTGATTTAATGATTTGTCTTAGATATGTTTTAGTTATATTTCTAGGCTTAAACTGACTAAAATTTGATTATTTAGGGTCAAAATGACGTATCTTAAGGTTTAAACAAAGTGGGAAAAGAGAAAAAGACCCCTGGGTAAGTTTTTGTCAGACCAAACGATGACCAGGACTGACACTCTGTCGTTTGGTCCGTAGGTTGGGCTTGTTCGACATACCTTTACTAAAATGGGCATAACTTTTTACTTGGACGTTTGATTTTAGAAAGGTCAGTGGATACGGAAAGCTAATAAATAATCTATCTGTGGGCAGGTCATCAAAAACCTAATTCATTTTGTTCTAAGATTTATAACCATTTGAAGTCGACCCAACTGCATTTCCCCCTTAACTGTTTGCTAATTCCCACCAACGGTCAGACATACGAGCCGTAGGTACACCTACGGACCATGTTGGTCATCTGTGACTCTTGTTAGAGAGTGGGTGAAGGGAGGTATCAATCGAAGGTCATGGACTATGGACCGTAGTTTGACCTACGGACTTTAAGTCCGTACGTCGACCAAAACTTAACGAATTTTCCTGGGCTGAGATTTTTGGAATTATCTGATCCCAACGATGGTTGTGCAGGATGGATCATGGGTCAGGCTACAGTCCATCAATTGTCACATCAGTTGCACATAGCAGATTTGTTAAAAATTGATTTTTGGTCCGTTTTAGCTACGGGGTGTTACATATATATATATATATATATCTATTGTTTTCGTTAAAGTTTCAAGAAGAGAAAAAAAGAGGAAAGAAGAGAAAAAGGGAGAAAAATGGAAAGGATCAAGCGTTTGTCAAGATTCTTATGTCTTGTTGTTGAATTTCACGATGAGTAAAATCTCTAAGAGGTATGTGATCTTCCATAGTGTTGGTTTAGTTCACCCACATGCCAAATATAGTATTTTCATCACAATTTCATTCTCAAAAAGATGACAGATTTAATTTCTTGAGAGATGTTCTTGACGTTAATTATAAATCTTGGCTTGTTAGGGTTTTGATGATTTCTTGAGATTAATGTGATTATTTGGAGTGTTTTTTTTAGTGTATTAGTGTGTACTTAGGTTGGGTAATTGATTCTAAGGTCAAATTGAGAAACTAATTGACTAAAAGCCGTCATAAAATGAGAGGCAAAATTCATCGAATCTTTGCCTAGGGAGAATGGGCATAACTTTTTGGTCCGTAGGTTGGGCTTGTTCGACATACCTTTACTAAAATGGGCATAACATTTTTACTTGGACGTTTGATTTTAGAAAGGTCAGTGGATACAGAAAGCTAATAAATAATCTATCTGTGGGCAGGTCATGAAAAACCTAATTCATTTTGTTCTAAGATATATAACCATTTGAAGTCGACCCAACTGCATTTCCCCCTTAAATGTTTGCTAATTCTCACCAACGGTCAGACATACGAGCCGTAGGTACACCTACGGACCATGTTGGTCATCTGTGACTCTTGTTAGAGAGTGGGTGAAGGGCGGTATCAATCGATGGTCATGGACTATGGACCGTAGTTTGACCTACGGACTTTAAGTCCGTACGTCGACCAAAACTTAACGAATTTTCCTGGGCTGAGATTTTTGGAATTTTCTGATCCCAACGATGGTTGTGCAGGATGGATCATGGGTCAGGCTACAGTCCATCAATTGTCACATCAGTTGCACATAGCAGATTTGTTAAAAATTGATTTTTGGTCCGTTTTAGCTACGGGGTGTTACATATATATATATATATATATATCTATTGTTTTCGTTAAAGTTTCAAGAAGAGAAAAAAAGAGGAAAGAAGAGAAAAAGGGAGAAAAATGGAAAGGATCAAGCGTTTGTCAAGATTCTTATGTCTTGTTGTTGAATTTCACGATGAGTAAAATCTCTAAGAGGTATGTGATCTTCCATAGTGTTGGTTTAGTTCACCCACATGCCAAATATAGTATTTTCATCACAATTTCATTCTCAAAAAGATGACAGATTTAATTTCTTGAGAGATGTTCTTGACGTTAATTATAAATCTTGGCTTGCTAGGGTTTTGATGATTTCTTGAGATTAATGTGATTATTTGGAGTGTTTTTTTTAGTGTATTAGTGTGTACTTAGGTTGGGTAATTGATTCTAAGGTCAAATTGAGAAACTAATTGACTAAAAGCCGTCATAAAATGAGAGGCAAAATTCATCGAATCTTTGCCTAGGGAGAATGGGCATAACTTTTTGGTCCGTAGGTTGGGCTTGTTCGACATACCTTTACTAAAATGGGCATAACATTTTTACTTGGACGTTTGATTTTGGAAAGGTCAGTGGATACAGAAAGCTAATAAATAATCTATCTGTGGGCAGGTCATGAAAAACCTAATTCATTTTGTTCTAAGATATATAACCATTTGAAGTCGACCCAACTGCATTTCCCCCTTAACTGTTTGCTAATTCCCACCAACGGTCAGACATACGAGCCGTAGGTACACCTACGGACCATGTTGGTCATCTGTGACTCTTGTTAGAGAGTGGGTGAAGGGCGGTATCAATCGATGGTCATGGACTATGGACCGTAGTTTGACCTACGGACTTTAAGTCCGTACGTCGACCAAAACTTAACGAATTTTCCTGGGCTGAGATTTTTGGAATTTTCTGATCCCAACAATGGTTGTGCAGGATGGATCATTGGTCAGGCTACAGTCCATCAATTGTCACATCAGTTGCACATAGCAGATTTGTTAAAAATTGATTTTTGGTCCGTTTTAGCTACGGGGTGTTACATATATATATATCTATTGTTTTCGTTAAAGTTTCAAGAAGAGAAAAAAAGAGGAAAGAAGAGGAAAAGGGAGAAAAATGGAAAGGATCAAGCGTTTGTCAAGATTCTTATGTCTTGTTGTTGAATTTCACGATGGGTAAAATCTCTAAGCGGTATGTGATCTTCCATAGTGTTGGTTTAGTTCACCCACATGCCAAATATAGTATTTTCATCACAATTTTATTCTCAAAAAGATGACAGATTTCATTTCTTGAGAGATGTTCTTGAGGTTCATTATAAATCTTGGCTTGTTAGGGTTTTGATGATTTCTTGAGATTAATGTGATTATTTGGAGTGTTTTTTTTAGTGTATTAGTGTGTACTTAGGTTGGGTAATTGATTCTAAGGTCAAATTGAGAAACTAATTGATTAAAAGCCGTCATAAAATGAGAGGCGAAATTCATCGAATCTTTGCCTAGGGAGAAGCTGGCGCGGCACACCATAGATGCACCCAACGGGTGGGTCAGCGCACGTGCAGTGCACCTAAATGCAGCCTCTGAAGTTAGTGGCTGGCGCCCCGCGCCCGGAACACGCCAGGGTCGCCTTCCCTCACTCTTTTTCTGTCGATTGTCCCGTTTGAGCTAATTTAAAGTGTCTCTTGACTCCTTTTGATTCTAAACACTTTAAACTACTTATAAACACTTATAAATCATTCATAACATTAATTAATAATTAAAATTCAAGGTAAATTTAAGATTATGTTTTTTGAGTTCTTGCGAACCTTTTGAGAGAGTTCTTTAGAGAAGTCTTCCACAACTTCTAGTAACTTGTTTCAAGACTTCAGCAAGTGAGCGAGTTAGGAGAATGTATTCACGAGTCTAAAATATCATCTATATCCTTCATATCATGAACCATAACTCTTGAATTCATAATTCAAATTCAAGAGATAGTTATGAGTAAAGTTCAAGAAAGCCTTTGAGTTCTATTGTGAAACCTATGAGATCAACTACTGATTTGAGATAAGATTTGAGGAATTAAGTAGGATAATTCAAATAGTTGAATAAAAGAGTTCGCGTAGTGATGGAGACCTTCGAGTCGAATCGTTCATGCCCATAAATTTCGCATGGACTCCATAAATTTTAGTATCATTGAGAGGAGTAGTATCTTCAAGTTCAAAGTCTTATGTTTTGAATTCCTAATCTCATTTGAGATTACATTTTTAATCATGAGAATATTACATGTTACCCATGAAGTCGTTGAGTTTAATTGTTCATGCCCATAATTCTGCATGAACCCTATAAGTTGACAGTGTTGAGATGAGAAGTACCTCTGAGTTCTTGAGCTGAGAGTTCACGCTCGTAATTCATGCATGAACCCTCCAAGTTGAAAATCATTAAATCATCCATGAACATAGGATCATGAACCTTGAATCAATACTTTAATTCAATGAAAGTTAAGATTCAAGTCTAGAAGTTAAGAAGCAAGTCCAAAACAAAGTTTATAAAGTTCTCAAAAGTCTTTTACAAACATTATAACTTTGATTTAAGACTTAAAGTTCAATTTGAGTAAAGAGTAAAGAGTAAAGTTGAACTTCATTACTTCAAAAGTATATTGAGACTAATTGTTCCCAAAGAGATTTATAATATTTTAACATTTAAATAAGAACAAAAATTGAGATTTCCAAAGAGCCATCGGGATAGTTTTCAGAAAAAAGTAACACCTTTCTAAATAAAAAAAGAAGAGAAACTGAGATTTCCAAGATAACTTTTGAGCTATGTTTTTGAGTACTAATCTCAAATCACAGAAGAAGTATGTCAATAAATCACAATACCTAGTATATTTTGGGAGTATTATTGAGCACAAAATTAGGGTCAAGCATGAGTTCAGATAACTCACGTCTCAATAAAACCATGTAGCCACCATGGGTACAAAAGGGTCATACTTTTTAGATGAATCCTTTTCACAATAGACTAGTGGATCTACTATGTTAAGTTAGGTCCTATTGTGATGGAAAGGTGTAGGATGGTCCTTGGAGCCGTGACATGAAGTGTTGTATCATCACTATAGCTCCTAAGTCATGGTTATCGGTTAGAGAATCTCCCACATAAACTATATTACTTTAATATATGAGTAAGTCGAGTTTGTTACTCCATTTTATTTAACTAACTAAGTTGATTTTCATGTTTTATAAAGCTTTCAATATAATGAAAGTAAGGATAATGTATACATGTGTCCACTCTATCATCACGATATACTTCATATCATGAACCATATCTCTTGAATTCATTATTTACATTCAAAAGAGATTAAAGAGTAGAGCTCAAGTAAGCCTTTGAGTTTAATTGTGAATCCTTTTAGATTCATCATCTCTTTCAGTGATGTTTTGAGTAACTAAGTATGAGAATTATAAGAGTCATATACATGATTTCCTTATTGATATCTTGACCTTTGAGTCGAGTTTTTCATGCCTATAACTTCTACATGAATTCCATAAATTGAGTATCGTTGAGAGTAGTAGTATATTGAAGTTCTAAGTCTTGAGTATTGACATTATAATCCCCTTTGAGATTATTTTTATAATTATGAGACTGCTACATGTTACCCATTAAGTCTTTGAGTTTAATTTTTCATGCCCATAATTTTTCATGAACCCTAGAAGTGGAGCAGTCTTGAGATGAGAAGTATCTTTGAGTCCTTGAGTTGAGTAGTTCATACTCGTACTTCTGCATGAATCCTCTGGGTTATGAATTCTTGATATGAGTAGTATCATTGAATTTTTTCAGTTCAAGTATTCATTCTCATTTGTGGTTATTGAGAACCTTGCATTGTGTCATACATGTCAATATTTCGGCATGAACCATATTTTGAGAAGTCTTTTACAAACGTTTTAACTTTGTTTTAAGACTTGAGCATTGGGTTGAGTAATAGTAAGTAACAGTTCAGTTTCTTCAAAATATTATATGGTAAGTATGTATTCCCAAAGACTAAATTTTTCACATTTAAATAAGTAAGGGAACTGAGAATTCCAAAGAGTTTTTGAGATAGTTTTCGGTCAAAGAGTATGTGTTTTCATGAATAAGCAAGAGAGAAAACTTTGATTTCCAAGATACCTTTGAGATAAATTTTGAGCAATTATATCAAATCATAGAAAGAAGTATGTTTTTAAACATAAGAGCTAGTATCATATTCTGGGAGTAGAATTGAAAACCGATATGGGCAGAGTTCAAACAACACAAAACCCCCGTACATCATGTAGCCACCATGGATAGAAGAGGGTCATACTTTTTAGATGATTCCTTAGTGATTTATAGCATAGACTAGTGGATCCACTTAGTATTTAAGGTTATATACTCAAGACAAGGTATAGGAAAACCTTGGTAGTGTGACAAAACATTGTATCATAACGATAGTTCTTAAGTGATGATTGTCGATAAGTTTATATTGTATCCTTGCATTCAAAGTGAGCTTAATGTATTCTTAAATACACTTAGTTGCTTTCTATTGTTTTGAAAAGCTTTCAATATATTGCATCTCTTATTGTTGCTTTACACTGAGTTGAATATCGTATTAATGAGTTGAGGCTTATTTCGTTGAGTTGAGTGTTTTATCTTTGAGTTGACTATCTTATTCCTGAGTTTAGTTGAGTTACTTGAGTAGAGGTATGTAGGTTTCCTTTTTATCAAGTTCAAGCTTATAATGAGCTTTAGAATTCACCTTACATGTTCGTACATTCAACGTACTAAGACATTTGTGTTGCATCTTTTCATGATGTAGATCTTGGTATTCCAGTTCATCAACGAGAGTTTTGTTGATATCACATGGAATTCGAGTTTGCTATGGTGACCCTACTTGCTTTCAAGTGATTTCATTTACCTTTTACTTATATTCGTTGTTAGGATGTCGTGAGTCTTGTCCCGACTTCCATTTTTGTCAGTTAGAGAGTTCATAGATAGACAATAGGGTTTCAAAAGTTTTTTTATTTGTTTTATATAATTTTTTAACGATTGAAGTTTCCTATATTATGGCTAGTTGAATAATTTACTTTTATTCATGGTTATTAATCTGAGTTAATGCTTTGTGTTTGAGCTTTCATGAATTTTTATTCGGGTTTTAAGCTTTATATGCTTTAGTTAGTCTTCCGCTTATAATCGTCTAGGATGAGGGTTCGCTTGGAGACCAACAATGCTTGTCGAGTACCGGCCATGTCCAGGATGTAGGCTCGGGTTGTAACAATATACAAGTTTTATAAAAAGATGAGAAATACGAAAAGGTCACCTAACGAACTGATGTGGTGTAAAAAGGAATAACAAAATCATTTAGCCACATCAAAACATTATTTTTTTAAAAAAATCGTGCTATACCAACCAAAGGAAGATTTTTGTCAAAAAATTTCCTTCCTTTCAAACTGTAATCCTAAAAACATGCTACATTCTTTGCAAATTGCAGTACTTGATATTAATTAAGACAAATATATTGTTGTAATGCAATGAAATAAGAAGGACAAAAGGTAGTGCAATTTTCTAACGTATCTGATAAATTAAGTGATATTTTAATAATAAACGATGAAATGACTTGGTCGTACTATTATAATGTATTACTCGAAAAAGTACTTCACTTTTTATTTATAGGTTTGTCTTTAAGAATTCCAATAAGAGTAAATTAAAAGACTAGATAACAATATTATTTATTTATTGGACCATAAAATACCATTCACTTTTTAAATGTTTATCTTGAAGATTTATGTGTATATGGAATAATTTTTATTCATAAGATATATTATATATTTGTAAAAAAATATTATAGTTTCAATAACATACAAAATACAAAATTCTCAAGAGAACTTTTTTTATATTCGTTTTTATTTATTATCGTTTAAGAAATAAGTTAGTCTTAGGGTGTATTTAATTATGTTTTTATGAGTATGTAATTCAACTTTTTAACTTAATGATTTCTTGGTTTATCACTCTTTTATGTAATATAAATAGGTAAAACGCACCATTACCCCGTCAACCTATGCCCGAAATCTTAGACACACATTTATATTATACTAAGGTCTTATTACAATCTGAACTTATTTTATAAGTAATTGTCTACCCCTTTTCGACCTACGTTGCACTAGCATGAAAAAAAAGTTAACCAGCATTGGACCCACAAGATAGTGCCACGTAGGCCCAAAAAGGGTAGAAAATTATTAATAAAATAAGTGCAGGGGGGTAATAGGACCTTAGTATAGTATAAGTGTGTCTTTGAGATTTCAGGCATAGGTTAAGGGGGTACTTTTGCATTATCCCATTTTAAATATTATTAATAAATTAGAGATTTAATTAAGAATTCATTGAGTTAAGCGAAAAAGGTCAATACACATTCATGTAATTAAAATGATACAATACTTATGAAGAGGAGCCTAAAATGCTCTCAACTATTTCAAATGGTAAAAATCTTCCTCCATACACCTTTTGGTCCCCAAATACCCCCGACGTCAACCTTTGGGTTCTAACCTACCTTTATTTCTTATAACCCGAACTCATATGGTTGATGAAGGGTAAATTTATGCACATTCTTGTAGTTAAAGTGCAATTTAGACCCTTCTCCATTAAAACAATTTGGAATTACTAAATATATGGGACCGTATATTTGGCCTGATTTTGGGTTCCATGGTATTTTAATTCTTAGATCTTATTCACTATTTTAAATTTTAAATCCTATTAAACTAAGAATAAAATAAAAAGGGAGAAAACAACAACGACATTCATTTATTAATTGTTAGTTCAATATAATATGATTTTAATTAAGCAACTATGTACGTACAATATGATTATTCTTTTGCCTGTATCAAATATTCAAAATAAAAGAATGAAAATAACTTATTTTGCAATTACAACCAAATATGAAAATAATACAACTTCAAACAATATGAACATGTAAGCTCACCTCAAGGTTAGATCCTTGATAGCTTTATTAATTGAGAATAAGAGATGAAAAATAGAATAAAACAAGGAAACTAGACAAGATAATTGGATAACAGATAGAAAACATATTATTAATAAAAAAATATTTAACGATTTTTAAATTGACGATTAAACAATACAAATATAGAATTTAGTTAGATCTCCAAATATGAATAAGGTATTATAATACCGGCTGATATAAAATATGTCAATGCAAAGATGTCATGAAATTTATATTTTTAAAGTTAGTTTCAAGCTTATTGGCTAAAAATATGAATCATATGTAGTTTTAATCATCTATTTGAGAAGTATCTGAATTAAGACCAATAAGATTTTACTACATAATAAAAAATGTTTAATAATTTTACTTTAGACGACTTGTTAAAAATAAAAGAAAGTACGAACCAAAGGTTAGAATCGAGGATATTGTTGAGCAAAACGGTTAGTGTAATAGATAATTGAAGGTCCAAAGAGGGATCAAACATAAAAAGGTTTTTAATTTGAGTGAAAAGGTTAAATATTTAACAAATAATTTCCTAAAATTTAATTTATAGAGAGGCAAAAACGTAATTCAACAGTGGCTTCTTATACGAGGACATAGGAAAATACAATTCTCTTGCTATAATCCAATCTAAACATAATATTTGGAGCCCAAGGTTAAAATAAGTGGGACGTAGAAATATACCAAATCATTTTTATGAATATAGTGTCTGGACGAGCTTGCGGATTCCATTGTGTAGTTTTACCTCCCATCATCATACGGTAATTTTGTGATAAACATTTAGACAAACTTGAATCATTCAGTATCTTTTGCCTCTGACATAGATTTTGAACTTGCAAGATAGCAGAGTTAGCTGTAATGATCCAAAAAAATTCATGAAAACCATCATTTAAAAGGAAGAATTCAAAGAATCCTACATGACATTAGAAATAGTTTAGGGTATAAATTGCCCCAAAATTAGTTAATAATAACAAATTGGGCACTGAACCATGATTATACAAATGTAAAAGATGCAATATAAAGAAATCATCATTAGTAAATATGGTTGCAAATCAAGCTAAACAAGAAGAATCAAAAGAACAATAATTGTAATATATAGATACCTTGGCCTAATAGATATGCTCTAGTAAATTTGAGTTGTATTGATAAAGGTAAAGAAGCAAAAACACATTTTATTTGCTTCATTGACTTATATTTAAAACCTATGTTTGAATGATGACTCTAATTCTAAACAATCAATGCAAGATAAAAAGAAAAATGAGATATTCAAAATCTATGAAAATTAGGCTTAAATCTAAACATGGGAATCAAACACTACCAGAATAAAAGAGATTAACTTACATAAAGAGGAAAACAAGTAGAGGAAGCAACATACCACAAGGAAAGCACACCCTACAAATAGGAAAGAATGATTCATTTAGTTCCAACAAATGTTTTTGGTATTTATGGCAATAGGAATCACTGAAATAGACGAAACATACAATGAACAAATGTCTGTAATTGTATCCAAAATCTCACATACTAAAATAACTTGCTTACGTACAAATATTCAAGTTAAAGTGACAGATCAACCAAATAAGATAATAACCAGGCAGAGAAGCTACCAATGTCATTCACACAACTTTCCTTTTTAATGCATCTTGAGCGCAGATTCGTTCGTAAGCTGATCAGATTGTCAAATCGGTCATTCTAGTAACAATAAACCTCAAATTAGAAAAATATTTCTTCATAAGGAAACAAAGTATAATTCATCACTTAGCTATAAGTTTTCCTTAATTGATTCAACACGATGCAACAACTCTTTTCTATTCTTTTTTTGTGAGTCACACAAAATACACATGACAACATTCAACATATTTTCGATGTCAAAACGATAAGGGAAAAAATTGTAAATTACTTAAATCTTCGATACATGTAAAAAAAAATCCGTCCATGAATCATAGAATTGACAAATATACTCTGGATCCAAATTTATGGTTCATCCGAATGTCGTAGCCACGTAAACTCGTTGAGCTCAGTATAGATGAAAAACGTTCCCAGATATGTAGCCATCTAATGTTGCTTCACATTGAATATAAATGTGCCATCACAGTCAAAACTGATAAGTTACAACAATAGTCTTGAAAAAGACTAGGCTCTATGCAACAAATATAAAAAAACATGGTCTCTAGAAAAGGCTGACACTGCTCTTACATTCCTAGGGCATGCTTGAATTTCGTACTAATTTGGAATTTATTTTTATTCTTATTCTTTGTAAATACATTTTTGTCTTCGAGACATAGAAACTAATAACTACAAGGGAGTTATATTAACTAGAGAAGGTAATGGTGGTATACCTTCTCTTCTTGTTCTTTATCCACTTCCATAAGCTTGTGGGCCAGATCTAGCACCAAATAAAAAATCTATGGTATTTATGTCGATGTCTCACGAAATACTACATCTCCCTCCTAGTGCATATAAAATCCTATCCATTGAGGGACTTCCTCTGGACGACTATCGATGAGAAGTAGCTCATATCCTTTAAGATATTTGGGAACAAGCAACAAATATAATGATTCTGTAAATGATATATGAATAGATATGAGCTACTTGTCTTCTGGAGCTGCCTAGAAGAAGTCCCTCTATTTAAAGGTTTTTAGGAGAACCAATAGATAGAGGTAGTATTTCACGAGCCCTCGACATAAATACCATAGCTCTTCCATTTGGTGCTAGCTCTAGCCCACGAGCTGATGCAAGTTGATCACGAATAGGAAGGGAAGATTTACCACTACCACCTGCTCTATCTAATCCAACTCCCTAGTAGTTATTAACTTATCCGTCTTGAAGAGAAGAAAAGTTCTACAAGAGGAAGAATAATAAAAGAACAATCAAAATTAGCACGAAAATCAAGCATGCCTGTGGAATATAGGAGAAGTGTAAAATTCAGCTTCAGGTTTACCAAACTCAGCTTCAGTGATATTCAAACTTCTACAACATATGTGACAATCCTTATAAGTATTAGCTCTGTTATAGGAGAATCAGACAGTATAGGGTGCACCCGATCCCGGGAGATGTATTCCTATCTTTCATTTCTTAATCAAAATCAATACGTATATAAAAGAATAAAGTTCATTTTTAATTGATGCAGACGACCGAATATATCTCAACATGATATATACAAAAGAGCCTTGTTGAAGATAACCTTTTGATCCTTCTAATTGCTTAGAAGGAATCACCCAGCCGATTGAGGTAAAGGATTAGTTGATATCCATACCAAGATACTAAGACTTGAAATACATTTTCACTGAAATATTACTTCTAAAAGAATTTTTCTTTGCATCTTTTGGAGCCTCAAAACACTTTGTAAGATATAAAAATCTATCCTTCAAGGTGCCTAAACCTGTAGCTCTTTTTCCAGCTTCCTTGCCCCAGTTATCATCAACATTTGGCAATTCTACAAGAGTAAATGGTAAACCTTCGCCAGAGTCATACTCTAATACTGTATAAACTTGAAGCCCTATGTAATTTATTCTAGATACACTCCTATTATATATAACAAATATACAACTCACCCCCACCGCCTCCTTTCCTAACATTTAGCTAGAAATATCTGACTCTGTTGATACCTATGAAACCATAGAAAAAGAAAGCCAAAAATTCAGAAATCCACATCAGATTGCAATCTAGTTATGGCTAAAAAATAAATCTTGGAGAAAGAAAAAAACAACTAAAGTAGAAAAGCCAAAAGTAGGGCATACTCCCTAGGAAAACAAGACACCTATGCTTTAAATGACGATAAAAGTAATACCTTTCAGCATGATTTACAAAAAAACACACCTAGTAAGGAAAGAAAAATGAAAAAGAAACAACAAAACTAACCCATAGAAGGTGTGTGTATAAAGCAACAAGCCTACATAAAAGACTAAAGTTCCAAGCCACCTTTTGCGTGTAACTATTAATATTTTTAAACCTGTATTACTTATATACTTATTTTAATGAGTACTTTTACATGTAAAAACATTAAAACATTAAAACACTAAAGAAAATAGAACCTGAAACAAATTAAATTTGATTAATAAAATATTTTTGTCAAAGAAGAAAATCGAGCTCATAGAATGTACAGTCTCCTTAAGAAAATTCTTTCCCTCAAGTATCAGAGGTTTGAATATATACTCATATGGTTGAATGATATTACTCACTGATGTATTGGTACCAAAAACCACATTGTTGGGAAACCACTCAACAACAGTAAATTACACTTATAATACTAGGCTTAGTAGAATAGGAAGTAGAGAAATTAGTTATTTGTTATTGAAAAATAAGAGGAAACTCCTTTATATATATAGACAATAGAGGTTAGTGTGAGAGAGTGCTTATTTGGTCTTGTACGAATGGTCAAACCCCTTTGAGAAAGTCACAACCCTTTAGAAAAGCCATAGTTTAATGAAAAAACGTAATTTTTCATAGAAGTCACAACTCTTCACACTAGGAACATAACTATTCAAAAAGTTTCACAAGTTTTCATAAAAGTAGCAACTCATCATAATAAACTCTTTATAAAAGTCACAACTCTTCATTTTACATTGACACCTTTGGAAACCTAACAATTACTCGTAGAATTAAATAAATTGTTACCTTGAAGGGTTCTTTATTAATAGATCCTACAACATGACAATCCTAATATGCTATGAAATCCTTCGATAGGTACAAATCTAATGTTCTGATGAGTTCAGAAAGTAGGATAATACGCAAATCTCCTTTAAGAAATGTCATAACAATCTCAATCTCACGTACATATATATATATCTTTCGAAACCATTTATTTGGAAATCCAATCTCTAGGAGGAAAAAAGTTACTAATATTTGTTGTGCACATTAGCATTTCAGACTGTATCAAAAATTATACCACACATTTTTTCTTTTCTCCCATTAATGCTATGTTTGAATTTACTTCACCTTTATTTTTAGAAGAACAAATCAGCTTGGCCAAACATTTAATTAAACTTATTACTATTTATAGGAGACATATTCATTTAGAATAGGTATGTAGAAGTTAGCACTATTATTAAGTGGTGCAACTGTGTAATTTCAATGGTGTTTATTAGAAACCGTTCGTTGAAAAATTATAATGTGCAATTGATGCAAACCTAATCTTCCTAATTATATGAAGAATGTTGAATTCCCATGACAAAACGGGAGATATTTTTATAGTGGAAAATGGAATTCAAAATCTATTTAGACCTTATATTCAAGTCTTAGGTGTACAATCTAGTATTTATCTCCATAAAAACTATTGCAATTACATTTTAGAGTCCTATTTAAACCATCTATCTACAAATTAATTGTTTAGAAATAGAAACTAGCATTTGATACGTTCTATAAGTTATTTAGGGTCGTGGGTTGCTCATGTGGATGCCACTTGACCCAATATATTTTTTTAAAAAGAAGCTAAATATTGTTCGAAAAGAGTGGCAACAGTTACATTGTTAAACAGTAACATAGAGTCCATTTAAAATAGTTCTTCACACTAAAAAGAGAGAAATATCTTAAACAAAAAAAGAAGAAAAATAAAAATGACAGACCATTTATTTTTTAACATTGACATCAACAATAAAAAAGGATACTTAGTTCGTGCCATTGCACTTCCTTTTCTTGAGATACAAAGTCTCAATCGGAGAAAACCCTCAACAAAGATATTATTGATTAGTTTTCTTCTACGGTCAAAATACATAAAATATTATTACTCTTACTTTTAATAATTACAGTGGTATCAGAGCGACATTAATTATTCCATGTGTGAGATGTTATTTCTTGAAATAAACAGTGCTTAAGTGTTATTTTTCTGAAATTTTTTCTTATTGGAAAAAAGTAATTTGGATCTAGAGAATAGAAAATATGCGATTATGAAATTAAAATTACTCTTACCTTTAAGACATATAATTGGACGAGAATCAGATTGGATATAGATCCGATGCGAATTTAACTCGCCATCTTTTTATCTAAAATCAAATGTGATACAATTATTCCATGGATCTTATGTGTAAACGAATAATATTTATTTTATCCATTGTTCCTTTGAACAACAGATCTGGAAAAATTTATTACTCCATTATTTTGTGGGTCTGTGTTTTTTGTTTTTGGAATTTGTGGGTCTATTTTCTTTTATGTGAAAAAGATGATTGTTCTAATGAAAATTGAAAGAAGAAAGAATATACCGTTAAAATGTATATCTTGAAGAGTTGAAAAGTTTTGCACTATATTATTGATTCTTTTTAAAAATTAAAAAGGGGAATGATTTTATGCATTTTTTTAAAATTCTTGAAAAAAAATAGTGCAGTAATAGTACTAAAGAAGTGTAGTACGAGTTGTACTATTGCTATTTTTTTAATATGGAAAAATGTGAAGTCCTCTATTGCATATATTTGTTGGTTATAAGAGTAATATTATGTGTTTTTTTTTAAATAGTCATATTAGTGTTTTTTTAATTACTTAAATATATAATAAGCATGTCAATAAGATTAGTCTTGATAAATTCATTTAGTCCTTATGCTCTTTTAACATTTTTTGTCTTCTACAAACGATATTGGCATGTATTTCATAAAACCTAATATGAGGCACATATGTGGCTTATTCATCGAACGTCTAGTTAGTCTCTTAACATTTGACTTCCGATGCACCTAATACTTTTGACACTGTGTCAATACCATATATTAGACCTATTTAATAAAATAGACAAGCAATACCAACATATTAGGCTCTAGTTCACCTAAGTCATTTTCGGGGTCTTATAGTCAAAAATGCCAAAAAATTTTGTGGACGTTCGTCAAGATCTTGTCTATGCATCCGATTAGATCTTACGACCAGTCCGACCCATTTGAAAGGTCTAACGAGCCTTGAAGCGTACATACCCCCTTTTTTGACGATTTTCGTGTGTTATAGCACACAATATTTTTGGTGATCCAAACTTCGACATCGAAATGCTAAAATTTTTTGGGAACGTCCGACATGACCTTGTCTATACTGATGGTTTGCCTTTACGGCCATTCCAACCCATTTTCAAGGTCAAACAAGCCCCGAAGCGTGTAAGCCCCCCATTTTGAAAATTTTCGTGTGCATATCACACCATTTTTAATGATCCGTATTTTGATGTTGAAAATGTCAAAATTTTTGTGGAAGTACGTCAAGACTTTGGCATTGTAATCAGTTGTCCCTCATGGATAGTCCGACCCATTTTAATGGTCAAATGAGCCCCAAAACGTGCATGACCCTCTTTGACGATTTTCGTGGGCATGACACACCATTTTTTTGTGATTAGGATTCCGACGTTAATAATTTCAATTTTTTTTTTGGACGTCCGTCAAGCCGTTAAATATGCATCCGGTTGGTCTTCATGGCCACTCCGACCCATATAAGTTACAATGGGCCCTGAAGCATGCATACCCCCCCCCCCTCTTTCGACGATTTTTATATTTTATAGCACACAATTTTTTTGTTATCTGGATTCCGACGTCATTAATGCTGAAATATTCTGTTGACGCTCGTCAAAGCCTTAACTATAAAGTTGGTTGGACCTCATGGATAGTCCAGCCCATTTTTAAGATCAACGAGCTCTGAAGAGTGCAAACCCACATTTTTGACGGTACTCGTGTGTTATAGCAAACAATCTTTTAGTGATCCAGATTTCGACATAAAAAATGCTAAATGTTTTTGTGGACGTCTGACATGAGCTTTCGGGTTGTCCCTCACAACCAATCTAGCCCATTTTCAAGGTCAAATGAGCCCCGAAGCGTGCATACCCCCCATTTCAACGATTTTTGTGTGCTTGATCACACTATTTTTTGGTGATCTGAATTTCGACATCATTAATGCTGAAATATATTGTGGAAGTCCATCAAGACCTTGGATATGCATCTTGTTGGCCGTCATGTATAGTCCGACAAATTATTAAGGTTAAACAAGCCCCAAAGTGTGCATACACCCTTTTGACGATTTTCGTGTTATATAGCAAACAATTTATTCTAGTGATCTAGATTTTGACGTCATAAGGTGCTCAAATTTTTTATGGACGTCTGATATCAGCTTTCTGGTTGTCCCTCAAAAGCATTCGAACTCATTTTCATGGTCAAACAAGCCCTAAAGCGCGCATTCCCCCAATTTCGATGATTTTTATATGCTATAGCACACAATTTTTCTAGTGAACTGGATTCCGACATAAAATTTGTCAAAATTTTTTGCGGACGTCCGTCAAGACCTTGTATATATAGCCGGTTGGCCTTTATGTCCAGTACGACCCATATTTAAGGTTAAACGAGTCTTAAAGAGCGCATACCCCCCATTTCGATGATTTTTTGTGTGCTATAACACACCATTTTTTGGTGATCTGGATTACGACGTAAAAAAGCCAAAATGTATTATGGACATCCATCAAGAACTTAGCTATGGATACGATTTGCCCTCATGGCCAGTTCAACCAGTTTTCATGTTCAAACAAGCCCCGGAGCGCGCATACCCGTATTTCAATGATTTTCATGTGATAGCACATCATTTTTTTGGTTATCCGGATTCCAATGTAAAAAATACAAAAAAAATTGAAGACATTTGACAAGAACTTGTCTTTATAGCTGGTTGGCTCTTACGGCTAGTCCGACCCATTTTCAAGGTCAAACAAGCCTTAAAGCGCGCATACCCTCTATTTCAATAATTTTCGTGTGCTGTAGCACATCAATTTTTTGGTGATCCAAATTTCGACATTAAAAATGCCAAAATTATTTATGGACGTACGACATGACCTTGTCTAGCAGCCGGTTGTCCTTCACGGCCAGTCTAATCTATTTTCAAGGTCAAACGAGCCCCGAAACGCACATGCCCCCCATTTCGATGATTTATGTGCATCACACACCATTTTTTATCCGGATTCCAACATCAAAAATGCCAAAATAATTTGTGGAATTCCGTCAAGACTTTGGCTATGCAGCTGGTTGTCCCACACGGCAAGTCCGACCCATTTTCAAGGTGAAATGTGCCCCGAAATGTGCATGCCCCCTTTTCAACGATTATCGTGTGCTATAGCACACCATTTTTTTGGAGATCCAAATTTCAACATAAAAATGCAAAAATTGTTTTTGGACGTACATTAAGAACTTGGCTTTGCAGCTAGTTGGCCCTCTTGGTCAGTCCGACCAATTTTTAAGGTTAAAGAGCCCAAAAGCGAGCAGCCCCCATTTCCATAATTTTTTATGCTATAGTAAACCAATTTTTTCTTGATCCAGAATCCGACGTCAAAAATGCCAACAAATTTTGTGGACGTCCGTAAAGACCTTGTCTATGCAACTTGTTGGCCCTCACAGCCAGTCTGACCAATTGTCAAAGTCAAACGATCCTCGAAGCGCGCATACCCTCCATTTCCATGATTTTCGTGTGCTATAGTAAACCTATATTCGTGATCTGTATTGCAAGGTCAAAAATGCCGAAATTTTATGTGGATGCCCATTAAGACTTTGGCTATGCAGTCGGTTGGAACTTACAGACAGTCAGTGTAAGAGTATGGTTGTTGGGAGTGAAGGACAGTAAGTGTAAGAGTATGGTTGTTGGGAGTGAAGTGCCCTTAACTTTTATTTATGTGTTTATTCAAACCTAAAACAATGAGTTTTGTAACATAATTGTGTAGGAGTCATTGTGGAAGATGAGTTCCTTACTTTCTCCTTATAATATGCATGTTTGGTTGAAGTTTTGTTGAATTGAATTTATATAATTTTATTCTTTGTGTAGTTATGAAGCCATGATTATGTTGTAAAATATGTTTATATAATTCTACCTTGCCTAATAGCATGTTTATACAATGAATTGCCTAAAAGTTGCATTTTTGCAAAAGCTACACAATTCAATGTAATGCACTGCAAGTTCACTGCGAATTTTTTTAAAATTTTACTTGTTGATTCTTTGCTCTAAAATTGTTGCAATATTGTTATAACTGATGTATAGAAGCATTATATTGAATATATATTGACTTTTTGCTATTTGGAATGAAGTACGTGTTTTTTATAGCATAATATGTTATAGAATTGTCATCTAGTTTCTTTTGTATTGTGAATCTCTAGATTATGTGAAATTGATGTTTTATTCTTTACTATGTGCAATATGGTATGTTCATGACTTTCTAAATTGGTTCTCTACATTTGGAAGTGTTCGGAGCGTGACACGTGTCATTTGAGGACGATTATTGTCCATGTGGGGGAGAATGTAAGACCCTAAAAAATGACTTAGGTAAAGCTAAAGCCTAACATGGTTGTCGTAGTTGTATATGGTCCTTAAATTTTTTATAATGTGGGTTTGAGGCAGTGTATAAGAGTTTAGGTTCTTTGGAAATCAAACGTAAAGGGACGACCAAGACGTTCAACGACTAAGTCACCTATGTCCCTCATATGTGGTTTTATGTTTTTTATTTATGATGCATGAGACTATATGGTATTTGAATGACTTATTATATTGTATATAGGTAGGTGCTAAACTCGTATACGAACATATTTGGGGTGGAAACGTCCGGGTACGACTCAATATAGGACCTTCAAAGGGGCCCTAAGGGAGGACCAAACATTGAGACCAACATTATGAGGCACTGGCCAAACGACCGACCAGGCGATGGCCTGTCGACGAGTCTCGTTGGTTGTGACATGCAGCCTGAAGTTTGGGGAACCTATTAAGTGTACAATGAGACCCCATCGCTGGAACGTTTCCTGAACAATAGTCCGTCGATGGTCACGTCGATGGTGTTGAAAATGTGGCAGTTTTTTTGTTAAGACTTGGGGGTTTTAGGAAATTCACCCTAAGTCTTATAAAATTTGGGGATGGTTGTTTTAGATGTTTATTGGTGTTTTAAAAGTATATAAGTGATTAAAATCTCATTTAAACCCTAGCATCTAAATCAAAAACCTTCCCGCCTAAAGTTTCTCCAAAAACCTCCATGAAAGTTCAAAGTGAAGATGGAGGTTAAAGGTGGGTATTCAATGGATTTTCTTATTAAATTATGTTTGGATTATTCAAATAAGGTATGGGAGTTCTTCATCTAAGGCTTTCTATCATCTTAGAGCCAATTTAAAAAATGATTCTCAAAGATGAAAAAGTCCAATTTCTACTTTAAGTCTTGGGTTCTTGCATAAATGGTTTCCAAATGTTTATATATGATGAAATTGATGTACATTGATGTTTTCCAATGAAATTCTCCATGAAAACTTGATCTTTTCAAATCTCTAAATTTTACTGAAATATGAGTGATTTGATTATACATTGATATTCATGAATTCATGTGTAGATTGTTATGGGATTTTAATTCATGTATAGATTATGTATATATGGTATATATGCTGTTTCAATATGATTAATTGAGTAATGAATACTCTTACATCTATTGCATTCTAAGCTTATTTAATTAATATTGACTTAATGCTTTTAGATTCTAATGTAGATTTCTATGGGCTTCCTAATGATGTATGAATGGTATTCAATTGATATGTAATTTGTTATATATTGATAAATATATATTAATTGACTTAGATTTCATTGAGTATTATAGTTTATGAATTTAATTGATGTTCAATGTCATGGTAAGGGCCTTATGGTAACGAATTGGATGATTTAGGTTTGGAATCGAAGTTATAAGATGGAGTGGGGGTATGATGCCGTAATTCCTTTTGTTTAATGTTAAATATACTTCAATTATGTTTTGATTGGTATGGTCCAGTGATGGTGGCGGTTCTATGTGAAATTGATGTAAACTTGTCGGCGTTACTTTTTTCAATATGATAATCATGGCCTTGTCGGCACTAGTTGAAGTATTATAATGATTTGTGTAGTTTTCTAATGTGAAATATGATCATATCTATCTATATGTGAAGTAATGTGAATATATGTATTCTTTCTATATATGTTAGGAAAGCATGTAGACTCTGCGTATATGCTTCTATGTGTAGCCTTAGGGTTGATACATGGTTTTTCCTACTTGACTATATGACTCTATAATGGTTATATTTATTATGATATGGTAGTGTATAGGATGACTTAAAATGATAATGGTTATTCCTATGTGCTTATAAAATGACTAGTAATATGTGTTAAGGTGAAGTATGTGGTGTCTTATCTTGGTTGATTTGTGTCCCTTACTTGATGCTTGTATGAATATGAATATGTGATGTCTTGACTTAGGATACTAAAGTCTCTTAGGTTTGTATGTATGAATTATGTGTGACCTTAAATGATGTTAAGAGAGTCCTTTATATGAAAACTTGAACCTAGTGGTAAGGTTATGTATGTTGATGTCAAAAGCCGTAATGGTATCCTTGAAGCAAAGGAATAATGGATCTAATATTGATTGGCTGGAAAAACATCATATCAAACTTTAGGAAAGTCATCATGAGCTTTTTGTCGCCATTGGAAGATATCCCTAAGATGTCCGCTTTGGTAGTGTAAATGTAATTGGGTTATGAACTTGTTATGGAACCCTTTTCTATCAGCCTTCAATATGAATTGATCTTTGAGAACGAAGGCTATCACCAAGTCAGTATGGTAAGGGGATTAGTTCTAGTTAAGTATGAGACTATATTACAAAGCATGCCCTTCATATTCCTCAACCATGTGCCTACATGGGATGTGCCCTAGTTCTACCCTTTGCAAGTAGAACACCCTAATCAAAGTAGGTTAGAACTCCGGTTTCCATGATTTTCTAACATGTTTTATGTCGGTTATTGTCTATTCTCATCACATGGGATACATAAAAGCATTAGATAAGTTCAATCAAGTTTAGGTGGTTGTATGAGACGCTATCTAGTCACTGCACAATAGGCTTTGAAGGTTTTAGTGAGAGTCCCTAAGTCTTGTCTAAGAACATTACCTGAATGTCGGTGAATGATCTTAAATGAACTAATGAATTAATGACTTAAGTTAATTAAGTATGTTAAATTAAGTAGTACTTATCTATAGTACTTAAGGGTTGTCTAGTGAAGGTATTAAGGGGGAATATGAATGGTCACTTCTTATATTACTTAGATAAGACTTAAGAATAACTCCAGTTAGGGAAGTGTGTTGATTATGCGGAGGTGATATAAGTCTTAGGTTGTCATAAGGATTACCTAGGTATTCTTGAAGAGGTCACTATGGACGTTATGTTCTAGATTTACTTAAGTAGGTCTTTTTATAGCCTTTGGAAGGAGAATTTTATATCATGTATGTGTTGATGTTTTATGTGAACATGATTCTATCCTATGAAGTCGATAGGATCTCTTGTGTGTGTGTGTGTAAGAGATTGTATGGGCAATCCCTTCACAACTCACTCAAGTGAGAATTAGAAGCACCTTTGGTAGGAGAATCACACACTCTGATGTTGGTGTCTTGTGAGTGTGTGTGTGACTCATCATAAGTAGTCTTGAGAAATATTTAGGCACGCTAGAGATGTTGTATGGGTGGTATCTTATAGTGTTACTTTTGTGAGTCTTAGGATAGCTTTAAGTGGGATAATTACATGCTAGAAGATGTCTAAGTGAAGTGGAAGAACTTTACTGTAACAATAAATTGAGTTCACTGGAAAGTACTCTGAAAATGTGACTTTTGGTTAAATGATTTTTTGTGTTTCTAAGTTGTTAAATGTTGTTCTTATGCTTATAGTATAATGTTTTTAATCAAAATTCATGAAAAGCATATTTTACTAAATGTTCTTTTTTCATGGTTTTTGCATGTTTTCCATGCTTAGTACATCTAATGTGCTAACACCTTCTTTTCCCTTATGACTAAACTTTACGGACTTGAATGTTTTGACGTGCCATGGAGGATGGGTATGTTTCTAAGGTTTGCAGATGAAGTATTAGGGAGTCCTCATCGATTCGAGGACAATATCCACATGTCCCTTATATCATAGTCTTTATTTTTTATCTTGCGTGGGATTAGTCCCAAGTGTTGTATACTCTAAAGATTAGATGGTTCAAGTGATGTTGTAAGGATTTAATGTTTTAAATGAAAGTCTTCGGCTTGTGTAATTATTATGAATGATTTCTTCATGTATGAAAAACGTTTCAAATTATTACAAATTTTAGTATGTTTATTATGCAATGAATGATACGAGAGGCATAGCTGAGACTTGTTGAAGTTTCATTTGCCATGTGACGATACAAGTATGCTCTAACTTCTAGGGTGTACTTGTGGGTCATGTAAGTTAGACCCACTTTTAAGGTCAAATTATCCACGAAGCGCGCATACCCCCCATTTTGATGATTTGTCTGTGCTATAGCACACCAATTTTTTGGTGATCAAGATTTCGACATCAAAAAGCTAAAATTTTTTGTGGACGTCCGTCATGACCTTGGCTATGCAGCCTGTTAGCCTCACGGCCAGTTCGACTGATTTTCAAAGTCAAATGAGCCATAAACTTTGCATACCCCCCTTTTCGACGATTTTTGTGTTCCATAGCACACCATTGTTTTTGTGACCATGTTTTTGATGTGAAAAATGCCAAATCTTTTTGTTGATGGCCGTCATGACCTTGGATTTGTTGTTTGTTGGCCTTTATGGCCAGTCCAACCAATTTTTAAGTTCAAACGAGCCCCAAAGCAGGCATACTCACCATTTCGACGATTTTCATGTGCTATTGCACACCATTTTTTTGGTGATCCATATTCCAACTTCAAAAATGCCAAAACATTTTGTGAACGTCCGTTAAGACCGTGGATATGCATACTGTTGTTTCTCATGTCCTGTCTGACCAATTTTCAGGGTGAAATAAGACCTGAAGCGCGCATACCCCCCATTACGATGATTTTCCTGTGGTATAACACACCATATTTTTGGTGATCTTGATTCCAATAATATAAATGCCAAAAGTTTTTGGGTACATCCGTCAAGACCTTGTTTATGTAGTGTGTTGTCCCTCACAGACAATTGACCCATTTTCAGGGTAAAATGAACCCCAAAATTACTAAACCCCCCATTTCGATGATATTCGTGCCCTATAGCACACCATTTATTGGGGAACAATATTTCGATGTCCAAAATGCAAAAATGATTGTGACATCCGTCAAGTCCTTGGCTATGCAGCCGGATGGCCTTGACGTCCAGTCTGACCCATTTTCAAGATCATACGAGCCCCAAAGAGTGCATTAACCCCCCTATTTCTATGATTTTTGTGTCCTATAGCAAACAATTTTTTGGCTATTCGAATTCCGACATCAAAAATGCCCAAAATTTTTTTGGATCTTCATAAAGATCTAGAAAATGCATCTTGTTGGCCCTCATGGCTAGTCTGGCCCATATATAAGTTATAACGGGCCCCAAAACGTCCATACCCCCTATTTCCACGATTTTCGTGTGCTATAGTACAACATTATTTGGGTAAGCCAAATTCGGACTTCATAAATGATAAAATGTTTTGTGGACGTCTTTCAAGAACATGGATATGCAGCTGGTCAGCCCTCTTGGGCAATACGACCCATTTTTGAGATCAAACGCACCCCGAAGCGAGCATACCCCCCATTTTGACAATTTTCATATGCTGTATCAAAATATTTTTTTGGTGATATGGATCCCAATATAAAAAATGCTGAAATTTTTTATGGATGTCCATAAATACCTTTGCTATTCAAACGGTTGTCCCTCACGGCCTGTGCGATTAATTTTCTAGGAAAATGACCCCTGAAGTGTGCATACCCCCCTTCCTTTCGACGATTTTCGTGTGCTATAGCAAACCTTTTTTTTCGGGATCTAGATTCCAACGTCTAAAATGCAAAAAATTATTGTGGACGTCCATCAATACTTTAGATATACAATTTGTTTGCCCTTACGGAAAGGCAAACCTATTTCTAAGGTCAAATGAGCCTCGAAGGACGCATACCGCCCATTTCGATGATTTTCGTATGCTATGACACACCATTTTTTTGATGATCTGGATTTCAATATTTTAAATGAAATATTTTTTGTGGAATTATGTTAAGACCATTTCTCTGCATCCAATTGGCCCTCAGGTCCAGTTCAAAAATTTTCAAGGTCAAACGAGCCCTAAAGCGTGTATACGCTCCCCATTTTGATAATTTTCCTTTGTTATGGCAATGAATTTTTTGCGATTTTGATTATGATGTCAAAAATTTTGAATTTTTTTTTGGACTTCCGTCAAGACCTTGGATATACCTCTGGTTGGCCCTCAGGGCTATTCCGGCCTATTTTCAAGCTCAAACGAGCTACAAAGCGTGGATACTCATCATTTTGACTTTTTGCATGTGCTATAGCACATCAATTTTTTGGTAATACAAATTTCGACGTTCAAAAAGCTAAAAGTTTTTGTGTACGTCCGTGATGACCTTGGCTATGCAGCTTGTTGGCCCTCTCTGCCAGCCGGACACATTTTCAAATTCAAATTACCCATAAAGTTTGCATACCTCTTTTTCAATGATATTTGTATGCTATAGCACACCAGTTTTTGCTTATCCAGGTTTCAAAATAAAAAAAGCCAAAATATTTTGTGGAAGTTCGTCAAGAACTTGGCTTTGCAGGTGGTTGTTCCTCACGGCCAAGTGCGACCCATTTTTAAGGTCAAACAATCCCTGAAGAAAGGATACCCCCACCCCCCCCCCCCATTTCGATGATTTTCGTGTGCTCTAGCACACCATTTTTTTGGTGATCTGAATTTCAACATCAAAAATGTTGAAATCTTTTTTAGAAGTCTTTCAAGACATTTGAAATGCATCGTGTTTGCCCTCACAGATAGTCCGACAAATTTTAAAGGTCAAGCAAGACCCGAAGCACCCATAACCCCCATTTTGACGATTTTCTTGTGGCATAAAACAACATATATTTTCTTATCCGAATTTCGACGTTAAAAATGTCGAAATTTTTTGTGAACGTCTGTCAAGACCTTGGCTATGCAGCCAATTGTCTCTCACAGCCAGTCCAACCCATTTTTAAG
Organism: Solanum chmielewskii; assembly: GCA_027704785.1. Lineage (NCBI taxonomy): Eukaryota > Viridiplantae > Streptophyta > Magnoliopsida > Solanales > Solanaceae > Solanum > Solanum chmielewskii. The sequence continues at coordinate 15,197,715 of JAKWIX010000327.1, forward strand.
GTAAACTGAGACTTGAAGTGCTTAAACCCCCCCATTTCTACGATTCTCGTGTGCTATAGCACACTATTTTTTTGGTGATAGAGAATTCGACTTTAAAAATGTGAATTTTTTATGGACATGCGTCAAGAACTTGGCTATGCAACCAGTTATCCCTCACTGCCAGTTCGACCGATTTTCAAGATCAAACAAGCTCCGAAGCGTGCATACCCCCCCCCCCCAATTTCAATGATTTTTGGGTGCTATGACAAACAATTTTGGGTGATTCAGATGTTTAAATTAAAAATGCCGCATTTTTTTGTCGACATCAATCAAGACCTTATCTATGCAGTCGGTTTTCCCTCATGTCCAGTTCGACCTATATTAAAGTTATAACGAACCACAAAGTGTGCATACTCCCCATTTCAACAATTTTCGTGCGCTATAATACACTCTTTTTGGTTATCCTGTTTCTGACGTCAAAAAAATCAAAATATTTTGTGTACGTCCTTTAAGACCTTAACTATGCAGAAGGTTGACCCTTATGGTGAGTTCGACCCATTTTCAAGGTCAAACGAGCCCCGAAGCACACATATCCCCATTTTGACGATTTTCATGTGATAGCACATTATTTTTTTGGTGATCCAGATTTCAACGTCAAAAATGCCACAAAAATTTGTGGACGTCCATCATGACCTTGTCGATGCATCCAATTGGCTGACACGGCCAGTCTGACCCGTTTTAAAGGTCAAACGAGCCTCGAAGTGCGCATACCCCCATATAGATGATTTTCGTGTGCTAAAGCACACAATTTTTATGGTGGTCCTGATTTCGACGTCCAAAATGCAATTTTTTTGTGGAAGACCGTCAATACTTTTTCTATGGATACGGTTGTACCTCACGGCCATTCCGACCCATTTTCAAAGCTAAACGAGCCTCAAAGCGCGCATACCCTAAATTTCGACTATTTTCGTGTGCTGTAGAATACAATTTTTTGGTTATTAGGATTCTGTTGTCAAAAGTGCCAAAATTTTTTGTGGACCTTCGTCAAGACCTTGGTTATGCAGTCGGTCGTCCCTCATGGCTAGTCCAACCCATATTTAAGATAAAACAAGACCCGAAGCGCATACACCTCATTTCGATACTTTAACACACACCGTATTTCTAGTGACCTCGATTCCGACTTCAAAAATGTCAAAATGTTTTGTGGACGTCTGTCAAGACCTTCGATATACATATGGTTGTCGCTAACGTCCAGTTTGACACATTTTCCAGGTCAAACGAGTCGCGAAGCGCACATACCTACATTGCGATTATTTTTTTAAAGATCCGGATTCCAATGTTAAAAATGCTAAAATTTTTGTAGACGTCCGTCAAGACCTTGTATATTAATTTGGTTCACTCTTACAGCCATTTCGACCCGTTTTCAATATCCAACCAGCCTCGAAGCGCGCATTACCCCCATATATGACGATTTTTGTGCGCTATAGCACATAAATTTTTTGGTGATCCGAATTTTGACGTCAAAAGTACCAAAAGTTTTTGTGGACGTCCGACATGACCTTATCTATGAAGCAGGTTGTCTCTCACGGACAGTCAAACCCATTTCAAGGTCAAACAATCCCGGAAGCGCATGGCCCAAATGTTAACAATTTTCGTGTGCATATACACCATTTTTTGTGACCCGGATTCCGATGTCAAAAATGCCAAAATTTTTGTGGAAGTCCATCAAGACTTTACCTAAATAGCCGGTTGTCCTTCACAGCTAGTCCAAACCTTATTAAGAGTCAAACGAGCCCCGAAGAGTGAATGCCCCCCTTTTCAATGATTTTCCTATGCTATAGCACACCATTTTTTTGGTTATCCAATTTCGACATAACCAATGCTAAAAATTTTATGGACGTCCGTCAAGACCTTGGCTTTGCAGTTGGATCGCCCTCATGGTCAGTCCAACCCATTTAAGGTCAATCGAGCCCCAAAACAAGTAGACCCCCCATTTCTATGATTTTTCTCTACTATAATAAACCATATTTTTTGTGATCCGTATTCCGATTTAAAATAACCCAAAATTCTTTATCGATGTTCGCAAAGACCTTTTCTATGGAGCCGGTTGGCCCAGGCGACCAGTCCAACCAATTTGAAAGGTCAAACGAGCCCCGAAACGCACACACTGTCACGACCTGCAAGTACACTTTTGAAGTTAGAGTATCGTTGTGTCGCCACACGAAAAATGAGAATTCAAGAAGTATCATCTAAGCCCCTCGTATCATTTATTACATAATAAAGATACTAAAATAGGTAAGCGTTTAAACATTTCTGCACACACGAAGAACTCTTTCATAAACAATACGCAAGTGGAAGACTTTAATTTAAAACATTAAATTTGTACAACATATACTTGAATAATCTAAACATTAGAGTATACAATGCTTTGGACTAAGCCCATAAAAGATATAATAGAATGACTAACACATAGGAACTCAATTCACTATTACAATGAAATTCTTCCACTTCACTTTAGACATCTTCTAGCATGTATTATTCCACTTAAAGCTATCCTAAGAATCACTTAAGTCACACAAAAAGAGACCACCCATCCAACCTCTCTAGGAATTACTAAACGATCCTCAAGACTACTTATGATGATTCACATACACACTTACAAGACATCAACAAAAGAACATGAGATCCTCCTACAAAAGTTCTTTTTAAGTCTCACTTAAGTGAGTTGTGAAGCAACCGCCCATACAATCCCTTACACAAAGACTCAAGAGGTCCTAGAGACTTCCTAGGATAGAATAATTGTCACATCATACATTAAAACATAGATGATATGACATTCTCCTTCCAAAGTCTATCAGAAATACCTAAGTAAATCAAGAAGATAAATCACATGAATGACCTCTTCAAGATTACCTAAGTAATCTTTAAGACTACCTAAGGCTTATATAATGTCCACATAATCAACTTACTTCCCTAACTAGAGTCATTCTTAAGTCTTATCTAAGTAAGATAAGAAAAGACCATGTCTATGCCTCTTCACACATTAACTAGACAACCCTTAATTATTTTAGAGAAGTACTACTTCATTTAACATACTTTCTTAACTTAAATCATTACATTCATAAATTCATTAATAGACATTCATGACACAAACGACATCCAATTAATGGTCTTGGACAAAACCTAGGGACTCTCACTAACACCTTCAAAGCCTATTGTGCGATGTCTAAATAGATACCAATACCACAATTTAAACTTCATAGAAATTCTTTAATGTTAGTAGGTATCGCATATGATGAGAATAGGCAATAACCGACATAGACCATGATATCTAGACATGGAATTTGTATTTCTATCCTACTCCGTTGAGGGTGTTCTACTTACCAATTGTAGAACTTGGACACATCCCATGTAGGCACATGCTCTAGGAATATGAAGGGCATGCTTTGTATTCTAGTCTCATTCTTAACAAGAACTACATCTCTTACCATACTCACTCGGTGCTAGCGTTCTTTCTCATAGAGTAATTCATATTAAATGTTCACATAAGAGGGTTCCATATAAAGTTCATAACCCAATCATAGTTACTCCAACAAAGAAGGGCCCACTAGGGCTACCTCACAATAGCGACAAGAAGATAATGATGGATTTCCTAAGGATTAATATGATGTCATTCTAGCCAATTAACTTAGGTCCAACATTTCTTTTCTATAAGGATACCATACGACTTTCGACTTCAACATTCATAACCTTAACACTAGGTTTAAGGTTTCACATAAAGACCCTCTTAACATCATTCAAGGCCAAATATATTTCATACATTCAAGACTAAGAGACATTAAAATGCTCAGTCAAGACATCACATATTAATATTCATACAAGCATCAAGTAAGAGACACAAATCAACCAAGACAAGACATCACATACTTCATTTTAAAGAATATTACATGTAATTCTTAAGTCAGTTCGGAATAACCATTATCCTCTTTATTTCATCCTATACACTACCATATAATCATCAATGTAACCATTAAAGTCACATTTAGTCAAGTAGGAACAACCATGCATGCACACTAAAAATACACATTGAAGCACATAGTCATAGTTTACATGATTTCCAAACAAACATAGAAAGAACACATACTTTCATATTCCTTCACATATAGCCATATAGGATAATATTTCTCATAATATTTTATATACAAATCATTATGATAATTGAGGTAGTGCCGAAAATTCCATGATCGTCATATTGCATAAAGTAACGCCGACAAGGCCACATTAATTCATATAGCACCGCCACAATAATTGAACCATACCAATCACAACATAATTGAAGTCTAATAAACATAAAATAAAAGAAACTAGGGTAGCCTACCCCCACTCCATCTTACCACTTTGATTTCAAGGCTAAATCATATAATTCAATATCACAAGGCACTTCCTCATGGCCATAACAACCAATTCAACACAATTATATAAATAATCAATTCATAACATACTTATATATCTAATACCACCTAGAAATCAATTAATTACAATTATTGCATCATTAGATAGCCTAGTGGAAACTACATTAGAATTCATAAGCCTTAAGTCAATATCAATTCAATAAATCTAAAATTCAATATATCTAAGAATAGTCAATAATCAGTTGATAAAATTTAAACAGCCTATAAACCAAGTAACCATAATCTATACATGAACCAAAATTCCATAACAATCTACACATGAATTCATCAATCTCAAGCATGATCACATAAACCATATTTTAGTCAAACTAAGAGATTTGTGAAGGTCAATGGTTCATAGAGAATTTCATTGGAAACATCGATTAAATATCAATAACATCATATACAAACGTTTGAAAATCATTTATGCAAGAACCCAAGACTAGAGTAGAAATTGGACTTTTTCATCTTTTTGAAATCTTTGAAAATCATCTTTGAAATTGGATCTAAGGTGATATAAAGCCTTTGATGAAAACGCCCATACCTTATCTGAAGAAAACCAATGATAATTGAAGAGAAACTCATGTGAAGAACCATCTTCAGTCTTCATCTTCACCTTGAACTTATATGGAGGTTTTTGGAGAAACTTTTGGAGAGAAAATGTTTTGATTTAGGTGTTAGGGTTTAATGAGTGTTGAATTACTTATATTCTCTTAAAATACCCATAAACACTCAAAATAACCATCCAAATACGTATAAGGGCTTGTGGTGAATTTATAACTTCACCCCTTAACTTAACAGAAAGCTGCCAGAAAACAGGAAGCACCATCAATGGGGTATCGTTGGTTGCTCCTGCTACTCCTCAACCTTCCACCTTTCAGGATCCATGGAAGGTCCGTCTCCCGGTTGACTGGCCATCATTTGGGTCGTCGATTGGCACTGCCTGGTAGGGTTGACTTCTTTGTTGGTCTCCTCTGTTAGGGCCCCTTGTGGGTCCTGCATAGAGTCGTACCCAGACGTTTCCACACCAAACATATTTTTATAGTATTATAGGACCTACCACATCAGTTTCATCCAAAACGAACATTTAAAACTCGACGAAAAATACATAGACATACAAGGTCGTTTCAAGCAAACCTTTTGAATGTCATGGACATTCTTGGACGTTTGACCTCCAAACTACACAAAACTTGACCAACTGTCTATGTACTCTACAATAACTCATTTAAAGACATTATAACCTCATTAATCACATATAACCGCATAAAACCACATATGAGGAACATAGGTGATCTAGTCGTCGAACGTCTTGATAGTCCTTTGACGTTTCACTTCCAAAGCACCTAAACTCTTAGACTCCTCCTCAAACCCACATTATAGACAATTTTAGGACCCTAGACCATCACGGCAACCATGTTTGTATCTAACTTCACCTAAGTCATTTTTGGGGTCTTACATTCTCCCCCACTTGGACAACATACATCCTCGAATGGATTTTGCCACTCTCCGAACACTTCCCACTATATATATTCAACTTAACAGCTCATGAACAAACCATATGACACATTATCAAGAAGAAAACATGAATTTCACATTATCAAGCGGTTCATAATGCAACAAGAAACTAGAAAACATTCTATAACTCATCATGCTACAAAATTCTCATGTTTCATTCCAAATAACAAAATCTTATTCTATATTTAATATCATACTCATATACATTAGTTCTAACTACATTACAACAACTTTAGACCAAGGAATCATTTAGTCAAATTTTGAATATCTTCACGGTTAATTACCAATGCTATGCAATGTATCTGTGCAACTTTGAAAAAATGCAACTTTTAGGCAATTTATGATAGAAACAATCTAATATACAAGGTAACATCATATTAGCACACATTACAGAATAATCAATATCATATAATAACCTAGACATGCTCAACATTAACTATAATAAACAATTAGCAATTTACACTTGATGCACACGTACCATGCATGAAAACTCATTCAACAAAACTCAACCAAAACATACATATATATCATAAGGAGAATGTTAGGAACTCATATTACACAAGACTCCTATAAAACTCAAGTTACCAAGAACTCTTTTTTAGGCTTGAATAGACACATAATGAAAACTTACGGGTACTTCACTCCCTAAAACAATACTCTTCACCATACTCCCTCACTTAGGAGAAACCCATTCTAAGGTCAACATAACATCAACTACAAGGACCTCCCTTTAGGCACCTTAAACCATAACAATACTTTCTTGACAAGGTTTTCCACACGAAGAATAAATAATTTCAAAGGTCTCATCATGTAACCACTACCTCCCCCTTACTAGGTGACTTACCTTTACTCGTTCAAATCTCATCATCTCCCTTCTGATGGTTGGGGTCTTAAACAACTTCAAACAAACTCATCAACCACTCTTTCACGTTATCACATTATACCTTACCATTCTTTCAAACTTAAATACCCTTAAAAGGTAACCAAACTAATCTAATATCAAAACCACCTTTTTCACGCCTCATCTCACAATTCATATCTCATCTTTCCTCTCCCTCAACCCAAACTTCATAAAGTCACTCTCAAGAGACCAACACATAAGTGAAACAAGGGAAATACACCTTATACAAAGCTCTTATGCACGATTAGATGAATGGAGAAGTGAAACATTCGTAGCATCCAATAACCTCATATTTATAATGTGGGGCGCTTCATAATATAAACAAGACTGTACGAGATGGGGTTCGTAAGACAACTAAGACACTCCCTAAACCATATGCTCTGATACCAACTTTGTCACAACCCGCAAGTACACCCTAAAAGTTAAAGTATTCTTGTGTCGTCACACGGAAAATGATACTTCAAGAAGTCCCATCTAAGCCTCTAGTATTATTCATTGCATAATAAACATACTAAAATAGGTAAGAGTTTAAAAAAAATTTCACACACGAAGAACTATTTCATATACAATACGCATGCAGAAGACTTTCATTTAAAACATTAAATCACTATAACATCTACTTGAACCATCTACACTTTAAAGTATACCATACTTGGGACTAAGCCCATACAAGATATAAAATATAGACTACAACATAAGGAACATGTGGAAATTGTACTCGAATAGATGAGGACTCACCAATACATCAGCTTCAAAGCCTTAGAAACCTATCAATCCTCCATGGCACATCAAGACTTCCAATTCCCTTCACTTAAGTCAAAAAGGGAAAAGAAGGGGTTAGGACATTGGATGTAATAAGTATGTAATCCATGAAAAAATCCTAAAAAAGAGACGTTTAGTAAATCAGATGCTTTCCATGAATTCCGATTAAAACATCATACTATAATCATAAGCACAATATTTAACAACTTAGAAAAAACATAAGAAATCATTTAAGCAAAGAACCACATTTTAGAAACACTTTCCAGTGAACTGACTTCACTGTACAGCGAGATCAATTACAGTGAAGTTCTTCCACCTCACTTTAGACATCTTCTTAAAAGCAATCCTAAGACTCACTTAAGTCACACAAAGAGAAACCACCCATACAATCTCTCTAGGCATGTCTAAATGATTATCAATACTACTTACGATGTGTAAGATAAACATTTACAAGACATTTTTCGCATCCAGGAAGTACCCTCAAGAAGTAGCATGTCGTACTTGACCTCTCGGAGGTATTATTCAAGCCCATAGTTATCATTCATCGCATTGACATAGTAAATATAGCTCAAAATTTAAAACTTTTTATATCACATCATATGCTAGAAATTTGACTTCTTATATGTATAAAAATATAATTCGTAATACATATTTAGACCCTAAGTCTCTTTTCCAGCTTAGACTCAACAACCTATAAAGATATTAGGGACACAACCCTTAAAACATAAGACATAACTATACAATCTCTAAACATTTTACATTAAGACATGAGTTGGGAATCCTTGGAACTTAAAGACCCCTTTCCTTGGGCTTGTGAATCACATCTCAAGCTCCTCAATCGTAGACATCCATTAAGCATCCATAACATACTCTTCGAGTAAAAAGTAAAGAAGAATGAGATTAGTACAAGAATGCACTAAGTATGGCAATCATGCAAAAACATGCATTTAAAAGGGACATATTCTTGAAATCATACTTTATGCCTTTTTGAGTAAATGTTTATAAAACATTGAAACAATAGCATTTATATCATTCACATACTTCATATAAACATATTCAAAGGCCAAACATTTCATAAGATCACTTTTAGAACTTATTAAATTCTTTTTCCATTAAACGTGAGCTAATTTCCCATTTATTCATTAAATTTCCAAGTAACCCTCTAGTTATACTTCGTGCGAAGCATCACCTTAATGGCACAAGGAAACATGCATATAACCTACCAAAGAAAAGACAATAGGCATATAAGCATAATATATCAAAGACACATTTATGTCAAAACTGCATTGGCTTTACAGTAAGCTACTGCATGATATACATATTTTTAATCCCTTTCACACCCATAATTATAAGACCTTGTTCATGACCCCAATCATAGTATACTAGTGCATTGAACATTTGAAGCCCCATAACCTCATACTTTCTTAGTAAACTCTTCATGAGACCACAAACCTTTAGACTTCATACATAAACATAATAAGTAAAGGTATAGTCATTAAGACCAACATTATGAATATATATATATATATATATATATATATATATATATATATATAAAGACCACTTCTTGTAGGCTCATATCATTCATTTAATCATAACAAGTAGACCAATACTACAACGTCATGCATATGGACATATGCATAAACATACACATGAAGTCACCTTCATAGGATTTCCTAAGGAGCTACTTGTGCAATGTCTAGATTGGTTCATTACTTAAACTTATACTAAGTAACATCCCTAAAATCCTCATAGTTAGGATCCTATTCATTTATCTCCATTGTACATTTGACTTTAGGGAACTATAGCCTTAACCGACACTAAGACCATGAGTGCTAAACATGGAATCCCATGTCATAGAACCCCACATGAGTTTCACCCAAAACCAATACTCGCAACTCGTCCAAACACATTAGGTCCCATCAAGACAACCATTGAGCGTCTTAAGGGCTATCTTTCGAACGTCTTGGACGTTTTTGGTTGTTTGACCTCAAAACTTCTCAAAACTCCGTATAGCATCATTAAATATCATTATAACTCATTTTAAGATGTAATAAGCTCATTATGTACAGTATATACACGCATGGACACATGAGGAACATAGGAGACTAGTCCCCAAATGTTTTGGTCGTCCCTTGACGTTCGACTTCCAAATCCCTTCAAACTTTACACACTGCCTCTAAACCTTATTATAAGACATTTTATTGACTTTAGAACCTTAAGACAAACATGTTAGACTATAGAAATAATAATTAATTTTGGGTTCTTACAATATCCCCCACTTGGGAACATTCATCCTCGAATGAGACTTAGGGCTCTTTATTCACAACATTTCAATTTCTAACATAGTACTCACCTTGACATTAAGCCTCATTTGGGGAAAACAATACAACTCATAAGCACACACATTAATACTTAGCTAAAACATGCTTTCACTTTTCAAGAATGATCCTACAATTATGTATTCCAAATCATAAAAGTCACATAGTTTTCAAGAGACTCAACATATTTCATTTTAAAGAGACTCAACTTTTTATTATAAGGCTAAACATTACACCTCACAAGGGACTAAAACAAGTTTTTTATCTTACCTCTTGAAGTCAAATGCACAATTAGCATATTAAAGTGCACAATAGACATGAGAAAACATGGATTTAATCAAAAATTTTCTTTCATGCACTTTGGAATCTTCACAAAATCTTACCGGTAATGTCAATCCATACGCACCAAACATTTAAAGGGCATGAAATTCCTACTTTGTTCCGAACTCTATTCATGAACAAGTTTACAAAAAAATCAATAGACTCAAGTTCAAGTAAGAATAGAAGGTCAAGGTAGAAAATTTCTACAACCTTACTACTCCCTCACCATCCCCCACTTAGGGTTAAACAAATTAAGTGAAACTTAACCCAAACTCAAGAGGATCTTACCTTAACAACCTCCAATTTCATCACTTAAAAGTGATTACAACTTTAGAAGGAGTTTACAGTAAGTTAACATAGGAACACCAATTATCAAGTTAGGTCATCTCATTCAACGACATAAAGTTTTTACACAATACAATAGACACCAAGGTCATACGTCATTAGGGGAAACAATATAAGATACTTTGTCTTAAAGACTCTTCTTTTCTTTCAACATTAATGTAATAAAACTTCTAGGTCAATAAAATGCACATCATCACCCTACTTAGATAAGAGTAATCCCCTCAATTTTAGAGAACATCAATTCCACAATCATCAAGGGACTCATAACACAATAAGAAGTTAGAAACAAATCTACGACTTATCATGCAATAAGACTTTCATTCTTCATTCAAAATAGCAAATCCCCTTTTTACATTAATTATCATTTTCATATACATCAATTCTATACACATTTTAACAACATCAAATCAAACAATAATTTAGTTGGTTTCCTAAAAATATTCCAGTAAGTGGCCTAGCTTTACAGTGAACATGCCTCAACATTTCAAAAATGCAGCACTAAGGAAATTGATGGGAAAAGCATGTCAATATGAGATACAAGACTTTACCAAGGAAAGCATAATATCATCACACCTAGGATCAAGTTTATACAAGGGAATCCAATCAATACTAGGCAACTTATCAACGACCATACATATATAAAAGGAAACAATGAACGCCTTTAAGTACAAAATATTAGGGTAGCATGCTTCCATATGTAGTTACTAAGAATTTTATGTTCAATTCGAATCATAAGGCTACCATCATGCAAAACTATATAGGAACACATCAATCCAAATGAAATCATTTTAACCATAATAACTTCTGATATACTTTAACTAAATCATTACAAACATTTGTAAATATAATGTGATATTTCATATAAATCATATATAGCCAGAATTGACATCTCATCATCAAAACACACCAAAATTCACCTTCACACATACTTAATCAACCATAAAACCAAGATAAGAATTTAAACTCACCTTTTATCCGTCAAGCATAAAGAACAATCTTATCCAAGCAATCATATCTAAAAAGACCACTGAACAAGAAAATATAAGAGAGAGATCTTATAGAGGTAAGTTCTATGGCACGATATGAGAATGATGAAGAAGGGAAAATCTATAGTCCTATAGCCTCTCGTACAATTTGATGTGTCGCGACTCACCACCAATGATACAAGACTCTACTAGACGTGGCAATATGAGACCTCTTTGCCCCTAAACCACATTTAAAACCCTCGTTCTCTGATACCACGTTTTTCACAACCGGGGAGTACTTCCTAGAAGTAACATGGTGTACTTGACCTCTCAGAGGTCTTATACAACCCCATAGTTATCATTCATCGCATTAACATAGTAAATTTAGTCGAAAATTTAAAATATTTCATAGCACATTATATGCTAGAAACTTTACTTCTTATATATATGTAAAAACGTAAGTTGTAATACATATTTAGACCCTAAGTCTCTTTGTCATCTTAGAATCAAACACCTTAGCATACATTCGGGACAATACCCTTAAAACATAAGGCATAACTATACAATCTTTAAACATTTTACATTAAGATATGAGTAGGGAATCCTTGGAACTTAAAGACCCCTTTCCTTGAGCTTGGGAATCACATATCAAGATCCTCAATCATAGACATACTTTAAGCATCCATAACCTACACGTTCAGTAAAAAGTATATAAGAAGGGATTAGTACAAGAATGCACTAAGAATGGCAACCATGAAAAAACATGCATTTAAAATCTTAAAATCATACTTCATGCCTTTTTGAGTAAATCTTTATAAAAAATTGAAACAATAGCATTTATATCATTCACATACTTCATATAATAAAATTTGAAGGCCAAACATTTCATAAGATCAATTATAGAATTTATTACATTTTTTAGTCACATCATAGAGAGCTCTTGTTCCCTTAAACGTGAGCTAATTTCCCTTTTATTCATTAACTTCCCAGATAACCCTCTAGTGATACTTGGTGTAATGCATCACCTTAAGGCCACAAGGAAACATGCATATAGCCTACCTAAGCCAACAAAATAATCATATAAGCATAATACATCAAAGAAACATTTAAGTCAAAACTACATTGGTATTAGAGTAAGCTACTACAACATATACATAATTTGACTCCCTTCCACATCCATCATTATAAGACCTTGTTCATGACCCCAATATTAGTCTACTAGTGCAACGAACATATGACGCCCCATAACCCCGCACATTCTTAGTAAACTCTTCATGAGACCACAAACCTTAACACTTCATACGTCAACACAACAAGTAAAGTTAACTTCATCCAAACTATGAAAGACCTTCATCATATAGTCATTAAGACCAACATTAAGCATATATATATAAAGACGACTTCTTGTAGGATCATATCATGCATTTAATCACAACAAGTAGACCAATACTACAAACTCATGCATAGGGAATAAGCATAAACATACACATGAAGTCACCTTCCTAGGTCTTTTTAAGGAGCTACTTGTGCAATATCTACATGGTTTCATTACTTCCACCTATACTAAGTAACCTCTCTTATGTCCTCCTAGTAAGGATCTTATTTATTTACTTTCATTGTCTATTTCACATGAGGGAAACTATAACCTTAACTGACACTAAGACCATGGGTGGTAAACATGGAATACGGTTTCATAGAACCCCACATGATTTTCACTTAATGCCAATACTCACAACTCGTCCAAACATGCTACGCTTCATTAAGAGACATGTTGAGCGTCTTAAGGGCTATCTTTCAAACGCCTTGGACGTTCTTGGTTGTTTGACCTCAAAACTTTTGAAAATCAATATACCATCATTAAACATCATTATAACTCATTTTAAGACTTAATAATCTCATTAAATACCGTATATAGACACACATGGCCTCATAAGTCACATAGGCGACTACTCATCGAACGTTTTGATCTTTCCTTGACGCTCAACTTTTAAAGTACTTCAAACTTTACATGCTGCCTGTAAACCATATTATCAGATATTTTATGACCTAATAACCTTAATACAAACATGTTAATGTATATTAACCCTAACTCATTTTTAGTTCTTAAAATATCAACATAAGAACATGAGATTCTCCTAAAAAAGGTGTTTCTAAACATCACTTGCGTGAGTTGTGAAGCGACCGCGCATACAATCCATTACACACACACAAAATATATCCAATAGACTTCCTAGGATGGCATCATTCTCACATAATACATCAACACATAGATGATATGACATTCACCTTCCAAAGGCTATCAAAAGACTTACTTAAGTAAATCAAGAGGATAACATCCATGATTGACCTCTTCAAGATTATCTAAGTAATCTTTAACCCTACCTCATGCTCGGATAATGTCCACATAATCAACCAACTTCCCTAACTAGAGTCGTTCGTAAGACTTTTCTAGGTATGTTAAGAAGTTACCATTCCTATGCCCCAACCACACCTTAACTAGACAAACCTTAATTACTCTAGACAAGAACTACTTCATTTAACATACTATACTAACTTAAATTATTATATTCATTAGTTCATTAAGAGACATTCATCACATAATAGACATTAAAGTAATAGTCTTGGAGAAGAACTACGAATCTCACTAAAACCTTCAAAGCATATTGTGCAATTTCGAGATAGTGTCCCGTAACACCACCTAAAATTCGTAAAATTCTCTAATGCTAGTAGGTATCCCATATGATAAGAATAAGCAATAACTAACATTTACCATGATAGCTTGACATGGAATCTGGAGTTCTAACCTACTCCGATGAGGGTGTTCTTCTTGCCAATGGTAAAACATGGACACATCCCATGTAGGCACGTGGTTAAGGAATTTGAAAGTCATGCTTTGTATTATAATCTCATTCTTAACTATAACTACTTCTCTTACCGTACTCACTCAGTGCTAGCCTACGGTCTCATAGAGTAATTCTCATTACGGCTTTCGACTTCAACATTCATAACCTTATAATAGGTTCAAGGTTTCTCGGAAAGACCCTCATAAAATCATTCAAGGCACCATATATTTCATACATTCAACACTAAGAGACTTTAAAATCGTAACTCAATACATCATATATTCATATTCATACAAGCATCAAGTAAGGCACACAAGTCAACCAACACAAGACATCACATACTTCATTTTAACCCATAGTACATATCATTAAGTCACTTAGATATAACCATCATCATATTTAAGTCATCCTATACACTACCATATCATCATAAATATAACCATTATAGACTCATATAGTCAAGTAGGAACAACCATGCGTCGACCTTAGACATCGAAGTACATAGTCATAGTTTACATGATTTCCTAACATACATAGAAAGAACACGTACTTTCATATTCCTCACATATAGATATATAGGATCATATATCCCATAATATCAACTATACAAATCATCATGATAATGTAAGTAGTGCCGAGAAGGCCATGATCATCATATTGCATAATATAAAGCCGACAAGGCCACATCAATTCAGAGACCACCACCACCATAAGTAGAACATACCAATAACAATATAATTGAAGTCTAGTTAACATAAAATAAAAGGATCTAGGGTATCATACTCCTACTACATCTTACTGCTTTGATTTTCAAGGTTAAATCATCCAATCGATATCACAAGGCCCTTACCCATGGCCATAACTAAAAATTCAACACATTTATATCAATGATCAATGAAAATATGTGAATTCATTATAAACTCATAAATCTAATACAACAAAGATATCAATTGAAAACAATTATTGCATCATTAGATAGCCCTAGGAAACTACATTAGAATTCATAAGACTTAAGTCAATATTAATTCAATAAGTCTAACATTCAATAGATATAAAAATAGTTAAAAATCAATTGATCAAATTGAAACATCCTACAAACCAATTAACCATAGTATATACATGAATCAAAAGCCCATAACAATCTACACCTGAATTCATTCATCTCAAAGAATGATCATATAACCCATATTTTAGTCAAATTGAGAGATTTGTGAAGGTCAACTGTTCATGGAGAATTTCATTGGAAAACACCAATGAAATATCAATAAAATCATATACAAACATTTGAAAACCATTTATACAAGAACCCAAGGCCTATAGAAGAAATTGGACTTTTTTATCTTTTTTAAATCATTGAAAATCATCTTTGAAATTTCCAATAAGGTTATATCAAGACTTAGATGAAGAAATCCCATACCTTAATTGAAGAACCCAATGATAATTGAAGAAGAAATTTCAGTGAAGAACCATCTTCAAGCTTCATCTTCACCTTGAACTCACGTGGAGATTTTTTGAGGAACTTTTGGAGGGAATATGATATGATTTAGGTGTTAAGGTTATAATGAGGGTTTAATGACTTATATACTATTAAAATACCCTTAAACACTCAAAATAACCGTCCAATGACTTATAGGGGCTTGGGGTGAATTTACAACTTCCCCTCTCAACCTAACAGAAAGCTAGTAGAAAATAGAAAGTACGTTCGAATCCCAAATGGACAGTCTGTGGTCTCAACCACGCCCTGTCAATGGGGTCTCGTTGGTTGCTCCTAAAATTACTCAACCTTCCACCTTTAAGGATCAATCGACGGGCCGTCTCCAAGTCAAGTGGCCTCGTTTGGATCATCGATTGGCACTGCCTGGCACTGTTGAGTTCTAAGGTTTGGTCCTCCCATATGGCCCATTGTGTGTCCTACATGGAGTCGTACCCGAGCGTTTACACCCCAAATATGTTCGTATATGATTTCAGCTCCCACCAAATAAGTTTCATCCAAAACAAACACGTAAAACTCGATAAAACATACATAGAGACATAAGGTCATCTCAAAGCAAACCATTGAAACCTCATGGATGTTTCACCTCCAAACTTCATGAAACTTGACACACTTCCTATATATACTATAATAACTCATTTAAGAACTTTATAACCTCATGAACCACACATAACCACATAAAATCACATATGAAGCACATAGGTGACATATTCATCGAACGTCTTGATCAACCCAAGACGTTTGACTTCCAAAGCACCTAAACTCTTAGACACTACCTCAAACTCAAATTATAAACAATTTTAGGATCTTATACAATCACTACAAAAAATTTAGGCTCTAGCTTCAACTAATTTATTTTAAGGGTGTTACACATATCCCCCATTTCGACGGTTTTTCATATCATAGAGAAATATTTTATTTCATAATCCGGATTGTGATGTAAAAAATGCTGAAAGTTTTTGTGGAAGTGCCTCATGACTTAGTCTATGCATTCGGTAGGACCTCACAGACAGTCAGACCTATTTTTAAGGTCAAACGACCTCAAAGCGCGCATACCCCCCATTTCGACGACTTTGGTATGCTATGGCACACAATTTTTGGTGAGCCGGATTCTAACATTTTAAATGCAAAATTTTGTGGAAGTATGTAAAGACCATGGCTATGCATCCAGTTGGCCCTCACTTCAAGTCTGACCCATTTTATAGGTCAAACAAGCCACGGAGCGTGTATACCCTTCCCATTTCGATGATTTTCATGTACATTAGCAAATAATTTTTTGGCGAATTGTATTATGACGTCAAATTTTCTGAAATGTTTTGTGGACGTTCGTCAAGACCATGGATATCCTTCTGGTTGGCTTTCACGGCCAATCCGACCCATTTTCAAGGTGAACGAGCCAGGAAGTGCGAATACCCTCAATTTCGATGATTTTGTGTACTTTGACGCACTATTTTTTCGGTAATCTAGATTCTAACGTAAAAAATGTAGCCATTTTTTGTGGACTTCCATCACGTCCTATTCTTCATAGCTTGTTGGCTCTCACCTCCAGTATGACCCATATTAAAGGTCAATAGAGCCATAAAGTTTTCATATTGCCTTTTTCGATTATTTTTGGGTTCTATAACACACCATTTTTTGGTTATCCGGTTTTAGACGTCAAAAATGTTGAACCATTTTGTGGACGTCCGTCAAGACCTTGTATTCATGTGTTATAGAAAACAATTTTTTAGTGATTCGGGTTCCGACTTCAAAAATGCAAAAATTTGTGTGGATGTCCGTCAAGACCTTGGATATGCATTCGGTTGTCCCTCATGGTGAGTCAAACCCATATTTAAATAATAACGAGCCCCGAAGCATGCATACCTCCCATTTCGATGATTTTCGTGTCTTATAGCACAACTTTTTTTTGGTGATCCGGATTGCTATATCATAAATGTCAAAATATTTTGTGGACATCCATCAAGACCTTCCCTATGCAGAATATTGGCCCTCACACCCAGTCCGACCCATTTTAAATGTCAAACTAGCCCCAAAATGTGCATACCTCTAATTCGACAATTTTCATGTTATAGCAAACCATTTTTTCGGTGATCTAGATTTTGACATCAAAAATGTCAATATTTTTTGTATATATCCTAAAGAACTTTGCTTTGCATCTTGTTGTCCCTTATGGTCATTCAAACCCATTTTTAAGGTCAAACGAACCCAGAAACAAGTATACCCCTCCTCCCATTTCGATGATTTTTGTATGCTATAACAAACGATTTTTTTTGGCGAATCAGATTTCGACGTAAAAAATGCCAAAAACAATTTTGGACATCTGTCAAGACTTTGGCTACGCAGTAGGTTGTCTACCACGGCAATTCTGACCCATATTTTAGTTATAACGA
The DNA here is from genome assembly GCA_027704785.1 of Solanum chmielewskii. NCBI lineage: Eukaryota > Viridiplantae > Streptophyta > Magnoliopsida > Solanales > Solanaceae > Solanum > Solanum chmielewskii. Next base: position 15,216,000 of record JAKWIX010000327.1, read on the forward strand.
GCCGTGAAACATGAATAACCCTCATTTTCATGATATCATTTTTTTGGTGATCCGGATTCTGACATCGAAAATACAAAAAAAAAATTGTGTAAGTACTTCAGTACCTTGTCTATGGAGAAGGTTGTGCCTCACGACCAGTATGACCCGTTTTGAAGGTCAAAAGAGCCCCGAAGAGCGCATACCCCCATTTCGATGATTTTTGTGTGATAGAACATTTTTTTTGGTGATCCGGATTCCAACTTCAAAAATGCCGAAATTTTTTGTTTACATTAGTGAATACCTTGTCTTTGCAGCCGGTTATCTCTCACGGCTAGTTCGACTCATTTTAAATGTCAAACGGGCCTCGAAGTGTACATACTCCCCATTTCGATGATTTTTCTGTGCTATAGCACACAATTTTTTGGGTGATCCAGATTCCGATAAAAAAAATACAAAAATATTTTGTGGATGTCCGTCAAGACCTTGGATATGCAACCGGTTGTCCCTCATGGACAGCCCGACCCATTTTCAAGGTCAAACAAGCTCCAAATCATGCATACCCCCTTATTTCAATGATTTTTGTGTGCTATAGAAAATAACTTTTTGGAGATTTGGATTCGAACGTAAAAAATGGCAAAAAATGTTGTGAACTTCTTCCATGACCTTAGCTATGCATCCGGTTGGCCCTTAAGTCCAGTCTGACCCATATTTAAACTATAATGAGCCCTGAAGCGTGCATACCCCCAATTTTTACAATTTTCGTGTAATATAGCACATTTTTTTTTGGTGATCCGAATTCCGATGACATAAATATAAAAATGTTTTATGGATGTCCGTAATGACCTTGGCTATGCAGCTGATTATCCCTCACGGTTAGTGCGAGCCGTTTTAAAGTTCAAACGAGTCCCGAAGCGTGCATATCCCAATTTCAAAGATTTTTGTGTGATAGCACACCATTTTTTTGTTAATCTAAATTCCATGTCAAAAATGCCAAAAGTTTTTTTGGACGTCCGTCAAGGCCATGGCTTTGCATCTGGTTGGACCTCAAGGTAAATCCTACCAATTTTTAAGGTCTAATGGGCTTAGAAGCGAGCATACCCCCCCCCCCATTTCAATAATTTTTGTGTGCTATAGCAAACATTTTTTTTGGCTATTCGGATTCCGATGTTAAGAATGCCGAAATTTGTTTTGACGTACGTCAAGACCTTTGATATGCATTCATTTGGCCCTTATGGCCATTCCGAGCAATATTTATGTTATAACGAGCCCCGAAGCGTGCATACCCCCAATTTCAACGATATCATTTTTATGGTAATCCGTATTACAACGTCAAAAATGCTGAAATATTTTGTGGACATTCGTTAAGACATTCGCTATGCAGATGAGTGGTCCTCACGGACAGTCTAACACGTTTTCTAGGTCAAAAGAACCTCGAAGATTGAATACCCCCATTTCAATTATTTTACTGTGATAGCACACTATTATTTTGGTGATCCAAATTCCAACGTCAAAAATGCCAAAAAGAATTTTGACATCCGTTAAGATCTTGTCTATCCAACCGGTTTTCTCTCATGGCCAATTCGACCCATTATCAAGGTCGAACGAGCCTCGAAGTGCTCCTACCCCCCATTTCGATGACTTTCCAGGGCTATAGCGCAAAATTTATTTGGTGATCCCGATTTCAACATAAAAAATGTCGTCCATCAAGACCTTGGCTATGCATTCAATTGTCCCTCACGGCCAGTCCAACCTATTTTCAAGGTCATAGAAGACCTGAAGTGCGCATACCCCTCATTTCAATGATTTTCATTTGGCATAACAAACCATATTTTTCGTGAATCCGGATTCCAACGTCAAAAATACCAAAATTGTTTGTGGAAATCTATCATGACCTTTTCTATGCAGTCGGTTGTCGCTCACGAGCAGTCAAACACATTTTCATGATAAAATGAGCCCTGAAGTACCTAAACCCCCCATTTCGACGACTCTCGTGTGCTATAGCACACCATTTTTTGGTGATCCGGATTCCGACGTTCAAAATGAAATATTTTTTTGTGGACATCCGTGAAGTCCTTGGCTTTGCAGCCGGTTGGACCTCACAGCAAGTATGACCCATTTTAAAGTTCAAGCGCGATCCGAAGCGTGCATACCCCCCCCCCCCCCCACCCCTATTTCGATGATTTTTGTGTGCTATAGCAAACAATTTTTTGGCGATTTGGATTACAACGTCAAAAATGTTGATATTGTTTGTGGATGTCCGTCAAGACCTTGTATATGCAGTCGGTTGGCCCTCATGGCCAGTCCGACCAATATTTGAGTTATAGCAAGGCTCGAATCATGCATACCCTCCATTTCGATGATTTTTGTGTCCTATAGCACACTAACTTTTTGGTGATCTGGATTTCTACGTCATAAATGCCGAAATACTTTGTGGACGATCGTCAAGAACTTGGATATGCAGTTGATGGCCCTCATAGTCAGTCTGACCTATTTAAGGTAAAACGAGCCCCAAAGCGCGCATACCCCTCTTTACGATGATTTGCGTGTGCTATAGCAAACTATTTTTTTAGTGATCCGGATTTCAACGTCAAAAATGCCAAAATGTTTTGTTGACGTATATCAAAAACATAGATATGCAGCCGGTTGTCCCTCATGTCCAGTACGACCCATTTTCAAGGTAAAACGAGACCCGAAAAGCGCTGTGTTTGCAACTGGCCGTCGATTGGCTACCGTTGGTGAACAACCTTTTTGTAGTTTTAGCCACCAATATTGATCCTTTCTCAAGGACCCTTGGATGGTCCTTGGGAATAATTTCCTGGGCGTTTCAAACCCAAATACGACAGTCTATCAGTTAAACACCTATCACATGAATTTCATCCATAACAAACACGTAAAACTCGAAAAAACATGCTTAGACAGACAAGGTCTATTCAAGGTATATCTTTCGAAAGTCATAGACGTTCTTGGACGTTTTACCTCTAAGCTCCACGAAACATGACACACTGACTATACATGCTATAATAAATAATTTAAGGACCTTATAATCTCATGAATCACACATAAAAAGATAGAACCACACATGAGTCACATAGGTGACTTAGTCGTCGAACGTTTTAGTTGTCCCTTGACGTTTGGCTTCCAATGCACCTAATACTTTAGCTAGTACCTCTATTCAAAATTATAGACCACTTTAATACCTTTTACAACAATCACCAACATGTTAGGATAGAGTTAACCTAAGTAATTTTCAGGGTCTTACAATCTCCCCCACTTTGACATCTTTTCCTCGAATGACACCTGCCACCCTCCGAACACTTCAAAGAATAGAAATTCAACTAGAAGATAATACCATACCATACAGCACATAAACTATAAGAAAACATCATTTTAACATAGTAATGGGATTTACAGCACGACATGAAACTAGAAGACAATTCTATAACAAATTATTCTACAAAATTCGCATACTTCATTCCAAATAGAAAAAACTCATTTTATATTCAATATCATACTTATATAAATCGGTTCTAACGACCATATAAAAATTTTATACCAAAGAATCAATTAGTCAAATTCTCCAAAATTTTACAGTGAGCAGTTCAAGCATACAATGATTTTTAGCAATATTTAAAAAAATGTCTTTTGGGCAATTTATCATATAACATGCTAATATGCAAAGTAACATCATATAAACACATATTACAATATAATCATGACTTCATAAAATAAACAATGCAAGAAGTTAATGAAATTCAATTTCCACAAAACTCGTAAACATCATGCATATACTAAAACTTCTAGGACTTTCTATCCCATCTACTAACCATACTCCCCCACTTAAAAGGAACTCATATCACAACAAGAGAAAGAGAAATTACTAACATCATCATCACTCCCATCTGGCTTCTCTACTCTAGAACGGAGTTCATAGAAACACCTATTTATTGAAGCATTTTCCTTTGGAATACTAGGAGCAACTTTCTTAAGGTCTTTTTCTCTAGAAGCAATCATAGGAAAATCTCTTACTTTGTGTCCTTCCATATTACAACCATAGCAACTCCCGGTACCCAATATAATCTCACCATAATCTTTCTTGCCACATGTGGCACAAGTAGGTTTGACCATTTGGGAACCACCTCCATTCTCCAATTTTACCTTAGCACTCTTAGGTTCTTCTTGAGTTTGAGCCCTCTTCTTAAACCTATTTTCCTCTTGATCACTAGCACCACTCCTTTTCAAACTTCTAGACATCCTCCTAAGTTTAGACTCTTCAATCTGTTGTGCATACACTATGAGTCTAGATAGGGTCATATCATCATGTAACATAGGGGTGCGACATTCCTCAATAACTAAGTTGGCTACTTCAGTAACAAAATGACTCATTTCATCTCTTGGATTATACACAAGAAAAGGGGCATACCTAGACAATGTTTAGAATTTCAAAGAGTACTCCTCAACACTCATGTTGCCATGTTTGAGATTGATAAACTCCACCATAAATTCTCTCCTCTCTCTTGGAAAGTACTTACCAAGAAAAGCTTTCTTAAATTCTTCCCACTCAATAGGAACCTACTCCTACGGCCCATTATACTTCCATTAACTGTACCATAGTTGAGAAACATCCCTCAATTGATATGAAGCCAAATCTGCCTTCTCTCTAGATGCAACTCCCATAGAACTCAACACCTTATACACACCATCAAAAAAACTCTTGTTGATCCTCGCCCACCTTAGACTCAAGAAAGATAGGAGGATTCATCCTTACAAAGTCTCTTAACTAGATGTCATAGTTCTCTCTAAAACATTTGTCCTAGGCATCATACTCAAATTTGCTTGAGTAGTCACGGGTCGGGCTAAGGCAAGAAAAGCCTCTCTAATCTCTTGATTAGTCAAATCCGGATGAACCACCGGCACCCCATTGCCTCCTTCCATATTAGGAATATGATCACCTTGGGAGGCACTTGAGCACATTGTACTCCTTTCCTACCTTGAGGAACTTTCTCAACTTGAGGACGAATTTCCTCATTAATTCTCTCCTCTTCAACCCTTCAAGCGACCATCCTTCTAGTATTCATCTCCTAGAAACACAAGGAAACACATTAAGAAAGATATTCATAACATTTACTCTACCACATGACAGATCAGTAGAAAAGAAAAGAAACTCTATTTTCCAATAGCCTCTTGCCCATAGATGTGTCGCGACTCACACTGATGATCAAGACTCTATTAGACGTCACTTGATGAGACTTTTCGATTCCTAATACTACTTTCACAAACCTATGCTCCGATACAAAGCCTGTCACATCCCAAGACTACACCCTAGAAATTAGGGCACAATCTCGGATTTTAATCAGCGTACTCGACCTCTCGAAGGTCTTATACAAGCACATTCAAATCATTCGTCGCACAAACATAGTGAAAAGTAGTGCGGAATCACAATTTTTCACAAAACATACATAGTCTTTAAAATCGCTATCATATAAAAGTAATAGTAAATACTAAGTCTCAATCTCATCATCTTAAGACACATGAATACTTGGGACACGGCCCATACGTAATACGAATATAGAAATTACTTAGTCTATTACAATACTTCTATAAGAAACATAAACGACATATATGCCTTCGAGTCAAATGAGGACGTACTTCAACTTCACTTGAACGATACTATGATCCAAGCCATCAGTTTTCAAAAGCTCCTCATCTAAAAAGAACTATATAGATAGATAAAAGAATGGAGATAGTACAACCACATGTACTAAGTAAAACATTATGCATATAAATCATGTAAATGGACTTTTATTGGAAATCTGCATCTTGTCATTTATAAATCATATTATAATCATAAGAATAACATTTATAAACATAGAAACACTTAAGATAACATTCAACAAAAAATAATAATTTCTGAACAGACTTTACTATATGTCCAATTCACTGTTACAGTGAGTTATTTCATTGTACGATGAAGTTGCAAACCTTCACTTTAGACACCCTTTAGCATGAAAATATCCCACTCAAAGATATCCTGAGACTCATTTAAGTCAAACAAAGAGAGACCGCCTATACACCCTCTCTAGATGTGCCTAACCGACCCTTAAGATTACTTATAATGAGTCACATTCACACTTACGAGGTATCATAAATATCAAGGTAAGATTCTTCTATCAAAGGTTACTCTAAGTCTCACTTGAGTGAGTTGTGAAGCGACTGCCCGTACAATCCCTTACACACACACTTAAGAGAACCTATAAACTCTCTAGAATAGATTCATTATCACTTAACACATGAACACATAGATGATATAACATTCTCCTTCCAAAGGCTATCAGAAGACCTACTTAAGTAAATATAGAAGATAACATCCATAGTGACCTATTCAAGATTACCTAAATAGTCCTTAAGACTACCTAAGGCTTAGATCATGTCCACAACACCAAACATCTTCCCTAACTATTGTCATCCTCAAGACATCCAAACATAAGACATGAAGAGATCATCGCTTATTCCCTCTTCAAACTTTAGCTAAGGAATCCTTAAGTAACTTTAGATTAGGTACTTATTATTTTACATACTTCTTAACATAAGTCATTAGTTCATTAACACTCATACATCACATAAAGGATACTCAAATAATGGTCTTAGACAAGACCTAGAAACTCCAAGTAACACCTTCAAAGTCTATTGTGCAATGTCTAGATAGCATCATATACCACCTTCTAAACCTCATAAACTTCTATAATTCTAAAAGGTATTCCATATTATGAGAATACACAATAACATACATAGACCATGATATCAACACATGGAATCCGGAGTTCTATCCTACTCTTATGAGGTTGTTCTAGTTGTTAAGGGTCAACCTTAGACACATCCCATGTAGGATCATGGTTAAGAAATATGAAAGGGTTCTTTGTACTCTAGTTTCATAATTTAACTAGAACTACTTCCCTTACCATACTCATTCGATGCTAACCTTTTGTCTCATAGATTAATTCACACATTAGGTTCACATAAATGGGTTCCATAACAAGTTCATAACCCAGTCACATTCCCTACAAAGTAAAGTCCACTAGGGGTACCTCACAATGGCGATGAGAAGCTTATGATGAATTTCCTAAGGATTATTATGATTTCGTTCCAGCCTATTAACCTTAAGTCTATTATTCCTTTACTTTGAAAGACAACATTATGGCTTACTTTTAACACACAATGCAAGTCATTCTAGAAGCACCTAGAAACAACCCTAACATCTTCAACATTTACTATATACTATCATAAAATCATCAATGTAACAAATAAAGACTCATATAGTCAAGAAGGAATCACTAAGACTCAACCGTAACACTATACACATAATGTCAAAGTCATAGTCTAACATGATCACCTAAGACAATATGAATAGAAGAATACACATATGACTTCTCATGTAGATAGATGTTGTCATACATCACATAATCAAACTAGACAAATAGTCATATTACTTCAAGTAGTTGTCAACAATGCAAATATCATCATATTGCATAAAGTAACGCCGACAAGGCCACATCAATTGCAAGTAAAGAACATAAAACTGCCACCATAGGTGCACCATACTAATACAAACATAATTGAAGTATAAATAACATCAAAAGAAAGGAAATAGGTAAGAATACCTCACACAATCCTTTACACTTCAATCCAAAGTCAACTTACTCAATTCGATAACACATGAACCTTACTCAAGGGCATAGCCAACAATTTAACATAAAAACTACAATAATCAATGAACTAGGTAAATTTAATGTAAATTCATCATTCTATACAACCTAAATATCAATTTACTATAATTATTACATCAATAAATAGCCCACATAAAACTACATAAAAATTCATAAACATTAGATCAATATCAACTAAGCCGAAACTTAGTCAAAAACTAGGGTTCATCCAATTCATGGGTTCATAGGTAATTTAGGTTAAAATCATCAATACAATATCAATTAAATAATTATCCAATGCTTAGAAATCCTTAATGCAAAAACCCATGGTAGAATCATGAAAATAGACAATTCAACTTTGAAAAACATTAGAAAACATCTTGAGAATTGGGTCTCCTTGATGAAGCGAGTTTCAAGGACCAAAATCCATACATTGATGAAGCCAATTCTTCATACTGATAATGAATTTCCACTCAAAACGTCACACCAAGCTCTTCCTTCATTTTGGACTTTAATGGAGTCTTTGAGATTTATTAAAAGATTTTGGGGTTTTGATTTGGAAGAATGAATATTATTAGTGTTAAACACTTATATACTTGTTTTAACAACCCGAAATACCCTTAATAAAATTCCAATACTCCTATTTGGTTGTGTGGCGAATTTACAAATTCACCCCTAGTTTGGAAGTGAAATTTCACGCAGGGACAAACCACAGACGACTTCCCTATCGACAGGGCGTAAGCCCACTTAGGGGCTGTGCTGGAAACCGTCAATGGTTTCAGAGTCTTGGAACAGATATATTTTTCACCTAGTATGATTATCTACCCACGCCCTTCACCCATGGACCGTCGGCAGGCCACAAACCGTCGATTGGCTTTCGTAGGTCAACTGCCTTTTCGCAGTTTTAGACACTAAGTTATGTCCTTCCTCAAGGACACTTGGATGGTCCTTGGGGATAATTTCCCGGAAATTTCAAAACCAAATATGATCTTCTATGATTTTAACATGTCTCACATAAATTTCATCCAAAAATAACACATAAAAATTGACGTAACATTGTTAGACACACAAGGTCGATTCTAGGAATATCTTTCGAATGTCATGGAAATTCTTGGATGTTTGACCTCCAAACTCCACGAAACCTGACACTCTGACTATACATGCTATAATAACTCAATTAAGGACCTTAAAACCTCATTAGTCGCACATAAACACATAGAACCACATATGAGGCACAAAGGTGACTTAGCCGTCAAATGTTTTAGTAGTCCCTTGATATTTGACTTCCAATGAAATTAATACTTTAGATAATGCCTCTATACCATATTATATACCAATTTAGGACCTTCGACCATCATAACCCACATTTTAGACTCTAGTTTACCTAAGTCATTTTCGGGGTCTTACAATCTCCCCCACTTAGACAACTCATCCTCGAATGACAATTGCCACTCTCCGAATACTTCCAAGAATAGAGATTCAACTAGCAGCTAATAACCATACCGTACAACACATACCCAAGAAGAAAACATTAATTTCACATACTCAAGAGATTTATATTACAACAACAAATTAGAAGACAATTCTATAACTCCTTATGCTACAAAACTAAAATGCCTCATTCCGAATAGAAAAAATTCTTTTTATATTCAATATCATACTTATATACCTCAGTTCAAGCATACATTGATTTTTAGCAATTTTTCAAAAATTCATCTTTTGGGCAATTCATGATATAAACATGCTAATATGCAAACTAACATATTATAAACACATCTTACAATATAATCATGACTTCATAAAATACACAATGCAAGAAGTTAATGAAATTCAATTTCAACAATACTCCAAAACATCATGCACATGCAACAACTTCTACGATTTTCTTTCCCATATACTAACCATACTCCCCTACTTATAAGGAACTCATATCACAACAAGAGAAACAGAACTTACTAACATCATCATCATTCCTATCTGGCTTCTCTACTCTAGAACGGAGTACATAGAAACGCCTATTTATTGAAGCATTTTCCTTTGGAACACTAGGAGAAACTTGCTTACCCTCTCTTCCTCTAGAATCAATCATAGGAAAATCTCTTACTTTGTGTCATTCCTTATCACAACCAAAGCAACTCCTGGTACCCAATATAGTCTCACAATAATCTTTATTGCCGCATGTGGCACAAGTAGGTTTGACCTTTTGGGAAGCACCTCTTTTCTCCAATTTCACCTTATCACTCTTGGGTTCTTCTTGAGTTTGACCCCTTCTTAAATCTTGATCAGTAGCACCACTCCTTTTCAAACATCTAGACATCCTCCTAAGTTTAGACTCTTCAATCTATTGTGCACACAATTTTTTTGGTGATCTTGATTCCGAAGTCAAAAATGCTAAAATATTTTGTTGAAATTCGTCAAGGCCTTGGATATGTGGCCGGTTGGCACTCACGGCCAGTCCAACCCATTTTCAATGTCAAACAAGACCAGAAGCGCGCATATCACTCATTTTGATGATTTTTGTGTTCCATTTTTTGTGATCCGGATTCCAAAGTCAAAAATGTTGAAATATTTTATGGACGTCCGTCAAGACGTTGGATATGAAGCATGTTCGTAGTCACAGCCGGTCCGCCCAATTTTAAAGGTCAAACAAGACCTGAAGTGCGCATACCCCCTATTTCGATGATTTTTGTGTGGTATAACGCACCATATTTTCATGATCTGGATTCTGAGAAATTTTTTGTGAACGTTCTTCAAGACCTTCTCTATGCATCCGTTCTTCCCTTAAGGCCAATCTGGCCCATTTTTCAAGGTAAAAGGAGCCATGAAGTGCCTAAACCCCCCAATTTTGAGGATTCTCGCGTGATATAGCACATCATTTTTAGGGTGATCCAGATTCTGACATCCAAATTGCAAAAAATTTTGTGGACGTCTGTCAAAACTATGGCTATAAAGCCTGTTGGCTCTCACAGCCAGTACGATCCATTTTCAAGGTCAAACCAGCTCAGAAGCGTGCATACCCCCTCCCTCCCCCCAATTTCAATAATTTTTGTGTGCTATAGCAAATAAATTTTGGCAATTCCAATTTAATCGTAAAAAATGCCGACATTTTTTGTGGAAGTCCGTCAATACCTTGTCTATGAATGTCAGATCTGTTTTTACCCCCAAGACGTAATCGGTGTCGCCGTTCTTTTCAAGGAATAAAACTAGCCTCTTAGATTCATATCATTACATTCATAGGTTAAAAAAAGCGGAAAAATTTAAAAAACAAATTATCACTACTTGGAGGTTTACATACACATAATTTATATTCATATCGAGTATGCACAAACCCTTCATATAGAAACGTTACACAACCTTCTACTTTTATTACACATACATATAGTAAAATAATGAAATAGTCTCAACGATTGTCTCATCTCATACCATCTAAACGAATATTACAACATGGGCATAACCCTTACAACAATTCAACAAGACCATGAATAGGTCATAAGGAAGTACAATATTCAACTAAAAAGGAAATGAATGATAGAGTCAATAAGCCCATAAAAACAAAGCTAGAGGATGGAATTTCCCTCGAAAGTTGATGACCTACCCTACATGGATGAAAGGAAGAATCTAAGTCTTCAAAAATGTCACCTTCTAAACTCTTCAACGACAGGAAGTTAAATTTTTTGGGAAAAAGGAAAAAAATGGGGTAAGTACTTCACATGTACTAAATATGAGATCTTATGCACATACATAAGCTTGCTAGCATACAAGTAATATTATCCCAACATACTTGAAACCCTGATTTAGTACAACCCTAAAATCAAGGAATAATATCACAATAGTGGATAAGAGTTAAACATATCATAATAAGCAAGACAAGTACTCACAAGTCCTAATAAAGTCAACAAGTGCAATGACCAAGAAAAGCTCCATAACCTTACTCAATCAAGTATGCTCAACAAGAAAACACGACCAATGACCAACTTTACATATCATTGCATTTAGGCTTGCATTTCATCATATATTATCATTATAACCCAAGGCATATTCATAAATTAACTAACCAACACATAGTATCAACGATGTGCCATGGTCAATATATATATACATCATATATTATCATAACATAAACATATATAATAACCTCCTCCTAAGACTCCCCTTAAGGATAACTAGTGCAATGTCTAGGTAGAGTTCCATATCCCTACCTAGAGTAAGCTAGACCCTTTAGGTTATCCAAGTTAGAGTTCAAGTCCATTAATTAGTTTTAACTTTTGAGAAAATCTTTCCATAGACCACATGAGCTAATGTGGAATTCAGTGTCATAAAACCCTACACCGAATAAAGGAGGACTACTTGCCAATATTGTACTAAACATGAAACATAGCACCTACGTGGATCCACTAACTAGTATTCCTATAGGTGCAACATAGTTCAAGAACTAGGAGATTTAGTTGGGAACATCTTTATGCGCCATGCATTATAGTCTCCAATCTCAAGAGTAACATAGTGTTCCTACCATCCCTATGTGGGAAAAGACACTCCTCTATCTAGTTCACTCGGTGCTAAGCTAGAGTCCCTTTTTGAAATGTCTTTAAGACTTTAATTATCAATCATAGCTTAATTTAGGCCAGCGGGTTTACCCCTTTTATAATAATGATCATCAATAGCTCAATAAGAATGTATGAGTATAAGTCCTTTTATCACAATTTATATAAGTGAGGATAACACATTAGTATTTCATAACATATTAAGGCACATTGATCGTTTTCACTATACTTATTTCACATACACGTTAATCAACCTCAAAACTTCGTCAAGACATTTCAATGTAACATCATTCCATCCTATAATTCTAGTATAAGGCATACTCCAATGTAATATTATTACTTAACAACAGTTAATCATAATTGTAAGTAAAGATAGTGATTCTAAGACTTACCAAGTCTTCCTCATAGTATATCATCAAGGTCTTACCATCAACACATAACTCAACCCAACCTTGGGAGTAACATCATCACACAATGATAACCTATAGAATAACAAGGCCAATTGCATCTCTATAATACAACTAATCTTTAGATCACAACTTCACACAAGGTACACTGTCTAATTTCACATTATAATTCATAACCTAAATCACATCTCAAGAACTAGAATGATTGTCCTATAATTAATCTTAATTTAATCATAATAACACCATAGGATAGTAATCTATTCAACAACCAACTCAATTAAATGATCATTATACAATGTAGGTCAAGATCACTACCTAGGGTTAGGGATAGAGGATCATACTCTACAATTTAGACCAAACCATCAACAATTACCATAAACAAGTTCAATTACATGTTGTTCAACTCAATTTAACGTAGCGAAATCATCAACATCTCAATTCATAACTTTAATTTCGTAATTGAATGAAATCATAAGAAAACTCAACTTTTTAAAATCTATTTTGAAGGAACCCTTCGAGAAAAGAGTCTCAAAGGTAAATCGAAATTATAACTTAATGTTTTTCATCAATAAAATGGTGTTTTCATCTCATTCCATACCCCAGACCCTAGTGGTTACTAGTCTTCAAAGGTGAGTTCATGTAGAGAGAGAAATAAGAGATAAGGAAAATAGTTAATTTTAGAGTTGTCTTTAGGTTAATGAGGGTTGGGGGTATTTATAGTGGGTATTAATTAACATAATTAGTCTCCCTTTAATCCCCAAATAACCCCTAAACCAATTAATTAATAAAATTAAATCATTTCAAATTTGTCAGTGTAACTACACCCTCACAGACGAGACCTCGATTTGTGGGTTGACAAACAACACCCTCCGTCCTGCACTCGTCGTCTCGGTCATAGACTTTGCAAGCGATGGCTTCCTCTGATTTGTCTAATTGTGGGACGACGGTGGCATCATTTCCGGGTTGATCCACACATAGACCGTAGCCGGCACCTCTGCACTCTGTCGATGAGTCCATACACTGTGCATGTGAAGCGACCTTCTCTACTAGCCTAAATGTGGAACGACGGTGTAATTGATGCCCCTTTGATCCACACACGGGCAGTCTTCTATCCCTTCGATGCACACTGCTAGACAAAGATGCATCAAACTACAGGGGTCTACCTCAAGGACACTTGGTTGATCCTTGGTAATTCCTAAAATTTAGTCAAAAAAAGCTAAGGCACACTATCATCCCTTTGAACCAACTTTTCGGATATTTTTTATGCCTTCTAAAAGACCTATTTCATGAAAAATGGACTTAGAAACAGTGTTTAGATTTTATGAAACCTATGTTAGGCTTTACAATGTGTCTTCAATTTTCAAGGTGTTTCCTTATCCCCCCCCCCCCCCAATAGGAACATTTTTCCCCGAATGACACTAAAATTCTTTTGAAGGACGGAATAGACCCAAGACTAGTAGCCCAACTAATTAACAATATCAATTCAACCTAAGTAATGTCATTTAAACAAAGCAAATATCAAAACTCATATTATTACACATAAGGTTCAAAACACTTTATAATGAACCATTTCCTTCTGACAACCCTTATGATCTTAACACACATTACATGAGTCAATTAGCACAAAGTTCAACTTTACAACATGCTACCAATAATTTCATGAAGACTCAAAATATGAAAATGCACAACATAACTAATAACAAGAAAAAAGCAAATTTTCATTGTTTTAATAGCAATACAACATTAAAATCATTATAAGTTCATTCAAAAATGAATAATGTGCAAAACTTAACCTAAAATCAAGAAACTTCAATTTCTAGTCATTTATATATAGTTAAAAAGAATGACCAACCTTAATTCTCAAAAAGATGAGGGTAACCAGACTTCATGTCATCCTCGGCCTCCCATGTTGTACCCTAAACTAGATGATTTTCCAATAACACCTTTACGGAAATAACTTCTTTACTTTCCTATCAAGAATTCAAACCTAAACTTCCTCATAAGAGAGGTTATCCTTGAAACCAAGACCCTCAATAAGAAGAATGGACTCGGGATCACTAATACCCTTTTTCAACATAGAAACATGGAAAACCGAATGAATCGATGCCAATTAACTTGGATGTTTCAATTCATAGGCAACCTTACCTACCCTTTGAACGATTTCATAGGGACCCACATAACGAGGAATCAATTTCCCTTTCATGCCAACTCTAACCACCCCTTTTATTGATGAAATTTTCAAATAAAATTTATCACCTTCTTCAAACTCCAAATCCCTTCTCCTATGATCAGAATAAGACTTTTGCCAACTATAAGTCGTTTGCAACTGGTTTCTTTTTATATGAACCTTTTACAAAGTCTTATAAATCAACTGGGGACCAAGAAGTGATGTCTCACCCACTTAAAACCATCAAATAGGAGACCTACACCTACTACGATACAAGGCTTCATAAGGAGCCATGGAAATGGATTAATGAAAACTATTGTTGTAGGCAAACTCCACCAAAGATAAGTGAATGATACACGTCCTAAGGGTTTGTATCGTACGCTTTGCTTGACCATACATTTGGGGATGAAAAGCGGTGCTCAACTTCACTGTAGTACGTAACCCTTTTTGGAACGACCTCTAATATCTACATGTGAATTGTGCATGCTAATCCGATATGATGGATAATGGAATGCCATGACGACACACAATCTCATCAAGGAATATTTTTGCATAATCCTCCTTTGAATATGAAGATTCGATGGGAATAAATAGAGCGGACTTAGTCAATCAATCCACAACCACCCATATGGAATCATAAGACTTTTGGGTTTGAGGTAAACTTACTACAAAGTCCAAATTGATGTCTTCACACTTCCATGTAGGAGTTTGGATCTCTTGTAGTAAGACACCCGACTTTAAGTTTTCGGCCTTTTCTTGTTGTCAATTTGGACACTTAACGACAAACTCCGCTATGTCCCTTTTTAGACCTTCCCACCAATATATCTCCCTTCGGTCATGGTACAATTTTGTCAAACCTAGATTAATTGAGTAGTGTGACCCATGTGATTCTTCTTGGATCTGATCCCTCAACCCATCTACATTGGGAACACATATTCTCCCTTGATATCTTAACACACCATCCCCCCTAATAAGAATGATTCATTCAACTTGTCGAGAACCGATTCTTTCAACTCCATTAAGACGAAATCAAGGTCTTGTTTGGACTTCACCTAAACCACTAAAGATGACTCGGAGTTATGATGAACTATAGCACCCCCATCCAGCGAACTCTCCAACCTCACCCCCAACCTAGACATCCTGTGTACTTTCCTTGCTATGTCCTTTTTAACTTCGTTAAGATGGGATACACTACCCATAGTCATTCGACTTAGGGCATCCCCAACTACATTAGCCTTGTCGGGATGATAAAGAAAATTCACATCATAATCTTTAAAAAACTCTAGCCACCTTCTTTGTTGGAGGTTCAACTCCTTTTGGGTAAACACATATTAGAGACTCTTATGATCGGTAAAAACATCAACATGAACCCCATACAAGTAATGCCTAAAAGTTATAAAAGCAAACACCACGTCCGCTAATTCAAGGTCATGAGTGGGGTAGTGTCTCTCATGTACCTTTAGTTTCCTAGAGACATAAGCTATCACCTTCCCATGCTGCATAAGCACACACCCCAAATGTCACGACTGGAATCTTATTTCATGTGAAACATATTACACTTAACATAATAGGCGTTCACAAATCAACCATCTTATATAAAAATAATAAAAAGAAAGAAGCAATTCATAATTACATTAAACGTATCCTTGCTAAAAAGGCACCACTACAAAGTCTTAAATACAACAAGAAATGGAACACTAGTGGGACATGTTCCACTAGCTAAAGACTACATCTAAGCTAGATAATAACAGTATACATCCTAGAATGCATGCTGGACTACTAAAACACTATGAAACGTCCACTTACATATAGCTGCAACGTCGTAATGTAAACTCTAACATCCACCTATGACTGCACCAAAAAGTAGATATTAAATGGGATTAGTAAACACTTGTAATAAGTATGGTTATATGAAAGCACACACCAAGTACATGGTTGAGTAAAAATAGCTCTTTCCTAACAACGTGGTTTAAAGAAAGTAAAGTCAGTGAACTTGCCAAATTTTGATTAGGAAAGTTAGTGGACTTGCAAAATTTTGATTCGGAAAGTCAGTGGACTTGAAAAATTTGGATTAGGAAAGTCAGTGGACTTGCCCAATTTTGATTAGGAATGTCATGCCATGAGAGCAACATTCATCATTATACATATCATTTTGCAAGCAACACAAAACATATTACACATATCATATCACATAGTTAATATCATTCTTTCATATTCCATGAGACCTTGGAATCATTGACTTGACATTAGGACTTCCCAAAATGAGGGCTCGACATATGGGCCTCAACTAGGGAGCCTTCTTAGGCAAACACCGAGTCTTCTTCCTTAGTTCTTATGTACTTCATTTTCATTCATTCATATACTGGTGCAATCAGCAGCCATACCAAGGATGAAGTTTAACACTCTCATCGTGTTTGTTGGGCAACGACAAAAAATAACCTAGTGTCATAAATTATGTCTAGCTCACCTCTTTATTATCCTATCCTAACACCTTTGGTATTTTTCATTTCATTATGTGCATCATTTGAGGCTGCCCTTATTCTTTCTTTGTGAACTTTAACCTAACCGACATAGATAATGTAAACATCATGAAATCCACTGTCTACCCCACACCAAAAAGAGGTGGAATCAAAAGTTACCCAAACATGCTAGCGTATATAGGGAGTCGTACCCTTCTAGATCCCTATATTTGAAGTATAGGTTCAACAACTATGTGATATAAGAAGATCGATACCCGACATCCCGGACAGTCCCATCTCATAAGAGTTACGTGAACCTCCGCCCTTCCCAAAGGAAGGAATCACCGCTAATAGCTAGCCTATCGGTGCTCAATATGAAGTTCCATTTCATTCAACTAATATATCATGGAAGCATGTTGTAGCATGAGGACATCATAGCTCATTAGATGATTTCTCATCTCATTATTAGTATTTAGTATACATCAACATCAATACATTCATTAGAGTGTTCATAGAGACTGATCTCCTCATTAACTTTACACTCTCATAGGTGTGTACGTTTTGGTAACATTTACTGAGGCTCATTTGATTTTGCTCTCATCTTTCACATTAGACTCTTATCATATTGTCACCTTATTAATTAACATTAACACATTTGCTTTTCATAATTACTCACCCCTTCACGTGAATGTTCATTTCGTCATATGCCAATTCACTTGGCCATTTTGTGTGTTTCACACTCTTACTTAACCCTTCTAGGGTTACATCATTTTATCACATACATCATAGGCTCACTTACTTTTAAACGTTTGCTAGACTTATGACTCCATATATACAAGCCATGAGGTTTCATTCATAGTTTGTATAAGTGATTAATGTTTACCCAAGATTATATGGTTCAAGACTTATGTATCTTGTAGATATGCCAAGATATTGATTTTGATCTTTAGAGGCAATATTCATTGAATATTTACTTAAGTATGAATTTTGTGTCAATACGGAATTGGTCAAGGGAACTTGATTTCGAATCTCTTGGACAACACTTAATGTTATTTTAAACAGGATAATTGCAGTTTTCAGATTTGGGGGACCCTAGTTTGATCCCCATTAACCCCAAAATATTTCCTTTCTATTTCTCCTCTTCTTTTTCTTTTGAGTCAAGGAGGTTGTGGGTTCAATCCCCAACAAGCTCATTATTTTTCTTTTAATTTATTGCTTACTATTATCACCTATCCATGAGTTTGTGGGTTCAACCCCCACTCTCCACATTTATTTTCTTCTTTATTTTTCTCCTAACTCTCGCATCCATTCTAGAGGTTGTGGGTTCAAACCCCACTCACCACATCTATTTTTTCTAGCTTTTTTCTCATGAAATTTTTATGGAACTTTCATTTGGTGACACTACAGCATTTTCGGCCTACAGCAACACCACGTAAGTCTAGCCTAAAATATCAAAAAGTGTGGCCTTTCAGAAAAGGCTACACGTTTGAACATTCAGCAACACTTTTTAGGGGCTGCCCAAAAGAAGCGTAACCTTTGACATTAGGCAACACTTTTTAAATGTTGCCATCTTTGGCAACACTTATATAGCGTAGCCAAATAGGTATAAGGTCACGCTTTGAAGACGTTCATTAGAACCACCTTTTTTTTGTTAGACTACACTTAAAAGCGTTGCCTTTTAAGATTTATTGGTCAAACATAAAAAGTGTTGCCTTTTATTGGTCATCTATTGCAACATTTATAAAGTGTTACTTTATATCTCATCTATTGCAACACTTATAAGGTGTTACTTTATATGTCAGCTATAGCAACACTTATAAATTGTTACGTTATATCTCATCTATAGCAACACTTATAAAGTGTTGATTTTATATCTCATCTAGAGCAACACTTACAAAGTGTAACTTTATATCTACCTAAAGCAACAGTTACAAAGTGTAACTTCAACATTTATAAGCCTACATGTAACACAAATATATATAATATATTTACATACATACAAGTGACCTAAAACACAAAATGAACTAATTAATTATTAAATTGAAGCTAAATATTTCAAATAAACTTTGAGAAATATTTCATGTACAACCAAAACATAGAAAGTTATTGCTTAAAGATCTCTAATATCAACAAGTTCCAGAAATCCAAAAGTGTCATTGAAACGTATATGACAACAATACAAAATTTCTTCATGTTTGCCACAATGGATCGAGTTTACTTCTGGCCTAATTCAAATTCAATTATCTGCTTTTTCCTGCACATTTAAAATACAATTATAAGTTGTGAATTAATTGTTAAAGTGCATAATCAGAGAGAATTCACTGTAAGACAACCAATTTAAATCTATATACAATTTCAATGTAAAAATTATACATTATAAGGACTACAACATTTGTGCAGTCTTCTGTTGTTGGCTCTCAAAAATTAAACTTTAAAAGTTTAATTTGTGCAGTCTTCTGTTGTAAACTTCAATGTAAAAATTACACACAAGTAGTTCAAATAAACCAATGATTACCACTGGAAACAAGATTCAAAACATAGTTTAGAAGTTTCCACAAAAATCAATACATAACAACATGACATGATATTTTCAAAGAACTGCAGCATAGTGCAGTTGCTGATAGAAGATGGGGAAGTCTGACTAAGTGTGGGGTTACGGAGACCACGACGGTCCGTCGTGACTGTGACGGTCCATCCTGCAGGTTCGTCATGAAGTTAAGAGAAGTAATCCCAGTACCTATATTCCAAGAGTTTAAATAAGTGTGGGGTTACGGAGTCCACGATGTTCCGTCGTGACTATGACAGTCCGTCCTGCAGGTTCGTCATGAAGTTCAGAGAAGTAGTCCCAGTACTCATATTTTAAGAGTTTAGGTGTTTTGGATCGGATACCCTCGACGGGCCGTCGTGTCTGTAACGGTCCGTAGTTAGCAGCGTAGTGCAGCTGTTGAAGGAAGATGGGGAAGTCTTACTAAGTGCGGGGTTATGGAGACTACGACGGTCCGTCGAGTATGTGACAGTCCGTCCTGCAGGTTCGTCATGAAGTTTAGAAAAGTAATCCCAGTACCCATATTCCAAGAGTTTAAGTGTTTTGGAACGAAGACCCTCGACGGACCGTCATGCTTGTGACGGTCCGTAGGTGGCAGCGTAGTGCAGCTGCTGAAGGAAGATGGGGAAGTCTAAGTGTGGGGTTACGGAGTCCACGACGGTCCGTTGAGTCTATGATGGTCCGTCCTACAGGTTCGTCATGAAGTTCAGAGAAGTAATCCCAGTACCCATATTCCAAAAGTTTAAGTGTTTTGGAACGAAGACCCTCGACAGACCATCGTGTCTGTGACGATCCATCATACTTGCCGTCGAGGATAATGAAGAGAGCAGAAGTGTGTGACGACGAAGTCCATGACGGTTTTTTGTGGCCATGACGATCCATCCAAATTCTCGTGTTTGAGGTTAGACTCCGCATTGTTAGACGCTGGATTATTAGTTAGACTCTGTAATATTATTAGGTTATCTTGAGACGTTTATCATTGAGTGTTGGTGATTTTGGTTGACTAACACCTGCATGGATCTCAACAAGAAATTGCATCTCCTTCTTGACAAGAGAAGCAAGCTTACATCATTCTTCCTCTCCTACCACCCTTTATGTGAGTGCAATAAATTGGAATTGTTGAAAAGTGAATCAAGATCATAGATCCCCTCTTACCACCCCAAGGCAACCTAAGAGAGAACGAATGGCTCTAGCAAAGTCTACCCAGGAGAGAACTCTTACGGTATTTGTATAATAGGAATCCAAGGAAATCTAGTATATGTAGAAACACAAAGCATACGCAACACGACAAATATTAAAGCTGAAATCATAGCAATTTGGAAAGCACTAAGTTATTGCAAGAGGTGGGGGATCACAAATGCAATTTTAGAAACTAATGCAATTTTAGAAACTAACTTGCTAAGTCTCAAGAACATGATTCAATGAGAGTGGAGGTTAACTTGGAGTTTAATTTATAAGATAGAGAAGATGCATATGATTACAGGAACAATTCAAATCCAGATAGTACATATATTCAGTGAAGTCAATCAATTACCTAATTGCATCACAAATATATCTATTAACCAAGAAAACAG
This sequence comes from Solanum chmielewskii, assembly GCA_027704785.1. Taxonomy (NCBI): domain Eukaryota; kingdom Viridiplantae; phylum Streptophyta; class Magnoliopsida; order Solanales; family Solanaceae; genus Solanum; species Solanum chmielewskii. The sequence goes on from JAKWIX010000327.1 coordinate 15,237,372, forward strand.
GCAGCAGTATCACAGATTTCAAGATCTACCTAGTAGTGCAAGAAAGATCTTAAACATGGACGAGCAATAGTACCAACAATAATAATCAAAGAAAATATTATGCATCTGTAGAAATTAACATGAAAAGAAAAGGAAGAACCATAGCGTCACCTATTTACAAAATCATTTGTGGCCAAGAAGTGGAAAAGTATTTGTTTACAAAACAACAACCCCCACCTGAAGATAGACCGTTATTTGATCTGACAAATGAAAAGAGATCATTTCATTGTGCAGATTGTGATATATTACTCATGACGTAGCACAACAAATCAAAACCTGATGGTTCTCTTCAATGTGAAGATTGTGATATTCAACTATGTGCACTACTATTATTACAACAACAACAAAAAAGTGTAGCCCCACGAGTCGGTCAGGGAATACAACAACATACACAACATAATTAAACAAGTGGAGTAAGTGGAGGGTAGAGTTAATATGCACCAAAAACTATGAGGAAAACAACATTACCTTTCTTCAGGCAGTGAACTATAAGGGGACGAGTAGCTTTCTTCAGGCAGTAAACTGGAAAACAACTAAACCTGTTTGAAATCGTGTTCTTAAGTGAGAAACTTGAGAGAAAAGTGTAGCTTCAGTTCATCATCTTTCCAACAACACAAAAGCATTCATTCTTTCTAAACTCAAAAAAAAAATCAAACACTTCAGCTAACATATTGAAAAAGAGAATCGTACTTACTATTGAAGAAATCGTTATTGGAGAAAATGACTTGAGCTCTTCAGCTCTTCACCTCTGTTCTAGGTCGACTTCTATTCTTCACGTTGTTCTTCAGCTTTCTTCACGTTGATTCTTCAGCTCCTTCAGTTGGTTCTTCAGTTCCTTCAAAAAATCAGAAAAGTGAAAGAGGAAAGCTGAAGAAGGGAGTAAAGAGTAAAGAGTCAAAACTTAAATTTTTTATGATTTATTAATGTTTTTTTTTACAATAAAAATTGGAGGGAGAGTTGAAAATAATTGGAGGAGAGTGAAAAAATTAAATGTTTTAGTGAAAAAATTTTAAGGCAACACTTATAAAGTGTTGTTTTTTCAATTATAAAAATAGGACATTTTAGAAGTGTGGTCATATATGTAAATAGGTGTTTCCAATTATATCATATTTTAACAACACTGATAAAGTGTAGTTTATCCCATTAAAGAGTACACTTTAGAAGTGTTGCTAAAATTAATGTAGCTAAAAGTCAAAATCATTGGCTACACTTTAAAAGTTTTCACTAAAGTATTTTAGGCAACACTTTATAATTGTTGTCAAGATTTAGTGTTGCCGTAGACCTATAATGGTGTAGTGTGAGGACATGGGTTCAATCTCTAATGAACACACATTTTAAAAAAAATAAATGAAGTTCATTTTTCAAAAGTTGGCCGAGACTACAATTTCCAACAACCTGGAAATTTAGTCTCCTCCAATTCATTTTTGTCTTAATCTTTTGTTGTTTATTTTGCAGCTTTCATGTAATGATGTTTTGGGTTTAATCCTTAGTGATTTCACTTAATTTATGTTCATTTTTCATTGTATTTTATACAACTTTGATTGGCCAAACCCAACCTACCAAATGCTGGAAATTTGCACTATTTTAAGCTCCTTGTTATCATCATTTGTTCATTAGATCTTAGGACATTTCATGAGTTATTTGGTGCATCCTTAAGTATATTTTTTTCATGGTTATATTCAAAAAAAAATTACCATTAAATCCAGCAACATTACACCACTTGTGCGCATCATGATTTACACAAACATCACTTTTCACATACTTTCGGTTGGCATAAATTAACATGCTTACAATTCCAAAAACATAATCATGAAAAAATTATCTTAAAATGAACACTTAATACTTAAACTACAAGAAAAAAATACCAACAACGTCATCTCTAACCTATTTCAGATTGAAGTCAGAAGGAAATTCTCTTGGAGAAAGTAGTCCATGAGATAAACACATAAATTACTTTTGTGTTGTTCAACACATGACCTGCTGTCAAAAATGCTCTCCAAATTCACGTCCATGTCCCAAAACATCAACATAAAACTCGAAAGAAAACCCTTCTTATTGCTTTACATTTTTGGTTAGCTTTTTGTCTATATTTTTTACGTGTAAATTCTTCAAGTATGAAGAACTTTTGGTTGTGTTTTCTGTTCTTGTATTTCGTTAGTAGATAGAATGCAAAAGTGAGAGATTTGAAAGTGAAAGAGGGGGATAAACGTGAGAAGTTAGTAGTTCCTTGGGATTAGGATTGTAGTTTTAGACTTAGTCAAAATAAGGTTTTTTGTAAGAATCTGATTGATTTAAATCAAACGTGAAAGGAGATTATTGACCTTACCAAAAAAATCAGATTTTAAACCCCATTTTAATTCACGTGGTAGTCGCTTCCGTCGAGGATCGAACCTGTGACGTCCCGATCGCGAAAATGGGTCCCCTCGAGTTGACCCACCCAAACCGCTCTATTAATTAATAATAATAATATGATTTTCCTTTTTCTTAAATCAGCATTTAAATATTAATTAATTAAATTATTTATCGAATATAAATAATCAATTTAAATCATTGCTCCCACCTAGGTTCAAACCTGGGTGGCGTAAGATTTTGCTCAATGGGCAATTTCAGCCCTTTCTACCCAAAGTTGCACTCCACCATATTAATCGAATAACTTATTAAATATTTAGGGTAATTACGATACTACCCTTAGTATTGAAAAAGACAATTTTACCCCTAGACCCTTGAAACTTAAGATTTCCCCTTTTTAAGTCCGGTAAAGACTCATCCGGACATATATGCCTATTTGGGAGCCCTACATGGCTGGAACCAACCTTTACTAGATCAACTAACTCTCCAAGTTAGTTGTCTTTGCTGTTGCAAGGGTTTAGAGGTCTGGTTCTACGCGCATCAGTCCGTGTGAAGACGGTCTAATCGTATGTATTTTAGACACACTAAACATTACTTAGCATATTCATTTTTAGGGTTGTGACATTATCCCCCCCTAAGGAACATTCGTCACTTATTGACACTTCATATAATCTAGAATAACATCAGTCATATCATAACATAATCACTATGCACATTCAAGCAATCACAACAAAGGATGGAGAGATAAGAAAACTTTTACTTAAGTGTGGCAACCTCCTTGTTTCCCAGCCGATTTAGTTGCTGGTCTAAAATATCAACAACAATCTCCTCATAGGACAAGTCTTCATCAATTGCGAAACCTACAACAGGCAGAATCGATGATGGATCACCAAGGAACTTCTTTAACATAGAGACCTGAAAAACTGGATGAACAAAATCTAGCTCCGCAGGCAACGCCAACTCATAGGCCACCTCACCCACATGCTAGAGGATCTCATGTGGCCCAACACCTCCTACGCAACTTCCCTGATATCTTAAAATAGACCTGGTCAACAATATCAAACTCTTAGGGAGGCATCACCGCTCATAGCTAGTCTATCGGTGCTTAGTATAAATTTCCATTACATTCAACTCATACATGATAGAAGTTGGCTTCTAACATAAGGGCATGATAGTTCATTAGATGATTTTTCATCTCAGAATTAGTATTAAGTATGAAATATCTTCAATATTTTCATTAGATTTTTCATAGAAAATGGTCTCTTTATTAACTTTAGAGTCTCATAGGTTAATATATTTTAGTAGCATTTACTTACGCTCATTTTAGATTGCTCTAATCTTTCACATTAGCCTCGTTTCATGTTGTCACCTCATTCATTAACTTTAACTCATTTGCTTTTCATAACTGCTCACCCCTTCACGTGAATATTCATTAAATCATATACCAATGCACTTGGCTATTTAGTGTGTTTCACACTCATTTTATCACATACATCTTAGGCAGGGTTACTTTTAAACGTATGCTAAACTAATGAGTCCACTCATACAATCCATGAGGCTTCCTTCATAGTTTGTTAAAGCGATTCATGTTTACCCAAGATTATGTGGTATAAGACTTATTATACATCTTGTTAATATGCCAAGATATTGATTTCGATCTTTAAAGGCAGCATTCATTAAATATTTACTTACTTATGACATATGTGTCAATACGACATTGGGAAAGGAAGATTTTGAATCCCTTGGTCAACACTTAATCTTATTTTTAAACATGATAATTGCATTTTTCAGATTAGGGGGACCCTTGTTCAATCCCCATCGACCCCATAATATTTCCTTTCACTTTCTAATCTCCTTTTTCATTTAAGTCAAGGAGGTTGTGGGTTCAACCCCCACAAGCTCATTGTTTTTTCTTTTGAATTTATCTCTTACGTTTCTCACCTATCCAAGAGGTTTTTGGATCAATCCCCACTCTCCACATTTATTTCCTTCTTCAAATTTCTCTCAACTCTCTCATCCATTCAAGAGGTTGTTGGTTCAATGCCCATTCACCACATCTATTTTTTCTTGCATATTTCTCACGAAATTTATATGAAAATATCATATTTCAAATTCATGGGTTACATCCTCAATATCATCACATTTTTCAAAAAATTATAAACGAAGTTCATTTTCTTAAAGGTTGGCCGAGACTACAAATTCCAACAAGATGGAAATTTAGTCTCCTCTAATCCATTTTTGTCTTAATATTTTGTTGATTTTTTTGTAGATTTCATGTAATGATGTCTTGGGTTCAATCCTTAGTGATTTCACTTATTTTTACATTCATTTTTCATTGCATTTTATACCACTTTGATTGGCTGAACCCAACGTATCAAATGCTTGAAATTTGTTCAATATTTTCTGCTCCTTATTATCATCATTTTTTCATTAGATCTTAGGACATTTCATGAATCATTTGGTGCATCCTTAAGTATAGTTTTTCATGGTTATATTGATCCAAGAATTACCATTAAATCCCCCAAAATTACACCACTTTTGCACATCACGATTTACAAAAACATTTGCACAAACATCACTTTTCTCATACTTTCGGTAGACATAAATTATCATGCTTACAACTTAAAACACATTATCATGAAAATGACACTTCATACTTAAACTAAAAGCAAACATACCAACAACATTTTCTCTAACCTATTTCAGATTGAAATCATAAGGATACGAGGGACAAGGAGTTTGACAAGAACGGGAACAACCCTAGTTTCAAAATTCATTGAATTTGTGGAAAGGAAATTCTCATGGAGAAAGGAGTCCAAGAGAGACCCCCTTACCTGAATTTAGTGTTGTTCAACACACGAACTGATGACCAAAACCCCCTCCAAATTCACGTCCATGTCTCGAAACTTCAACACAAAACTCGAAGGAAAACCCTTCTTTTTTCTTTACATTTTGTGTTAGCTTTTTGTCAATGTTTTTGACGTGTAAATTCTTTAAGAATGAAAAACTTTTGATTGTGTTTTCTGTTCTTGTATTTCATTAGCAGATAGAATGCAAAAGTGAGAGAGTTGATCGTGAAATAGAGAGGATAAACGTGAGAAGTGATTGGTTCCTTAGGATTAGGATTGTAGTTTTAGACTTAGTCAAATAAGGTTTTGCTAAATCGTAAAAAATCTTATTTAAAAAAATCATGCTTGAAAGGACATTATTGCCCTTACAAAAATATCAGATTTTAAACCCCATTTTAATTCACATCTGAGTCGCTTCGGTCGAGGATCGAACCCGTGATGTCCCTATCGCAAACATGGGTACCCTCGGGTCGACCCGACCCAAAGTGCCCAATTAATTAATTTATTAATAATAATCTGATTATGTTTTTTCTTAAATCAGCAATTGAATATTAATTAATTAAATAAATTCACTAAATAAAATAAATCAAGTTAAATCATTGCTCCTACCTAGGTTCGAACCCGAGTGGAGCAAGATTTTGCTCAATGGGCAATTTCGGTCCTTTCTATACATAATGCCCCTCTACCATATTAATTGAATAATTAATTACGATTTAGAAAAATTATGATACTACCCTTAGCCCGAAAAAGACCATCTTACCCCTACGCCCTCCAAACTTAAGATTTACCCTTTTTAATTCATGTAAAGACTCATCCGAGTAATTATTCATATTCGGGATCCCGACATGGCTGGACCCAACCTTTTCTAGCTCAACTAACTCCCCAAGTTAGTTGGCTTGGCTGTTGCATGGGTTCAGAGGTCTGGTTCAATGCGCATCAATCAATATGAATCCGGTCTTATCGTAGGCATTGTAGACATACTAAACATTACATAACATATTCATTTTTAGCGTTGTTACACCAAACCCACTCGGGATGCATCAAAATACACCACAAAACCCTTTGTATCCTCGAATAAGGTCAACATCAGAGCAGAAGTAAGCCTATCTTAGAACAATTATATGCTCTTCTCACCTGCCTCCCACCACTCAAACTTTTCACTCTTTTAGGTCAAAGTAGTCAAAGGATACACAATGGACGTGAAACCATCCACGAACCTCCGATAGTAACCTGCTAAACTAATGAAACTCTTAATGTCAGTCACAGTAAATGGTCTAGGCCAGTTTTTCACCATTTTCTTTTTCCTTGGGTCTACCTAAACTCCCTCACTAGAGATGATGTGCCCAAGAAATGTCACCGACATCAACAAAAACTCACACTTACTATATTTGGCATACAATTGATGTTCTTTAAGGGTTTGCCATAATACACTCAATTGAACCATATGATCATCCTCATTCTTTGAATATACCAAGATATCGTAAATGAAGACATTCACAAATAAATCAAGGTAAATTCAAAATATTTTATTCACTAGGTCCAGAAATGCCGTTGTAGCATTAGTGAGACCAAAATACATGACCAAGAACTCATAAACCCCATTCTTAGTTTGAAAGGCTGTCTTTGGTATATCCTCCCCTCTCACCCTAAGTTGATGATACCCCAACCTCAAGTCTATCTTTGAAAAGTAACTCACCCGTTGGAGTTGGTCAAATAAGTTATCAATCCGAGGATAGGGTACTTATTCTTAATGGTAACCGTTTTGAGAGGGCGATAATCAATACATATTGTCAAGGACCCATCTTTTTTATTCACAAACAAAATTGGAGGACCCCATGGAGAAATACTAGGCATTATGAAAACCCTTATCTATTAAATTCATGAGTTGAGCCTTCAACTCTTTCAACTTGGTCGGAGCCATCCGATAACGACGAATTGATATGGGATTTGTATACGGAAGCAAATCAATGCCAAAGTCAATTTCCCGTTTGGGAGGAATACCAGGAAGGTCATTAGGGAAGACCTCCGGAAACTCCTTCACTACGGGTACCGACTCAACGGGAGGAACTTCGGAGTCTACATTTAGGACTCTTACAGTATGAAAAAGACACCCTTTTGAGATCATTTTGCATGCTTTTAGACAAGAAATAATATGACCTATTGGAGTAGAATTTCCCCCCTTCAACTCAACAATGGGTTCATTTGGGAAGTTAAACGTCACCACTCTTGTCCTACCGTCAATGGATGCACAACATGCATGCAACTAATCCATACCCAATATAATATAAAAATCAAACTTATAAAGTTCTACTAGATCAACATAAGAAACTCTATTAAGCATCATTATAGGACAACCTCTATACACCTTTTTTGCAAAAACCGATTCACCCACCAGAGTAGTCACTATAAAAAGTTCATGCAAAATATCGGGTAAAATTTCAAAATTTTTAGCTATCAAAGGTGTAACAAATGATAAAGTATCGCCAAAATCAAGTATAGAATATATACATCAAGAGAGAAAACATCCAATATACCAGTCACCACATCGGGAGAGGTCTATAGCTCACCCCTAGAGCGGAGAGCATAAGAGTGGTTCTTATTTGGAGCATCACTAGAACTACTTGCTAGAGCTTGGTGATTACCCTTGTCTTGACTCTTCAAGTCTGGAGAATCTCTCTGCTTGTGACCACTCTTGCCACAAATAAAGAAATTATCTGTCTCCTTAAGACAATCACCATAGTGCTCTTTACCACACTTTCCTCAAGTTGGCATCTCATTTGGTGTATTAGTACCTTTTCCTTCTTGAACTTAGGGTTAGACACCCTATCACCACTAGCTCTTGGGAATTTGTAAAGGACATGATTTGAAACCTGCTTCTTAAATTTAGGCTTGTCTTGTATCTCAAGCCTATTTTTTGAAGAACCTCCATTAAATGACCTTTCCCTCTTAGCATCTCTAGTTTTTCCCTTAGCCCTTGCCTCCTCAACCTTTCTTGCATAAACAATAAGATGGGAAATGTTCATATTGTCATATAGCATGGCCAATTGGCACTCCTCTTGTAAGACCCCGACACCTCCGTCACAAAATGGATCATTTGGTCCCTAGGATCGGAGACCAAAGAAGGATCATATTTGGACAACTCAATGAATTCAAAAGAATACTCATTCAATCGTTTCCCTTATTGGCGAAGATTGATGAACTTTGTCACTTTCTCCTTTCTCATCTCTCTAGGGAAGAACCAATCTACAAAAGTAGCCTTAAAGATTTCCCAAATGACTGGACCACCCCTCGATGGCCTATTATCCCTCCATTGCACATAGCAAGTTTGAGCCACATCCTTGAGTTTGTATGTGTCCAACTCAACCTTCTCACTCTAAGACACCCCCATAGAATATAGTATCTTGTAGACCTCATCAATGAATTCTTGGGGGTTTTTATGAACTTTAGACCCATAGAAAGTAGAAGGGTTCATTCGAGAGAAGTCCCTTATACAAGAAGCCATAGTAGTGACTTGTTGATGAGGACGGGGAGAAATCTCACGATTGGCTTGGGCCATCATAGCTGTGGCTTGAAACATCGAGGCTTATGCTTTAGTAGTCATGGCTTGGGCATTTTTACCAAGAATATCCCTCATCTCCGCCTCCGTCATAGGTGGAGGGCTAGTCGGGGCTTGATCAACATTGACATTTTCCTCAAGTGGAGGAACTTTCTCATTATATGTAAGAGCTCCTGCATTAGCAACTTCCTCCTCAAGTCTTCGAGCCACATTCCTTCGAGTGTTCATGCTTCTTATAAGCACAACAATAGGACTAGATGGAAAAGCACACCATTTGTATACTCTGTTTGCATGATATGACATTTTCGTGAAAGAGAGTGATTCCTAAGCATCATATAGGTTCCTACTCATAAGTTTGACGCCCTTCACAATTATGAATACAAACATACATAGAAATGGTAGAAAGAGATACATAACTCAATGATATTCAACCTAATGATGTGCTAACCAATTTGTCACGTCCGGGTTTACCCCCAAGACGTAAGCGGCATCGTCTTCATTCTCAACGACTAAGAATAGACTCTTTGTTTCATGTAATTACATTCATAGGTTGAAAAATGCAGAAAAATTTAAAACATTCATTATCACTACTTAGAGGTTTACATAGACCTCTATATACACATAATATATATTCATATCGATTATACATAGACCCTTCATATAGAATGGTTACATAGCCTCGTACTTTTATTGCATATACATATAATAAAATATAGAAATAGTCTCAATGATTATCTCATCTCATACCATTTAAACAAAAAATATTATATGGGCATAACCCTTAAATCAATTCAACCATGTATAATTCATAGAAAGTACAATATTCAACTAAAAAGGAAAGGAATGATAGAGTCAATAAGCTCATAAAAAAATCCAGAGCTAGTATATGGCATTGACCTTGAAAGTTGAGGACGTACCCTACTTGGATTACGGGAAGAATCAAGCATTCAACAATGTCGCCTTCCAAGCTCTTCAACGACAAGAAACTAAAATGTTAGGGAAAAGGGAAGAAAATAGGGTTAGTAGTCCACATGTACTAAATATGAGATCATATGCCCCTACACAAGTACAACATGCTAAAAGGGATTTTTTAATCAAAACATGTCATTTTACCCCTTAAGGGACTTAGCGCAAAGTCAAGTAAGTCATGTCAATCAACCAACATGCTTACTATCATACAAGTAATACTTATCCCAACATACTTGAAACCATGATTTACTACAATCATAACATCAAGGAATAGTATCACAAGAATGAATAAGAGTTAAACATATCATAATAATCAAGAAAACTACTCACTAGTCCTTATCAAGTCAACAAGTGCAATGACCAAGTATAGCCCCATAACCTGACTCAATCAAGTATCCTCAACAAGAATACATTACCAAAGTCAAACTTTACATATCATGGAATTTAGGCTTGTATTTCATCATATATTATCATTATAACCCAGGGAACATTCATAAATAAACTAATCAACATATAGTATCAACAATCTTCCATGGTCATTATATATATACATCATATATTATAATAATATAAACATATATAAGAACCTCCTCCTAAGACTCCCCTGAACGCTAACAAGTGCAATGTCTAGGTAGAGTCCCATAACCCTCCCTACACTAAGCTAGCCCCTTAGGTTATCCAAGTTAGAGTGCAAGTCCTTTAATTCGTTTTACCTTTTGGGAACATCTTGCCCTAACCGACATAGACAACATGAGATAGTGGAATTCGGTGTCGTAAAACCCTGTACCATAAGAAGGTGGACTACTTGCCAATGTTGTACCAAAACATGAAACATAGTAACTACGTGGATCCACTAGCTTGTTTTCCTATGGTGGTAACATAGTTCAAGAAATAGGAGATATAGTCGAGACCCTCTTTATGAACATTGTATTATAGTCTCTAATCTCAAGAGTAACATATTTTTCATACCTTCCCTATATGTGAAAGGACACTCCTCTATCTAGTTCACTAGGTGCTAAGCTAGAGTCCCTTTTTGAAATGTCTTTAAGCCTTTAATTTTCAATCATAGCTTAGGCCATAGGGTCTACCCCTTGTATAGTCATCATCATCAGTAGCTCAATAAGAATTGTATGAGTATATGCCCTTTCATCACAATTCATATAAATGAGGTTAACACATTAGCATTTCATAACATATTAAGGAACTTTTATAGTTTTCACCAACCTTATATCACATACACCTCAATCAAACTCACAAAATAGTCAAGAGATTTAATTTAAACATCATACCACCCTATTATCCTAGTATAAGGCATACTCCAATGTAATATCATTACTTAACAACAATTAATTACAATTATAAGTAAAGATAGAGATTCTAAGACTTATCAAGTCTTCCTCATAGTCTATAATCAAGGTCTTAATGATAACATAACTCAACCCAACTTGGGGAGTAACATCATCACCTAATGATAACCAATAGAATGACAAGGCCAATTTCATATCTATTAAAAATTCATATTTAGATCACAACTTGAGACAAGGTACACAGGCAAATTTCACATTAAAATTCATAACCTATATCACATCTCAAGAACTAGAATGATAGTCTTATTATTAAACTTAATTTAATCATTATAACACCATAGCATAGTAATCTAATAAACACCCAACTCAATTAAATGATCACAATACAATATAGGTAAAGATCACTATCTACTGTTAGGGATAGATGATCATACTCTTTAATTTAGACCAAACCATCAAAAATTACCATAAACAAGTTGAATTAAATGTTAATCTACTCAATATAATGTAATGAAATCATCAACAACTCTATTCATAACTTCAATTTGGTAATTGAATGAAACCCATAAGAAAACTCAACTTTTTGAAATCTATTTTGAAGGAACACTTTGACTAAAGAGTCTCAAGGTAAATAAGACCCATCCATTAATGTTTGTCAACAATTTGATGTTGAATTCGTCCTTTTAAAGCCCCCAAACCCTAGTCTTACTAGTTTTCAATAATGAGTTCATGTAGGGAGAGAAATAAGAAAGAAGGAGCATAATTTATTTGAGATCTTTAGGATTATGAGGGTTGAGGGTATTTATATTGGGGATTAATTGACTTAATTAATATCCTTTTAATGACCAACTAACCCATAAACCACTTAATTAATTAAATAAAATCATTTAAAATTTGGCAGTGTAACTTGACCCTCTCAGATGAGACAACGATCAACGGGACGTCTGTGAGTCGACGGACAACCCCCCCATCCTTCCTAAACTCCATCATCTTGGTCAGAGACTTCGCAGGCGAGGGTTTCCTCAAATATGTCTAAGTGTGGGACGACGGTGGCATCGACGCCACATCAATCCACACATAAACCGTAGCCTGCACCTTTGTACTCCGTCGATGAGTCTTGAGACAGCGCACGTGAAGGAACCTTCTACACCAGCTTTACTGTGGGATGACGGTGTTATCGACGCCCTGTCGATGCACAGTGCTAGGCAGTGCTGCATCAAACTATAGGGGTCTTCCTTAAGCACCAATGGTTGGTCCTTGGGGAGTCGTACATAGACGTTTCAACAATGAAACAACTCAAACATATATTAACTACCTTTCCACCAATTTTTGTACATTTTTGACTCCTAAAATTTATTCAAAAAGGTTAAGGCACACTATCATCCCTTTGAACCAACTTCATTGATTTTTTGGATGTTTTGGTTCTTAAGCCTCATAAAAGACCTATATTCATTAAAAATTGACTTATAAACAATGTTTATACTTTATGACACCTATGTTAGGCTTTATAATGTGTCTTGGATTTTCAAGGTGTAAAAATGATTAAGGTTGGCCCTGACGGGCAGTCCGACTTATTTTCAATGTCAAACGAGCCTCAAAGTTTGCATACCCCCAATTTAAATGATTTTCATGTGTTATAGCACACTATTTTTTTGGTTTTCTGGATTCATACATCAAAAATGCAAAAAGTTTTTTAGACGTCCATCACGACCATGGACAGCTGGTTATCCCTCTTTGCTAGTCCGAGCCATATTTAAGGTCAAATGAGTCCAGAAGCACGCTTACAACCCATTTGGACGATCCAAATTCCGAAGTTGAAAATGCCAAAATATTTTTTGGACGTCTTTCAAGACCTTTTCTATGCAACTGGTTGGTCTTCACATCCAGTCCGAGCCGTTTTAAAGGTAAAACGAGCCCCGAAGACGATTTTCATGTGATAGCATTAATATTTTTGGTGATCCGAATTATAATTTAAAAATACAAAGAAAAATTGTGGACGTCTGTCAAGACCTTTTCTATGCATTGAGTTGGCTCTTAAGGCCAGTCCGATCAATTTTTTAGGTTAGACGAGCCCCGAAGCTTGAATACCCCCATTTCTACGATTTCCCTATGCTATTTTTTTGGTCATCTCGATTTCCACGTCAAAAATGCAAAATTTTTTTGTGCACATGCGTCAAGAAATTTGGTTTGCTTCTTATTGACCCTCAAAGTCAGTCTGACCCATTTTTAAGGTCAAACAAGCACCGAAGTGAGCATGCCCCCCACATTTCGATGATTTTTGTGTGCTATATAGCAAAAAAAAATTTCATTCGGATTCCAACGTAAAAAATGAAAAAAGTATTGGTGGACGTCCGTCAAGACCTTGGATATGCATCCGGTTGGCCCTCATGGAAATTCCGAACCATATTTAAGTTATAACGAGCTTCGAAGCGTTCTTACCCCCATTTGGAAGATTTTTGTGTGCTATAGCAAACAATTTTTTTGGTGATCCGGATTCCGACATCAAAATGATGCTAAAATTTTTTATCGACATCCGTCAAGACCTTGAATATTAAGACAGTTTATCCTCACGACAATCAAACCCATTTTCATGGTCAAAAGAGCCCAAAAGAGCACATACTTCCATTTCGATGATTTTTTGTGTGATAGCTAACCACTTTTATGGTGATCCAGATTCCAACGTCAAAAATGCCAAATTTTTTTATTGATGTCTGTCAAGACCTTTTTTATGTTGCCTCTTTTGTCTCACGACCTGTTCGACCTGATTTCATGGTCAAAAGAGCCTCGAAGTGCGGATACCTCCATTTCGATGATTGTTGTGTGCTATAGCACACAATTTTCTCAATGATCCGGATTCCTATGTCAAAAATACTAAAATATTTTGTTGACGTCATTCATGACCTTTGATATACACCCTGTTGTCCCTCAAGGACATTCTGACGCATTTTAAAGTTAAGACGAGCTCTGAAGTGCCTAACCCCCCCATTTCGATGATTTTCGTCTGTTATAGCACACCATTTTTTTGTAATCCAGATTCCGAAGTCCAAAATGCAAAAATTTTTGTGGACTTCTGTTAAGACATTGTTTATGCATCCGGTAGGCTCTCACGCTTAGTACGACCTATTTGCAAGGTCAAACGAGCCCCGAAGCGTGCATACCTTCCCATTTCAATTATTTTTTGTGCTATAGTAAATAATTTTTGAGCGATTTAGAATCCGACGTCAACAATGCCAAAATTTTTTGTCGACATCCATCAAGACCTTGGAAATGTATCTGGTTGTCCCTCACGGCCATTTTGACCCATATTTAAGGTTAAACGAGTCTAAAAGCGCGCATACCCCCAATTTCAACTATTTTCGTGTGCTATAGAACATAATTTTATTAGTGATGTGGATTCCGACATCAAAATTTCCAAAAAAAAATTTGGACTTCTGTCTAAACATTTTATATGCAGTTGGTTCTCTATCACGACAAGTCGACCCATTTTTAAGGTCAAAGAGCTTAGAAGTGCACATACCCCGAATTTTGATGATTTTCTTATTCTATGACAGATAATATTTTTGGTGATTCAAATTTCAATGTGCCAAAAATATTTTTGGAAGTCCGTCAAGACATTGGCTATGCAGCCGGTTGGGCCTCACAATAGTCCGACCCAATTTATGAATCAAACGAGCCCCGAAGAGTGCATACAATCATTTCGATAATTTTAGTGTGCTATAGCACATTACTTTTTGGTGATCCGAGTTCCGACATCAAAAATGTGAAATTTTTTTTGAACATCCGTCACTACCTTTTTTGCGTAAATGTTTGGCCCTCACTTCCAGTCCAACGCTTTTTCATGGTCAAAAGAGCCTCAAAGCATGCATACCCGCAATTTTAACATTTTTCGTGCACACAGTTTTTACGGTGATCCGGATTCTGATGTCAAAAATGCCAAAATATCTTGTGGACGTCCTTCAATATCTTGGATATGCATCCGGTTGTCCTTCAAGGCCATTCCTGCTGAAATTTAAAGTCAAATGAGCCCCGAAGCGGGCATACTCCCACCCCAATTTTGATGATTTTTATATGGTATAGCAAACAATATTTGAGCGATTCAGATTCCGACGTAAAAAATGACGATAATTATTATGGACGTCCGTCAAGACATTGGATATATTGCCGCTTGGCCATCATGGCCAGCACTACCCATATATAAGGTCAAACGAGCCCCGAAGCGTTCATACTCCCCATTTCGATGATTTTGGTGTGATCACACACCATTTTTTTGTGATCCAGATCCTAACGTCAAAAATCTCAAAAAAAATTATGGACATCCGTCAAGACCTTGCCTATGTAGTTGGGTGGCTCTTATGGCCAGTCTGACTCATTTCCAAGGTCAAACGAGCTTTGAAGCGTGCATAACCCCAAATTTTTTTATTTACATGTGCTATAGCACACAATTTTTAGGGTGATCCCACATGACCTTGTCTATAAAGCCGATTGGCCCTCACGACCAGTCTTATAAAACCCCAAAAATGACATAGATGAAATAGAGCATAACATGTTGGTATTGATGGTTTAAGGTCCTAAATATGTCTAATATATGGTATAGAGGAAGTTTTTAAGAGTTTAGGTACATTAGAACTCAAACGTCAAGGGACGACCAAGACGTTCGACGACTAAGATACCTATGTGCCTCATATGAGGTTTTATATGTTTATATGAGATTCATGAGTTTTTAAGGTCCTTAAATGCGTTAATATACATATATAGGCAGTGTGTGAAGTTTCATGTAGTTTGGAGGTCAAATGTCCAAGAACGTCCATGATGTTTGAAAGATGTGCCTTGAAATGCACTTCTGTGTCTAGGCATGTTTCATCGAGTTTTACATGTTAGTTTTGGATGAAATTCATATTTAGACTGGAAATGGCCGGGCAAACATTCCAAAGGACTAACCATGGGTCCTTGAGGAAGGACCCAAAACTTGGAGTTAAGACTGTCCCAGGCAGCCCCCAAATATTGAGACATCAACAGATCGTGGGCCTATAGATGCCCCTTCGATGGGTGTAATTTGTAGGGAATTTGATTGTAAAAGGATGAGGACCATATCAAGTATCTAATCTAACAAACTTAGGGATAGGACGGTCCATCGACTTCCAACCGTTGGTGGACTATCTTCTTGCGTGCAGTTCATTACCAAGTAATGAGTGAATTTGTAATTTCACCCCACATTTAAATAACAGTATTGGACGTTTATTAGGGGTCTTTGGGTATTTTAAACATGTATATAAGTGTTTAACATTTAGAATATTTCATTCTTCAAAAGAAAAACCCCAAAATCCTTTAGAAATCATCAAGACTCCAATGAAGTCCAATGTCAAAGAAGAGCTTGGTGTGACGAATTAAGTGGATATTCTTCATCAAATTAAAGAATATGCTGCATCAAGGTATCTCTTTTGATTGTTGAAACTTGTTTCATCATGGAGCCCCAATTTTCAAGATGTTTTCTAAGTTTTCAAAGTTTTATTGTCCAATTTCATTATTATACCATGGGTTCTTGCATCAAACATTTTTAAACGTTTATTATAAATTAGACTTATGTTATAATGATAATTTAACCTAAATTACCTATGAACCCATGAATTGGATGAACCCTAATTTTTTACTATGTTTTGGGTTAGTTGATATTGATCTAATGTTGATGAATTCTTATGTAATTTTATGTGGGCTATTCATTGATGTAATAAATGTAGTAAATTGATATCTAGGTTATGTTATATTGATAAATCCTTATTGAATTGACATAGTTTAATTGATTTTCATAGTTTTAACATTGAATTATTGTTCATGGCCATAGGTAAGGGCCTTATGATATTCAATTGGATGACTTAGCAATGAATTTAGGTGTTAAGAATGTTGTGGTGGTAATCTGTCTTGTTCCCTTTGTTTTGATGTTTTTTATACTTCAATTATATTGTGTGTGGTCCACATATGGTGGTGGTGTTATGTGTTTTACTTGCAATTGATGTGGCCTTGTCGGCGTTGCTTTATGCAATATTATGTTCATGACCTTGGTGGCGCTACTTGATGTAATTTGGATATTTGTGTAGTTGATTATGTTAAGTATGATGATATCTATCTCTATGTTAAGCAACGTGAAAGTATATGTGTTCTATTGATGTTATGTAGGTGATCATGTTAGACTATGATTTTGACTTTATGTGTATAGTCATAGGGTTAAGTCTTGGTTATTCCTACTTGACTATATGAGTCTATAATGGTAATATTGATGATGTTGTAGTAAGGTATAGGGTGACATAAAGATAGTAATGGTCATCCTAAGTGTGTTTATAGAATGATATTCTATATGTGATAAGGTCAAAGAATGTACTTTCTGGTTTGGTAGACTTGTGTTCCATACTTCATATATCAATGAGTGTTATGAGATAATGATATGTCTTGACTAGGTAGGCTTAGTGAACCCTTGTCATGTATGAAAAAAAATGATACGTAAGAACTTAGAGGATGTTAAGAAGGTCATGTACACGGTAAAGGTTATGTTATGAATGTTGAAGTCCAGATCCATAATGGTATCCTTCATGTAAGCGAATGGTTTAACTAAGGTTCACTACACCATTTTAGGTCTACGGCCACACTAAATCTGGACAACGCTTATAAAGTGTTGCCTAAAATACTTTTGGGAACGCTTTTAAAGTGTAGCCCAAGATTTTGACTTTTAGCTACACTAATATTAGCAACACTTCTAAAGTGTATTCTTTAATGGGATTACCTACACTTTATAAGTGTTGTTATATTTGGCAACAATTGATTACATAAATAGCCACACTTTTAAAGTGTGTTATTTTTATAATTGTAAATACAACACATAATGGTATCCTTCATGTAAGCGAATGGTTTAACTAAGGTTCACTACACCATTTTAGGTCTACGGCCACACTAAATCTGGACAACGCTTATAAAGTGTTGCCTAAAATACTTTTGGGAACGCTTTTAAAGTGTAGCCCAAGATTTTGACTTTTAGCTATTAGCAACACTTCTAAAGTGTATTCTTTAATGGGATTACCTACACTTTATAAGTGTTGTTATATTTGGCAACAATTGATTACATAAATAGCCACACTTTTAAAGTGTGTTATTTTTATAATTGTAAATACAACACATTAAAAATGTGGCCTTTCTGTTTTCACCAAAATTTTATATTCCCTCCAACAATTTTTCATTAAAATTTGATCTTCCTCCTATTTTTATTGGGCCAAAAAAAACATTAAAGAAATATTTTTTTCACCTAAAGAACGAAAAAGATAACATTTCCAAAAACTTCAGCAGAAGAACTCAATTTGCAAGAGCTGAAGAAGAGGATCAAAGAACGGAAGAAATCAATTTGAACTATGATTTTCATTACATTTTTCTGTCAAACTTCAGCTGAAGAACATCATTTTCAGCTGAAGAACCGAAGAGCAGTGCGATTTCTATGGAGATGAACTGAAGAAGACGATTTTCCTCTCAGAGCTCGTTGTTGAAGATTGGAGAGCTGAAGAACACGATTTTCTTCAAAGATTCCTCTGGAAACTGCCGTTCCATCAGATTTTCTATTGAAAATTGAAAGAAAATGCTTCACAAATGAACTTGCCTCATGTCTTAAAGCTTTAGGGTTGTTGGAATAGAGTTTATCAGGTAAAATTTTAGCATCAAAAGTCTAAATTATAGCTTTAAGAATATATTATTCTTGTATGTCAATCAAAAATTTAAGTTAGGGTTTTTATGTTCTTGTGTTGTTGATACGAATTTTGTTGATTTTGGGAGTTTAATTTGTAGTTGTATTACGTATAAATGGGAAGATTACCTTTGATACACTAGTTTTTTCTCTTGAATATTTAATGTAGCAGCTGAAGCTAAGTCACTTTTATCTGAAGAATTGAGCTGAAGCTAAATCATCTCTCTTCGAAGAACTGAAGTGTTGAAGCTGGCGATACCTACGACATTTTGTCCCTTATATAGATTTTGTAAAGTGTAAGTAGCTACCTACATGAATTTTTAGAAGGTTTTAATGTCTGTTTTCATATGTTTTCACTATTTTTTTAGTTTTCCTGAGTTCATGATTGTGCTGGCCTTAAGCTTTGTTTGTTCCTTTGTTAAACACAACGATTCTGTCTTGTAGCTATTTGCTGGTAAAATTTTTTTTTTTTTCGACTATAGTCTTGAAGTGTCTAGAAGTTATTACGTTGTTTCTCTAGTGCATTTTCAAGTATAGATCAGAAACTTTAGTTCAATATTGCTTAGTTGTTTTGGGATCACCTGATATTGCTGAGAGATTATGAAGAATTTAAACTATGCATAGATTCCTTGGTTGATAAGGTGCAAAAGGTTCCTGAGGGAAGTTGGACAATGCAGTAAGGGACTCCTTGGACTGGGAATAATGTTATAGATCATCCTAGAAAGATTCAGGTGATGAAAATTGGATGTCATTACTAATATTGGCTATTTTTTTCATTCTAGCAGTAGTAATTCATTTTTATTGTTATCATTTACAGGTCTTGTTAGGCTAGAATGGGGGGCTAGATACTAATGGTAAAGAATTACCTCGACTAGTATATGTATCTAGAGAAAAAAGATGTGGATTTAAACATCACAAGAAAGCTGGTGCAATGAATGCTCTGGTTTGTAATGCATAAAGTTTTTAGTTTTTCTCTATATATACGCGATATTTCTGCTTATGAGCTTAAAATCTATTTGACAGGTCAGGGTTTCAGTTGTGCTCACTAATGTTACTTATATATTGAATTTGGACTATGATCACTATAAACAACAACAAAGCCAGTAGGGAAGTTATGTGTTTCATGATGGATCCAACTCTTGGGAAGACAGTTAGGTATGTTCAGTTCCCTCAGAGATTGGATGGCATTGATACGAATGATCCGTATGCTAATAGGAATATTGTTTCTTTGATGTAAGTGCAAACTATTAAAATCAATGAGTACATATATGTTTAACATATCATTTCTCGAAGATCTTCATAATCGAATAATTTTGTTCTCAAAAGAATTTTTAAACGATATTTGAATAATGTGGTATTCTAATAGAAACTTATGTTTAAGTGAAGTTTGAAGAGCTAAAGTGATTTTCTTATCTAAGTAATTGTACTTTATCGTTATGAAAACAAAGAAGAAATCAGCCACCATGAAGCCATTTTATTTCTCGTAAGTGAAATTTTTTAGAATCATTTTTCACTAGAATATGGTTGTCTTAACTTGTGTGCTTATAGGTTCAGCAGCTGCCAAGTTTTCTCTAGAGTTTTACCAGGTTTTTTGCTGAATCATGGTTCGCTTTGCAGGTTTTACAAGATTAACTTTGTTAATGACAGTATATCAACATATGTAATATTGTCGTCATGATTCATATATAATCATGCAAAAATGAAGTGTCTCAGTGAATCTATTAATAAGTTATCTAAAATAAAAAAATTCAATCCATTAATAGACTTGACCAGTGTACCATTTTGAAACATAGTATCGTATAGTTTTCTCAAATTTTCCATTGAAGCTGGTTAAACACTTAAACTTGTTCTCTTTGTGTATTGTTTCAATATAATACTATCGAAATATCATGCTTCTAAATTTTACTTGTTGATAAATGATATTATATTTAAAAGTTCAGTTCCCTGTGTCTTGAAGGTCTAACTTTGTTTGAGCTAATACTTAACTTTGTATTTCCTTAGGGGAGGGGATGGCATACTCTGTCGGTGCAAGTGCAAATTATACACTGCATGTGACACTGTTAATGCTGGTGAGGTAAGCCTTATGTATTAATGAACTTCAAATGCTCATACTCAAATAATGTCTGCTTTATGACCTGAAGAATGAAAGTGTGGTGTTTGTCAAAGTTAGAGTTAAGGAGAGACTTATCTTATATGCTCCTTCGTTAAGTTATGACTTATTGTAAAATTTTTAGAGAAGGGATACTAGAGAGGTTAATTTGATGCTTATGGACTACTAAACAAATTTTTCTTTTGACCTTCTCATCCAGCCAAATAGTAACTGAAATAAAAGGAATGGTTAACCTAACTAATGAAAGTTCTTCAGTGCTCAATTTTTAAAACATCATACTAGTTTTTAGGTATGCTCTTTAGATATTAGGTTAAATATTGCTTCTAGTTGTCAATATGTAGTTTACATTTCTCGTGTATTTGACGATATGGATGAAGTTTTGTATACATGTCCATACACAATAAGGACTAAGCCAATTATTTTGAAGGTCTGGCATGCAGAATTTGATTTCAACACTGAGGTGCTAAAAAATGTACTAAATATTGCTGCTTTTAGGCGCTAATCAGCTGTTGTTGAAGCTTTAATTGTTGCATCAAGCACATTGGTCTATTTTAGAAACAATGCCGGAGAATATATTTCTATTTCTCCATTACTTCTTTCCAAACAATGCTGGAGGGATGTGATTGATTCTTCTAATTATATGTATAAGTTGTGTCTTACGTCTTATTTGATCTCATTAGGAAGTGCTACTTCTCAGGTCCAGCCTAGGAGTTGTTTGTAAGGCTTTCTCTGAAGCTATAGTAGAGGTTCTTCGTAAAGGAGGGGTTGCAGGTTGACAACATATGCTTCACATGCATATAACTGGAGAAATTGTTGCTAAGTGCTGCTAAATCTTCAAGGATTGATTTTATTTATTTATCTCTTTTTAAAACGGAATGGTGTTGTGTGAATGGAAATAGTCGATAATAAATAAAAGGGTATGAGCAAAATGGTTTTCTTAATTAATTTAAGTGTGATTTTTTGTTTTTTTGCCCTTTATGTTTTTTTCCCTCTTTGTTCTACATGTGCATGTACTTGTTATGGTAGTAATTTATGGTATAATGGTTTCAGTAACCTCTCGCTATAGATTACTGAAAGTACTATTTGTATTCTGTAATTAGAGAAAATGTGAAAGTTAGAGTATAACTTGATCTAGCTTATATCATTACATATTTGTCTACTACGTGTTTGAAAGATGTTTACGATATATAATTTTTTTATGGCCCTTGTAAACTAATAAATCTATTGGTTAGTCATTTTTTAAGCTGGACTAAAGATCATGAGCACTTAAAACTTGTTTATGCTTTCCTTCTTTAAATCAAGACCACACTTTGTCTTCATAATTTTAGTGATGAATTTTGAGTTTTAGTACTGAAAAGATAATATTATGTGGTGGAGTTGAGAGATAATGTTGAATTTGCATCTTAATTTTGTTGAATCTTTCAAATAGCTCTGACTTGTTGATTATTTTTTATTTGCAGAATGCAGGTATAACAACACCACTAACATAATTCATTTATGATATCTTGAAAGCTTAGCGGGACCATGAGAGGGCCAAGTTTTCATTTCCTCCATTGACGAATCTCGTGAGTGATAAATTATGTTTCATATTTTGTTGAACATTGTCTGTTTACTGTGGTAAATATGTTATCGACTTTTAGTAAGCTGGATGATAAAATAAATCTAATTTAAAAGATAATCATCTCTTTGTATAGATCTTCTTCTCATTATAAATCTTCACATCCTTTTTTGACCTCCAAGCTCATTGTTGACTGGACATAAGTTTGATTATCATACAGTAGTAGTGAACTACAAACAAATTAAATAGCCTAACTGCTAAATATTGTTTTCAAATATAGTCACTTTTTGTGGTGGAGATAAGCTGAAGATACTAGAACTTTTTGCTCTTTTTTGGAATGAATGTCTCTGACAAGTATTCACATGTACGGATGATGTCTGAATTTATTTACATTGAACCTGGCATCATTTCATGCTTTTGTTGGAATAAAAAAAACAGATCCTGAGATCCTCATTGTAACTTTAGAGATTGTTGTTGTATTAGTAAAAATAAATTCATCGAAGCTACATGCAAGTGGTACCTTAGTTGCTATTTGTAATATCCTAGTTGACTATGTGTTATTCATGTTTTTGGGCTGGACTAAACATTATTAGCACTTAAAATTTGATTATGCTTGCCTTCTTTACAAGTTTCCCCAATTTCTAGTGTTGGATATTTTCTAGAATTTGTTAGCACCTTAGTTTTGGATTAACATTTTACTTTGTTTTGTAGCACCTTAGATTTGTTAGAACCTTAGTTTTTAATTAGCCCTTTGTTAGCACCTTAGCCCTGTTTCACACAGTATGCAAGAAGTGATTTTTATAATGAGGATACAGAAGATGAAAACTATGAACATGGTTTCTTTGTAATGTTTGATTTGTTAAACATGATTTGTTTCTGATTTTAAATTTTATTTTGAATGTGTAGGAGTGTTGGCAATCAAATTTAAATGGTGGCCACAAATCAGTTCGATTGATTGAGGCAAGATGATCAAGAGTTCTTGAACTATTGTAGAAGTTTGAATATATTATGTTTTGTGAAATAACTAGGTAGCAGTTAAAATGCTTTATGACAGATTGTTTTTTTTAATCTGTTTATTTAAAATTTACAAATTTGAATTAATTACTAGCTAATTTAATGTTTATTTATTGTAGACCAATATTTAAATTTCAATTAAATAATTTTTGAATCTAAATATTTTTATAACAAAATAACACTCATCAGTTCAAAAAGTGCTGTCATAGTGACATATTAACTATGTACCTTATTTGTTGGAAATTGTCATATGTATATAGGCAAAGACAACACTTCAAATTGTTGATATAGATAACCTAGAAAATGCTACGCTTCATAAGCATAGCCAATAAGGAAGCAAAGGCTACGCTTAAAAGTGTAATTGCAGATAATAGAAATGTTGCTATAAGAGGTAATGCAAAGCGTTGCCTTTTTACATTATAGGCCACACTTTTGAAGCGTAGCTGATAAGACAACACTTAAAAAGTGTAGCCTAAAGTCTAAGGTTACGCTTCTTTAGACCACCCCCTAAAAAGTGTTGCCTATAGTCGAAAAGTTTGACCTTTTATCAAAGGCAACACTTTCTGCTAGTTTAGACAAAACTTTACCGGAGTGGACATAGGCCTAAAATGGTGTAGTTTAATAGGATTGAACGACATCATACTAATCCTTAGGAAACTATTAATTAGCTATCTTAGTTCCCATTTAAAGGTAGCCTAGCGGAACTCTTCCGTAGGGTGAATGTGATTGGGTTATGGGCTATATAAGGAACCTCTTCATATGACAACCAAGGCTATCACCGATTTATTATGTTATGGGAAGTGTCTCTACTTGAGAATGAGACTAGAGTGCATAAAAGCGCTTCATATTCCTCAACCATGTGCCTACATGGAATATGTCTATAACACTTTGAAAATCCAAGGCATGTCGTAAAGCCTAACATAGGTTCATGAGGTCTATGTATCGTTTTTACGTCCATTTTAATTATTATAGGTCATTTAGAAAGTCAAACAATCAAAATACCAAAGAACATCCATGAGGTCCAGAAGTTGGTTAAGAGAGGTACTAGCGTGCCTTAGCCTATAGGACTAGCTTTTAGGAGTCAAAAATTAATGAAAAAGTTGTGAAAGGGTAGTAAATAGGAGTTTAAGTTGTTTCATGGTCAAAACTTCTGGGTAAGACTCCCCAAGGACCAACCAAGGGCCCTTGAGGAGGACCCCAAAAGGTTGAGGCAACACCGTCTGAGTAGTATGCATGAACAAGGTAGTCAATGGCCAGTGTGTGGACAAATGGGGTGTTGGTGCCACCGTTGTCCCACATTTAGGAAAATGAGAAAGACCTTTTCCTGCACAGTCTGTGAATTCACCTACAGAGTCCAAGATGGAGAGGGGGGGGGGGGGTTGTCCATCGACTCACAGACGTCCCCTTGGCGGGGTTCCATCTTAGAGGGCCTTGAGTTACTGTATGTTTTAAATGTTAATGAAACTAATTAATTAACTTGCATAGGGTTTATTTAGGGATTAAGGAGATACGTATTAACTAATTTAACTTCCATATACAGGCCCAAACCCCAATTAACCTGATTACAACTCTCACATAAAAACTCTCTTCCTTCTCTCTTATTTCTCTCTCTACTTCAACTCACCATTGAAGACTAGTAAGGATAAGGGTTTGGGGGCTTGACAAGGACGAATTCACCATAAATTCTTCATCAAAAATTAAGGTATGTATCTAATTCAATTTTGAGACTCTTTCCTCAAAGGGTTTCTTTAAAATGGATTTCAAAAGTTGAGTTTTCTTATGGGTTTCATCCCATTACGAGTTTCATGTTGTGAACTGAGTTGTTTATGGTTTCATTAGGATATAATGGATAGATTAACATGTAATTGAACTTTTTTATTATTAATTGACATGGTTTGATTCAAATTGAAGAATGTGATCTTTAACCCTAAACCCTAAGTTTGATTTTGATGTAAAGGATTGTGATTGATTCAATTGTCTTTCTTATGGGTTATATCACCATTAAATGATGTAGTTACAATAATCATTAAAAAATTGGAGTGAATTGTACTCTTTCATGCTAGTCTTGAGAAGATGTTGTAGGTTAGAAGGTGAGTTAACCTAGGCTTCTTATTTTTAACTATGATCTAGTATTTAATTGTGGTATAGTGTTTATTATAGTCCTGTTATCATGTTGAATATTGAAATATGATGTTCAAAATGTAATTTGGATTGAATTGATGATTCATGGTAAGGCCTTCATAAGGAACTCTGTGGAAGACTTGGTAAGTCTTTGTCTTTACATCCAATTGTGATTTAGTAGTGGTTAAGTGATGATATTATATTGGAGTATGCCTTGTATTAGGATTGATATGGTTGTATGATGTTTAATTGAAATATCTTGATTATGGTTGTGAGGTTGTTAAGCTGTAAAGGTTATAAGGTTGATGATATATACCAATGTGCCTTCTTATGGAATGATATGCAATGTGTTGACCTCACCACCTATATGAATTGTGATTAAAGGACTTACACTCATACAATTCTTATTGAGATATTGATGATGATGATTATACAAGGGGTAGACCCTATAACCTAAACTAAGCTAAGATTGATAATTAAAGGCTTAAATACATTTTAAAAAGGGACTCTAGCTTAGCACCGAGTGCAATAGATTGAGGAGTGTTCCTTCCCACATAGGGATGGTAGGAACACTAAATTACTCTTGAGATTTGAGACTATAATGCATGGTTCATAAAGAGGGTCCCGACTACATCTTTTAGTTCTTGCACTATGTTGCCCCATAGGAATACTTGCAGTCGATCCACGTAGTTTCTATGTTTCATGTCTTGGTACTACCTTGCATGTAGTCCACCTTCTTTCGGTGTAGTGTATTACGACACCGGATTCCACACTAGCTCATGTGGTCTATGTAGGTTTCTGAAAGATGTTCCCAAAAGGTAAAATGAATTAACGGATTGAACTCAAACTTGGATACCTAGCTTAGTCTAGGTAGGGGTATATGACTTTTCTTATGCATTGCACTAGTTAGCCTTTAGAAGAGTCTTAGGATGATGTTCTTATATATGTTTATGTAATAATGATATTTGATATGTACATGATGAACTTATACATTGTTGATACTATATGTTGATTTGTCCTCTTATGAGTATGCATTGGATTATATTTGTAAGATAAGGTTAAATGTATATCTAAATGTTATATAACTTAAAGTACGACATTGGTTCGGGCTTCTTGTGTAGGTCACTTTATTGAGTAGGGTTATGGGACATTACTTGGCCATTGCACTTGTTCATTTGATAAGGATTCATGAGTTGTTGTCTTGGTTAACATGAAGTTATTAACTCTTAACAATATTTGTGATATCATTCCTTGATGGTAAGGTTGTATTAAATCACGGATTCAAGTATGTTGGATACATAATATTTGTTTTAGTTAGTAAGCATGTTTGATTGGTTGGTATGACTTGCTTGGTTATGCATGTGACTTTTAAACTTATAAAATGTCATGTTTTGGCTAAACATATCTTTTTAGCATGTTTTTACATTATATGTGCGTATGGTCTCATACATAGTACATGATGAACACTAACCCCATTTCCTTCGCTTTTCCCCATCATTTTTAGTTTCCGGTCGTTGAAGTGTTGGGAAGGTGTCACTGAAGAAGGCTTGGATTTCCTAATTCATCCAAGTAGGGTAGGTCCTCAACTTCCAAGGGCAATGACACTATCTAGGTTACGGACTTGTTATGAGTTTAAATACTCTTTCCTTTCTTTCCTTTTCAATAAAGTATTATAATTTTGTATGAACTATATGTGGTCTTGTTGGATTGATGTAAGGGTTATGCCCAAATTTGATATACTCTGAATAGATGGTTATGATATGTGACGACTTTTATGACTATGTTTTTTTTCTTTTAATAATGTTCAACAATAGTAGAAGGTTGTGTAACTTTCCTATACGAAGGGTCTTTGTATACTCAATATGACTATATTATGTGTATGTAGAGGTCTATCCAAATCTCCAAGTAGATGCAATGAAATTTTTTAAATTTTTCTGCAATTTAAACCTATGAACGTAATGACATGAGACAAAGACGCTAGTCTTAGTCCTTAAAGAGGACGACGATGCCGGTTACGTCTAGAGGGTAAACCCGAATGTGACAATGTCCTAGTTCTACACTTATCAAGTATAACACCAACATCGGAGTAGGTTAGAACTCTTGATTCCATGTATAACTATCATGGTCTATTGTTAGTTATTGCCTATTCTAATCATGTGGGATACTTATAGCATTAAAGAAGTTCTATGAGGTTTGGGTGGTGGTATGGGACGCTTTCTATACATTGCATAATAGGCTTTAAAGGTATTAGTTGGAGTCCCTACATCTTGCCCAAGACAATTACTTGAATATCCTTTATGTGATGTATCAGTCTTAATGAACTATTGAACTAATAACTTATGTAATGAAGAATGTAAATGGAATAAGTACTTATGTAGAGTAGTTAATGGTTGTCTAGTTAAGGTAAAGGGTCATAGGAATGGTCACTTCGTATCTTACCTACATGCGTCTTAAGAATGACTCTAGTTAGGGAAGTTGTTGATTATGTGGACATGATCCGAACTTAGGAAGTCTTATGGATTATTTTTATAGACTTCTATGAGGAAATGTCATATTATGTATGTGTTGATGTTTATGATGTTTTTAAAGTGTACATGTGACTCATTATAAGTGTTCTTGAGGGTAATTTAGTTATGCTTAGGGAGGTTTTATGGGCGGTCTCTCTTTGTGTTGCTTAAGTGGGTCTTAGGATAGATTTTAGTGCGGAGACTACATGCTAAGAATTGTTAAAATCCTAAGGAAAGCACTTCACTGTAAAAGTGAAGAACTTCACTGTACAGTGGAATCAGTTCACTGTAAAGTGACTCTTAAAATGTGATGTTTACTTTAAATGTTATCTTATGTGTTTCTACGTTGTTTAATATTGTTCTTATGATTATAGTATGATTTTCAAATGAAAAGATGCATTTATCAAATAAATATCCATTTTCATGATTTTATGCATTATACCATACTTAGTACATGTGGTTGTACTAATCCATGCTTTTATATATCTATATAGTTCTTGGTAGGTGAAGATCTTTTGGGAAGTGAAGAATTTGATCATAGTATCATTCATGTGAAGTCCAAGTATGTCCTCATTTGATTCGAGGACATGAATGTCCTTTATGTTTCCATTTGATGTCTTTAATAGACTATGTATTTCTATTTTCGTATTGAAGTATGGGCCGTGTCCGTATTCATTTGTCTTAAGATGATGAGATTGAGACTTTGTATTTAATATTTCTTTATATGAAAGATATTTATAAAGACGATGTTATGTTTTGTGAAAATATTTAATTTCGTACTAGTTTTCACTATGTTTGTGCGATGAATTATGTAAGGACTTGTACAAGACCTCCGAGAGGTCAAGTACACCGATTGAAATCCATGATTGCCTCTATAATCTAGGGTGTGGTTTAGGGATGTAACATACTTCGTATCAGAGCATAGGTTGTGCAAGTAGTATTACAAATTGAAAAGTCTCATCAAGTCACGTCTAGTAGAGTCTTCACAATCATTGTGAGCCGCGACACATCCATGGGCGAGAGGCTATTGGATGATAGAGTTTGCCTTCTTTTCTACTCCTATGTTGTGCCGTAGAGTAAAAGTTTTTAGTACTCTTTTCTTATATTTTTCCTTGTGTTTCTAGGAAGATGAATGCGAGGAAGACATCGACTAAGAGAGTTGAGGAGAATGTGGTGCAAGAGGATATTCCTCCTCAAGTTGAGGAAGTTTAGCAAGTTCCTCAAGGTGCTCAAGGTAATCAAGTCCCCATTGTGGGTGAGCATAATGAGGATCCCCAAGAGTTGAGTTATAGGGATTTTACAGAGTCTTTGCTTGCTTTATCCCGAGCAGTAACTACTCAAGTTAATTTGAGTATGGTTCCAAGAGAGAATTTGGTGGAGAGAACTATGACCTCTTGGTTGAGAGAGTTTATAAGGATGAATCCTCTCATCTTTGTTGTCTCTAAGGTGGGAGAGGATCCCCAAGAGTTTATAGATGAGTTGTACAAAATAGTGCATGATATGGGAGTGACATATAGGGAGAGAGCGGAGTCGGCTTCGTATCAATTGAAAGTTATGAGTCGAGTGGGCTACACACAATGCAAGGGCAATAGGCTGGAGGAGTCAGGTCCTATTCAGTGGGAAGAATTTAAGGAAGTTTTCTTGGTAAGTACTTTCCCCGTGAGATGAGGGAAGTTAAGGTAGAGGAGTATATTGATCTCAAGCAAGGAAATATGAGTGAAATGAGTCGTTTTGTCTAATCCAAGAGTGAAATGAGTCGTTTTTTTATGGGTGTCTACAAATTAGTGAAGGAGGAATGACATACGGCGATGTTACATGTTGATATGATTGTAGCTAGAATCATGGTGTGTATTAGTCTAGCTACAATTGATTGAAGAGTCTAAACTTAGGAGGATAGCTAGAAACTTAGAAAGGGGTGGTTCGAATGATCATGAGAAAATTAGGGTTCAGAAGAGGGCTCAAACTCAAGAAGAACCTAGGAGAGCTAAGGTTAAATTTTAGAATAGAGGTGGTTCTCAAAATGAAAAGTCTACATGTGTCAATTCTAGAATGATTTAATATGGGAAGTGTTTAGCCCGTACTAATGGTTGTTTTGGTGTGGTAAGGATGATCATAAGGTGAGAGATTGTCCTATCATTGCGGCTAGAGTAAGAGAGAGTAAGAAAGTTGGTCCTAGTGCTCCAAGGAAGATGCTCTAATAAATAGGCGTTTATATGCCCTCCAGGAAGGAGGATCAAAGCCGGATGAGAATATTGATGATGATTTTCGTAATTTCTCTTTATTTTGTGGTAATAAGAGTTCCTTCTAAGTGGGGGAGTATGGTTAGTAGATGATATAGAAAGTTCTAGAAGTTGTTGCATGTGCATGGTATTTAGGAGTTTTGTTGAAATTAAATTTCATTAACTTCTTGCATTGTGTGCTTTATGAAGCCATTATTATATTGTAAGATATGTCTATATGATAGTACTTTGCATATTAGCATTTTTATATCATGGATTGCCTAAAGTTGCACTTTTGAAAAATTTGTAAAATACTGTAGCATTAGGAAACTACTCACTGTTACAATTTTTGGAAAATTTTACTATTTGATTCTTTGGTCTAAAATTATTTTATTGTGGTTATAAATGATTTATACAAGTATAATATTCAATATAAAATGAGTTTTTACTATTTGGAATGAATCATGTGAGTTTTGTAGAATAATGAGTTATAGAATTGTTTTCTAGTTTCTTATTGTGTTGTGAATCTCTTAACTATGTGAAATTGATGTTTTCTTATTTAATATGTGTTATATGGTATGGTTATTAGATTTTAGTTAGATCTCTATTCTTGCAAGTGTTCGGAGAGTTGCAAATGTCTTTCGAGGATGAATGTTGTCCAAGTGGAAGAGATTGTAAGACCCCAAAAATGACTTAGGTGTAACACGTTAAAATTCAAGACGTGTCGGAAAGTCTAAGATGCGTTTCGTTAGGTCTAAATACTGTTTAAAAGTCCATCCTAATGAATTTAGGTAAATTAGGAAGTTTAAGAACCAAAACGTCCAAGAACGTCCATGACGCCCAGAAGTTGGTTTAAAGAGGTACTAGCGTGCCACATTCTATTTGACTAGCTTTTAAGAGTAGGAAATTCATGAAAAATGGTAGAAGTTAAATAATAGGTTTCTGAGTTGCTTCATGGTCTAAACTTTTGGGTACGACTCTCTCAGGACCAACCAAGGGCCCTTGAGGAG
Organism: Solanum chmielewskii; assembly: GCA_027704785.1. Taxonomy (NCBI): domain Eukaryota; kingdom Viridiplantae; phylum Streptophyta; class Magnoliopsida; order Solanales; family Solanaceae; genus Solanum; species Solanum chmielewskii. The sequence continues at coordinate 15,268,697 of JAKWIX010000327.1, forward strand.
GACCGCTGCAGGTTCAGGCACAATTGCCTGAAGCAGTATGAATCGAAGCAGTCAACGGACCATGTGTGGACCAACGTTGCTTTGGTGCCACCTTTGTCCCATACTTTGAAAACTTTAGGAAGCCCCTAACTTGCACAGTCTCTGAACTCATTTACGGAGTGCAGGAAGGATGGGAAGGTAGTCGTCGACTCACAGACAGCCTGTTGGCGGGGTTTCGTCTTTGAGAGGTCTTGAGTTACTGCATATCTTAATGTTAATTAATTTATTTAATTTAGTTGTTTAGGGGTTATTTAGGGATTAAGGGGATACTAATTAACTAACTTAACTCCCATATAAAGACCCCAACCCCAATTAACCTAATAACAACTATCAAATACATCCTCTCTTCCTTTTCTGTTCTTTCTCTCTCAACTTTAACTCACCATTGAAGACTAGAAAGGATAAGGATTTTGGGGGCTTTAAAGGGGCTAATTCACCATCAATTCTTCATCAAACGTTAAGGTATGGGATCTAATTCACCATTGAGACTCTTTCCTTAAAGGGTTAGTTCAAAATAGATTTCAAAAGTATAGTTTCCATGTGCGTTTCATCCAATTATAAAATTGAAGTTATGACTTTAGTTGTAAATGATTTATTTAGGTTATATTGAGTATATTAACATGTATTTTAAATTGATTGTGATAATTGTTGATGGTTTTGACTAAATTGAAGAACATGATCCTCAACCCCTAACCCTAGGTTGTGATCTTAACCTATATTGTATTAGGATCATTCAATTGACTTGGTTATTGATTAGGTTACTATTCTATGGTGTTATTATTAATAAATTAAGATTAATTGTAGTCATATAATGCTTGTTCTTGGTATGTGATTTAGGTTATGAAGTATATTATGAAATTGGCCTATGTATCTTGTCTTAAGCTCTGATCTAGTGTTGAATTAGGTTATAGAGATGTCACTGGCCTTGATGTCTTATAAATTATAATTGTGTGATGATGGCATTTTCCTAATTGGGTTGATTTATGGGTTGATGGTCAGACCTTGATAATTAACTATGAGGAAGACTTGGTAAGTCTTAGAATCTCTATCTTTACTTCCAATTGTGATTAATTGTTGTTAATTCATGATATTATATTGGAGTATGCCTTGTATTAATATTGATACGGTGGCTTGATATTGAAATGAAATTTATTATTATGTTTGTGAGGTTGTTAAGATGTAAAGGTGATAAGGGTGGTGATATATACCAATGTGCCTTATTATGAAATTCTATGCAATTTGTCAACCTCACCTATATGAATTGTGATGAACAGATTTATACTTATACAATTCTTATTGAGTATTGATGATGATGATTATACAAGGGGTAGACCCTATAATCTAAACTAAGCTATGATTGATAATTAAAGTCTTAAAGACATTTCAAAAAGGGACTCTACATTAGAACCGAGTGAAGTAAATTGAGGAGTGTCCCTTCCCACATATAGGAGGTAGGAGCACTAAATTACTCATGAGATTGGAGACTATAATGCATAGTGCATAGAGAGGATGCCAACTATATCTCCTTGTTCTTGAACTATGTTTCCTCCGTACTAATACTAGATAGTGAATCCACGTATTTGCCGTTTCATATTTTGGTACTACGTTAGCAGGTAGTCCTCCTTCTGTCGGTGTAGGGTTTTATGACACCGGATTCCACTCTAGCTCATGTTGTCTATGTCGGTTAGGGAATGATGTTCTCAAAAGGTAAAATGAATTAAAGGACTTAAAATCTAACTAGGATAACGTAAGGGGTCTAGATTAGTAAAGGTAGTGGTATGGGACTCTACCTAAGCACTGCAATAGTTATCCTGTTGGGGAGTATTAGGAGGATGTTCTTATATATGTTTATGTTATAATGATATATGATATGTACATGATGAACTTGAATATTATTGATACTATATGTTGGTTAGTTCACTTTTGAGTATGCATTGGGTTATATTGTTAAGATAAGGTGAAATGTAAATATCTAAATGTTATGTTATGTGAAGTTGGACATTGGTTATGGTTTCTTATTGAGGTCACATGATTGAGTAACGTTATGGGAATTTGCTTGGTAATTCACTAGTTGACTTGATAAGGATTCATGAGTAGTTTTCTTGCTTAATATGATGTGATTAACTCTTAACCATAACTTTGATGTCATTCCTTGATGGTAAGGTTGTGGTAATCATGGGTATGTTTGAATGCATATTCCTTGTTTGAGTTAGTAAGCATGTTTGGTTGATTAGTATTACTTGCTTAGGTATTCATGAGACTTTTAAACTTGTAAAATGGCATGTTTTAACTAAAAGTCCCTTTAAGCATGTTCTGACATTATATGTGCATATGGTCTCATACTTAGTACATGTGGAGCGCTAACCCCAACATTTTTAGGTTCCGGCTGTTGAAGTCTTTTTGGAAGGCTACATTGAAGAAGGCTTGGATTTCCTTATTCATCCAAGTAAGGTAGGTCCTCAACTTTTGAAGGCAATGCTACTATCTAGCTAACGGACTTGTCATGAGCTGAAATACACTTTCATTTCTTTCCCTTCCAATTGAGTACTATACTTTTGTAAGATCTATTAGTGGTCTTGTTGGATTGATTTAAGTGCTATTCCAAAATTAAATATACTCTGAATAGATGTTTATGAGATGAGACAGATTTTATGACTATAATATTTTTTATATAAGGATATGCAATAATAGTAGAAGGCTATGTAACCTTCATATACGAAGGGTCTATGTATACTCAATACGACTAAATTATGTGTATGTAGAGGTCAATGTAAACCTCCAAGTATATGTAATGAAATGTTTTAAAATTTTCCACAATTTCAACGTATGAATGTACGATATGATACAAAGAGGATAGTCTTAGTCCTTAAAAAGAACGACAACATCGGTTACGTCTAGGGGGTAAGGTCGGATGTGACAAACTTGGTATCAAAGCATGAAGTTGAATATGGTTGAGTCATGTCTCTCTCTCACTGCTACGTCTATGTAGGTGCGTATTCATAATTGTGAAGCACGCCGTACTTATGAATTTGAATCTATGTGATTCCTAGGAATCGCTCTATTTCTTAGAAATATTATATTAGGCAATTAGAGTATATCTATGGAGTGATTTTGCATCTAATCGTATTGTTGTGCTTATAGTAAGCATGAACACTCTAAGGAATGCAACTCAAAGACTTGAAGAAGAAATTTCCAAAGTGGGAGTTCCTCCCCGTGGTGAGCAAGACCCTTCACTTAAAGAAGATGCTAATATGGAGCAAGCACCGGTCAATCCTCATCCTTTGAAATATGAGAATATATGAACCTCTTTTCTTCAAATGGCCTAAGTGGTGACCACACAAGGACAAGCGTCCACAACTCAAGCCCAAGCTATGAAGGCCTAAGCAAACGAAGAGGTTGTGCCCTGTCCTAATGAACAAGTTACTACTATGGCTTCCCGTCTAATGGAATTTATTCGAATGAACCCTGCCACTTTCTACGAGTGTAAGGTTGATGAAGACCCCAAGAATTCATTGATAAATTTTATAAGATACTTTTAGATATGGGGTTGTAATGAGAACACCGAGTTCGACACATACCAACTCAAGGGTGTGACTTAAATTTTTTTTGTGCAATGGATGGATAATAGGTCTCTTTGTGGTGGGCGGCTAACTTGGGAGATCTTTAAGAATGCATTTCTTGATCGGTTCTTTCCTAGGGAAATGAGAGAGGTTAATGTGGTGCAGTTCATTAAACTTCATCAAGGAGGTATTAATGTTCTGAGTCCTCTTTCAAATTAACTAAATTGTCGAAATATGCTCCCTCTTTTGTTTGTGATCCAAGAGATTAAATCACCCTCTTTATGACAAGGGCATCGGATGATTTACAAGAGGAGTGCCATTTGACTATGTTGAATGACAATATGAACATATCTCATCGTATGTTTTAGGTCAAACATGAGGAAGAGGCAACGACTAGGAGGAAAAGTATGGCTAAGAGGGCAAGATCTTTTGATAGGAGTTCTTCAAAGAATAGGCTTGAGAGTACAAGACAAACCTAGATTTAAGAAGCGGGTTTCAAGTCAATTTCCTATTAAGATCCCACATTCTAGTGGGGATTTGGTGTCTAATCCTATGTTCAAGAATGGAATAGGTACGAATTCACCACCCGACACGCCAACATATGGAAAGTGTGGCAAGAAGCAGTATGGATATTGCCTCAAAGGGACAAATTCTATGTGAGGATTGGGTGTCTAATCCTATGTTCAAGAATGGACACACATTCTAGTGGGGATTGGGTGTCTAATTCTATGTTCAAGAATGGAATAGGTACAAATTCACCACCCGAGAAGCCAACATATGGAAAGTGTGGCAAGAAGCAGTATGGATATTGCCTCAAAGGGACAAATAATATTTTTAGTTATGGAAAAAGTGGGCACAAGGTTAGGGATTGCCCAATGTTAGGGGTCATAAAAACGGTCGTGGTCTAGCTCAGGCAAGTGGTTCTAGTGATGATCGGAAGAGAAACCTCTTTTATGTTCTCCGCTCTAGGGGTGAGCAAGAGACTTCTCCCGATGTGTTGACCGGTATATTGAAAGTCTTCTCTATTGATGCTTATGTTTTAGTTGATCCTGGTGCTACTTTATCATTTGTTACACCTCTTGTAGCTTAAAATTTTGAAAATTTTCCTGACATTTTGCTAACCTTTCATAGTGTCTACTTTGAGGGGTGAGAACCTTGCTGCAAAAAGAGTGTACAAAAAGTTTCCTATAATGTTGACCAATAGAGTTTATAATGTTGATCTAGAAGAACTTGATATGTTTGATTTAATATTATATTGGGTATGGATTGGTTGCATGCATGTTTTTCCTCCATAGATTGTAGGACAAGAGTGGAAAGGTTTTACTTTCAAAATGAACCCGTTGTTGAGTTGAATGGGGGAAATTCTATTCGTAGAACTTGTATCATATCTTGTGTAAAAGCATACAAAATGGTCTCACAGAGTTCTCTATATCACATAGTAGGAGTCCAAGATTAATACTCCAAAATTCTTCCCATTGAGTTGGTACTCGTAGTTAGTGAGTTTCCGGAGGTCTTTCCAAATGACCTTACCGATATTCCTCCAGAACAGGAAATTGATTTTGGCATTGATTTTCTATAGATACAAATCCCACTTCAATTCCTCCTTATTGAATGTCTTCGACCAAATTGAAGGATTTGAAGACCCAACTCAATGATTTGGTAGACAAAGTCTTTATAAGGCCTAACATTTCACCGTGGGGTGCTGCAATGTTATTTGTAAAGAAGAAGGATGGGTCAACTCAACAAGGTAACCATTAAGAATAAACACCCTCTCTCTCAGATTGACGACTTGTTTGATCAAATCCAAGGGGCGAGCTACTTTTTCAAATATAGACTTGAGGTTGGGGTATCACCAACTTAGAGTGAGAACTGAGGATGTACCAAAGACGAACTTTCGGACTAGGTATGGATACTATGAATTCATGGTATTGTCTTTAGGCCTCACCAGTGCTCTGGCGGACTTGATTGACCAAATGAATAGGGTGTTTCAAAATTACATAGATGTGTTTGTTATCATCTTCAATGACGACATCTTGGCATATTCGAAGAATGAGGGTGATCATATGGGTCATTTTAAGGTACTATTGCAAATACTTAAGGAACATTAATTGTTTGCCTAATAAAGTAAGTGTGAGTTTTGGCTAAGGCCGGTGACATTTCTTGGGTATATCATCTATAGCGACGGAGTTGAGGTAGACCCAAGGAAAATAGAGACGGTGAAAAATTGGCCTAGACCATTTACTCCAATCGACATTAGGAGTTTCTTGGGTTTAGGGGTTATTACTAGAGTTTCGTGGATGGATTTGCATGCATTGCATTTCCATTGACGACTTTGACCCAAAAGTATAAGAAATTTGAGTCTTCAGAGGCATGTGAGAAAAGCTTCCATTTATTTAAAGGTAGTCTTACTTCCGCTCCAATGTTGACCTTGGGTACAAAGGGGTTTGTTATGTATTGTGATCCATCCCGTGTGGGTTCAAGGTGTGGGCTTATACAATATGGGAAGGTGATAGCCTATGCCTCTAGGCAACTTAAGGTACATGAGAAAAACTATCTCACTCATGACCTTGAGTTAGCGGCCGTGGTGTTTGCTTTAAAATATGGAGGCATTACTTGTATGGGTCTCATGTTGATGTCTTTATCAACCATAAGAGTCGCAAATATGTGTGTAACTAAAAAGAGTTTAACGTCCGGCAGGGGAGGTAGTTAGTGTTGTCGAAAGATTATGATATTAGTGTCCTTTATCACCCCGCAAAGCTAATGCGGTGGCGGATGCCCTAAGTCGTATGACTATGGGTAGTATGTCCCACATTACGAAGCTAAGAAAGACCTAGGGAAGCATGTTCAGAGGTTGGCTATGTAGGGGTTGAGGTTACAATATTATTTGGAGGTTAGTTTCATATTTGGTTACAACTCCGAGTCATCATTAGTAGTTGAGGTGAAGTCCAAACAACACCTTGAAAAATCATTGATGGAAGTCAAAGAATCGGTCCTTAGCAAACTTAATGAGATATTCTCCCTACTAGGTGATGGTAATTTATGTGCCAAGGGAGACTATGTGTTCCCAATCTGGATTGGTTGAGGGACCGGATCCTTGAAGAAGCCCGTGGGTCCTGCTACTTCATTCATCCGGGTTCGATAAAAATGTACCATGACCTAATGGAAATATATTTGTAGGAAGGTTTGACGAGGGACATAGCCGAGTTTGTCGCCAAATGTACAAATTTACAAAAAGTAAAGGCCGATCATCATAACCCAGGTGGCTTACTACAAGATATCCAAATTCCTACTTGGAAGTGGGAAGACATCAAAATGTACTTTGTAGTGGCTTTACTGATATACTGTTGTATCACGGTATTTTTAATGCTTTTTCCTTAAGGTTAGTGAGTCCAAAAGCTTTTTTGTACTAATTTGTATGTAAGTTTCTCATTATTTGCAGGAAATCTATCTAAAAGATGAATGCGGAGGTTTTTGAGTGAGAAATACAAAAAAGTACAACCTACGGAGCTTGTGACGGTTCGTCGTGCCCACGACGGTATGTAGGTTGCATCGTAGTGCAGCTGTTGAAGGAAGATGGGGGATGTCTGACAAAGTTTGGAGCTACAGAGTGCGTGACGGACCGCTGTAGACATGACGGTCCGTCCTGCTTGTTTGTCATGAAGATCAGAGAAGTAGTCCAAGTACACAAATTCCAAGAGTTCAAGTGTTTTGGATAGGAGACCTTCGACGGAGCGTTGTGCCCGTGACAATCCGTCATACCTGCCATCGAGGGTAATGAAGAGAGCAGCAGAAGAAATTGCACAAATATGGGACGACCCAATCCATGACGGTCCGTCGTGACCACGACGAACCGTCGCGTGGTCTGTCGACCAAGCCGCATTTTGATGGATTTCCAGCATATGAAGTCCTGGTATAATTAGGTTTTTATTTTTTTAAAATATTTCAAAAAGCCTCGTTTTTGAGGTTCGACCATTGATTATTGTTAGACCGTTGATTATTTTTAGACTCTTGAATATTTTTAGACTCATTGTTAGACTTTTGGTGATTACTATTACACTTTTGAAAATGAAGAATCGTTAGTCTTCAATTAATTTTAGTAATTTATTGTTGGTTATTTTGGTTGATTACCAAGTAAACTTTTGGATTTTATTCTTTCTCATTGAAGTAAGTGCATGAATTCTTATATTACATATTCGATTATTGTGATTATGACTATGAGTAACTAAAACTCATAACTAGGGTTTTGGAAACCATAGACGAATAATTAGGTAAAACCTAACTAAAATAAGAATTCTAGAATAAGTTTCATACATGTATTGATAATTATTTCACTTAGAAGTATTTTTAACGGATGGCCAACGTTAGAACTCGCCTTAATGCTACTTGCAACACCAAGGACGTAGATAATAAGAAAACAATTATCAACATAGATTTAGTGTATACTATCTAATAGGCTCGTCTTGATTGGTACGAGGTAAAAACTTAGTCAAATATCAGATATGATGCTTAATATGAGGTAAAGTTAGGGGTTAGTATAGCAACACACGTAGCCAAACCAAGGTGCGGAGTGAAATTTTCTAGATGCCGGACCAAGGATTTAGAAATACATAACTTATAACTTTGCATGCAAGATACTAGGAAAGAATTGTTATAGTTAGAATTATCAAGTTATCAACCTCTGGGGAACACATAAACCCTAGTTACATTTATTAAATGATCAAACTCCGACATCTTAAGCTGTTAGTTGTCTCCTTTAATTTCGCTAGTTATTTTCAGTCATTTTTAGAAATAGAAAACCCTTTTTCATCATTTTTGCTTTCCAAGGAAGTAATTGACTAAACAATAATAATAATAGATTAAATTAAGTATAAACTATTTTCCTCGTGGGAACGATCCCAACCTCATTAGTTGGGTTATTTACTTGACACGACCACTTTACTTCTTATTTGAGAAGTAAATACGAGCATATCAAATTTTGGCGCCGCTGCCAGGGAAAGTTGCTTTTAGATTAACTTAAACTTACTACTTTAGTTTAGTTGATATTTCTTGAATTTACTTTGTTTTATTATTTTGATTCTTGCAGAATCATCTTCCTTGTATGCCAGTTACACGTAGAGGAAGAGAACCCTTGTTTCCCTACGATCACGAATTAGAGTGTACACTACACAACATGAATCAAAACTCGGGAATTAATGATGATGATCCAATCCAGAACATCCCAGCTCCTGTTGATGTTCATGGTCAGTTGTTACCCGATGCTCCGGGTGAACACAAACTGAGGGGAAAAAATCCCGCTCCACGGCCCCAAGAATACTACAGAGATTATGACAATATAGCAGACACCGATAGGCAACTTGTCTTGCCCCCTCTACCACCAGGCCACACCTTTGTGGTAACTAGAAGATTGATGCAAATGCTCACTACCAGAGATCTATTTTCAGGGCTACCTTTTGAGGATTGACATGCCCATATAGCTAAGGTAAGGCAGTGTGTAAAAGCTGTGTAGGGATGCCTAACTTGGAATTTCATGTAATAGGGATAAGATTGTTTCCTCTCTCACTGACGGGAGATGCTGATATATGGTTCACTAATCTCCCTTATAACTCAATTTTTACTTGGAAACAACTAAGGGATGTTTTCTTAGCACGCTACTACCCGGTCTCCAAGAAACTCAACCACAAAGACAGAGTGAACAACTTTGTGTCACTACTAGTAGAGTCAGTTAGTAGTTCTTGGTAGATTCACCTAGTTTTTTAGAAGCGTCCCCAATAACCGTATAGATGATGAGTCACTGAAAGAATACTTCTATTAGGGATAGATGATAATAATAAAGAGGTGTTGGACACTATAGCAGGTGGATCTTATGTGAAGTGTCCTTTTGCTGAGATTGTTGAAAAGTTAGAGAAAATCTCCCGGCACAATAAAGCTAGGAGTACTGGTAAGTCAGATACCGGGAGAAATACCTTCGCAGTGCAGTCCACTCACAACCTAGCTACAGATGAGATTCGTGAAGAAATGGCTCAGATGAGAACTGAGCTTAGGTTGTTACTAAAACATGTCACTGGGAAGCAGAAAAGATAAATGCAGTCAACTACTTGTCAAAACCACCGCCACAAAATGATGAGTGCTATTATGCGGAGGATACCTATGTAGTAAATGAGCAGACAGGGGGTTTCTGACCGAGTTCCCAAGGCTCAAATCAGGATAACTGGCACCAAGGTTAAGAGAAGCAAGGTTGGATCTATGGTAACTATAACCGTGAGGTTCATTATATCCGACATGAAAACTACAACCGTGACAACAACTTCAATAGGGGTATTTACGGTAATATAAATGATAGAAATGGGCCCTTTGTCCCTCTTCAAAATCGTAAAGTTACTCCTAGGGATGGTGGAGATAGTATGGCGCAAGTTGAGGATATGTTGCACAAAATAATGAGGAGGTTCGATGCTAGTGATGAGAATATTAAAGAGTTAAGGAGTGATTTAGCGGGTATTAGGAAAAAATTTGATACACATGCAATATCGATTATGCAGATCGAGTTGTAAATGGCCCAATTATCTGCGAGTGTGAACACACGGCAACCAGGCACTCTTCCTAGCAACACTGTCCAAACTCCGAAAAATAAAGCACACTGTATGGCAATTAGTACTCGGGGTGGTAATTGATACGCTTAAACTTACTTCTCAAATGAGAAGTAAAGCGGTCGCGTCAAGTAAATAACCCAACTAGTGAGGTTGGGATCGTTCCCACGAGGAAAGTAGTCTAGACTTAACTTCAACTTGTTATTACTATTTTTCGGTTGATGACTTCCTTAGAAAGTAAAAGCATAAAAGGGGAGTTTGTATTTCCTACTGAGCAAAAATAACTAACGCACTTGAAAGAGACACTTAACAGCTTTTAATGTTGAGTTTTAATCAAGTAATCAAAGTAACTAGGGTTTACGTGTTCCCCACAGGTTCATAACTTGATAATTCTAACAATAACAATTCTTTCCTAGTATCTTGCATGCAAAGTGATAAGTTATGTATTTCTAAATCCTTGGTCCGGCATCTAGAAAATCTCACTCCGCACCTTGGTCCGGCTACGTGTGTTGCTTTCCTAACCCTTATCCTTACCTCATATTAAGCATCGTATGCGATATTTGACTAAGTTATTACCTCGTACCAATCAATACTAGCCTATTAGATAGTATACACTAAATCTATGTTAATAATTCTTTTCCTATTATCTACCTCCTTGGTCCGGCAAGTAGCATTAAGGCGAGTTCTAACGTTGATCATCCGTTAAAAAGACTTCTAAGTGAAAAAATTATTAATACATGCAAGACACGATTCTAGAATTGTTATTTTAGCTAGGGTTTATCTCATTATTTGCCTATGGTTCCCACAACCCTAGTTATGGAGTTTAGTTCCTCATAGCCATAAACACAATATTCAAATATGGTAAACAAGAATTCATGTACTTACTTCAATGAGAAAGAATAAAGTCCGAAAATTTGCTTGATTAATCACCAAAAATCACTTGTAAGAATCTCTGACAATCAAACACTCCAAAAACAAAGTCTAACAATATAATGTTTAATATCACAGAGTCTAACCTCAAAAACGAGGTTTTTCGAACTATTTATAAAAAAATAAAAAACCTAATTAAACAAGGATTCTAATTACTGGAAATCTGCCAAAACGCGGCTGGGTCGACGGACCACGTGACGGACCGTCGTGGTCATGACGGACCGTCGTGGACTCCGTCGTCCCATACTTGGTGCACTTCTTCTTCTGCTTTCTTCATTTCCCTCGACGGTAAAAGTGACGGACCGTCATAAGCACAACGGTCCGTCGAGGGTCTCGTTTCTAAATACTTCAACTCTTGGAATCTGGGTACTGGGATCACTTCTCTGATCTTCACGACGAACCTGCAGGACGGACCGTCACAAGCTTCGTAATCCCACACTTGGTCAGACTTCCCCATCTTTCTTCAGCAGCTTCTCTACGCTGCCACCTACGGACCGTCACAGGCACGACGGACCGTCATAAGCTCCGTAGGTGGTCTGTTATGCATTTTTCGCTCAAAATCTCCGCATTCAACTTTGGACAGATTTCCTGCAAAACAAAGAGAAACTTATATCAAAATTAACACAAAAAAAGCTTTCAGACACACTAAACTTAAGGAAAAAGTATTAATTATACCGTGAAACCACGGTATATCAACACCCTCAACTTAAATTCGTTGTTTGTCCTCAAGCGACGCACTATGACTCACTACACAATGTTTTATACAATAGTATTCATGTTTTTATCCTTTGCAATCATTTGTCTATCAATCCCTATTAATCTCATCAAATCTATGCATGTTATCACTATTAGGCTTGAATTTTGTGGGGTTCGAATATGACACAGACTCACCACGCACTAACACCTATCCTCTTCAATTTCTCACCGAGATGCTAACAATTCCGGCATAGCAACTAGTGTCCTCACTTTAGAACAAAATCCTCATTTTTCACACAAAGATTTCAGTTTGAGTATAAGGATTACATTTCAACACTCGCTCTCAGAACAAAGTCACACTCATTCATACCTATTGCCATAAGCTTGCCCTTATTTTCACTGCCTTAAGTTTGCTATACAACCCTTAGGATCACAATAGGACTTTTTTAGCTTGTAACGTAGGCTCAGAGTCAGGTAGGGTATATTTAGGTATACTTTAGTGAATTTTTGCCCTCCTTGACATATCGGCTAAACCTTCCACTTTCTATCACTTTATCTCGCCTAGTTTCTCCTATTCTTTCACCTTGCTGTTTTCCTTCTTTCTTCATTTGTGTAAGTAACTCTTTTCTTTTCTCGTTTGTAATTCTTGAATATTTCTCTTCTTTTTTATAGAGAGTTCTTGAGTCACTTTACTTTTGTTCTTTCTCTCTCTTTGTTCTTTCAACCCCACTTTCCAGAGCATTCCTCAAAACAACCACCCTCAACTCATGGCTTTGCCATGAGTCAAGGTACACAATACCCAAAGGAGGGACCAGGGCCAACATATTGTTCTCAGAAAAGATAAGTTGGGATGAAAAAGAAAGGTCTAATTTTAAGCTCAAATTATTTGGGTCAAAGAAGGATAACTTTCATTTGGTTTCTTTTATTTAGGCTAGAAATGGGCTATATTGAATGAGGGCCTATGATCCTTTCCTAATTGTCTGTTACAGCTTACTTTTAGCAGGACTAACCAGGCAAGTTCTAGCTCAGTATCCGTAGTGGACTATTCAACTTTCCTCACACTCACTTGACATCTCATCACTATACCAGATTATCAGACACCTAGTTCGACTTGAAGATTTAGGGTAGTGCAATGGTGTAACTCTATTTCATGTTTAGATCCACACAATTATCAGTTACTACGCCTTTTCATGCAACCTTTTCCAGTTTTATCGGGATATCATTTTAGCCATCATGCTTCAGAGTTAAACTATGTACAAAAGATATAACGTGCCGGTTCAACAAAAAAAGTAATCAGTCTTTTGGGGAAAAAGAACACAGGCAAGAAAACCCCCAAAGAGGATAGTGAGTTGGGCTACTCAGACTTCACCCTAACACTCACTTTCCATTTACCCCACCCCCAACAAAAAAGCATGCAATTGTCCCCAATGCATAAAAAAAATCTAAAGATTAGAGGGGTAGGTGAAGCAAACCTGTGGCGCATAGCGCCGTCGATCAACAAGCTGGTGGGTCTTGTTTCCCAGAACCCACATCCTCTGCAATCTGGACACCCTCAGTGATGTCCTCAGCAACAACCACACCCTCAGTAGTGCCTCCTGCTGTCTCTACAGTGCGAGAGCTAGACGCCCCAGCCGCTATCTGTGATGCTCTGATCTGGTGTGCCTCCGCCTCAGCAAGTGAGGCTCTCCTCGCGGCCTCCATCTCTCGGCGCTCTTTCTTCCTTGCTCGCGCCTCTTCCTCGGATCGACCCCTACGCCTCTTGGCACACTCTCGAGGGGAAGATGGGGGAATGTCTGGAGTAGGAAACAGGGCCGCCAATACAGTATCCTCAGCAGGCTCGACAGACTCCGGCACTCTTGCCTCTAGGATCGTGTCGATGTCTGCACGAAGACTGTCGACTGCAGCCTGAAGAGTCGACATATCTACCGGAGGGGCTGGTCGAGCTAATACTCTCAATTCAAAGGCATCTGGGCGCTGGTTAACCTCAGCAATCTTCCGCTGCATCTGCCTCTCCATACGCGCCTCAGACTCAGCAATAGACTTCTGCATCCACGGCTAGATATGATGCAGAAGAGCGGCCATTTTCGCCTCCAGTTTTTGGACTCGAGCAAGCGGGGCCGGTGTCGATAGAGGGGCTGTGCTACCACCCAGGATAGACTCGACCGGGGTAGTGTCCGTGGATGCCTGTGTAGCTGTGCGGGCCTGGGCCACTGTATCTGCAAGATCATCAGATAGTGGTGGCAGCTCTGGACGGGGCCCTCGACGTGGGCCCAACTCATTGGCCTCGTTTCTGATGAGGCCGACGTCAACGGTACCCGGCGGGGTCCTCAACTGATCTATGTGCCATATGGGCACACCTGCAGACCTGCAAAGGGCAAAGATCATGCACGGAAAGGAGTAGGTGGTAGTGACCTTGAATGCCCTCTCGTGCATGACTGCCTGGAGAAGCCATGCATAGTCTACCTCGAAGCCGGCTATTATCGCCGCCATCAGCACTGCTCGATCCCAGGTGACTATGTTATCAGCAGCTGTGGGGGAAATGCAGTGACGAACGAGCAGCCACAAGAACTTGGCGACGAACGTGAGGTTGGCCTTCTTGATGGCCCCCTTCGGCTCGGTGACCCAATCGGCACCCTCTCCGTCGACTGATAAGTGCAGGGCCATCCACCGCTTGGTGGTCTCCCTCAGTGCTGGCTCTCGCAGGAACTGTCCATCCTTAACTATCTGCCAGCGGTAGTCAAACTCGGCAGTGATGGGGGTCCGAGTAGCGTCTGCATTCTCGCCGTATAGGAACCGGCGGATGGCGGGCAGGGAAATGTCAACCTGCACGCCCCGGACTAGAACCTGCTCCAATGGGGCCTGTTTAGCGGGAGCAGCCCGCCTGTCGATCTGTGATCGGAGAGTCGCTACGTAGGACGCGTAGAACTCTCGGACCATCTCCTCGCTGTATCGTCCCAACGGATGGGCTGTCCACTCTAAGCGATGCCTAGTGAATTGGTTGTGGATCTCCGGCATCGATGGGAGACTCCCTGTAAGTACCCGCCGCTCCAAAGTGAGTTTCCGAGTCATTACCCCTTTATCAGTAAGGAATTTTGCGTCGGAGTAAACTTGAAACTAGCCTTCGACACACCACCGGTTTGGCTTGTCAGAGGCTGGGGTGGGGACCTGGGCTGGTGCGCCGGATGTGGAGTCTGAACTGTCAGCCTCATCAGACGAGGCCGACGCTGCAGCAGTGGCGGGTGCAGGAACCTCAGCAGATCCTGAAGCTTCCTCGGACCAGGATACTCCTAAGGAGCCAGACGCTCCTTCCTCGTTTGTGGCCGACCCAGAGGGTGTGCCGGTCAGTGTGCGCTCCTCATCAGACTGGGAGGTAGTGACTACGCCGGACGCCACCGTCTTGGGTGTGGCTCTGGGGGCACGTGCAGCACGGAAAGGTGCGGAAGTGCCTGGGGGCACATATTCAGGGTCCCGCTCATCATCAGACCCGATGATCAAGCGTGCAGACGGGGCAACAGACTTGGATCGCCCGCGTGCGTAGGCTCGGTCTTGCTTGGGTGCCATAGTAGATAGTAGCTGCAAAGGAGCAATATTAGTATGAGTGGTGGCAAGCAAGACAGGCAAGCTCATATGACATTAAACTGTGAAAATAGTGTGTTAGTTATATTGAAACTGTATCACATGACGGGACCGATGACGGCTCGTCATGACTATGACGGACCGTCATGAGGTCTGTCGTGTTATACTTGGTATATGTATATATAAGGAACCCTGAAGGAGGGGTCTCTTACCTTCATGACGGTCAAGCAGGACAGACCGTCGTGGGTATGATGGTCCGTCGTAAGAGTCCGTCGTAGGACACTTAGAAAATGATGGGAGACCCTTAGAAGAGTGGTCTCTGACCATCATGACGGTCGTGCAGGACGGACCGTCGTGGGTGTGACGGTCCGTCGTAGGACACTTATAAATTTTTTGGAGACCCTTATCAGAGGGGTCTCTGGCCATCATGACGGTCGTGCAGGACGGACCGTCGTGGATGTGACGGTCCGTCGTGAGTGTCCGTCGTAGGACACTTAGAAAATTTTTGGAGACCCTTATCAGAGGGGTCTCTGACCATCATGACGGTCGTGCAGGACGGACCGTCGTGAAGACAACAGTCCGTCACAAGCGTCGTTGGGGAGGGTTCTAGAGCTTATGCGACGGACCCTATGACGGTCCGTCGTGTATACGACGGACCGTCATCGGGGTCTCGTTCTGAATATCAGAGACAGAACTGTAGGTACCCTAAGCAACCCCGATGAACCCACATGGTCTTGTAGTGTTGTGGACCTATATGTGTCTATCCCAACTACCTAGGAAACTATTAATGTGAAATCACCTATGTCTAGGGTTGTTAACATGGCAAATTCAAACATTTAGAGCCTAGGTCTAGACATAATCATATAAAGGAAACAAGATATGACTAAGAACGAATCTAATGCTAACTAATACACAAAAATACAAGAGAAATGAGTATAAATTTAGAGACACATACCTTGGAAATGGAGAAAACACAAGTGGAGAATGATTCAGGTGGCAAGGTAGATACCAAAAGCCGCAGCACCGACAAGTAGATGATAATGATAAGGTTTGGGGAGATTGTGGGAGTAATGATCAGTGGGGGAAGTGTGGAAGTTGAAAAGAGAGGGAGATGAGAGGATGTTGGAAGTAATGGGGTGGAATATGGAGGGATGGGGAGTATAAATGGTCAAATTTTGAAAAGGGGTCCAGCCGGGTCGGGTCGGGTAAATTTCATTAATAGCACGACGGTTCCCCGATGACGATCCGTCGCACTTGCAACTCCCCGTCGTAGGTTCCGTCGTGTGTGCCCTAATTTCAAAAATGACAGAAATACGTACCTTGTGTGACGGATGCATACGACGGTCCATTTTATTCGCAACGGTCCGTCGTTGTATCCGTCAGTGGCTACTGCGGAGTAGTTTTCTGCAGAATTTCCTGGTGATGTGCCTGCAAATTTAAAACCCATTTATAGAAAAAATGCTACCATTATTAAAAAGACGATAAGTATTGGGTTGCCTCCCAACAAGCGCCAGATTTAATGTCGCGGCACGACTGGGGCCTCTTGATTACTCAGACTTCATCAAGATGGTATGCCTTGATCACTTCATTCGCCGATTCAGCATGCCCTAGATAGATTTTTATGCACTGTCCATTCACCTTGAACCGCACACCCTCCTTAGTTTCCAACTCAACTGCTCCATGAGGGAATAGTTGGGTAACCGTGTAAGGACCAGTCCATTTGGACTTGAGTTTGCCTGGAAACAAGCGCAATCTGGAATTGAATAGAAGCACTAAATCCCCGACCATAAACTCTCGTTTTTCAATTTTGTTGTCATGATACTTCTTTATCTTTTCTTTATATAGGGCTGAGCTTTCATAGGCTTTCAAGCGAAATTCATCAAGTTCATTCAACCCATTTAACCGTTGCTCTGCAGCTTCGCTCCAATCCAATTTTAACTTCTTCATAGCCCACATGGATTTATGCTCTAACTCAACCGGAAGATGACAAGCTTTCCCATATACAAGTTGGTATGGAGACATACCTATGGGAGTCTTATAAGCTGTCCGGTAGGCCCAAAGAGCATCATCAAGCCTCCTTGACCAATCTGTTTTACTAGCATTCACTGTTTTGGACAATATCTGTTTGATCTCCCAATTCGATACCTCAACTTGCCCACTAGTTTGAGGGTTGTAAGGAGTGGCCACATTATGGCGAACACCGTATTTCTCCAATAACCCCTTGAACAATCTGTTGCAGAAGTTGGAACCCCCATCACTAATAATGGCCCTTGGAGTGCCAAAACGGGAGAATATATTCTTTTTCAAGAATGCAGTGACACTCTTCCCTTCATTGTTTGCGAGAGCTATGGCTTCGACCCATTTAGATACATAATCAACTGCTACAAGAATGTACTTCATCCCATGAGAACTCACGAAAGGGCCCATAAAGTCAATACCCCACACATCAAATAACTCAATCACAAGAATGGGGTTTAGAGGGAGCTCTTGCTTTCTTGAAATACCACCATCTCGTTGACATTTGTCACATGATTTAGCAAACCCATGAGCATCTTGATGAAGAGTTGGCCAATAGTAACCACATTGCAATATCTTGTGAGCGGTTCGGATACCACTGTGATGTCCGCCAACAGGTGAAGAATGGCATGCCTCCAATACACTCAACATTTCACATTCTGGCACACAACGCCGAATAAGCCCGTCGGCACAACTCCTATACAAGTATAGTTCATCCCAAAAGAACTTCTTCACATCGTACATGAACTTTTTCCTTTGATGAAAGGACAAGTCTGATGGAACAATATCACTAGCCAGATAGTTCGCAAAATCTGCGAACCATGGAATCAAGTCTTGTGAAGCAGCCAATACATGTTCATCGGGGAAAGTATCATCAATGTCAGTCTTATCCCCTAACTCTCTCATAGCTTCATCCTCTAGACGGGACAAATGATCAGCAACTTGATTTTCAGTCCCTTTTCTATACAGCACTTCAAAGTCAAATTCTTGCAGCAGTAATACCCAACGAATCAGCCTTGGTTTCGCATCCTTTTTCGCCATCAAATATCTCAGTGCTGAATGGTAAGTATGCACTATAACTCTAGTACCTAGCAAATAGGAGCGAAATTTCTCAAACGCAAAGACTACTGCGAGGAGTTCTTGCTCAGTCACTGTGTAGTTCTTCTGGGCTTCATTTAGGGCTTTACTAGCATAGTAATTTGGGTGAAGGATTTTGTTTCTTCTCTGTCCCAATACTACACCAAGAGCCACCCCACTAGCATCGCACATTACCTCAAATGGACTGTTCAAATCCGGAGAAATAATGATAGGTGCAGACACTAACTTCTCTTTTAGCTCACCGAATGCTTTAAGACAGGATTCATCAAAACAAAATTTACATTCTTTCTCCAGTAATTTGCACAATGGGTGTGCAATCTTTGAAAAGTCTTTGATGAATCTCCGATAAAAACCTGCATGCCCTATAAAACTTCTCACACCTTTCACAGAGATCGGCGGGGGAAGTCTCTCTATTACCTCAACTTTAGCTCGATCAACCTCTATGCCCTTTTCTGAAATGCGATGACCCAACACAATACCCTCTTTCACCATGAAATGACACTTTTCCCAATTTAGTACCAGATTGCAGTCTTCACATATCTTAAGAACCTCAGATAAATTGGTCAAGCATCGCTCAAATGAATCACCAACCACAGAAAAATCATCCATAAAAACATCTATAGAATCCTCCACCATGTCAGAAAATATTGACATCATACATCTCTGAAAGGTTGCGGGTGCATTGCATAACCCGAACGACATTCTTCTGAACGCAAAAGTCCCATATGGACAAGTGAAAGTGGTTTTCTCTTGATCTTCTGGTGCAATAGAAATCTGATTATACCCCGAATACCCATCAAGAAAACAATACCACCCTTTTCCGGCAAATCTATCCAACATCTGATCCATGAAGGGCATAGGAAAATCGTCTTTTTCAGTCCATGAGTTCAGTTTACGGTAATCCATACACACCCTCCATCCAGTAACCGGTCTCATTGGAACAAGTTCATTCTTTTCGTTGGGGACCACAGTCATTCCCCCTTTCTTAGGTACACACTGAACCGGGCATACCCAACTACTATCGGCGATTGGATAGATTACTCCAGCATCCAACCACTTGATAATTTCCTTCTTCACAACCTCTTGCATAGGAGGATTCAAGCGTCTCTGGTGCTCAATACTCGGCTTATGATCAGGCATGAGTTGGATTTTATGAGAGCAAATACCAGGAGGGATCCCAATAATGTCCGCAATGGTCCACCCAATAGCTCTTTTTAACCTTTTTAGTACCTTCACCAAACACTGAACCTGTTGTTCATCTAGGTCTGATGCAATGATTACCGGCAAAGTGTCACTATTTCCTAAGAATTCATACCTAAGATGAGGTGGGAGAGCTTTTAATTCAACTTTTGGAGCTTCCTCTATAGATGGTTTAGCGGGTGGGGACTCACGATTCTTCATATCAAGCTCAAATTTCTTCGGTTTAAACCGAACATCACCTCGGTCAAGAGCCGCGACTAATGACTCATACTCTTCAATGCAATTGCTATCAAAGTTCATTATCACTGCCGCTAATGCTTCGACACCTAGACGTTCTTCTATTTGTGTCTCAAAGGTCTCACCCATGTTGTAGGATATAGTAGATGCCGATTGGAGCTCACCACTCTGCCTCATGGACCTAAAAATATTAAAGGTCACTTCCTCACTGTTCAACCGAAATTTCATCTGCCCCTTTTCCATGTCTACTAAGGCTCTTCCCGTAGCTAGGAATGGCCTCCCAAGGATAATAGGCACTTCAAAATCAACCTCACAATCAAGAATAACAAAATCGGCTGGAAAGATTAATGACTCCACTTTTACTAGCACATCGTGGAGTATCCCTATAGTTCGTTTTACTGTTCGATCAGCCATCAGTAGCCGCATAGCCCAATTGTACAAGGAATAGTAAACGCGCCTGGATCTTCTTTCTTTTGGACCAGAGATCTTGTAGCAATAGCACTACAATGCTGCATTCTATCATCATCCTCAAAAGTGACCGATCTTTTCTTTGTAACCGGATCTTTCATAAATTTGGCGTAACCGGGCATTTGTTCTAAAGATTCTACCAAAGGGACATTGATAGAAAGTTGCTTCAACATTGTTATAAAACGCCGGTATTTACCATCCTCGGTCTTTTTCACTAATCTCTGAGGAAATGGGGGTGGTGGCCTACGCATAGGAGTTACCTTTTTAGGCGCTTCAGCATCTTTTGCAGTGTTATCTTCTAAATTAGCATCAACATTTACCACTGTATCAGAGTCTTTTGTCACCTCATTATCATTAGATGGCATAGGTGGGTCAACGGTTTGCTTGCCACCGCGAGTAGTGATTGCCATACAATGTCCATCATTTTTCGGATTTTGGACAGTGTTGCTAGGAAGAGTGCCCGGTTGCCGTGTGTTCACAGTTGCAGATAATTGGGCCAATTGTAACTCAAGTTGCTTAATCGATATTGCATGTGTATCAACTTTTTGCCCAATACCCGCTAGATCATTCCTCAACTCTTTATTTTGCTCATCACTAGCATCGAACCTCCTCATCATTTTATGCAACATATCCTCAACTCGCGACATACTACCTCCACCATCCCTAGGAGTAACTTCACGATTTTGAGGAGGAACATAAGGTCCATTTCTGTCGTTTCTGTTACCATAGCTACTCCTGTTGAAGTTGTTGTCGCGATTGTAGTTTCCATCTCGGACATAATGACCCTCACGATTGTATTTACCATAGTTTCGACCTTGGTTCCCTTGACCTTGGCACCAATTTTCCTAATTAGAGACATGGGCACTTGGTCGGAAACCCCCCATCTATTCATTTACTGCATAGGAATCCTCCTCATAGTAACACTCATCGATTGGAGGTGGTGGTTTAGCCAAGTAGTTGACTGCATTAACCTTTTCTGCACCCCCAGTGACATGTTTTAGTACCAACCCAAGCTCAGTTCTCATCTGAGCCATTTCTTCCCGAATATCATCAGTGGCTGGGTTATGAGTGGACTGCACTGCGAAGGTGTTTCTCCCTGTATCGGACTTCCTAGTACTCAAAGCTTTGTTGTTACGGGAGATTTTCTCTAATTTCTCAGCAATCTCAGCATAAGGGCATTCTCCATAAGATCCACCTGCTATAGTTTCCAACACCGCTTTATTGTTATCATCCTGTCCCCTATAGAAGTATTCCTTTAGTGACTCATCATCAATACGGTGATTTGGGACACTTCTCAAGAATGAGGTGAATCGATCCCAAGAACTACTAACTGACTCTCCTGGTAGTGCCACAAAGTTATTCACCCTGTCTTTGTGGTTTAATTTCTTGGAGACCGGATAGTAGCGTGCTAAGAAGACATCCCGTAGATGGTTCCAAGTGAAAATGGAGTTGTATGGAAGCTCAGTAAACCACATAGCAGCCTCTCCCGTCAGTGAGAGAGGAAAAACTCTGAGACCTATTACATCAAGATCCAAATCAGGCCTCCCCACACAACTTTTACACACTGCCCTTAACTTAGCTATATGGGCATGTGGATCCTCAGAAGGTAGCCCTAAAAACAAACCTCTGGCAGTGAGAATTTGCATCAGACTACTAGTTACCACAAAAGTGTGGCCTGTGGGTAGAGGAGGCAAAACCAGTGGCCCATCCGAATCTTCTATGTTATCATAGCCTCTGTAGTATGCTTGGGGCCGTGGAGAGGGATTCTGTCCCCTCTGTTGATGTTCACCCGGAGCATCAGGTAACATCTGACCATGAACATCAGCCGGAGCTGGGATGTTCTAGTTTGGATCCTCATTATTGATTCCCAAATTACGATTCATGTTTCGCAGTGTACGTTGTAGCTCGTGATCGTAGGGGAACAACAGTTCTCTTCCTCTCCATTTATTTGGCATACTAGGAGGATAGTTCTGAAAAGAAATCAAAAACAATAAAACAAAGTAAAATCAAGAAAATATCAACTAAACTATAGTAAGAAGTTCAAATTAATCTAAAAGCTAAATTCCCCGGCAACGGCGCCAAAATTTGATACGCTTAAACTTACATCTCAAATGAGAAGTAAAGTGGTTGCGTCAAGTAAATAACCCAACTAGTGAGGTTGGGATCGTTCCCATGAGGAAAATAGTCTAGACTTAACTTCAACTTGTTATTACTATTGTTCGATTGATGACTTCCTTACAAAATAAAAGCATAAAAGGGGGGTTTGTATTTCCTAATGAGGAAAAATAACTAACGCACTTGAAAGAGACACTTAACAGCTTTTTATGTTGAGTTTTAATCAAGTAATCAAAGTAACTAGGGTTTACGTGTTCCCCACAGGTTCATAACTTGATAATTCTAACTATAACAATTCTTTCCTAATATCTTGCATGCAAAGTGATAAGTTATGTATTTCTAAATCCTTGGTCCGGCATCTAGAAAATCTCACTCTGCACCTTGGTCCGGCTACGTGTGTTGCTTTCCTAACCCTTATCCTTACCTCATATTAAGCATCGTATGCAATATTTGACTAAGTTATTACCTCGTACCAATCAATACTAGCCTATTAGATAGTATACACTAAATCTATGTTAATAATTCTTTTCCTATTATCTACCTCCTTGGTCCGGCAAGTAGCATTAAGGCGAGTTCTAACGTTGATCATCCGTTAAAAAGACTTCTAAGTGAAAGAATTATTAATACATGCAAGACACGATTCTAGAATTGTTATTTTAGCTAGGGTTTATCTCATTATTTGCCTATGTTTCCCACAACCCTAGTTATGGAGTTTAGTTCCTCATAGCCATAAACACAATATTCAAATATGGTAAACAAGAATTCATGTACTTACTTCAATGAGAAAGAATAAAGTCCGAAAATTTGCTTGATTAATCACCAAAAATCACTTGTAAGAATCTCTAACAATCAAACACTCCAAAAACAAAGTCTAACAATATAATGTTTAATATCACAGAGTCTAACCTCAAAAACGAGGTTTTTCGAACTATTTATAAAAAAATAAAAAACCTAATTAAACAAGGATTCTAATTACTGGAAATCTGCCAAAACGCGGCTGGGTCGACGGACCACGCGACGGACCGTCGTGGTCATGACGCACTGTCGTGGACTCCGTCGTCCCATACTTGGTGCACTTCTTCTGCTGCTTTCTTCATTCCCCTCGACGGCAAGTGTGACGGACCGTCATAAGCACAACGGTCCGTCGAGGGTCTCGTTTCAAAAAACTTCAACTCTTGGAATCTGGGTACTGTGATCATTTCTCTGATCTTCATGACGAACCTGCAGGACGGACCGTCATAGCCATGACAGACTGTCACAAGCTTCGTAATCCTACACTTGGTCAGACTTCCCCATCTTCCTTCAGCAGCTTCTCTACGCTGCCACCTACGGACCGTCACAGGCACGACGGACCGTCATAAGCTCCGTAGGTGGTCTCTTCTGCATTTTTCGCTCAAAATCACCGCATTCAACTTTGGACAGATTTCCTGCAAAATAAAGAGAAACTTATATCAAAATTAACACAAAAAGAGCTTTCGGACACACTAAACTTAAGGAAAAAGTATTAATTATACCGTGAAACCACGGTATATCAGTAATCAAACCATTGACCAACCTATGTCGTCTAATGAGGAAAAGGTGAGAAAGGATAATGATAACGTTGTAGAAGGTAGTAGTGATGCAGAAGATAGCACTGGAAAAGATGTCGAAGTCCCTATAAAGGTAATTCCCATACCTAGACCACCACCCCCCTTTCCTCAGAGATTAGTGAAAATGTCCGAGGATGGTTAATATCGGCGTTTTATAACAATGTTAAGCAGATTTCTAACAATGTCCCTTTTGTAGAAACTCTAGAACAAATGCCCAGGTATGCCAAGTTTATGAAAGATCTAGTTACAAAGAAAAGATCGGTCACTTTCGTGAATGAAGATAGAATGTAGCTTTGTAGTGCTATTGCTACAAGATCTCTCGTACAAAAGAAAAAAGATCCGGGTGCATTCACTATTCCTTGTACAGTCGAGTCATTAAATTTTATGAAAGCATTATCTGATCTGGGGGCAAGCATAAATATCATGCCTCTCTCCATTTACAAGAAGTTGGGTTTGGGTGACCCAAAGCCCACTGCAATGCAGCTACTGATGGCTGATCGGACATTAAAAAGGCTTTTAGGGATACTCCACGATGTGCTAGTAAAAGTGAATCGTTCATATTCCGGCATATTTTGTTATTCTTGATTGTGAAGTCAATTTTGAAGTGCCTATTATTCTTGGGAGGCCATTCCTTGCTACGGATAGAGCCTTAGTTGATATGGAAAATGGGCAGATGAAATATTTGTTGAACTATGGAGAAGCAACCTTAGAAATTTGTAGGTCCATGAGGCAGAGTGTTGAGCTCCAATCGGTATCTGTTGTATCCTACAAAAAAACAATGAAGAAGGATAATGACGTAAAGAGTTAAAAATGATAGTTTATGGTTAGGGATTTGGTGCTTTAAGACAGATCAAGGTTGCATTGGCTTCCGGGAAAGCTCAAGTCCAAATGGACTGGCCCTTACTTGATTACCCAAGTATTCCCTTATAGAGCAGTTGAGTTATAAACCAAGGAGGGAGTACGGGTTAAGGTGAATGGAGAACGAATAAAACTCCATTTTTGGCATACTGCATCGGTGAATGAAGTGAAAGAGGCATACCATCTTGATGAAGTCTAAGTAATCAAGTTCACTCATTCGTGCCGCGACGTTAAATCAGGCGCTTGATAGGAGGCAACCCAATATTTATAGTTTTTCTTTCTAGTAATGGTAAAATTTTATACTAATGAGTTTTAAATTTGGAGTCACATCACCAGGAAATTCTGCAGAAATCACAATGCAGCACTCACTGACGGATACTGCGACAGACAATTGTGCCTGTGACGGACCGTCGCCTGAATCTGTCGTGCCAGGTACGTCTTTCTGTTATTTTCAAACTAGGGCACATGCGACGAAACCAACGACGGACCGGCAAAATAGAGATGGACCGCCATCGGGCACTCGTCGCGTAATAAATGAAACGAACCCACCCCCACCCGGATGGTTTTTTTAAAAAATTCAACATTTAAAACCCCATTCCATCCATCTTTCTCCCATTTCCCTCCCTTTTAAACTGCCAAAGATCATAACCCCTCTCTTACAACCGATCATTTTCCCCAATGTCTACAAATTCCTAAAATTCATTATCTACTAGTCGGAGCTGCCGTTGTGGGTCTCTACATGATTACCAAGTACCTTTCTCTCTTGTTTTTCCTCAAATTTTCAGGTATGTATCTCTAATTTCTACTCATTTATATTGCATTTTTGTTTCAATTATTATTAGCCTAGTTCTTCTTGATACGTTCATTCTTTAATAAAATTTTGTCTGACCTAGGTTGAAAATCCTCAAAATTTCTGTGTTAAAACTCTAGAAATAGGTGCTGTAGCATGTCTAGTTTACTAGGTATTTGGGTTAGACAAATGTAGGTTGAAACACTACCAATTCTATTTGGGTCATAGGGTATGAATGGGGCATCCCCAGCACTTCCACTGAAATACAGAATGAGACCCCGATGATGGACCGTCGTACCCACGATGGACCGTCATTGGGTCCGTTTCAACAACACTCACACCCCGATGTCCAATTTTCGCCAAGCGCCCACCAACGGCCACATGCGATGGACCGTCGTTCCCACGACGGTCCCTCCAGCACAACCGTTCTGGTTGTCAGAGACCCTATTCCTAAGGGTCTCTCAGTTTTTCTTAAGTGTCCTCCAACGGACACATGCGACGGACCGTATTTCCCACGACAATTCGTCCTGTACAACAGTTCTGGTTGTCAGAGACCCTGTTCCTAAGAGTCTCTCTATTTTTCTAAGTGTCCCCCAATGGACAACTATGACGGACCATCATACCCATGACGGTCCATCCTGCATAACCGTTATGACTGTCAGAGACCCCTCTCTTCAAGGTCTCCATACTTTTTCCAAGTGTCCTCTTACGGACAACTACGAAGGACCGTCATACCCTCGATGGTCCGTCCTGCATGATCGTTATGATTGTAAGAGACCCCTCTCCTAAGGGTCTCCATATTTTTTTCAAGTGTCCTCTGACGGACACCTACGACGGACCGTCGTACCTGTGAAGGTCTGTCCTGCATATACCGTCATACTTGTCAGAGACTCTCCTTCAGGGTTCTCCATATAAACATAGTCTAAGTAAGACACGAGTGACCCCATACTCTCGATGAGTCGTCACCAGTTTCATTGTGTTTAACTATTACTATAGAAATGTCATTACGTCTTACCTCTTTTATTTATTTTGTGTGGTTTTGCCAGTCTTGTCTGCTTCTTTTATTACTAATATTGATTCTTTACAGGTACAATCTATTATGGCACCAAACACGATCGAGTCTACGCACGCGGGCCATCGAAGTTTGTCGCCCCGTATGCCCGCCTGGTCATTGGATATGATGATAGCGTGACCTCAAGTACGTGCCCCGAAGCACTTCCACCCCATCCCGAGAAGCATGTGCTGCCAGAGCCACACCCAAAAAGGTGGTGTCCGTCATAGTCACTACCTCCAATTCTAATACGGAGCGCACACTGACCGGTACACCTTCTGGGTCATCTACTAATGAAGAAGAAGTGCTTGGCTACTTAGGAGTTTCGTGGTCGGAGGAAGCCTCCGGATCTGGTGCGGTTCCCGCACCCGCCACAGCTGCAGAGTCTGCCTCGTCTGATAAGGCTGACAGTTTGGAATCCACACCTGATTCACCAACTCGTACTCTCACACAAGTTACCGACCAGCCCAACCGGTGGTGTGTCGACGCGTACCATCAAGTCCGTTCTGATGCAAAGTTCTTGAATGAAAAAGGAGTCTTGACTCGTACCCTTACATTGTAGCGGCGAGTCCTTACGGGAAGCCTCCCGACGATGCAAGAGGTACACAATCTCTTCACCAGACGTCGATTGGAGTGGATAGCGTGTCCATTTGGATGATATAGTTTAGAATTGGTCCGAGAGATCTACGCCTCCTACATAACGACTCGCTAATCATAGATTCATAGGCGGGCTGCCCCTGCCAAACAGGCCCCACTGGAGAAGGTCCGAGTACATGGCATATAATTTGATATCTCCCTGCCTTCCATTAGCCAGTATCTATACAGTGAGAGTGTTGATTCTAACCGGACCCCTCTCACTACCGAGTTTGACTACCGATGGTAGATTGTCAAAGATGGCCAATTCCTGTGTGAGCCATCACTGAGATACCACCAAGAGGTGAATGGCCCTGCACTTGTATGTTGATGGAGAGGGTGTTTACTGGGTGACCGTGCCAAAGGGAGCCATCAAGAAGGCTAACCTGACCTTCACAGCGATGTTTTAGTGGTTGATTGTCCCCCACTGCCTTTCCCCCACATTCGCTGATAATATAGTCACATGGGATCGACCAGTACTGATGGCGGAGGTGATAGTCGGGTATGAGGTGGATTTTGCTTGGTTTCTAGAGGCGGTCATGCATGGGAGGGCTTTTAAGGTCACAACTACTTACCCTTTCCCGTGCATGATATTTTCTCTATGCAGGTCCGTAGGTGTGACAATATGGCACGTTGATCAGCTCAAGACCCCGCTGGGCACTGTTAATATCGTCCTCATCAGGGATGAGGCCAATGAGATGGATCCACGCTAAGGGCCCCATCAAGAGTTACCTCCACTTGGTGAGAAATTGGCTGATACGGTAGCACAAGCCCGCACGTCTACGCAGGCGGCTTCCACTGACACTACCCCGATCGAGTCTATCCCGTGTAGTAGCACTGCACCGAGCTCCTCTCTCTCAGCCCCTTTCTCTATTGTGGTCCCACTTGCTAGGGTCCAAAAAATAGAGGCACAAATGGCTACACTTCTTCATCACATCAAGCCTTGGATGCAGAGGTCTATTTCTAAGGCAGAAGAGCTCTTGGAGCGGAGAATAGTCCAACACACAGATCGGAAGATCGTTGAGGTTCATCAGCGCTTAGAAGATTTTGAGTTGCGGGCGTTAGACTTTCCATCCCCTCAGGTGGATGTGTCGACCCTTCAGGCTGCGGTAGACAATCTTCGCGCAGACATTGATATGATCTTAGAGGCTAGGGTGCCTGAGTTGGAGGCCCCTTCTGTTGAGCCTGCTATAGACATAGTGATGGCGACCCTATTCGCCACTTAAGATATTCCACCATCTTCCACTCGAGAGCATGCAAAGAGGTGTAGGGTTCGAGAGAAGGATTAGGCGCGAGCACGGAAGAAGGAGCGTCGTGAGAATAATGTGTTGGCCCTGGTCCCTCCTTGGACATGTGCACCTCAGCTTATGCCAAAAGCATAAGTTGAGGGTGTCTAATGCAGTAAACAACCCTTTTTGTAGCCCTGACCCAACTTTGGGTATTGTGTACTTTGACTCATGGCAAAGCCATGACTTGAGGGTGGCTATTATGAGGAATGCTCTGTAAAGTGGGTTTGAAAGAACAAAGAGAGATAAAGAACAAATGTAAAGTGATTCAAGAATCAGTTGAAAGAAAAATGGAGTTTAAAAAAAATACTGGCAAGAAAAGAAGAGATTCACTTACATAAATGAAGAAAGAAGGGAAAATAACAAGGTGAAAGAATATGAGAAACTAGGCGAGATTAAATGATAAAAGGTGGTATGTTTAGCCGATATGGCAGAGAGGATAAAAAGTCACTAAAATATACCTAATTATACCCTACCTGACCCTGAGCCTATGTTACGAGCTAAGAGAGTCCTATCGTGATCCTAAGAGTTCTATAGCGAACTTAAAGCAGTGAAAATAGGGGCAATCTTATGGCAATGTGTATGAATGAGTGTGAATTTGATATGAGAGAGAATGTTGAAAAGTAATCCTGATACTCATATTTAAATCATTGTGTGAAAAAGGAGGATTTTGTGTCGAAGTGGGGACAGTAGTTGCAATAACGGAAAGATTAGCAGCTCGGTGAGAAATTGAAGAGGATAGGTGTTACTGCATGGTTAGTCTGTCTCATGGTCTGATTCCACATAATTCAAGTCGAATAGTGATAGCATGCATAAACATGATGTTAATGATAGAGATTGATAGCCAAATGATTGCGAAAAACAAAACATAGATACTATTGTACAATGATTTTGTAGTGAGTCATAGTGCGTCGCTTAAGGACAAACAACGAATTTAAGTTGAGGGTGTTGTTATACCATGGTTTCACAGTATTTTTAATGCTTTTTCCTTAAGTTTAGTGTGTCCAAAAGCCTTTTTGTACTAATTTTTATGCAGGTTTCTCTTTATTTGCAGGAAATCTATCTAAAAGTTGAATGCGGAGGTTTTTGAGTGAGAAATACAGAAAAGTACCACCTATGGAGCTTGAGACGGTTCGTCGTGCCCATGACGGTTTGTAGGTGCCATCGTAGTGCAGCTGCTGAAGGAAGATGGGGAAGTCTGACCAAATGTGGGGCTACGGAGTGCGTGACGGAGCATCGTAGACACGACGGTACGTCCTTCTGGTTCGACATGAAGATCAGAGAAGTAGTCCCAGTACCAAAATTCCAAGTGTTCAAGTGTTTTGGAACGGAGACCCTCGATGGACCGTTATGCCTGTGACGATCCGTCATACCTGTCGTCGAGGGTAATGACGAGAGCAGTAGAAGAAATTGCACAAGTATGGGACAATAGAATCCATGACGGTGTGTCGTGACCACGACAACCCATAGCGTGGTCCGTCGACCCAGCCGCGTTTTGAAAGATTTCCAGCAAATAGAGTCCTTATATAATTAGGTTTATATTTTTTTATAAATAGTTTTAATACCCTCGTATTTGAGGTTAGAACCTTGATTATTGTTAAAACCTTGATTATTTTTAGACTCTTGATTATTTTTAGACTCCTTGTTAGACTTTTGGTGATTACTATTACACTTTTGAAGAATCGTTAGTCTTCAATTAATTTTAGTAATTGATTTTTGGTGATTTTTGTTGATTAATCAAGTAAACTTCTGGATTTATTTCTTTCTCATTGAAGTATGTGCATGAATTCTTATATTACATATTTGAATATTGTGATTATGACTATGGGTAACTAAAAATCCATAACTAGGGTTTTGGGAACCATAGGCGAATAATGAGGTAAAACCTAACTAAAATAACAAATCTAGAATAATTGTCTTGCATGTATTGATAATTCTATCGCTTAAAAGTCTTTTAAACGGATGGCAAACGTTAGAACTTGCCTTAATGCTACTTGCCGGACCAACGAGGTAGATAATAGGAAATGAATTATCAACATAGATTTAGTGTATACTATCTAATAGGCTAGTATTGATTGGTACGAGGCAATAACTTAGTAAAATAACGAATATGATGCTTAAAATGAGGTAAAGGTAAGGGTTAGTATAGCAACACACGTAGCCGGACCAAGGTGCGGAGTGAAATTTTCTTGATGTCGGACCAAGGATTTGGAAATACATAACTTATCACTTTGCCGGCAAAATACTGGGAAAGAATTGTTAATTATCAAGTAATGAACTTGTGGGAAACACATAAACCCTAGTTACTTTTATTAATTGATTAAACTCCAACATCTGAAGTTGTTAGTTGTCTCCTTTAATTTCACTAGTTATTTTCAGTCATTCAGAAATAGAAACCCCCTTTTTATCATTTTTGCTTTCCAAGGAAGTAATTGACTGGACAATAGTAATAATAGATTGAAGTTAAGTCTAAACTATTTTCCTCATGGGAACGATCCCAACCTTATTAGTTGGGTTATTTACTTGACACGACCGCTTTACTTCTTATTTGAGAAGTAAATTTCAGAGTATCATTTACCTCGGACTCAATAGTCATATGATTCTATATGGGTGGTCGTTGATAGGTTGACTAAGTCCGCTTTCTTTATTACCATCAAGTCTACTTATTCGGCAAAAGATTATGCAAGGATCTTCATTGATGAGATTGTGTGTCGCCATGGTATTCCGTTATACATTTTATCAGATCGTGGTGCACAATTCACATAAAGGTTTCGGAGGTCATTTAAAAAAGGATTGGGTACTAAGGTTAAGTTGAGTACCTCTTTTCATCCACAAACGGATAGTCAAGAGGAACACACTATACAAACCCTTGAACATATGCTTAAATATTCCACTATTGATTTTAAAGGGAAGTGGGATAAGCATTTGCCTTTCGTGGAGTTTGCTTATAATAATAGTTTTCATTCATCCATTTCCATGGCTCCCTACGAAGTATTGGATGGTAGGAGGTGTAAGTTTCCTATTAGATGGTTTAAAATGTGTGAGACTTTGCTTTTTTGTCCCGGTTTGATTTATAAGACTTTTGTGATGGTTCATATCATAAGGAACCGGTTGCTAACGGGAAATTGTCGTCAAAAATATTATGCCGATTGTAGGAGAATGGATTTGGAGTTTGAAAAGAGTGATAAGGTGTACTTGAAAATTTCACCAATGAAAGGGGTTCTTAGATTTGGAAAGAAGGAAAAATTGATTCCTCGTTATGTGGGTCCCTATAAATTCATTTTAAGTGTTGGTAAGGTGGCCAATGAATTGGAACTCCCTAGTGAATTGCCTTCGGTTTATCCGGTTTTCCATGTTTTATGTTGAAGTGGTGTATCGGAGATCCCGAGTGCATTCTACCTATTAAGGGTCTTATTGTAAAGGATAAACTCTCTTAATAGGAAGTTCCGGTTCAATTTCATGATAGGCAAGTCAAGAGGTTAAGGAGCAAAGAGGTGGTTTCCGGAAAGGTGTTATGGAAACATCACCTAGTTGAGGGTGCAACTTTGGAGGTCGAGGCATACATGAAGTCCCGTTACCCTCATCTTTTTTGTAATTTAGTTTAGTCATTCTTTTTAATATTATAAATATGACAATGAATTGATGTTTCTTAGTTTTTGGTTGAAGTTTTGCAAAATATGCATTTTTGAAATACTTCACAGTGAGGTTACATTGAAATAGGTGCTTTAAAAATGAAATTTTGCCTTTTTGCTTGTTTTGAGTTATGTTGTGCATTTTTATACGGTGAGTCTTTAATAAATTATATGTAGCATGTTGATAAATTGAACTTTGTTCTAATTGGCTGATGTAATGTGTGTTAAGCTCATGTGTCTTTTGAGAAGGAAATTTCCTCATGATGAAATGTTTTGAGCCTTATGTGTAGTAATTGGAGTTTTTAAATTGCCTTGTTGAAATTATTAGATTTAAGTTGATTTGATATTGTTGATAGGTTGGGCTGCTAGTCTCGAGTCTATTTTTCCTTCAAAAGAATTTTAGTGTCATTCGGGGAAGAATGTTCCAATGGGTGGGGGGGATAATGTAACACTTCAAAAATTCAAAACGTGTCGTAAAGCCTACCATAGGTGTCATGAGGTCTAACTACTTTTTTGAGTTCATTTTAATAAATTTAGGTCATTTAGCATGTTTAAGAACCAATACATCGAAGAACATCCATGACGTTCGAAAGTTTGTTGAAAGGGGTACTAGCGTGCGTTAGACTATTATACAAGATAGTAAGAGTCAGAAATTCATGAAAATTCGTAAAAGGTAGCTAGTAGGTGTTTGAGTTGTTTCATGGTCGAAAAGGCCGGATACGATTCCCCTAGGACTAACAAAGGGCCCTTGAGGAGGACTCCTGCAGGTTGAGGCAACGCTGCCTCAAGCAGTATGCATCGATGAGGCAGTCAACGGCCTGTGTGTAGAACAATGGGGTTTTGATGCCACCGTTGTACCATAAAGAGAAAATTTTAGAAATCCCCTCGGCTGCACAGTCTCTAAGCTCATCTACGGATTGCAGGACTTAGGGGGAGGCAACCATCGAATAAAAGACGGCCTGTTGACAGGGTTCCTTCTATGAGGGGTCTTTAGTTGCTGCATATTTCAATGTTAATTCAGTTAATTAATATAGTGGTTTATAGGTTATTTATGGATTAAAGGATACTAATTAACTAAATTATCTACCATATAACGACCCCAACCCCAACAAACCTAATAACAACTCTTAAATACAAACTATCTTCCTTCTCTCTCTTTCTCTCTCTACTTGAAGTCACAATTGAAGACAAGCAAGGATAAGGGTTTGGGGGATGGAAAGGGGAAAATTCACCTATAGTTCTTCATCAAACGTTAAGGTATGGGATCTAATTCACCTTTGATACTCTTTCCTCAAAGGGTTCCTTCAAAATGGATTTCAAATGTTGAGTTACCATGTGGGTTTAATCCAGTTATGAAATAGAAGTTATGAATTAAGTTGTTAATGATTTATTTATATGATATATATTATATTAACATGTATTTTAACTTGATTGTGATAATTGTTGATGGTTTGTACTAAATTGAAGAACAAGATCCTTAACCCCTCTAACCCTAGGTTGTGATCTTAACCTATATTGTATTATGATCATTCAACTGACTGATTTATTGATTAGATTACTATCGTATGGTGTTATTATGAATAAACTAAGATAACTTATAGGCCTACCATGCTAGTTCTTTGGATGTGATTTAGGTAATGAAGTAAATTACGAAATTGGCCAATGTATCTAGTCTTAAGCTATGATCTAGTGTTTAACTGTGTTATAGAGATGCAATTGGACTTGTTGTCTTATTTGTTATCATGGTGTGATGATGTTACCACACTAATTCGTTTGAAATATGGGTTTATGGTATGACCTTGATGATGAATAGAGGAAGACTTGGTAAATCTTAGAATTTCAATCTTAACTTTTAATTGTGCTTAATTGTGGTTATGACATTATATTGGGGTATGCCGTTTATTAGGAATGATAGGGTTGTCTGTTTTTGAATTTTTTATGTCTTAATTATAGTTTTTAGGTTGTTAAGATGTAAAATTTATGTGGGTTGTGATGTATACAAATGTGCCTTATTATGAAATGCTATGCTATGAATTAACCTCAGCTATATGAAATGTGATGAAAGAACATAAAGTTATGCAATTCTTATTGAGCTATTGATGATGATGATGATGATATGTGGGGTAGACCCTATGACCCAAACTAAGCTATGATTGATAATTGAAGGGTTGAAGACATTTCAAAAAGGAACTCTATCATAGCATCGAGTGAACTAGATTGAGGAGTGTCCCTTCCCACAAATGGAAGGTATGAGCACTAAATTACTCTTGATATTGGAGACTATAATGCATGGTGAATAAAGAGGGTCCCAACTATATATCCTAGTTCTTGAACTATGTTTCCCCCATAGGAATACTAGCTAGTGGATCCACGTAGTTGCAATGTTTAATATTATGGTACTACCTTGGAAAGTAGTCTACCTTCTTTAGGTGTAGGGTTTTATGACATTGGATTCCACACAAGATCATGTGGTCTATGTAGGTTAAGGCAAGATTTTTCCAAAAGGTATGAATTAAAGGATTTGAACTCTAACTAGGATAACCTAAGAGATTACCTTAGTCTAGGTAGGGGTATGAGACTCTACCAAAGCATTGCACTAGTTACCCTTTAGGGGAGTCGTAGGAGGATGTTCTTATATATGTTTATGTTGTAATGATATATGATATGTAAATTATGAACTTGAACATTGTTGATACTATAGGTTTGTTAGTTCACTTATGAGTATGCATTGGGTTATATTGTTAATATAAGGTGAAATGTACATCCAAATGTTGTATTATGTGAAGTTGGATATTGGTTATGATTTCTTGTTTAAGTCACTTGATTGAGAAGGGTTATGGTTATTTTCTTGGTCATTGAAGCTGTCGACTTGATAAGGATTCATGAGTAGTTTTCTTGCTTACTATAATGTGATTAAATCTTAACCATAATTGTGATGTCATTCCTTGATGGTAAGGTTGTAGTAATCGTGGGTTCATGTATGTTGGAATACATATTCCTTGTTTTAGTTAGTAAGCATGTTTTGTTCATTAGTATGATTTTCTTAGCTATGCATGAGACTTTAAATTTGTTAAATGGCATGTTTTTACTAAAAGTCCATTTTAGCATGTTTTGACATTATATGTGCATAAAATATCATAATTAGTACATGTGGAGTACTAACCACATTTTCTTACCTTTTCCCCTACATTTTTAGGTTCATGAAGGCTTGGATTTCCTTATTCATCCAAGTAGGGTAGGTCCTCAACTTCTGATTGTAATTCCACTATCTAGATTAAAGACTTGTTATGATCTTAAAGATTCTTTCATTTCTTTTCATTTTAATTAAGTACTATAATTTTTTATGACATACATCTGGTCTTATTTATTTGATGTAAGGGCTATGCACAAATTTAATATACTAAAAATAGATGGTTATGAGATGAGACGATTTTTTATGACTATGGTATTTTCAATATAATGATCTTCAATAAAAGTAGAAGGCTACGTAACCTTCCTATACGAAGTGTCTATGTATATTCGATACGACTATTTTATGTTTATGTAGAGGTATATGTAAACCTCCAAGTAGATGTAATGAAAAGTTTCAAATTTTTCAACAATTTAAACCTATGAATGTTATGACTGAGACTAACAGGCTACTCTTAGTCCTTAAAGAGGACGACAATGCAGGTTACGTCGAGGGGGTAAACCCGGATGTGAAATTACGTGAACTAGACCCTAAAATATTTGTATTAATTGTCTAAGGTCTTAAATAAGTCTAATATATGGTATAGAGGAAGTTTCTAAGAGTTTAGGTGCATTGGAAGTCATACATCAGTGGACGACCAAGACCTACGACAACTAAGACACCTACATGCCAAATATGTGGTTTTATGTGTTTATGTGTGATTCATGAAGTTGTAAGTTCCTTAAATTTATTATATCATATATAGGAAGTGTGTTATGTTTCGTAGAGCTTGGAGCTCAAACGTCTAAGAACGTCCATGATGTTCGAAAGATATGCCTTTAAATTACCATGTTTGTCTAGGCATGTTTTGTCAAGTTTTACGTGTTTGTTTTGGATGAAATTCATGTGAGAGGTACCAAACTCATAGACGATCATGTTTGGGTTGGAAAATTCCGCAAAAATATCCTAATGTACCAACTAAGGGTCCTTGAGGATGGACCCAAAACTTGGAGTCAAGACTATCCTTGGTATCCCCCAAACGACGCATGCATCAATGGCTCGTGGGACTATCGATGCCCTTTTGATGGGTTTTGTTAGTAGGAACTTAGACTATGTAGAGAGGAGGACCATGTCAAGTCTTTGATCCAACCAACGGAAGGACAGGATGGTCCGTTTGTGGACAAACGGTCCGTCGACTGCCAACCATTGGTGGACTATCTTCCTCCGTGCAGTTAACTGCCAAGTTTGGGGTTAACTTGTAACTTCACCCCACTTCCAAATAAGAGAATTTTGCGGTTTATTAGAGGTCTTTTGGGTATTTTAAACATGTATATAAGTGTTTAACACTTAGAATATTTCATTCTTTCAAAGAAAAACCCCAAAATCCCTCAGAAAATCATCAAGACTCCATTGAAGTCCAAAGTCAAAGAAGAGCTTGTTATGAAGAATTGAGTGGAGATTCTTCATCAAAGTGATGAATTAGATTCATCAATGTATGACTATTGATCCTTGAAAGTCGTTTTATAAAGGAGCCCAAATTCTTAAAATGTTTTCTATGTTTTCAAAGTTGAGTTGTCCAATTTCATTATTCTACCATGGGTTCTTACATCAATTGTTTTTAACCGTTTATTATGGTAGATTGACTATGTATTGATGATTTCAACCTAAATTACCTATGAACCCATGAATTGTCTGAACCCTAGTTTTTTAATACGTTTTGGGTTACTTGATATTGACATAATGTTGATGAATTCTTATGTAGTTTTATGTGGTGTATTAATTGATGTGATTATTGTATTAAATTGATAGCTAGGTTATCTTAGATTTATGAATCCTTATTTAATTGACCTATTTTAATTGATTTTCATAGATTCTACATTGAATTGTTGTTCACGGCCATTGGTAAGGGCCTTATGGTATTGAATTGGATGATTAAGCATTGAATTAAGGTATTAAGGATGTTGTGGTTGTAAGTTTCCCTATTCTCTTTGTTTTTATGCTGTTTATACTTCAATTTTATTATGATTGGTATGGTCCACTTATGGTGGAAGTATTAAGTTGGTACTTGGAATTGACATGGCCTTGCCGGCGTTACTTTATAAAATATGATGATTATGGCCTTGTCTAGTTAAGGAGTGAAGGGGGCATAGGAATGATCACTTTTTATCTTACCCAGGTAAGTCTTAAGAATGACTCTAGCTAGGGAAGTTGGTTGATTATGTGGACATGATCTAAGCCTAAGGTAATCTTAAGGATTATTTAGGTAATGTTGAAGAGGTCACTATGGACATTATGTTCATGATTTAGTTAAGTAAGTCTTTTGATATCCTTTAGAGGACAGTGTCATATTACATATATGCAAATGTTTTAAATGAGAATGATATCATCTTAGGTAGTATATAGGATATCTTAAGTGTGTGTGTAAGGTATTGAATGGGTGGTCGCTTCACAACTCACTCAAGTGAACCTTAGAGCCACCTTGGTAGGAAAATCTCATGTTCTTATGCATATATCTCTTAAGTGTGTATGCGACTCATTATAAGAAATCTTGAGGGTCTTTTAGGCACATCTATGGAGGGTGCATGGGCAGTCTCTCTTTGTGTTATTTAAGTGAGTGTTAGGATAGCTTTGAATGAAAAGATTACATGCTAAAAGATGTCTAAAGTGAAGTGAAGGAACTTTACTTTAACAGTGAATTGAGTTCACTGTATAGTGAAGAGATGTTTTATAAAAATGTGACTTTTGTTAAATGATTTCTTATGTATTTATAAGTTGTTAAATGTTGTTCATTTATTATAGTATGATGATTTAATCGAACTTCACGAAAAGCATTCTTATTACTAAATGTCCCTTTTTCATGGTTTTTGCATGGTTAGATACATAGGATATCTAATGTGCTAACCCCTTCTTTTACTCTTTGACTAAAGTGTAGGTATATGGAATATTGATGTGACATGAAGGATGAATAGGTTTCTAAGGATTAAATATGAAGTATTGGTGAGTCCTCATCGATTTGAGGACAACATCCACATGTTCTTTTATGTCTTAAGTCTTTATTTTATGTCTTGTATGGGATTAGTCCCAAGTGTTGTAAACTCTAATGTTTAGATGGTTCAAGTAGATTGTTGTAAATATTTAATATTTTAAATGAAAGTCTTCCTCTTTCGTAATGTTTATGAAAGTGTTCTTCGTGTGGGAAAAAAAATTAAATTCATACTTATTTTAGAAAATTTATTATGCAATGAATGATACAAGAAACTTAGATGAGACTTTTTGAAGTCTCATTTGCCGTGTGACGACGCAAGTATGCGCTAGTTCTAGGGTGTACTTGTGGGTCGTGACAATATGTATGAATATGAATATATGAACATGTATTACTTAAGGTGTTATTGAAGGTTTACTCTCATATATGTATACACAAACACATGAATGATGATCTAGTCAATAGAGGAGCCCTGAAAGGTGTGCTTAAGTGTATCCTTGAATAAATAGTGCTAATGCATATGATATGTCCATGTGAAAGGATATTTTCACATGATTTAGGTTGATGAACTTTCATATATGACCTATGAACTTAGTAAATGAGGGGATGAATCTCCTAAGACTATTTTATAAAAGTAATATGATAAGGGAATTTAGCTTAGCACCAAGTGAACTTGAACATTTGTGTGTGTCCCTTCCAAATGTGCGAAGGTTGGTCACCATAAATATCATGAGGTTGATAACCACAATGATTAAATACGCATAAATACGGTTTCTATAAGGGAATAATCATAATGCCCCATCTTGGCATAAAGAGGGTTTTCACTTGTACATCCAAGTTCTATAACTATGCTTTCCACATAGGAAATAGCAAGGGATATCACCTAAGATGCTAGTATGTTACTCATATCTTACCTTGGCAAGAAAGATGCCCTCTTTTTGGTATGAGGGGTTGACGCCAAATTCCATGTTTATCACCCATAGTGTTAGTGTAAGTTTAGGCTATAATTTCCCTTAAGTAAAATGGACAATGGAAGCAAATGAAGGGGATCCTAACAAGGAGGACTTAAGGAAGGTTACTTAGGATAGGTGGATGTAATGAACCCATCTAGTCATTGCACAAGTACCTCCCTAGGAAGTCCTAGGAAGGTGACCTAACATGTATGTTTATGCTTATGTCCATATGCATGAATTTGTAATATTTGATTATTGTTATGAAGATGTTCATGGTATGAATCTATAAGATGTGATCTTATCCTAATATGAAATATGGTGGTCTAAATTACTATATGATAAAGGTCTTTTATTGACATGGATTAAGTTCTTTTTACTCGTTATGTTGATGTATGAAATGTTAACGTTTGTGGTCTCATGAAGTGTTTACTAAGTATG
This sequence comes from Solanum chmielewskii, assembly GCA_027704785.1. NCBI lineage: Eukaryota > Viridiplantae > Streptophyta > Magnoliopsida > Solanales > Solanaceae > Solanum > Solanum chmielewskii. The sequence continues at coordinate 15,308,598 of JAKWIX010000327.1, forward strand.
TATGGGTTATGGGGCTTCATATGTTCATTTCACTAGTATACCAAGATTGGGGTCATGAAAAAAGTCTAATAATGATGTATGTAAAGTGAATTCGTTATAGGTGTAAATTGACTGTAGCTTATTGTAATTGTCGTATGGTATTGTCTTAAAAATGTCTATATTGTACTAAAATCCTATGATGGTATGTGTTGCCTTGTGTAAGTTATATGTATGCTTTCTTGTGACCTTAACGTAATACGTTGCACAAAGTATTACTACAGGGTTACTTAGATAATTCAAGGTCAAATGAGCCCCGAAGCGCACATACCCCCCATTTCGACGATTTTCATATTCCATAGCACAACATTTTTTTCGTGATCCAGATTCGGACGTCAAGAATATCGAAATGGTTTTTGAGCGTCTACCAAAGCATGGGCTATGGAACTGATTGGCCCTCATACACAGTCCGACCCATTTTCAAGGTCAAACGAGCCCCGATGCGCGCATACCTCCAATTTCAATGATTTTCGTATGCTATAACACACCATTTTTTTGGTTATCTGGATTCTAAAGTCAAAAATGAGAAATTTATTGTGGAAATCTTGAAATACATTCTCTATGTAACCGGTTGGCCCTTACGTCTAGTCTGACCCATTTTAAAGTCATACAAGCCCCAAGCACACATACCATTCCCCCCATTTTGAAGATTTTTGTGTGCTACAACATACATTTTTTGACGATTCTAATTTCGACATCATTAATATCGATCTTTTTGTGGACGTCCGTCAAGACCTTTATTATGCAGCTCGTTATCCCTCACAGATAGTCCTACCAATTTTCAAGGTTAAACGAGCCACGAATCGCTCATACCCCCTATTTTAAAAATTTCCATGCGCTATAACACACAAATTTTTCGCTGATCCTGAGCTCGACGTCAAAACTACTGAAATTTTTTATGGACGTCCGTCATAACCTTTGGGATTCAGCTGGCTGGATCTCACAGCCAACATGACACATTTTCAAGGTCAGACAATCCCCGAAGTGCACAACCCCCCGTTTCAACGATATTCATGTGCTTTAGCACAACTTTTTTTTTGGTAATCTGGATTCAAACCTTTTGCAGACGTCAGTTAAGACCTTATCTATGCATCTACCCCCATTTCAAAGATTTTCATGTTCTATAGCACACCATTTCTTTCGTGATCCGGATCGACTTTGGAAATACCAAAATGTTTTGTGAACCTCTGTCAAAACATTGACTATACAGCTTGTTGGACTCACAAACAAGACGACCCATTTTAAAGGTCAAACGAGCTCCAAAGCGCGCATACCCTCTTTTTCGATGATTTTCATATGCAATAGCAAACCATTTTTTTGTTGATCCAAATTCCGAAGTCCAAAATGCTAAATTTATTAATCATCCATCAAGTCCTTGTCTGTATATCCGGTTAGCCCTCACGGTCAGTCCTACCGGTTTTATAGGTTAAACAAGCAACGAATCTTGCATAAACCCCCATTTCGATGATTTGTGTGTCTATAACACACCAATTTTTAGGTTATCCGGATTTTGATATCAAAAATGCCGAAACTTTTTATGGACATTTGTTATGAACTTGTCTATGCCGCCAACTAGCTCTTACGGTTAGGCTGATCAATTTTCAAAGTCAAACAGTCCCCAAAGTGCTATACCTCCCCCCTTTCGATGATTTTTGTATGCGATAGCACACAATTTTTTTAGTGATCCGGGTTCTAACGTTCGAAATGCTGAAATTTTTTTAGGACGTCCGTCAAGACCTTCGATAAGCAGTCGGTTGGCCCTCAGAGACATTCCGACCAATATTCAAGTCAAATGAGCTCCGAAGCGCGCATACCCCCAATATCAATGATTTTCTTGTGCTATAGCACACCATTTTTTTGTGATCTGAATTCAAATGTCCAAAATGAAAATGTATTGTGGACGTCCGTCAAGATCTATGTCTATGTATCCGATTTTCCATCAATGTACGTTCGACCCATTTTCATGGTTAAACGATCCCAAAGCGTGTATCTCCTTATTCCAAAGATTTTCGTGTTCTATAGCAAACAATATTTTGGCAATTAAGATTCCAACGTTAAAAATGCTAAAAAAAAATTGTTGACGCCCTTCAAGACCTTGACTTGCAGATGGTTTGCCCTCACAGCCCATCCAACCAATTTTCAAGGTTAAACGAGCCCCGAATCGCGCATACCCCACATTTCGATGATTTGTGTGTGCTATAACACACCAAATTTTAGGTGACCCAGATTTCGACATCAAAAATGCTAAAAAAATTGGTGAACGTCCGTAATGACCTTGGATATGCAACTGGATGGATCTCACGGCTAGTCCTACCCATTATCAAGGTTGAACGTGCCATGAATCACACATCTCCCATTTCGACGATTTGCGTGTGATATAACACACCTAATTTTGGGTGATCCAGATTTCGACGTAAAAAATGCCAAATTTTTTTAAGGACGTCCTTCATGAACATGGTTATGTAGTCGGATGTCTCTCACAGCCATTCAGACCTATTTTCAAGGTCAAATGAGCCCCAAAGAGCGTATACCCCCATTGCATCGATTTTCATGTGGTATAGCATATCATTTTTTTTCTAATCCGGATTCTGACGTCTGCAATGCTGAAATTTTTTGTGGACGTATATTAAGACCTTGACTATGCAGCCAATATGGCCATCACGGTTAGTACGACCCATTTTACAGGTCAAAAGATCCCCGAAGCGCGCATAACCCCATTTCGATGATTTTCATGTGCAGTGATCAATATTTCAACGTCCAAAATGCTGAAATTTTTTTGGACATCCGTCTAGACCTTGTCTATACATCAGGTTGGCTCTCACGGCTAGTCCTACCCATTTTAAAGGTCAAACGCATACCCCTCACTTCGACGATTTTTGTGTGCTACAACACGACAATTTTTAGTTGATCTACATTTCAACATCCAAAATGCAAAAATTTTTTGTGAACGTTCGTCATGAACTTGTATATGCTGCCGGCTGGCTCTCACGGCCAGTCCGACACATTTTCAAGGTCAAACAATCACTGAAGTTTGCATACCTCTCATTTTTGATGATTTTAGTGTGCTATAGCACACAATTATTTTTGGGTAATCCATATTCTGAGGTAAAACATGCTGAAATTTTTTGTGGACGTCCTTTAAGACCTTGGCTATCCAGCCGGTTGGACCTCACGCTAGTCCGACCTAATTTTTAGGTCATACGAGCTCCAAAGCGCTCATATCCCCAATTTCGACAATTTTCATGTGCTACAACACACCAATTTTTTGTTGATCCTGATTTCGACGTTAAAAATTCTAAATTTTTTTGTGGACGTGCTTCATGACCTTGGATATGCAACCGGTTGGCCCTCATGGCCAGTCCGGTCCATTTTCAAGGTTAAACGAGCCTCGAAGAACGCATACCCTATTTTTTGATGTGTGCTATAGCACACCATTTTTTTGGTGATATGTATTCCCATGTCAAAAAATCCAAATTTTTTGTGGACGCCCTTCAAGAGCTTGGTTATGCAGCCGTTTGGTCCTCGCTGCCAGTCCGACCAATAATCAAGATCAAAAGAGCCTCGAATCGCGCATACCACTCATTTCAATGATTTTTGTTGCTATACCAAACCATTTTTTTGGTGATCCAAATTCCAAAGTTCAAAATGTAAAATTCATTATGGACGTCCGACAAGACCTTGTCTATGCAGCAGGTTGTCCCTCACTGCTAGCCGACCCATTTTCAAGGTCAGATGAGACCCGAAGTTGCATACCCGCCCCAATTTTGAAGATTTTCGTGTGCTATAGTAAAAAAAATTTCGGTGATGTCGATTCTGACGTAAAAAAATACCAAAATGTTTTCTGGTAGTCCGTTAAGATCTTGACAATGCAGATCGTTGCTTGCGGCTAGTCCTACCAATTTTAAAGGTAAAACGAGCCTCGAATCGCGCATACCCCCCATTTCAACCATTTGTGTGTGCTATAACACACAAATTTTTAGGTAATTCTTATTTCAACGTCAAAAATGTTGAATTTTTTTATGTACGTCCATAATTACCTTGGCTATGCATTCGGATGTCCCTCAGGCCAGTTCTACCCAATCTCAAGGTTAAACGAGCCCCGAATCTCGCATACCCACCCCCATTTTGAATAATTTATGTGTGCTACAATACACCAATTTTTAGATGATCCGGATTTCGACGTAAAAATGCCAAAAAAAATTTGTAGACGTCCGTCATGACTTTTGATATGCAGCCGGCTGGCTCTGACGGCCAGTCCGACCCATTCAAGATCAAACAATCTTCGAAGTGTGCATACCCTTCATTTCACCGATTTTCGTGTTCTATAGCACACCATTTTTATGGTAATCCAAATTCTGACGTTAAAAATGCAAAAAACAATTGTGTACGTCCGTTAAGTTTTTGGGTATGCATCTGGTTGACCCTAGCCATCTGTCTGACCCATTTTAAATGTAAAACGATCCGTAAATCCCGTATACCCGCCATTTCGTTAAATTTCATATGGTACTGTACACCATTTTTGTAATGATCCGGATTTCGACGTTAGAAATGTCAAAATTTTTTGTGGACATATGTCAATATTTTTCCTATGCATCCAGTAAGCCCTCAAAGCCAGTCCGACCCATTTTAATGGTCAAACGAGCCCAGAAGCGCGGATACCCCCAGTTAGATGATTTTCATATGTTATATGTAACACCATTATAATTCAAGACTTTTCGTAAAGCTTAACATAGGTGTCATGGGGTATATGTAATGTTTTTAAGTCCATTTTAATTAATTTAGGTCATTTAGGAGGTTCAAGAACCAAAACATCCAAGAACGTCCATGACGTTCAAAAATTATGGTTCAAAAGGGTACTAGTGTGTCTTAGTTTATTTGACTAACATTTAAGAGGCAGAAATGTATAAATTTTTTCAAAAAAGGTAGGTAATATATTTTTGAATTGCTTAATGGTTGAAACATCCGGGTACGACTCCCAAAGGACCAACCACGGGCCCTTGAGGAGGACCCTTGCGTTTGAAGCAACACTGCCAGGGCAGTGAGCATCGACGAGACACCTACGGTCTGTGTGTGGACTGACGGGGCACCGATGCCACCATAATCCCATACTTAGCCATATTGAGAAAGACCCCCGCCTTCACAGTCTGTGAACTCATCTACATAGTTCAAGACAGAGAGGTGTGGGTCCGTAGGTTCACAGACGGCCCGTCGGCGGGGTTCCGTCTGTGAAAGGTAAGGTTTCTTCACGTTTTTATATTAATTCATTTAAATAATATATGTGGTTTATGAGTTATTTAAGGATCAAGGGGAGACTAATTAACTAACTTAAAACCCATATAAAAGCCCCAACACCAATTAAAGTAATTAGAACTCTATAACACAAACTCTCTTCTTTCTCTTTCTACGTTAACTCACCATTGAAGACTAGCTAGGATAATGGTTGAAGTCTTTCAAGGGGCGAACTCACCATCAAATTGTTATCAAACGTTAGGGTATGTGATCTAATTGACCTTTGAGATTCTTTCCTCAAAGGGTTCCATCAAAAATGGATTTAAAAAGTTGAGTTTTATTCAGGGTTTTATCAAGTTATGAAATCGAAGTTATTAATTGAGTTTTTGATGATTTATTTAGGTTATATTGAATAGATTAACATGTATTTTAACTTGCTTATGGTAATTGTTAATGGTTTTGTCTAATTTAAAGAACATGATCCTCAATCTCTTACCCTAGGTTGTAATCTTTACTTATATGGTATTGTGATCATTCAATTGTCTTTGTTATTGATTGGATTACTTTCCTATTGTTTTATTATGAATAAACTAATATGAATTATAGGCTTATAATTTTAGTTCTTGAGATGTGATTAGGTTATGAAGTATATTGTTAAATTAGCCTATGTATCTTGTCTTAAGCTATGATTTAGTGTTGAATTGTTTTATAGAGATTCATTTGGCCTTGTTATCTTATAATTTATCATGGTTTTATGATGTTACTCCCTTAATTGGGTTGATGGTACGACTTTGATGATGAACTTTGATGAAGACTTGGTAAGTCTTAGAATCTCTATCTTTACTTCCAATTATGATTAATTGTTGTTAGGTCGTGATGTTACATTGAAGTATACCTTATACTGGGATAATAAGGTGGTATGATGTTGAATTGAAATTTCATTACTAAGTTGTGAAGTTGATTAATGTGTATGTGATATAAGGATGGTGAAAACATCAATGTGCCTTCATATATGCTATTAAATGCTACTGTGTTAACCTCACTTATATGAATTGTGAATAAAGGACATACTCATACAATTCTTATTGATCTATTGATGATGATTATTATACAAGGGATATACTCTATGACCTAACTAAGCTAGGATTGAAAATTAAAGGCTTAAAGACATTTCAAAAAGGGACTCTAGCATAGCACCGAGCGAACTAGATTAAGGAGTGTCCCTTCCCACATAGGGAAGGTAGGAACATTAAATTAATCATGAGATTGGAGACTATAAATCATTGTGCATAAAGAGGGTGCCAACTATATTTCCTTGTTCTTGAACTATGTTTCATCCGTACAAATACTAGCTAATGAAGTCTTAGGAGGTTGTTCTTATATATGTTTATGTTATAATTATATATGATATGTACATGATGACCTTAGAAAATTTTTAATACTATATGTTGATTAGTTCACTTATGAGTATTCCTTGGGTTATAATGTTAATATAAGAGGTAATGTAAGTCTAAATGTTATGTTATTTGAAGTTTGACATTGGTTATGGTTTCTTATTTAGGCTACTTTATTGAGTGAGGTTATCGGGCCTTGCTTGGTCATTGAGGTTGACCTGATAAAGATTCATGAGTATCTGTCTTGCTTATTATGATATGATTGAATCTTATTCATTCTTGTTATGTTATTCCCTGATGATAGGGTTGTAGTAAATCATGGTTTCAAGTATGTTGGAATATTTATTACTTATTGAGTTAATAAGCATGTTTGGTTGGTTATTATGACTTGTTTTTCTTTGTGCTAGGTTCATAAAAGGTTAAAATGGCATGTATTGACTAAAAGTCCCCTTTTAGCATGTTTTGCTTCTATGTTCATGAGGTCTCATACTTTGTACATGTGGAGTACTAACCCCATTTTCTTTCTCTTTTCCCAAACATTTTACGTTCGAACTTTGAGGAGTTTGGAAGGCGACATTGTTGAAGTATTGGATTCTTCATTTCATCCAAGTTGGGTAGGTCCTCAACTTCGAAGGGTAATTCCACTATCTAGCTTACGGCCTTTTTAAATAAAGACTCTTTGATTTCTTTCCCTTTCAATTGACTACTATACTTTTGTATGACATATATGTGGTCTTGTTGGATTGATGTAAAGGTTATGCCCCTATTATAATAATTGTTTAGATGTTTCAGATGAGACAATCTTTGAAACTTTTCTTCTATTTTGTATATGTGTATGTGTAATAAAAGTAGAAGGCTATGTAACCTCCCTATACGAAGAATTTATGTATACTCGATACGACTATATATTATGTGTTTGTAGAGGCCTATGTAAACTTCCAAGTATTTTTAATGAAGGTTTTAAATTCTTCTGTATGTTTAAACCTATGAATGTAATGACATGAGACTAAGAGCCTAGTCTTAGTCCTTGAAAAGGATGCCGACGCCAGTTACATCTAGGGGGTAAACCCTGATGTTACAAACTTGGTATCAGAGCATGAGGTTGTATATCGTTGAGTTATGTATCTCTCTCTCTACCACGACAATGTAGATTTGTATTCGTAATTATGATAAGCGCCATACTTATGAGTAGGAACCTATATGATACTTAGGAATCACTCTCTTTCTTGGAAATGTTATATCGTGCCATTAAAGTATACTTATGGTGTGCTTTTGCATCTAATCCTATCGTTGTGCTTATAGAAAGCATGAACACTCAAAGGAATGCGACTATAACACTAGAAGAGGGAATTATCAATGCGGGAGTTCCTCCCCGTGGTGAGCAAGTCCCTCCACTAGAAGAAGATGCTTATATGGAGCAAGCACCGTCAATCCTCATCCTTTGACGGATGAGAATATAAGAACCACTCTTCTTCAAATGGCCAAAGCTATCACCACTCAATAACAAGCGGACACGACTCAATCCCAAGCTATGAAGGCAAAAGCAAACCGATAGGTTTTGCCCTGTCCTAATCAATAAGTCACTACTATGGCTTCCTGTCTAAATGTATTTACTCCAATGAACCCTCTTACTTTCTATGGGTCTAAGTTTGATGAAGAACCCCAAGAATTAATCGATGAAGTCTCAAAAATTGTTATGGCTATGGGGTTGTCCACAAGTGATAAGGCCGAGTTGGCCACACGTCAACTCAAGGATGTGGCACAAGCTTGGTATATTAAATGAAGGGATAAGAGGCCATAGATGGGTGGTCGGGTGACATGGGAGATTTTTAAGGAGACTTCACTAGATCGGTTCATTCCTAGGAAAATGAGAGAAGAAAAAGTGGCGGAGTTGATCAACCTTCGCCAAGGAGGAAGGAGTGTCCATGAATACTCTTGGAAATTAATTAAGTTGTCCAAATATGATCCTTCATTTGTTTTTGATCCTAGAGACCAAATGAGTCGTTTTGTGATAGGGTTGTCGAAGGACTTACAAGAGGAGTGCCTCTCGGCCATGCTACATGACAACATGAACATTTCCCATCTTATGGTGCATGCAAGAAGGTTTGACGAGGCAAGGTCTAAGAGAAAGAGTAGAGATGTTAAGACGGCAAGATCATTTGATGGAGGTTCTTCAAAGAATAGGTTTGAAATACAAGACAAGCCTAGATTTAAGAAGCGGGGTTCAAATCAAGTCCCTTCCAAGTTCCCAAAAGCTAGTGGTGATAGAATGTCTAACCCTATATTCAACAAGGGAAAAGGTACTAATTCACCAACCGAGAAGCTAACTTGTGGAAAGTGTGGTAAAAATCACTATGGTGATTGTCTTAAGGGAACGCATAATTTCTTTATTTGTGGCAAGAGTGGTCACAACATGAGAGATTGTCTAAACTTGAAGAGTCAAGACAAGGGTAGTGGTCAATCTCAAGCAAGTGTTTCTAGTGATGCTCCAAAGAAGAACCGCTTATATGCTCTCCGCTCTAGGGGTGAGCAAGACACTTCTCCCAACGCGGCGACCAGTATGTTAAAAGTCTTCTCTATTGATATATATTCCATACTTGATCTCGATGCTACTTTATCATACGTTACACCTTTTTTAGCCAGAAAGTTTTATATTTTACCCAATTTTTTACATGAACCAATTATAGTGTCTACTCTAGTGGGTGAGTCGGTTGTGGCAAAAAGAGTGTATAGAAATTGTCCAATAATGTTGCCCAATAGAGTTTCTGATGTTGATATAGTAGAACTCGATCCATTGATTGTAGAACAAGGGTGGTGAGTTTTAACTTTTCTAATCAACCCGTCATTGAGTGGAAAGGGTGAAATTCTATTTCTAAATGTTGTATCATCTCTTGTCTAAAACCATTCAAATTGATCTCAAAGGGTTGTCTATATCACATAGTAAGAGTCCAAGATTTAGACTCCGAAATTCCTTCCATTGAGTTGTTCCCCGTAGTGAGTGAGTTTCCAGTTGTCTTTCCTAATGACCTTCTCGGTATTCCTCGCGAACGGGAAATTGATATTGGCATTGATTTGCTATCAGATACAAATTCCATACAAATTCCTCCTTTTAGGATGGCACGGCTTAATTGAAGGAGTTGAAGGTTCAACTCAAGGAAGGATGGGTACTTGAGAATGTGTATTGATTACTTCCAACTAAACAAGGTCACCATTAAGAATAAGTACCCTCTCCCCCGGATTGATGACTTGTTTGATCAACTCTAAGGGAGAGGTACTTTTCTAAGATATAATTGATGTCGGGGTATCACAAATTTAGGGTGAGAGGTGAGAATAAACCAAACATGACTTTTCGGACTCGATATGGGTACTGAGTTCATGATAATGAATTTTGGTCTCACTAATGTGTCAACGGCGTTTATGGACCTAATGAATAGAGTGTTTCGAAATTAACTAGATTAATTTGTCATTGTTTTAATTGACGATATCGTGCTATATTCGAAGAATGAGTGTGATCATATGGTTCATTAGAGGGTGGTATGGTAATCCCATAAAGAACATCAATTTTTTTCCAAATATTACAAGTATGAGTTTTGGTTGAGGTCAGTGACATTTCTTGGGCATATGATCTTTAGTGTGGGAGTAGAGGTAGACCTAAGGAAAACAGAGGCGATGAAGAATTGGCCTAGACCTTGGACTCCAACAAACTTTAGAAGTTTCTTTGGTTTATCAATTTATTATCGGAGGTTCGTGTATTGTTTTGCGTCCATTATATCTTTTTTTGACTACTTTGAACCAAAAGAATATGAAGTTTGAGTGGTCGGAGGTATGTGAGAAATGTTTTCAACTGTTGAAATATAGGCTCTCTTCCGATCCGGTGTTCAATTTACCAGAGGGTACAAACGCTTTTGTTGTGTGTTCAGGTGCATCCATAGTGGGTTTGGAGTATGTGCTTATTCAACATGGGAAGGTGATACCGCATGCCTGTAGGAAACTTAAGGTGCATGAGAGTAACTATCCTACTCATGACCTTCAATTAGTGACCGTGGTGTTTTCTTTGAAAATTTTGAGGCATTACTTGTAGGCGCTTCATGTTTGTGTTTTTAAAGATCATAAGAGTCTTTAATATAAGTTTATCCAAAAAAAGTTGAACCCCCCACACAAAGGAGGTAATTTGAGTTTTAGAAAGATCATGATATGAGTTTCCTCTATAACTCCAAAAAAGCGAATGTGGTGGTGGATGCACTAAGTTTTATGACTATGGGTAGCGTATCCCACATTGATGAAGCTAAGAAAGACCTAATAAAGGAAGTTCATAGGTTGGCTAGGTTGAGCTGAGGTTGGAAGGTTCTCTGAATGGAGGTGATATAGTTCATCATAACTCCGAGTCATCTCTAGTGGTTGAGGTGAAGTGCAATCAACACCTTGATCTATCCTTAAAAGAATTCAAATAATCGGTTCCAGGAAAGTTGAATGAATCATTCTCCTAAGGGGGGATGGTGTTTTAAGGTACCAAGGGAGATTGTGTTTTCCCGGTGTAGATGGGTTGAGGGATCGGATACTAGAAAAAGCACATGGGTCCCACTACACAATCCATCCGGGTTCGACAAAAATGTACCATGACCTAAGGGAGATATTTTTGTTGGAAGGTCTAAATAGGGACATAGAAGAGTTTGTCGCAATGTTATTGAATTGCCAACAAGTAAAGGCTGAACACCAAAACTCGGGTGCATTACTACAGGAGATCCAAATTCTAACTCCAAAGTTGGAAGACTTAAATATGGACATTGTAGTGGGTTTACCTCGGACTCAAAAGTCAAATGATTCCATATGTGTGGTTGTGGATCGATTCACTAAGTCCGCTCGTTTTATTAACTTTAAGTGTACATATTCGGCAGAGGATTATGCAAGAATCTTCCTAGATGAGATTGTGTGCCACCATGGTATTCCGTTATCCATCATATCGTATAGGGGCGCTCAATTCGCATCTAGATTTTAGAGATCATTCCAAAAAGGGTGTGGTACTACAGTAAAGTTGAGCATCGGTTTTTAATCCCTAAACAGAGTGTCAAGCGTATCGTACTATTCAAACCCATGAAGATATTCTTAGGGCATGCATTATTGATTTTAAAGGGAAATGGGATAAACATTTTCCTTGGGTGAAGTTTGCCTGCGATAATAATTTTCAATCATCCATTTCCATGGGTACTTATGAAGCCTTGTATGGTAGGAGGTGTAGGTCTCCTATTGGAATGTTTGAAGGGGGTGAGCCATAACTTCTTGGTCCTGAGTTGATATATAAAACTTTGGAAAAGTTTCATATAATAAGGAACCGGTTGCAAACGGCCTATAGTCTGCGGATCATAGGAGAAAGGATTTTGAGTTTGAGGAAGGTGATAACGTTCATTTGAAAATTTCACCAATGAAAGGGGTGGGTAGAGTTTGCACGAATACGAAATTGATTCCTCGTTATGTGGGTCCCTATGAAATCTTGCAAAGTGTTGGTAAGATTGCCTATGAATTGAAACTTCCTAGTGAATTCACTTCGGTTCATCCGATTTTCCATGTTTCTATGTTGAAAAAGTATATTGGTGATTCAGAGTCCATTGTTCCTATTGAGGGTCTTGGTGTCAAGGATAACCTCTCTCATGAGGAAGTTCCAATTCAAATTCTTTATATGCGACTAAGGAGTTAAGAAATAAGGAGGTGGTTTCCGTAAAGGTGTTATGGAGGAATCACCTATTTGAGGGTGCAACATGGGAGATTGAGGCCTACATGAGGTGCCATTACCCTCATATTTTCTATAATTAAGATTATTCATTCTTTTTAATAAAAAAAAATATGACAAGAAATATAAGTTTCTTGATTTATGGGTGATGTTTTACAAAATGTACATTTTTAGTACTTCATAGTGAAGTTACCGTGAAGTAGGTGCTTTAAGCTTGAATTTTGTCCTTTTTTGTTTATTTGAGTTATGTTGTAAATTTTGGTATGGTTAGTGTTTATGAAATGATATGTAGCATGTTGTTAAGTTGAACTTTGTGCAAATTTACTCATGTAATGTAGATTGAGCTCTTAAGTATTGTTGGAAGGAAAGGTCTCATGATGAAGTGATTTGAGCCTTATGTGTGGTAATATGGGTTTTTAAATTACCTTGTTAAAATGACATGATTTATGTTAATTTGATATTTTTGATTGTTGGGCTGCTAATTTTGAGACTATTTCTTCCTTCAAAAGAGTTTTGGTGACATTCGGCGACGAGTGTTCCTGGGGGGAGGGGGGGATAATGTAATACCTTGAAAATTCAAGATGTGTCGTAAAGCGTAAAATAGGTGTTATGGGGTCTAAGTACTGTTTTATGTCCATTCTAATGAATTTAGGTCATTTAGGAAGTTTAAGAACCAAAACATCGATGAACGTCCATGACATCCAAAAGCTTGGTTCAAAACGGTACTAGTATATTGTAGTCTATTTGACAAAATTTTAAGAGTCGGAAATGTATGAAAATTGGTAAAAAGGTATCTAATAGGTGTTTGAATTGTTTCATGGTTTAAAAACATGGGTACAACTCCCCAAGGACCAACCAAGGGCCCTTCAGGAGGACCCTTGCGTTTGAAGCAATAATGTTCGAGCAGTGAGCATCGACGAAACTGATATACCGTGGTTTCACGGGTTTTTAATGCTTTTTCCTTAAGTTTATTGTGTGTCCAAAAGTCTTTTTGGGTTGATTTTTATGTAAGTTTCTCTTTATTTACAGGAAATCTGTCTAAAGATGAACGCGGAAGTTTTTGAGTAAGATATGCAGAAAAGTTACCACCTACGGAGCATGTGACGGTCCGTCGAGCTTGTGAAGGTCCGTAGGTTGCATCATAGTGAAGCTGCTGAAGGAAGATGGGGAAATCTGACCTAAGTGTGGGATTACGAAGTTCATCAAGGACAGTCATAGCTACGATGGTCTGTCCTGTTTGTTCGTCGTGATGATCAGATAGTAGTCCCAGTACCCAAATTCCAAGAAGTTTAAGTGTTATGGAACGGAGACCCTCAACGGACCGTCGTGCTTGGAATGGTCCGTCATACCCGTTCGTCGAGGGTAATGAAGAAAAAATAAGAGGGATTTGTAAATTATAGGATGACGTAGGCCATGACGGCCCGTCGTGACCACAATGGCCCGTCACGAGGTCCGTCGATTGGAACGCATTTTACAAATTTGCAGCAATAAAAGTCCTTGTTTTTTTAGGTTTTTGTGTTTTATAAATAGTTGGAAAAACCTCATTTTTGGGGTAATACTCTTTTGTGTTTAGACTCTTTGCTAGTAGACTCTTTTTTATTAGACTTTTTAATTGTTAGACTTTTGGAGAATATTTAGTCCTCGATTAATTTCAGTAATTCAGACACTTTTTTAGGAATTGCTTGTTGGTGCTTTTGTTGATTAATCAAGTGAACTTCTGGATTTTATTTTTTCTCATTGAAGTAAGTGCATGACTTCTTTTATTACATATATGAATATTGTGATGATGACTATGATTTACTAACCGACATAATTAGGGTTGTCGGAACCATGAGTTATTAAAAAGGTAAAATCTAACTAAAATTACAATTCTAGAATAGTGCCTTGTATGTATTGATAATTCTTTTGCTTAAAAGTCTTTTTAACAAATGGCCAACGTTACAACTCGCCTTAATGCTACTTGCCGTAACAAGTAGGTTGATAATACGAAAAGAATTATCAACATAGATTTAGTGTATACTATCTAATATGCTAGTGTTGATTGGTACGAGGTAATAAATTAGTCAAATATTGAATAACATGCTTAATGTGATGTAAGAGTAAGGGTTAGTAAAGCAACGAACGTAGCCGGACCATGGTGCAGAGTTAAATTTTCTACATGTCGGACAAAGGATTTTGAAATACATAAGATACAAGATACTAGGAAAGAATTGTTATAGTTAGAATTATCAAGTTAGTAACCTATGGGGAACACTTAAACCCTAGTTACTTTTATTAATTGATTAAACTCCAAGATTTGAATCTGTTAGTTGTTTACTTTAATTTAGGTAGTCATTTTTATTAATTTAGAAATGAAAATTCCTCTTTTATTGTCTATTGTTTTCTAAGGAAATAACTGACTAAATAATAGTAATAATGGATTAAAGTTAAGTCTGAACTATTTTCCTCGTGGGAATGATCCCAACCTCATTATATTGGTTCATAACTTGATACAACCGTTTTACTTCTTATTTGAGAAGTAAGTTTGAGCGTATCAAATTTAGGCGCCGCTGCCGGGGAAAGTAGCTTTTAGATTAACTTAAACTAAAGTTTAGTCGATATTTTCTTAATTCTAGTTTTTTATTATTTTTTATTCTTGCTGAACTATCTTCCTTGTATTCCAAATACACAGAGAGAAAGAGAACCCTTGTTTCCCTACGAACACGAATTAGAGCGTACACTATGCAACATTAATCGAAACTTGGGTATTAACGATGATGATCCAAACCAGAACATCCCAGCTCCGGTTGATGTTCATGGTCTGTTATTACCCGACGATCCGTGTGAAAATCAACAAAGGGGAAAAAATGTCGCTCCACGTCCTCAAGACTACTACAGAGGCTATGATAAGATAGCACACTCTGATGGGCCACTTGTCTTGCCCCCTCTACAACAAAGCCACACCTTTGTGGTAACTAGTAGTCTGATGCAAATGCTCACTTCTAGAGGTTTGTGTTAATTTCTACCTTCTTTGTAGGGGGCCTGATTTTTATTTGGATGTAATAGGGCTAAGAGTCTTTCCTCTCTCACTGACGGAAGAGGCTGCAATTTGGTTCACTGAGCTCCCTCATAGCTCAATTTTCACTTGGAACCAACTAAGGGACGTTTTCTTAGCACGTTACAACCCGGTCTCTAAGAAACTAAACCACAAGATAGAGTGAACAATTTTGTGGCACTACCAGGAGAGTCAGTTAGTAGTTCTTTGCATAGATTCACCTTATTTTTTAGAAGCGTCCCCAATCACCAAATAGATGATGAGTCACTGAAGGAATACTTCTACCAGGGACAGGATGATAATAATAAAGCGGTATTGGATACTATAGCGAGTGGTTCTTATGAGAGTGTCCTTATGCCAAGATTGCTGAAAGGTTAGAGAAAATCTCCTGGAATAATAATGCTTGGGGTACTAGGAAGTCAGATACTTGGAGAAGTACCTTCGCAGTGCAATCCACTAACAACCCAGACACATATGAGATTTGTGAAGAGATGGCTCAGATGAGACCTGATCTTGGTTTTGTATTAAAACATGTCACTGGGGTGAAGAAAATATAAATGCAGTGAACTACTTCTCTAAACCACCACAACCAAATGATGAATGCTATTATGAGGAAAATTCCTATGCGGTAAATGAGAAGACGGGGGGTTTCCGTCCGAAAGCCCAAGGCTCAAATAAAGAGAATTGGTTCCAAGGTCAAGGATACCAAGGTCAGATCTATGGTAACTATAACTATGAGGGTTATTATGTTCGATATGGAAACTACAACCGCCACAACAACTTCAACAAGGGTAACTATGGTAACAAAAATGATAGGAATGGGCCCTATGTCCCTCCTCAAAATCGTGAAGGTACTCCTATGAATGGTGGAGTTAGTATGGCGCGAGTTGATGATATGTTTCACAAAATGATGAGGAGGTTCGATGCTAGTGATGTGCACATTAAAGAGTTAAGGAGTGATTTAGCGAGTATTGGCAGAATGTCGATAAACATGCAATATCTATTAAGAAGCTTGCGTTGCAAATGGCCCAATTATCTACGAATATGAGCACACGGCAACCGGGCACTCTTCCTAGCAAAACTGTCCAAAATACGAAAAATGATGGACACAGTATGGCAATCACTACTCGTGGTGGTAAGAAGACCATTTACCTACCTATGTCGTCTAATGAGGAAAAGTTGATAAAAGATAATGATAAAGTGGTAGAGGTTAGTGGTGAAGTAGAAGATAACACGGGAAAAGATGCTAAAGTGCCTACAAAGGTAACTCACACGCCTAGACCACCACCCCCCTTTCCTCAAAGATTAGTGAAAAAGACCGAGGATGGTAAGGATCGGCGTTTTATAACAATGTTGAAGCAACTTTCTATCAATTTCCCTTTGGTAGAAGCTCTAGAACAAATGCCCAATTATGCCATGTTTATGAAAGATCTCGTTACAAAGAAAAGATCGGTCACTTTTGATGATGATGATGGAATGCAGCATTGTAATGCTATTGGTACCAGATCTCTAGTACAAAAGAAAGAAGATTCGGTCCGTTCACTATTTCTTTTACAGTCGGGTCATTACATTTTGCGATAGCATTATATGATCTGGGGGCAAGCATAAATCTCATGCCCCTCTGGATTTACAAGAAGTTGGGATTGGGTGATCCAAAGCACACTGCGACGCGGCTACTAATGGTCGATCGAATAGTAAAAAGACATATAGGGATACTCCATAATGTTCTAGAAAAAGTTGAGTCGTTCATATTTCCGGCAGATTTTTTTATTCTTGATTGTGATGTCGATTTTGAAGTGTCTATTATTCATGGGAGGCCATTCCTTGCTTTGGGTAGAGCCTTAGTTTATATGGATAAGAAGGAAGATCAAATTTCGGTTGAACAATGAAGAAGCGACCTTTAACATTTGTAGGTCCATGAGGCAGAGTGGCGAGATCCAATCGGTATCTGCTATATTGTACAAAGAAAAGATGAACAAGCACAATGACCTAAAAATTGAAAACCGAGAGTTTATGGTTGGGGATTTGGTGGTTTTATACAATTATAGGTTGCATTTGTTTTCGGGCAAGCTCCTGTTAAAATGGACTGTCCCTTACTTCATTACCCAACTATTCCCTCATTGAGCAGTTGAGTTAGAAACAAGGAAGGGTGTGCGGTTTAAGGCACATCTCTAGGAAATTCTGCAGAAAATCACTCTGCAATAGTCACTTACAGACAGATCGATGGACCAACACATATGTGATGGACCATCGCATGAATTCGTCGTTCCAGGTACGTGTTTCATTTATTTAAAAACTAGGACACACGCGACGGAACCAATGACGGACCGTCGCATCTGCGACGAACCGTCATCGGGGACTCGTTGCATCATAAATGCGCATACCCGACCAAACCCGACTGGGAGTATTTTAAAAATTTTAAACATTTAAAAACCCCACCCCTTCATTTCACCCATTTCCTTCTCTCTTTCTCCGATTTCCCTCCCTTTCAAACTTCAAACTTCCTACCTCTCTTCTCAATCAAAAAATCACTTCCTGAATTCCCCAATTCCCCAGTTCCTAAAATTTTTTCTTTAATGGTGGGAGTCTGCTGCTGTGGTTCTAATCTTAGTGCATCACTTGCTTGTCTTTCTCCTATTCAAAGGTATATGTCTCTGATTTCTACCTATTTACATTGCATTTTTGTTTTTCAATTTGTAAAAGGCTATTTCTTATTGATGGATCTTCAATATTTGATCCAATTTTGTCTAACCTAGGTTGAGAATCCTCGAATTTCCTTGTTAAAACTCGAGAAATAGGTGCTTTAGAATTGCTAGTTTTCTAGGTATTTGGGTTAGAAACATATAGGTTAACACTAAGTATTCCATGTGAGTCACAGAGGATGAATGTGGCATCCTCACTTTTACCACTTAATGAAAGAATGAGACCCGGATGACGGATCGCCGTACCCGCGACAGACCATCATAAGGTCCGTTAAAAAACCTCCAACACCCCACAATTCGTTTTTCTAAAGTATCCACCAAGGGAAACATTCGGACCATCGTTCCCACGACGGTTAGTCCTCAAGAATGTTTTGGTTGTCAAAGACTCTATTCCTACGGGTCTCCAACTTTTTCAAAGTGTTCTCAGATGGAAATCTACGATGGACCGTCATACCTTCCACGGTCCGTCCTGTACAACAGTTATGGTTGTTAGACACCCTTGTCCTTAGGGTCTCCAATTTTGAAAGCGTCTTGCTAACAGACATATATGACGGACCGTTATACCCTCGATGGTCTGTCTTGCTTATCCATCATGAAGGTCAGAGACCCCTCTCCTAAGGGTCCCCATACCTTTTTCTAAGTACCCCACAACGGACATCGATGATGGACCGTCATTACCACGATAGTCCGTACTGCTGATCCATCATAACTGTTAGAGACTTTCCTTCAGGGGTCTGTACATATGCATAGTTGAAGTAAGACATGACAGACTTCATGACGGTCCGTCGTTCTCACGACGAGTCGTCACCTGGTCCGTCGTGTTTCACTGTTACTACAGAGTTGTCATTAGAACTTTTCTCTAATATTTATTTTGTGTCATTTTTGCTTGTCTTGTTTGCTACTTTTAGAACTAACATTGATTCTTTACAGGTACTATTTCTAATGGCACAAAAACAAGATCGATTCTACGCACGTGGGCGTTCAAAGTCTGTCGCCCCTTCTGCCCGACTGATTATAGGCTCTGATGATAAGCATGATCCCGAGTACGTGCCCCCAGGCACTACCACCCCATCACGAGCTACACAGGAATATAGAGCTACACCCAAAAAGGTGGCGTCCGACTTAGTCACTGCCTCCCAATCTTATGAGGAGCGCACACAGACCGACACACGTTCTGGGTTTGCTACACATGAAGAAGAAGCGTCTTGTTCCTTTGGAGTTTCATGGTCGGAGGAATCCTCTGGGTCCGCAAAAGTCCCTGCAAGCTCCACAGCTACACAGTCTGCCTCGTCTAATGAGGCTGACAGTCCTGATTCTACTCCAAGATCACTGACTGGTGCTCTCACCCCGGTTGCCAACAAGCCCAACCGATTGTGTGTCGACGGGAAATATGAAGTGTATTCAGATGCCATGTTTCTGAATGATAAAGGCGTCATGAAACGGACCCTTACACTGGAGAGGCGGGTCCTTACGAGAAGTCTCCACACCATGCCTGAGATTCACAATCTCTTCACCAGACACAGGCTAGAGTGGACAGCTCATGATTTGGGCCTCTACATTTAGGAGATGGTGCGAGAGTTCTACACCTCTTATGTGGCTACTCTCCGATCACAGATAGATCGACGGGATGCCCCCGCCAAACAGGCCCCACTTGAGTATATCTGAGTACGCGGCATAAAAGTATAAAACTCACTACTATCCATTCGCCGGTATCTGTACATCGAAAATTTTTATGCATACAGGACCCCTCTCACTGCCGAGTTTGACTACCGGTGGAAAATTGTAAAAGATGGCCAATTCTTGTGTGAGCCATCAGTGAGAGAGACCACCAAGAGGTGGATGGCCCTGCACTTGTCTATTGATGGAGAGGGTGCAGACTGGATAACGGAGCCGAATGGAGCCATCAAGAAGGCTAACTTGCCTTCCCAACTAAGTTCTTATGATTAATTGTCTGCCACTGCCTTTCCCCCACGGCTGCTAATAATATTATTATATGGGATCGCGCAATTTTGATGGCGGCAATGAAAGCCGGGTTTGAGGTGGACTTCGCTTGGCTTCTACAGGAGGTCATGCACGATAGGCCTTTCAAGGTCACAACTACTTACCCATTTCCGTCCATGATATTTTCCTTATGCAGATCCGCAGGTGTTCCCATCTGGGATGAGGCTAGTGAGTTGGCTCCATGTAGAGGTCCCCGACCAGAGATGCCTCCACTTGGAGAAAATCTGGCTGATAGGGTAACACATACTCGATCGGCTACGCAGGCTGCTTCCGAAATCATTGACACTACCCAAGTTGAGTCTATCCTGGGTAGTAGCACTACCCCTAGCTCCTCTCGCTCATCCCCTTTCCCCGCTATAGTCCCGCTTTCTAGGGTCCTAAAACTAGAGTCTCAGATGGCTACACTTACGCATCACATCCAGCCTTGGATCTAGAGGTCTATTGCTGAGGCGGAGGAGCACTTGGAGCGTAAAATGGTCCATCACATAAAGCGGAAGATAGATGAGTTTCATCAGGGCTTGGATACTTTCAAGTTACGGGTGCTAGCCCGGCCAGCCCCTCAGATGGACGTGTCGACCCTTCAGGCTGCGGTTGAGAGTCTGCGAGCGGACATTGATATGATCCTAGAGGCTAGGGTGCTTCAGTCTGAGGCCCCTTCTGTAGAGCCTGCTTAGGACACAGTGATGGCGTCCTTATTCGCCACTCTGAGATTCCACCACCTCCCCCTCGAGAGCATGCCAAGAGGAACAAGGGTCAAGAGGAGGATGAGGCTATAGCACGGAAGAAGGAGCACTGTGACATGGAGGCTGCGAGGAGAGCCTCGCTTGCTGATGAGGAGGTGTGTCTGATTAGGCTGTAGAGTCAGCTGCTGGGGCATCTAGCTTCAGAGATTTGGAGACCGCGGGAGGCATTAGTGATATTGTTGTTTCTGATGAGGCACTACTTAGAGTGTCCAGAATACAGAGGTATTGGGTTGTGGGGAACCGTACCCCCCAGCTCGTTGATCGTCGGTGCTTTGCGACCCAGGTTTGCTTCACCTACCACTCTCGTATTTCAGTTTTTTTATGCATTGGGGATAATTGCATATCTTTTTTTTAGGGGTGGGGTAAATGGAAAGTGAGTGCTAGGGTGATGTCTAAGTATCCCAATACACGATCCTCTTTTGGGGTTTTCTTGCCTGTGTTTTTTTCCCAAGAGACTGATTATTTTTATTGTTTAACCGGCATGTCTATATCTTGTGTACATAGTATAACTCTGAAGCATGATGGCTAAATTTAAAATGATATCCTGATGTAATGAAAATGATGCATGACTAGGCAAAATAAATGATAAATGTGTGGCTCTAAGCATGACATAGAGATACACCACTGCATGACACTAAGTCTAAAATTCGAACAAGGTTTCTAATAATTTGGTAGAGTAATGAGATGTCAAGTAAGTGTGAGGATGATTTGAATATTCCACTATTTGTATAGAGCTAGAACCTACCTGGTTAGTCCTGCTAAAAGTATGTTGTAATAGACAATTAGGAAAGGATCATAGGCCTTTGTTCAATATAGCTAATTTTTAGCATAAATAAAAAATTTAAAAAATTTAATGAAATTAATCACTCTTTGATCCAAATGATTTGAGCTTAAACTAGACCTTTCTTTTTCACTCCAACTAATCTTTCTGGGAATAATGTGTTGGCCATGGTCGTTCCTTGGACATGTGCACCTCAGCTTATGCCAAAAGCATAAGTTGAGGGTGGCTAATGCAGTAAACAACCTTTTCATGGCCCTGACCCAACTTTCGGTATTGTGTACTTTGACTCATGGCAAAGCCATGAGTTGAGGGTGGCTATTATGAGGAATGCTCTTAAAAGTGGGGTTGAAAGAACAAAGAAAGAGAAATAACAAAAGTAAAGTGACTCAAGAACGATATGAAACAAAAGTGAAAAAAAGTCACTAAAGTATACCTTAATATGCCCTACCTGACCCCGAGCCTTTGTTACAAGATAAAAAAGTCCTATCATGATCCTAAGAGTTGTATGGCGAACTTATAACAATGAAAATAAGGGCAAGCTTTTGGCAATATCTGTGAATTTGTTCATAGAATGAGTGTTGAAAAGAAATCCTTATAATCTAACCGAAATCATTGTGTGAAAAATAAGGATGTTGTTTTGATGTGAGGACACTAATTGCAATACCGGCAATATTAGAACCTCGATGAGAAATTGAATAGGATATGTGTTAGTGCGTGGTGAGTCTTTGTCATGGTCTGATTCCACATAATTCAAGCCTAATAGTAATAAAATGCTTAAACATGATGAGTTTTATCGGGATTGATAGCCAAATGATTGCATAGCTAAAAAAATGGATACTATTGTACAATGATTTTGTAGTGAGTCATAGTGCGTCGCTTGAGGACAAACAACGAATTTAAGTTTAGGGTGTTGATTTACCGTGGTTTCACAATATTTTTAATACTTAATCCTTATGTTTATTGTGTGTCCAAAAGACATTATGTATTGAGTTTTATGTAGGTTTCTCTTTATTTGCAGAAAATCTGTCTAAAGATGAACACAGAAGTTTATGAGCAAGAAATGCAAAAAAGTTACCACCTACAAAGGTTGTGACGGTTCGTCGAGTTTCTGACACTCCATATGTTGCATCATATTGAAGCTGCTGAAGGAAGATCGGTAAGTCTGACCTACATGTGTGGGAATACGAAGTTCATGATGGACCGCCATAGCCACGACGGTCTGTCCTGCTTTTTCATCGTGATGAATAGAGAGTAGTCCCATTACCCAAATTCCAAGAAGTTTAAGTTATATGGAACGGAGACCCTCAACGGACTGTCGTGCTTTGAACGGTCCGTCAAACCTATTCGTCGAGGGTAGTTAAGAGAGAAGCAAAAGGATTTGTAAAGTATAAGATGATGGCTGCCATGACGGCCCATCGTGACCAGAACGGCCCGTCACGAGGTCTGTCGACCCGAACGCGTTTTGACAAATTTTCAACAATAAGAGTCGTTTCTTCGTTAGGTTTTTGTTTTTTTATAAATAGTTGGAAAAACCTCGTTTTTGGGGTTAGACTCTTTTGTATTTTTTAGTAGACTCTTTGTTATTAGACTTTTGATTGTTAGACTTTTGGAGAATCTTTAGTCCTCTGTTTATTTCAGTAACTGAGAAACTTTTTCTTCAATTGATTGTTGGTGCGTTTGTTGATTAATCAAGTGAACTTCTGGATTTTATTCTTTCTCATTTAAGTAAGTGCATGAATTCCTATATTACATATATGAATATTGTTATTATGACTATGGGTAACTTAACGACATAACTAGGGTTGTGGGAACCATGAGTGAATACTGAGGTAAAATATAACTAAAATAACAATTCTAGAATAGTGTCTTGCATGTATTTATAATTCTTTCGTTTAGAAGTCTTTTTAAGCGATGGCCAGCGTTAGAAATCGCCTTAATGATTCTTGTCGGACCAAGGAGGTAGATAATAGGAAAAGAATTATCAACATAGATTTTGTATATACTATCTAATAGGCTAGTGTTGATTGGTACGAGGTAATAACTTCGTCAAATATTGAATACAATGCTTAATATGAAGTAAAGGTAAGGGTTAGTAAAGCAACACACTTAGCCAGAACAAGGTGCGGAGTGAAATTTTCTAGATGCCGGACCAAGGATTTAGAAATACATAACTTATCACTTTGCATGCAAGATATTAGGAAAGAATTCTTATAGTTAGAATTATCAAGTTAGGAACCTGTGGGGAACACTTAAACCCTAGTTACTTTTATTAATTGATTAAAATCCAAGATTTGAATCTGTTTGTTGTTAACTTTATTTTAGGTAATTATTTTAATTAATTTAGAAATAAAAACCCCCTTTTATTTCCTTTTGTTTTCTAAGCAAATAATTAACTAAATAATAGTAATAATAGATTAAAGTTTAGTCTGAACTATTTTCCTCGTGGGAACGATCCCAACATCATTAGTTGGGTTCTTTAATTGATACTACCGCCTTACTTCTTATTTGAGAAGTAAGTTTGAGCGTATCAGAAACTACATACGGCCCGTGTGTGGGCTGACGGGGCATCAATGCGACTGTCGTCCCATACTTTGCCAAGTTGAGGAAGTCCCTCGCCTGCACAGTCTCTGAACTCATCAACGAAGTGCACGATAGAAGGGTGAGGATCCGTAGGTTCATAGACTGCACATCGGCAGGGTTCCGTCTTTGAACGGTGAGTTTTCTACACGTTTTCATATTAATTCATATAATTAATTAGGTGGTTTAGGGTTTAGTTAGGGATAAAGAGGAGAACAATTATCTAACTAAAAATCCATATAAAAGCCCCAACCCCAATTAAACTAATTAGATCTCTAAAACACAAAATCTCTTTCTTCTCTCTTCTTTACCTCTCTACTTTAACTCACCATTGAAAAATATCAAGGATAAGGGTTTTGGGGCGGGAAAGGGGATTATTCACCATCAATTTGTTATAAAACTTTAAGGTATGGTATCTTATTCACTTTTGAAACTCTTTCCTCAAAGGGTTCCTTCAAAATTGATTTCAAAAGTTGAGTTTTCTTATGGGTTTCATACAATAACGAAATTGAAGTTAGGAATTGAGTTGTTGATGATTTTTTAGGTTATATTTAATATACAAACATGTAATTTAACTTATTTATTGTAATTTTTAATGGTTTGTTCTAAATTGAAGAACATGATCCTCAATCCCTAACCCTAGGTTGTGATCTTGTCCTATATTGTATTGTAATCATTCAATTGTCTTCCTTATACATTGGATTACTTTCCTATGGTGTTAATATGAATAAATTAAGATGAATTATAGCACTATCATGTTATTTCTTGACATGTGATTTAGGTTATGAAATATATTGTAAAATTACCCTATGTATCCTTTCTTAATCTATGATCTAGTTTTGAATTGTGTTATAGAGATGCATTTGGCCTTGTTATGTTATTAGTTATAATTATGTGACGATGTTAGTCCCCTAATTGGGGTGAGTTATTGGTTGATTGTAAGACCTTGATGATTAATTATGAGGAAGACTTAGTAAGTCTTAGAATCTCTATCTTTACTTCCAATTGTGATAAATTGTGGTTAAGTCGTGATGTTTCAATGGAGTATACCTTATACAAGGATGATATGGTGGTATGTTGTTTAATTGAATTGTCTTGACTATGTTGTGAGGTTGATTAAGTTGTATTTGATATAAGGATGGTGAAAACATCCAATGTGGCTTCATATGATATGAAATGCTAATGTGTTAACCTCACTAATATGAATTGTGATTAAAGGAAATATACTCGTACAATTATTATTGACCTATTGATGATGATGATTATACAAGGGATAGACCCTATAACTTAACCTTAGCTATGATTGAAAATTAAAGTCTTAAAGACATTTCAAAAATGGAATCTAGCTTAGCACTGAGTGAACTAGATTGAGGAGTGTCCCTTACCACATAGGGAAGGTAAGAACACAGTACATTACTTTTGAGATTGAGGGCTAAAATGCATGGCGCATAAAGAGGGTCCCAACGATATCTCCTTGTTCTTGAACTATGTTTTCACTGTAGGAATACTAGCTAGTGGATCCACGTAGTTGCTATGTTTCATGTTTTTGTACTACCTTTGCCAGTACTTTGCCTTCTTTCGGTATAGAATTTTATGAAACAGGATCCTACAGTAGCTCATGTGGTCTATGTCAGTTAGGTCAAGATGTTTCTAAAAGGTAAAATGAATTAAAGGACTTGAAATCTAACTTAGATAACCTAAGAGGTCTAGCTTAGTCTAGGTGGGTGTATGGGACTCTACCTAAACATTGAACTAGTTAACCTTAAGGGGAGCCTTAGGAGGATGTTCTTATATATGTTTATGTTATGATGATATATGATATGTACACGATGACCTCTGCTCATTGTTAATACTATATGTTTATTAGTTCACTTATGATTATGCCTTGGGTTATAATGTTAATATAAGATGAAATATAAATCTAAATGTTATGTTATGTTATGTGAAATAGACAATTGTTATGGATTAATGTTGATGCTACTTGATTGAATGAGGTTATGGGGTCTTACTTGGTCATTGCACTTTTTGACTTGATAAGGATTTATGAGTAGTTGTCTTGATTATTATGACATGATTGACTCTGATTCATTACTGTGATGTTATTCATTGATGATAGGGTTGTAGTAAATTATGGTTTCAAATATGTTAGAATGCGTATTACTTGTTTAGTTAATAAGCATGCTTGGTTGGTTTATATGACTTGTTTGGATTTGCATTAGGTTTTTAATAGGTTAAAATGGCATGTTTTTACTAAAAGTCCCTTTTTAGCACGTTTTTCTAGTAAATGTTTATAAGATCTCATACTTAGTACATGTGGAGTACTACCCTATTTTCTTCCCTTTTCCCAAAAATTTTAGGTTCCGGTCATTTTAGAGTTTGGAAGGGGACATTGTTGAAGGCTTGGATTCTTTATTTCATCCAAGTAGGGTAGGTCCTCAACTTTCGAGGGCAATGCCACTATCTAACTTATGAACTTGTTAAATACCCTTTAGTTTCATTCCCTTTCAAATGACTACTATACTTTTGTATGACCTATATGTGGCATTGTTAGTTTGATGCAAGGTCTATGCCCCTATAATGATAATCATTTAGATGGTATGAGATGACAAAATCTTTGAGACTATTCTTCTATTTTATATATGTGTAGGTGAAATAAAAGTAGAAGAATATGTAACCTTTCTATACAAAGGCTCTATGTCTACTCGATACGACTATATATTATGTGTATGTAGACGTCTATGTAAACCTCCAATTAGTTGTAATGAAAGTTTTAAATTTTTCTGCATTTTTCAACCTGTGAATGTAATGACATGAGACTAATAGGTTGGTCTTATTCTTTGAAAAGGACGATGAGGCCGGTTATGTCTAGGGGTTAAACCTAGATGTGACACTATAGGACACCATTTTTTCAGTGATCCAGATTCCGACGTCCAAAATGCTGGATTTTTTATGGACGTCCATCAAGACCTCTTTATAGTCGGATGACCCTCATGGCTAGTACTACACATTTTAAAGGTCAAACAAGCCCCGAAATACGCATACCCCCCATTTGGATGATTTGTGTGTGCTATAGAACACCAATGTTTAGGTGATCAGGATTTTGACGTTAAAAATGACGAACATTTTTGTGGATGTCCTTGATGACCTTGACTATGCATCAAGCTGGATCTCACGGCTAGTCCGACCCA
Organism: Solanum chmielewskii; assembly: GCA_027704785.1. NCBI lineage: Eukaryota > Viridiplantae > Streptophyta > Magnoliopsida > Solanales > Solanaceae > Solanum > Solanum chmielewskii. The sequence continues at coordinate 15,336,008 of JAKWIX010000327.1, forward strand.
TTTTAAAGGTCAAACAACCCCCAAAGTGCGCATCCCCCAATTTCCACAATTTTAGTTTGCTAAAGCACACAATTTTTTTGGTAATCCACATTTTGAAGTAAAAAATGATGAAATTTTTTATGGACGTTCGTTAAGACCTTGTCAATGCAACCGGTTGTTCCTCACAAAAAGTCCAACAAAATTTTTAGGTCATACGAGCCCTAAAACGTGCTTACCCCCCATTTCGATGATTTTCGTGTGCTATAGAACACCAATTATTTGGTATCTGGATTTTGACGTCAAAAATTCTGAAAATTTTTGTGGACATTCGTCATGACCTTGGCAATGCAGCCGGTTCGTCCTCAATGCCAGTACGACCAATTTTCAAGTTCAAACAATCCTCGAAGCGCGCATACCCCTTATTACAATGAATTTTGTGTGCTATAGCACTTAATTTTTTTGGTGATTTGGATTTTGACATCCAAAATTCTTAAATTTTTCGTGGACGTCTTTCAAGACGCTGACCATGCAGCTGTTTTTCCCTCACGGCCAGTCCTACCAATATTCAAGATCAAACGAGCCCCGAAACGCACATAGCCCCCATATTTTAGATTTCGACAACAAAAATACCAAATTTTTTTGTGAACGTCCGCAATGAGTTTTATTATACATTTGGTTGACACTCACGGACTATGCAACCCATTTTCAAAGTCAAAGAAGCCCTAAAGCGTGCAAAACCTCCATTTTGACTATTATTGTATGATATAGCACAACATTTCTTTGGTGATCCAGATTCCTACGTTAAAGATGCTGAGAATTTTTGTGGATGTCCGTAAAAACTTTGGCTATGCTTCCGGTTGTCCCTAACAGCTACTCTGACCCATTTTCAAGGTGAAACGAGCCCTGAAGAGCGTATACCCCCTATTTAGATGATTTTCATCTGTTATAGCACAACATATTTTCGATGATCCAGATTCTGATGTCCAAAATCCAGTTGGCCCTAATGTCCAGTCCAACCAATATTCAAGATCAAATTAACTCCGAAGCGAGTATGCTCCCCCTCCAATTTCGACGATGTGCGTATGCTATAGCAAACAATTTTTTGGCGATTTGGATTTCGACGTCCAAAATGATGAAATTTTTTGTGGACGTTTGTCATCACCTTTGTTATACAGACCGCTGATCCTCGTGTAAGGTCCTACACATTTTAAAGGTCAAACGATCCCCGAAGCGCGCATACCTCATCCCCATTTGGATGATTTTTGTGTGCTTAACAAACAATTATTTGGCTGTTCAGATTTCGACATAAAAAATACCAAATTATGTGTGTGTGCTAAAACACACTAATTTTTAGGTGATGCTACTTTCAACGTCAAAAATGTTGAAATTTTTTGTGGACATCCGTTATGACTATTTCTGTGAAACCACATGGCCCTCACAGGAAGTCTGATCCTTTTTCAAGGTTAAACGATTCTTTAAGATTTACGTGTCCTATTGAAAACAATTTTTTGGTGATTTGGATTCCAACGTCAAAAATGCAAAAAAATTTTGTGCACAACTTTCAAGACCTTGACTATTCATCCAGTTGCCCCTCACGGCTAGTCCTACCCATTTTAAAGGTAAAAAGAGCCTCATGTCGCACATACCGCAATTTCGACGATTTGTGTGCGCTATAACACACCAATTTTTTAGTGATTTTGATTTCGATGTCAAAAAAGCTGAAATTTTTTATGGACATCCTAATTACCTTGAGTTGCATCTGGCTGGCTCTCAAAGCCAGTTCGATCCATTTTCAAAATATAAATAGCCTCGAAGTGCGCATACCCCTCATTTTGACGATATTAATTTACTATTAGCACACCATTTCTTCAGTTATCCAGATTTCGATGCCCAAAATGCTAAAATTTTTGTAAAACGTTTGTCAAGACCTTTTACTTTCTTTTGGTTGTCCTTCAGAGACAGTCCGACCAAAATTCAAGGTCAAATGAGCTCAGAAGCGCGCATACTCCCCATTTAAATGATTTAGTTTGTTATAGCACAACATTTTTTGGTGATCCAGATTCTGAAGTCTAAAATGCAAAATTTATTGTGGACATCTATCAAGAACTTGTCTATGTTTCTGGTTGTCCTTCACGCCCAGTCCGACCCATTTTCAAGGTCAAACAAACCACGAATCGTGCATACCCCCCTCCCCATTTAAAAATTTTTTGTGTGTTATATCAAATAATTTTTTGGCTATTTTGATTCCGATGTCAAAAATGCCTAAATATTTTATGGACAACCATCAAGACCTTTACTATCACTTCGGTTGTCCCTCGCGTTATGTCCTCCAAATTTTCAAGATTAAACGAGTCCTGAATCGCACATACTCCCCATTCCGACGATTTGTGTGTGGTATAACACACCAATTTAAAGGTGATCCAGATTTCAATGTAAAAAATGTTGAAATATTTACTGACGTCCATCATGACCTTAGCTATGCAGTCGGCTGGCTCTCAAGGTAAGTCGTACCTATTTTCAAGGTTAAACGAGTCCCAAATTGCGCATACCGCCCATTTCGACGATTTGCGTGTGCTATAAAACACAAATTTTTAGGTGATTTGGATTTCAATGTAAAAAAAGCCAATCTTTTTTATGGACATTCTTTATTATTTTATTTATGCAGATGGTTAGCTCTGAAGGCCAGTCCAACACATTTTTTTGGTAATCTAGATGATGATGTTAAAAATGCTAAAATTTTTTGTGGACATCCGTTTAGACTTTTACTATGCATCTGGCTGTCCCTAACGGCTAGTCTAACCCATTTTCAAGGTCAAATGAGCTCCAAAGTGCGTATACCTCTCATTTCGTCGATTTAAATGTGGTATAATACAGCATTTTTTTAGTGATACGGATTCCGAAGTTAGAAATTTCAGAATGTTTTGTGGACATATGTCAAAACCTTGGCTATGAAGCTAGTTGGCCCACACGTCCAGTCTGAACCATTATTAATTTTAAACGAGTCCTGAAGAGCCCATACCACTCAGTTCAACAATTTTTGTAGCACAACATTTTTCAGTGATCCAGATTTCAACATCCAAAATGCTAAATTTTTTTGTAGACGTCCGTCAACACCTTGTCGATGAATTCGCTTGGCCCTAATGGCAAGTCCTACACATTTTAAAGGTCCAAACATGTCCAAATCGTGCATACCCCCCATTTTGACAAGTTGCGGTGATCAAGATTTCAACGTTAATAATGCTGAATTTTTTTGTGGATGTCCTTCATGACCTTGTCTATGGAGTCGGCTGGCTTTCATAGTCATTTTGACCCATTTTCAAGGTAAAACGATCCCCCAAGTGTGCATACCCCCTATTTCAATGATTTTTGTATGCTATAGCACACAATTTTTTTGTTAATCCATATTCTGGCGTAAAAAATGCCGAATTTTTTTGTGGACATTCATCATGACCTTGGCTTTGCAACTGGTGGTCCCTCACGGCCAGTAAGAAAAACTATTTAGGTCATGCGAGCTCCAAAGCACGCATACCCCAAATTTTGACATTTTTCCTATGCTATATTACACAAATTTTTTGATGATCAAGATTTTGATGTAAAAATGCCAAAAGTTTTTGTGGACATCCATCATGACCTTATATATGACACCGGTTTTTCCTCATGGCCAATCCGGCTCATTTTCAATGTCAAATGAGCCTCGAAGCGCGCATAGCCCTATTTTATGTGGAAGCCCTTCAAGACCTATTATGTGCAGCCGGTTGTCCCTAACGGCCACTACGACAAATATTAATGTTCAAACGAGCACCGAAGAGCACATAAGCCAAATTTTGATGAATTTTGTGTGCTATAGAACACCATTTTTTGTGATCTGTATTCTGACGTCAAAAGTACCGAAATGTTTTAAAAACATCTTCCAAGACTTTGGTTATGTATATTGCTGGCCTCACAGACAGTCCGACACATTTTAAAGGTCAAATGAGCCCCAAAGTGCGCATACCCTACATTTCAAAAAAATTCGTATGCTATAGCACACCATTTTTTGTGATTTGGATTTCGAAGTCCAAAATGCTAAATTTATTGTGGACGTCCGTCAAGAACTTGTGTATGCAGCAGGTTGGCCCTCATGGACAATCCGGTTCATTTTGAAGGTCAAACGAGTAATGAAGAGCATATCCCTCCCCCATTTCGAAGACTTTTGTGTGCTAGTGTAAACAACTTTTAAGCATTCGGATTCTGACGTCAAAAATGCAAAAAAATTATTGTGAACATCCGTCAATACCTTGACTATGATGGCAGTTGTCCCTCACGACCATTCCTACCAAATTTCAAGGTTAAACGTGCCACGAATCACGAATAACACCCCTTTAGAACGATTTGCATGTTCTTTAAACACTAATTTTTAGGTGATCCAAATTTCGACGTCAAAAATACCAAATTTTTTTATGGATGTTGCTCATGAACTTTTTTATGCATCTAGATAGCTCTCACGGCCAGTTCGACGCATTTCCAAGGGGAAATGATCCTCGAAGTGCGTATACCCCCCATTTTAACAATTTCGTGTCCGATAGGACAACATTTTTTGGTAATCCTGATTCCTATGTTAAAAATGCATAAATGTTTTGTAGAGTTCTGTTAAGACTTTGGTATGTATCCGATTAGCCCTAACGTCCACTCTGCCCATTTTCAAGGTGAAACAAACCTTAAAGCGCGTATATCCCCCATTTCGACGATTTTCATGTGGTACAACACACCATTTTTTGGTGAGCCGGATGTCGACGTCCAAAATGCTGAATTTTTTTGTGGATGTCCGTCAAGACCTTGGTTATGTAGCCGGTTGGACCTAACGTCCAGTCCAACCAATGTTCAAGGTCAAATGCGCTCTGAAGCACGCATACCCCTGCCCTCCATTTCGTCGATTTTCGTATGCTATAGCAATTTTATTTTTGATTATTTGGATTCCAACGTCCAAAATGACGAAATTTTTTGTGGACTTTTGTCAGGACTTTGGTTATGGAGACAGTTGGAACTAACAGAAGGATCTACATATTTTAAAGGTCAATCGAGCCCCGAAATGCTCGTACCCCACCCACATTTCAAAGATTTTCGTGTACTTAGCAAACATTTTTTTGGCTATTGGAATTCCGATGTCAAAAATGCTGAATTTTTTTTAGATGTCCGTGAAGATCTTGGCTACGTAGTAGCTTGGCCCTCACGGCCAGGCCACCCATTTTAAAGGTCAAACGAGCCTCGAATCGTGCATACCCCCTATTTTGATTATTTGCGTGTGCTATTGCACACTAATTTTTAGGTGATACTGATTTTGACGTCAAAAATGCCAAAATATTTGTGGACATCCATCATGACCTTTTCTATGTATCCGGTTGGCCCTCATGGCCAGTTCGACCCATTTTCAAGCACAAACGAGCCGCGAAGCGCGCATACCCCCAATTTTGACTTTTTCGTGTCGTATAGCACACAACTATTTCGGTCATAAAGATTACGAAGTCAAAAATGTCAAAAAAAATTTTGGATGTCCGTCAAGACGTTGGATCTATGAATGGTTGGCCCTCACGGACAGTCCGATCAATTTTCAAGGTCAAACGAGCCCTGAAGCACGCTAATCCCTATTTCGACAATTTTTGTTTGCTATAGAACAAAATTAAATTGACGATTCAGATTTTGACATCAAAAAATGCAAAAAAAAAATTGTGGATGCCCGTCAAGACCATGCCTATGCATCCTGTTGACCCTCACGGTAAGTCCTACCCATTTTCAAAAGGTCAAACGAGCCCCGAATCACGCATGTGCCCCATTTTGATAATTTGCTTGTGTTATAACACATCAATTTATAGGTGATCCGTATTTTTACGTAGAAATTCTGAAATCTTTTGTGGACGTCCATCATGAACTGGTCTATGCAGCCAGCTATCTCACACGGCCAGTCAGATCCATTTTAAAGGTAAAACGATCATTGAACTTTGCATGACCCCCATTTCGATGATTTTCGTGTGCTATAATACACAATTTTTTAGGTAATCTAGATTCTGAAATCAAAATTGCATAAATATTTTGTGGACGTCCGTTAAGAACTTGTCTATGTATTTGATTGGCCATCACAGCCAGTCCAACCCATTTTCAAGGTAAAACGAACCCTGAAGCACGCATGCACACCATTTTTTTGTGATCAAGATTTTGATGCCAAAAATGCTAAAATTTTACGCGGACGTCCATTAAACCCATAGCAATGCAGCGTGTTGACCCTCATAGCCAGTACGACCTGTTTTAAAGGTCAAACGTGCCCCAAAATCACACATACCCATATTTCGATAATTTTTGTGTGCTATAGCTCACTATTTTTTTCGTGATCCGAATTCCGACGTAAAAAATGCTGAATATTTTTTAGGATGTCCATCAAGATAGTTTCTATGCTGTCAGTTTGCCCTTATGGCCAGTCCGACCCGTTTTCACGATCAAGCAAGCGCCAAACACGCATACCCCCCATTTTGATGATTTTCTTGTTCTATAGCACACCATTTTTTCAGTGATCCGGATTTTGACGTCCAAAATGCTGAATGTTTTTTGAACGTCTGTCAAAACCTTGGCTATGCAGCGGCTTATCATTAACGTCCAGTACGACCAATATTCAAGGTCAAATGAGCTCCAAAGAGCGCATCCCCCCCCCCCATTTTTATAATTTTTCTTATGTTATAACAAATTATTTTTTTGGAATTTGGTTTCCTTTATCCAAAATAATGTAATATTTTTTGGACGTCCATCAAGACCTTTTTTATGTAGAAAGATAACTCGCACGGCAAGTCATACACATTTTAAAGGTAAAATGATCTCCAAAGCACGCGTACCCCACCCCAATTTAATAGATTTTCGTGTTCTTAGCAAACAATTTTTTCTTTTCTTTTTGGATTCCGATGTAAACAATGCCGAATACTATTCTGGACGTCCGTCAAGACATTGTCTATGCAGCCGATTTTTCCTCTATTCCGCTCCTACCCATTTTCAAGGTCAAATGAGCCCCGAAGCGCACATACCCTCCATTTCGATGATTTGTGAGTGTTATCACACACCAATTCTTCGGTGATCCTGATTTCGAGTAACAAATGCTGAATTTTTATGTGGACGGCCGTAATTACCTTGGATATGCATATGGTTGGCCCTCACAACCAGTCAAACCTATTTTCAAGGTCAAATGAGACACGATCTATGCATACCCCCATTTCGATGATTTTTGTGTGTCATAGAACACCATTTTTTTTGGTAATAAAGATTCTGACGTCAAAAATGTCGAAATATTTTTTGGACATTCGTCAAGACCTTTGCTATTTCCGGTTGGTCCTCACGACATGTACAACCATTTTCAAGGTCAAACGAGCCCCGAAGCGCGCATAAACCCCATTTTCGACGATTTTGGTGTTCTACAACACACCATTTTTTGCTATCCAAATTATAATGTCAAAAATGCTGAAATTTTTGTAGTTGTCTTTCAAGACCTTGTTTATGCAACCGATGATCCCTCACGGCCATTTTGACCCATTTTAAGGTCAAACGAGCCTTGAAGCCTCAATACCCCAAATTTTGACAATTTTCATATGCTATAGCACACCATTATTTTGTTGATCCGGATTTCGACGTCCAAATTCAAAATTTTTTGTGGACGTCCATCAAGACCTTGGTATTCATCCTATTGTCCCTCACGACTATTCCGACTCATTTTTAAGGTCAAATGATCCCTGAAGCATGCATACACCCCATTTCAATTATTTTTGTGTGCTGTACCAAACAATTTTTTTGCGATCAGATAATGACATTAAAACTGCCAAAAATTTTTGTGGACGTTTGTTAAAACCTTGAATATGTAGCTGATTGGTTCTCACGGCCAGTCCAACCAATTTTAAATGTCAAATGACTCCCGAAGTTTGCATACCCCCCATTTGACGATTTTCTTGTTCTATAACACACCATTTTTTCACTGATTCGGAGTCTGACGTCCAAAATGCTGAAATTTTTTGTAGACGTCCATCATGAACTCGGGTATGCAGCCGGTTAGTCCTAACGTCATATCCAACCAAAAATCAAGGTCAAATGAACTACGAAGCGCGCATCCCTTCCCTCATTTTCACGATTTTCATATGCTATAGCAAAGAACTTTTTGGCGATATGGATTCCGACGTCCAAAATGATGAAACTTTATGTCGATGTTCATCAATACCTTGGTTATGCTAACACTTGGACCTCACTGTAAGTCCTACACATTTTAAAGGTCAAACGAGCTCCGAAGCACGCATACCCCACCACCATTTTGAAGATTTTCATGTGTATAACACACAATTTTTTTGCTATTCGGATTCCAACGTCAAAAATGCCAAAATATTTTGTTGACGTTGGTCATGACCTTGTCTATACATCCAGGTGTCCGTATAGGCCATTCCTACCAATTTTCATGTTTAAACGAGCTCCGAGTAGCGCATACCCCCAATTTCGATGATTTCTGTGTGCTATAGCATCCTAATTTTTAGGTGATCCTAATTTTGATGTCAAAAATGCCGAATTTTCTTGTGGACGTCCTTCATGACCTTAACTATGCATTCGGTTGGCCCTCACTGCCAGTTTTACCTATTTTCAGGTTCAAATGAGCCTCGATGTGGGCATACTCCCCATTTCGACGATTTTAGTGTACCATAGCACACCATTTTTTTGGTACTAAGGATTCCAGCATAAAAAATGCTAAATTATTTTGTAGACATCCCTAAAGACCTTTGTTATTCTTAAGGTCGGCCGTCACGGGAAGTATTACACATTTTAAAGGTCAAACAAGCGTCGAAGCATTGATACACCCCTTTTCGACATTTTTCATGTGCTATAGCATACCATTTTTTTAGTGATCCGAATTCTGACGTCAAAAATGGTGAAATTTATGTAGTTGTCTGTCAAGACCTTGACTATGCAGGAGGTTATCCCTCACAAATATTCTGACACATTTTAAATGCCAAATGAGCCCTAAAGCGCGCATACCCTAAATTTTGACAATTTTCGTATGCTATAGTACAACAATTTTTTTGTGATCCACATTCCGACTACCTATATCATAAATTTTTTTTGTAGATCCTTCAACACCATGGTTATGAATCATGTTAGTCCTCAGGTCCAGTTTGACCCATTTTCAAGGTCAAACAAGCCCCGTATCACGCATACCCCCATTATGACGATTTGTGTGTGCTATAGCATACTATTTTTTTGGTGATCCGGATTCCTACGTTAGAAATATTGAATATTTTGTGGACATCCATCAAGACCTTGACTATGTTGCGTCTTGGCCCTCACGGCTAGTTCTACCCATTTTAAAGGTCAAACGACCCCCGAAGCGTGCATACCACCCATTTTGATGATTTTCGTGTTCTATAACACATCATTTTTTCAATGATCTAGCTTCTGACGTAAAAAATACTTAAATTTTGTATGGACGCCATCAAGACCTTTGGTATGCCGCCGTTTGTCCCTCACGGCCAGTACGACCTATTTTCAAGGTCATAACCCCTATTTCGACAATTTTTGTGTACAATGACACACCATTATTTTTGTGAGTCAAATTCTGACGTTAAAAATGCCAAAATTTTATGTTGACATCCGTCAAGACCGTGGATATTCATCCTATTGGACCTCACAACAAGTTTGACCCATTTTCAAGGTCAAACGAGCCACAAATTGTGCATACCCCCCATTTTGAATATTTGTGTATGCTATAGCACACCAACTTTTGGTGATCCAGATTCTGACATCAAAAATGCCGAATAAATTTGAGGATGTCCATATTACCTTGGCTATGTATCTGGTTGGTCGTCATGGCATGTCCGACCCATTTTAAAGGTCAAACAACCCCCGAAGTGTGCATACCCCCATTTTGACAACTTTCATGTGCTATAACACACCATTTTTTCAATGATCCGGATTTCGACGTCCAAAATGATGAATTTTTTTGTGGGCGTCCATCATGACCTTGGTTATTCAGGAGGTTGTCCCTAACATCTAGTCCAACCAATATTCAAGGTCAAATGAGTTCAAAAGAGCACATACGCCTCCCCTTCCCCACATTTCGATGATTTTTGTATGCTATAGGGAACTATTTTTTGGAGATTTGGATTCTGATTTAAATAAAGAAAACATTTTTTGGATGTTTGTCAAGACCTTGGTAATGCATACATTTTGTACTCAGAAAAAGTGTTATACATTTTAAAGGTCAAACAATCCCCGAAGCGTGCGTACACCACCCCCATTTCGAAGATTATCATGTGTATAACATACAATTTGTTGGCTATTCGGATTCCAATGTCAAAAATGCCAATATTTTTTATGGAAGTCGATCAAGACGTTGGCTATAGAGTCGGTTGTCCCTCTCGGCTAGTACTACCAATTTTCAAGGTCAAACAAGCCCTGAATCGCGCATAGCCCCCATTTCGATGATTTTCGTGTGCTATAGCACACCAATTTTAGGTGATCCTGATTTCGACTTCAAAAATTAAATTTTTTTTGGTGGATATCCGTCATGACCTTGTCTTTGCACCCTATTGGCCCTCACGTCCAGTCTGACCCAATTTCAAGGTTAAACGAGCCTGGATATGTGCATACACCCCATTTCAATGATTTTCGTATTCTATATCACACTATTTTTTGGTAATCTGGATTCCAACATCAAAAATGTAAAAATATTTTGTGGAAATCCGTTAATACCTTGACTATGTTGTTGGTTGGCCCTCATGTAAAGGATGATCCATTTCAATGATTTTCGTGTGCTATAGCACAAAATTTTTTTGGCGATTCGAATTCTAACGTAAAAAATGCTGAAATTTTTTTAGTTGTCTCTGAAGACCTTGTCTATGTAGCCGGTTGGTCTTTACAGCCAGTCCGACCCTTTTTCGTGAGTTATAGCACACCATTTTTTAGTGATCTGAATTGCAACATCAAAAATGCTAAAAAATTTTGTGGTTGTCCGTCAAGATCTTTGCTATGCAGCCAGTTTTCCCTCACGGCCAATCCGACCCATTATAAAGGTGAGTCTCGAATAACGCATACTCCCTATTTTAGCGATTTGTGTGTGCTATAGAAGACTAATTTTTTAGTGATTCGAATTCCGGCGTCAAAAATGAAGAATTTTTTCGTTGACATCCGTCAAGACCTTGGCTATGTAGCTGGTTGGCCCTCACGGCCAGTTCAACCCATTTTAAAGGTCGAACGAGCCCTGAAGGGCGCATACCTCCCATTTCGATAATTTAAATTTGCTATAGCAACCATTTTTTAAAATTGATTCCGACGTCAAAAATGCTGAAAACTTTTGACGTCCGGCTGACTTTACCTACGCATCCGGTTGGCACCCACGGCCAGTCTAACCGATATTAAAGGTCAAAATATCCCCGAAGCACGCGTACACCCCATTTAGACAATTTTTGTATGTTATTGTACATAAAAATGGGGGGATGGTGCGCGCATCGGCGCTCGTTTAATCTTTAAAATTGGTCTGACTAGCTGAGGGGCCAACCGGCTGATTAGCCAATATCCTGACGTCCATTCACGAAAAATATCGACATATTGGACGTTGGAATCGGCATCCCCCAAAAATATTTGTTCTATAGGACACGCAAATCGTCGAAATGGGGGATATGCACATTCCGGGTCTCCATTGAGATTTAAAATGTGTAGGACTATCCGTAAGAGCCAAGTGGTTTTATAGCCAAAGTCTTGATGGACGTCCACAAAAATTTTTTGTAATTTTGACGTCGGAATCTGGATCACCAAAAAAATTGTATGCTATAGAACATGAAAATCATCGAAATAGGGGGTATACGCACTTCGGGATGTGTTTGACCTTGAAAAAAGGTTTAAACTAGTTGAGAGGGACAATCGGCTGCATAACCAAGGTCTTGATGTACGTCAACAAAAGATTTTGGTGTTTTTGATGTCGAAATCCGGATCACAAAAATAATTGTATCCTGTAGCACACGAAAATTGTCAAAATTTGGCGTCTGCGTTTCTCGACTTGTTCGACCTTAATAAAGAGTCGGATTGGCAGAGAGGTCCAAATAGCTTCATAGCCAAGGTCTTGATTAATGTCTACAAAAATTTTGTCAATTTGGACGTCAAAGGATGGATGAAAAAAAAAAGTGCTATAGCGCACAAAAATTGCGAAATGGGGGTTATGCGCGCTTTGAGGCTTTTTTTACCTTGAAAATTGGTTAGACTGGCCGTGAGGGTTAACCGGCTGCATTCCTAAGGTCATGGAAGACATCCAAAAAAATTGGAATTTTTTATATCGCAATCTATTAGATCACAAAAAATAGAGTGCTATAGCACACCCAAATCGTCGAAATGGGGGGTACGCCCGATTCGGGGATCGTTTGACCTTTAAAATAGGGAGGACTGGCTATGAGGGACAATCAGCTGCATAGCTATGTCTTGAAGGACGTCCGGAAAAATTCCAGCATTTTTATGTCAAAATCCGGATCACCAGAAAAATTGTGTGCTATAGCACAAGAAAATCATCGAAATAGAAAGAATGTGCGCTTCTGGGCATATGTTTCCTTTAAAATAGGTCTTCTAGATGTGAGGGAAAACAAACTGCATGGTCAAGGTCTTGAGGACATCCACAAAAATTTTGGCATTTTTCATGTCGCGATCTGGATCACCAAAAAAATGTTGTGCTATAGCACACGAAAATTGTCGAAAAGAGAGGTATGCGCACTTTGAGGCTCATTTGACCTTGAATATGGGTCGGACAGGAGAAGAGAGTCAATCTTATGCATAGCCATGCTCATGATGGATGTCCACAAAACATTCAGCTTTATTAACATCGAAATCTGGATCACCAAAAAAAGTTTATGCTATAGCACACGAAAATCATCAATCTGGGGGTAGGCGCGCTTCAAGACTCGTTTGACATTGAAAATGGTTCAGACTAGCTTTGAGGGATAACCTACTTTATAGACAAGGTCTCGACGAATGTCCACAAAAAATATTGGCATTTTAAACGGCAGAATCCAGATCATTTAAAAAGTGGTGTTCTCTAGCACACAAAAATCGTCGAAATAGGAGGTATGCGTACTTTGAAAAAATGGGTTTGCCTAGACATGAGGGACAACCAGATTCAAATCCAAGGTCTTGATGTACTTTAAAAAAAAATTCAGCATTTTGGACATAGTAATCTGGATCACAAAACTTGGTGTGATATAACACGCAAAAATGTCGAAATGGGCGGTATGCATACTTTGGGCCTCGTTTGATCTTTAAAATGGGTCACACTGATGTGAGAACAAACCTGCAGCATAGAAAAGGTCTTGAAAAACGTCCAAATAAAATTTTGGCATTTTTGCGGCGGAGTCTGGATATGTAAAAATTTTGTGTTCTATAGCACACGAAAATCGTCGAAATGGGGGTTATGCTTGCTTCGGGGCTTGATTAACCTTAAAAAGGGGTCGGATTTGCCGTGAGGGCAAACCAGCTGCAAAGCCAAGGTCTGACGGATGTCCACAAAAAATTTTGATATTTTTTATGTCGAAATCAAAATCACCAAAAAAAATGGTGTGCTATAGCAGACGAAAATCATTTCAAATAATCTTTCGTCAAGTCGTCTCAAATAAGACTTCAACGACCATAACATAAAATATTTGACAAAAAGGTAGAAAATGGGTTGAGTACTCCACATGTACTAAGTATGAGTTTATATGCACAGATAATAGCAAAACATGCTAAAAGGGATATTGAGTCAAAATATGCCATTTTGCCCTATTTAAAAGTCCCATGCATAATCAAGCAAGTCATACTAATTAACCAAACATGCGTAATAACTCAAACAAGTAATATGTATCCCAACATACTTGAACCCATGATTTACCTATAACCCTATGTTCAAGAAATAACATCCCAAGCATGGCTAAGAGTCAATTATATCATAATAAGCAAGACAACTACTCATGAATCCTTATAAAGTCAACAAGTGTAATGACCAAGTAAAGCCCCATAACTTTACTCAATCAAGTAACTTAAACAAGAAACCATAACCAATATCTAACTTCACATACCATAACTTTTCAGGACACCTAACATCATACTTTAATAGTATAACGCAGTTACATGTTTAAGAGGATAATTATCATCATATAATGTGATTTATATCGTAGCATCAACCATTTATCTTCATATACATCATTATCATATACATACATAATATCAATTTCCTAAATATTCCTTTAAGGTCAACTAGTGCAAGGCATAAGTATAGTCTCATACCCCCAACTAGGCTAAGTTAAACCTCTCAAGTCACCTTAGTTAGTTTATACTTCATTAATTTATTTTAATTTAGGGAACACTTTCCTTAACCGACATAGACCACAAGAGCTAAGTGTGGAATACTGTGTTGTAAAACCATACACCAATTGATAGTGGTGTACCGGCCAATGTAAAACAAAAATAAATGTAGATTTCTAGGTGGATCCACTAGCTAGTCTTCCTATGGGGTCAATATAGTTTAACAACTAAGAGATAGTATATTCCCTCTTGATACCACTTGGTAGATAGAGAATCCTCTCAAGGGAATCAATTGGATGAGTATTCCTCTTTAGAAAGTCAACAACTCATATAGAACTATAGGGAGAATCTTCCTCTTTTGGAAGTCATCACCTCTGATTGTCAAGTTCACTCTATGCTAAGCTAAGTCCCTTTATTGAAATATCTTTGAGCCTTTAATTATCAATCATAGCGTAGTTTAGGTATTAGGGTCTACCCCTTGTATAATCATCATCATCAATAGAACAATAAGAATTGCATGAGTATAGTCCTTTCATCACAATTCAAATAAGTGAGGTTATCACATTAGAATTCCATAGCATATCAAGGCACATGGATAATTATCACCATTCCTATGTGACATACATCTTAATCAACCTTAAAACATATTCAATACATTTCAATTCAACATCATACCACCATGTCCTCCTAATATAAATCTTACTGTAATATAACATCATGACTTAACCACAATTAATCACAATTTGAAGTAACGATAGAGATTCCAAGACTTACCAAGTCTCCTTCATGGTTCATCACTTAGGCCTTACCACTAAACCTCAATTCAAGCCAATTTAGATGTTCAACATCAAAATTCAATAATCAACATGATAAAATACTAGAAGAGTCACTACACCATAATCCAATCCCAAATCAATGCTTAAAACAAGATTTCTTAGGCCAATTTCCATAACCTAGATCACTTCTCAAGATTAGCATGAAAGATAACACTTCATTCCAATTACTTATGGATTGGTGTAAAAACATCATTCACACTGATTTAACCCATAATTAAGACAATTGAATAAATCACAACCCAATTTAAACCATGATCAAACCTAGGGTAATGGGTTAAGGATCATAATCTTCAACTTGAATCAAACCATCAAGATTGATCATAAGCAAGTTAAAATACATGTTATTCTATCCATTATATCCTAAAAACAATAAACAACTCAGTTCAAAGCATCAATTTGGCAATTGGATGAAACCCACATGAAAAATAACCTTTTCAAATTTATTTTGAAGGAACCCTTTGAGTAAATAGTCTGAAAGGTGAATTAGATCCCATACCTTAATGTTTAGTGATGATTTAATGGTGAATTTGTCCCTTGTAATCCCCAAAAACTCATTTCCTTCCTATTCTTCAATGGTGGTTTCCAATAGAGAGAGAAAGAAGAAAGAAGGAAGAAAGTTTTTTTTGTGAGTTGTGTTTAGATTAATGAGGGTTGGGGTCTTTATATGGGGTGTTAAGTTAGTTAATTAATATTCCTTTAATACATAAGTAACCACTAAACCCATTATTTATTTAAAATGAAATGAAATTAAATGGATAGGAACTTGGACCCGCACAAACGGAACCCCGTCGATGGGCCGTCCGTGAGTCGACGGTTAGTCTCTCCTCCATCCTCCACAACCTTCGTCTTGGTAAAAGATTGGTGTAAGCGGAGGCTCCATCAATATGTCTAAGTGTGGGATAACGGTGGGCATCGATGCCCCATCGATCCATCACGAGCTATTGATGGTTTCTCGTGGTTGCACACTGTGTAGACAGTGTTGCCCCTACGTGCTAGGGTTCTTCAAGGGACCTTGGTTGGTCCTTGGGGAGCCGTACCCGGACGTCTTGATCACGAATAATATTTAACACTTGTTTTACACCCTTCCACGTTATTTCATGAATTTCTTACACCTAAAAGCTACTAAAAAATCCTAAGGCATGCTACTATTCCCTGGAACTCATTTCCGAACGTCATGACGTTCTTGGACATTTTGGTTCTTATACTTCCTAAATGACCTATATTAATTAAAATAGGTCTTAAAATAGTGTTTATACCCCATGAAAACTATGTTAGTCTCTAAGACTCATCTTGCATTTTCGAAGTGTTACATTATCCCCCGCCCTCTTAGGAACATTCATCCCCGAATGACACTAAATCTCATTAGAAGGAAGGAATAGACTCAAGACTAACAGCCCAACCAATCAACAACATTAAATCAACATAAATCATATCATTTCAACAAGGCAATTTCAAAGTCCAATTACCACACATAAGGCAAACACTTCATCATGAGGTACTTCCTTCTCACAACACACATGAGCTCATAACACATTACATGAGTCAATTAGTACTAGTTCAACTTATCAATTGGTCAAGTAACTTTTCATTAAGACTAACCATGTAAAAATGAACAACGTATCTCTAATAGACAAAATAAACAAAAATTCACTTTTTAGGAACCAAATTCACTGCAACTTCACTGTAATGCAACTTTCAAGATGCACATTTTTTTGAAGATTTTACCAAAAATCATGAAACTTCAACTTAGAGTCCTATTTATATTATTAAAAAGAATTACTAACCTTTATTATAAAAAAGATGAGGGTAACAGGACTTCATGTATGCCTCGTCCTCCCGTTTATCACCTCAACCAAGTGATTTTTCCATAACACTTTTACGAAAACCACCTTTTTATTTCTTCAGTGCTCGACTTGCCTATCATGAATTTGAACAACAACTTCCTCATATGACAGGTTATCCTTGACACCAAGACCCTCAATAAGAAGAATGGACTCGGAAAGATTGATACACTTCTTCAACATAGAAACATGGAAAACCAGATGAACTGAAGCCAATTCACTAGGGAGTTCCAATTCATAGGCCACCTTACAAACCCTTTGTGAAAACTCATACGGACCGATATAACGATTAGTCAATTTCCCCTTCTTGCAAAATCTAACAACCTTTTTTATTGGTGAAATTTGTAAATGCACCTTATCACCTTTTTAAAACTCCAAATCCCTTCTTCTATTATTGGCATAAGACTTTTACCGACTATAGGCCATTTGCAACCAGTTCCTTATTATATGAACTTTCTCTAAAGTCTTATAAATAAAATCATGATCAAGAAGCGAAGGCTCGCCCACTTCAAACAACCCTATTGGAGACCTACACCTCCTACCATACAAAGATTCATAGGGAGATATGGCGATGGATGAATGAAAACTATTATTTTAAGTAAACTCTACCAAAGACAAATGTTTATCCCAATTCCCTTTAAAATCAATAATTCTAGACTTAAAAATATCTTCAAGTGTTTGAATAGTGTGTTCGACTTGACCATCCATTTAAGGATGAAAAGCGGTACTGAACTTCACCTTAGTACCTAACCCTTTTTGGAATGACCTCCAAAACCTAGATGTGAATTGTGCACCTCTATCTGATATGATGGATAACGGAATACCATGGCTTCACAAAATCTCATCTATCAAAATCCTAGCATAATCTTCCGCCGAATAAGTAGATTTGATGAAATAAAGCCAGCAGACATAGTAAACCTATCCCAACCACCCATATGTAATCATATGACTTTTTAGTTTGAGGTCAACCCACTACAACGTCCATATTAATGTCTTCTCATTTCCAAGTAGGAATTTGGATCTCTTGTGATATGACACCCGACTTTTGATGTTTGGCTTTTAATTGTAGTAAATTTTGACAGTTAGCGGAAAACTTCGCTATGTCCTTCTTCAAACCTTCCCACAAATATCTCTGCCTTAGGTCATGGTACATTTTTGTTGAACCCGAATGAATGGAATAGCGAGACTTTTGGGGCTCGTTTGATATTAAAAATTTGTTGGGCAGGCCATGAGGTCCAACCGGATGCATTGTCGAGATATTGACGGATGTCCACTAAAAATTTTGGCATTTTTTACGGGAGAATCCGGGTCGACAAAAAATTAGTGTGGTATAACACACAAAACTCATCGAAATAGGGGGGTATGCGCGCTTCGAGGCTTGTTTGACAATAAAAATGGGTCGTACTGGCCGTGAGGGCCAACTTGCTGCAAAACCAAGGTCTTGATAGAAGTTCACAAAAATTTTCGATGTTTTGTACGTCAAAATTTCGATCACCAAAAAAATGTTGTGCTATAGCACACAAAAATCATCGAAATGAGGGGTATGCACGCTTCGAGGCTCGTTTGCCTTGAAAATTTCTCAGACTTGCTGTGAGGGCCAACCGGCTGCGTAGACAAGGTCTCGAAAGAGATCCACAAAAAATTTTGACATTTTTGACGTTAAAATTTGGATCATTGAAAAAATTATGCGCACACAGAAAAATCATTTAAATGGGGGGTATGAACATTTCGAGGATTTCCTGACCTTGAAAATTGGCCGGACTGGCTATGAGGGAAAACTAGCAGCATAGCCATGGTCTGAACGAAAATCATCTAAAGGTGTCAGCGTGCTTCAAGTCGTTTTTTGACCTAAAAATGGATCAGACTGGACGTGAGGGCCAAAATACTACATACAAATGGTCATGATGGACGTCCACAACAAATTTCGACATTTTGGATGTCATAGTCCGGATCACCAAAGATTTGGTGTGCTATAGCACACAAAACTAGTCTAAATTGGGGGTAGTGCACTTCATGCTCGTTTGACGGTAAAAATGGTTCGGAGTAAAGACCAATAGGATACATAGCCAAGGTCTTGACGGAAGTCCACAAAAAAATTTGGCATTTTTGCGCTGGTATCCGGATCACAAAAAAATGGTGTGCTATAGTACAAAAAACCATCGAAATGGTGAGGTATGCTCACTTTGGGGCTCTTTTAACCTTAAAAATGGGTAGGACTGTATGTGATCGACAACCATCTGTAAATCAAAGTTCTTGAAGGACGTCCACAAAAAATTTCAGCATTTATGACGTCAAAATCTGGATAACTAGAAAAACGGTGTGCCATAGCACCCGAAAATCATCGAATTGGGTGGTATACACTCTTTAAGGCTTCTTTGTTCTTGAAAATTTGTCGGACTGGCTATGAGGGACAACATGCTGCATAGCTAAGGTCTTGACAGACATCCATCAAACATTTTGGCATTTTGGTTGCAATATCCGGATCATCAAAAAATATGTATGCTATAGCACATAAAAATTATCGTAATGAGGGGTATGAGTGCTTCGGGGATCTTTTAGTCTTGAAAATGGGTCGTACTGGTCGTGAGGATCAACCGGATGCATAGTCACTCTCATGATGGATGACCACATAAATTTTGGTATTTTGCCAATGGAGTTTCGATCACCAAAAAATTTGTGTGCTATAACACACAATTTTTTTTGAAATGGGCGGGTATGCTCGATTCAGGGCTCGTTTGATCTTAAAAATGGTTCAGACTGTACGTGAGAGCTAATCAGCTGCAAAAAAAAGGTCTTGACGGATGTCCAAAAAATTTTACATTTTTGACGTTGAAATCCGAATCACCAAAAAAAAAGTGTGCTATAGCACACAAAAATTACCGAAATAAAGGGCATGTGTGCTTCAGGGCTTGTTTAACCTTTTAAAATAAATTGGACTGGCTTTTAGGGCCAAGTGGCTGCAAATCCAAGGTTTTAATGGACGTCCACAAAAATCTTTACCATTTTTTATGTCGAAATCTGGATAACCAAAAAAATGTTGTGCTATAGAACACAAAAAATCGTAGAAATGAGGGGCATCAGCTCTTCGGAGATCTGTTGACCTTCAAAATGAGTTGCACTGGTCGTGAGGGACAATAAGTTGCATGGTCAAAGTATTGATGGACGTCCACAAGAATGTTTTTGGCCTTTTGACTTCAAAATCCGTATCACCCAAAAAGGTATGTGCTTTAGCGCACGAAAATCATTGAATAGGGGGTATGCACGCTTCGGGGCTCGTTTGACCATGAAAATTTATCGCAATAATCGTGAGGGACATAGAGATTCATAGCCAAGGTCGCGGATGTCCAAAAAAATTCAGAATTTTCTATGTGGAAATTCGAATAACTAAAATAATTGGTGTGCTACAGCACACACTAATCATCGAAATAGGGGTTATGCGTGATTCATGGATCGTTTGACCTTTAAATTGGTAGGATTGTCCGTGTGGAAAAACCGGATGGATACCCAAGGTGTGAACGGATGTCCAAAAAATTATTTTTGACATTTTCAATGTCGAAATTTGGATCACCAACAAAATGGTGTGTTATACCACACGAAAATTGTCGAAATTGGGGGCATTTGCACTTTGGAGCTCATTTGACCTTGAAAACGGGTCGGACTGCCTTTGAAGACAAATCGGCTGCATTGACAAGGTCTTGTTGGATGTCCAAAAATTCACATTTTGGAGACCGAACTCTGGATCACCAAAAAAATGGTGTGCTATAGCATACAAATATTGTCAAAATGGGGGGTATGTGCGCTTCAGGGATCGTTTGACCTTATAAATAGGTTGGAATTTCTATGAGGGATAACCTGTTGCAGTGACAAAGTTTTTATGGATTTCTAAAAAAACATTGGCCTTTTTGACATCGTAATCTGCATCACGATAAAAATGGTGTGTTACAGCACACGAAAATCGTCAAAATGGAGGGTATGCAAACTTCAGAGCTCGTTTGACATTAAAAATGGGTTGGATTGTCCTTGAAGGAAATCCATCTGCCAAGACAGGGTCTTGACAAACGTACACAAAAAAATTTGTCATATTTTATGTCGAAATTCGGATCACCAAAAAAAGGTGTGCTACAGCACACGAAAATAGTAGAAATATGCGCGCATTGGGGTTCGTTTAACCTTAATATTTGTAGGACTGGCTGTGAGGGAAAATCGGCTGCAAAGCGAAGGTCTTGATGGACATCCACAAAAAAATTTGCATTTTGGACGTCAGAATTCGAATTACCAAAAAAATGGTGTGCTATAACATGAAAATTGTCGAAATAGGGGTATGCACGCTTTGGGGCTCGTTTCACCTTGAAAATGGGTCAAACTGTCCGTTTGGGAGAAATAACTACATGTCAAAGATCTTGACGGACGTCAACAAAAATATTTGGCATTTCTGACGTCAGAATCTGGATCAAGAAAACACGGTGTGCTATAGCACAAGAAAATCATCAAAATGGGAGGTATGCGCGCTTCGTGGCTGGTTTGACCTATAAAATTAGCCGGTTTAAACATGAAGGGCAATCGGATGGATATCAAAGATTCATGACGGACCTCCACAAAAAATTTTGACATTTTTATGGCGGAATCTGGATCACCAAGAAAATAGTGTGCTATAGCAGACAAAAATCATCGAAATGGGGAGTATGCTCGCTTCGGGGCTTGTTTGTCATCAAAAATGTGTTCGACTAGCCGTGACGGAGAACCAGATGCACAAACTAGGTCTTCACAGACATTTACAAAAAAAATTGGTATTTTTGAGGTGGAAATACGAATAACCAAAAAATGATGTTCTATAGCACACGAAAATCTTCAAAATGGGGGGCATGCGTTCTTCGGGGCTCGTTTGACCTTAAAAATGGGTTGGACTTGACTTGAGGGCCAAGAAGCTGCAAAGCCAAGGTCTTGACGGACGTCCACAAAAAATGGTGTGCTATACAACACGAAAATCGTAGATATGAGGGGCATGAGAGCTTCAGGGCTCGTTTGACCATGAAATGGGTTGGATTGGCCGTGAGGGACAATAGGTTGCATGGACAAGGTCTTGAGAGATGTCCACAAAAATTTTCAGTATTTTTGATGTCGAAATATTGATCACCAAATATATGTTGTGCTATAGCACACGAAAATCATCGAAATGGAAGGTATTCTCGCTTCGGAGCTCATTTGACATTAAAATTGGGTTGGAATGTCCTTGAGGGAAAATGGACTGCATAGCCAAGGTTATGAGTGAGGTCCAAAATTTTTTTTACATTTTTGACATCGAAATCTGGATCACCAAATAATTGGTGTGCTGTAGGACACGTAAAATAATAGAAATGGGGGTTATGCGGGCTTCGGGGCTTGTTTGACCTTTAAAATTGTAGGGCTATCGTAATGTGCAACAGGTTGCGTAGCAAAGGTCTTGATAGACGTCTACAAATATTTTAGGCATTTTTACATCGGATCCAGATCGTCAAAAATATAATGTGCTATAGCACACAAAAATCGTTAAAATGAATGGCATGCGCGCTTCGAAACTCCTTTTACCTTTAAAAAGGGTCGTACTTGGCGTGACGGCCAATGAATGCGTAGAGAAGGCCTTGGTGGACGTCCACAAAGACTTTATGAATTTTTGATGTTGGAATCTTAATCGCCAAAAAATTGGTGTGCTATGGCACATTAAAATAGTCGAAATGAGTGGTATGCGTGCTTTGGAACACGTTTGACCTTTAAAACGGGTTGGACTTGTCGTGAGGGCCAATAGACTGCATTGACAAGTTCTTGACTGACGTCAACATATAATATTGGTATTTTGGATGTTGGAATCTGGATCACAAAAAAATGCGCTATAGCATAAGATAATCATCGAAATATGGGTTTACACACTTTGGGCTCGTTTGACTTGGAAAATTGGTCGGACTATCTTGAGGGCCAATCGACTGCATATCCAAGGTCTTGAAGGACCACCACAAAAACTTTTGGCATTTTTAAAATCAGAATCCGGATCAGTGAAAAAATAGTGTGCTATTGCACATGTAAATCATCAAAATTGTGGATATGCACACCTCGCAACCCGTTTGACCTTGAAAATGGGACATACTGGCCGTGAGGGCCAACCGAGTGCATAGCCAAGGTTATGACGGACGTCTACAAAACATTCGGTATTTTTTACATCAGAATCTGGATCACCAAAAAAATGGTGTGCTATAGCTTATGAAAATCATAGAAATAGGGGGTATACGCGCTTTGAGGCTCGTTTGACCTTAAAAAGGGGTCGGACTGGCCTTGAGGGCCAACCGTTTTTATAGACAAAAATTTTAGCATTTTTGACGTTGGAATCCGGATTACCAAAAAAATAATGCGTTATAGCACATGAAAAAATTATTGAGAATGGGGGTATGCGCGCTTCGGGGCTCCTTTTACTTTTAAAATGGGTCGGACAGGCCATGAGAGTCAACCAGATTCATAGATAAGGTCATAACGGACGTCTACATATCATTTTAGCATTTTTTACGTTTGAATCCGGATCAACCAAAAATATTGTGATATAGCACACAAAAATCGTCAAAATGGGGTGTATGCGCACTTCGGGCCTCGTTTGACCTTGAATATGCATCGGACTGGCCATAAGGTCCAACTTGACAGCATTGCCAAGGTATTGAAGGACGTTACAAAAAATTTAAGAATTTTTGACGTGGCAATTCGGATGGGTGGTATGCACTCTTGAGGGCTCCTTTTACCTTGAAAAGGGATTAAATAGGCCGTGAGGGACAAGAGACTTAATAGCCATGGTCTTGACGTCCGTCAAAAAAAATCTTTGGAATTTTTTACGTCGTAATCCGGATCACCAAAAAATTATTTCCTTTAGCACACGAAAATTATACAAATGAGGAGCATGCGCGCTTCAGGGCTCATTTGTGTAACACCATGAAAATTCAAGACATGTCGTAAATCCTAACATAGATTCCATGGGGTCTAAGTACTATTTTTAAGTCCATTCTAAATAATTTAGGTCATTTAGGAAGTTTAAGAACCAAAACATCCAAGAACTTCCATGACGTCCCAATGTTTGGTTCAAAAGGGTACTAGTGTGTCTTAGTCTATTTAACTAGCTTTTCAGAGTAAAAAAATGTATGGAAAATGGTAAAAAGGTAGCTAATAGGTGTTTGAATTGATTCATGGTCAAAACTTCCGGGTACGACTCCCCAAGGAAAAACAGAGCCCTTTGAGGAGAACCCTTGCGTTTGAAGCAACACTGCATGGGCAGTGAGCATCGACGGGATCACCTACGCTCTGTGTGTGTATTGACAGGGCTTCGATGCCACCATAGTTCCATACTTAGCCAATTTGAGGAAGGCCTTCACCTGCACAGTCTCTTAACTCATCGATTGAGTACAGGATGGAGGTGTGAGGGTCTGTAGATTCACTAACGGCCCGTCGGCGGGGTTTCGTCTGTGAAGGGTGAGTTTTTTGCACGTTTTTAAATTAATTCATTTAATTAATTATGTTTTTTAAGGTTTATTTAGTGATTAAGGGGAGACTAATTATCTAACTTAAAACCCATATAAAAGCCCCAACCCCAATTAAATTATTAGAACTCTAAAACACAAAATCATTTCCTTCGTTCTTCTTTTTCTCTCTACTTGAACTCACCATTCAAGACTAGCAAGGATAAGGGTTTGGGGGATGGAAAATGAAAAATTCACCATCAAATTGTTATCAAACGTTAATGTATGGGATCTAATTCACCTTTCAGACTCTTTCCCCAAAGGGTTCCTTCAAATGGATTTCAAAAGTTGAGTTCTCATATGGGTTTCATCCAATTACGAAATTGAAGTTATGCATAGAGTAGTTTATTATTTATTTAGGTTATATTGAATATATTAACATGTAATTTAACTTGATTATGGTAATTGTTAATGGTTTTGTCTAAATTGAAGAACATGATCCTCAATCCCTAACCCTAGGTTGTGATCTTGACCTATATTGTATTGTGATTATTCAATTGTCTTGTTTATTGATTAGATTACTTTACTATGGTGTTATTATGAATAAATTAAGATGAACTATAGGCCGATCATGTTGTATATTGATATGTGATTTAGGTTGTGAAGTATATTGTGATGCATTTGGCTTTGGTATCTTAATAGTTCTCATTTTATGATGATTTTACTCCCCTAATTTGGTTGACTTAGGGGTTGATGGTATGACCTTGATGATGAACTATGAGGAAGAATTGGTAAGTCTTAGAATGTGTATCTTTACTTCCAATTGTGATTAATTGTGGTTAAGTTGTGATGTTACATTGGAGTATACGTTATACTAGGATGATAGGGTGGTATGATATTGAATTGAAATGTCTTGTTTATGTTGTGAGGTTGATTAAGGTTTATGTGATATATGGATTATGAAAACTATCAATGTGCCTTGATATGCTATGAAGTACTAATGTGTTAACCTCACTTATATGAATTGTGATGAAATGACTTATACTCATACAATTCTTATTGAACTACTAATGATGATGATTATACAAGGGATAGACAATATAACTTAAACTAATCTATGATTGAAAATTAAAGGATTAAATACATTTAAAAAAGGGACTCTAGCTTAGAAGCGAGTGAACTACTTTTAGGAGAGTCAGTTCCAACACAGGGAAGGTAGGAACACTATATTACTCTTGAGATTGGAGACTATAATGCATGGCGCAAAAAGTGGGTCCCAACTATATCTCCTAGTTCTTTAACTATGTTTCCTCAATAGTAATACTAGCTAGTAGAACCATGTAGTTGCTATGTTTCATATTTTGGTACTACCTTGGAAAGTAGTTTGCTTTCTTTTGGTGTAGGGTTTTATGACACCGGATTCCACACTACCTCATGTGGTCTATGTCAGTTACGTAGAGAGGTTCCCAGAAGGTAAAATGAATTAAAGGATTTAACTCGAACTTGGATAACCTAAGAGGTATAGCTTAGTTTAGGTAGGGGTATGGGACTCTACCTAAACATTGAACTAGTTAGCCTTGAGGGGATTCTTAGGAGGATGTTCTTATATATGTTTATGTTATGATTTTATATGATATGTACATGATGACCTTGGCACATTGTTAATAATATATATTGATTAGTTCACTTATGAGCATGCCTTGGGTTATAATGTTAATATAAGATGAATGTAAATTTCAATGTTATGTTATGTGAAGTTGGACTAGTTATGGTTTCTTGTTGAGGCTAATTGATTGAGTAACGTTACGGGGCCTTGCTTGGTCATTGTACTTCTTGACTTAACAAGGATTCATGACTATTTGTCTTGCTTATCATGATATTAATGACTCTTATTCATTCTTGTGAAGTTATTCCTTGATGAAAGGTTGTAGTAAATCATCGTTTCAAATATAATGGAGTACGTATTACTTTTTTAGGTAATAAGCATGTTTGGTTGGTTAATATGACTTGTATGGCTTTGTATTAGGTTCTTAAAAGGTTAAAATGGATGTTTTGACAAAAAGTTCCTTTTTAGCAAGTTGTACTTTGTGCATGAGGTCTCATACTTAGTATTTTATCATGTTTTTCTTTGCTCATTAGGTCTCATACTTAGTACATATGGAGTACTAACACCATTTTCTTCCCTTTTCTCAAACATTTTAGGTTTCGGTCATTGAAGAGTTTGGAATGAGACATTGGTGAAGGGTTGGAATCTTCATTTCATCGAAGTAGGGTAGGTCCTCAACTTCCGAGGGCAATGAAACTATCTAGCTTATGGTCTTGGTAAATACTCTTTCGTTTATTTCCATTCAATTGAGTACTATGCTTTTGTATGACCTATATGTGGTCTTGTTTGATAGATATAAAGTCTATCCCCCTATTATGATAATCGTTTAGATGGTATGATGTGAAAATCTTTGAGACTATTCTTCTATTTTATATATGTGTATGTTCAATAAAAGTAAAACACTATGTACCCTTCCTATAGGAAGGGTTTATATATACACGATACGACTATATATTAAGTGTATGTAGAGGTCTATGTAAACCTCCAAGTAGTTTTAATGAATGTTTTAAATTTTTTCGCGTTTTTCAACCTATGAATGTAATGACAAGGGACTAAGAGGTTAGTCTTAGTCGTTGATAAGGACGACGAAGCCGGTTATGTCTAGGGTGTAAGCCCAGATGTAACAGTTTGACCTTGAAATGAATTGGACTTGTTGCGAGGGCCAATAGGATTCATGGCCAAGGTCATGACGGACGTCCACAAAAATTTGACATTTTTTAGGTCGGAATCCGTATCACCAAAAAATTGGTATGTTATAGGACACGAAAATCGTCAAAATCGGAGGGGGTATGCGTGCTTCGGGGCTCGTTTAACCTTGAAAATGGGTAGGACTGCCTGTGAGGGACAATTGTCCACATAGCAAAGGTCTTGACGGACGTCCACAAAAACTTTTAGCATTTATGACGTCGGAATCCTAATCACCAAAAAATTGGTTCGGTATAGCACACGATTATCATAAAAATAGGGGGTATGTGTGCTTCGAAGCTTGTTTGACCTTATAAACGGGTCATACTGGCCGTGAAAGACAACCGGATACATAGAAAAGGTCTTGAAGGACGAACAAAAGATATTTTGGCATTTTTGATGTATGAATGTGGATCACCAAAAAAATATTGTGTCAAATCACACTAAAATAATCGAAACGGGGGGGGGGGGGGGGGGGGGTAAGCGCGCTACTAAGCTCCTTTGACCTTTAAAACTGGTTTGACTAGACGTGAGAGCCAACTGGTTGCATAGACAAGGTCTTGAAGGATGTCCGTAAAAAATTTAGGCATTTTTAACGTCGTAATCTGGATCACAATAAAAATGGTGTGTTATAGCACACAGAAATCGATGAAATAGAGGGTATGCGCGCTTCAGGGATCATTTGACCTTGAAAAAGGGTCGAACGTGCCCTGAGGGAAAATTGGGTGCATAGATAAGGTCTTGATGGACGTTAAAAAAAATAGTATTTTTGACATTGAAATCTTGATAACAAAAAAATGGTATGCTATAGCACACAAAAATATTCGAAATAAGAGGTTTGCTCGCTTCTGGTCGTTTGAACATAAAAATTGGAGGGGCTGGCTATGAGGGACAACCAGCTGCAAATCCAAGGTTTTGATGGATGACAACAAAAAACGTTAACATTTTTTATGTCAAAATCTTGATCACAAAAAAAAATGATGTGCTATAGCAAACGAAAATCATAGAAATTAGGGGCATCAGCTCTTTGAAGCTTGTTTAACCATTAAAATGGGTTGGACTGGCCGTGAGGGTCAATAGGTCGCATGGCCAAGGTCTTGATAGACGTACACAAAAAGTTTGGGAATTTTTGACGTCATAATCAGTATCACCAAAAAAATAGTGTGCTATAGCCATGAAAACTGTCGAAAAGGGGGTTATGCACGCTTCGGGTCTCGTTTGACCTTAAAATGGGTTTGAATGGATGTGAGTGTCACACCCAAAATCTGGAATCCGAACGCGATCGGCATCGTTAACCTATAAGAGATCATAGGCAAGCCTACTCTTAGCTTTCATCACAATCAAACAGTTAAATTTGCAAAATTTCTTATACTTTTTAATACTTAATAAAGTGTAAATAGACTTCATATAATACTGCATAAGTGTGATATTCTAATAAGCTCAAACTAAGCAACCATCTATCAATATATTAAACAAATGAAATGATGGATCATAATTATAATAATAATAGTTTGCCAAATCGTCCTTATTACAAACGTTTGAACAAATTTTTGAAATGCAACGCTAGGGACAGCAGCCACTAGCTATATCTAATGTAAAAATCTAGAATAATAAATGTAGCAAACTCGAACTTAAGAGGACCTACCAAAGTTAGGAGATCGCTAGTTCAAACTGATTCGTCAAATCAACAATCATCTCTAGAACCTACGCCTATAAAAATAGTAATAATACATGGGGTTAGTACACACTTGAACTAAGTATGGGTGTACGCACAATAATACTTAAGGACTATGCTTGATTGAGGAATCTCTTCCTTAAGCAACATGTCGTTTCTGGAAAGTTAAGTCACTTTACTTTCTTATATCGTTACCTATGATTCATGCTATGAATATGACATGTTCTCATGAAATTAAGGCACACAACTCAGTATCTATAAGAACATAAGATCTCAGAATCACTAACATAATTTTAGAATAACTCGAACGAAAATTAATAGATTTGCTCCTCGTAGGCCAAGAGGTTTATTACCAGCCTTAGTTTATTTTTTGATCTTTTCTTCTTTCGATTTTGTAGTTCAATGATATCCTTTGATCATGTGTTTTACTTACAATTGCAATGATTCATTATAGTCTCATACCTACAATGAATCGAGTACCTAATTCACAAGACTAAGGAAATGATTTGTCTACCTTACTCATGAGTAGTACTCTTTTTTGTTTGTTAAATTGGGCATGAATATATGTATAAGCCAATCTTTATTGGCTATGCCCATTATTTGGTTGTTTACCTAATATATAATATTTGAGGTATATATCCATACTCCAATATTGGCGTAAACAACTAACTTATTAAATTTTCATTTATATCAACATTAATGATTGACATTCTAAAAGTCTTGCTTTACTTAGTTCTTTATGAACTTACGTTTCTTCTTTTTTCTTTCTTACTTTATTAAAGAAATCTTTATCATTAAGATCATGTGAGTCAACATGAAATCCAGTGTCTTCCCCACACCGAAAAGGGGTGGTTCACCGATCAAAGTGAACCTAGATCATGTGAGCTAAACATGAAATCCAGTGTCTATCCCACACCAAAAAGGAGTGGTTCACCGGCTAATGTGAAACAAAGTACAGTTCTACCCCACCCCAAAAAGAAGTTGTTCACGGATAAAGTGAACCGAATACTTTCTTGAGTATTTAACCTACATAGATCATGTGAGCAAAACATGAAATACAGTGTTTGCCCCCCACCGAAAAGGGGTGGTTCCACCGGCCAAAATGATACCGCATCATACCTAGCTCTCTTAGGTGGAATCCAGTGGCTAGTTCCTATGCTTGCAACATAGTTAGAAGAATAGGAGATTATTGGAGACTCTTATCCACCTCGGTGGAGCCTCATCTCATGAGGCTTACATGTGCTGGCATAAGCTCATTGCATGTCTATCGGTACTTTTCTCAACTTCTTTTTCTTTTAAAACTTTTAGAGTTGACTCAAACATTAAGGAAGTTTTCTTCTAATTATGAGATTAACTTAACTATTTGCATAAGCGGTCATCCCTTTCTTTGCTTTATGAATCTGAACATAAGTTTTACATTATCATCATGGTGCGAGTAGGACTTGCCTAACGGACTCTAGAACACTCTTATGTGAGTATTTTTTACATAATCGATTAAGTGTAATTGATACTTGTCTCGCTTAGTTTAACACTCTATGTCACGATCGGGGAGCATCCCCTAGAAGTAACATGGCGTACTTGACCTCTCAGAGGTCTTATAGAAGCCCATAGCTATAATTCATCGCATCGACATAGTAAATTTAGCGAAAAATTTAAAACATTTCATAGCACCTCATATGCTAGAAACAAAACTTCATATACATATAAATATAAGACATAGTACATATATAGAATTTAAGTCTCTTTGCCATCTTATACTCAATAACTTTATTATACATTAAGGAAAAGTCCCTTGGACATAATACAAAACTATACATCACTAAATAGACTTTACAATAAGTACACATGAGGATATCCTTGGACTTAAGGATTCCTTTTCTTGAGCTTGGAAATCACCTATCAAGCTCCTCAATAATAGACCTCCTTTAAGCATCCATAACCTACACTTTGTGTAAAAATTACAGAAGAATGGGATTAGCACAAGAATGTACTGAGTATGGCAACCATCAAAAACCTTGCATTCAAAAGGGACATTTTCTTTGAAACCATACTTCATGACATTTTGAGTAAATCGTTATGAAACCTTTATCAATAGAATATATATAATCTTCATACTTCATAGAAGCACAATCAATGTCCAACCATCATAGAAAAGCACATCCCATGATAGAAATATAATATCACATAAACATAGTTAAATCAAGACCTTCATCATATAGTCAACAAGATCAACATCATGCATAAAGACTCATATTATGCTCATCTTCATAACAAGTATACAAATACTAAAATGTCATGCATAAGGAACACATACATAGTGACATGCATTAGGACACCTTCCTAGAAATTCCTACGGAGCTACTTGTGCAATGTCTAGATGGGTTCATTACTTTCACCTATCCTAAGTGACCTCTCTTAAGTCATTCTATTTAAGGTCCTAGTCATTAACTTCCATTGTCCATTTTACTTTAGGGAAACTATAGCCTTAATCGACATAGACCATGTGATGCAAAATATAGAATCCTGTGTCATAGAACCCCACACCGATAAAAGAGTGGTCTACTGGCAAAAGTAGAACAAAATATGGCATAGCTTTCTAGGTGGAATCCACTAGCTAGCATCCTATTATGGAAACATAATTATGGAACTTGGAGGTACATGTGAAAACCCTCTTTTTGCCAAGATTTGGCATTGTAGTTATTCACTTACAAAAACCCTATTTATGCCCATTGAGGCATTTTTGTAATCGACCTTATGAGATTTATGGTGACCTACCTTCCTATCTTGGGAAGGGACACACACTCATATTCAAGTTCACTCGGTGCTAAGCTAAGTTCCCTTAATTAAAAACCTTTATTATATTTTTACTTTGTAAGTCATAGGTTTAGGAGATTCATCCCCTCATATACTTAACTCATAGGTCATAGATGGAATTTCATCAACCCAAATCATGTAAATAATCCATTCACATGAACATAGCATATGTAAATCATCAACTAGTTTAGGGTACACATGAATACACCATTCAACGCCCCTATATTGACTAGATCATCATACATGTGTGTATGTCCATATTTATGTGAGAAAACCTTTCACATAACACATTAAGTCACACAAGTTCATACATACACATTCATACATATAGAAACAAAAACTAGAACTGTCCTATGAAAGTACACATGTGCAATGCATAGGCAAAGTTCATACCCTTGCCCAAACTAGTACACATATTATGTCATCCTAGTATGGAATACATAAGATAAATCACATACATATATTTACATACGTAGTAGTATACATTAGAGAATATGAGAACAACCTTTTATTTAGACACCATGACCTACACTACGTGTAACATGCATGTAACTGAGAGTGTGTGTAAATTGACCAAAATGATCTCATAATGGCTATCAATAACTTCTTGAGGAAGCCACCCTCTTTGAATACATTATACTTCCAAGAACATACAACACAACATGTAATAGCATAGGCAAGACATTATACACATTATAATCAAGTCTCCTAACTTTAGCTACTTACACTTTCATATTACAGGTAAGGGGATACAAACTATTTTAATACATCAGTGGCAGAACCTATACAATACCCTAACATAAATGTACGCATGCTCATACCATAGCCACACAACCTAGATCACAACTACATAGGAAGATAAGCACAATTATATCATAAGGTGATCATCTAAATCTCTAAATCATATATTCATCAATTTTCCTTCAAGAACATGGTCAACACATATAAAATGACAATAAACATTCTTACAAACTCCTCAACCTTTAATCCTCATTGATCAATACACCTTGTCTACCAATAATTCATATATATGGAAGAACCTAAATGTAATTTATTCATATAAGAAACCATGTACAAGTCACTACAAGATTATACTATAGCATAATACAACACATCAACATACTAGGAAAGTAGAATAACATATATTGTTAGCTAATTTTCCTTGCATTGATTTAGATCATATTTAATATATAGTATCAATCTAAGGCAGTAGCTAAACCTACTTTTAACCACATTGAAATCATGATTACGTACCCTCAAGATTAAGGTTACAACATAGGCATTTAGGCTTGTCGATTTTCTAGAGTATAAGAGAACTTACCAATACTACGTAGGAAATCAAGAAGAAACCATACTTTATATAACAACAACTCATGATCCATTGCACACTTAGCTTTTTGACTTTATAGCCTAAAGAAATCTAGATCAATTCATGCAATCCTTTCTTAGATTGTTCATTAAGGACTTATACCTACAAAATTCATCCATTATATCACCCTAAAATGGTAGCTACAGAAGCTCATGCATAATCAAAACTCTACACAACTGATCTCACAATTGACTTCAAGGCACCATGTAGAAACATAGGCTATTCATGTTCAAACCTTCACATATTTGTCATCATGAAATGATAATCATCAATTCAACATAATTTCATCTAAACAACCGAATATAGAATAACTTCGATGTATAGAATCATAATTCAATCGATAAGAAATCAAGATCATAAGGCCCATGCAAGGCTAAATCCTTTTGGTGATAGAGCATAGGTTTATCATGCAATTGTATTGAAAACTACTTAAAAATCAGTAGATAATAATCAATTCATTCATATTATGCCTCTCAAATCAGTTTAGGAAAGAACCCATGGAAGATTTAAGAAGATAATGTTTGGTCATATTTTTCTCTTTTGAAATCATTGAGAAAGGCTCTCTGGATGAGAAGATAACTAGAGATGAAGATCACCATACCTTTGATTAGTTGAAAACCTCTTAAACTTGATTATTCTTCCATAGAAACTTAAATATGTTCTTGAGCTTCACCAACAATGGTGGTTTTAGAGAGCACATTTTTGGAGGGAAAGGTTTATTACGTATGAGAGGATTCTAGAATGGGGTGATCACGTTTTTGATGAATTATATACACCCAAAATTACTTAAATAACCCCTTAATAATCAGCTTAGAATGTGAGGTGAATTTCCCATTCACCCCTTTAATTGGCAGCACACTTGCGCAGGAGAAAGTCGCATGAGGGATGCGCCTTGACTGGGAGTCACAGCCACGATGGATCGTCACAGACCTCCGTCGTTGGCTACAGTTGCTGGCCAAGGTTCCTCCCTTAAACCTTGGATAATTCTCTCACGACGGGACCCTTTGATGGGGCGTCACAGCCATGACTGACCGTTGACTGCTCCATCGCCAGGGTCCATCTGGGACAGCCTGCACACTTGTTTTAGGTCCTTCTTTTGGGGCCTCTTGTGAAGCTCTTTAAAAGTCATACCTTGACATTTCCAATGTGATTACGAACCTTAACAATGTATAGACCTTCCACATAAATTTCATCCAAAAAAAAAACCAATATGATTTCCAAACAGTCTTGGCCCCAACATGACATACGATGAACGTCTTAGGGGCTATATTTCGAACGCCTTGGATATTCTTGGGCTTTTGACATCGAAACATCATATAAAAACATTAAAAATCACTTTTTAAAACAATTTTAAGACTTATTATTCTCATTTCATACAGATTTAGGGATGCCTAACAAATGAGCCACATAAGCGACTAGTCGTCGAACGTCTTGGTCGTCCCTTGACGTTCGACTTCAAAATCACTTAAAATTTTTACACTTACTCTAAACCATATAATAAGACATTTTAGGACCTCATAAAATCAGGAAACACCCATAAACACATAGAACCACATATTAGGAATCTAGGTGACTTAGTCGTCGAACATCTTAGTCGTCCCTTAATGTTCGACTTCCAATACCTCTAATATTTTATCCACTGCCTATAGACTATATTTTTAGCATATTTAGGAAATTGGAACATTTAGAAAAACATATTATGCTCTAGACTCCTTATCTAATTTTTGGGATCTTACAATAACCCCCACTTGGGAACAATCATCCTCGAATGACACTTAGGGCTCTTTAATCACAACAAGGACTTCAATGCATATAAGGGCAGTTCATAACATTAAATATATCATCAAATAATTTTAGCACTCAATGCACACAAGCAAGCAAAACCATTACTCACTCTTTAATTCATCAAACACAAAGATCCTTTCATGTTCATAGAAGAACATCCTTCTCCTAATCATAACATGATCATTACATCTTAATTTATTACAAAAAAATCTTGCAAAGGTACTCATAGGAAGATCATCACCCATACTAAGTTACTTAAGCCCTCATACTTCAATGCACATAAACTCGGGTTAATTGAATCAACAAAGATCTCCATTAGTTAGACTTAGTGTCATAAAGGTCATAATCAATCATACCATACTTAGTGGTGTCCATGGAGGAATTTCCTTCTCCTAAACACACTTAGATGTATCATGAGTTTCACACCTTATCAAGTACAAGGTCAAATTCCTCTAAAAATGAGAAATTCTCAACTTTTAACCAAGACATGCTCATGGTTCCTTCCTAGTGAAGTCTAAGCGGTAAGTCACACCAAGTACATCACAACAAAATAGGGAGCCAGTACCCAAATTTCTTTTCTTAACATAATACTGACCCTTAAAGTAAGCTTCATTACGGAAAAATAACACAATTTATAGGCACACACATGGACACTTAGCTAAACATTCTTTCACTTTTCAAGAATGAGCCTACAATTATGTAGTCCAAATCATAAAAGTCACATAATTTTCAAAATACTCAACATAATTCATTTTAAAGAGACTCAACTTTTCATTTTAAGCCTAAACAATTTACCGCACAAGTGACTATGACAAAGTTCCTTATCTCATTTCATAAAGTCAAATTCATAATTAGCATATAAAAATGCAAGTCAATATGTGAAAATATGGACTTTATCAAAAAATTCCTTTCATGCTCTTTGGAAAATTCAACATGTCTCCAAGATCATGTCAATCAATTTATACCAATCATATAAAGGTCATGCAATTCAAATTTTATGCAAGACTATATTCATGAACAATCTTACTAAGACTTCATTATTTTCCAATTCATCTAAGAATAGAAGGAATATTTAGAAAATTTTTTACAACCTCACTACTAAATCACCGTCCTGCACTTAGGGTAAACCCAATAAAGAGCAACTTAACCCAACCTATAGAGGATGTTAACTACACAACCTTCATTTTCATCACTTTAGAGTGATTACTACTTTTGATGGAATTTTCATAAGTTCAATTTAGCAACAATAAGGCATTCTAAACCTTATCATTTTAGGCAAATCATCCTCAACCGTCAATTTTGATCATTCAATTCAATTCACGTAAGGTCTTCCTACAATTTAATAGACACTAAGGTCATACATCATTTGAGGAAGACAACAAGGATGTTCAAAACACAATAAGAAGTCTAGAAATAACTCTATGACTCATCATGTCATAAGACTCTAATTCTTTATTTCCAAATAGTAAAACTCCTTTTCATATTCATTAGCATGTTCATATTCATCAATTCTATACATATTTCAACAACATCATATAAAAGGAAAATTTTGTTGGTTGCCCAAGAATGTTTCAAGAAGTTGCCTAGTTTTTATAGTGAGCATGCTTCAAATATCAAAAAATGCAACATATAGACAATTGAGGGGACATGCATAGCAATATAAAGCATTACCAACTCATCCTTCATAAGCATGAATACTATCATCGCTACTAGGATCAAGTCTCTACAAGGGAGTCCAATTTACACTAGCAACTTATCAAGTATCTTTTATATACAAAAGGAGACAATGCACACTTTTAATCACCATACATTCATAGCATATCATGCTTCCATAAGTAGTTATTAAACATTCAAAGTTCAAATCCTAGTATTTGGCTACCATCATACAAAACCATATAGGAATACAACAATATAAAAGAATTCTCTTTAACCACCATAACTTCTAGAATGCTTTAACTATATCATGACATACATTATTCGACATATCTTGCTATTTCACATAGATTTCATATATTGCCACAATTGGCATCACAACATTAGTTAAGAGCTATTTCATACATAGGAAGGTAAGATAACTAATCATAATCCCCATAGAGTTAACATGGTCAATGATCAAGTAAATCCCCATAACCCTACTAAATCAAGTAACCCAACATGAACTATAATTAGCACCATACTCTACTCATCTTTAACCTTCATGCATGCATAAGTCCATATCTTTAGCACACTAGGCTATATACATGTTTATAAGCATAGAGATCATCACATAAGGACATTTACATTTATCATCATGCATATACAAAATATTAACCTCCTAACGTCTCCATTAAGGCAAACTAGTGCAAGACATAGATAGAGTCGCATACACCTATCTAAGTCTAGTTAACCCCTAAAGTCGCCTTAGTTAGTTTATTCATCATCAAATAAGGACAGGGTGACCTTCACACATACTCATTAAAACCACAAAACAAAGATAAGAATTTAAACTCACCTTTTCTCCCTCAAGCAAAGAGAAATCTCATCCAAGCAATCACATCTAAAAGACCACTGGACAAGAAAATATAAGAGAGAGATCTTATAGAGTTAGGTTCTATGGAACAACATGAAAATGATGAAAAAGGGAAACTTTATTGTCCTATAGCCACTTGTACCATTTGATGTTTCGCGACTTACCACCAATGATACAAGACTCTACTAGACATGGCAATATAAGACTTCTTGGACCATAAACCGCTTTTAGAAACCTCATGATCTGATACCACCTTTGTCACGACCGGGGAGCACCCCCTAGAAGTAACATGGCGTACTTGACCTCTCGGAGAACTTATACAAGCCCATAGTTATCATTCATCGCATTGACATGGTAAATTTAGCGGAAAATTTAAACTTTTCATATCACCTCATTTGCTAGAAATTTTACTTCATATACATATAAACTATAAGCCATAATACATATATAGACTCTAAGTCTTTTTTCCATCTTAGACTCAATAAATTTAGAGTACATTAAGGACAATGCCCTTATGACATAATAGAAAACTAACCATTATTAAATAGACTTTACAATAAGTACACATGAGGACATCCTTTGACTTAAGGATTTCTTTCCTTGAGCTTGGGAAATCACCTATCAAGCTCCTCAATCATAGACCTCTTTTAAGCATCCATAACCTACACTTTGTGTAAAAAGTAGAGAAGAATAGGATTAGCACAAGAACGTACTATGTATGGCAACCATGGAAAACCTTGCATTTAAAAGAAATTTTCTTTGAAATCATACTTCATGACATTTTGAGTAAATCATCATAAAACCTTTATCAATAGCATACATTTAATTTTCATACTTCACAGAAACACAATCAAAGAACAAACATCATAGAAAAGAACATACCATGATAGAAATATAATATCACATAGACATAGTTAAGTCAAGACCTTCATCATATAGTAAACAAGATCAACATCATGCATAAAGACTCATATCATGGAAATCTTCACAAAAAATAAACAAATATTACAATGTCATGCATATGGAACACATACATAGTGACATGCATTAGGACACCTTCCTAGAACTACCTAAGGAGCTACTTGTGCAATGTCTAGATGGGTTCATTACTTCCACCTATCCTAAGTGACCTCCCATAAATAATTCTATTTAGGTTCCTCCTCATTAACTTCCATTGTCCATTTTACATTGGGGAAACTATAGCCTTAATCAAAATAGACCATGTGATGCTAAACATGGAATCTGGTGTCGTTGAACCTTACACCGATAAAGGGTGGTCTACTGGCCTAAGTAGAATCAAATGTTACAAAGCTTTCTAGCTGGAATCCACTAGCTAGTATCCTATGGTGGAAGCATAGATATGGAACTTGGATGTAGATGTGAAAACCCTCTTTATGCCAACATTAGGCATTGTAGTTATTCACTTATGGAAACCCTATTTATGCCCATTGAGGCATTGTGGTTATCCACCTCATGAGATTTATGGTGACCTAACTTCCTACCATGGGAAGGGACACACACTCCTATTCAAATTCCCTCGGTGCTAAGCTAAGTTCCCTTCATTGAAAGGATTTATTATATTTTCACTTTGTAAATCATAGGTTTAGAAGACTCATCTCCTCATATGCTTAACTCGTAGTTCATAGATGGAAGTTCATCAACCCAAATCATGTAAAGATTCCATTCACATGAACATATCATATGTAAAGCATCAACTAGTTTAGGGTACACATGAATACACCATTCAAGGGCCCTATGTTGACTAGATCTTCATACATGTGTGTGTATACATATATGTGAGAAAAACCTTTCACATAACACATAAATTCACACAAACTCATACATACATATTCATACATATAGATACCAAAAGTAGAACCATCCTATCAAGATACACATGTTCAATGCGTAGGCAAAGTCCCATACCCTTGCCCAAACTATTACACCTATCAAGTCATCCTATTACGGAATACATAAAATACTTCACATACATATATTTACATGCATAGTAGTAGACATTAGTGAATATGAGAACAACCTTTTATTTAGACACTATGAACTACACTACTTGTAACATGCATATAAGTGAGAGTGTTTGTACGTTGACCAACATCATCACATAATGTCTATCAATAACTTTATGAGGAAGCCACCCTCTTAGACCACATTATACTTCCAAGAACATACAACACAACACATAATAGCATAGGAGGCAAGACAATATAAACATTATAACCAGGCTCCTGACTTTAGCTATTTACACTTTCATATAAGGGGTACATAGGTAGGGGCTACTAACAATTTTAACACATAAATGGAAGCACCTATACAATATCCTAACATGAATATACGCATGCTCATACAATAGCCACAAAACCTAGATCACAACTAGATAGGAAGATAGGCATAATTATATCATAAGGTGATCATTTAAATCTCTAAATCATATATCCATAAATTTTCCATCAAGTCCATGGTCAACACATATATAATAACAATAAAGTAATCATTGCCACCATAAGTTGACCATACCACACAATGTCATACAAGGCTTCATCAACATTTATATAAAGAAGTAGAGAAGTAGAAGAGTAGAGGAAATAAGCATTCTTACCAACTCCTCAACCTTTGATCCTCATTGATAAATACACCTTGTATACAAAAAAATTCATATATATGTAAGTACCTAAATGTAATTTAATCATATAAGAAACCATGTACAAGTCGCTACAACATTATACTATAGCATAATACAACACATCAACATACTAGGAAAGTAGAATAACATAGATCATTAGCTAATTTCCCTGTCACTTATTTATATCATATTTCATATATAATATCAATCTTAGGCAGTGTCTAAACCTACATTTAACCATATTGGAATCATGGTTACATACCCTCAAGATTAAGGTTACAACATAGGCATTTAGGCTTGTCGATTTGCTAAAGTATAGGTGAATTACCAATACTATTAACTCTCTAAGTCTTTAATCGTAGTTCATACTTTACCAACAATATAAACATTAGGCAATAGCTAATTCGGTAGGAAATCAAGAAGAAACCATAATTTATATAACAACTCAAGATCGATCACACACTTAGCTTGTTAACGTTATAGCCTAAAGGATCTAGATCAATTCATGCAAGACTTTCTTAGATTGTTCATTAAGGATTTATACCTAAAAAATTCATCCATTATATCACCCTAAAACATTAGCTACATCAGGTCATGAATAATCAATACTCTACACAACTGATCTTACAATTGACTTCAAGGCAACATGTAGAAACATAGGCTAGTCATGTTCAAACCTTCATATATTTATCATAATGAAATGATAATCATAAATTAAACATAAATTCATCTAAATAACAGAATAAAGAATCACTTCGATGTAATAGAATCATAATTCAATCGATAACAAATCAAGATCATAAGACCCATGCAAGGCTAAATCCTTTTGGTGATAGAGCATGGGTACATCATGCAATTGGATTGAAAACCACTTACAAATCAGTATATAATAATAAAAACATTCATATTATGCCTTTAAAATCAGTTTAGGAAAGAACCCATGGATGATTTAAGAATAAAATGTTTGATCATATTTTTCTCTTTTGAAATCTTTTAGAATTGCTCTCTTGATAAAAAGATAACTAGAGATGAAGATCATCATACCTTTGATTAGTTGAAAACCACTTAGACTTGATGATTCATCCATATAAACTTTAATCTGTTCTTGGTCTTCACCAACAATGGTGGTTTTAGAGAGACTTTTTTGGAGGGAAATGTTTCTTACGTATGAGAGGATTCTAGAATGGGGTAATCACGTTTTTGATAACTTATAGGCACCCAAAATCACTTAAATAACCCCTTAATAATCAGTTTAAGACGTGGGGTGAATTTCCCATTCACCCCTTTAATTGGCAGCAGACTTGCGCGGGAGACAGTCCCGCGATGGATGGGCCTTGACAGGGCGTCACAGCCACAACGGACCGTCACAGGCCTCCGTCGTTGGCTACAATTGCTACCCAAGGTTCCTCCCTTCACCCCTGTATAAGTACCTCACGACAGGACTCTTTGACAGGGCGTCACAGCCATGACTGGCCATTGACTGCTCCGTCGCCAGGGTCTGCCTGGGACAGCCTGCACACTGGTTTTGGGTCATTCTTTTGCG
This sequence comes from Solanum chmielewskii, assembly GCA_027704785.1. NCBI lineage: Eukaryota > Viridiplantae > Streptophyta > Magnoliopsida > Solanales > Solanaceae > Solanum > Solanum chmielewskii. Next base: position 15,377,558 of record JAKWIX010000327.1, read on the forward strand.
GCCTCTTGTGTGGCTCTTTGAAAGTCGTACCCGGACATTACTAACGTGATTATGAATATTAGAAAGTTATATACCTTCCACATAAATTTCATACAATATAAACACCTATATGATGTCCAAAAAGCCTTGGCCCCTACATGATATACGATGAACGTGTTAGGGAGCTATCTTTTGAACGCCTTGGACGTTCTTTGGCGTTTCACCTCCAAACTTTACAGAACTCAATATAACAACATTAAAAATAACTTTAAACAAATTTAAGACTTATTATGCTCATTTAATACATATTTAGGCATGCATAGACACATGAGGCACATAAAGGACTAGTCATCGAACGTCTTGGTCGTCCCTTGACATTCGACTTCCAAATAACTTAAAGCTTTGTACACTTACTCTAAACAATATAATAAGACATTTTAGGACCTTATAAAATAATTAAACAACCATAAACCCATAGAACCACATATTAGGCAACTAGGTGACTTAGTCGTCGAGCGTCTTAGCCGTCCCTTAACGTTCGACTTCCAATACCTCTAATATTTTAGATATCACCTATATACTATATTTTAAGCATATTTAGAACAATATAAATTTAATAAAAACATGTTAGGCTCTTGAAACCTTATCTTATTTTAGCGGTCTTACACTCTATATTAGGTCAATTTCATAACTTATGCCTTTAGTTATTTTATTGCTTATCTTTACTTGTTCAACGTTTATGGTAGTTTTATGCAGCTCCTTATGAAATTTATAACTATTAATACAATTTATTACGTTCAAAAGTTTATGTGTATAGGGTTTGTTAGGACTTGTCCCATTGATTGCATACCCTATGTTATGAGGTCATTGATGTATAGATTAGTATGACTTTAAATGATTTGGAAGTAATATGATTGGACATAGTTTTGTTAGCCTATTTTTTGGCATAAATTACAATTTCACTATATACATGTCTTAATATTATCACTAGCCAATTCAATTTCTTCATAAATACAATATAGTAATATAACATGTTAACAAGCCTACTTTTAACCTTTCATTAACCTATGAAACAATTAAATGAACAACTTATAGCAATTCCATCTTCTCGAACAAATTTAGTCATTACGACATTTAACAATCATGTAAATAACGCCGTAAGTATGAGGATCTAACATTCAGCTTTCATTCAATATATGATTCACTAAAACATACACACAATGATCAGTTTAAACCACATACAAACAACATGAATTGATAATTATACAATACATACTAGCAGAATTGGAAATTGAGAGAACTAGGGAGATGAACATGCAATTCGTTGGGAACAACCCTAGTTTCGATATTCTTGAGGTCAAAACGTTTGAAAAACCTATTGTAGAAATAATTCAAAGATATAAAACCCATACCTTACTGTAGAATTAAATCTACGAAGATCACCTTTCGCTTTTTCACGAAAACTTTAAAGAACTTCTTAGAAATAGCCCAAGGAGAACTTTTGTTTTTCTTGTGTTTCTTTACTGCTTACAAGTCGTGCGTTTCTTAGTGAATGATCTTTATTCTAGGTCTAGGAACTAAATATTTATTAATTTAATTATAATAATTAACTTATTTAATAAATCAATTATCTAATTTACTAAAACGGCCCTCCTAAATTTACTAAAACTAGAAGAACACTTGACTTAACCGAAAACTGGAAATTGCTTAGTCGTTCAGGTTTTGACCAATTAAATTAATTGATCAAGTTGCCAATTTAATTAATTTAGTGACCTAAGTTAATTACTAAAGTACTCCTATGTCACTAAGACCATAACCACCCCTGTTGGACCATCCTAGGTTAGGTACTAGGATGTTTCTTGAGTTATTTACTAGGTTAGTGTCACCTGGTTAGGTCTTAGGTTTTCGGGTGCACTAGTTGGTTTATTTCTGTTAGTCCTAGGTTTTTTAGATAGTTTGTAAGTTAGTTAGATCCTAGAGTTTGTTAGGAAGCTCAGCCCCACATGTCTTGAAACCCACATATGTGCCTGCCCCTAACGCCCTAACCACCCTAACTTAAATCTTGCATATGTGCTTGCACATTGGTTGCGCATGTGTTGTTGCTCATTTCTTGTTGTCCCAAGGATCCTAACTATATCATGGGCACTGCTTACTTTGCATTATCATTTTAAGTGGTCATGTGCTATGGTACCTTTGCTTGACACGTGGATTCCTAGTACCTAATTTGTTAAGTTGAGAATCAATATTTTTTGCTTAGGGTCTTCATTTAAGGTACACGTCTTAAACAAGCTTGGATTATATTTTAAATACTTTGTATACACATAAATTGGCTAACACTTTTAAGCCAATATTCTAATATGCCCAATACTTGTAAATATTGACCATTGGGATTCTTATGTACCCCAATATGCATTCTTAAAAAACATACTATGCTCTTCACTAGACATGTACATTTTCTGGAATGTTACGTTATCCCCCCCCCCCTTAAGAACATTCGTCCCGGAATGACACTACACATCATTTGAATCAAAGAGTGTATTTTTAAAAAAACACACATTACCATACTTGAAACTCTACTCTTTGTGAATATCTGATTCACAACTTACTCTTGATGATGCACATTACTGTAAGCTTATCTGAAGCTTTATATCTGAGATTGAGGAACGTCCTTCTCAATATTACCTTAACTTCATGCACATCACCCTTATGCAACATATAAATCACGCAAATGCTATACAAAAAGAACAACATGCATGCAAACTCATGTAGTGCAAGTATAAAAAACACAATTATGGACTTATAACACCAAAATCGCCTAATGCACTAAAATTTAGAATCTCATTAACGAAATTGGACTAAGGAAGAGTATACCTATCCTCAAGAACTGGATAAGTAGGGGTAACGGGATCTCATATTGGCCTCATCCTCCCATGTTTCTCCCTTAACAAGATGGTTCCTTCATAACACCTTCACGGTGGGAACCTCCTTGTTACTTAGTCACTTCACTTGGCGATCTAAAATTGCAACAGGAACTTCTTCATAAGAAAGCTTCTCATCGACTCCTAACCCCTCTACAGGTAGAATGGACGCTGGATTGCCTAGACATTTCTTGTTCTAAGTCATTGGCTCTGCCTTAGTTGCATAAATACCTCTTAGATAACATCTTATTGGCTTTAACATTGGAAACTATTTGGACCATTTCTCGATTTGTGTTAGAGGGAATTCGATCTTGGGTCAAGGAGGGATTCATGAAACAATTAATTAATAGGCCACTTTCTTAAGCTGGTATACAACAAAATTAGTTTTCTCCTTTTCATTAATACCCATAGCAGGCATTTAGAACCTACCATGCACTCACCCCCATGCAAACGACCACACTTATAACACACTCCAACAGTTAGGCTTGAGGAGGAGCTTGGTTTCCCCCAGCAGCTTCTTCTCCAACTTTCCTGCCAGTGTTTCTTCTTATGTTCATGCACACACAGAAGGGAAGTTAGATGCTATAATGAAACAAAATGTCAAATATCTATACGACACAATAAGGAGTAGAAGAAAAGAAGATTCCTAACATAACAAAGTGTATAAGTCATGATTGTGGTGGACTTCACAACCATAAGTTAGAAACCATGTAATTTGGTTGTGTTGAGCATTAGTTCCTACGTAATTTAAACTCATGATCTGATACCAAGTTTGCCACACCCGGATTCTGGAATTCAAACGTGACCGGCGTCATTAACCTCTCATAGGTCGTAGACAAGCCTCTTATTACCTCTCATTACAATCATACAATTAAATATGCGGAAAATTTAGAACTTTTTAATACTTATTGAAGTGTACATAGACTTCATATAATAATGCATAATAGTGATATTCTAATAAGTTCAAACTAATCAGCCATCTATCAATAGATTACACAAATGAAACGATTGATCACAATACTAATAATAGTTTGCCGAATCAGCCTTATTACAAAAGCTTGAACGAATGTCTGAAATAAAATGTTAGGGACAGCAGCCACTAGCTATATGTAATTTACTAAGCTAGAATAATAAATTTAGCATCCTCGAACTCAAGAGGACCTACCAAAGACTAGAGATCGGTGATCCAAACTGCTTCGTCGAATCTTAAATCTTCTCTAGAACCTGCTCCTATAAAAATAGTAATAATATATGGGGTTAGTACACACGTGTACTAAGTATGGGTGTATGAACATAAACACTTCAACTATGCATGATCAAGGAAATCTCTTCTTAAAGCAACATGTCGTTTCGTCAAATGTTAAGTCACATTACTTTCTTAACGTTACTTATGATTCATGCTATGAATATCACATTTTCTCATGCAATTAAGGCACATAAATCATTTTTCATATGAACATAAGACCTCAGAATCATGAACATAAATTTAGAACAACTCAAATGAAAGTTAATAAATTTGCTCATCTTAGGCCGAGAGTTGTATTCCAAGCCTTAGTTTATATTTCAGTCTTTTCTTCTTTATATTGTGTAGTTCAATGATATCCTTTGATCCTATGTTTTACTTACATGTGCAATGAGACATTATAGTCACATACCTACAATGAATCGAGTAAGTAATTTATAAGACTAAGGAAATAATTTGGCTACATTACGCATGAGTTATACTTCTCATTCTTTGTTAAATTGGGCATGAATTTATCTATAAGCGAATCTTTATTGGGTATGCCCATTATTTGGTTGTTTACCTAATACATAATTTTTTAACCATATATTCATACTCCAATATTTGCATAAACCACTAACTTAATAAAACTTCATTCTTATCAACATTAATGATTGACATTCTTAAGCTCTTTTTGTACTTAGTTCGCTATGAACTTACGTTTCTTCTTTTTTTTTGTTACTATCTTACAGAAATATTTAGCATTAACATCATTAAAGCTAACATGAAATCCAGTGTGTAACCAACACCAAAAAAGGGTGGTTCACCGATCAAAGTGAACCTAGATCATGTGAGATAAACATGAAATCCACTGTCTGCACCATACCGAAAAGGGTATGCCCCACACCGAAAACGGGTGGTTCAACCGGCAAATGTGAAATTGCATCATACCTAGTTGTCTTAGGTGGAATCCACTGGCTAGTTCCTATGATGGCAACATAGTTCGAAGACTAGGATATTTTCGGAGACTCTTCTCCACCTCCGTGGAGCCTCATCTCATGAGGCTTACATGTGCTGGCACAAGATCATTGATAGTCTATCGATGCTTTGCTCAACTTCTTTTTCTTTATAACTTTTAGAATTGACTCAAACTTTATGGAAGCTTGCTTCTAGTTATGAGGTTTACTTAAATTTTGGATAACCGGTCATCTCTTTCTTTGCCTGATGAATATGAACTTAAGTCTTACATCATCATTATGGTGCGAGTGAGACTTGTCTCACGGACTCTAGCACCCTCTTATGTGAGTAGTTTTGACATATTCAATTAATTGTAATTGAAAATTGAATCACTTCTTTTAACACTATATAATAGGTAAATTTTATAACTTAAGATTTTAGTTATTTCATTACTTACCTTAGCTTGTTCAACATTTATTGGTAGTTTTGTTTATTTCTTTATGAAAGTTATAACTACTAATACATTGTTATTACGTTCACAAGTTTATGTGGATAGGGCTTGTTAGGCCTTGTCCCATTGATTTCATACCCTATGTTATGAGTTCATTGATGTAGAGATTGGTATGACTTTACATGATTTTGAAGTACTATGATTGGACATAGTTTTGTTAGCCAATTTGTTGGCATAAATCACAATTACACTATATACATGTCATAACATTATCACTGGCCAATTCAATTAGTTCATAAATACATTATAGAAGTCTAGCATGTTAGAAATCCAACTTTTCACCTTTGATTAACCTATGAAAAAATTCAATGAACAACTTATAATAATTTCATCATCTCGAACAAAATTAGGCATTACGACATTTAACGTTCATGTAAATAACACCGTAAATATGCGGATCTAACATGTAGGTTTAATTCGACATATGATTCACTAAAACATACACATAATGATCATTTAAAACCACAGACAAACAACATGCATCGATAATTACACTATACATACTACAAGAATCGGAAATCAGGAGAACTAGGGAGATGAACATGAAATTCGTTGGGAACAACCCTAGTTTCAATATTCTTGAGGTCAAAACGTTTGAAAAGCCTCTTTTAGAAATAATTCCAAGATATAAAACCCATACCTTACTGTAGAATTAAATCTACGAAGATCACCTTGCACTTTTTCACGAAAACTTTTAAGAACTTCTTGAAATAGCCTAAGGAGAACTTTTGCTTTTGTTGCGTTTCTTTACTGCTTTAAAGTCGTGCGCTTCTTAGTGAATGATATTTATTATAGGTCTAGGAACTAAATATTTATTAATTTAACTTATAATAATTAACTTAATTAATAAATCAATTATCTAATTTACTAAAACGGCCCTTCTAAATTTACTAAAACTAGAAGAACACTTCACTTAACCGAAATCTTGAAATGGCTTAGTCGTTTAGGTTTTGACCAATTCAATTAATTAATAAAGTTGCTAATTTAATTAATTTATTGACCTAGGATAATTACTAAAGTACCCCTATGTCACTAGGACCATAACCACCCCTTTTGGACCATCCTAGGTTAGGTACTAGGATGTTTCTTGAGTTAGTTACTAGGTTAGTGACACTCGGTTAGGTCTTAGGTTGTCGATTGCACTAGTTAGTTTATTTCAGTTAGTCCTAAGTTAGTTAGATAGTTTGTAAGTTAGTTAGATCTTAGAGTTGGTTAGGAAGCTCAGCCCCAAATGTCTTGAAACCCACATATGCGCCTGCCCCTAACGCCCTAACCACCCTAACTGATATCTTGCACATGTGCTTGCACAATGGTTGCACATGTGTTGTTGCTCATTTCTTGATGTCCCATGGATAGTCACTATATCTTGGGCACTGCTTATTCTACATTATAATTTTAAGTGGTCATGTGCTATGGACCTCTGCTTGACACGTGGATTCCTAGTACATAATGTGTTAAGTTGAGAATCAATATTTTTAGCTTAGGGTCTTCATTGCAGTTACAATTCTTAAACAAGCTTAGATTATATTTTAAATACTTGCGTATACATATAAATTGGCTAACACATTTAAGTCAATATTCTGTAATATGACCAATACTTGTAAATATTAAGCACTAGGATTCTTTTGTCCACCAATACACATTCTTAAAAAACGTACTAGGCTCTTCACTGGACATGTACATTTTCTAGAATGTTACATTATCCCCCCCTTAAGAACATTTGTCCCCGAATAACACTACACATCTTTTGAATCAAAAAGGGTATTTTTGAAAAAAAAACACATTAACATACTTGAAACTCTACTCTTTGTGAATTTCAGATTCACAACGTACTCTGGATGATGCACATTACTGTAAGCTTATCTGAAGCTTTATATCTAAGATTGAGGAACTTCCTTCTCGATCTTACCTTAACTCAATGCACATCACCATTATACAACATATAAATCACGCAAATGCTATACAAAAAAAACAACATGAATGCAAACGCATATTAACTCATATAGTGCAAGTATAAAACACACAGTTATGGACATAGAACACCAAAATTGCCTAATGCACTAATATTTAGAATCTCATTAATGAAATTTGAATAAGGAAAAGTATACCTATCCTCAAGAACTGGATAAGTAGGGGTAACGGGATCTCATATTGGCCTCAACATCCCATATTGCTCCCTCAACAAGTTGATTCCATCATAACACCTTCATGGTGGGAACCTCCTTGTTACTCAGTCACTTCACTTGGCGATATAAAATTGCAACAGGAACTTCTTCATAAGAAAGATTCTCATCGACTCCTAACCCCTCTACATGTAGAATGGACGCTGGACAGCCTAGACACTTCTTGTTCTGTGTCATTGACTCTGCCTTAGTGGCATAAATACCTTTTCGATAAAATCTTATTGGCTTTAACATTGGAAACTATTTGGACCATTTCTCGATTTGTGTTAGAGGGAATTCAATCTTGGGTCAAGGAGGGATTCATGAAACAATTAATTAATAGGCCACTTTCTTAAGCTGGTATACAACAAAATTAGTTTTCTCCTTTTTATTAATACCCATAGAAGGCATTTAGAACCTACCATGCACTCACCCCCATGAAAACGGCCACACTTACAACACACTCCAACAGTTGGGTTTGAGGAGGAGCTTGGATTCCCCCAGCAACTGCTTCTCCAACTTTCCTGCTAGTGTTTCTTCTTGTGTTCATGCACACACAAAAGGGAAGTTAGATGCTATATGGACACAAAATGTCAAAGATCTATACGACACGATAAAGAGTAGAAGAAGGGAAGATTCCTAACATCACAAAGTGTCTAAGACATGATTGTGGTGGACTTCACAACCTTAAGTTAGAAACCATGCAATGTGGTTGTTTGGAGCTTTAGTTCCTACGTAATTTGAACTCATGCTCTTATACCAAGTTTGTCACACCCGGATTCTGGAATCGAGACCAGCGTCATTAACCTCTCATAAGTCGCAGACAAGCCTTTTATTACCTCTCATCACAATCATACAATTAAATACGCAGAAAATTTAGAAATTTTTATTACTTATTGAAGTGTACATAGACTTCAAATAATAATGCATCATTGTGATATTCTAATAATTTCAAACTAATCAACCATCTATCAATAGATTGCTCAAATGAAACGATTGATCACAATAATAATAATAATAGTTTGCCGAATCGGCCTTATTACAAAAGATTGAACAAATGTATGAAATAAAATGCTAGGGACAGCAGCCACTAGGTATATCTAATGTACTAAGGTAGAATAATAAATGTAGCATCCTCGAACTCAAGAGGACCTACCAAGGACTAGAGATCAATAATCCAAACTGCTTCGTCGAATATTCAATCTTCTCTAGTTACTGCGCCTATAAAAATAGTAATTATATATGGGGTTAGTACACACTCGTACTAAGTGAGGGTGTATGAACATAAACACTTCCAGACTATGCATGATCAAGGAAAGCTCTTCTTAAAGAAATATGTCGTTTCATGAAACTTAAGTCACTTTACTTTCTTAAATCGTTACCTATGATTCATGCTATGAATATGACATGTTCTCATGCAATTAAGGCACACAAATCATTTTATATATGAACATAAGACCACAGAATCATGAACATAAATTTTGAACAACTCAAATGAAAGTTAATAAATTTTCTCATCCTAGGCCGAGAACTCTATTCCAAGCCTTAGTTTATTTTTCAATATTTTCTTCATTATATTGTATAGTTCAATGATATCCTTTGATCCTATGTTTTACTTACAAGTGCAATGATTCATTATAGTCCCATACCTACAATGAATAGAGTAAGTAATTTACAAGACTAATGAAATAATTTGGCTACCTTACTCATGAGTTATACTTCTCATTCTTTGTTAAATTGGGCATGAATATATGAATAAGCCAATCTTTATTGGGTATGCCCATTATTTGTTTGTTTACTTAATACATAATTTTTTAGCCATATATTCATGCTCCAATATTGGCATAAACCACTAACTTATTAAAACATCATTCTTATCAATATTAATGATTGACATTATTAAGCTCTTGATATACTTAGTTCGCTACGAAATTATGTTTCTTCTTCTTTGTTTCTTACTTTCTTAAAGAAATATTTAGCATTAAGATCATTAGAGCTAACATGAAATCCAGTGTCTGCCCAGCACCGAAAAAGCGTTGTTCACCGATCAAAGTGAACCTAGATCATATGAGATAAACATGAAATCCACTGTCTGCACCACACCGAAAAGGGTCTGCCCCACACCGAAAACGGGTGGTTCCACCGGCCAAAGTGAAACGGCATCATACCTTTCTCTCTTAGGTTGAATCCACTGGCTAGTTCCTATGATGGCAAATAGTTCGAATACTAGGAGATTTTCGGAGACTTTTATCCAACTCGGTGGAGCCTCATCTCATGAGTCTTACATGTACATGCACAAGATCATTGCTAATCTATCGATGCTTTGCTCAACTTCTTTTTATTTTTAACATTTAGAGTTGATTCAAACATTATGGAAGCTTGCTTCTAGTTATGAGGTTTACTTAAATCATTGGATAACCGGTCATCCCTTTATTTGCCTGATGAATATGAACTTAAGTCTTACATTATCATCATGGTGCGAGTGAGACTTGTCTCACGGACTCGAGCTCCCTCTTATGTGAGTATTTTTGACATAATCAATTAATTGTATTTGAAACTTGTATCACTTCTTTTAACACTATATATTAGGTCAATTTTATAACGCAAGCTCACTAAACCATTTTAGGTCTACGACAACACTAAATCTTGACAACGCTTATAAAGTGTTGCCTAAAATACTTTTGTGGACGTTTTTAAAGTGTAGCCAAAGATTTTGACTTTAGATACACTAATATTAGCAACACTTCTAAAGTGTACTCTTTAATGGGATAACCTACACTTTATAAGTGTTGTTATAGTTGGCAACAACTATTTACATAAATGGCCACACTTTTAAAGTGTTTTATTTTTATAATTCTTAATACAACACATGAAAAATGTGGCCTTAGTGTTTTCCCCAAAATTTTATATTCCCTCTAACATTTTAACATTAAAATTTGATCTCCCTCCATTTTTATTTAACAAAAAAAAATAAAACATTAAAGAAATATTAAAAAGAATAAAACATTAAAACAATAAAAAGGGGCAACATTCCTGAAACTTCAGCTGAAACTTTCACTTTCAGCTGAAGAACACATTTCGTCCAGAACAGAAGAAACCATTTGCAAGAACTGAAAAAGAGGATTGAAGAACATAAGAAATCGATTTTCGTCACAAATTCTATCAAAGTTCAGTTGAAGAATACCATTTTCAGCCAAAGAATAAAAGAGCAATGCGATTCCTCTAAAGCGAACTGAAGAAGACGATCCTCCTCTCAGAGCTTCGTTGTTCAAGATTGGAGAGCAGAAGAAGACGATTTTCTTCAAATATTCTTGGGTAAATTGTTGTTCCATCAGATTTCCTTTTGAAAGTTTAAAGAAAATGCTTCACAAATCAACTTGTTTCATATCTTAAAGCTTTAGGGTTGTTGGAATAGAGTTTATCAGGTAATATATTTTATCTTCAAAAGTCTAAATTATAGCTCTAAGATTTTGATATTATTTTGTGTCAGTCAAAAATTAAAGTTAGGGTTTTTATGACTTGTGTTATTGATACGAATTTTATTTATTTAGGGAGTTTAGTTTGTAGTTGTATGACGTATAAATGGGCAGATTATCTTTGAAATAGTATTTTTTCTCTTGAATGTTGAATGTAGAACCTGAAGCTAACTCAAAAGTATCTGAAAAACTAAGTTGTAGATAAGTTATCTTTCTTCGAAGAACAAAAGTGTTCAAGCTGGCGATACGTATAATATTTTTTCCCTAATATAGATTTCATCAAGTGTAAGTAGCTACTCTACATGAATTTAAAAAAGTTTTAATGTATGTTTTAATGTCACTGTTTTTTAGTCTTTTTTAGTCTTCCTGAGTTCATGATTGTGCTCGTCTTAAGCTTGGTTTGTTCCTTTGTTTACAACATTGATTCTGTCTTGTAGCTATTTGCAGGTAAAAATTTTCTTTTTTCGACTACATGTCTTGAAGTGTCTAGAAGTCATTTTGTTGTTTGTCTAGTGCAGTTTTCAAGTATAGATCAGAAACATTAGTTCAATATTGCTTAGTTGTTTTGGGATCAGCTCGTAGTATAAATTTGTTAAACTTGCTTTGTAGTTTGAGTTGCACTATATAGAAAATAAATCATATGCCTTATAGATTGGAGATTGGAGATATAAGATATATTTTTCAAGTCTAGAACGGGTGGAGAGGGAGAACTTGTGAGAGTCTTTTCTGCTAACTGTTACTAGCAATAACATAATAGAAGTAGAAGATTTGTTTTTGTGGTATGGACAACTTTTTGAGTTTTGGATATTGTTGAAAGTGAGGCTTGCTTCATCTAAGTTTTAGAAGAATTAGGAGAAGTTAGTGCAAACAAAATGGAGAGAAAGTTTTGTATGATGCTAAAGTCTAACCTATTTGATGAGTTAGATGCAACAGATGAGAAAATAGCTTGTAACTTTCCAATTTCATTACATGTCAAGTTCTTCCGTATAGAATAGTAGTAAATAGAATTGTAAAGACAGTCTATGGTAAAGTTGTTTTTTCCTCACTGACTTTATGTTTCTCCTTCCTATCGACTTCAATGGTTCTGTCATGCTCCACAAAGTGGTCTTTGTTTTGTACTTCAGGGGGAAGAGACCTATGGTGGTATCCACCAACACTTTTTTCTCAGTGACTTCAGTTGAACGGATGCCTTTCCTTTTAGTCTATGTCAAACTGTGGATATTCCAGTTAGTAGTGCACACGAATAAGCCTACTGAAGGTCTTAAAATACATTTATTCTTTTGTAATTTTTGAAGAATAAACATGTTGTAATTTGTACGCTTTCAAGTTTGAAACTTGTGACCATATCTGTAAGACTAGAGTCTATTCATCTTCGTGATGAAACTACAAAAAAAAAATAGTTTTAACATATAAGAATCAACATCAGAAAACAATGTTGTTCTCTTCTTTACATTCCTAATCATAGAGAACCTTCTCACTTTTTAACTATGTTTATCGGACTCTCCAAATATGTTATCACACCCATGCATATTCAGAAAAGTGAACTAGAAATCGGACTCACCAAATTTGAGTTTCACTAGCTAAGTCTACTTTGTCCGAAAAAGTGAACTAAAAATCATCTTTTAAGACTGCATATTCTGCTATCTCCTGTTGTTCTGTTCCTCTTTAATATGAATTTGTCATATATACACAAAGGTTACACTTCTGCTCCTTCGCATGTTTTAACTCTTCCTGCCAAGGACATATTTAAAAATGAGAAATTTGGGGTTGTTCTTTACACTTTTGCTCCTCACAATTTTCTTGTTGAATAGTTAATTCAAAAGCTCTAATTAGATGATTCATGCTATGTTACTTACCTAGTACTTATTGGATATCTTTTTTATAGTTTGAAGGTTGATCTACGCTGATCTTACTTACGACTTGTATCACTACCATGGATAAGATGAATTGATTGAAAAAAATATAATGAAATATGACTTTACAAGTGTAGAATGTGCTAATGAAATAATCATCTCATTTTGGTATACTGAGGTCAGTTTATTCTCCATGTCTTTTTATGAAAACATGAATATATAACTTCTTAAATGTCTTTATTATAGGACACATAGTATAAATAAGGTATTAAAACTAGCATCTCTCACTTTTAGGACATGAAGTAACTCATCAAGTATGTAAAAGAATACTGAATTAAAATAAGTGATAGATACAACATTTAATATTATCCATTTCCTTTATCAAATTATGTGAAAGTTTCTGCTTTGTCACAATATATGTTGGACATGATATCCATTTCCTTTATACAGTCAATGGCATAGTGACAAAATTTGCTATAGAAGATGCGACGAAGACTGGGATAGTAATTGCAGATAGAAAGATACATATATTGGGATTATTTTTGAACATTAAGATTGCTAGATATACACTTTGTAGTCTCATTATGGGGTCTTCCACTGGTAAGGTTTATTACAAGGTCAGAGTTGTTATTGGAGAGTCGAGATGCTTTGATTTTTCTTCTTTTATTTATAGGATTTTTAAGTATCAAAGTTTGATTTTGTTTGAAATTATTGGATCTTGAGATTTTGACCAAGTTCTGTCTTTTTCAAAAGATGAATACTTTAAGTATGGAGTGATTATATGTGTACTAGACGATGACCATATAATTTTGGTTTCATGGTTATATCTTTGTGTTGTCTTATATATGCTAATGTTATATAATTATTCGTACTTCTTATGTGGTTTGTTAGACTATAATATGATTATTTCAATAAGATTAGTTAGGTTGCCAGTGCACATTTATTGGTATTTTTGTTTATTTCTTTATGAAAGTTATAACTACTGATACAATCTTATTACGTTCACAAGTTTATGTGGATAGGGTTTTTTAGGACTTGTCCCATTGATTGCATACCATATGTTATGAGTTCATTGATGTAGAGATTAGTACGACTTTACATCATTTGGAAGTAATATGATTGGACATAGTTTTGTTAGCCAATTTGTTGGCATAAATCACAATTACACTATATACATGTCATAACATTATCACTGGCCAATTCAATTACTTCATAAATACACCATAGTAATCTATCATGTTAACAAGCCAACTTTTAACCTTTGATTAACCTATGAAAAAATTCAATGAACAACATATAACAATTTCATCTTCTCGAACACAATTAGGCATTACGACATTTAACGTTCATGTAAATTACACCGTAAATATGCGGATCTAACATGTCGATTTCATTCGATATATAATTCACTAAAACATACACATAATGATAAGTTAACACCGCATACAAACAACATGCATCAAGAATTAGACTATAGATACTACAAGAATCAGAAATCAGGAACACTAGGGAAATGAACATGCAATTCGTTGGGAACAACCCCAGTTTTGATATTCTTGAAGTCAAAATGATAGAAAAGCCTCTTGGATAAAGAGTTCCAGGGGATAAAACCTTACCTTACTGTATAATTATATCTACGAGGATCACCTTGAACTTTTTAACGAAAACATTAAAGAACTTCTTGAAATCGCCTAAAGAGAACTTTTTGTTTTCTTGTGTTTCATTATTGCTTTCAAGTCGTGCATTTCTTAGTGAATGATGATGAGTCTAGGTCTAGGAACTAAATATTTATTAACTTATCTTATACCACTTAACTTAATTAATAATTTTTCTAATTTTACTAAAATGCGCCTCATAAATTGATTAGAATTAGAAGAACACTTGACTTAACCTAAATATCTGGAAATGGCTTAGTGATTTCGGTTTTGACCAGTTAAATTATTTAATCAAGTTGTTAATTTAATTAATTAGGTAACCTAGGGTAAGTACTAAAGTACCCCTATGTTGTTAGGACCATAACCAACCCTTTTTATCATCCTATGTTAGATATGAAGATGTTTCTTAGTTAATTACTTGTCTAGTGTAAGGATTTCGGTTTGACCATTTAAATTAATTAATTAAGATGTTAGTTTAATTAATTAAGTGACATAGGGTAATTACTAAAGTAACAGTAAGTCACTAGGACCATAACCAACCCTTTTGAACCATCATAGGTTAGGTACTATGATGTTTCTTTAGTTAGTTACTAGGTTAATGTCACCCGGATAGGTTTTAGGTTGTCGGGTGCACTAGTTAGTTTATATCTGTTAGTACTAGGTTAGTTACATAGTTAGGTAAATTAGTTAGAGCCTAGAGTTAGTTAGGACGCTCTGCCCAACATGGCTTGACCCCCACATGTGCGCCTGCCCCTAACCGCCCTAACCACCCTAACAAAAATCTTGCACATGGGTTGCACATGTGTTGTTGCTCATTTCTTGTTGTCCCAAGAATCCTCACTATATACTTGGGCACTAATTAATCTACATGATCATTTTAAGTGGTCATGTGCTATTGTACCTAGGCTTGACATTTGGATGCCTAGTATCTAATGTGTTAAGTTAAGAATCAATATTTTTATCTTAGGGTCTTCATTGGAGGTAAAATTCCTAAACAAGCTTTGATTATATTTAAAATAATTGCGTATACATAGAAATTGGCTAATACCCTTCAGCCAATATTCTATAATATGCCCAATATTTCTCGATATTGGGTATTGGGATTCCTATCTACCCCAATACACATTCTTAAAAAAACGTACTAGGCTCTTTACTAGACATGTACATTTTCTGAAAATTTACAGTGAGGACCAACCTGCTGCATAACAAAGGTCTTGAGGGACGTCCACATAAAATTTTGGCATTTTTTACGGCAGAGTCCAGATCACCAAAAAATTTGTGTGCTATAGAACACGAAAATCGTCGAAATGAGGGGTACGCTCACTTCGGGGCTCGTTTCACCTTAAAAATGGGTCGTACTGGGCGTGAGGGCCACCCAGCTGCAAAGGCAGGGTTTTGAGAGACATCCACAAAAATATTTGGATTTTTGACGTCGAAATCCAGATCACCACAAAAAATCAGTCTATAGTACATAAAAATCGTCAAAATTAAGGGCATGTGTGATTCGGGGCTCGTTTGACATTCAATATTGGTAGGACTGGCCGTTAGGAACAATCATCTTAATAGATAAAGTCTTGAAGGACGTTTATGAAAAAATTTAGCATTTTTTACGTTGAAATCTGAATTACCAAAAAAATGGTGTGCTATAGCACACGAAAATAATTGAAATTGGGGGCATGCGGGCTTCGTGGCTCATTTGACCTTTTAAACGGGTCAGACTAGTCGTGAGGTCAAATCGTCTGCAAAGCCAAGGTCTTGAAGGACTTTCACAATAAAATTTAGCATTTTGGACATTGGAATCCAGATCACCAAAAAAATGGTGTGCCATAGCACAAAAAATTGTCGAAATTAGGGGCATGGGATCATCGCGGCTCATTTGAACTTTAAAATGGGTCAGATTGGTCATGAGGGCTTGATATACCGTGGTATTAATACTTTTTCCTTAAGTTTAGTGTGTCCAAAAGCCTTTTTATGCTAATTTTTATATAAGTTTCTCTTTTTTTTGCAGGAAATCTGCCCAAAGATGAATGCGGAGATTTTGAGCGAAGAAATGCAGAAGAGACCACCTACGGTGCTTATGACGGTCCGTCGTAATTGTGACGGTCTATAGGTGGAAGCGTAGTGCAACTGCTGAAGGAAGATGGGGAAGTCTGACCAAGTGTGGGGTTACGAAGCTTGTGACGGTCCGTCGTGTCTATGACGGTCCGCCCTGCAGGTTCGTCATGAAGTTCAGAGAAGTAATCCCAGTACCCATATTCCAAGAGTTGAAGTGTTTTGGAACGAAGACCCTCGAAGGACCGTTCTGCCTATGAAGGTCCGTCATACTTTCCATCGAGGGTAATGAAGAGAGCAGCTGAAGAAATTGCACAAGTATGGGATGACGGAGTCCATGACGGTCCGTCGTGACCATGACGATCCGTCGCGAGGTCCGTCGACCCAGCCGCGTTTTGGCATATTTCCAGCAAATAGAGTCCTTTTTTAATTATGTTTTTATTTTCTATAAATAGTTTGAAAAACCTCGTTTTTGGGGTTAGACTATGGATCATTGTTAGACTCTGGATCATTGTTAGACTCTGGATTGTTAGACATCATACTATTAGACTTTGTGTATTAGTGTGAGATTCTTGATAATTTTAGACTTTTTATTATCATTGATTGTTGGTGATCCGTGGTGATTAATCAAGCGAACTTTTGGATTTTACTCTTTCTCATTGAAGTAAGTACATGAATTCTTATTTAATATATTTGAATATTGTGATTATGACTATGGGTAACTAAACTCCATAACTAGGGTTGTGGGAACCATAGGCAAATAATGAGATAAAACTAAACTAAAATAACAATTCTAGAATAGTGTCTTGCATGCATTAATAATTCTTTCGTTTAGAAGTATTTTTAACGGATGGACAACGTTAGAACTTGCCTTAATGCTACTTGCCGGACCAAGGAGCTAGATAATAGGAAAATAATTATTAACATAGATTTAGTGTATACTATCTAATAGGCTAGTATTGATTGGTACGAGGTAATTACTTAGTCAAATATCGAATACGATGCTTAATATGAGGTAAATATAAGGGTTAGGAAAGCAACACACGTAGCCGGACCAAGGTGCGGAGTGAGATTTTCTAGATGTCGGACCAAGGACTTAGAAATACATAACTTATCACTTTGGATGCAAGATACTAGGAAAGAATTGTTATAGTTAGAATTATCAAGTTATGAACCTGTGGGGAACACGTAAACCCTAGTTACTTTGATTAAATGATTAAAATCCAACATTCAAAGCTTTTAAGTGTCTCTTTCAATTGTGTTAGTTATTTTCATTCATTTAGAATTAGAAACCCCCCTTTTATTGTTTTTTACTTTCCAATGAAGTGATTGACTAAACAATAGTAATAACGGGTAGAAGTTACGTGTAAACTATTTTCCTCATGGGAACGATTTCAACCTCACTAGTTGGGTTATTTACTTGGCACGACCGCTTTACTTCTTATTTGAGAAGTAAGTTTGAGCGTATCAAATTTTTGCGGCGCTGCCGAGGATTATAGCTTTTAGATTAACTTGAACTTATTACTATAGTTTAGTTGATATTTTCTTGATTTTACATTATTTTATTGTTTTTGATTTTTTCAGAACTATCCTCCTTGTATGCCAAATACACGGAGAGGAAGAGAACCCTTGTTTCCCAACAATCACAAATTAGAGCATACACTGCGCAATATGAATCGAAACTTGGGAATAAATGATGATGAGCCGAACCAGAACATTCCAGCTCCGGTTGATGTTCATGGTCAGATGTTACCCGATGCTCTGGGTGAACACCAGCAGAGGGGACGAAATCCCGTTCCACGGCCCCAAGCATACTACAGAGGCTATGATAACATAGCAGACTTCGATGGGCCACTTGTCTTGCCTCCTCTAGCCACAGGCCACACCATTGTCGTAACTAGTATCCTGATGCAAATGCTCACTGCCAGAGGTTTGTTTTCAGGGCTACCTTCTGAGGATCCACATGCCCATATAGCTAAGGTAAGAGCAGTGTGTAAAAGTTGTGTAGGGAGGCCTGATTTGGATTTAGATGTAATAGGCCTCAGAGTGTTTCCTATCTCATTGACAGGAGAGGCTTCTATGTGGTTCACTGAGCTCTCATACAACTCAATCTTCACTTGGAACCAACTAAGGGATGTCTTCTTAGCACGCTACTATCCGGTCTCCAAGAAACTAAACCACAAAGACAGAGTGAATAACTTTGTGGCACTACCTGGAGAGTCAGTTAGTAGTTCTTGGGATAGATACACCTCATTCTTGAGAAGTGTTCCAAATTACCGTATAGATGATGAGTCACTGAAGGAATACTTCTATCGGGGACAAGATGATAATAACAAAGCGGTGTTGGACACTATAGCAGGTGGATTTAATGGGGAATGTCCTTATGCTGAAATTGCCGAAAAATTAGATAAAATCTCCCGGAATAACAATGCTTGGAGTACTAGGAAATCTTATACAGGGAGAAACACCATCGCAGTGCAGTCCACTCACAACCCAGCCACATATGAGATTCGTGAAGAAATGGCTCAGATGAGATATGAGCTTGGGTTGGTACTAAAACATGTCACTGGGGTGCAGAAAACATTAATGCAGTCAACTACTTGGCTAAACCACCACCCCCTAATGATGAATGTTATTATGCGGAGGACACTTATGCAGTAAATGAGCAGACGGGGGGTTTCCGACCAAGCACCCAAGGCTCAAATTAGGATAATTGGCGCCAAGGTCAAGGGAACCAAGGTCGGAACTATGGTAACTATAACCGTGAAAGTCATTATGTCAGAGATTGAAACTATAACCGCGACAACAACTTCAACAGGGGTAACTACGGTAACAGAAATGATAGGAATGGGCCCTATGTCCCTCCTCAAAGTCGTGAAGTTACTCCTAGGTATGGTGGAGATAGTATGGCGCGAGTTGAGGATATGTTGCACAAAATGATAAGGAGGTTCGATGCTAGTGATGAGCACATTAAAGAGTTAAGGTATGATTTAGCTAGTATTGGGAAAAAAGTTGATACACATGCAATATCGATTAAACAGATTGAGTTGCAAATGGCCCAATTATCTGCGATAGTGAACACACGGCAAACGGGCCATCTTCCTAGCAACACTGTCCAAAATCCAAAAAATGATGCGCACTGTATGGCGATCACTACTCGGGGTGGTAAGCAAGGCATTGACCCACCTATGCCGTCTGATGAGAAAAATGTGAGAAAGGATGATGATAAGGTGGTAAAGGGTAGTGTTGAGGAACAAGAGAGCAATGTAAAAGATGCAGAAGTCCCTATGAAGGTAATTCCCATGCCTAGACCACCACCACCCTTCTCTCAAAGATTAGTGAAAAAGACCGAGGATGGTAAATATCGGCGTTTTATAACAATGCTAAAGAAGCTCTCTATCAATGTCCCTTTGGTAGAAGCTCTAGAACAAATGCTCGGTTATGCCAAGTTTATGAAAGATCTGGTCACAAAGAAAAGATCAGCCACTTTTGAGGATGATGATAGACTGCAACATTGTAGTGCTATTGCTACAAGATCCCCTGTACAAAAGAAAGAAGATCTAGGTGCGTTTACTATTCCTTGTACAGTTGGGTCATTACATTTCGCGAAAGCATTATGTGATCTGGGGGCAAGTATAAATCTCATGCCCCTCTCGATCTACAAGAAGTTAGGTTTGGGTGACCCAAAACCCACTGCGATGCGGCTACTGATGGCTGATCGGACAATGAAACGGCCTATAGGGATACTCCATGATGTGCTAGTAAAAGTAGAGTCATTCATCTTTCCGGCGGATTTTGTTATGCTTGATTGTGAAGTCGATTTTGAAGTGCCTATTGTTCTTGGGAGGCCATTCCTTGCTACAGGTAGAGCCTTAGTTGATATGGAAAAGGGGGATATGAAATTTCGGTTGAACAATGAAGAAGCAACCTTCAACGTGTGTAGGACTATGAGTTAGAGTGGTGAGCTCCAATCGGTATCCGCCATATCCCACAAAGAAAAATGAAGAAGGAGAATGAACAAAAAAGTGCAAAACAAGAGTTTAGGGTTTGGGATTTGTTGCTTGTAGACAGTTCTGGATCGCTTTGTCTTTCGGGAAAGCTCAAGTCCAAATGGACTGGCCCTTACTTGATTACCCAAGTATTCCCTCATAGAGTAGTTGAGTTAAAAGCAAAGGAGGGAGTGCGGTTGAAGATGAATAGAGATCGAATAAAACTCTATTTTGGGCATAAAGCATCGGGGAATGAAGTGATAGAGGCATACCATCTTGATGAAGTCTGAGTAATCAAGTCTCCCCAGTCGTGCCGCGACATTAAATCAAGCGCTTGTTGGGAGGCAACCCAATACTTATAGTTTTTTTCCCTTTCATTCTTTCTAGTAGTGGTAGCATTTTCTACTAATGGGTTTTAAATTTGCAGGCACATCACCAGGAAATTTTGCAGAATAGCACTCTGCAACAGTCACCAGCGGACACATACGACTGACCGTCATTCTCTCGACTGTTCGTCCTGCACAACCGTTCTGGTTGTTAGAGACCCTATTCATAAGGGTCTCTCACATTTTCTGAGTGTCCTCCAACGGACATCTACGACGGACCGTCATACTCTCGACAGTCCGTCCTGCATAACCGTCATGATGGTCAGAGACCCCTCTCTTAAGGGTCTCCATTTTTTTTAGTGTCCCATGACGGACATCGACAATGGTCCGTGCTGATTGTCGGCGCTTTGCGCCCCAGGTTTGCTTCACCTACCACTCTTGTATTCCAATTTTTTTATGCATTGGGGACAATTGCAAGTCTTTTTGTTGGGGTGGGGTAAATGGAAAGTGAGTGCTAGGGTAAAGTCTGAGTAGCCAAAATCACTATCCTCTTTTGGGGTTTTCTTGCCTGTGTTCTTTTTCCCCAAGAGACTGATTACTTTTTCTGTTGAACCGGCATGTTTATATCTTTTGTACATAGTTTAATTCTGGAGCGTGATGGCTGAAATGATATCCTGATTAAGTTGAAAATGATGCATGACTAGGCATAGTAACTGATAGTTGTGTGGCTCTAAGCATGACATAGAGGTACACCATTGCATTACCCTAAGTCTATTATTCGAACTAGGTGTCTGATAATCTGGTATAGTGATGAGATGTCAAGTGAGTGTAAGGAAGATTTCAATAGTCCACTATTGATACTGAGCTAGAACTTTCCTGGTTAGTCCTGCTAAAAGTAAGTTGTAATAGACAATTAGGAGAGGATCATAGGCCCTTATTCAATATATCCCATTTCTAGCCTAAATAAAAGAAACCAAATGAAATTTATCCTTCTTTGATCCAAATGATCTGAGCTTAATTTTGACCTTTCTTTTTCACCCCAACTGATCTTTTCTGGGAACAATGTGTTGGCCCTGGTCCCTCCTTGGACATGTGAACCTCAGCTTATGCCAAAAGCATAAGTTGAGGGTGGCTAATGCAGTAAACAACCTTCGTTATGGCCCTGACCCAACTTTGGGTATTGTGTACCTTGATTCATGGCAAAGCCATGAGTTGAGGGTGGTTATTATGAGGAATGCTCTGGAAAGTGGGGTTGAAAGAACAAAGAGAGAGAAAGAACAAAAGTAAAGTGACTCAAGAATTAGTTGAAATAAAAGTAAATAAAAAGAAAAATATACAAGAAATACAAGCAAGAAAAAAAGAGAGTCACTTACACAAATGAAGAAAGAAGAGAAAATAGCAAGGTGAAAGAATATGAGAAACTGGGTGAGATAAAATGATAGAAAGTGGAAGGTTCAGCCGATATGTCAAGGAGTGAAAAATGTCACTAAAGTATATCTAAATATACCCTACCTGACCCTGAGTCTATGTTACTAGCTAAGAAAGTCCTATCGTGATCCTAAGGGTTGTATAGCAAACTTAAGGTAGTGAAAATAAGGGCAAGCTTAAGGCAATAGGTATGAATGAGTGTGACTTTGTTCTGAGAGCGAGTGTTGAAAAGTAATCCTTATACTCAAACTGAAATCATTGTGTGAAAAATGAGGATTTTGTTAAAAAGTGAGGACACTAGTTGCAATGCCAGAATTGTTAGCACCTCGGTGAGAAATTGAAGAGGATAGGTGTTAGTGCATGGCGAGTCTGTGTCATGTTCTGATCCCACATAATTCAAGCCTAGTGAGAGTATGCATAGATTTGATGAGATTAATCGGGATTGATAGCCAAATGATTGCAAAGGATAAAACATGGATATTATTGTATAAAGATCTTGTATTGAGTCATAGTGCATCGCTTGAGGACAAACAATGAATTTAAGTTGAGGGTGTTGATATACCGTGGTTTCACGGTATTATTAATACTTTTTCCTTAACTTTAGTGTGTCCAAAAGCCTTTTTGTGCTAATTTTTATATAAGTTTCTCTTTGTTTTGCAGGAAATCTATCCAAAGATGAATGCGGAGATTTTGAGCGAAGAAATGCAGAAGAGACCACTTACGGAGCTTATGACGGTCCATCGTGCTTGTGACGGTCCGTAGGTGGAAGCGTAGTGCAGCTGATAAAGGAAGATGGGGAAGTCTGACCAAGTGTGGGGTTACGAAGCTTGTGATGGTCCTTCGTGTCTATGACGGTCCATCCTGCAGGTTCGTCATGAAGTTCAGAGAAGTAATCCCAGTACCAATATTCCAAGAGTTGAAGTGTTTTGGAACGAAGACCCTCGACGGACCGTTGTGCCTATGATGGTCCGTCATACTTGCCGTCGAGGGTAATGAAGAGAGCAGCAGAAGAAATTGCGCAAGTATGGGACGACAGAGTCCATGACGGTCCGTCGTGACCACGACGATCCATCGCGAGGTCCGTCGACGAAGCCGCATTTTGGCACATTTCCAGCATATAGAGTCCTTGTTTAATTAGGATTTTATTTTCTATAAATAGTTCAAAAAACCTCATTTTTGGGGTTAGAATCTGGATCATTGTTAGACTCTGGATTATTAGACATCATACTATTAGACTTTGTGTATTAGTGTGAGATTCTTGATAATTTTAGACTTTTGATTATCATTGATTGTTGGTGATTTGTGGTGATTAATCAAGCACACTTTTGGATTTTACTCTTTCTCATTCAAGTAAGTACATGAATTCTTATTTAACATATTTAAATATTGTGATTATGACTATGGGTAACTAAACTCCATAACTAGAATGTGGGAACCATAGGAAAATAATGAGATAAAACTTAACTAAAATAACAATTCTAGAATAGTGTCTTGCATGTATTAATAATTCTTTCGCTTAGAAGTCTTTTTAACGGATGGCCAACATTAGAACTCGCCTTAATGCTACTTGCAGGACCAAGGAGGTAGATAATAGGAAAAGAATTATTAACATAGATTTAGTGGATACAATCTAATAGGCTAGTATTGATTGGTACGAGGTAATAACTTAGTCAAATATCGAATACGATGCTTAATATGAGGTAAAATAAGGGTAGGAAAGAAACACACGTAGCCGGACCAAGGTGCGGAGTGAGATTTTCTAGATCCCGGACCAACGATTTAGAAATACATAACTTATCACTTTGTATGCAAGACACTAGGAAAGAATTGTTATAGTTAGAATTATCAAGTTATGAACTTGTGGGGAACGCGTAAACCCTAGTTACTTTGATTAATTGATTAAAATCCAACATTCAAAGTTGCTAAGTGTCTCTTTCAATTGTGTTAGTTATTTCCATTCATTTAGAATTAGAAACCCCCCTTTTATTGTTTTTTACTTTCCAAGGAAGTCATTAACCAAACAATAGTGATAACAGGTTGAAGTTAAGTCTAGACTATTTTCCTCGTGGGAACGATCACAACCTCACTAGTTGGGTTATTTACTTGACACGACCGCTTTACTTCTTATTTGAGAAGTAAGTTTGAGCGTATCATGACTAACCAGGTGCATAGTCAAGGTCTAGACGGATGTCCACATAAAATTTAATCTTTTGGACATCAAAATCTGAATCACAAAAAATTGTGTGCTATATCAGATGAAAATCATCAAAATGGGGGTATGTGTGCTTCGGGACTCGTTAGGCATTGAAAATAGGTCAGACTGTCTGTTAGGGACAACTGGAGTCATATCCAAGGTCTTGATGGAAGTCCACAAAAAGATGTGGCATTTTTTATGTCAGAATCCAGATCATGAAAAAATAGTGTGCTATAGCACATGAAAATCGTTCAAATAGGGGGAATGCGTGTTACGAGGCTTGTTTGACCTTGAAAATTTGTCGGACAGGCCGTGAAGGCCAACCTGCTCAATATCCAAGAACTTGACAGACGTCCAATAACAGTTTTGGCATTTTTACGGCGGAATCCTAATCACCAAAAAAATGGTGTGCTATAGCACACGAAAATCGTTCAAATGGGGGTAAGATCTCTTCGGGGTTCTGTTGACCTTTAAAATGGATAGGAATTGTCGTGTGGGCCACCGGATGCATATACAAGGTCTTAAAGGATGTACAAAAAAAATTTGGCATTTTTGACCTTGAAATTTGGATCACCAAAAAATGGTGTGCTATGGCACACGAAAATTATCTAAATGGAGGGCATTTGTGTTTCGGGCCTCATTTGACCATGAACATGGGTCGTACTGTCTGTGAGGGCCAACCAGCTGCATAGCAAAGGTATTATCGGACGTCTACAAACATTTTAAGGATTTTCGATGTCGAAATCCAAATCACCAAAAAAATAGAGTGCTATAGCACACGAAAATGTTTGGGGAAAAGAGCCCTCAACGAGCGGAACCTAAAATATTTGGGAAAAAGGGATAAAATGGGGTTAATATGCCACTTTAACTAAGTATGAGACCATATACACATATAAGGTCAAAACATGCTAAAAAGGAAATTTTAATAAACCATGCTATTTTCCCTTTAAAAGTCTCAGGCATAATCAAGCAAGTCATACCAAGCAACCAATCATGCTTACTAATTTAAAGACGTAATATGCATATCAATATATCATATACATACATAATATCAACCTTCTAAAGCTTCCATAAAGGCAAACTATTGCAAGGCATAGATAGAGTCATATAACCCTACCTAAGCGAAGTCAAACCTCTCAAGTCACCTTACTTAGTCTATACTTCATTACTTCATTTTTTAGTTTAGGGAATACATAACTTAACCGATATAGACCACAATAACTATGTGAGGAATACGGTGTCATGAAACCCTACCCCGAAAGAAGATGGACTACTTGCCAAAGTAGTACCTAGACATGAAAATAGCAACTACGTGGATCCACTAGCTAGTATTTCTATGGGGAAATATAGTTCAAGAACTAGGAGATATAATAGGGACCCTCTTTATTCCACATGCATTGTAGTCTCTAACCTCATGAGCACACTAGTTTTCCTACCTTCCCTATGTGGGAAGGGACATCCCTCATCTAGTTCACTCGGTGCAAAGCTAGGTCCCTTTATTGAAATGTCTTTAGAGTCCTTATTTATCAATCATAACTTAGTTTAGGTCATAGGATCTAGCTCCAGTATATTCATCATCATTATATCTCAATAAGAATTGCATGAGTTTAGTCATTTCATCACAATTCATATAAGTGAGGTTAACACATTTCATGTCATCTCAAATAACGCACATTGGTAAACATCATCACCCTTACAGTATTTACATCTTAATCAACCTCAAAACTATAGTAAATACAAATAAATTCATCATGATACCACCATATAACTCTTAATATAAAGCATACTCCTTCAAAGCATCATGGCTTGATCACAATTAACCACAAAGTGAAGTAAATAATAGGAATCATAAAACTTACCAAGTCTCTTTCAAAATTCATCATCAAGGCCTTACTACCATCACCCTTTGTTTAACTCAAGTAGGTAATAACATCATCATATATCAATGATCAACATGATAAAAAGTCTAGAAGAATCAATACAACATAATTCAATACTAATTCGAAGCTTAAGGTTAGATCAATTCACCATAACGTAGATCACTTGTAAAGAACTAGCATAAAAGACTACCAATCACCCTAATTTGTTCATGTTTATTGTAACAACATAATTTAATAGCAATTCAACCAATAATAAAGTCAATTGAATAAGTCACAACCTAATTCATATCAAGATCAAACCTAGGGTTAAGGGTTAGGGATCATGTTCTACAATTTAAACCAAACCATAACTTTTTTCATAATTAAGTTAAACTACATGTTAATCTTTTCATTATATCCTAAAGAAACCATAAATATTTCAGTTCATAACATCAAATTCGTAATTGGATGAAACCCACATGAAAACTCAACTTTTAGAAATACTTTGAAGGAGCACTTTGAGGAAAGAAGTCTCAAAGGTGAATTAGATCCAATACCTTAACGTTTGATGTAGATTTGATGGTGAAATCTTCCTAACAAGCCCCAAATCCCTTCTAGATTGTCCTTCAATGGTGTCTTCCAATAGTGAGGGAAAAAGCGAGAAGGAAGAGAGTTTATTTTGTGAGTTTTCTTAAGACTAATGGGGGTTGCGGTCTTTATATGAAGGGTTAATTAACCTAATTAGACTTCCTTAAACGCCTAATTAACAACCTAACCCCATAAATAATTAAATGAACCAAATTAAAAACGTGCTGGAAACTTGACCCTCAAAGACGAGACCCTGATCGACAGGCCGTGTGTGAGTTGACGACTTGCCACCCCTCCGTCTTGCACACTAGTCGATTTGGTCAGATACTTGTACAAGCGACGACTTCAACCTTTTCTGTAAGTGTTGGTTGAAGGTTTGCATCGATGCCCCATCGATAAACACACGTCCCGTCCTTTGAGTCTCGTTGATGCACACTGTCGAGGCAGTGTTGCCATCTACGTGCTAGGGTCCTCCTCAAGGGCCCTTGGTTGGTCCATGGGGAGTCGAATCCGGACGTTATGACCATGAATCATCTTAAAAACATATCATACACTTTTCCACCTAATTTCATAAATTTTCAAATCCTAAAAGCTAGTCAAATAGGCTAAGGCACACTAATACGTCCTTGAACCACATCTCCAAACGGCATGGACGTTCTTAGACGATTTGGTTTTTACACTTCCCAAATGACATAGATTCTTTACTATAGTCCTAAAAATAGTGTCTAAACC
This sequence comes from Solanum chmielewskii, assembly GCA_027704785.1. NCBI lineage: Eukaryota > Viridiplantae > Streptophyta > Magnoliopsida > Solanales > Solanaceae > Solanum > Solanum chmielewskii. The sequence continues at coordinate 15,405,459 of JAKWIX010000327.1, forward strand.
TCAAGACACCTATATTAGTCTATAAGACAAGTCTTTTTTAAAAAAAATGTTACATCGGAATCTGGATCACCAAACCAAATAATGTGCGCACTTCGGGGCTCGTTCAGCCTTTAAAATGAGTCAGACTGGCCATGAGGAACAATTGGATGAAAATCCAAGGTCTTGACATACATTTATAAAAAATTTCAGCATTTTGGACATCAAAATTCGGATCACAAAATAATGGTATGCTAAAGCACACGAAAATCATAGATATGAGGTATGCGCGTATCGGCGCTTGTTTGACCCTTAAAATGGTTAGGACTAGCCGTGAGGACCGATAGGATGCATATAAAAGGTCTTGATGGAAGTCCACAAAAAAAATTGGCATTTTTGACATTGGAATTCGGATCACAAAAAAAAAAGTTGTGATATAGCACACGAAAATCTTCGAAATCGAGGGTATGCTTGCTTCGGGGCTCGTTTGTACTTGAAAATGGATTGGACTGGCTATGAGGGCCAACTGGCTGCATAGTGAAGGTCTTGACAGACGTCACAAAAAACTTTTGACATTTTTGACGTCGCAATCCGAATCGCCAAAAAATATAGTGTGCTATATAGCACACGAAAATCATCGAAATGAGGGGTATGCGATGTTCGGGGCTCGTTTGACCTCTGAATGGATCAAGCTAGACGTGTGGGCCAACAGAATCCATAGACAACGTCTTGAAGGAAGTCCACAAAAACTTTTGGCAGTTTGTACGACGGAATCCGGATCACTAACAAAATTGTGTTCTATAGTACATGAAAATTGTTGAAAGAGGGGTATGTGTGCTTCAGGGCCAGTTTGACCTTGAATATGGGTCTGACAGGCTATGAGGGACAACCGGCTGCATATTCAAGGTAATGACGGATGTCCAGAAAATTTTTTTGCATTTTTGATATCGTAATCTGGATCACCAAAAAAATTGTGTGTTGTAGAACAAAAAAATCATAGAAATGGTGGGCATGCGTGCTTTGGCGCTCGTTTGACCTTAAAAATTTGTAGCACTGGCCATGAGAGCAATCAGACTACATAGCAAAGGTTTTGACTGACTTTCACAATTTTTTTTTGAATTTTTGACAATGGTATCTAGATCACCAAATAAAAGGTGTACTATAGAATATGAAAATTGTCAAAATAGTTGTAGGCCGGCTTCGGGGCTTGTTTGACCTTGAAAATTGGTCGGACTAACCATGACGGACAACCGGCTGCATAGCAAAGGACTTGAAGGATGTCCACAAAAAATTTTGACACTTTTGACATCGGAATCCGGATTTCTAAAAAATTGTGTGCAATACCACACGAAAATCATCGAAATGGGGGGGCATGCATGCTTCGGGGCTTGTTTGACCTTGAAAATTGGTCACACTTGTCGTGAGAGACAATCGGCTGCATATCCATGGTTTTGATGGACGTCCACCAAAAATTTTAGATTTTTTATGTCGAAATCCGGATCACCAAAAAATTGTGTGCTATAGCATACAAAAATTATCGAAATTGGGGGTATGCTCGCTTCGGAGCTCGTTTGACATTAAAAATGGGTTGGAATAGCCATGAGGCCCAACCGTCTGAATCAGAATCGCCAAAAGAATTGTGTGCTATAGCATACGAAAATCATTGAAATGGGGGGTATACGCACTTCGTCGCTTGTTTGACCTTGAAAATGGGTTAGACTGGTCGTGAGGGACAACTGGATGCATAGGAAAGGTCTTGACGGATGTCCACAAACACTTTTTGCATTTTTGACTCAGAATCTCTATCACCAAAAGAATAATGTTCTAAAGCAAACGAAAATTGCTGAAATGGCGGGTATGTGCGTATCGGGGGTTGTTTGACCTTGAATGTGGGTAGGACTTGCCATGAGGGACAACAATATACATAAAAAAGGTCATGATATACTTTCACAAAAAATTGGCATTTTTGACATCGAAATTCAGATCATAAAAAAAGTTGTGCTACACCATACGAAAATCGTCGAAATGGGGGTATTCTTGGTTCGGGACTCGTTTAGCCTTTAAAACGGGTTGGATTGGCCATGAGGTACAACTTGATGCATCCACAAGGTCTTGACGGACATCCACAAATACATTTGGCATTTTTTATGTCGTAAGCTAAATCGCCAAAAAAATGTTGTGTTATAGCACACAGAAATCATCGAAATAAGAGGTATGCGCTCTTCGAAGCTTGTTTTACCTTTAAAATGGGTAGCACTGGACTTGAGGGAAAAACAGTTGCATAGAAAAGGTCATGAAGTACATCCACAAAAATTTTGGCATTTTAGACATCGGAATCCGAATTATAAACAAAATGGTGTGCTATCGCACAAGAAATCATCGAAATGGGGGTATGTGTGCTTTGGGGCTCGTTTGACCTTGAAAACTCGTAGGACTGGCTGTGAAGTCCAACAGAATTCATAGCAAAGGTCTTTCCAGACGTTCAAAAAAATATTTTGCATTTTTTACGTCGGAATCCAGATCACCAAAAGAAAGGTGTACTATAGGACACTAAAATCGTCAAAATGGGGGGTATGCGCGCTTCGAGGCTGTTTGACCTTGAAAATGGGTTGGAATGGCCATTACGGACACCAAGATGCATAGTCAAGGTCTTGAAGAACGTTCACAAAAAATATAGGAAAACTTTTGACATCAAAATCCGGATCGCGAAGAAATTGTGTGCAATAACACACAAAAATTGTCAAAATGGGGAGCATGTGTGCTTCGGGGCTTGTTTGACCTTTAAAATTGGTCGTACTGGCCATGAGTTCCAACAGGATGAATAGAAAAAAATCTTTATGGATTACCAAAAAAATTTGGCATTTTAATGTAAAATTCCCGAACACCAAAAAAATTGTGTGCTATGGATCACAAAATCATAGAAATAGGAGGTATGCGCGCTTAGGGGCTTTTTTGACCTTTAAAATAGGTAGGAATGGTTGTGAGGGAAAACAGATTTCATAGCAAAGGTCTGTACGGATGTTCACAAAAATGTTCTGCATATTTTATGTTGGAATCCAGATCACCAAATAAAAGATGTACTATAGCACACGAAAATTGTTGAAATGGGGGATTTGTGCGCTTTGGGGCTCGTTTGACCTTGAAAATGGGTCGGACTAGCCGTGACAAACAAACGCCTGCATAGAAAAGGTCTTGAAGGATTTCCACAAAAAATTATTCAATTTGACATCGGAATCCGGATGGCAAAGAAATTGTGTGAAATAAAACATTAAAATTGTCGACATATGGGGAATATGTGCTTCAGAGCTTGTTTGACTTGGAAAATTGATCGGACTGGCCGTGAGGGACAACCAGCTGCATATCCAAGGTCTTGATGGATGTCCACACAAATAATTTTGTATTTTTTGACGTCAGAATCAGAATTACCAAAAAAAGTGTGCTATAGCACATGAAAATCATCGAAAATGAGGGTATGAGCGCTTTGGAGCTCGTTTGACTTTTAAAACGGGTCGGAATGAGTATGAGGGATAACTGTCTGTATAGACATGGTCTTGATGGATGTCTACAAAACAGTGTGGCACTTTTGAAATCAAAATCCGGATCGCCAAAAAAATTGTGTACTATAGCATACGAAAATCGTCGAAATGGTGGGTATGCGCGCTTCGGACCTCGTTTGTCCTTGAATATGCGTAGGAATGGCCGTGAGGGAAAACCGGCTACATTTCCGAGTTTTTGATGGATGTTACAAAAAAATTCAGCATTTTTGACGTCGCAATCCGGGTCACCAAAAAAAGTGTGATATAGCACACAAAAATCATCAAAATGGGGGGTATGAGCGCTTCAGGGCTCGTTTGACCTTGAAAACGGGTCGAACTGGACGTGAGGGACAACAGGATACATATCCAAAGTCTTAACGGACGTTTAAAAATATTATTGGCTTTTTTGACAATAAAATCTGGATCACCAAAAAAATGTCAAAAAATTGGGGGTATGCGCGCTTAGGGGCTCATTTGACCTTGAAAATGGGTCGGACTGGACGTGAGGGACAACCATCTACATAGCCAAGGTCTTGACACGTCCTTAAAAAAATTTGGCATTTTTTATGTCTGAATCCGAATCGCCAAAAAAATAATGTGCTATCACAAGAAAATCAGCAAAATGGGGGATATGAGAGCTTCGGGGCTAGTTTTTGACCTTAAAACTGGGTCGGACTGGTCGTGATGGCCTACCGGATTCATAGCCAAGATGTAGGTGGACGTCTACAAATAATTTCGTCATTTTTGACGTCAGAATCTGAAACGCCCAAAATAATGGTGTGCTATAGCAAATGAAAATAATCGAAATGAGGGCTATGCGCGTTTCAAGCCTCATTTGACGTTAAAAATCGGTGGTACTGGTCGTGTGGTACAAGTAGTTGCATAGCCAAGTTCTTGACGGACGTCCACAAATATTTTTTTGTATTTTTGAAGTCAGAATCTGGATCATCAAAAAATTAGTGTGCTATGGCACACGAAAATCATCCAAATGGGGGGTATTCGCGCTTCAGGGCTCGTTTGACCTTGAAAATGGGTCGGATTGGCCATGAGAGACAACATGATACATAGACAAGGTCTTTACTTGACGTCCAAAAAGTTTTTGGCATTTTTTACGTCACAATTTGGATCACCAAAAAAATGGTGTGCTATAACACACGAAAATCATTTAAATGGGGGGTATGCACGCTTTAGGACTCGTTCGACCTTGAAAATCGGTCATACTTGCCATGATGTCCAACCGGACGCATAGGAAAGATCTTGATGGACGTCCACAAAAACATTTGGAATTTTCGGACATCGGAGTCCATATCACCAAAATATGATGTGCTTAAACACACGAAAATTGTTGAAATGGAAGGTATGCGCAGTTTAGGACACGTTTGACCTTGAAAATGGGTCGGACTAGCTGTGAGGAACAACGGGTAGCACAGCTAAGGTCTTGATGGACATGAACAAAAGAATTGATATTTTTTATGACAGAATCTAGATCACCAAAAAAATGGTGTTCTACCACACGAAAATCCTCAAAATGAAGGGTATGCACGCTTCAGGGCTCGTTTGACCTTTAAATGGGTCGGACTGGCCATGAGGGCCAACAGGCTGCAGAGACAAGGTCTTAACGGATGTACACAAGAAATTTTGGCATTTTGACATCGGAATCTAGATAACCAAAAAATAGTATGTTATACGACACGAAAATTATAGAAATAGGAGGTATGCACGTTCCGGGGATCGATTGACCTTGAAAATGGGTCGGACTAGCCGTGAGGTAAAACTGGATGAATAGACAAAGTCTTAAAGGACGTCTAAAAATATTTTTGGCCTTTTTTACGTTGAAATCCAGATCAACAAAAAATGTCGAAATTGGTGGTATGCACGCTTAGCGGCTCCTTTGACCTTGAAAATTGGTCGAACTGGACGTGAGGGCCAACCGGCTGCATAGTCAAGGTCTTGACATACGTCCTCAAAACCATTCGGCATTTTTGATGTCTTAATATGAATAGCCAAAAAATGTTGTGCTATTTCTAGAAAATCATCGAAATGGGGGGTATGCGCATTTTGGGGATCGATAAACCTTAAAAACAGGTTGGACTAGTCGTAAGGGAAAACCGGCTTCATAGCTAATGTCTTGAAGGAAATCAACAGAAAATTTTGGCAATTTTAACGTCGAAATTTGGATCACCAAAAAAATAGTGTGATATAGCTCACGAAAATCATCAAAAGTGGGGGGAATGCGCGCTTCAAGCCTCGTTTGACCTTAAAACGAATCGGACTGTCCGTGAGTGCCAACCGGCTGCATTGCCAAGGTCTTGATGGACGTTTACAAAAAATTTAAGCATTTTTGATGTTGCAATACCGATCACCATAAAAAAGGTGTGTTGTAGCACACGAAAATCATTGAAATTGGGGGTATGCACGCTTCGAGGCTTGTTTGACCTTGAAAATGGGTCAGAGTGGCAGTGAGGGACACCTGGCTGAATAGACAAGGTCTTGACAAACGTCCACACGAAAATCGTAGAAATTAGTGACATGCGCGCTTTGGGAATCGTTTGACCTTGAAATGGGTTGGAATCTCCGTCAGGGCCAATAAGTTTCATTGCCGAGGTCTCGACAGACGTCCACAAAAACTTTTGGCATTTTTTACGTTGGAATCTATATCACCAAAAAAAATCATTTGCTATACCACATGAAAATCATAGAAAAGGGGGGTATGCGCGCTTTGGGTTTGTTTGACCTTTAAAATGGATTGGAATTTCTGTATGGGCCAATCAGCATAATAGACAAGGTCATGATGGACGTCCACAAAAACATTTGACATTTTTGACGTCGAAATCCAGATCACCAAAAAATTGGTGCTCTAAAGCACACGAATATCTTCAAAATGGTGGGTTTGAGCACTTCGGAGCTCGTTTAACCTTTAAAATTGTTCGGACTAGCCGTGAGGGCCAACCGGATGCATAGCCAATGTCTTCACCGACGTCCACAAAATTTTTTATCATTTAGACGTAGGAATCCATATCACCAATAAAATCGTGTGTTATAGCACACGAAAATCATCCAAGTATGCGTGCTTTGAGGTTGTTTGACGCTGAAAACGGGTCGGACTTGCCGTGAGGTCCAACCGGCTGCATAGCCAAATTCTTGAAGGACGTTTACAAAAAAAGTTTTCATTTCTGACGTCAAAATCCGGATCACCAAAAAACTGGTGTGCTATAGCACACAAAAATCATTTAAATTGAGGGTTGTGCGCTTCGGGACTCGTTTGATAATAAAAATGGGTAGGACTGGCCTTAAGGGCCAACCGGATGCATATATAAGGTCTTAATGGATGTCCACAAAAAACTTCGGCATTTTTTGATGTAGGAATCAGAATTACCAAAAAAATATTGTGTTATGGCACACGAAAACTATCGAAAAGGAGGGTGTGCGCGCTTCGTGGCTCGATTGACCTTGATAACAGGTCGGAATGGCCGTGAGGTCCAATCGGCTGCACATCCAAGGTATTGACGAACGTCTACAAAATATTTTTGTATTTTTAACGTCAGAATCTGGATCACCAAACAAATTGTCAGTTATAGCTTATGAAATCCGAGAAATAAGGGGCATGTGTTCTTGGTGGCTCGTTTGACCTTGAAATAAGTTTTAAATGCGGTATGGACAATAAATTTCATGTCCAAAGTCTTGACGGACTGTCACAAAAAATTATGGCATTTTTGATGTTATAATCCGCATCACCAAAAAAGTTCTGTGGTATAGCACACGAAAATTGTTTAGAAGAGGGGTATGCACGCTTTCGCGCTCGTTTGACCTTGAAAATGGGCTGGAATTTATGTGAGGGAACCGGATGAATACACAAGTTCATGACGGATATCCATAAAACAATTCAGCATTTTTGACGTCAAAATCCGATTCACCAAAAAATTGGTGCTCTAAAGCACACGAAAATCATCGAATATGGGGGTATGTGCGCTTTAGGGATCATTTGACTTTGAAAACGGGGTCGAAATGTCCGTGAGGAACAACCGTCTGCATAGACAAGGTGTTGATGGGCGTCTACAAAATGTTCTGGTATTTTTGACGTCAGAATCCGGATCACCAAAAAAAGTGTGTTAATCGTTAAATGGGGGTTCGCTACGGGGCTCGTTTGACCTTGAATACATGTCGGACTAGCCGTGAGGGCCAAGTGTCTGCATAGAAAAAGTCTTGACGGAAGTTTACAAAACATTTCAACGTTTTTGACGTCGCAATCAGGATCACCAAAAAAATGGTGTGCTATAGCACACGAAAAATCATCAAAATGGGGAATATCCGTGCTTTGGGGCTTGTTTGACCTTGAAAATGGTTCAGACTAGTCGTGAGAGCCAACTTCTACATAGCCAAGGTAATGACGGACGTTAGCAAAAACTTTTTGCATTTCTGACATCGAAATACACATCGCCAAAATAAAGTGTGCTATAGCACACAAAAATTGTTGAAATGGGGGTATGAGCCCGTCGGGGTTTGTTTGACCTTTAAAATGGGTCAGACGAGCCATGAGGGCCTATCGGCTTCACACCCAAGGAATAGACAGACGTCTAAAAATGTTTTGACATTTTTGACCTTAGAATCAAAATCGCCAAAATTATGGTGTGCTATAGCACACAGAAATCATCGTATAGGGGGGTATGCGCGCATCAGGGCTCGTTTGAGCTTGAAAATTGGTGGGACTAGCTTTGAGGATCGCCAGGCTGCATAGCAAACTTCTTGATGGATGTCCAAAAAAAATTTTGGCATTTTTGACATCGCAATCTGGATTACCAAAAAAAGGTGTGCCATAGCACACAAAAATCGACGATATGGGGGTATTCATGCTTTGGAGCTCGTTTTACCTTGAAAATGGGTTGGACTAGCCGTTTACCTTGAAAACGGGTCATACTGGCTGTGAACACCAACCAGCTGCATTGCCAAGGTCTTGACGGACGTTCTAAAAGCATTTCAACATTTTTAACATTGGAATCCAGATCATCAAAAAATGGTGTGCTATAGCATACGAAAAATCATCGAAATAGGGGGTATGCTTGTTTCAGGGCTCATTTGACTTTGAAAATGGGTTGGACTCGTCGTGAGGGAAAATCGGCTGCATAGACAAGGTCTTGACAGATGTCGAAAAAACTTTTGGCATTTTTAACGTCGGAATTCCAATCGCCAAAAAAATGTTGTGCTATCACACGAAAATAATCAAAATGGGGGGTTATGCGCGCTTCGGGGATCGATTGACCTTGAAAATGGGGCGGACTGGCCATGACGGACAACTGGCTGCATATCCAATGTCTTAAAGGATGTCCAAAAAAAATTCGCATTTTGGATGTCACAATTCGGATCACTGAAAAAATTATTTGCTATAGCACACGAAAATCGTCGAAATGATGGGTATGCACGATTCGAGGCCTTTTTGACCTTTTAAATGGGTCATACTGGCCGTGAGGGCCATCTGGCTGCATAGCCAAGTTCTTGACACACGTCCACTAAACATTTCAGATAAAAGCCGAAATCCCGGATCACCGATAAAATTGTGCGCTATAGCACACGAAAAATCGTCGAAATGGGTGAGGGGTTATGCTTGATTCGGGGATCGTTTTACCTTGAAAATGAGTCGGACTGGCCGTGAGATCCAACCGGCTGCATAGCCAAGATGTTGAGGAACGTCCATAAAAATTTTGGCACTTTGACATCGAAATCTGGATCACCAAAAACATGGTGTGCTATAGAACACGAAAATCATCGAAATGGGGGGTATGCGCGCTCTGGTGCACATTTGACCTTGAATATGCGTCGGACTGTCCATGAAGTCCAACCGTCTTCATATCCAAAGTCTTGAAGGACGTTTACAAATTTATTTTGCACTTTTGACGTCGCAATCTGGATCACCAAAAAAAGTTGTGTTGTAGCACACGAAAATTGTTTAAATAGGGGGTATGTGCGCTTTGAGACTCGTTAGACCTTAAAAAGGGTCAAACTGGCCTTGAGGAACATCCGCCTACATAGACAATGTCTTGAAAGACGTCCACAAAAAGTTTTGCATTTTTTATGTCGTAATCTGGATCACCAAATGGTGTGCTATAGCACACAAAAATCATCGAAATAGGGGGTGTATGCGCTTCGGGACTTGTTTGGACTTGAATATGGGTCGGACTGGCCATGAGAGCCAACCAGATAAAAATCCAAGGTCTTGATAGGCATTGACAAAAAATTCAGCATTTTGAACGTCCGAATTCGGATCGGAAAAAAAATGTGTGCTAAAGCACACGAAAATTGTCGATTGGGTGGTATGCGCGTATTGGGGCTCGTTTGACCTTTAAAATTGGTAGGACTGGTCGTGAGGGCAAATAGGATGCATAGCAAAGGTCTTGATGGACGTCCACAAAAAAATTGGCATTTTTTAGGTCGGAATTCGGATAAAAAAATGTTGTGCTATGGCACACAAACATCGTCGAAATGGGGGTATGCTTGATTCACGGCTCGTTTGACCTTGAAAATGGGTTGGACTAGCCATGAGGTACAACTAGATGCGTCGACAAGGTATTGAAGGACGTCTATTAAAACTTTTGGCATTTTTGATGTCGCAATCTGAATCACCAAAAAATGGTGTGTTATAGCAAACAAAATTTATCGAAAGGAGGGATATGAGCTCTTCGGGGCTCGTTTAGCCTTGAAAATGGGTCGGACTGGACGTGAGGGCCAAGCAAATGAAGACGTCCACAAAAACTTTTGGCATTTTGGACATCGGAATTCAGATTACCAACAAAATAGTGTGCTATAGCACATGAAAATTGTCAAAATGGGGGGTATGCGCGCTTCGGGGCTTGTTTGACCTTGTAAAATGGTGGGACTGGCTGTGAAGTCCAACAGGACTGCATATCAAAGGTCTTGACGGACGTTCAAAAAAAAATTTTGTAATTTTTATGTCGGAATCCAGATTACCAAATTAAAGGTGTACTCTAGGACACTAAAATCGTCGAATTGGGGGTTATACTCGCTTCGGGGCTCGTTTGACCTTGAATATGGGTCGTACTGACCATGAGGAATCAACCAGATGCATACCTAAGGTCTTCAAGAATGTCCACAAAAAATTTCAGTACTTTTGACATCGGAACTCGGATCGCGAAGATAATGTGTGCAATAACACACAAAAAATAGTCTAAATGAGCGGCATGCATGCTTTGGGGCTCATTTGACCTTGAAAATTTGTCGGACTGGCCTTTAGGGCTAATAGGCAGACTATAAACAATCTTGATGGACGTCCACAAAAAATTTTGACATTTTTGATGTCGAAATTTGAATCACCTAAAAAATTGTGTGCTGCAGAACACGAAAATTGTTGAAATGGGGGTATGTGCGCTTTGGGGCTCGTTTGAACTTCAAAATTGGTAGGACTGGTCATGAGGGAAAACATACAACTTATACAAGGTCTTTACGGATGCTCACAAAAAAATTGGCATTTTTTATGTCGAAATACAGATCACCAAATAAAAGGTGTACTATGGCACATGAAAATCGTGGAAATGGGGGATGTGCACTTCGGGGCTCGTTTGACCTTGAAAATGGGTCGGACTGTCCCTGACGAACAATCGGTTGCATGACCAAATTCATGAAGGAAGTACACAAAAAATTCGGCACTTTTGACATCGAAATCCATATCACGAAGAAATTGTGTGCTATAACACATTAAAATCATTAAAATCGGGGGCATGTGTGCTTCATGGCTTGTTTGACCTTGAAAATTGGTCGTACTAGCCTTTAGGGACAATCGGCTGCATAGCCAAGGTGTTGAAGGACTTCCACAAAAAAAAATTGGGTTTTTGATGTCGAAATCCGGATCACCAAAAATTATGTGCTATAGCAGATAAAAATTGTCGAAATAAAGGGTATGAGCGCTTCGGGGCACGTTTGACCTTGAATATGTGTTGGACTCGACGTGAGGTCCAACGAGATGCATTACCAAAGCCTTGAAGGACATTTATTAATTTTTTTTTGCATTTTTGACGTCGCAATTAGGATCACCAAAAAAATGTGTGGTAAGCACATGAAAATGGTTTAAATTGGGGGTATGTGCGCTTCGGGGATCGTTTGACCTTAAAAATGGATCGGACTGGCCTTGAGGGACAATCGGTACATAGACAAGGTCTTAAAGGACGTCAACAAATAACTTTGGTATTTTTTGATGTCTTAATTTGGATCACCAAAAAATGGTGTGGTATAGCACACGAAAGTCACCAAAATAGGTGGTATGCGGGCTTCGAGACTCGTTTGGCCTTGAATATGGGTCAGACTGGCCATGAGGGACAACCGGATAGAAATCCAAGGTCTTGATAGACATTTACAAAAACATTAAGAATTTTGGACGTCGGAATCTGGATCAGAAAAAATGATGTGCTAAAGCACACGAAAATTGTCGATATGGGTGGTATGTGCGTATTGGGGCTCGTTTGACCTTGAAAATTAGTAGGACTGGCCGTGAGGGCTAATAGTATGCATATCAAAGGTCTTGATGAACGTTCACAAAAAATTTTGGCATTTTTAACAATGGAATTGAGATCACAAATAAATTGTGCTATAGCACACGAAAATTGTCGAAATGGTGGTATGTTGATTCGGGGCTCGTTTGACCATGAAAATGGGTTGGACTGGCCGTGAGGGACAACTATCTGCGTAGACAAGGTCTTGACGGATGTCCACAAAAACTTTCACCATTTTTGATGTCGAAATCTGAATCTTAAAAAAATGATGTCTTATAGCACACAAAGATCGTTGAAAATAGGGGTATGCGCTTTTTGGGGATCGTTTCTCCTTTAAAATGGGTTGTACTGGACATAAGGGCAATTTGGATGAATATACAAGGTATTGTAGGATGTTCACAAAAATCATTGTCATTTTGGATGTCATAATCAGGATTACCAACAAAATAGGGTCGTTATAACAAACGAAAAACATCCAAATGGGGAGTTTGCGCGCTTCGGGGCTCGTTAGACCTTGGAAAATGGTAGGACTGGCTGTGAAGGCCAACAAAATGCATAGTAAAGGTCTTGACGGATGTTCACAAAAAAGTTCGGCGTTTTTGAAAACGGAATCCAGATTACCAAATTAAAGGTGTACAATAGGACACTAAAATCGTCAAAATGGGAGATATGCGTGCTTTGGGGCTTTTTTGACCTTGAAAATGGGTCGGAAATGCCATGACGGATAAAAAGATGCATAGACAAGGTCTTCAAGTACGCCCACAAAAAATTTTGGACCTTTTGACATCGGAATTCGAATCGCGAAGAAATTATGTGCAATAACACACAAAAATCGTTAAAATGGAGGGAATACGTGTGTCAGGGCTCGTTTGACCTTGAAAATTTGTAGGACTAGGCATGAGGGACAATAGACTTAAAAGAAAAAATCTTGATGGATGTCCGCAAAAAATTTTGGCATTTTTGATTTCGAAATCAGGATCACCAAAAAATTTGTGTGCTATAGAACACGAAAATCGTCGAAATGGGGTATGCACGCTTCGGGGCTTCTTTGACCTTGAAAATTGGTAGGACTGGACGTGAGGGCCAATAGACTACATGGACAAGGTCTTTACGGATGCTCACAAAAAAATTTAGTTGTTTTGAAGTCAGAATCCAGATCACCAAATAAAAGGTGTACTATGGCACACGAAAATCGTCAAAATGGGGGATATATGCGCTCCCGGGCTCGTTTGACCTTGAAAATTGATCAGAATGGTCGTGAAGGCCCACCCGATGCATATACAAGGTCATTACGGAAGTCCAGAAAAAAATTTGACATTTTGGACCTCGAAATCCGGATCACCGAAAAATTGGTCTGCTATAGCACACAAAAATAATTGAAATAGATGGTATGCCCACTTTGGGGCTCGTGTGACCTTGAAAATGGGTCAGACTGGATGTGAGGGCCAACCGGATGCGTAGCAAAGGTCTTGAAAGACGTCCACAAAGACTTTTTGCATTTGTTTCTATGAATCCACATCACCTAAAAAATTCTGTACTAAAGCACATGAAAATCGCCGAAATGGGCGGTATATGCGTATAGGGGATCGTTTGACCTTGAAAATGGGTAGGACAGGCCGTGAGGGCCAACAGGATGCATAGAAAAGTTCTTAATGGACGTCCACAAAATTTTTTGGCATTTTTGACGTTGGAATCTGAATCACCAAAAAAATTGTGCTATAGCACACGAAAATCGTCGAAATGTGGGTTATGTTTGCTTAGAGCTCATTTTACCTTGAAAATGGGTCAAAGTGTGAGGGCCAACTGGCTGTATAGATAAGATCTTGATGGATTTCCAAAAAAAGTTTGGCGTTTTTGACGTCGGAACTCAAATCGCCAAAAAATGTTGTGCTATCACACAAAAATCATCAAAATGGGGGGTATGCACGCATCGGGGCTTATTTGACCTTCAAAACTGGCTGAACTGGCCGTTAGATCCAACCGGCTGCATAGACAATGTCTTGAAGTACGTCCAAAATAATTTTTGCATTTTGGACGTTAGAAGTTGAATCACCAAAATAATGTGTGCTATAGGACACGAAAATTGTCGAAATTGGGGGTATGCGCGCTTTGAGGATCGATTACCTTTAAAACGGGTCATACTGGCTGTGAGGACCAACTGGCTGCATATCCAAGGTCTTTACGGACATCCTCAAAACATTTCGACATTTTTTGACGTCGGAATCCGGATCACCAAAACAAAGGTGCTATAACACACGAAAAATCATCGAAATGGGGGGTATGCTTGCTTCATGGCTCGTTTGACCTTATAAATGGGTCGGGCTGACCTTGAGGGACAACCGGCTGCATAGACAAGGTCTTGATGGACTTCCAAAAAAAATTTGCATTAATCACGTTGGAATCCGAATCACCAAAAAGATATTGTGCTATCACACAAAAATCATCGAAATAGGGGGGTAGGCGCGCTTCAAGGATCAATTGACCTTGAAAACGGGTCGTAATAGCTGTGAGGGAAAATCGTCTACATATCCAAAGTCGTGAAGAATGTCCAAAAAGAATATTGGCATTTTAAAAGTCAGAATTCGGATCACTAAATAAATTGGGTTCTATAGCACACAAAAATCATCGAAATGGGGGATATGCACACTTCGAGGCCTTTTTGAATTTTAAAATGGGTCATACTTGCCATGAGAACCAACCGGCTGCATAGCCAAGTTCTTGATAGACGTCAATAAAACATTTCAGCATTTTTGAAGTTGGAATACGGATCACCAAGAAAACTGTGTGCTATAACACACGAAAATCGTCGAAATGGGAGGAATACGCGCATAGAGGTCAATTTGACCTTGAAAATGAGTCATACTAGTCGTGAGGACCAACCAACTACATAGACAAGGTCTTGACGGACGTCTACAAAAAGTTTTGGCATTTTGACGTCGGAAACTAGATCATCAAAAAATGGTGTAATATGGCACATGAAAATTGTCAAAATAGGGAATATGCTTGCTTTGGGGCTTATTTGTCCTTGAAAATGGGTCGGACTGGCCGTGAGGGACAACCGGCTGCATTGCCAAAGTATTGAGGGACTTTAACAAGAAATTTCATTATTTTTGACGTCGAAATTCAGATCACCAAAATAATGGTATGCTATAGCACACTAAAATCATCCAAATAGGGGGTTGTGTGCTTCGAGGTTCGTTTGACCTTAAAATAGGTCGGACTGGCCTTGAGGCCAAAACGGTTGCATAGACAAGGTCTTGACGGACGTCCAAAAAATTTTTTGGCATTATTAGACATCAGAATCCCGATTACTAGAAAAAGGTGTGCAATAGCGCACGAAAATCATCAAAGATAGGGGTATGCGTGCTTCGGACTCGTTTGACTTTGAAAATAGGTGGGCTATCCCTGAGGGACAACCGTCTGCATATAAAAGGTCTTGACGTACGTCCACAAATTATTTTGGAATTTTTATGTCGTAATCCGTAGCACACAAAAATCGTCGAAATGGGGGGCATGCGCGCTTCAGTCCTTGTTGACCTTGAATATGCATCAGACTGACTGTGAGGGCCAACCGGATTTATTGCTAAGGTCTTGATGGACGTTTACAAAAACTTTTAGCATTTTTGATGTCACAATCCGATTTGTCAAAAAAAGGTGTGCTATAGCACACGAAAATCATCAAAATATGGGGTATACATGCTTCGGAGCTCATTTGACCTCAAAAATGGATCGTACTCGCCGTGAGGGACAACTGGCTGAATAGACAAGGTCTTGAAGAACGTCCACAAAAGATTTCAGAATTTTTACGTCGTATTCCAGATTATCAATAAAATGGTGTGTTATAGCACATGAATATCGTTTAAATAGGGGGTATGCGCGCTTTGGGGCTTGTTTGACCTTGAAAACTGGTCGGAATGTCCTCTAGAGCACACCTGCTGCATAGCCAAAGTCATGAAGGACATCCAAAAAAAATATCGGCATTTTGGACGTCAGAATTCGAATCATCAAAAAATGTGCGCTAAAGCACTCGAAAATAGTAAACAATTCTGGTATGCGCGCTTTGGGGATAGATTGACCTTGAAAATGGGTAGTAATGGTCGTGAGGGACAACCAGTTGTATACCAAGGTCTTGATAGACGTCCATAAAAACTTTCTGCATTTTTTATAAAGGAATCCGGATTATCGAAAAAATTATGTGCTATAGCACACGAAAATGGTCAAAATGGGGGGTATACGCGCTTCGAGGTTTGTTTGACCATGAAAATGGTTCATAGTGGCCGTGAGTACCAATTACTGCATAACAAAGGTATTGACGGACGTCCACCGAACATATTGGCGTTTTTGACGTATCAATCCGGATCACCAAAAGAATAGTGTGCTATAGCTTAAAAAATCATCGAAATAGGGGCAAAACGCGCTTTTAGGCTCGTTTGACCTTTCAAATGGGTCGGACAGACCGTGAGGGAAAAAAGACTGCATAAAAAATGTTTTGACAGATGTCCACAAAAAATTTTGGAATTTTAATTTCGGAATCCAGATCACCAATAAAATGGTGTGTTACAGCACACGAATATCATTGAAATAGACGCTATGCGCGCTTTGGTGCTTGTTAGACGTTGAAAATGAGTCAGACTGTCCGCGAGAGCACAACGGCTACATAATCAAAGTCTTGACAGATGTCCAAAAAAAGATTTTAGCATTTTGGACGTCAGAATCCGAATAATTGAAAAATTGTGTGCTATAGAACATGAAAATAGTCAAAATTTGTGGAATGCGCGCTTCGATGATCGATTGACCTTAAAAACGGGTAGGAATAGCCGTGACGGCCAACCGACTGCATAGCCAAGGTCTTGACGGACGTCCACAAAAATTTTCAGCTTTTTTGACGTAGGAATCCGGATTATTTATAAAATTGTATTCTATAGCGCATGAAAATCGTCAAGATGGGAGGGTATACACGTTTCGAGGCCTGTTTGACCATCAAAATGGGTCAAACTCGCCGTGAGTACCAATCGGTTGCATAACAAAAGTATTGACGGACGTCCACAAAACATATCGACATTTTTGACGTCTGAATTCGGATCACCAAAAATATGGTATGCTATAGCTTAGGAAAATTGTAGGAATAAGGGGAATGCACGCTTTCAGGCTCGTTTGACCATAAAAATCTGTCAGACTGGCCGTGAGGGCCAAACAGCTTCATAGACAAGGTCTTGCCAGACGTCCACAATAACTTTTGGCATTTTTTGACGTTTGAATTTGGATTACTAGAAAAATCTGTGCAAACCATCTACATAGCAAAGGTCTTCACGGATGTCTAAAAAACATTTTGGCATTTTCGACATCGAAATCTGTATCACCAAGAAAATGGTGTGCTATAGCACATGAAAATCATAGAAATGGGGGGCATGCGCGCATCAAGCCTTGTTTGACCTTGAAAATGCGTTGGACTGGCCATGAGGGACAATCGAATGCATTGCCAAGGTCAGGACAGACTTTTACAAAAAAAAATTAGCATTTTTAACGTCACAATCTAGATCAAGAAAAAAATTGTTTACTAGAACACGAAAATCATCGAAATGGGGGATTTACGCGCTTCGGGGCTCATTTGACCTTGAATATTCATCGAACTGGCCGTAAGGGCCAACCGGCTGCATTGACAAGGTCTTGACGGGCGCTTACAGAAAATTGAAGCATTTTTGACGTCGCAACCCGGATCACCAAAAAAAGGTGTGTTATAACACACGAAAATTGTCGAAATAGGGGGTATGCGCGCTTCGAGGATCATTTGACCTTTAAAATAGGTCGGGCTGGTCGTGAGGGACAACTGGATGAATAGAAAAGGTCTTGACGGACGTCGACAAAATGATTTGATATTTTTGACATCAGAATCCCGATCACCAAAATTTTATTTGCTATAGCACATGAAAATTGTAGAAATGAGGGGTGTACACGCTTCGGGGCTTGTTTGACCTTGAAATGGGTTGGAATCACCGTGAGATCCAATAAGTTTCATGGCCAATGTCTTGACAGCCGACCACAAATTTTTTTGGCATTTTTGACTTAGGAATCCATATCACAAAAATATGGTGTGCTATAGCACACGAAAATCATCAAAATGGGGGGTATGCACGCTTTGGGGCTCGTTTGACCTTGAAAATAGGTCAGAATTGTTGTGAGGGCGAACCGGTTGAATTGAAAAGGTCATGATGGACGTCCAAAAAAAGTTCGGCATTTTTGACGTCGAAATTTGAATCACAAAAAAATTGGTGCTCTAAAGCACATGAAAATAATCGAAATGCAGGGTATAAGCACTTCGGCGCTCGTTTGACCTTGAAAATGGGTCAGACGGGCTGTGAGGTCAAACAGGCTGTATCACAAAGGTCTTGACGGACGTCCACAAAAACTTTTTGCATTTTGACTCAGAATCCAGATCCCCTAAAAATTAGTGTGCTAAAGCACACGTAAATCGTCGAAAGGGGGTATGTGTGTATCGGGGTTCTTTTGACCTTGAAAATGGGTAGTACTGGTCGTAAGGGACAATAGGATGAATAGCAAAGGTCTAGATGGACGTCCACAAAAAGTTTTGGCATTTTTGACTTCAGAATGCAGATCATCAAAAAAAAGTTGTGCTACAGCACACAAAAATCATAGAAATGGCGGGGTATGCTTGCTTCGGGGCTCGTTTGACCTTGAAAATGGATCAGACTGTCCGTGAGGGCAAAGAGGTTGCACAGACAAGGTCTTGACGGACGTCAAAAAACACTTTTAGCATTTTTTACATCGTAATCCGAATCACCAAAAAAATGTTGTGCTATCAAAAAAAATCATCGAAATAGATGCACGCTTCTGGGATTGTTTTTTCTTAAAATGGATCGGACTGGCCGTAAGAGACAATTGGATGCATAGACAATGTCTTGAAGGACGTCAAAAAAAAATTGGCATTTTGGATGTCGGAATCCAAATCACCGAAAACTTGTGTGCTATAGCACACGAAAATTGTTGAAATTGGGGATATGCACGCTTCGAGGATCGATTTACCTCGAAAATGGGTCGGATTAGCCGTGAGGGCGAACCGGTTGCATATCAAAGGTCTTGACAGACCTCCATAAAACTTTCAGCATTTTTGACATCGGAATCCGGATCATCAAAAAAATTATGTGCATAGCACACGAATATTATCAAAATAGGAGGTATGCGCGCTTCGAGGCTTGTTTGTCCTTGAAAACGTGTGGGACTGTCTGAGAAGGCCAACCTTCTGCATAAACAAGATCTTGACGAACGTCTACAAAAAAAATTGGCATTTTTTACATCAGAATCCGTATCACGAAAAAAATGGTGTGCTCTAGCACACAAAAATTGTCGAAATGGGGGGTATGCGCACTTCGGGCCTTGTTGACCTTGAATAAGCGTCGGACTGGCCGTGAGGGCCAACCGGATGCATTGCAAAGGTCATGACGGATGTTAACAAAAAAATTCAGCATTTTTGACGTCGCAATCTGGATCACCAAAAAAAGAGGCTTGCTAC
This sequence comes from Solanum chmielewskii, assembly GCA_027704785.1. NCBI lineage: Eukaryota > Viridiplantae > Streptophyta > Magnoliopsida > Solanales > Solanaceae > Solanum > Solanum chmielewskii. Next base: position 15,424,994 of record JAKWIX010000327.1, read on the forward strand.
AGATCACGGAAATCGTCGAATGGGGGGTATGCGCGCTTCAGGCTTGTTTGACCTTGAAATTGGGTCGGACTACCCATGAGAGGCAACCGTCTACATAGCCAATGTCTTGAAGGAAATCCAAAATAAATTCGATATTTTGGACGTCAGAATCAAAATCACCAAAATATTGTGTGTTGTAGCACACGAAAATTATCAAAATTGGGGCTATGCATGCTTCGAGGATTGATTGACCTTTAAAATGGGTCAAATTGCCTGTGAGAGACAACCGGCTGCATAGACAATGTCTAGAAGGACGTCCAAAAAATTGGCATTTTGGACGTCAGCATCCAAATCACCAAAAAAGTGTTTGTTATAGAACACAAAAATTGTCGAAATTAGGGCTATGCGCGCTTCGAGGATCGATGGACCTTTGAAATAGGTCGGATTGACCGTGAGGGCCAACCGACTGCATAACCAAAGTCATGAAGGACATCCACAAAAAATTTTGGCATTTTTGACATTAGAATTTTGATCACCAAAAAAGTTATGTGTTATAGCACACGAAAATTATCGAAATTGGGGGTATGCGCTCTTCGAGTCTTGACCTTGAAAATGGGTCATACCAGCCTTGAGAACCAATCAAATGCATCGACAAGGTCTTGATGGACATCCACAAAACATTTTGGCATTTTTGACATCGAAATACGAATCACAAAAAAGTTGTGCTATAGCTTACAAAAATTGTCGAAATGGGGGAAATGCACGCTTCGAGGCTCGTTTGACCTTAAAAATGGGTCGGACTGGCCGTGAGGTCCAAACGGCTTCATAGCCAAGGTGTTGATGGACGTCCACAAAAATTTGTGCTATAGCACACGTAATATCATCGAAATGGTGGGTATGCACGCTTAGGCCTCCTTTGACCACGAAAATGGGTTGGACTTGTCGTGAGGGAAAACTGGTTGCGAAGACAAGGAATTGACAGAATTCCCAAAAAACATTCAGCATTTTTGACGTTGATAACCGAATCGCCAAAAAAATGTTGTGTTATCACACTAAAATCATCGAAATGGGGGGTATGCGTGCTTTGGGGATCGATTAACCTAGTAAACGGTTCATACTGGCCGTAAGGCACAACCGACATCATAGCAAAAGTCTTGAAGGATGTTCAAAAAAAAATTGGCATTTTGGACGTTAGAATCCGGGTCAAAGAAAAAAATTTGTGCGCTATATCACACTAAAATTGTCGAAATGGTGGATTGCGCGCTTCGAGGCCTGTTTGACCTTTAAAATGAGTCATACTGGCCGTGAGGGCCAACCGTCTGCATAGTCAAGGTCTTGACGAACGTCCACAAAACATTTCAGCATTTTTAACGTCAGAATATGGATCACCAAAAAATTTGTGTGTTATAGCACCCAAAAATCGTCAAAATGGGGGAATGCACGAATCGAGGCCCGCTTGACTTTGAAAATGGGTCATACTGGCTGCGAGGACCAACTTGCTGCATAGCCAAGGTGTTCATGGACGTCCACAAAAAATTTTGGCATTTTGATGTCGGAATCCAGATCTCCTAATGGTGTGTTATAGCACACGAAAATCGTCAAAATATGGGGTATGTGCGCTTTGGGGCTTGTTTGACCTTGAAAATGGGTTGAACTGCGTGAGGGCCAACCGGATGCATAACCAAAGTCTTGAAGGTCGTTAATAAAAAAATTTGGCAATTTTGACGTCGCAATTCGGATCACCAAAAAAAATGATTTTCTATAGCAAATAAAAATCGTCGAAATGGTTGGATGCATGCTTCGAGGATCATTTGACCTTAAAGTGGGTCGAACTGGACGTGAAGACCAAAAAATTGCATAGAAAAGGTCTTGATGGATGTCCACAAAAAATTTTCACGTCGGAATCCAGATTACTAGAAAAGGGTGTGCTATAACGTACGAAAATCATAAAAAATGAGGGTATGCACTTTTAAGGGCTCGTTTGCTTTTAAAAATGGGTCGGACTGTCTGTGAGGGACAACCGCCTGCATAGACAAGATCTTGAAGGACGTCTACAAAATGTTTTGGTAGTTTTTAACGTCGGAATCTGGATCACCAGAAAAATGGGGTGCTATAGCACACAAAAATCGTTGAAATAGGGGGTATGCGCGCTTTGGGCCTTGTTGACCTTGAATATGCGTCATACTGGATCTGAGGGCAAATCGGATGCAATTCCAAGGTATTGATGAATGTTTACAAAAAAATTCTGTATTTTTGACGTCGCAATCCGGATCACCAAAAAAGGTGCTATAGAACATGAAAATCATCCAAATGATGGGTATGCGCACTTCGGGGCTCGTTTGACCTTAAAAATTGATTGGACTAGCCGTGAGGGACAACTGGATGAATAGACAAGGTTTTGACTAAGTGTGGCAGCGGTACCGGAACCGGGAAAACCGGACAAGTAATTACCGGTATAGGTACGGAACTGTTACAGCGCGAACCGGTAACATTCCGAAATCGGTAAAAGACCGGTCCGGGAAACAGGTAAAAACTGTACTATTCCATCCCAGTCCGGAAGGGAACCGGTAGTATACCGGACCGAACCGGACTAGTAACCTGGACGGACCGGTAATTTAAAAAAATTAAGATTTAATTTTTTTAATATAATTTTTTTTATAATAATTAAGCAATTAAAAATTTAAATATAAAACTTTAAAATTCAAAAAAAAAATTCAGACTCTTAAAGTTTGAAATTTTTAAATTCAAACTTTAAAGTTTTAATTTAAAATTAAAAATTGACTATATTAAAAATTAAATTTAATACAACAATATTAAAAAACAAATTAAGGTGAATAGCCTATATTTTTATTAATAGTTATTTGATATTACAATTACATTTACAAAAATATTAGTAGAGTATTAAAAGATTTAATCTACACAGCTACCTTCTAGGAAGGGTTCTGTTTGAATTAAATCTCGAATTATCATACTCTTACTAATAGTTGGTGCCACCATATAAATCCCTTCGTAAATCATTCAAAATTTCATTAGTAACGTGTTCGGGAATTGGTTGAATAGAAAGATCTTGCATTGCTTCAATCCCGTCGTCACTATAATCATGCATTACTTCATCAACGTCATCTTGAAATTTGGTCGGTAGTGGTTCACGACCCAAATTTCTTCTCTCGGCATTAATTCAATATCGAAATAATATCGATATCTCCTAGTTGTCGGCTGCTAATGAATGCCTGTGTTCTCCAAGTCGAAAACTTGCTGCCCTAAAGACGTCTTCCGAAGCTACCGACGACGCTTGCATTGCTAATATATCTCGAGCCATCCGTACTAGTTTTGGAAATCCTTTGCCGCGATTTCTCCACCATTGGAGAATATCGTCAGTAGGTTCTATATTTTGATTAATATAGGCATCAAAATCATTTCTATTATCGTCAGAAAGTTCAAGATAATCTTGTAAATAATCATCAATATTATTTTCATCAAATCTAACCCTAGAGCTTTAAGGTTCATTTTCACTTGATAAATTTATATTAGCATTATATAAATCATACAATTTTCTAGATTCAATTTTTATGTTATCTTTAACTTGTTCACAACTAGAATTTCTTCTAATACATCATTAATATCTAAGTTAAAATACATGTTTTCAACCATTCTTGATGCACCTAAATCTTTATACTTAGGGTTTAACAAACATGCAGTTAAATAAATTTGAGGAATAGAAATATAATATTTTTTTAATTTTAGAATCATTTTTTCAATGGTTTGTTGAAATCTTGGTTTATTTTTAAATTTATATAATTTAGAAGAAATCATACAAATATTAGGCATCTATAAGTTCATTTATATCACGCCAATCATTATCATCTAGTCTATATGTCATATCAGAATTATGAGCATTCCAAACCATTTGTAAGGGTATTCAATATTCATAAACGACTACAAGCATTTCATATAAAGTATTCCATCTAGTAGCCACTGTTTTTGGATTTTTTCTAGCTGGAAGATTATTTTCAAAACAACGATTTTGAAAATCTTTACACCTAGACTTAACTTGACATTTAAATATAAAATGACATGCATTTTCAACTTTCGTACATCCGTTATCATACATATGTACACCATCTCTAACCATCAAATTATATATATGTGCACTACACCTAATATGATAATTATCACCATACAAAGGACAAAGTGTAGGTTTTAAATATTCAACAGCAGCATTATTACTTAAAGCATTATTTAAGGTTATACTACTTATTTTATCACATATTCCATAAATTTGTAAAATATCTAAAATAGTTTGAGCAATATAACTACCGATTTTTGTTGCATTTGACAACATTTATAACCTGAAATTCTTTTTTGCATATACCAATTTTCATCAATCCAATGTGCAGTAACAGTCAAATAATCGTTACCGTTTACAATATGACCCATATCAGAAGTAATAGCTATTTTACAATTATTATAATAAAATAAACAACAAAGATATTGAAAATGTTGTGCATGATAATCAAATACAGCCTTTTTTATGTATTTCTAGCAAAACCTTTAAAATTTGGATTATATACAATTTGAAAATAATTTATAAAACCGGGATTTTCAGTAAAACTAAATGGCAAACACATAACACATATCATTTTAGCTAGTTCTTCAAGATCTTTTTCTCTAATATATGAAAGTGGTAAACTAGAGCTAGAAACATTAGACGGATTTAATTGTGTTAGTACCATGTTAGAGCCACCTACTCCTACATTTCCAGAAAGGGGGGTACCTTTTTTTTAGCTTCCGCTTCCGCTTTAGCATGCAAAAATTCATTTTTACAACAAGACATTAAATGACTACTCAAATGTCCCGTCCCGCCTGATTTGCCAACAGTTTTATGATTTAATCTATGTTTACATTTATTAAAAAAGGCTTGTGTTTTATCTTCGTTTTGTGTCATAAATTGCCAAACAACCGATTTTTAACACGTTCTACCTTAGCCCTAGGATGTACTGGGGGAACAGGGGCAGGACAACGAAAGGGAGCGGGACTGGGAGTATTAGTAGTCGTATGTGGCTCAATTTCATCATCATCATCATCAAAAGTAGGTGTATCAGTATAATTACCAATATCATTATCATTATCACTAGGCAAATCCTCATCAAAATTACCAAAGCGACGTTGTAAATGTTCATGATAAGGATCTAATCCTAAACTACTATTAATATTAAAAATTGTATCATCAACATGTGTATAATTATTCGTATTCATTCTTAATATAGTAGATTTTTTAGTTTTTGATTTAGAAGAACTACCGGTTTTTGCATTATCGGAGGACGTAAAGTTACAAATATTTTTTACACACTCTAATGCAGTTTTTTTTTCCTTTCCTTTTTGAACAATATTTTTACCGAAATCCATATTAAAATATTAAACGTGAGATTAAATATAATAGGAAAAATGTAATGCAAATAATAAATGACAAAATAAATAAATAATTATTTAAATCTAGCATTTTCAATGTTTGAATCTGGATCACCAAAATATTATTTGTCATAGCACACGAAAATCATTGAAATGGGGGGCATAAGCGATTTGGGGCTCATTTGACCTTGAAATGGGTTGGATTCTCCGTAAGGGCCAACGGCTTCATGGCCAAGGTCTTGACGGATGTCCACAAAAAAAATTGGCATTTTTGACGTTGGAATCTGTATCACCAAAATATGGTGTGCTATAGCACACACAAATCGTCAAAAAGGGGGTATGTACTCTTTGGGGCTCGTTTGACCTTGAAAATGGGTGGGACTGGCCGTGAAGGCCAGGCTACAGAGCCAAGTTCTTGACAGACGTCCAAAAAAATATTTGGCATTTTTGACATTGGAATCCGAATCACCAAAAAATAGCATGCTATAGCACACGAAAATTGTTGAAATGGGGGGTATTCGCGCTTCGGGGCTCTTTATACCTTGAAAGTGGGTCAGACTGGCCGTGAGGGACAATAGGCTACATAAACAAGGTCTTGACGGACGTCCACAAAAAAAATTGGCATTTTAAACGTCTGAATATGGCTCACCACAAAATTGGTGTGCTATAGCACACGAAAATCACAGAAATTGGGGGTATGCGCGCTTTAGGGCTCGTTTGACATTGAAATGGGTCGGAGTAGACTTGAGGTCCAACCGGCCACATAGCAAAGATCTTTATGGACGTCAACAATAACTTTTGACATTTTTGACGTTGGAGTCGATATCACAAAAAAAATGGTGTGCTATCGCACACAAAAATCATCGAAATGGGAGGTATACACAGTCCGGGGCACGTTTGACCTTAAAAATTGGTTGGAATGGCCATGAGGGCTAACAGGTTGCATAGGCAAGGTCTTGACGGACGTCCAAACTAAATATGGCATTTTTGATGTCAGAATCCTGATCACCAAAAAAGTGGTGTGCTATAGCGCACAAAAATCATTGAAAATGAGGGTATGTACGCTTCAGGGCTCGTTTAACCTTGAAAATGGGTCGTATGGACGATGAGGGCCAACAGGCTACATAGACAATGTCTTAACGGACGTCCATCAAAAAAATTTAGGCATTTTGACATTGGAATCTTGATCACCAAAAAATGATGTGATATAGCACACGGAAATCATCGAAATAAGAGGTATGCGCGCTTTGGGGCTTGATTGATCTTGAAAACGGGTTGTATTGACCGTGAGGGACATTTGGATTCATAGACAATGTCTTGAAGGATGTTTACAAAAAAAATTGGCATTTTTGACATCGAAATCTGGATCACTAAAAATATGTCAAAATGGGGGGTATGATCGCTTTGGGGCTCGTTTGACCTTAAAAATGGGTAAGACTGGCCGTGAGGGCCAACCGTCTGCATAGCCAAGGTCTTGACAAACGTCTGCAAAAAGTTTTGGTATTTTGGACATCAAAATCTGGATCACCCAAAAAATTGTGTTATCGGGGGCATGAATGTTTTGGGGCTTGTTTGACCATGAAAATAGGTTGGAATAGCTGTAAAGGTCAACTGGCTACATATCCAAGGTCTTGAAAGATGTACTTGAAAAATTTTGTTATTTTTGATGTTGAAACCTGGATCACCAAAAAAATGGTGTGCTATAGCACACAAAAATCGTCGAAATGGTGGATTGCGCGCTTCGGGGCTTGTTTGACCTTGAAAATGGGTTGGACTGGCTTTGAGAGAACACCGGCTGCATAGCGAAGGTCTTGACGGAAGTCCAAATTTTTTTTTGCAATTTTGACATCGGAATCCGGATAATGAAAAAAATGTGTGCTATATAGCACACAAAAAACGTCAAAATGGGGATATGCTCTTTTTGCAGCTCTTTTTGACCTTAAAAATTGGTCGGACTGGCCGTGAGGGACAACCCGCTGTATTTGAAAGGTGTTGACGGACGTCCACCAAAATTTTTTGCATTTTTGACGTCAGAATCTGGATCACCAAAAAAATTGTATGTTATAACACATGAAAATCATCGAAATATGCGCGCTTCGGGACTCGTTTGACCTTGAAAATGGGTCGTACTGGCCGTGAGGTCTAACCATCTGCATAGCAAAGATCTTGACGGACGTCCACAAAAAATTTTGGCATTTTTTGACGTTGGAATCTGTATCACAAAAAAATGGTGTGCTATAGTTCACGAAAATCATCAAAATAGGAGGTATGCGGAATTCATAACACGTTTGACCTTAAAAATGGGTGGGACTTGACGTGAGGGCAACCTGGTTGCACAACCAAGGTCTTCACGGACGTCAACAAAAAAATTCGCATTTTTAACGTCGAAAGCTGGATCACCAAAAAATGTTGCGCTATAGCACACGAAAATCATCGAAATAGAGGGTATGCGTGCTTCGTGGCTCGTTTAACCTTGAAAACGGTCAGACTAGCCGTGAGGCATTACAGGCTGCATAGACAAGTTCTTGACAGACGTCCACAAAAACTTTTGGCATTTTGATGTAGGAATCTAGATCACCGAAAAAATTGTGTATTATAGCACACGAAAATCATTGAAATAGGGGGTATGCGCGCTTCCGGAATCGATCGACCTTGCAAAAGGGTCGGACTGGCCGTGAGGGACAGCCGGATGCATAGCCAAAGTTTGAAGGGTATTTCAAAAAAAAATTGCATTGTTAACATCGAAATACGGATCACCAAAAAAATATCGATATGGGGGGGTATGCGCGCTTTGATGCTTTTTTGACAATGAAAATGGGATGTATTGGCCGTGAGGGCCAACCGACTGCACAGAAAAGGTCTTGACAGACATACGCAAAAAATTTCAACATTTTTTATTCGAAATACGTATCACCAAAAAAATGGTGTGCTATAGCACACGAAAATTGTTGAAATTGGGGATATGTGCGCTTCGGGGCTTGTTTGACCTTGAAAACGGGTTGTACTGGCCGTGAGAGAAAACCGTCTGCATAGCCAAAATCATGAAGGACGTCCCAAAAAAATTCAGCATTTTGGACGTTAAAATCCAAATCACCAAAAAATTGTGTGCTATAGCACACGAAAATTGTTGAAATTGGAGCTAGGCGTGCTTCAAGGATCGATTGACCTTGAAATTGGGTTGGACTAGCACTGAACGCCAACCGGCTGCTTAGCCAAGGTCATGACGAACGTCCTCAAATACTTTTGTCATTTTTGACATCGAAATTCAAATCACCAAAAAAATAGTGTGCTATAGCACACGAAAATTATCAAAATGGTGGGTATGCGCGCTTCGAAGCTCGTTTGACCTTGAAAATGTGTCGGACTGTCTGTAAGGGCCAACCGTCTGCATAGATAGGGTCTTGATTGACGTTTACAAAAAATTTTAGCATTTTTGATGTCGCAATCTAGATCACAAAAAAAAGGTGTGATATTATCACACGAAAATCATCGAAATGGGGGGTATGCACGCTTCAGGGCTCGTTTGACCTTGAATATGTGTCGGACTGGCCGTGAGGGACACCGGCTGAATAGACAAAGTCTTGACGAACGTCCACAAAAAGCTTTTGTATTTTTTACGTCGAAATCTAGATCACCAAAAAATTGTTTTGTTGTAGAACACGAAAATTGTAGAAATGAGTGGCATGAGCGCTTCGGGGCTCGTTTGACCTTGAAATGGGTCTGAATTGCCGTGAGGGACAGTAAGTTTCATTTCCAAGGTCTTGACGTACGTCCACAAAAAATTTTGCCATTCTTGACGTTAGAATCCATATCACCAAAAAAATGGTCTGCAATAGCACATGAAAATCATCAAAAAAAATGGGTCAGAATTTCTATATGGGCCAATCGGCTGAATAGACAAGTTCATGAAAGACGTCCACAAAAAAAAAATTAGCATTTTTTACGTCGAAATCTAGATCACCAAAAAATTGGAGCTCTAAAGAACACGAAAATCTTCAAAATGGTGGGTTTGCGCGCTTCGGAGCTCATTTAACCTTGAAAATGTGTCGGACTAGCCGTGAGGGCCAACCGTCTGCATAGACAATGTCTTCACTGATGTCCTGAAAAAATTTCAGCATTTTGACGTCGGAATCCATATCACCAAAAAAGGTGTGTTATACCAAAAGAAAATCATCGAAATAGGGGGTATCCGCTTCGTGGTTCTTTGACGTTGAAAACGGGTCAAACTGGCCGTGAGGTCCAACCGGATGCATAGCCAAAGTCTTGAAGGACGTTTACAAAAAAGTTGACTTTTTTACGTCAAAATCTGAATCACCAAAAAGTTGGTGTGCTATAGCACATAAAAATCGTTGAAATGGGGGGTTGTGTGCTTCAGGACTCGTTTCATAATAAACATGGGTGATGGATAAACCGGCTGCATAGATAAGGTCTTGATGGACGTCCACAATAAACTTTGGCATTTTTCGATGTTGGAATCCAGATTACACCAAAAATGTTGTGTTATAGCACACAAAAATTATTGAAAAGGGGGTATGCGCGCTTCGTGGCTCGATTGACCTTGAAAATGGGTCGGACTGGACGTGAGGGACAACCGGCTGCATAGCCAAGGTCTTTACGGACGTCTATAAATCATTTTGGTACTTTTAACGTCGGAATCCGGATCACCCAAAAAAATGTCAGCTATAGCACACGAAATCCTAGAAATGAGGGGCATGCGTGCTTGGGGACTCGTTTGACCTTGAAATAAGTTGTAATCGCCGTATGGACAATAAATTTTCATGGCCAATGTCCTGATGGATGTCCACAAAAAATTTTGGCATTTTTTACGTTGGAATCCGTATCACCAAAAAAAGTTTTGTGGTATAACACACGAAAATTGTCAAAAGGGGGGTATGTGCATTTTCGGGATCGTTTGACCTTGAAAATGGGTCGAAATTGCCGTAAGGGACAACCGGATGAATACACAAGGTCATGACGAACGTCCACAAAACAATTCAGCATTTTTACCTCAAAATCCTATTCACCAAAAAATTGGTGCTCTAAAGCACACAAAAATCATCAAAAATGGGGGTATGTGCATTTTAGGGCTTGTTTGACTTTGAAAACGGGGTCAGACTGTCCGTGAGGGACAACCGTCTGTATAGACAAGGTCTTGATGGACGTCTACAAAATAATATGGCATTTTTTATGTCAGAATCCGCATCACCAAAAAAAAGTGTGCTATAGCACATTAAAGTCGTCGTAATGGGGGTTATGCGAGCTTCGGGGCTCGTTTGACCTTGAATATAGATCGGACTAGCCGTGAGGTCCAAGTGGATGCATAGCCAAAGTCTTGACGGACGTTTACAAAAAATTTCAACATTTTTGACGTCGAAATCAGAATCACCAAAAAATGGTGTGCTATAGCACACGAAAATTATCGAAATGGGGAATATGCGTGCTTTGGGGCTTCTTTGACCTTGAAAATGGACAGATGGAATATCTCCAGTGGCAATGATGGTATTCAATACAAATGTAACAAGATCAATGCAGTGCAATATTGAATGGAATGGTGATGTTGGATTTGAAGTGTTAGAAGGGGTATACAAGCATACTGTGAACTTGGGTCAACAAAAATATAGTTGCAGATCATGGGAATTAAAAGGTATCCCATGTGCACATGGTATAGCAGCAATGAACCACTTGAACATGGATGCATCACAAGCAATATCTAGTTGGTATAGAAAAGACACATATATGAAGACATATTCTCATTTCATTCAACCAGTCCCAAACATGGAAATGATGCCTGAAAGTAGAAACCCAATGGTTGAACCACCTGAGGCAAGACAAATGCCTGGTAGGCCACCAAAGAACAGAAGAAGAGAAATTGGTGAAGTGAGAAAAGCTGGAAAGTTGCAAAGAATGGGGATAGTAATGACATGTTCAGTTTGCAAAGGACCAAATCATAACAAGAGAAATTGTCCAAAAAATCCTAAACCTAAGTATACACCAACACCCACTCAAGAGGTACATTCATATTGATTTGTTGTTATAAATTATGTTAGATTACTTATTAAATTTAATGTCTTGTTGTGTTCTTTTTCCACTCATATTAGTCCACCACTGGAAAAAAGAGCGGTAGAGGTCATTATGAAAGAGCAAGCACCAGTAAGACTGATACAAGAAGAGGTGCAGGAAGTGGTTACAAGAAGAGGCCTAAAGTTGTTGGACAGGGTGTATTTGTTGCTGATACTGGATATACGTGTATTAATGTATGTGTCTTATAAACCGTCAAAATTATATTTGTCTTCTAAATGTGAGTCCCAAAATAACTATGTAGTTGATATTGGAGCAAGGATTGTCTAGTAGAAGGAGGGTTAATACTGGTGTGATGAGTTCTGCACATGTGACAGGTGATATTGGTTTTAAACTACCAAGGGACTGAAGTGGAAAGGCAAAGAGGCCATGACTCAAAGAGAACTTCTAGTCGAAAGTGTTATGCGTCGTACTCAAACCAGATCAAAAGTTGATGGCATTCAAACAAGGTCACAAGCCAAAGGAAAATCACTCTCAAAGAAAACTTCTTAGTTGTGTGGTTGTGTGGGTGTCCAACCAAACTTGAAATAGTGTTTTATGTGTTGATGAATCTGTGGTTGTTCAAACAAACTTAAAGTAGTTACTTTTAGTGTTTTGGTGCTTGTGTGGTTGTTCAACTAACCTTAAAGTAGTGATTGTTTTATGTTTTGCTAGTTAAATTAAGTTATTGTGGTTGTTGGTTTAAACAATGAAACACTATGATGCTTCTTTTTTATGATCAGGAAAGCACTAGTTATGTTATGTTTGTTGCCTTTATGTTATTATTTCATGGGATCATAGTACCTATTACATGTAATTGTAGATTGATCAGCAAAAACAGCAAAAACATACATTAATAGAACACCAAACCAAACTAATCCACAAAATGAGTACCCTAGAACCAAATGATTTTGCCTTTATAACAATTGCATTAAAAAAATCAACGACACTAAATCAAAGAACAATATCACATTGCATATCAAACTAATACCCAAAATCAGTTTCAATATCCATTTGCACTTGAGCTGTTCTTCTTGTTTGTTGGTTTTCTTCAACAAACCCAAAATTACAATATTCGCTTGGGTCGGAAATTCAGGATCATACCAATCAAAAAACTTACAAGAATTTCGAAATGAGGACTGCATTTCATAAAATCAAAGTTAAAAAAATGAAATTGCATAATACGAACTTGTCAAACAAAAAGCAAAAAAGGAGTAACAATACATACCCCATAGTGTCTACAACCGAAAAAATTTACGTCCAGGATTGTCGTTTGTCCATGAAATTTTCAGAATTGAAGGAGCCCCACATAAACAAACAAGTCTCCTGTTATTGTTCATGAATTTAGCAATAACCATTAAAACAAAAAAAGTGAGAAAATTTGAAATTTGAAAAGGAAGAAGGGATAAAGAAGAATAAATAGGTAGAGAATAGAGAGAGAAAATTCTTAAAATAACCCCAATATTAAAAAAAAAAATAGATTTTTACGTATATTACCGTTGTAACTTTATGATGTGGCAAAAAATTGTTGTCTCACGCGCCTTGTAGAGTTTGATTTCAGTTTTTATGTCAGGTGGACAGAAAAGGTGTACGTGTAGGATGAATAAGCAAGTTCAGGGGGGTAATTGAAACAAAATAAAGTTTAGGTGTACATTGACTAAAAAGCTTCAAGTTCAGGGGGTAATTAATACTTTTGCCACACATATATATATATATATATATATATATATTCTTTGAAAGTTCAATATATATATTTATAAATTTTTTTCTTTTTAAAATGTTATACAATAAAGAAGAAAGAGAGAGAAGTAGTTAACGAAAAACTTAAAAAAACTAACGTTTTCTTTTCCTTTCTTGTGTTTATTTTTATTTTAGTTACTTACAAAAAATTCGTGTTTACTTTTATTTTAGTTACTTACAAAAAATTCTCTTTTTTCTTCTTGATCTTCCTTTCATTTTTTACTTAATATAATATAATTTACTCGTATTTATAATATGATATTAAAATATATATATATATATATATATATATATATATATATATATTTCTTGTGTTTATTTTTATTGTATGTAGTTACTTAAAAAAATTCTTTCCTTTTTTTTCTTTACCTCCCTTTTATTGTTTACTCAATCCACTATTATATGTCTTCTTCCTTTTATCTTGCAAGTTGCAATGTCCTGGCTCATCTCTTTATTTTTTTTTCTAATTATATCACACTAAATTTATTCTATACTATTAGAAAAAATTTACTAATATCTTCTTTTTTTAATCTTGATATTTCTTGCCTCATCTTTTTATTCACTTTTCATTTGTGAAAAAAAAAAGAATAAAATTAGAAAAACATACTTCAGACATTATTTTTACAATTTACAATCTGAATATTATAGGATATTTAGATGTTTCTCGATCTTTGATATATTGAATTTCTATATAGAATTTCGTTGTACAATTTTGATAGATCCGTTGATATAATTTTCGTTGGCATAAAATGATTAAACTTGCACAAGTATATTCTAATGAATTCATTTATATAACAAATCAAAATGTTAATTTACCTGAAGCAGTAAATCTTCTTGTGGAATGATTCTTCAATTTTGTTAATTTACCTTCATATCTAATTTACTTTCATATCCTCTTGTCTGACTTCATTTGTAGAAACAAATAAATTTTTTATTTATTTGAGGCAATAAAACTTTTCAAAAATTCAATTACCTGAAGTAGTATCTTCTATTGCAATAATTCTTCCATTTCGTCAACTTACTTTTCGATTTTGTGATCTCATGCATAACTTCGTTTGTATAGACAAATCAAAAAACTTGATTTGCATAAGGTAGTTTTTTTTTTTTTTTTTTGCAATGAATTTAAAATTTTATTGGTTGCTTTCAGATTATGTGCTCTCCTATTTTACACTTTTTATTTGATTGTAATAAGTTATTGACAACCGTTACTATTCTTCATACTCCATTAGAACAATAAAAATATCATTTATGTAGATAATTGTAAGTTAATAGATGCATTAGATATATTAAGGAGATTATTTATATATATATATATATATATATATATATATATATATATATATATATAAAACAAAAAAAAGTTCAAAAGATTGAGGAAAAAGATAAATTGGAATGGAGGCCATATAGGCATGCCACATCAGTTTTTCTATTCAGCTATATATACATATATACACACATACATACATATATATATATATATACACACATACATACATACATATATATATATATATATATATATATATATATATATATATATATATATATATATATATATATTGATTGGACTAGGATTGAAGAGATTTCTTACAACTAGGCACACCTAGACATTGCTCCTTGCGGGATTCGACATGGATTCACATCCAATTATAGTTGCAATCGACTGCTTAGTCTATTCAGAACTTGAGTTGCATGATGAAGTGCTTTCAACTCAACACTAAAAGCAGCCAGTGAAGGAAACTCAACCATGAAACCAAAGCTCACTTACAAAGTGTTATAAAGAACTCTTGTATATAACATAATGTTCGCAATTGCTGATCATCGTGAAGGGAGAAGATAGCAATTGAAATAAGCATTGCCTTCGAGTGAATTAATTAGCTTTCGAGACATGAAGAAATGTTCATTTGGATCATAACCCCATATACATCAATTTTAAAATTGATCATCAAACAATGTATTAACTTAGATCGATCATGAACAAAAATTCGAAGAACATTAAATAGTGGATTGGTAGGTGGAATTACTGATCGAGGTAAGCCCCAAAAAACATTTTAATTACTGATTCAATTTTCATTTCAAAAGGAGCTCTATAGTCTCTCTTTTTTCCTGTCTCAAAAAAAATATCACACCAAATAAATCCATTAATTGGGCAAAAATGCCACCAATACAAAAGAGAAAAAGCAAACAGGATGATTTGAACATACCTTGAAATTACGAAAAGAAACTGTTCACCTAATTTCGAAATTCCTAAGGAAGTCCGAGAGCCTGAGGAAACCAGCAACATAGAAGAGCGAATCAAATGATGATCATAAACCAAAGCAAAGTATAACACCATGTAAGAGAGTGAGTTGTCAAATCATGAAGAAATAAAAGTTCAAGGACATATGACCTGATATTTTTAGCGATTACTGTGCTTCCATCTTCAGAGCCAAGATGGCGTAGTACCACTTCCTCCACACGACCATCACGGTGTTGATGCTGCAATAGGAGATCACAATGTCCATAATAAGCATCTTAAACAAAAATATCAAATGTGAACAAAGACAAAAGATGGGAAATATAAAGTAGAAACATTGCTAACATGATGTAATATCACTATTCTTGAGCAAAGAAATGTCTAAATTTGATCAAGAATTTCCTTTCAGGAGAGAACTTATCCTGCGATTTGTGTGAAGGTGAATTGCATTTGATTTGCATGGGAACATAAAAAACTAAACTTTCCACTTCTTGTTATTCAATATTACCAGTGGAAACTAAACATTCGAAAAATCAACAGACTTGGGATGAACTATTATCAAGTCAGACTGGAAAAGTAAAGAAAATGTAGCTAGGCTGAAACTAATAAGCATGAATCTCACAAAACGCTGATGTGTCATATGTTTTGAAGATCACATCATATTAATATCTTTGGACACATCAGATTCAAAATTCCAAACCTGAAAATGTTAGACGCAGCAACCCAGACCTACAAAGGTTAACTACATCAACATCCTACTTTGAAATCATTCTATCAGAATTCTAACGCCTAGCAAAAAGGTCATTGTCTCAACAGACAAGAAGGAAGTTCTTAATGATCTGGGGAGAGTGTTAATAATTATAAAATCATTAAAATGGCAAGAGCCGTTTCCTTGTATGTATAGGAAAGGTTTAGAGTCACGATAATTATGCAAATAGACATAGGAATTACTAGGTATTACATTCCTTCCTGTTTAAAGACCCCAATATGCTCGAGGGAATGATCAAGCCATTAATTCTTAAATCTCTTATTTCTTTACATGATATCACGTATTAATCAATATTTGATTGATTAGTCTGAGGTTATCGACAAAAAAAATTTGTCTAAGTAACTCATTTTTTCGTCCAAGTTGCTTTTAGCTCTTTTTTTTTAAGAAGGTAACAACTTGTATTCTATTCCAAAACAAAAAACCATAACCTGCCACAACAAATTACAGGTTCCTAATTACATTTGTGAAGAGTAGCAGGAAGGTCTTTAATCCTATAGCAAAATTTACAAGAAACCTAAAACATCTGTAACTGATACTAGATCTACCATGTACTCCTGTTTACACCAAAATAGAAACAAAAGTACAGTTCATCTTAATCTTCTGGATGGAATTACTCATGTTTTGGATGCATCTGAGATTTCTTACTCTCCACACAGAGCACCAGTTGCAAGCTGAATGATTTTCCATCTTTTTTTAAGCCCAATAATGCTTGCACAACTGCTCCATATCTTCAGAGTCTGCGTTAGTTTCCTAGGCATAACCTATTTCACCCCCTTCAGATTGATAAAAACATTCCACAAAATGTTAGTAGTCTCTACTTCTTCTTCACCACATAGAAGGCACCTAGAACTCAGTTGAATATTTCTTTTCATAAGATTTTCCTGGGTCAAAACGCCTTGCTTATCTTCAGTCTGCGTAAGTTTCCTAGGCATAACCCATTTCATGCCCTTCAGATTGATAAAAACATTCCACAAAATGTTAGTAGTCTGTACTTCTTCACCATACAGAAGGCACCTAGGTATCAGTTGAATATTTCTTTTCATAAGATTTTCCTGGGTCAAAACTGTCTGCTTAGCAAGGAGCCAAGTAAAACAAGTACTTTGTAAGGGGTTTCAGTTTTCCATATTAGCTTTTATGGCCACCCATTCCTCTGACAGTTACAAGGATTAAACTTTTTCTACGCTCTTCTAACACTGAAATTGTCCTGATTATGATCCTGCCATCCCAAACTATCTTGTTCATCAATAGTTCCTTTGAACTGCCCCAAAACCTTGTAAAACACAACCAACCTTGGATCTCCCAGTCATTTAGAGGTCTTCTATAACTCAGATTTCACCCTTTGTTTGACCACATCTCTACCAGAGTGTCCCTTTACTGCTGGTTTAGGGTGAAAATATCCGGGGACAAGGTTTTTAAAGATCCTTGTTCAAGCCTTCTATCTTCCCTAGAAGAGGCTCCATTACCCAATTTAATATTGCAGTTTCCTGTGAGTTTTGGCCAATGGTTTTTGATGGCTCTCCAATGGCTTGACCTGCAAGTGCTAGTGACCATTTTAGTTATCCAGAGATCCTCCATTTCATATTTAGCTTGTATTACATCTTTCCACAGAGCTTGCTCATCGGAAGAAAATCTTCATAGCCACTTCATCATAAGGCACTGGTTGCAGGTCATCCCCAAGAGAGTCGTTTTCAAGTATCATGGGTCTTTAATCCAAGGGAGATTGACGATGATGCCGCACATCGTATTGGTGCGGTTGGATAAAATGGAGCCTCACCTCGGGAATCTTGTGTGGTAAAAAGGACACCAAAACTTAAGGTAAGCTCTACGGAGTGGTGGTTAGGCGACCTACTTTCTTGATAAAGTGTTTGTCTATCAAGGACTCTCCTGTTCAAACGATGCAAGTTGCAAAAATGAGGATGTTAAGATTGATGTATAGGCATACTAGAAGAGAAAAGATCAAGAATAAAGATATTAGGACAAGGTGGGAGTGACCTTTGTAGTGTACAAGATGCGGGAAGTGAGTTTGAGATGGTTTGGGAATGTAAAGAGAAGAGGTCTAGATGCCTAGTGAGGAGGTGTGAGAGGTTGGATATAGTAAGGTATGAGAAGAGTTAAAGGTAGGCCGAAGAAGTATTGGAGAGAGATAATTAGGAAGAACATGGCACTGGTTCATCTTACAAAGTACATGACCTTAGATAGAAGCATATGGAGGTCATTGATGGTAGAAAATTAGTAGGTAGTTGAGCTCTGTCCCATTTTTCAGCAATATTTTGCTTGGTGGGAGTCTAGAAGCACCATGTATGTTGTAGTATTAGCCTTGTACATGACTACATGTAGTTTTTTACGTTTGATAGTTGTCAACATCTTGTTTATAGTGTTTCAATTACTACAGTATTTTGTTGTTATTGTTCTTTCTATGGATGCCAATCCTGCTTTCCACATTGATTGACTTGATTACTCTATTGTCATATTCCTTCTTCGTTTTGATTTAAAGCACTTGAGCCAAGGGTCTTTCAAACAGAACCTCTCCACCTCCATGAGGTAGGAATGGGGTTTGCATACACTTTACCCTCTTTAGACACACTTGTGGATTACATTGGGTATGATGTTGTAGTTTGTATAAGAGCCAAGGACTTTAGCCTTTACTCTGACAGTTTCTTCTCCTCTAATTCTTTTTCTACTAAAGAAACCAAAGAAAAAAAAGAGTAAAGGGAATTGGTTAAACGAGGATGAGATGTCAATTCTCAGTTTTCAGCTAAGATCCAAAGGTCAATTTAAAAGAAATTAGCTCACCCATCCTCCTGAGGTCTCAAAAAACACACAACCGACAGACGCACATGAGATTTTACATGCCCCTAGATACTCTCACCCTCACCACCATCTTACGCACCAACACGTGAAGCTTCTCCAGCTTTCGATCAAAAAACACTTAAAGCTCACTTGGCTACTCTACACCACCCTATCATCTCTGCTCCGACAAAGCCTTATTGGTCCATTGAAAATTTTGGAGCAGTTTCTCGATTTCATTGTTCTTATAAAGTTTGAGTTTCTCCCCCCCCCCCCCCCCTTTTTTTTAAGAAGGTAACATTGTGTATATTCATTGAAACCAGTGCTTGGGTTGCACCAAACCATATTTACAGTTTGTCACAAAGTAAAAGAAAAAATTGAATCTGAATCCTAACAGGAACCTAGGATATCTATAATGGATTCAGTGTTCTCTAAATACACTAGCTTGCACAAGAAACAAAAAAGCCTGATACAATTTAGTTTGATCTTTTGGAGATCACAATTCTTGCTCTCAAAACATCTAGCATTTCTTTCTTTCGAAACAGTCCACCAAATACAGGCTGGGACAATCCTCCATCTATCTCTATCTGCAGCTCCCATCCCTACTTCTCCCCAACTGTATAAAAGATGCATGATTCTGTTAGGCATAGCCCAAGCAGAACCCCTGAGCCTAATGAAAATCATCCATAGCTGGGATGTTATTCTACACTGGAGAAACAGATGATTGACTGTCTCAACTTCTTCCCCACATAAATAGCATCTAGAACACATGGAAAACTTCCTTTTCTTGAGATTTTCATGTGTTAAAATTGCTTCTCTTGCCAGAAGCCAAGTGAAACATGACACCTTGAAAGGGATTTTAGGTTTCCAAATCTGGTTCCAAGGCCAAAGAGAAGGTTGTTGTCCATCTTGATTTAGCAATTATATGCAGAGTTAACCTTGAATGTGCCTTTCTTATTTCTGATCTACCATAATCTATCATGTTCATCCCTTATTTCTGTAAAAGCTTCCAACCTTCCAAAAAAAATCAGTCACGGTCTCGATTTCCCAACCATTGAAATTCCTTCTAAACACTCTGTATTTTTGTTTTGTTTCATCCCCTTATTTTTGTTTAAGAGACGAAAAAAACATAGTTGAAAAGTAGGTACAAGTTGTTCAAAAGCATCTTTCGTGAAACCTTTGATTACATTCACACCTATTATCATTATTTCAAAATTAGACGGTCGTATTTCCTCTGTTTTAACTTATGTGTCTTACTCTCCTTAAGAATGTCATTTTCTATATCTAGTAACCCTTTGATACCAATATCTTCAAAAAGACATTTTGGTACATTATACACATCTCTAGTTCAAGTATACAAGATTCAATAGTCTTCCTTACTTTTTCAAACTCCACATCATTTGAGAATTCTTTTGAATAGATTGGAGTCGCTTAAGGGATTTCAAGACACGGTAAAGTTGTGGAAGAGGAAAGTTAAAGACTTTGAAATCAATGGGAAAAAGTTTCCCAAGCTAGAACTGGTTAGTGGGGTACAATGTATGTGAAGTGATGTGCATATATGCAGATACTAGATAATATATGGTTAATGTTATTTCTACTAAAATGTGTATGACTTTCTATATCTGAGGTATGATATTTGTACATACGGTATGCTAGTATAATATTATATGTATTTTTTACATGCTAGTATAATACTAAGGGCTCGTTTGGTGTGAGGGATTAAAAATAATAGTGATGGGATAAAAAAATTGTATCTTGTTTGGTTGTCATGTTTGGGATAACTTATCCCACCATTTATATCATAGTGATGGGATAAGCTATCCCAATTACATGGTAGGATAAGTTATCCCGTGATAATTATCCTAGGATAACTTGTTTCCAACCAAACGACCCCCAAAGAATTCATGTATGTTGATTTACATGGGTTTTTAATAGATAAACATTTATGTTTCACAGCTAGTTTTGAAGTGTAGAGCGTGTTCCTCCACAACCACGATAGATGATGATATGACGCGAGCATAAATGAAAAAATTGGGAAGTCAGAAAGCTGGCCTAACTTGTTTGCCACTAATGTGTGATTGTTGTTATAGAAGTGTATTTTTGTTGCTTCACGTACAATGATGCAATTTACGTAGAAAAGATCTATTCCGCAGCAATAAACTGTTACTAATTAAAAATAAATAAAATTCCAACTATCATCAGGCATCTTAACACTTCTTACCTTGTAGAAACAGCTAGTCCCAAATGGACAAGTCCCATTCCCAAAGTCAAAGTGCTTGCAATCAATAGATCTGAAAACAAGAATTAAAAAGGAATTACTTCAAAAAATGGCACATCAGAGAATCTTTTGCTTTCTGTTCAGTTTTCCCATTGAGAGAAGCTTGGGGCATGTAAGCATCCTAGTTAAAAGCTTTACAAAGCATAAATATACTCCATCTCAATTTAAAAGTGGCTGCATCACATCAATGTGATAAATATAACTACTATCCCGCATTACAAGACAGCTACTGCCTTGCTAGATTTTTAAGTTTACCCTTTGAATGTTCATGTGTATCATTCTGAAAGCTTGAACATCAAAATTGAAGCAAACTTTCATGATATGAAAATTAAGGATGTTAGTTATTACTTTGGAGAGTAATCTAGGAAAATGTGACTGTAAAAGAACTTCAGCTCTCGAGAGAAGGAATTCACTAATCCAGTCACAAGGAAAAAGATATGTTGAATCCCCTTTTATGTAATATTTTAAATTCTAATTGTTGCAGTCAAAGGGTCACCAGCGGTTTGCTAATTGCTACAGCCTTGAAGCCGGATGTAAAATAGGTTAAGCAACCTGGTGTTTTATGCAAGCCCAACAAGGGATATTTAACGCCCAGCTCAAATATCAGACAGAGAAAACATGAGCTTCGCATTGAAAAGACATATGATCATGCCAACTAGGAGTTCTTGCTTGATATTCTAAAAGGGATGGCATTTTGACTCAAATGGATCGATTGGATTCAACAATACATTTCAACAGTATGTTATCTGTCCGTACAAATGGTTTGCCTGCTGGTTTCTCCAAAGCTCAAACTACAGAAGGTATTAACATGGTGAAAACAGAAAAGTACAATGGCTGGATTAATGGAATTTAATGGCTAGGAGTGACAACAGCAACATGGCAATCACACATTTATGACCTAAGTTGCTCGGACTCTTCACTTTTGGTGCCGCACCCGAGTCGACACGACATGGGTGTGGGTGTGGAATCCGTGTCCGATTTGGTAAACAAATTTTGGGTACTTTGACCAAAATCGATGGGGAAAGTCTAGACAATTTTAACATTCCCATAATCAATACAAAAAGCTAAGGTGAAATTGAAGAAAATGGAATACCTTTTATATAGAAATTTCTATGTCACTCTTTTTCCTTTAATCTCCTTCCAAGACTCACCATAAGTTCTCCACATAATATCTCATAATTTAGGTTTTATAACTCTATATTAAGATAATTTAATTATTTTTAGGAGAATCCCCACAAGCCGTATACGTACATGGATCCAATCCCGAAATCTTAAAAATTAGATCATGAAGGATTCGACATCTAGATCCGCACCCATATGGGACACCCACACCTGAGCAACTTAGCAGATGACACCCTTATCTTCTATGCTGCAAATGTAAAACAACTTATGCACCTGAGGGTGATTTTGGTTCTCTTTGAATGTGTTTAGGTGTTCCCATCAATTGGAGGAAGAGCTCCTTCTTCCCAAATAATGAGGTTACTGATATGGAGTTCCTAGCATCAATGTTGGGAAGGAGAAGTTGGGTCCCTGCCCACTGTATATCATGGTACGCCTCAAGGAGAAAAATCCAAAATTTGGAAGGTGTTATTGCGAAGTGTGAGAAGAAAATAACTAGGTGCAAGTCCCAATATTTGTCCCTGGGAGGAAGAGTCATACTTATCAACTCTGTGTTAGATGCCCTCCTCTACATAATATATTTGTTTCCAATTGCCATTGGAGTTATTAAAAGACTAGACATCATTAGAACATCTTTTTTGGTGGCAAGGAAATAAGGAGAAGATAGTTTTCATTTGGTTAAATGGAAGGCCTCATCAGTGAGCAAGGAGGGAGGACTGGGAATTAGAATTTTAGAACTAGGCTTTAAAAATTAAATGGCCTAGGAAATACACACAAGAAGATCATATATTATGAGGAAGAGCCATCAAAACAGAATATGACAAAGAGGACAGGTGGATGACCAATGAGGTCAATACCCCTTCTGAGATCAGTTTGTAGAGATCTATCAGGTCCAATGGCCTGATTCGAAGAACCACTCTTCCATTTAAGTTGCAGATGGTAGTAAAACTGTGTTTTGGAAGGATGTATGGCCTGGAACAGAAAGCCTATTAGACAGATTTTGTGACATTTTCAACCTAGTACATCACCAATATAAAACAGTTCCAGAACAATGGTCAAACCAGGGATGGGATATTACCTTTAGAAGAATGCCTACTAACGGGGAGCTGAATAGGGTGACTAAATTTAACAATCTTTTGGGAAGCTTTGGTGGCTTACAGAAAGGGGTAAATAGAATTTGGTGGAATGGGCACAACAGTGGTGCATACAAAGTTAATGTAGCCTATAAAGCTTTGAACCAAACAAATCAGTATATTGAAGAATGGTCCTGGAAGCACATATGGAAGAAGATAACATATTAAGTTTCTAGTTTTGTTTGAAGTCTGGCAAAGGAAGTTGTACTTACTCAGGATAACTTGATGAAAGAGGGATTACTCTTTGTCCCAGATGTTGTTTGTGTAGGGGAAACATCAGATATGGTGAACCTTATTTTTCTCAATTGTAAGACAACAGAGCATATATGGAGGATGTTCTTAATCTTAGTGGCATCACTTGAATAATGTTTCGCAAGATTTCTCAAACATGAGCAAGTTGGGAAGAGATAGGATGTGAGGCAAAGGCAGAGGAAGATAGAGAATTGTCCCAGCTTGTTTTTTTGGGCAATTTGGAAAGAAAGAAATACCAAGTAGGTAGCCACACTGATTACAAGACTCGTTCTTGAAAGCCTCCCGAACATAAATATTTGATGACACTGTTTAATGAGTTTATTATTGAATTGTTAATTGACTTCTGAGTACATGAAACACCACAACAAAAGCTGAGACACTGTTAAGCTTGACCCATGACTTCTGTACCACATATAAAAGCTGAGAACACATCTTTTAGGTCATCTGGCACAATAGTAATTGTGGAGGAAGCCATCTAATAAGAGCTTGTAAAGCTTGGGATTCATCTAGAGCTCTTCTTTTTCCCTTCTTTTATTGATTTTTATATATTTGAGATATATTCGAGTTTTGTTCCAGTTTTCTACCATGACGATGTGTAGCTAAATTCTCTAATTCTAGAACTATGGTCCTGCCTTAATGTTGATACACAAATGTTAATTAGACGGGTTTAACTTATCATATTGGTTTGTTTATTCATATCCGGAGTTTAATTAGTTGATTGTCTGGCCAACAATTAGATACTACCTATGAATCTTGAGTTGACTATAAAAAGGAACTTCTTGATTGCAATAGGATTGAATAGCACATTCTTGAACCTAGCCATCAGGGAATCAATTCATAAATAAGGATACAAATAAATATATTTGTCGTGCTTAGTCAATTAGTGCAAGAAATCATTAATTCATTATTTTACCTGAAATCTCATAGAAACATAAAGCTTAGAATAAATTAAACGGGCCAGTAAATATTTGATGAAATTCTATGAGTAATGTTATTCTTGAAGGTACAAGATAAATCAACAAGTCGAATTAATTGAAGAATTCAACAGGTTGTTCGATAAAACCATAACTCTAAAATATTTTCTTCCATTGATATCCAATAATCATTCGAAGTATGTTAATCAATTATTTTCAGTATCCAATAATCACAATGGCTTGTGATCATCCAGCAACTAAACTAAACTAATTCTAATTGTGTTGACAAGAAAAGGTTCAAACAATCCGCATATATGTTGTGCGTGCATTTGAGGGCAACACATCATATGGATATGCTGGACTCTTAGAGGTTCAAAATTGACTCTCATATGACATCGCTAGTATTACGATCGTTTAACAAAATGGAAGATAAGTAGTGAAAAGGAAAGAGAAAGTGATAAACCTGAGTTTGTTTTTGTAGTTGTCAACTATTTCTTCCTTCTCTTCTTTTGTGAAGTACCAAATAACACTTGGAATGACAAAATATGAAAGCTTTCTGCATATGGGACACGCCCTCAGTGCAGAATTAACATCCATCCCAGAGGAAGAACTGCCACGCCAATTCCTTATACACGATACACAAAACGGATGATCACACTCAGAAAGGATCCCAAACTTCCTCTCAGCTGCTGTTGACTTGGAAAGAACGCGTTCAAGGCATACACTGCATTCTATTTCTTGACTGCGCTTCAATAAATCAAGGTGCTTTTGCTTGTTCTCACATGTTTTTATATGCTCCTCTCTTTCCTCGGGCCTGAAAGGATGCAAGCAATGCTTTCCGCAGGTTGGACACAGATCTCCATGAACACGAGGACACTTTTCTCCCCGAGGACAATTACCAGCAGCAGCAAAAGCACAGATTGACCGATCAGCTGGATTATCACTGTTTAACTCAATCATGTCATCAATCTCTAATACATCTTGAAGCTCTGACTTTTGGTTCCATGCTGATTGGCTGGAAGCGTCATAAGGTCTGCTTGAAGCTAAATACTCAGTACAAATGCCTGGCAGAACATCTGCATTATGTGCACCCATTCCAGGAGACACATTGATAGGCGTAGAACTTGAAAGCAGATATTGTTGAGGTTGTGCTGAAGACTGAGCTGAAGGTTGTGATCGAGACAGTTTAACATGATCATATCTACACCTGCTTCCATAAGCACAAGCTCCTTTTTGGTAGTAGGTACATACCTGCAACAATGATCCAAGGGAAAACAATCAGAAAGTAAATGATCAATTAATCCTTGATCATCAAACTAAATTGTCAAGAACGTTACATTATTAGAAGGATTGTTCCAATCATGTGAAAACTCACAATGATCCCCCTTCAGACATGCCCCATGTGCAAAGAACTTGCAAAGAACCCTGGAGAAAAATTAGAAGCACACTGTGATTTAAATAAAATGGCCACCTAGAAGAGAATCATCAAACAAATAGAATTACGATTTAATTGAAAGTAACAATATACTTTGTCAATGGAAATATTAAGGTAAATAGTTAACGTAAAATAAAAACTAGTATCAATTTACCTCTTCAGATATTAACTTTTATATCGCTTATCAGTAAAGAGGACGCTGTTATTTTTTTAAAAATGTATATGGATACACACCATAAACAAACAATGAATGTTTTAAACAACCACTTAAATTTAATGAACAAGATAATAATGAAAACCCCATCAATTTCCTTGAAATTACTTATAACCATCAAAGAAGACAAACATCAATGGCATATAATCGGAGTTTCTTGCAGTTCATTTACAGAAAATATCATAAGCACGATAAACACAAAGTAATACAAACTATATATTCACCAATATACTGAGTTAATTTTGCAATAAAACCGTTGAAAACCGTATAAGCATGCTAAAAATGTAAACAAGCATATGAAACATTCTCATATGTGACTAGGGAAACAGAATAGTAGTCAATCATTAAATTGTGTATGATTTCCCATAAACCAAAGCAGAAATCCACTTCCAAACGATACAAACTATTATATACAATCCTCTATATCAATCAAATGAAAAAAAACCCAAATCTAGTGCTCCATGATTAAATAAGAAAATATTTTATGAAGGCCCCTGCTTCAAGAATAATCATTAATTGCACGAATAAGGCACCAAAGGTAGCAGCCGCGCGTTTCAATTTGTCATAAACCCAAAAAAAAAGAAAAAAAAAGAGGCAAAACAAAACTTTCTATAATTAGTTGTTCCATAATGATTCCCAAAAAAAGCTTTTAGCTAAACTTAGGAATCACTACAAAATCACCCAAGAGGTTAAAACGAGACCGCGAGGAAATATTCAGATGAGTTTCTGATAAATCACCATGATTACAACATAGAATCCCTGAGAATGTTCAGGATTATTACACAACAATAGCAGGATTGATTGATGATAAAGAAAAAAACAAACAGCTGGATACTAATCAAAATCAAAATCAAAAAATGCACCTTTCGGACATGGCTTCCACCTTTGCCTCTGAGTTCTGACAGTCCAACCCTGAGGTGGCGGTTGGATTTTCTTTTTTTACTTCTACTTTGAAATATATTAGGTTTAATAAAAAATTATTGTAATTCCCCCGTTTACAACATTGTTCTATAGTCTATTTTTGAAAGCAGTAATTTTTAAATTTTAAAATTAAATTATCTAAACACCCTTTTCGACCTCATTGAACCTGAATACATATATAAATAGAAAGACGTGCATTAAAATTTAGATGTGTAAATCTGAATAAACATCTAATATAATGCAATGTAAAATAGTTTATATATAGTAGTAAATATATTGTTTAGGAAAATATTTTATTGTATAATAGACATCTGTTATTGTTATCAATCAAATAACTAATACTTTCTTATTTTTTGGAATCGTTCTAAACATTATATATCAATTCAAATATATTGATTAATTTATGAAAGTAAAATACGTATATTAAGTTAATAAGAATAAAGTAAATAATAACGGTAAGCATGTATAACATTAATTAAATAAAAAATAACTTTTTTGAGTTGTTGAGTTGTAGTTGAATTAAGATAGGTGTCTTATTTTTGAGTTTGAATTGTGTTAAGAGTGTGTTACAAATTTGATTCATTCAGACATTGAGACCCATTAAGATCGAGTCCTTAAAAACAACACACTTAATGAGGCGAATTTAAATGATTAACATTCAGACCCTCATTAAGAGCAAACAAATGAGGCCTAAAATGACCTACTCATAAATGTTTTTACCTCCAAAATATTAAAGTGGTGTCCATTTTTATTTGTAATTAATCTTTTTTGAAAAGTTGCAACATGTATTTGATTTCTCTGTGTTTGTGGAACGAGTCTCTCTCTCTCTCTCTCTCTCTCTCTCTCTATCTATCTATCTATCTATCTATCTATATATATATATATATATATATATATATATATATATATATATTCTTCCTACGATTGATCCAATCGAAAAATATGTGTACTTAATGTGAGTTTCTTTCATGTTGATGTTGTCGGCAATAAAAATTGTATTTAGCAAAGTTACATTGTTAAATTTTGGCAAAAATGATCTAATGGACATTTGTATTTGTCTGAGTTTGTATTGTGAACTATTCTACTTATCTATTTGTCATCTAAACCCCTTAATCCATCAAAACACGACATTTTGAACCCATTTTTTCCTACTCAACTATGTGTACATCACAAACTTTTGACACATAATATTAAAAATAATAATAAAATGATATGTATGATTATAAAATGATGAGTACATATATAGCCACTTCATGTCATCCTTCTCTTTTATCATATTTGATTATTTTATATGTAGTTCTTTTTTTCTCGACCTCTTCCACTCTTTACATTGAAGAAAAAATGTCGAAATGATTATGGTTAGTCATAATATTCTTAAAGATCGGAGTTGATTTTGTATTCTATTGGGTTGGGATTTAAGTGGTGACTGGTGGCGTTGAGGAAGAGTGGGGATCTATTGGGTAGGCTTCTTGTTCACAATCTCGTCGAAGTTTAGGGATGGCGACATTGCAAAGGTCGAGGTTTATTGGTGGAGTTGTTTTTCTTCTTGTTGGCTCACTTATATAGCTACTGGTTGAAGTTTGTTGGTGATGATGATAATTAAAGTGGTTTGATCGGAGAAGGTGTGAAGGAGGAGAAAAAGGAAGTGAGGTTCGGTTTGGTTTAGGACTGAAACATGGTTCATTTAGGTGGTAGATAACTTAAACAGGGGGGTCAACTGCCGGAAATTATTTAAGTTTTTGTTGTTGTATTTGTTTGATTTCAACTTATCAATATAGGTTTTCAAATTATTTGTCGTTTAGTCTAGGTTTCATCTTTTATGTGTGTCTATGTTTGATCTTGGGGTTTAAGTAAACTACATTGATTTTGTTGAAATTATTTTGGGATTTTATTTTTTTTTGTGTTGAACGTTAGTGTATGATGTTTTTGTAGTAGTTTTATGCCTTCAATGGCGTATTTTATGATTTCGATTAGATTATAGGATTCTACCAAAATTGAATATTTCATGGTTCTGAAGAAGAATACAACAAGATCAACCAATATTGAAGAAAAAAAGTAAGCGCAAATGCATGATATAGAGAGCAGTGTAATGACGAGAAAAAAAGAGAAGAAATTTGAGGATAGAAGATCAAAAAAGAAGCCAGAAAACCTCAAATTTTGTCCAAAATGATCATGTTAGATGCAAATGAGAAGATGATGGCTTTATAAAACCCTAATGTGACTTTTAGACCCCTTTCAAAGGGTCTTACGCTCATAATAGGTGTGTATCACACGCTCTTTGATATTAACTTCCACATAGGATGTCAAGTCAAAGTTAGTGTTGAAGATGTTGTGTTTCGACGGATTATGAGGTTTTGATGGCAAAGGGTTAAGAAGAAGGATTCAGAATAAAAACTCTTACAAGACCATTTGGCCTAAAAAATATCCTACATAAAAGTAATAAGTGTAAACATGGTTTTTTTTATCTGATAGTTTGTTCTTTATGGCCTATCTTTTTAGTATAATATTTACCTTTATACATCTTTTGGTAATTTAGATAGTGTTACTTTTGCATTAAATGAAGGGAAAATGATCAATAATCTTTACATTTACCTCACGTGCGTTTCACGTGGTTGTCTCGTCGTGTCATTCATAAATTGTAAAACATTTAGAATACATATTCATCACAATATATCGTTGTAATTATTTGAACTAGACCCTTATCCTAAGTTAATAATCAATTGTATGCATTCCACCATTACTCAATATATTAAATATATAAGCGCATACTTTGTATAGATAATTCTCAAAAATCAAATATTAGTTTCTAAACAGTACTCTATTATGCCCGACTAATTGGCTTGATTTAGATGCATGAAACTTGGGGACAAAGCTCTAAATACGATGTAAATATGTAATTCTGCTCGAAGGAACATTTGGTACTGGTTATGATTACATGAATCACATTTCAGGAGTTTCAAGTCATTTGTATCATAATTATCTACACAATAATTGTATTTTCTTCATAAATTGCATGGTGATGATGAACTCATCTCTTCTTCAATCGAACCTATAAGATACAACCAATCACATTTACATTAGCTTCATCTAATCTGTGGGTTTTGTTCCTAATTGATCACGCTAAAAAGATAGCAATCAATCTCTTACCTAATACATCGTAGAATACAATCTTTGTTGTATATGTCCTTGTCGCCATATGTGATTGTTAAGTTATAACTAATACTTTTGTCTTGGTCATTGAGACATTTCTTGATAGTGCTACATACAAATGTTCATGGGAGAAAACATGTTGGGAAAAATATAATTCAATAGTATGAATTGTTTGAACTTGAGTTTTTTTATCGTCATTACAAAACATAGACATATTAAAAGTTGTTTGAATAAATTTAAAAGGATATCCTTCATTCTCAGGTGGTGATGATTGGATTCTTTGTATAAACACTTGCTTTGTTACATATGTCCACGTTATTAATTCAACATTTATGACATTGTTTTCAAACCCTCTACAAATCAATCGAGTCTCTTTTGCACAAACCATTTGATGGATTCATATTCTTCATCATCATGATAGGTACATTCTCTTTCAAAGATAACAAAATATGTAGTAAATATACGTCATTTTTTCTGTATTTTACCTCACATTTGTCTTTTTATCTTGTTTAGCTATTTCAAGTAATTTCATTTCAATGTTAATGACATAATGGGTATGTTACCTATGCGGTGGTAGACCATTTGGTGTCGATTTACTCAAGTATTCTTTTTTTATAGTAATTATTAGGATCACTTGTCACCGAGTCAAAGCTAATATATGTTCTAGTTTCCTTGGAAAATGAGTAAACAACATTTTATTTAGATTATTTACAAATTCAGTTTTACTTGCTAAGATTGCCTTTTTAGTTATAGATTTTGTCGATCTGTCGATTTGTTGTAGCGATGGTAATATTTTTATTATTAGTCATTCTTCAGGCTGACTATCACCACTTGCTTGGGACACCATTTGTTGTGACATTAGTGTTAAATTGTCTTCTATTGTGCTTTCTTCGTCGTTTCCAAAATGAATCAAAAGTCAATAAAATTTGGATCAACTCTTGCTCTCATATTGGATGTTAAATGAAACTTTTCTACTAATACCACAAATATGACCTCACCAAACTTGTATTAACCGTCTCTGCTCATGTTAATTAGGAACCACCGGTAGTAATTGTCGAAAGCAACCTTCAAATACCACGACCTTTCCACCAAAAGGTGTAGTATGGTCAATTTTTTCATGAAAAATTCGATCCATCATTTCAATTGTGTGTTTCTTAGCCATCGGTGCTTCGTCCTATATTATTAATTTGACTTGTCTAGTTAATTTATCTCGATCACCTTGTTTTGACATATTTTTCATTGTTGATTCACTTTTGGTGAAGGTATTTCAAATCTTGAGTGAGTTGTATAACCTCTCTGTAAGATTGTTGCTACTATCCCAATGTTGGTGGATGTCAGTGCTAGCATACCTCTCAATTTGATTTTTTCTAGCGATGTTGATATAAAAATTATTTTTCTAGTTTCACTCGGTCCGTCTACAAAGTAAATCATAGTGTTCCAGAGTTGGTCTTTTGCAATATGGTCTTGAAAGCTTGCACTTGTTGTGGATTCAACTTTGATTGTGCATATATATCTTCAGTTGGACCTTCATAGACATTTCTTTAATTATTTCTTGACATTCATGTGTGTCACTTTAATTATATGCAATTTTTGTTTGATTTGTGGCATATCAAATTTTTCCACACTTTTACCTATGTATTTATATTTTTAAGGTACTCTAGAGCTGCACCTTTAGTGAACTGACATGGCTCCTCCTGAAGTCTTCCGACATATAGTTATAATATGTATCCCATAGACATCTCATATCTGTTGGATTTCAATGAACTAAAATGTTTGCAAACAGATTTCGAAGAGCTACGAGCATCTTAAAGATTACTGTAAACATTCAGAAATGCTATCATCTTATTCTAATAGACATCTTTCCTTGGTTATTTGTTTGATACTATCACGACCGGGGAGCACCCCCTAGACGTAACCGGCGTCGCCATCCTCTGAGAGGACTAAGCTAGCCTCTTAACATTCGTCATTACATTTCATAGATTAAAATTCTGAAAAAATTAAAACTTTTATACATTGAGGTTTACATAGACTTCTCACATACTACTTATGGAGTTTACTTAGACTCCTCACACAGAAATTAGCTTAAATAGGCTTCTCGTTAGACAACATAAGCCTATACATAGGAAATAGTCTACTCATATCTTCTCACATAAAACAATCTAAACGAGTAGAATTGTAGGACATAGCCAATACTAAGTCAATATGCCATTATAGGTTTACATTAATGTTGCAAATGATAAAGGAATGAAAAACATCTTTATGACAATACAACTTCAAAGCTAGAACGTAGAAAAGGTAACATCCCCGAACATGAGGACCTACCAACACTTGGAGAAAAGATTCTAAGTCTTCTTCAATCGGCCTCCTTGAAACTCAATGGCTGAAACCTACATATTTGTAGAAAACATAGAAATATGAGTTAGTACAACCAATTGTACTAAGTATAGATATATGCATATAAAACCATTTGAAGACATGCATGAAAAGAACCGTTTCTTTAGAAAACATGCTAAGTCATTTGGAGAGACTTTAATGCACATACAGGAGAGCACATACGAGATACAAATCACAATAACATAAGATATGTTCATGACCAATGACAACATCAACATCAAGCCATATTAACACATCATGTTCAATAGTTCATATCAACATAGCATACAAAACCCTTACCAACAATCCCATCTCAAGCCTACAAGTGCAATGCTCATGTGAAGCCCCATAACTCCACATAATCAAGTAAACAAGATAGGAGATCATAAGTAATGCTTTGTTTCATACAACATATCCTCATAGGTAGTCATCACCCCATATAGCCATTTAAACCAATAGAATATTCATTAACATAGTCAACATCATATAAGACTGTCGTCATATAAAGCCAACATTTCATAATACATAAGAACATCTCCTAGGACTCCTTTAGAGTTAACTTGTGCAATGTCTAGGTAGAGTCCCATACCCCTACCTATCCTAAGTAGACCCATCAGGTCTTCATAATCAATGTCTATCTTCATTCAATCATTCATTTTACTTTCGGGAATAATTGCCTTAATCGACATAGACCACATGAGTTAAATGTGGAATCCGGTGTCATGAAACCCTGCATGCCAAGGTAGAATCAAAACATGAACATAACATTCTAGGTGGATCCACTAGCTAGTATTCCTATGGGGCCAACATAGTTCAAGAACTAGGAGACATGCTTGAGACCTTCTTTATGCACATTCACGTTGTAATCTCTATATCATGAGAACCATTGTGAACCTACCTTCCCACATTGGGAAGGGACACCTCTTATATGTAGTTTGTTCGGTGCTAAGCTAAAGTCATTTTTGAAATGTCTTTAAGCCTTTATTAATCAACCATAACTTAATGTAGGTCATAGGAGATTAACCCTTGTACAACATATCATTTAGCTAATTAGGTATTGCAAGATAATGCCCCTTTTTTGTAACCCTTCATTTGTGAGATTAACACACCATCATCATCATATCATAGTAAGACACATAAGTGATTCATAATCAACCTTATATCATCATACCTTAATCATAATCTCATAATTCATATAGTCAAGACATTTCAATTACATTCATCAGACCATCACCTACTTAATCTAATCACATGTGATACTTTAATTAAACATCATCATCAAGTATAGGCCATCATCATTGAAGTAAGGATTCAAGATCACAAGTTCTTACCAATTAACCATCAGAAGCCCTCTTCAAGATCTTATTATCAAAAATATATATTCATCCATCAATAGATGTAATAACATTATATAATAGTAATCAACGCAAGAACTAAGTCAATTATATCATCACTATCAAAATTAACTTCAATTCATAACCTAGGGTTAGGGAAAAAGGGTTCATCATGTATTATTCGAGAATTAGATCCCAATCCCAACAATACATGACCCTAGTCAGTCCATGGATGAATTAGAATAGCTAAACAAGTCGAACAATCAATACATTCATCAATTCCCATCAATTTATAAGAAAGATCCAAGATTTGAGGAAATTGGAGAAAGGACATGATATCCACAAAAGTATCATTAATTAGCATCAATTACTCAACAATTTACAATTAGTTAGCCATGGATAATCACAATTAGTCATAATCAGTCATCAGTTTCAAGTTTAGAAGAAAATCCATTTGTAGAGAAAAACCCTTGGAAATGGGTGATTTAGAATCAACTTTGAAAGGACCTCTTGGAGAAAGGAATCCCAAGAGTGAAGAACCCATACCTTAATTAAGATTTATCCATAAAATTTTAAGAACCTTGGAGACTTTGTTGTCTTCTTTAAGCTTACTTGTTCTTCCAATAGAGGATGAATAGAGAGAGAAAGAAGAGAGAGGTGAGAGCTTTTGGGTTTTGATTTGGCGATTTGGTTTGAGTGAGTGAATGTGAGGTAAAACTGATTTAAAACCATTATATAACCCTCCCATGAAATACCCAAAAGACCCCTAACGTAAGTTGACCTATTAGTGAAGTCAAACTTGAATTCCAAATTTCAGATTTTTGCCAGGGAACAAGTCCGCATCACGGAGCTGTTCCCGCAAGATATTATAACTTAATTTTTGAACCAGAAGAGTCCGCTACGTGTCTGCGGTGCCATGATTTTTGGTCCTTGTGGGTCTATGTCTGCGATGCAGAGACACTTCTTCCAAGGAACCCCTAAGGCAATCCTTGGTTTGGGGGGGGGGGGGGTCGTACCTAGACGTTTTCACCCTATATATATTATTTACCTATTTAAATTATTTTTACTAGTTTTATACTTCAAGTGACACTCGCAAACCTTCGCGAAACTTAAGGACGTTTTACTAGTTCAAGTGCACTAGCTTCCAAACGTCATGGACGTTTCTTGACATTTTGAATCTAACACTTCCTAACTAGTTTCAATACATTAATCTAGGCTTAGAAATAGTGTTTTAAGGTTTTGTTCGTCATGTGAGGCTCTAGGTTAGGTCATGAAATTTTGGAGTGTTAAAGAATGTATCATAATGTGTTCCATTAATAGTGAGCATGTATTCAAATAATGTTGGGTCTCGAACATGATTCAATAATAATCTTTCATAATATCTTTCCCCTTATCTAAGGTTAGTTGTGATATTAAGTAGCCTAGTTATGTAACGTTATTATTTAGCACATAAATACCACATAATAAAGTGTATCATATTACTATATTTATTTTGTGTATCACGAATTGTGATTTACTTTTACTCATTTGAACCAGTGAGATGTAAAGATTTGAGTTTTTTTTAGGGAGAAAACTTTTATAAATAACCGAACACATATATGGATATGTTTAGGGTCCAAGCATCCGAGTATGACCACCCGAAAACCACCCAAGGGATCGTTGAGGTGGACTCAACCTTGGAGCCAAAATCTGCAAAACAACACACCTACGAAACCCCTAACTTCGGCCAATACACTGGTCTACAAACCGTACGTCATGGTCTTAGATTGGGGGAGTTTAACTCCCCGAAGTGGAGTCTCTGAATCAAATGACACTAATGCAGTGCGGGGCGTAACACCACCTACAGTTCGTAGGTGGTGGTCGTAGTTGCTGCCAATTTCCAACCTTCTAGTTTTTAAGTTGATGATTTGAAATCAAACTGATTAATTAATTAATGTCTCATAGGGTTGGTTATCTATTTGATTAATCCCCTTTATAAGCTAGCAACACCTAAAATAAGCCTTCAAAACAATCCCCCCAAAAAGTTCCAAAAAATAGTCAACTTCAAATGGTCATACTAATATATCAAAACGAATTAGGTGGTGAGTTACCTATTCAATTGAATATCTCTGAGTCCTCTTTTCAACATCACCGAGTTTTCCCAATTCCGATCTCAGAGTAAAAAGTTATGCCCAAAATAGTGAAGCATTGTCATGACTTACAGAGGGCAGTGACGGAGAGTAACTCCACCTAAGGCAATCTATAAAGGTATGATATGTTGAACTTTCTATAACCTTTGTACTAACGTATATTTCCTACATTCTAACCAAGTGTAGGGTTGGAGCTTTGAGTTGCTATTTGAGTCTACAGTTTCAAGGGTTTAGATGATTGAAGATCTTGGTGAGTCCTCATAGTTTTGAGTACAACATTCACTTACCTTTACGTCATTTACTTTTTATGTTTAAGACTTGTATGGGTTGAGTCATAAATTTTAGTACTCATGTCAAGTTAGATGGTTTGAGACAAAAGAGTTTGAAAAGACTTATGTTTGCGATTTATGAAAATGACTTCGATTGTATATCTTAAAGTTTAATATTCTTCAATATTTTCTAATGTCTTATTTTATGAATATGATAAGGGCTTGTATGAGACTCCTTCTAGGTCAATTACGTCGTGTTACGACTTGGGGGTGCTCTAGGGTCGTGATAGAATTGAAATTGCCTAATGAGTTGGCTCCGGTTAACCCGGTGTTTCATGTTTCAATGCTCAAAAAGTTCATATGTGATCCGGTATCTATCTTTACTTTAGAAGGTCTAAGAGTTGATGAGAACCTTTTTGATGAAGAGGTCCAGGTTGAAATTTTGAACCGGCAAGTGAAGATGTTCAGGAATTAAGAAGTAGCTTTCGTAAAGGTTCTATGGAGGAATCACTTAGTTGAAAGTTCTACTTGGGAGACCGAGGCCGATATGAAGTCTCGTTATCATTATATTTTTCCTTCTTCTCCTAATCAATATTGAGGTTAGTAGTTCCTCTTAGTTTAATGAATTGGGAGTCATGTGTAATATTGAGATTTTCATGATTTCCTTTATATTCGTATGTTCTTGTGAGAATTCATGCTTAAAGTATCTTGAGTTTTCATGAACTATATGTTCCTCTTGGTCAGTTTGCACTTTAGTATGCTGATGGTGTATTTGACTTCATAAGATCTTGTATTGAACATGCTTCGTTATGTTTTGATAAAAAAGCATATTGGCTCTTTTGTGATTGTGTTGAGATTAATTGATATGGATAAGGTTGTTCCTCCTTATATGTTACAACATGATGAATTTTGTGCATGTTGGTTTGTGGATGTAGTTCTTACTTCCTTGTGATGCATTATTTTGTTTTAGGAATGGAGTTGATGCTCCTCATTTGAAATTACATTATTAATATATTGTATGCTTGTTTGGATGCTAGTCTTGAGTCCTTATTCGCCCTATAAGTGTTTATAGTGTCATTTGAGGAGAATGTTCTTAAGGGGAAGATAATGTAAAACTCTGAGAAAACGATAGGTTAAACTAGAGACTAAACGTATGTTAAAAATAATGAAAATCACTCACTAAGTATTGGCATAGAATTTGAGGTGAAAACTACGTGAAACGAGGCTAGACCAAGGGGAAAGTGCCAAGGCCAAAGTTGCCCCTAATCACATGAACAGTGCCCCACCTTCACGAGAGGGACCACGAGTCGTGGTCCTCACCACGGCTCGTGAAGAGGGGCTTGGTCTTGACTTGGCCATCGTATAGAGGTCTCTTTTAGTCAAGCCACTACTTCACTCTTTACGGGTTCGACCACGATCAGTAATCCACTTCATGAGTCGTGAAGGTGCCCGTGACTTGGCCATGAAATTTTTAGCCCAAAGTTTGGGGCTTACTACCTCAAACTCCGCAGGAGGAACCACAGGCGTGGTCCTAGATGGGGTTGATTAAAGAAGTGAGTTTTTAGAGTCTTTAGTTTTTAGTCCAATTAAGCTAGGGTGTTTTGGGTTTTTAGGGGTATCTATTGGTTTTAAGCCATTAATCACCCATTCTCATATCAAAAACACAAACACTCAAACATTCTCGCATAACCCAATTCCCTCAAATATTTCTCTCTATACAAAGCCCCTCCATTGAAGAACACCAAGATTCAAGGTTAGGGTTCAAGATACAAGGTTTTCAACACATTTTCGTGGAAAGGCTCTAATTAAGGTATGAAAGCTCTTCACTCTTGGGATCTTTTCCCCAAGAGGCCCTCTCAAACTTTGATTTCAAAGTCCCTCAATTTCTAGGGTTTCATTAAATTTTGGAATTCATTTAATGTATAGATTTTGAACAATTCCCCACAAGACCCATGATTATCCCTTCTTTCTAAAATCTGAAGACAAGTACATTTTGATTGATAAATGAAGGATGCGAATCTAGTATGTTTCTATGTAATTCATTATGGTATTATGAGGCTATCCTATGTGATATATGAATATCATGAAAATAGGATTATATTAAATCATCAAGAAACCCTTTGAAGGCTATGACTGATGGCTTTCAATTTTATTATAGTCTTATATCGAATTGCTGATCCACTTATGGTGGAGGTGCTTACTTGATTGATGAATTGTGGTGTTGACTCTTATTCCTCTTTCATACAATCCTAATTATGATCAAGTATGATTATTATATTGTTACACCCTCAAAATGAATTAGAATAAATTAGAGCCTCGCGTGTGTTTCTTGAGTTAATAATTTAATGAGAACTAGTATCCAAGGGTAGGTTTGAGTGGTTTTGAAGTCAAACGTCAAAGGACGAACAAGACGTCCGAAAACTAGTCTTGTGTGTGCTATTGTATCCTTATATGTTGTATGTATTTTTACCTATTTTTTAGAGTCTAAAATAAGTAGGGGGTGACCCATTGTCTTAATAAACGAGTTTAGGGTCAAAAAATATGCGTACGAATCCCCAAGGACCAACCAAAGGGTCCTTGAGAAGGGCCCAAGCGTTGGCGAAGAGGCTGCCAAGGCAGCGAACAAACAACCCCTTTTTGGAGGTGTTGGCGCGTCGTGCAGCTTACACTCAAAAGTTAAAAAGTTGCCTTGCGATGCGGTCATGTTACAAACCTCTCTGCCTTAAATTAAATTCCATAACCAAGATTTGGAGGTGCCTCAACCATGCGCAGCCATGTCCCATATTTGGTTGCCTCGTTTAAAAGTCAAGTTAGACTTAATTAAGAGGTCCAACTAGTGTAGGGGCGTTTTGAGTACCTGTGGTATTTATTAAAAATGGTTTTGAGTCACTTTTAACCCACTTCACCAATTAAAACAAAATCCTCAAGTCAAAACTCAATATCTTTCCATTCTCTCTCTCCAAAACCTTCATTGGAGATATTTGAAGCTCCACAGAAGAAGGTTAATTTTCAAAGGTTACAATGAAAATTTCGTGTATAGGACTTCAATAAGGTATGGTTATTTCATCCTTGATTCTTCTATCATTCAAGGATCCAATTCAAAGGTTTTTCAAAAGATCTCAAAATTCCTATTTCCAATTCTAAGCATGGCCTCTTGCATTTAAAGGTTTAAATGGATGAATTATGATGTTTTCAATGTTAATTGATGGTTTTATGATAAAAAAACTCCATGAACCCATGATCATCCTAATTCTCTAATTTTGTCTTGTAAATTGAGTTTGATAATTGTGATTGGTTATGGATGGAATTGTATTTAGATTGCTCTATATTATTGATTCTTATTGTTAACCTATCTCTATATATGTAGAATTGAGATTGTAAGGATGAGTTAGTAATCTTGGCCTTATGGGTTGTCAAATCCGGGTTTACCCCCTAGATGTAACCGGCGTCCTCGCCCTTTTTCAAGGACTAAGACCTGCCTCTTAGTCTCATGTTATTACATTCATAGGTTGACAAATGCGGAAAAATTTTAAACTTTCATTATCACTACTAGGAGGTTTACATAGACCTCTACAT
This sequence comes from Solanum chmielewskii, assembly GCA_027704785.1. Lineage (NCBI taxonomy): Eukaryota > Viridiplantae > Streptophyta > Magnoliopsida > Solanales > Solanaceae > Solanum > Solanum chmielewskii. The sequence continues at coordinate 15,465,068 of JAKWIX010000327.1, forward strand.
ACACATAAAATATATTCATATAGAGTATACATAGACCCTTCGTATAGGAAGGTTACATAGCCATCTACTTTTATTACACATACATATATATAAAATATAAAAATAGTCTAACGATTGTCTCATCTCATACCCTCTAAACGATTATCACAATATGGGCATAACCCTTACATTAATCAAACAAGAGCACATATAGGTCATACAAAAGTATAGTACTCAATTAAAAAGGAAAGAAATGAAAGAGTCTTTAAGCTCATAACAAGTCCATAAGCTAGATTATGGAATTGACCTCAAAAGTTGAGGACCTTATGTGCGTACACAAGCAAAACATGCTAAAAAGGGACTTTTAGTCAAAACATGCCATTTTATCCCTTTAAGAACCTACTGCAAAGCCAACAAGTCATACCAACCAACCAAACATGCTTACTATCTCAACAAGTAATACTTATCCCAACATACTTGAAACCATAATTTACTACAACCCTATCATCAAGGAAAAATATCACAAGAATGAATAAGAGTCAATAATATCATGATAGCGAGACAACCATTCATGAATCCTTATCAACTAAACAAGTGCAATAACCAAGCAAATCCTCATAAACTTACTCAATCAAGTATCCTCAAAAAGAAACCATGACCAATTTCCAACTTTACCTAACATAGCATTTAGGTTAACATTTTATCATATATTAACATTATGACCCAAGGCATTCTCATTAGTAAACTAATTAATATATAGTATCAACAATGTGCCATAGTAGTCATATATACATCATATATCATCATAACATAAACATATATAAAAACCTCCTTCTAAGACTCCCCTCAAGGCTAACTAGTGCAATGTTTAGGTAGAGCCCCATACCCCTACCTAGACTAAGCTAGACCCCTTAGGTTATCCAAGTTAGAGTTCAAGTCCTTTAATTCGTTTTACCTTTTGGGAACATCTTGCCCTAACCGACATAGACCACATGAGCTAGTGTGGAATACGGTGCCAAAAAACCCTACACCGAAAGAAGGCGGACTACTTGCCAAAGTAGTACCAAAACATGAAACATAGCAACTACGTTGATCCACTAGCAAGTATTTCTATGGGGGCAACATATGTTCGAGGACATGGACTATGTTACTAATTTTCTTTCATTAAAGACTTTGGATAAGCATAAGTTTCTTTTCAATGTAAGGGTCGTGACCCTATGATAATGAGATGTGTCTATAGTGGATTTATGATGAGACTTAGTTTTCTTATGCTTAATAAATGAGTTTTCGTATTGACTTTATCATGAAAAGTTTTCATACATATGTGATGAATGAATGCTAAGTGGCTTGTATAAGACCTCCAAGAGGTCGAGTACATCGTTTAATTCTATGGGGTACTTCCCGGTCATAAAAAACTTTGGACTAGAGCATAATAGGTTCAAAAGTCTCATTAGGCCACATCTAGTAGAGTCTTGATCATTGTCAGTGTGAGTCGTGACACATCTATGAGCGAGAGGATATAGGAAAATAAAAGTTTCACTTTCTTCATTACACTTGTTTCGTGCCATAGATTTGAGTTCTATAAGTGCTTTTTCTTAATCACTTCTCTTGTGTTTATAGGATATGAAAACATGAAGGACACCTGAAAGTAGAGTGGATGAAGGAGTAGTGAATGGGGGAGTTCCTCCCCGAATGAGCATGTTCCTCAAGGTGAACAAGTACGTATAGCTAATCAAGGGAATGAGCTTCCGGAGGTTCCCCCGGACATGACTAATGAGAGCTTAGAGGGGATCTTCTTACCCTAATTCGAGTCCATGAAGGCTCAAGAAAATAGAGATGTGGGGCCTAGTGTGAATTTTCTTTAGAGTACCATTACCTCTTGGTTGAGGGACTTTGTGAGGATAAATCCTCATACCTTTCTTGGTTCTAAAATGGGAGAGGATCCCCATTCATTTTTGGATGAGGTTTATAAGATACTTCATGTTATGGGTGTATGTTCTGGGGAGAAAACAGAGTTGGCTTCATACAAATTGAAAGAGGTTGCTTAAGTGTCGTACACACAATGGAAGGAAAATAGGCCGGTTGAATCAGGTCCTATAGAGTAGAGGGAGTTTAATAAAGCATTCTTAGGGAAGTACTTTCCCCGTGAGAAGAAAGAGGTTAAGATTGAGGAGCTTATAAATCTTAAATAAGGTAATATCAGTGTGGATGAGTATTCCTAAAAGTTTACATTGTTGTCCAAATATGCTCCATCATTGGTGGCTAAGCCTAGAGATGAGATGAGTAGGTTCTTGGCCGGTATTTCCGATCTTGTGAAGGAAGAGTATCATAAAACAATGCTCCATAATGATATGACTCTATCTAGGCTTATTGTGTATGCTCAATCCATTGATAAACCTAAGCTTGAAAGAAGCAGTAGAGATGTGAAGAGGGGAAGAATCAATGAGCAAGGTCAACCTGGGTTTAAGAAGAGGAATCCAAATCAAGATGTTTCTTGTGACCCTAAGGCTAATTAAGAGAGGGGTGGTGGTTCCCAAGTGGATAAACATGATTTCTCAAATTGTGGGAAGAATTTCACATCCACGAATACCCCCTAGATGTAACTGGCGTTGTCATCCTCTTTAAGGACTAAGACTAGCCTGTTAGTTCACATCATTACAATCATAGTTCAAATTTAGCGGAAAATCTTAAATTTTTCAGTACTTCTACTTAGAGGTTTACATAAGACCACATATATGTCATACAAAGTTTAGTACTCAAATTAAAGGAAAGAAACATAAGAGTCTTAATACTCAAACAACTTCATAACTTGATATTGGAATTTCCCTCAGAAAGTGAGGACCTACCCAACTTGGATGATCAAGATTTCCAAGTGTTCTTCAAAGTCCTCTCCAAAAGCCCTTCAACGATCGGAACCTAAAATATTGGGGAAAAGAAAGAAATGGGGTTAGTACACCACTTGTACTAAGTATGAGACCATATGCACACACACTATGAAAATATGATAAGAAGGGGGACATTTCATAAAGTACGCACTTTTCATTAAAAACCTTTATGCACATTAAACAAGACAATACCAACCAATAGGCCATTTTAATTAAGTCATAGGCTTGCACATCACAAGAATAACAATATCAAGTTTAGTCAAGTCAACATGCATATCAAATAATTAGATACATAGTCAAGTAAATTTATCATCAAGTCATAATAACAACAAGCATGAATAAGAGTATTTTTCATCATAACCAAAGCAAGACAATTACCCATGAACCCATATCAAGTTAACAAGTGCAATGACCAAGTAAAGCCCCATAACCTTACTCAATCAATTAACCCAACAAGAATCATGACCAACATCCTAATTCACATAACATAACATTTAAGAGTACATATCATCATACTTTAACAATTTAGACCATCACATATTCACAAGTGACACCACTCAACATACAGTAACAACAATGTGCAAGTTCATCATACACATATCATGTGCCATTAAAAGCATATGCATACATAAGAACAACCTCCTAAGGCTTCTGTCAAGGAAAGCTAGTGCAAGGCATAGGTAGAGTCCCATACCCCTACCTAAGCTAAGTCAAATCTCTTAAGTTACCCTAGTTTGTTTGTACTTCATTACTTTATTTTAGTTTAGGGAACACTTGCCTTAACCTACATAGACCACATGATCTAAGTGTGGAATCCAATGTTGTAAAACCTTACACCAAAGGAAGGTGGTCTACCGGCCAAAGTAAAACCAAACATAAACATAGCTTCTAGGTGGATCCACTAGCTAGTCTTCCTATGGGGGCAACATAGTTCAAGAACTAAGAGATAGGTATAATCCCTCTACATTCCACTTGGAAATTGGGGCCTCCCTCATGGGAATCCACTGAATAAGTATCTCTCATTGGGGAGCCAACACCACATGTGGAACTATAGGGTGGATCTTCTTCTATGGAAAGCCATCACCTCCCATTGTCAAGTTCACTCGATTCTAAGCTAAGTCCCTTTTGAAATGTTTCCAATGTCTTTATTAATCATCATAGCTTATTATAGGTCATAGGTTCTAACCTGTATGTTCATCATAATCATAGCTTAATAAGAATTTCATGAGTATTTTCCTTTCATTACAATTCATATAGGTGATGTTAACATATTAAAATCATCATATCATGATAAGGCACATTGGTAAATCATTGACCATCCTTATACCATTTACATCTTAAGCCAACACCTCATAATCATAGTCAAGACATTTCAAATCAACATAATACCACCCTATCAATCCTAATACAAGGCACACTCAAATACAACATCATGACTTAATCACAATTAACCATAAATTGAAGCAAAGGATAGAGATCATAAGACTTACCAAGTCTCCGTCATAAGTCATTATCAAGGTCTTACCATCAACCCTTACTTCAACCCAATTAGGTATAACATAATCGTAATTCAATGACCAACATGATAAAAATGCTAGAAGAATCACTATATCATAATTCAATACTAGATCATAACTTAAGACAAGATACTTATGTCAATTCACAACATACTTAATAACCTAGATCAACTTCTGAAGAACTAGAATGAAAATAATATAATTCACCCTAATTAATTCATGATTAGTATAACAACATCATCTAGTAGTAAATAAACCAATAACCAAGTCAATTGAACCAATATAACCTAATGCATATCAAGATAATAAACTAGGGTTAAAGGGTAAACGTCATCTTATACAAACTAGACCAAAACATCAAGATATATCATAATTATGTTGAATACATGATAATATATATATAATATCCAAAATAAATTATAAAAAATCAATTCATAACATCAATTTCGATATTGGATGAAACCCACTTAAAAACTCAACTTTTGAAATCAATTTGATGGAACCCTTTGAGGAAAGATGTCTCAAAGATGAATTAGATCCCATACCTTTTTAATTGATAAATATTGATGGTTAAAATTGACTATGTTCAGCCCTTAAACCTTCCCCTAGCTTGGTATTCAATGGAGTTCTTCATTAGAGAGAGAAAGAAGAGAGTTTGGGTTTGTGAGTTATGATTAGTCTACTGGGGTTGGGGTCTTTATATGGGGTGTAAGTTAACTTAATTAGGCTTCCATTGACCCCTAAATAACAAACTTACCCTTATTTAATAATTTTAACTAATTAAACACGTGCAAAAAAGTCAGGCCCTCACAGACGAGACCTCGACCAACGGTCCGTCTGTGAGTCGACGGTTAGCCCCCCTTCCGTGCTACACATCTGTCGATGAGTTCAGAGAGTGGTACAAACAGAACATTATATAAAATGGCTATGTTTTGGTCAATGGATGGCATTTATTTCCCATCTAGAAACCTATGCCCCGTCAATTCTCCTTGTGGGTGCACACTGCCCAGGCAGTCCTTGACGCCGAAATGCAAGGTTCCTACTCAAGGGACTTTGGTTGGTCCTTGGGGAGTCACACCCGGATGTTTCAATCATGAATAAACTTAAAAACATATTAGACACCCTTCCACCAAATTTCATGAATTTGGGACTCCTAAAAGCTAGTCAAATAGGCTAAGGCACACTAGTACCTCCTTGAACGAGTTTCCAGACGTCATGGATGTTCTTGAACTTTTGATTTTAAGACTTACTAAATGAATTATATTCATTAAAATGGACCTTAAAATAGTGTCTATACCTTATAACACTTATGTTAGGCTTTTGAACACACCTTAGATTTTTGAAGTGTTACAAAGAAGCACTTTGGAAGTGTCTAGCCAGTAGTAGTGGGTGCTATTGATGTGGGAAGAATGATCACAAGGTGAGATATTGTTCTACTATTTCTACTAGAGGAAGGTATGTCAATCATGATCCCTATAATGGTACAATTGTGGGTGAACAAAAGAAGAATCGTTTCTATGCTCTTTAAGCTAACAACCAAGCAAATCCGAATGAGGGTGCCCGTAAGTTATTGTTTCCCTTTTTTGTTGTGATGGTTCCTTCTAAGTGGGGGAGCATGGTAATGTGGTATGGATGATGGGTTTTTTTCCTTTTCTCTTCTATTCAATTCAATCTTGAGAGTTAGAATTTCCTAGTAGAATGTTGCATGTTTTAAGAGTCTTTTTGTAAATGAGTTCCCTTGATCTCCTTAAAATATTGCATGTTTTCATGAGTTCATTTAGTTAACTGCATTTAATGATTTGGTCTCTCATGTTGATGTGCATGTTTAGTGAATTACTTAAATGGTGCATGAGTAGACGTATGAGCATGCTTAAAAGTGAATTCTTGAAAATGATGCCCACATGTGTTTTTATGAGAAATTGACATAAAGTGCTAAAAAATGTTGTAGTGACATGATATGATGTGGATAAGGAAGTTCCTCCATAAATTAAATGGTAAATGTGGAGTCTTAAAGTATAGTGAGTTTGTAGATGTTGTTCCCACCTTCTTGTTGTATTTTGAGTCTATACGTGTAAAGTTGATGTTTCTTCTAGCGTGATATATTGAATTAAATTGTTTAATATATGATAGTGGACTTGTAGTCTTGAGTCTTTACCTTTTGAAAGTGTTTTGATGTCATTCTAGGAAGAATGTTTTTCAAGTGGGGGAGTATTGTTACACCCTCAAAATGAATTATGATAAATTAGAAATTCATGTGTGCTTCTTGAGTTAATAACTTGCTAAATTTGTTGACACCCAATTTGGACCTTCACAACACAAATTAATTCTCGAGTTTCTTTTATTCCAAACAATTTGAAAATCAGTTTTATAAAATTTTAATAAAATATAAAGTTTGTGTTATTTTAAATAGTTTTGTAACTTTTTATAATTTTTAGATAATATATTGCATAAGTATGTATATAATTATTATATTTTATAATTATTCGAAAATCATCTCTAAAATAATTTTTGTTGATTAAATATTTGGTCATTTAGTTTAGTCATATAATAGTTTATATTGTTAAATTAATTAGTTTATAATCAAGTTTATTACTTTATTTCGTTAAGATTAAGAAGTTTGCTAGTTAATTAATATTTATTGTCTTATTTAAACTTTTAACCAACTCGTCAATTAAGCTCAAATTTGATTTAAATCTCAACTCTAATTGGCCTTAAGGAAAATTTGGTAAGCCATTTTTGTAAGAGTAGTTTGAGCTACATATTGACTATTCAGTATGACCAAAGTGTTGGTCCTCTTCTTTCACCCCCTTTTTACTTGATTCTAGAGGAAATTTGAAAATTTGTGCATGAGTTTAAGATTACCCTTAGAAAATTTTTAAATTTTCAAATTGGTGGGCCTGAGATCAAATTGGTCAACCCTTTTCACCCCATTTCCGAACCCTAATTCTATTCTATATAAGCTTCCTTTTCTCCACCGTTAAGAGAGGGAAAAAAGGTGTAAAAAATAGTTTGGAAAATTTTTAGTCGGTTTTTACTTAGCAAGAAAATAACAAGAGAGCTTGAGCAAGAACATTGTAATACATTTCAAAAGAAGGGGTTAATAGGTTCCTTATTTTCATTAAGTTTTTGTCAAGATTTCTGTTCTTACGTTCGTGTGCAAATGTGCTTTGTTTGGAAGAATTTTGCTCCCACCTCTTGCTCGTCTAGTCTCAATTCAGCTATCCCAGAAAAGGTAACGGCTTCTCCGACATTCCCTCCATCTTTCTTATGTAATTTCCAACAATGTAAAGTCATTATTGTGTGGTTATATAGTGCTAATGTGGATTCAAAATTTAATCATATTGATTTAAGTGTTGTCCCCTCTCTGTAACTTTGCTCAAATTTATTTGTGAGGACTTTGTCATTTTCTTGTTTAGATGTTGTCGAGCCCTTTTTTTGTTCAGTTTTCCTCTCGTCATGCATCAAGGCCTTTGTTAAGTTCTACTGATGTTATTGTATCGACTTATTTGCCAAAATGAGGTTGTGATCTCAGATTTATGGTATGAAATAGTATGTCATTTTGCTTATTGTCTGTTGGGTGTGTCATCCAGTTCTCCACTTTCGAATCTCATGTTTGTCTTATTGTTCAGCATGTGGTGTTTGGGATCGAGTTTTTGTCCTCTTTGTCTTAATTTTAGTTGGAATGCTCGTTATTTGTGGTATAGATTATAATAGTGCAGTTATTTTTTCTTTCTATTCATTCTTATTCTAGTTCCTATTTTCTTTCAAAGTTTGATGCCTATTTCCCTTCTTTGATTATTGTTAAGCATGCTGGAAAATATGCAACTTATTTCTAGTCGCATAATAGATTCCATATTTTGTTGAGCATTGATTTGCTTACTTTTCTTTGTCTTGAGTTATCTCGTTATCAAAAAATGCTTATTTCCTTTCTCCTTATTTTTTTTAATATTTTATAAATTGGTGGTATGATACTGTAAATCAATTCTTAACAACAACCAAATGTTAGAAATCCCTTTGTTTCGCCATATTGTTTTTCACTCTTTAAAGACCATGAGTAAGTTATTGTTCATTAGTTGCTATATTGTTACTTTCATGTTATATGTTTTTAAAACTAGCTTGTGGTATGCTTAGTTATACACATATAGCAATCTTGAATCCTCTAATTAGAATATGTTTGCGCATCTCGCTGTCAAGACTTGACATACAAATGAAATAGTCAGTTTATAGTTTTGATTGTATAGAATCTAGAGTACTGTTGTGTATTGTGAATTCGAGGATTATTCGTGTTTCTATGAGATATGTATCAATTAAATACTATTTCTCTGTTTTGGGTTGAGGTTTAAATAGTATGGACTCTATTTCAGGTTTATTGCCTTTTTTCCTTTTAGGATATATAGTCTGTGGTAATTGGTAATCCATGTGCAAGACGTGTATTTACTTGATTTGACAAATTGATTGTGATCAAAATTGGTAATTAATGTTTTCCTTTTCGTTTTATTGTGCATGTGAAATCTGTCAGAGTTCACCCTTAACTCCCATTTTACCCTTGCATTTAGAGAGAGCCAAAAAGGTTCAAGTCTCTTCCTTCCGAGCCGGCCAACCATTGGAATCACGGAAACGGACCCCGAAAAATGATGAACATGAATTAGGGATAATACGAGATTCATGCCTCTTTTAAAACAATTAGTCAAACTAATTATTTATCGGATAACCACATTAGTGGATATTTTGGGTGCCTTTAAAACTTTCCTAAAATATTAATAAGAACCCAAAACCCCCTCAAATATTTTCAATTGATTCCCTGTTTTAATCTATTGTGAATCATTTTTTTTTAATTTTTCTTTAAAAATTAAGAGACAAATCTATGTCAATCTAATAAGTAATATTTTTTATAATAAAACAGAATGACGACTCTGCTGGTGAGTTGAATGGTTCTGACCTCAAAATTAATTTGTTTGGCTATTTTTGTTTAAATTGCTTTCTTATTTATCGTACTATAAAATTGTGGCATTTCATGGCATCAACTCCGCCTAACGGCAAATAGATTGCATTAGAACAAAAGCGGTTACGTGGCTTACCACGGTTGTCCTTCAAAAAACACACAGGTCCAATTTTTAGAAGTAATAAACAAATAGTTGGCTTGTGATCATGCAATGTCAGTTATTAATCTTCACCTCATTTTTTGTCCGACTCGAGTTACCGTCATTTCTAAACTAATTTTAGTCAAACTAGAGTAGAGCAAAATCAAACCAAATCTAAGCATTAGCCTAAGATGAATTAATACACACGGTGTATTAAGTCCATAGTAAACTTTAAAAATCATGTCCAAGGTACCCGACCTAAAGAAATATCATGATATTTGACATTTGAAAGATGTATGTGTGGAAACCTGATTTGGGATGGGGAAATTTAAGCGGGTTTTTTTTTGTAGGTATGGATCATTTTCCCAAATTTGACATGGTAGTAGAAGCCCTAGTTTTTCAGAAGTTATCGTATAACGACCTCAACAGGGATCACAGAAGAACCCAAAAAAATATGTAGGGGCCCTAACTATAACGACTCGAGAGTACCACTAGAAGTTAGGGCATTCTCGAGTCAGAATACAGCGTAATTGACCTCTCGGAGGTCTTGTACAAGCCCTTAAACATCATTCATTGCATCATGTTTGAAAAGTAATACATAATTAAAATTTTTCACACGAAATAGTAATATTTCAAAATATCTCTTTTATAGAAAAATATAATGAAAGTCTATGTCTCGAAGTCGCCATCTGAGACTCACGAATATATGTGGACACGACCCATACTTCAACAAATAGAAAATAGATAAGTCTATTACAATGCTTTCAATAAGGAAATCTAAACATCATGATGTCCTCAAATCTAGTGAGGACATACCAACTCTTTCTTGAATGAAATGCTAATCCAAGCTTCACTTTGAGACTCCTCTAAAATGCCACCTACACCTTTAGAGATAGAAAAAATGTATGGTATTAGTACAAACACATGTACTAAGTATGGCTTAATGCATAAAATCATGATATCAGACATTTAATGGAAATATGCTCTTTATTATTAGAACATTATATTAAAAGCATAAAAAAACATTTAACACCTTAGAAACATAAAAGACATCACATAAGAATTTTATCAAACATTAAAAAATATTACAGTGAAGTGAACTAAGCAATTGTTACAGTAAACCCTTTTTGCATGCAACCTTCTCACTAAAAGTTATCCTAAGACTCACTTAAGTAAGACAAAGAGAGACCGCACATACACCATCTCTAAGCACACCTAAATGATCCTTGGGACAACCTATAATGAGATAAGTACACATACAATACACCTAAAGATATAACATGAGATCCTCCTACCAAAGGTGATTCTAAGGTTCACTTGAGTGAGTTGTGAAGCAACTACCTATACAATCCCTTCACACACACCTAAGAGATCCTTTACTTAAGAGATCCTTTAGAGTACCTAGGATAAGATCATTCTCACTTCGTACAATTACATATATAAAATATGTCATTCTCCTCACAAAGGTTATCAAAAGACTTAATTAAGTAATCCAAGTAGAGAACGCCCATACACCCTCTCCAAGATTACCTAAATAATCCTTAAGACTTCTAAGTTTAGATTATGTCTACTTACTCAACCAGCTTTCCTATCTAGAGTCATTCTTAAAACTTACCTAGGTAAGACATGAAGTGACCATTCATATGCCCCCTAGACACCTTAACTAGAAAACTCTTAAACTAGTGTAGGTAAATACTTATTCATTTACATTCTTTCCAACTTAATTCATTATCTTCATTAGTTCATTTAAGAGTCACTCAACATATAAGGACTTTAAAGTAATAGTCTTTGAGAATACCTAGGACTCATTCACTAACATCTTCAAAGCCAATTATGCAATGTATAAATAGCGTCCCATACCACCACCTAAACTTAATAGAACTTCTCCAACACTAGTAGGTATCCCATTTGATGAGAATAATCTATAACCGATATAGACCATGGAAGTAAGGCATGGAATCCGTTGCTGTAACCTACTCAGATGAAGGGCGTTCTACTTGCCAATGGTAGAACTGAGACAGATCCCATGTAGGAACATGGTTAAGGAATATGAAAGAATTCTTTGCACTCTAGCCTCATTCTTAACTAGAGATACTTCCCAAACCATACTCACTCGGTTCTAGCCTTTGTTATCATAGAGTAATTCACATAAAGGATCACATGAAGAGGTTCCATATCTAGTTCATAACCCAATCACATTCTCCTTACCAAAGAGGTCCCCTAGGATTTCCTTACAATGGTTAAGAGGACAGCTCAATGATTTTCTGAAGGATTATTTCATGTCTTTCCATCTAACCAACCTTAAGCCAACCATTCAAAAAAGAAGGATACCATTACATCTTTCAACTTGAAAAAATATCATAACCTTACAACTAGGTTGAAGGTTCCAAATAAAGGACCGCTTAGAAATGTTAAAGGTCACATGTCATTCATACATACAAGACTAAGAGGCTTTAGCATTCTAAGTCAAGAAGTCATATTCTCATTATACATGTATCAAGTAAGGGAAACAAGTCTACCAGGACAACACACACACATCTTCACATATAACATATCATTCTAGAAGCACATAGGCATAACCAACATCATCTTTAGGTCACCCTATTTACTACTATGATATCATCAATATAACCATCATAAGAATCACATACCAAGTAGGAAAAAATAATGCATCAACTCTAAGACTATATACCTACGGACATAGTCATAGTCTAACATGACCACCTAACAACATCAATCTAAGAATACATACATTCACCTTAATTACAAGTAGATAGATATGATCATAATTCATATAAATCAACTGCACAAACCATCATAATATATTAAGTAGTGCCAACAAACCCATGATCATCATAATACATAAAGTAATGTCGACGCGGCCACATAAATCACAAGTATAACATATAGCACCAACACCATAAGTGGACCATACCAATCACAACATAATTCAAGACTACATTACATAAAATAAAGAGAATTAGGGCAGTGTACCAACAATCCATAGATAAATCATCCAATACAATACCAAAAGGCCATTACCCATGGCCATGAACATCAATTCAATACAAAAATCATACTACTCAATGAATCTAAATCAATTCAATATAGATTTATCAATGTAAGACAGCCTATGCATCAATCCAATACAATTCTTACATCATTTGATAGCCCAAAGAAAACTACACTAGAATTCATAAGCATTGAGACACAATCACTTAACCCATAAAAGAGTCAAACCTAGGATTGCATGGGTTCATAGAGTTGTTGGGTTAAAATCATCAAATTAACATCAGTTCAATCATAATATAATGATTCAAAATGTTTTATGCAAGAACGCATGGCTAGATCACAAAATTGGAGAATTCATATTTTTTATCATCTTTGAAAAATCATTGGAATTGACTCTTTGAAGAAAATAGACTCAAGGATGAAAACCATACATTAATATAGAAGATTTACCCACGAAATTGATGGAGAAAAATCTAGAAAAAATCAGTCTTCTTCCTTGGAGCTTCAAAGCTTCAACAATGGAGTTTTTGATAGAAGAATGGAGAGGTTTTATTTTGAGTTGAGGTTTAGATTTTATTGGTGTTTTTAGGGGTATAAAAAGACTAAATAACTGTCAATAAGTCATCCACAAATTATCCAACAGACCCCTACACTTATTAGACATCTTAACTAACGCAAATTTGACTTAAAAACAACGCGATCAAATCTCGGAGTTTATTGTGCATCGCAGAGACATTTTAAAATCTTGTTTGTGGAAAATTTTGAGACAAAATGGTTCGTGACAGCCCCTCTTCGAGAGGAAAAGAATTTTTCCCACTCAGTGTCAGCTGCGCAATGCGCAACCACCACCATTTTATTGCTGGCGCGGCAACTTGGATGTCCCATGTTTGGGTCCTCTTAAAGGACCCTTTGGTGGTCCCAGGGGCGTCATTCTCGGACGTTTTGACCCTTTGAATGTCAGGCTACGTGTAGGAACACTGGATAATTAATTTCACCCTCAAAGCATCTCTCAAAAAATCAATACAAAACACTACGACACACTAGTCCAACTTCAACTTGTTTCCGGTCGTCTTGAACGTTTGACCTTCAAACACTTACAAAGTTTATATACTGAATATAAACACCATTATTCACAATTTTAAGACTTTAAAACATCATGATACACATGTTAGTCTCTTGTTCAACCTATCTCATTTTTAGAAGAGTTACACTAAATGAACTTGTCAATATGGTTGGGTGGCCTGAGCTGATTGAAGTTTTCAAAGGTTATTGGGATAACAAAAGAATTTTATTCCAATTCTGAATCGTGGAAAATCAGCCCGGGAGTTGAGGAAATTTGGGATGGAATTTACACAGTTTGTATGGGGCTTGAAAGAAGAGTGAGGAAATCGGACAACATCTAAATCCCTAACAAGCCCTCTGTGAAATATATTATGAATTGGCTTGGATTAGGGAAGGATTACTCCTAATGAGCCGAGGTTATAGTATCTCTTTTATGGACCACTATGTTAGATTTGGGAATGCAGAATTTTAGTTTTGAGTTATTTACAGAGAATGGGACACAATCAGACATTTGGCATTCACCATTGCGCTATTGAGTGCTATAGTTTTTCCACATGGCCCGAGTCTCAGAATCAACACTTGAGTCATAATGTTTGCACACTGTTCAACAGGCACCTGCATCAAGGGAAAGTGAAGTATTATCCCATTGCTCTCGTCATTTTGTCAAACATGTAACGAGCTTTGGGAAAATGCAAAGAAGGGCATCTCTACTTTCAAGATTGCAACCTGCTTCTCCAATAATGGATCTTATGTTATTTGGCAAAAGGACACGGGAATCGACAACTACATACCCTCAATTATAAAATACTCTTAGGGATTTGAATGATGAACAAAGACACCATTGCTTCATATTGATTTGACGTCGGGTATGATGAAACTTATAAGCATTGGTTAAAAAGCAATTTATGAGGTATCTCCTTTCCGATCCCAAACAATTACCGCATTGTGAAGGAAAATGAGTCTAAAGCCGTGGTTGATCTAAGAGAGGTAAAATGGGAATCTCAAGAAATGCACAATAAATTTCTCCAAAATCAATGCGTTCTCAAGAGTGCAACTCAGGAGTGCGAAAGATTGAGGAACGATCTTGGGGATCTTGATTCATGTGTCAAAGATAAGATCGATGGGATGCAGTCCAAAGATTGGGAAGAAAAAGGATGCCAGAGCAAGGGATAACCTTGATATTGTGGTACACACTTCAGCAACACAAGACTAGAGAAACAACACAGAAGCAGGGTCGTCAAGGATGGCGTAGTCGATTTCACCCCTGTGTGTGTTTTCAACATGTATTTACTGTCATTATTAGCCCATGTGTGGGCTTTCCTTTCTTGTATTTCAGTACACTTTTCAAATGATCCATGTGTGGGCCTTTCCTTTTTTTTTTGTTTGTTTCCTATTTTCCCTGCTTGTTTTCCCCTTTTAAAATGTCACGACCGGGGAGCACCCCCTAGAAGTAACATGGCATACTTTACCTATTGAAGGTCTCACACAAGCAAATAGTTATCATTCATCACATTTTAATAGGTAAATTTATTGGAAAATTTAAAACTTTCATAGCACATCATATGCTAGAACACCACTTCCATTATATGTATAAAATATCATAATACATAGTTAAAGACTCTAAGTCTCTTTAACAACTTGGACTCAACATCATTATAATACTTTTGGGACACGCCCCCGTTAAACATAAAACATAACTTAACTATTGCATATCTTTAATTATAAACTTGACATAGGACGTCCTTGAATCTTAAGGATTCCTTTCCTTAAACTTGGGGTAAACATATCAAGATCTTCACATAGATACCACCTTTTTAAGAATCCATAACCTACACTTTTTTGTAAAAAGGTAGAGAAGAATGGTATTAGTACTAGAATTAACTAAGTATGCAAACCATGCAAAAACATGCATTTAAAGGGACATTTTACTTGAAACCATGCATCATGCCTTTTTTGTGAAAACTTCATAAAAGTTGTTACATTAAGCTTCATACAACTCACATACTTCATTTACGCATATACAATAGTCATAAAATCACATAAAATCATACATTCTAGTTTTGACTTATTTGGAACCACTTTACAGTGAGTACCCTTCCTTTTACAGTAAGTATATTTCCCTTTACAGTAACTCCTTTTCTTTCTTAACTCCTGAACCTTCCAAGTAATCCTTAGTGATACATTGTTGAAACATATAGATAAGGGCCCCCTACACTATCCATACTCAAGCATCACTTTGAGGCCTCAAGGAAA
This sequence comes from Solanum chmielewskii, assembly GCA_027704785.1. Lineage (NCBI taxonomy): Eukaryota > Viridiplantae > Streptophyta > Magnoliopsida > Solanales > Solanaceae > Solanum > Solanum chmielewskii. Next base: position 15,480,857 of record JAKWIX010000327.1, read on the forward strand.
TCATGCATACATCCTTCAATAACCCAATACATGCATTCGTAGAAATATTTCATGTCACAAGATATACACTTTGCAATTGACCAAACATACTTTATGAACAACATAGAAGAACTCATAACAAGACCACATACAAGTCAAGACTTCTAAATATCATCATCATAAGACATTAGTCAACATTAACATATTCGGACTACACTTCACAAAGCCCTCATAGAACCTACTCGTAATCTCATTCTAGCCTTACTTGTGCAATGTACATGTGGAGTCCCACAACCTCAAACATACTAAGTAAACCAAAAAAGAGACTACAAGCCTTAATATGCAGTTCATACACCAACAAGACAAGCATAGACAACTTAATTCATGCCTAGCAATACTTTCATCATATAGTCATTAAGACCAACATTATGCAAATAGGATAAGACCACATCATATAGACTCATACCATGCATTTCATTACAACAAGTAGACATCACTACAATGTCATGCATAAGGACATAAACATAATCATATACATTAGAACATATATAATAGAACACCTTCCTAGAACTGACTACAAGAGCTACTTGTGCACTGCATAGGTAAAGTCCCATACCCTCACTGACACTAAGTTACTTCTCTTAGGTTATCCTATTTAGGTTCCTTTTATTTACTTCCATTGTCCAATTTACTTTTGGGAAACTATAACCTTAACCGACGCAAGACCATGGGTGCTAAACATGGAATTTGGTGTTGTAGAGCCTTACACCAAGGGAAGCTGCTCAACCTAGCTAAGGTAGAACATTAACACATGCTAGCATATTAGGTGATATCACTTGCTAGATCTAATGTGGCAAGCATATTTTATGGAACTTGGAGGTATATATGGAAATCCTCTTTATGAGTATTGAGGTATCATAGTTATCCATTTATGAAAACCCTCTTTATCCCTATTGAGGCGTTACAGTTATCCACCTCGTGAGGACTATAGTGAACAAGCCTCCCCACATTCTGAAGAGGCACACCTCATCTATGTTCACTCGGTGCTAAGCTAAGTTCCCTTTATTAAAATACTTTATTAACATTACTTTATAAAATTAGGCTTAAGCAGATTGAATCCTCATATGTTTATATCATAGGTCATAGATGAGAGTTCATCAACCTAAATCATGGGAGAAGTCCTTTCACATGGACATAACATATCTAAAGCGCCATCTAGCTTAGGTTACACTTGAGAACACATTTCAAGGCCCCTCTATTGACTAGATCATCATACATGTGTGTGTGTACATATATATGTGAACAAACCTTTCATATGACACCATTAGATCACACATATTCATACTTGTACTTTATTTGCATAAGAGTATAGGTGTAACTATTATGATAAAACCATTCATATAAAGACATTTAGACACTATGAACATTCATACTTCATCGTATCATATACTTAACATCATATCATATAAGTCATATACATTATATGTTCATGCATTCTTATCCATGTACTTAAACTACAAACCTAGGAACTATCCTATCAAGGCACACGTGTGCAATGCATACACAAGGACCCATACCATTATCCATACTAGTACACCTATAAATTAATCCTACTTAAGGGATACATAACATACTTCATGAGCATATACTTTACATGCATAGTAGTAGGTATTAGTGCATATGAGAATACCCTTTTATTAGGCACCATAAACCTACACTACTTGTAAGCATGCATAATGTGTAAGTGTGTGTACATTGGTCAACATGATCACATAATGACTATCAAAAACATATTGACGTAACCACCCTCTTAGGACCATAATGGACATCCAATCATAAACCACACATCACAAGTTAGCATAAGAGACCATATGACTTCAACACTTAAGACTCCTAGCATTAGCTAATAACACATTCACATAGGGGCACATAGGTAGGGGTTCATTTATCATCAACGCTTCATCAATGGAAGCACCTAAACATAAAGTTAAAATAGTCATTCATAAGCTTATACATTACCAACACAACCTAGATTACAAGTAGAATAGAAGACTAGACATGCTTCACATAGTGTGATCATCACCACCACACCTTCATAATACAATAGCCTTCAAGTCCGTGATCACATAACATATATTTTGAAAATAAAGTAAACACCGCCACCATAAGTGGATCATACCACACAATGCCATACAAGGCCAATCATCTAGAAATTCTATAAGAAAAGTAAAGAAAGTAGACGATCTTACCAATTCATCAACCTTTTATCACCATTGATAAATAATCATATTTCATCAAAAATTCAAGTATAGGGCAGTATCAAAATGTATCTTAACGTAAACGAAATCATGATTCATCTATCCTAGAATTAAGATTATATTATGTACATTGCATTATCAATCTATAGAGGATAGGAGAACATAGATCAATCTTACCAAATCTACCTTTATTTGATCATCAATGATAAATACTCATAATTAATAAATGATACCAATATAGGGAAGTAGCTAAATAGATCATAACCTAAACATAATCATACTTCAGTTGCCCTAGAATCAAGATCATACAAGTGCTCTACATTAACAATCAATAGAAGGTAGAAGAACATAAGTCAATCTCATTCAAATATTCAGACCTTGATCCACATGGGATCACTCATCAATAATTCACCATCAATATACATAATAGGCAGTATATACAAGAAATTCAACATGCTAGAATCATAATTCAATCAACATAAAGTCAAGATCACAGTGCCCATAATATATGCTAATTTCAGAATTGATGGGATCATGGGTTCATTAATTGAACTGATATTAACTTTAAATTCAGTACATTATCATCAGTTCATCATGAGAATGCTTTTGAAAATGTTTTGAGAAGGAACCCATGGCTAGATTGAAGAATACACAATTTGAATGAAACTTCTTTGAAAACATTGGAAAGAGCTCTTTAGATGAAAGATTATCTAAAGATGAAGGATTACCATACCTCATTGTAGAATAATGACATGAAAACTTGATGAAGAAACCATCACAATCCAATCTACAACTTGTTCTTGAGCTTCATCTGCGATGGAGGTTTCTAGAAAGATTTGGTTTGGGAGAGGGAATTCTAATTCTGATTAATCAATCGGTATGGGGTTTTCATCTTATAAGCTACCTTAATATACCATTTAACAACCAAATAAACTTCCAATGGTTAGGTTAGTACTTTGGATGAATTTCCCATTCACCCCTTCACTTAACAGTGCGTCTGGCAACTTGTTGCAGGCTGCATCGACGGACAGCCATCGACACCCCTTAGTTTAAATGAAGGTCCGTAGGTGGCCACCGTTGTTTGGGTCTGAGGGTTATATTTGATTGATACTCTTCCTTGATAAATGACCCGCCTATCGACGAGGCTTGACCACACTAAATCGGCGTCGATTGAGGGTCGTAGGTATACACTGCCAAGGCAGTGTCTATGCAGACTTTGGCTCCTCCTTGAGGGCCTTTTGTGGGGCCCTTAGGGAGTCACACACAGATGTTTCTAACAACATTAACATGTCAAGTACCTTCCATACCATTTTGATCTTCAAGAAACACTCGCAACACATCCAAATATGCTAGGAACACTCAAGTCACACATGCACGTCTCAAGGGCTAACTTTCAAACGTCCTGGACGTTTTTGGTCATTTGACTTCTGAATGACTTCAAATAAATCATAAATGTGTTAAAACACTTAACCAACATGTGAACAAGATGATAGGAACATGTGAGTCGCTAGACACCCTAACTCAATTTGGGGGCGTTACATGAACATTATCTCTTATATGTGAAATTTGCTTGGGGGATAACAAAATGGGTTCAATTCTACACGTTCATCTTTCGAATGTTAGGCCTACCCTTGACAAAAAAGGGTCCCTTACTTGTTTGGGATACGCGTTATTCGCTTGTTTGCTTTATATGCTTATGTGATATTGTTGATCTAAATGAGGATATTTTTGCCCACTCCCTTTCAAAATTTCTTGAAAATCTCTACAACATCAAATACAAGTCACTAACCCAAATTATCCGACCAAAAGTCCACGAGTTTTGAGTTTCTTAGCCAAAAGTAAAATCCTATCATAATATTCGAAAACATTACTTTATCATCTCAGGAAAGGTAAATCAAAGCTATGAAATAGGCAAGAATACCAAGATGGAATCGACTGGAGAGGATTTACAAAGGAATATGCAATTGCTTGAACATGGGATAAAAGAAACTATAGAAATGAGGTTAGAAGTAGAGATCGCCACCACAGTCGTTGAAGCCACACGAGCAGCACTGGATGAGGAGTTGGCAGCGAGGATGTTGAGACGCGCTATAGTGGATGAAGAGATGTCTGCTATACAGAGGCTGCGCAAAAAATACCCTCTTTTTGATAGTACAGTCCCCGCCCCTGAAGACACTGAATTTCAAGGTGTTGGAGAAGGTTTTGAGGAAGATATTATCTATAAACCTTTCCAAGGAATCACCATTGAGGCATATCTTCAAGAGTACCGTGTATGGTGGAAGTAATTCCATTTGCTCTCATTTACAATCGTCTTAGGGTTGAACGTATTATAAAGCCCAGCAGGAGAACCACTTCCCAAGTTGGGTCGAGGGACGTCCATTAGGCCTGTGCATATTATCCAAAATTGAAAGGGAACACAATAAAAAGAGTGTATAAAGTTTAAGACCAAAATTCTCAACCTGCTCAAGACTGACAAAATCACATATATATGGGGTGAAAGCATTATCCTAGAATGTAATGAACTAGAGTTCAATATACCAGTCACTGAGAAGCCTGTGTTTTACCGCTGCTCCCTCACAACTTTCAAGAAAATTATGTTGGAGGTCTACATATTGCTGGTTAAGGGTGTCTTCACCCCTACCTATAAGGATTTTGAAGCATTATATCCCCTTGGAAGAAAAGTTCGGAAATGTTGCCCCTACCATTTTTCTTGATCATATCGTTGAAGGATGCCTCGGATTACACCACGACATGGAATCCCTCGTCAACATTGGAAAGATTCAACTTAAAATTGTTCCCATGACTAAAGCAAATTAAGGAGAAGAATGGCTCAGATGGAGTCACCTTCTATCTTTTAGGAGCATTTTGTCTGTCTTTTCACTTCCTTGTAATCGTCAAAAATGAATGAATGAAAAACGAGAACTTTCTTTTGTACTTAAACTACGTAGGGCTTGATTTCTCCATGCGATATACGTAGGCAACCTTTCAAGGCCCGGCCCCTATCATTTGAAATCTTATTTTCCTATGTCTTTCTGTGAGGGAAATGTTAAGTTCAGATAAACAAGAAATGCAGCACCCCTTATCTCAACGCGATTTAACCTTTCTGAGATAGTCTCAAATTATAATGAGCAAATTTCTTCTTGTTCAAAAAATCATTCCCCCTCAATCGTGGGTTAGCATGTCCTCAAACAAAGTAATTTTTATGTGTTTTTGTACTCTCTAAGTGATATTTTGCATTATGTAATTTGAACTTAAACTAAAGAATTTTTCTTTGAGTTGTTCTTTTCCACAAGAACTCAAAATTGGTCTATGTTGATGATAAAATGGCTGATCATCCATATTTTACATGATCTAAAGGCCCTACAGATTCTTTTCCCAGTCAAGGTTCACAGAAGCAACATTTGGTGATAACAACGAAGAAATCAGCCTTACTGACGTTGTGGTGGCTCAACTCGCCATCAATGATAAGAATGAACTAATCATGTAGTTGATGCAACATATTGCCGAGATGAGGGTTGAGATGCAAACAAGGCAAGATCTACCTCCTCCAATTTTTATTGTCAATGCTCCAATAGATGGAAGGCCTCCGCGTCACTTTCCGTCTTCAAATGTGGAACAAGCTCAGAACCCATCTTCCACTCCTACTCATTATCCACCAATCATCGACCTACCCACACAAAATCCTCAATATGCTGCTGTCTCCTATTAAAGCCCACATCTCCTACAAATATCAACCCTCAACTGCCACCTCCCCCTCAAAATGCCAACAACCAAACTAGTCTACCCCCTCAAAACCAAAATTCATACAACCCCCAAATTCCCCTCCTTTACCAAAATCAACACACCAACCCCCAAACTCTCCCGCAAAACTATCAAACTCCCCAAAATGCACAAAGTCCCCCTGTCTCTCCAACTATAACTCGAAAAACAACTTTCCAAATCCTCGTCCCCCATGAACATGATGTTAATGGTTCTAAGCTTGATTACTATAATGAGCAGGAAAGACAATGGAGGTTAAATAAAGAGGCCGCAAATCTATATATAAGGGAAGAGATTTGGAAGGCAATGAAAGATTTATAGTGTATTCATGAGTTCGCTGGCTTGAAATATGAGGATTTATACATTCACCCGAATTTGGACAACCCGGAAGGGTGTAAGGTGCCAAAATTTGATGTTTTTGGAGGAATGAGGAACCCCTAAGATCACCTAAGGGCCTATTGTGACTAGCTCGTGGGAGTTGAGAGAGATGAAACTGTGATGATGCGGATTTTTAGAAGAAGTCCAAGTGGAAAGGCTCTAGAGTTGTTTACATCTCATAAAGTGAGACATTGACCTAAGTGGAATGCCCTAGTTAAGGATTTCATAGAACGATTCTCTTATAATGTAGAGATTGTTCCCGATCATTATTCATTGTAAAAAATAAAGCAGTAATCAAATGAAAGCTACTGAGAATTTGCATATAGATGGTGAAAGGATGCAGCAAGAGTTCGGCCTCGTATGTTTGAGAAGGAAATCGTCGAGGTATTTTTGTGGGTTCAGGAACCCGAATATTATGATCAAATTATGTTGCTCGTTGGAGAAAAGTTTGTTGAGATAGTCAAAGTAGGTGAGAGTATCAAAGATGGATTGAGAACCAAGAAAATTGCCCATGTTGCTGCCTCGCTCGGATCGTCAGTCTTGTTGAAGAACAAAAGAGAAGATGTGTCCGCTATCTCTTATGAGGGGAAGAATACCCCAAGGAGATCCTTGTCATACCGAGGTCATTCTCGACCTTCATAGAGTTCATACTCGGCTTGTTATACACAAATAGATTACCAAAACTCCCCTCCCCCAGTTATAAAAATACATCTCCTCCCACTTACCAAAATACTCCCCCCTAGTTATCAAAATCCATCTCCCATCTACAAAACTTCCCCTCCAATTTATAAAACTCCACCCAATCACTACCGAAACGTTCCTCCCAACTATACAAACGTTCAAACAAAATACCATAAAATCATATCTCTCCAAACAGTCGAAACTAAGATCCAAGATCTGATTTACCATAAAATGGTCTCTCTCCAAATAGTCAGGCCCAATGTCAATAGTAATCATTTGCCAAATAACGGGGGCACCACTATCGATATGATAGAGATGAATGATGATTGGTGCATGACTAAGGCAATAGTTCTGATCGCTCATGACGAATCAGAAAAGGGTGTAGCTTCATTGAGCATCAGAGAGAAGAAAGAATTTGTGATTCTAACACCCGATGAAGTTGTTACCTTGGTCTTAAGAGAAACACTTGTTCGACAAAAGTTTGTGATTGAAACTACTTCTGCTCAAGGTATGACTAGGTTCGGTAGATGTTACAAACAAAAAGAGTTTGATCAAGGGGGAAAAAGAAAGAACAAACAAAGATAACGATAGGTGAGTCTGAGTCTGAGCAATTCTGGAGAAAAATGCAGCCAAAAGATTATTCTATTGTGAAGCATTTGGAAAAGACCCCGGCTCAAATTTCTGTATGGGCCTTGTCAATGAGTTCGCAGCTGCACATGCAAGCCCTGATGAAGGTTTTGGACGACACATATGTGCCCGTGGGCCCCAGTAATGACAATGTAGCAGCCATGAAAAACCAGGTCATTCGCGGGATCGAATCAGTTTCTATGACGAAGAGTTGGCCTTTGAAGGCAAAATGCACCACAAAGATCTACATATAACCATTGCATGTCGATACAAGGTTATAAATCATATCTTGGTTGATTATGGATCCGGTATCAATATTTGCCCACTGTCGACTCTGAGGCAGCTAAAATTTGACTTGGAGAAGCTTCACCAAGACCAAATTAATGTGAGGTATTTTGATGGGATGCAAAGAGACACATCGGGGATAGTAAACTTGAATATTAATATGGGTCCTGCAGAGTTCAGCATGGAGTTCCAGGTGTTGGACAACAACACTAGCTGCAACCTGCTTCTGGGAAGGCCGTTCATCCACACGGCTGGGGCTGTGCCTTCTACTCTTCACGAACTAATGAAATTTGTTTGGAAGGAGTAGAAGTTGTGTATTCATGGTGAAAAAAGCCATTCTAATGGGTATACACCAATCGTTGAGGAATTTTTTTAGGTTTTGATTTCTACATGGTGGAACTGGTACATGCCACCGATTATTATTTGGCTCTACAGCCCCCAATGCCTTCTGTATACAAAATAATTACTATTGTGATGCTTCATAGTTGTTTTGAACCAGTTTTTGGATTGGAAAAGAATTTTCAGGGAATCGACGAGCCTATACAAATTCCCACAAAAGAATGAAAGTTTGGTTTGGGGTACGTCCCCACAGATGATGAAGTAGAGACGAAGAGAAAAAATGTTGAGCAAGCATTGTCTAGGACAATTCCTCATCTGTACCAATTAGTTCTATTTCGAGAGTATGCTAATGAGATGGAGTTGGTAAAGGAGTCTAGGGCCTTTTTGAAGAAATCGATGTGGTCATAGAAGATGCGGTCGAGACATTCGACATCCACGATGCCGAGCAAGGAAAGCAATTACAAAACATGACCTCCCCACCACTTTTGATACCAAACATCTTGGCAGAAATGACATACGCTTATGCTTGTTTTGAAAATCGGTGGCCGCCCGAAAGAGGCCCAACACCCACCTTTTTTTCATTTTTTAATTGCTTGAGTTTTGAAATTCCCTTGTGATGTTTAAAAAGTCAAAATGACCCTTGTGCATGGACAAAGTTTGTGCTTGTCTTTTGATTTAAATGAAAGCCTCTTATTATCAAAAATCTTATTATCTGCTTATTCTTTGTATTTTACTTTCCTAACTTTATTGTTTATGATTTCAGTAATATTAATTTAGAACCTACCAACGTCATGTCATGTCATGAGCCGAAGGAACAAAATGAGGCATGTGATGACGAAGGTGTAGAATATAAAGAAGAAAATGAGGTACTGGAACATGTTGTTGAAGAATTTCAGCAGTTTGAGAACCAACACAAGCCAAATTTGGAAGTAACTAAGACTATGATTCTTGGAGACGAAGAGTGCATCAAAGAAGTCACAATAAGTGTGCATTTGACCGAAGCTCAAAGAAGGGACCTGATTCGTTTTCTTAGAGAATACATGGATGTATTTGTCTGGGTTTACATAGATATGCTAGGGATGATAACAAGGGTGGTGTCCCATAAATTTCCGACTAATAGAGGATTCAACCTAATAAAAAAAACTCTGAAGTTCAAGACTGAGTTAATTTTGAAGATCAAATAAGAGATTACCAATCAGATCGAGTCCCAAATAGTTGAAGTGATGCAATATCCAACTTGGTTGGCCAACGTTGTCCCGGTTGCCAAGAAAGATTGGAAGATCAGAATCAGCATCGACTACAGCGATCTCAACAAAGTAAACCTAAAAGATAACTTTCTGTTGCAAATATTCACATTCGAATAGATAATTGTCCTATTCATGAAATACAGTTGTTTATGGATTGCTGTGCGGGTTATAACAAGATCTTGATCGATGAAAAAGATGTAGAGAAGACAGCCTTCATCACACCTTGGGGTGTATATCATTATAGGGTGATGTCATTTGCTCTCACAATGACGGTACTACTTGTATGAGGGCTATGACAACCATCATTCATGACATGATTCACAAAGAGATAGAGGTGTATGTAGATGACGTCATAATCAAGTCCCATAAGAGTTCAGACCACTTGACTTATTTAAGGAAGTTTTGTGATCGTCTACGTCGATACAACATGAAGTTCAATCCCTCCAAATGTGCTCTTGGGGTACCAGATGGCAAGTTATTGGGATTTGTAGTCAGCATAAGGGGCATTGAGCTTGACCCTTTCAAGATCAAGGCGATTCAGGAGTTACCTCCTCCTAAGACAAGAAATAAGTGATGAGTTTCTTGCAAGATTGAACTACATTAGTCTGTTCATAGCTCAATCCACCGTGGTGTGTGAGCCAATCTTCAAGTTATTGAAGAAATATGCTTTGACAAAGTGGACCGAAGAATGTCAGACTGCTTCTGATATCATCCAGAATTATTTGTCCAATCCACTAGTGTTGGTTCCTCCACGAGAATAAGGTCCATTGTTGCTATATTTGTTTGTCTCAAATAATGCATTTGGGTGCATGTTTGGTCAACATGATGAAACAGGGAAGAAAGAACGATCCATTTATTACTTGAGCAAGAAATTCACTCCATACGAGGCTCATTATACTCTTTTGGAGAGAATATTTTGTGCTTTGACTTGGATAGCTCAGAAGTTGAGGCATTATCTGTCTTGTTATACCACATTCCTCATTTCTTGAATGGACCCGTTAAATTATATTTTATAGAAGGTGATGCCAACCGGAAAGTTGGCCAAATGGAAAATGCTTTTGAGTTAATTTGATATTGTGTACATCACCCAGAAAGAGATAAAAGCACAGGCCTTAGCTGATCATCTTGTGGAAAACCCAGACGATGAGAGTATGAACCGCTAAAGATTTATTCCCCCGATGAAGAGGCATAATTTGTGGGTGAAGATATTTCTGAAACATACCTTGGTTTGAGAATGTTCTTTGATGGAGAAACTAATCACCAAGGGAGAGGTATCAGAGCAGTCTTATTATGAGAATTCAGTCAAGACTATCTTATGGAAGTTAAAATCCGATTTTATTGCATAAATAGTATGGACAATTACGAAGTTTGTATCCCTGGTCTAAAAATGACCATCGACATGAATGTTCATGAGCTTCTAGTTATTAGAGATTCAAACTTGCTGATTAATCAAGTTCAAGTAGAAAGGGTCATGAAGAACCCAAAGATCACACCGTATATGTAGTATATACAAAAGTTGTGCGAGAAGTTCCACAATATTGAGTTCAGACACAGTTCTAAATCACAGAATAAGTTGGCTAATGCTCTTACCACCATCGCCTTGATGATTAAACATCTAGATACGGATTATGTTAATCCTCTGGATATATAAGTAAAGGAGCGGCCAGTCCATTGTTCACATGTTGAAGTAGAACTTGACGGTATGCCATGGTATTTTGATATTAATAAGTATTCTGAGATCGGGATTTATCCTGAGAATGCAACATTCAACAAGAAGAAGTCGATACGTCGTATGGCGCTAAGCTTCTTTCTAAGTGGGGAAATCCTTTATAGGAAGACTCTTGACTTAGGTCTTCTAATATGTGTTGGTGTTGTGAAAGATGCAAAGATTCTTAAATATATACATATTGGTATTTGTGGTACGCAAATGAATGAACTTACTTTAGCAAGGAAGATCCTTCGAGCCGGTTATCTCTGGATGACTATGTATCATGATTATTGAAAATTCCTGTAGAAATGTCATAAATTTCAAGTGCATGGTGATCTGATTCAAGTGTCACCTCACGAACTCAATGCTATGAGTTCTCCTTGTCCATTTGTATCTTAGGGCATGTATGTCATTGGCCCAATAAACACATTTGCCTCTAACGGACTCGGATTTGTTTTTGTTGCCATTGACTACATCACCAAGTTGGTGGAAGCATCTTCGTACAAGTCGGTGACCAAGAAACTTGTATCTAATTTTGTTCGCAACAATCTGATATGCAGGTTTGGAGTACGAGAATCCATCATTACTGATAATGATGCAAATCTCAATAGTCACTTTATGGTTGATATATGAGGGAGTTTCAGGTTACTCACCGAAACTCAACCGCTTATCGTCCTCAAATGAATGGAGTTGTGGAGCTGCCAATAAGAACATCAAGAAGATTTTTAGGAAAATGATTGAAGCTCACCGAGGTTGGCACGAGATGTTTCCAAATGATTTGCTGGGATACGGAACGACTATCCATTAAGTCTATTGAAGCTACACCATACTTGTTATTGTACGGAACAGAAGCAATTATACTTGTTGAAGTTGAGATACGTTCCTTGAGAATCATCCAAGAAGATTAAGTAATGTTGAGTGGGTCTGTTACCGTATTGATCAGTTAACATTGATTGATGAGAAGATAATGATTGTTGTTTTTCATGAACAACTATATCGATAGAGAATGATTTGCGTTTTCCACAAAAGAGTAGGAGCTAGAATTTTTTAGATTGTTCATTTGGTCCTTAAACACATTTTCCCTCATCAGGATGATTACAAAAAGAAAATAGCACCAAATTGGCAAGGACCCTACCTGGTTTGTTTGGTATTATTTGGGGGTGTTTTGATCCTGTCGAAGATGGATAGAACCGAATGGCCAAAACCGATAAAATTATATGTTTTCAAGCGATCCTATGTGTGAAACTTCAGTTTGTATTTCCGTTAAATCCTTGTATTTATTCTATTTGCCTATAATCGTTAATTTAGAACCCTATCCCTCTTATGAACTATGTTTGACCCGAATTCTAAAGAATGAGATACATAAGCGGTCTATGTTGGCCTTGATCACCCCATTTATCCCTTTAATATTTCTTTGTATTGAACTACGTTCGACGTGAATTCTCAAGAATGAGATATGTACGCGGCCTAAGTCAGCCTCGGTCGGTTTCTTCGTAAATTTCTTATTTTGTCAAACCTTTGAGAGGACTACATTTGACTTGATTCTTTCCTCAATGGGATACATAGGCGCCACTATAGTTCGGTCATATCTCTTTTAGGATTTTTATTTCTCTTTCCGATAAAAATTAGGACATAATTTTTTAGAGGGATTCAAAAATTCTCGAGAGGAATATTTTTCCTCAATAGGTCATAACTGAAGTTCCCTTGAGATTAACGACTGGAACAGAATTTTTGAGAAGATCTCAATATTCTGTGACTGGCTCACCAATAATTAAAGATAATCGATGATAGTCATATGGGAGAGAAATTTTGAGGATGGCCTCAAAATTTCAACATGGATTTATCGGTAGTCTAGAGAAACTTTGAATACTTTTTGACAAATAATCAGATAGACTTCTAAGAATCACTCTCAAAGAAGCTCTCTAAGTCTAACTCTATATTGAACGTGCAACTATGTTCAAATAAAAAACAAATCAAAACCTTGAGGAAAGATATTTTACGGTTTTACATCAACTAAAGATATTTGAAGGACGTTATCTGCATCATATTATCAGACATGACAATATTACAATTCGGAGGGTTATTTTATTTAAGATGGTATTGCTACTCCCAGGTTCATTATTCTTATTTATTTGTATTATCGATTGAGACGATACTGCCACTCAGGAGATACCTAGAAAATCCCCTATGTTGCTCGGTGAAGCATCATCTTCATTCAGTAATAAGAGGCATCATCCTTATCTTCGTGCAACGCAGGAAATAAGTCATGCATTGCAAGAGAAGGAAGCCATGCATATCAAAAAGAAAGATGTCATGCGGTGCGGGAAAGGAATCATGCATACCAAGAAAAGGAATCATGCATTGCAAGAGAAGAAGGTCATGCATCGTAAGAGAAGGAAGCCATGCATAGAAAAAGAAAGATATTGTGCATTGCGGGAAAGAGATTTATTCATAGAAAGAAAAAGGAGCATGCATAGCAAGATAAAGAAGTCATGCATCACGGTAAAGAAGTCATGAATTGCAACAGAAGAAAGCAATGCATAGCAAAAAAAAGATGTCATGCATTGCAGGAAAGAGATTCATGCATAGCAAGAAAGAGATTAATGTATTGAAAGAGAAGGAATTCATGCATCGCGAGAGAATTATCAACATATCACATCAACCTGTTTATTACTTTGACAAGGAATAGCGAATCGAAGATAATATTTCAAATATGAGACAAGCTTTATTTGCTTCACATCAAAACCAATAGAGTTTATGTAAAATGATTAAAGAAAGTGATTAAGCGTCGACACAGTAAGAGACAATGTCTCCTGTTTGAATTGTCTTTTTATGCTAATGAGTTTTATCTTAGTCTTTGTCGAGAGCATCCAAAAAGGTGAATTCTCCAAAAACAAACCACATGTGCCGACAACATTAAAAAGGATACAGCACAACGTGGAACTTTTTTTAGAAGCGGATTGGGACATAGTCCAAAGAGGAGTGTCAAACTCTTAGGATGCGAGAAAAGGAGCGACTTCCACCACAATCAAATCGAACCCCTATCTAAAGGCATGTGCATTTTTCTTCGGGTTTGTCGGTTTTAGTTTCTCATCCAAGAGTTTTGACTTTACCAAAAGAAGCTTCCAATCGGAGTGACATACACCAAGAGATTTGGAAATTATGTTTGTATAAGTTCTTATTGATAGATATTAAAGCGCAACACATTCACGGTTAAGAGGTTGCAAGATTCATTTTCATACTTCATTTACTTTGTCACTTGTCCAGCACCAAAGGTTATCTATTATAATAGATTTCCTTTTCAACCGACTGAGTCAAACTACAAGTGGCCTGAATTCTCATATAGCATGAGATATGTAGGAAGCCCATCTTTGGGTGTTCGACCATGATTCCTAAAAGTCCATACCAAAATCCATTTTGCAAAAAAGATGAAGATGTGTTCGGTCAAAATTGGATTAGTCAATTTCATTTTCCTCGAATTTCTTTCATCAATCCAAGTAAAATAAGGGACAGTTGTTGACACCCAATTTTGGAACTCCACAACAGAAGTTAATTATCAAGCTTCTTATATTCCAAACAATTTGAAATAATCAGTTTTATAAAATTTAAGAAAATATAAATTTGCATTATTTGAAATAGTTTCGTAATTTTTTTTATAATTTTTAGATAATATATTACATAATTACATATATAATTAGTATATTTTATGATTATTTGAAAATCATCTAAAAAATATTTTTTTAATTAAATATTTGATTATTTACTCTACTCATATAATAGTTTATATTTTAAAATTAATTAGTTTATAATCAAGTTTATTACTTAATTTTGTTAAATTAAGAAGTTTCCTAGTTAATTATACTAATTCGTCTTATTTAAACTTTTAACCAGCTCGTCAATGAAGCATAAATTTGGTTTACCTCTCAACTCTAATTGGCCTTAAGGGAAATTCGCTAAGCCATTTTTGTAATTGTAGTTTTCTCTACATATTGCCAATTCAATGTGACCAAAGTTTTGGGCCCCTTCTTTCAGCTGGCCTAACAATCAATTCCAAAATTACCAGTCCCATACATACAATATCAATACACATCAATTCTTATGCCAGCCCATTTCTTTTCCCCTAAACCGGCCCATTCCAAAGCAAATAAACCAAGACCCACCACTTTCAACTCCAGCAATCAACAGCGATGGAAATCTCACGGCGTCCTTTCCAACGTTCTCCTATACACAGAGATAGACAAATAAATGTTAGAAATCCCATTGTTTCACAATCGCCTTTTTTCCACTCTTAAAAGACTATGAGTAAGTTAGTTATTGTTCATTAGTTGTTGTATTGTTCCTTTCATGTTATATATTTTTTAACTAGCTTGAAGTATGCTTAGCTATACACATGTAGCAAGCTTTTTTCATCTACATAGAATATGTTTGCCCATCTCATTGTCCAGACTTGGCATACAAATGGAATAGTCAGTTTATAGTTTTGATTGTATAGAATCTAGAGTATTGTTGTTTTCTTTAGTTTCTGTCATAGTGTATTGTGAATTCGAGGATTATCCGTGTTTCTTTGAGATATGTATCAATTAAATAATATTTCTCTATTTAGGGTTGAGGTTTGAATGGTATGGACTCTATTATAGGCTTATTTCCCTGTTCACCTCTTAGGCTAAATAGTCTATGGTAACTAGTAACCCATGTGCAAGGCGTGTATTTATTTGCTTTGACAAATAGATTTTGAACTAAATCGGTTACTAATGTTTTTATTTTCATTTTATTATGCATGTGAAATATATCGGAGTTCACCCTGACCTCCCATTTTTCCCTTGCATTTTGAGAGATCCAAAATGTTCAAGTCTCTCCCTTCTGAGTCAGCCTACCATCTGAATGAAGGAAACGGACCCTGAAAATTAACGAATACGAATTGGGGATAATGTACGAGATTGTATACAGTATTATACACCTATTATATATGAAGAGGGAAAATGTGCCTAAAAGCCCACAATTTGTTTTAAAATTGTATTTTGTTACTTTTAGGTCAAAGCCCTTTGCGTTTTAATTATTATTATTTGATAGTCATTAGGAAAGGTACAAGAGAAAAAGAATCTCAATTATATTAGTTTAGGACAGGTGTGAAGTTGGCTAGAGGCCCAAAAGCAAAACTAGGCCCAAGCGTGGCCCAGGCGGACAGAAACGGGACTTGGGTACTTTTCTCTTTTATTATTGGAGTGATTTTGCATGCTAGAGTGTTTATTTTATTTCAAGGATTTCCCTAATTCAAGTTCCCCAAAAGATAGTCATTCTGAGACTTTTTAAAGACAAAAAATATATTTTACTTATTTTATTACTAGAATATATATTTTACTATAATAATTCATTATATCATTTTCCATTCACTAAAATATATAAATTTTTAGTCGTAAATTTTATTTATCTCCTAAACTTGTTTAAGCATACATTTTTTTTATAACAATTAGCCAAACAAATTAATTATGGGATAACCACATAAGTGGATATTTTAGGTTTCCTTAAAACCTTCCTAAAATATTAATAAGAACCCCGGAGCCCTCAAATATTTTCAACTGATTCCCTGTTTTAATCTATTGAAAATCGGTTTTTGCAATTTTTCTATAAAAATTAAGTGGCGAATCTAAACAAGTCTAATAAGTAATATTTTTATTATAAAAAAAATTAATGAGAAAGTATTCAAGGGAAGGTTTGAGTTTTTTGAAGTCAAACATGAAAGGATGATCAAGACATCAGGAAACTAATCTTGTGTGTGCTAGTGTGTCCTTGTATGTTGTATTTGTTTATGTGTTGTTTAGAGTCTAAAATCAATGGGGGTAACCCTAGTGTCTTAATAAACAAGTTTAGGGCCAAAAAGTCCATACACAACTACCCAAGAACCAACCAAAGGTCCTTAAGAAGGGTCCAAGTTTTCGCAAAGAGATTGACAAGGCAGCGAGCAAATAACCCCTTTTTGGAGGTGCTGGCACGTTGCGCAACCTACACTCAAAAGGCAAAAAGTTTCCTTGCAGGAAGGCATGTCACTAGTATCTCTGCCTCAAATTAAATTCCATAACCAAGATTTGGAGGTGCCTCCGAGACGCACAACCATGTCTCAGATTTGGTCGCATCTTTTTAAAGTTAAGTTAGACTTAATTTAGAGGTCCAACTAGTGTAGGGGCATTTTGGGTACTTTGGGGATTTATTATAAATGGGGTTTAAGTCACTTTTACCCCACTTCACCAATAAAAACAAAACCCACAAGTTTAAAATCAAAAGCTCTCCATTCTCTCTCTCTTTAAAACTTCGATTGAAGAGTTATGAAGCTCCAAGAAAGAAGGTCAATTTTCCAAGGTTTTAACCCAAATTTCGTGGATATGGCTTTAATAAGGTATGGTTATTTCATCCTTTTTTTCTATCATCAAGGAGCCGATTCAAAGGTTTTCCAAAAGATCTCAAAATTCCTATTTCCAATTCTAAGCATGGCTTCTTGCATTTAAAGGTTTAAATGGATGAATTATGATGTTTTCAATGTTAATTGATGGTTTTATGATCAAAACCTCCATGAAACCATGATCATCCTAATTCTCTTATTTTGGTCTTGTAAAGTGGGTTTGATAATTGTGATTGGTTATGGATGGAATTGTATTTAGATTGCTTAATATTATTGATTCTTATTGTTATCTATCTCTATATATGTTGAATTGAGATTGTAAGGATGAGTTTATGATTTTTGCCTTATGGGCATGGTAAGGTGTAAGTTCTATGGTTATGTGGAATTTGTTGGAGATGTTAAGGAATGATGATTGTGGCTATTGGAAGGTGGTAAGTAGACCTAATTCCGTTGTTTAATGTAGAATTGACATCGAATTGCTATTGACTGGCATGATCCACTTATGGTTGCGGTGCTTAATTTTTATAATGTTTATGAAAATGGACCTTTTGGCATTATTATGTGAATTATAGTTTCGTCATATTATGGCCTGTATAGATGTACAACGTGAAAGATGATATTGTGTATATGAATGTGTGAGATGAAAGCACATTCTTTAAATGTTGGTATGTGGTGATAATAGACTATGAAGAGTCTGTATATGTAGATATGATGTCTTTTTTATGTAGATCTAGTTGTCCTTACTTACATAAAAGTTATGTTTAATGTGATATCTTGACTTGTTAGGCTTAGGCACCCTTGTCATGAATTATATGAATGAATAAAAGTTTGGGATTGATAGACCTAAAGTAGGTATCTTTCTATAAAAGACTAATATGAAACCTTAGATAAGAAAAGAAGATGTATAATGAAGTGAATCGGATAGACCTAGCATGATACTCATTTCATGAATATGCTATCCTAATGAACCTTGATCGACAGCCCTTGTGGACCCCTTCTTGGTAGTGGTTTTATGAGTTTGTAGGACTTAGAGATGGCACCTTCTCAAATACTATTATGTGAATGAACTTACTCTATGAGAAACAAGGCAAAGCACTGAGTGGATATGCATGTGGTAGTAGCTTTATTTGAGGATGATACTAAAGTACAAAGAAGCCCTTGATATCCCTAAACCATGTGCCTACATAGGGTGCGTTATTAGTCTTACCTTTGGCTAGTAGAACACCTTCAACGGTGTGGGGTCTTATGACACTGGATTCCATACCTATCTAGTGTGGTCTATGTTTGTTAATGCATGTTTTCATCATATGGGATGTGCCCTCTAATTATTGGATAGGTTCTATAACGTGTAGGTAGTGGAATAAGACGCTATCTACATATGGCACGAGTAGGCTTTAAAGAAGATAAAGTTAGTTCCCTAGGTCTTCCAAGACCATTATGTGGAGTCCCTTAAATACATGAATGTCTCCTTTAAGGTTTTTAGTAATGAATGTTGACTTGTTGTGGTTGTGTTGGAAAGGAAATATCCTTATCTTCGGTAGTCTTGAGAAACACTTGGGTGTGCATTGAAGAGGTTGTATGGGTGGTTTCTTCACGTCTCAGTTAGTCGGGTATTAATGATTATGGTCTTATATTGAAGATTAAGAGAGTATTATCTTATGTGGTTGATGGAATTTTATGATGTATTTTATACTTGGATAATAAGATTTCATCAAAATAGCATGAAAAACATATTTCAACTAAAGTGTCCCTTTTTAAATGGTTTTCTTGCATGTTCATCATACGTAGTGCATTAATTGTTCTTATTCCATAATCTTCTTTATGTCTTCAAGTGTTGGTGGTTGCAAGTGAACATTTCTAGAGTTGAAGCTTGCAAAGTAGAATTTTCTCAAGATTGGTATGTCCTCATATGTTCGAGGACATGGAATATATTTCTAGTTTTCTTTCATTAAAGACTTCGTATTATACTTAAGTTTCTTTTCAATGTAAGGGATGTGACCCTATGATAATAAGATGTGTGTAAGGTGGCTTTGTGATTAGACTTAGTTTTCTTATGTTTTATAAAAACATTTCTCATTGACTTTATTATGAAAAGTTTTAATTCGGCACTACTTTTCATACATATGTGATGAATGAATGTGAAGAGACTTATGTAATACCTCCGAGAGGTTGAGTACACCGTGTTACTTCGAGGGAGTACTTTCCGGTCATAAAATATATGAACATGTATGTTATGCAATGATATGAATATGTATGTTATGTTATGATATGAACATGTATGTTATGCTTTGATATTAATATGAATGTTATGCTAAGATAAGAATGCGAATGTTATGATATGATTGTGGTAGTGTTGGCATGTTGAATTAATGGTAATTCTTCTAAACACTATATGAATATGATATGGAAGAACATTCTCACATGTTCCTGTTTCCATGAATTGAAGGTTGTTCTCATCTTTGGAACCTTTGAGCTATATGATATATGAAAAGTTTAGTCCGTTAGGCATTCTTTATGAACAAATGCATGATTATAGTCTAATGTTAATTTAAAGGAAATTTTAGCACTGAGTGAATATAATTATGATAGAGGTCCCTTCAGTCAGTAGTTGGGTTCCCACTACGGTGTCTCATGAGATGGAAACTCTCACATTAGAAGTATAAAGATTCTAGAAGCAATCTTCATATCCCATAACTATGTGCCCCCATAGGTGGTATGTCTAGTTTCACCTTAGGCAAGTGAAAACACCTCTTTTAGGTGTGGGAGTAGAACACTGGATTCCATGTAGCTCACATGATCTATGTCAGTTATTGCTAATCTCCTTATGTTTTAAGAATTTGAACTAAGATATGAATATGAATTATGATTACAAATCTGAACGCTAAATAGGGCTTCTTGACGAGTATTACTTAGTGTCGGTAATAGTATGGGACTTTACCTATATATTGCACAAGTGGGTTCTTTGAGGAGTTCTTGTGTGAGTCTTTTTGCATAATGACTTATGAATGATGTTAAGGTTTATTTCACCTATTATGATGTTGATTATGTATGTGACTACACTTGTGTCTTCTAGATGGCTTTACTTAGTAATTATGGAGGTATAGGACTTCATATCTACATTACACAACTGAGCTTTAAAGGGGATTATGGGTGGTGTCTTTATAGTATGATGTTAATTGAACTCAAATATGTAAGATATGAACTATGGCTATTTATAATGCACTTATGATCATGAATGTCTGTTTTTCTTATATAATGGATTGATTATGTATTCCTTGAATGTGCATTATGACTTTTAACTCGAAATAGCATGCTTTTAACTAAAAGTCTCTTTTTGCATGTTTTAAGTGGATTTAATTGCATGGTTTTCATGCTTAGTACAAATCAATTATACTAAGTCACATTTCTCTTTTTTTTTACTAAGAGTAGGTTCGGGATAGTAGGTCCTCATTGTGAAGAAAAGAAGGCATGGATTGCATTCTCCAAGACTTTAATATGTTCTCAAGTTCCGAGGACAACATGATGACACTTATGTTCTTTCTATTTTGCAATAGACTAATAAACTTCTTATGTGTACTGCTTATTATGATATATTTTATTGTAAAGGGCTATGGTCCCTATTTGAGACTTCTATGTTGTACTTAGATGATTGATGAGACAGCGTCTAGACATTCTATTTTCCTATTATGAAAGAGTTTGACATTAATTGTTGAAGAGTTTCAAAATTCCGCATTATTCAATGTCTTATGCAAATAATGATTATGCTAAGAGCTTGTATGAGACCCCTCCAGGATCAAGTACGCTATGTTATATCTAAGGGGTGCTCTCGAGGCGTGACAAAAGGGTAGTGTGTTGTGTTTTTGGGACAAATTTAGGGAAAATATAAATATCCCAAAGGAGTGAGAAAGAATATAGATGCATTCAGAGTGAGAAATTGTACTATTAATAGAAATACTTTACCTCATGAAGAACACTTTGTAGTTTTTAGGGGTTTTCAACTTCGCTATTGAATTTGACAAATTGAAGTTGAATCTGTAGTGGGTTCTCTTGTAATTGATTAATTTCATATTGCCCATAACCACTTTCATGTAAGGTACGATTTCTTAACTTTTTTATGTTGGGTGGCTAAAACCCCAAGATCTAATTGTGCAATTTTGGGGTTTGGTGTTGATTTAATGTAGTAAGTATTATGTTATGGTCTATTTTCTATTGTTCATAAACAAACTTGGGGTAATTGGCATGCGGTTAATTAATGGTTGAGGTTGCAAATTTATTCCTATTTCCGATCTTTCATCTATGTTCAAAAGAGATTGATTGCAGTGAGTACTTAGTATGATACTAGCAATTTAGGTTTCATATCTGTAATTTGCTTTAAAATAGAGGTTATGGGTCAGATTTATTTGTCCATTTTCTGCATCGAAAGAAATAAAGTAAGGTATGGAATTTCTTAGATTAGTTTGTAGATGAGACAGAAAGAGGATTCTATGCAAGGATGCGATGACATTAAAAAAAGTTAGTGTCACAGAAGATTACCTAACATATTCACGAATGTTAATCACTATAGAGCAACACAATCTGTCCTTGAATCCAATCCTTGCACCCTCATTTTGCTTGTTACTTCTTGAATTTCCTGTAATTTTAGTTTAATTGTGACAATTCATAATCAATATTTTTTATTCAATTGGTGGAATCATCCACCCACTTGTTCTCACTATTACAAATGAATGATTTTACAACTCATATTTTTTAATGAAATTCTATATGATATACCAATTTTTGTGTGATTCGATCCTAACTCTTTGTTGGGTATTTTTATTGACTATGACTGTTTTTCCTGTTAATTAGTTTTATAGAGGATATTTGTGCATTATCACATACTGCCAAGAATATACTGATCGACCGAATACTATTGATAAACTGAATAGCGCAACGGTACAAAAATATGAGATTGAAATAATATACATTTAAACTGAAAGTTTTTAAACATGTTGAACTAAAAGAATGCACAACTGATCATGACAAATTATATCATTCTAAATTGTCACTTGACATAAGCATGAGACTATGTTAATCAATAAAAAAGAATGAAGCCAGAAAAGTGGAAACATACTACCCCTACCTCATGCAATAAGTCTGAAAATTGAAATGGAATGAAATAGAATAGAACTATAACATGTGATCATGCACTCGAACCACGAGGAATCACCACAATCTAAGAAAATTCATATCAATATGATAGCCACGACAAGATAAAGGAACACCAGATCCTGTAGTTTACAACAATGTAAGCAGAAAGATATATGTGGCAGTACTTTGAAAATATTGCATATGAGAATCATTCATAAACATAAACATAAAACATTCTAAGTCTTGAAAACATGATGATGCATGACCAAGTAAAGCATATGAAATCTTGATAATCTAAAATCATAAATTATTATGCAAGGTCAATGCAACATTTGAAATCATAACATAAGCCGAAATCACCATATTTGAAGAAGTTATAAATAATTTGAGAAAAATATAATCTTTTTGTGAGATGTTTACCATTAACTGACATATACTATGTGAGTTATAACATAGAATATGGTGTCTTTAACACATGAAAAGAGATTGTCCTACTTTTCAAGGTAAGGAACATGTTCTTAAGTTAACGTGGATCCACTAGCTAACTTGTCCAATCGGGACATCCTATGGGTACATGTAGGTCAGGTACTTTGGTAATCACACAAATCCACTCTGTGCTAAGTAAACTCACAATGGAAATCATAAAAAATTATCATAATTCGATCTCTTTAGTCTTGGAAATGGTGAGAATGTAGTAATACCAACTTAATCATACAGACTTGTAATTCATAAGAATATTTCCTTTAAAATATCATAATTTCATAACATAATCAATGTTTAAAAGACACTTAATCAAAAATATCTAAATCATGATAATACATGCATAATAAAATCATACTTCAACCAGAAGTATCTAAATAATGAAAATATTTCGTGATGAGTTTTATGAGATACTTTATTTCAAAGCATCCTAAAATTATAGTCACTACAATTTCTTATGTATGCATAATTTCCAAGCTTCAATTAATGAGAGTATGTAATTCAATTAGCACAAGTTTAACACATCATTTCTTTCTACGGGGGCTAATAAATAACTATATAGAGATACTAAGTTATAGGTGAAACATGTACTCATAAATTATTCATCAAGAAGATTTAGAATATGATGAAATTTATGCTTTTAATTGGAACGCTAAATTATGTAGGATTATATAACCGAAGATTGAAGTTTACTTTGGAACTCAATGGGTGAAAGGATACGAATTCATGAAATCTAAAATACTTGAAAGGGAAAACTTTGGTCGAATACTAGAACTGAATTTTGAAGATGAAAAACTTTAGTTATTGCTTGAGAGAACTTAGAGCGTAAGTTATTTCATGATTCTAAGTATTGAGCATACTTAAGGGGTTTGGATCGACTAGGATCCCTTTAACCACTTAGTATATGCAAAAACTACATGGTTTATGAGTTTATAGGGTGGAAAAGATCAAAACAATCATAATTGAAAACTGTGAGAATATTCTATAAGGTCCATCTACGGTCAGGGAATGGTTTTCGACTTGTAGATGTCATATGTCGAACCAATGCCTTAATTGAATTTCAATTCACATGACAAATCCACGGTGTGTTGATTAATCTATGACCTAGAATGAGTTCGTACAACATTTCCTAAACTTCATTCCATGAGCTCAATCCATAGTCCATTATTTCACATACAACCCGTGGTTTGAGTTCGTGAAACTCAATCTAAAATTCAAGCCTTTGAAGTTGATTAACGAGCTCATCTATGGTTGGTGATTCGATTTATGGCCTATAAGTATCATCTGTGAAACTCAAATTTTGAATTCATTTGAACACCTAAATCCTTATATTATGGTAAGCATGAACTTAGAATTTTCGAGATGATACACATTAATCTAATAAGATAAATAAGTTTAAAAATATTAATTTTTTCTGTTAAAATTAAAGGTTAATAGTAGATCCAATTGCAAAACAAACATAAATTTATAAGTAATGTGTGTTGAAAATCCTCAAACTCATACAAATTTCCTTAAAAATGACATATGATTAAAATTATGAAACTTTTCCATTAAGCGAGACTAATGAATTTGATCAATAAAATAATATTTTTATATAACTTCACACCTTTTTCTTCCTTTAAAATATGTGTTTTTATTATATTTTCTAAAACCCGATAAAATAGTAGTATTTTGAAATCAAATATCATAGAGGCGAGTGTCCACTGGAAGGTAGACTCCACTAAGCATTCTATAATACAAAATTTATAATAGAGACTAGTAGGGAAAAAATAAGAGTTAATGGTCAAAAATACATCTAAACTATTGCATTTTATATTTGAACAATTGAGAATGCGAGTTTCATACATGAACCATCATTCAATGGTTAATAAAACATACTTGGACATTGTATAGACCAAATGTTTGACTAAAAATTTCTAGACATTTTTGTCAATAAAAAAAATTGTTATCCGAACAAATAATGATTCTATTTGTTGATACATTAATTTTTAAGAATATTTTGAATTTACTTCATTAAAATCCTAAATTTAAACCTTTCAAGTCAAAGATATCGATGCTATGGAAGAGATGAAATCACGACTATGATGAGTTTAATAATGTATTCAAATATTAATTTACTTTGATTTTAGATAGTAAAATTATTTTTCGACGTGACATAATTTTTTTAACAAAATATAAAGTGCATATACATCATTATTACTTAGTTAGTGTCTGTTTCACTAATTATTATTGAGTAAAAATTAAAGTAGAAAACTCCAGATAGAAATAATTTAAGGGAAAGGGTCAAATATGCCTGTAAACTATTCGAAAAGGTCTAGATATACCCTCTGTTTAAAGTTTGGCCCATTCATACCATCGCCGTCCAAATTTTCATCCAAATATGCCATTATGGGCGCTAGTTGGTGTGCTGGCCATATCAATCTCATTTTTTATTTCTTTAAATCTCTCATGGAATTGTCAAGTCAATTTGACCTTACCACATGACATTTATATGAAAATAGAAAGGGATCAATTATACCCCCAAAAAATTCAGACACATAAACACCTTATTCGATCCATGAATTAACCCCCACCCCCTTTTAAATAAACTATCCGATCCATTATGAATAATTTTTTTAAAATTTTTATTTTTTTGGGTAAATTTTGAAAATGAATAATTGGTAAATAAAATATAGGAAAAATATGAAAAATAAAATATAAAATTAACGCCAAAATTTACAAACAAATGTAGTAATGTTATAAATTAATATAATGTAGATGTCTACAACACCAAACACCAAGAAGTTACTACATAGCCTCCTCCATTATGAAGATAATCATAAGCTCCATAACCTCCAACTTTATAAGCATTACTCTTGGAACCTTTCACTTCCAAAACCTCCTCCATTATATTCAAGTTTATGACTAACCTTTTGTATGCCTCTATGATACACTATAAATAGAGGAATAAGATTTCATATTGTATACACTTAAGCTTTGGTGAAAAAAAAGAAAGTTATATCATATTGTTCCTCTTGTATTGTATTCTTGTTTTCTTCGTATTTATATAGTTATTTTGTTTATAGTTTTATAACACGTTATTAGCACGAGTTGCTCATTCTCTGTCAAGAATAAACGGTAGGTATTTCTTGATTTTTATGAATTATCCTAGTTTTTTTTCGATTGCAAGGTAAATTTCATATCCTATATATTATTTATACTAACAAAGTTTTGTTGTCATTTGTAAGACCCCAAAAATGATTTAGGTAAATCTAGAGCCTAACGTGGTTTTAATGGTGATATAAGGTCATAATTTGGTATATAATGTGATATAGAGGCAGTATCTAAGATTTAAGGTGCATTGGAAGTCAAACGTCAAGGGACGACGAAGACGTTCGATGACTAAGTAACCTAAGTGCCTCATATGTGGTTTTATGTTTTTATGTGTGATGAATGAGATTATATGGTTCTGAAATGATTTTTTATGGTTTTCAAAGTCAGTGTGTCAAGTTTCGTGAAGTTTGGAGGACAAACGACCAACAACGTCCATGACGTTCGAAAGATATGTCTTCATTGACCTTGTACATCTAGGCGAGTTTTGTCGAGCTTTACGTGTTTGTGTGGATTAAATTCATGTGATAGGTGATAAACTTATAGACGGTTGTATTTGGGTTGGAAACGTCCGGGAAATTATCCCCAAGGACCATCAAAGGGTCCTTGAGGAAAAACCCAAAATCAGTGTGCAGGTTGTCCCAGGCAGACCCTGGCGACGGAGCAGTCAACGGTTAGTCGTCGCTGTGACGCCCCATCAAAGGTTACCATCGTGAGGGACTTCAAGAGTGAAAAGAGGAAGTTTGGGCAGCCACTGTAGCCAACGACGGAGGGATGTGACGCCCCATCAAGGGCAGGCGTCAGGTGCAACCTGTTCCTGCGCAGGTACTGCTACCAATTAAGGGGTGAATTGGTAAATTCACATAAATTATAAATTAAGTCATTGGCGGTTTATTAAGGGTCGTTTGGGTATTTTAATTAAGTATATAATGGGTAATCACATGACAAACTTCATTCTTCAAGATCATAAACCCAAAACACTTAGAAAATATCCCAAAACCTCCATGTGAGTTCAAAGTTAAGATGGAGCTTGAAGATGGGTCTTAAATAGAGTTTCTTATTCAGTTAGCTTTGGATTCTTCAAATAAGTTATGGCAGTTATTAATCTAAGACTTGCTATCACCTTAGAGCCAATTACAAAGATGATTTTCAAAGATGAAAAAGTCCAATTTCTACTCTAAGTCTTGGTTTCTTGCATAAATGGTTTCCAAACGTTAAGATATGATGTTATTGATGTTTAATTTATGTTTTCCAATAAAATTATCCATGAACCCTTGATCTTCTCAAATCTCTAAATGTCACTAAAATATGGGTGAATTGATTGTGTTGTGATATTCATGAATTCATGTGTAGATTGTTATGGGCTTTTGATTCATATATAGATTATGTATGTATGGTGCATAGGCTGTTCCAATTTTATTATTTTATTAATGGATGCTCTTAGATTTATTGCATGCTAAGCTTATTCAATTGATATTGACTTAAGGCTTATGAATTCTAATGTAATTTTATATGTGCTCTCTAATGATGTAATAATTATATTCAATTGATATCTAGGTTGTATTAGATTGATAAGTATGTAATGAATTGACCTAGTTTCATTGATTATCGATATAATGTATTGAGTTATTGGTTATGTCCTTGGGTAAGGGCCTTGTAATATCGGATAGGATGATTTAGCCTTGAAGTCGAAGTGGTAAGATGGAGTGGGGCATGCTTCCCTAATTACTCTGTTTTGATGTTAGTTAGACTCCAATTATTTTGTGATTGGTATGGTCCACTTATGGTGGCAGTGTTATGTGTTTAATTTGCAATTGACGTGGCCTTGTCGATGTTACTTTATGCAATATGATGATCATGGCCTTGTCGTCACTACTTGAAATACTATGACATTTTATATAGTTGTTTTATGTGAAAAATGAGTATATCTATCTATGTGTGAAGGAATACGAAAGTATGTGTTCTTGTCATGTATGTAAGGAAATCATGTAAACTATGACTATGAGCTTCTATGTGTAGTCTTAGGGTTGTGCATGATTGTTCCAACTTGGCTATATGAGTCTATAATAGTTATGTTGATGATGATATGGTAGTGTGTAGGATGACTTAAAGACGATAATGTTTATTCCTATGTGCTGATAGAATAACTAGTAATATGTGTTAAGATGAAGTGTGTGGTGTCTTGTTCTGGTTGACTTGTGTCCCTTACTTTATGCTTATGTGAATATGTGATGTCTTTACTTAGGAACCTAAAGGGTCTTAGTCTTGAACAAATGAATATAGGTGAAACCTTGCATGATGATACAAAGGTCATTTATGTGGAACCTTGAACTAAGCGATAAGGTTATAAATCGTGAAATAGTTAGCCATAATGGTATCCGTCATGTAATGAGTGATGGACTTAAGGTTGATTGGATGGAACGGCATCATATCATACCTTAGGAAAGTTGCGATGAGCTTCTTGTCCCCATAGTGAGATATACCCTAGTGGACCTTGCTTTGGTTGGTTGAATGTAATTGGGTCATGAACTAGATGTGGGACCCATTTATATGAACCTTAATCTGAATTACTCTATTAGAACGAAGACTAGCACTGAGTGATTATGTTATGTGAAGTAGCTCTAC
This sequence comes from Solanum chmielewskii, assembly GCA_027704785.1. Taxonomy (NCBI): domain Eukaryota; kingdom Viridiplantae; phylum Streptophyta; class Magnoliopsida; order Solanales; family Solanaceae; genus Solanum; species Solanum chmielewskii. The sequence goes on from JAKWIX010000327.1 coordinate 15,509,834, forward strand.
TTGAGATGAGACTAGAGTACAATGTACCTCTAATTGAGAATGAGACTAGAGTACATAAAAGCCTTTCATAGTCCTTAACTGTATGCCTACATGGGATTCGTCCTAGTTCTACCCTTGGCAAGTAGAACACCCTCTCGGAGAAGGTTAGAACTCCGGATTCCATAAGTTGCTAACATGGTATATGTCGGTTATTTCTTATTCTCATCATGTGAGATACCTACTAGCATTTGAGAAGTTCTATGAAGTTTAGGTGGTGGTATGGGACGCTATCTAGAAATTGCACAATAGGCTTTGAAGATATTATTAGGAGTCCTTATGTCTTTTATAAGACCATTACTTGAATGTCCTTTATGTGATGAATGTCCCTTAATTAACTAATGAATATAATGACTCAAGTTAAGGAAGTATGTGAAAATGAGATAGTACTTATCTTGAGTAATTAAGGGTTGTCTAGTTAAGGTGTGAAGGGGGCATAGAAATTGTCACTTCTTATATTACCTAGATAAGTCTTAAGAATGACTCTAGTAAGGGAAGTTGGCTGATTATGTGGACATGATCTAAGCCTTAGGTAATCTTAAGGATTATTTAGGTAATCTTGAAGAGGTCACTATGGACGTTATCTTCTTGATTTACTTAAGTAAGTCTTTTGATAGCCTTTGGATGGAGAATGTCATATCACCTATATGCTATTGTGTTAAATGAGAATGATTTTATTTTAGGGAGTCTATAGGATCTCTTAAGTGTGTGTGTAAGGGATTGTATGGGCAATCGCTTCACAACTCACTCAAGTGAACCTTAGAGTCACCTTGGTAGAAAAATCTCATGTTCTTATGTTAATGTCTCTCAAGTGTTTATGTGACTCATTAAAAGTAATCTTGAGGGTCGTTTAGGCACATCTTGAGAGGGTGAAATCAGAAGGATACTCTAACTTCTAGGGTATATTTGTGGGATGTGACATTATTTAAAATGGTTAGTAAAGTATGATAATCTTCATAACAATATTGTGAGGTACAATGTTTTCGTTAATTTTACTTGGGATTTATGGTTCCAACATGTTATTCTAATTAGTTAGTTTTGTTTATTTTTATTTAATTTTAAGTCGAATTCAGATTATATTTATAGTATTCAATATTTATTTTTGGTATTACATTTGGTTTATTAAGACATTGTTTGAGGGTAAGATGGTGAATTCATGTTTTACTGCACCAAAATTGGTAAGACATCGAGTTAATGTTTCGGTGCACCATGATAATAAGAATTTGGGTTCAAGTTCCATTGATTTATGACCAAAGACGTCTTTATATGGGTAGGACATTAGGTTTCAGTCCTAAAGCATTATAGTGATGATATGATATGACTTACATAAGGTTATATACTTTTGACTGAAAGTCATGAAATTTACCCAATAAATTTGCTTCATTCTTTAATGTGAATGTAATATCAATGCATTATATGTTTGAAAAATGACAAGTGCTTGAATGTATGAATATAGATGTGGTAAAATGTTAATGATCATCATTGTGGTAATGAAAAAGAAGAACATTATGGGTTCTTAAGATAATCCTTCAAATGTGAAGGTAATTTTGTCCATTAAAGCGGTATGAAAGGTTGTCGGATACATTCTTTCTTAAGATACTCCTTCAAATGTGAAAGTAATTTTTATCCATCAAAGTGGAATGAGAAGTTATGGGGCACATTGTTGTTGATGCAACCTAAATTTGAAAAGTTTTGTAAATCCTCCATCAAATAAAAGAATATAAAGTGATAGTACATTTGATCTCTTAAAGTGATGTTGAGGTGAGTCACATAAATTTGATAAATGTGAAAGTATGACAATGAGTTTCTAATAAAAACTTATCGATCATGTTCAAATGGATATGTTCATTTCTTAAAGAAAATGTAATTGAACATGTCCATGAATTGTTGGATAAATGTCACATCTCACATCTACAGAAGGTTTGAGATATTGAAAAGAAATATTTTGACATAAATGGTCATTTAGTCATATATTTTAAGTACTACACAAATATTGGGATATGTTGAATTGTGAACTATTGAAAGACAAAAGAAAGAAACATTTTTTCCTATAAAGGTTGTAGCTATGACCAAATAAATTTGTCATTGGTTGTCAAGAAATAAGTCTTGCACATGATAATTTAATCATGACAATAATAATATTTTTTCCTTGAAAGAGATGGTCACCATAAGAATGGCATTGTGAATTTGTGGTAGTACACAAAATTAATTGATAGTTCCGAAAGGGATAATTTGTTACTATCCGGAGGAACGAAATTGTTCATAATATTGGGGTTGTAGTAAGTCTCAAAAGAAACCTTTTAAGTTTCACAAGAATTAAAAAAAGATATTATATTGAGACTATATATTATGGAATGATTTAATATCTTAAAGTTACTACAATCAAAGTGGGTCATATAAATATTTACGTATAAGATTACCCTTTTTTGATTCATTGTTTTTTGTATACAAACATGGTCATGATGGAGCACAAGCAAAAGTAAACTAGAAGTTCACTAAAATAATATCAATTTGCATAATCGGTTGGACAATTTGATTCAAATGTGATGCTAAATAAATTGGGAATTCACACGGTTATATGTTGAAGAAATAAAAGATTCTTCAAGAATTCTCTTTTGTATCTTGTTCTCATGATAAAATAATCATTGTACCAGCTAAGTTTGAGATTGTATTCGTCGATTGTGGTCTCGTCGATGGGATCTGTAATTTCCTGTACGTTTTGACTAAGACCCCAACCTCATTATACTAATCACAACTCTCAAAATAAAACTCTCTCCCTTCTCTCTCCTTTCTCCCTCTAGTGGAAAACACCATCGAAGGGCAAGCTAGGGGAGGTTTTAGGGGATGTAATGGGGCGATTTCTCCATAAATTCTTTATCAAACATTAATGTATGGGATCTAATTCACCTTTGAGACCTTTTTTCTGAAAGGGTTCCTTCAAAGTATTTTCAAAAGTTGAGTTTTCATGTGGGTCTTTCCCAATCTCGAAATTTATGTTATGAATTGATTTGTTTATGTTTCATTTTGGATAATATGAATATATTAACAGTATTCTAAATTAATTAAGATATATCTTGATGGTTTGTCTAGTTGGTAGAAGATGACCCTTAACCCTTACTCCTAGGTTATGATCTTGATATTAATTAGGTTGTATTGGTTCAATTGACTTGGTTATTGGTTGAATTACTAATATATGATGTTTTTACACTAATCATGAATGAATTAGGGTGATTTTTAGTCTTTCATGCTAGTTCTTGAGAAGATGATCTAGGTTAGGAAGTATGATGTGAATTGATCTAAGTAACTTGTCTTAAACTATGATCTAGTGTTGAATTGAGATGTAGTGATTCTTCTAGCCTTGTTATCATGTTTATTGTTGAATTATGATGATATAAACCCAAATTGATTTGAATTGAGGGTTTAGGGTAAGACCTTGATGATGAACTATGAAGAAGACATGGTAAGTCTTATGATTCTTATCCTTTACTTCAAATTGTGGTTAATTGTGATTAAGTTGTGATGTTTTATTGGAATATGACTTGTATTGGGATTGATAGGGTGGCATGATGTTGAATTGAAATTTCTTGCTTTGATTGTGAGGTGTTGGCTTAAGATGTAAATGTTTTAAGGAGGGTGAATGATTACCTTATCATGATGTGAAGATGTTAATGTGCAACCTTGATACGCTCAAACTTACTTCTCAAATAAGAAGTAAAGCAGTCGTGTCAAGTAAATAACCCAACTAATGAGGCTGGGATCGTTCCCACGAGGAAAAGAGTTTAGACTTAACATCAATCTATTATTACTATTGTTCAATCAGTTACTTCCTTGGAAACCAAAAATTATAAAAAGGGGGTTTTCTATTTCTAAATGAATGAAAATAACTGGCGAAATTAAAGGAGACAACTAACAGCTTCAGATGTTGGAGTTCAATCAATTAATAAAAATAACTAGGGTTTATGTGCTCCCCACAGGTTCATAACTTGATAATTCTAACTATAACAATTCTTTCCTAGCATCTTGCATACAAAGTGATAAGTTATGTATTTCTAAATCCTTGGTCCGACATCTAGAAAATTTCACTCCGCACCTTGGTACGGCTACGTGTGTTGCTATACTAACCCTTACCTTTACCTCATATTAAGCATCATATTCGATATTTGACTAAGTTATTACCTCGTACCAATTAATACTAGCCTATTAGATAGTATACACTAAATCTATGTTGATAATTCTTTTCCTATTATCTACCTCCTTGGTCCGGCAAGTAGCACTTCGGCGAGCTCTAACGTTGGTCATCCATTAAAAAGACTTCTAAGCGAAAGAATTATCAATAAATGCAAGACACTTATTCTAGAATTGTTATTTTAGTTAGGTTTTACCTCATTATTCGTCTATAGTTCCAAAAACCCTAGTTATGGAGTTTTAGTTACCCATAGTCATAATCACAATATTCAAATATATAATATAAGAATTCACGCACTTATTTCAATAAGAAAGACTAAAATCTAGAAGTTCACTTGATTAATCAACCAAAATCACCAAAATTCTAACAAAGAGTCTAAAAATATTCAAGAGTCTCACAATAATCAGAGTCTAAAAAATAATCAAGAGTCTAACCCCAAAAACGAGGTTTTCAAACTATTTATAAAAAATAAAAAACTAATTAAATAAGGACTCTATTTGCTGGAAATCTGTCAAAACGCGGCTGGATCGACGAACCTCGCGACGGATCATCGTGGTCACAACGAGCCGTCATGGACTCCATCGTCCCATACTTATGCAATTTTTTATGCTGCTCTCTTCATTACCTTAGACGGCAGGTATGATGGATCGTCACAGGTACAATTGTCTTTCAAGGGTCTCCGTTCCAAAACACTTGAACTCTTGGAATTTGGGTACTGGACTACTTCTATGATCTTCATGACGAACCAGCAGGACGGACCGTCATGGCTACGACGGTCCGTCATGCACTCCGTAGCCCTATACTTGGTTAGACTTCCCCATCTTCCTTCAATAGTTGCACTGCGATGCCACCTACGGACCGTCACAGGCACAACGAACCGTCAAAAGATCTGTAGGTGGCACTTTTCTGTATTTATCACTCAAAAACCTCCGGATTCATCTTTTAGACAGATTTCCTGCAAATAAAGAGAAACTTACATAAAAATTAGTACAAAAAGGCTTTTGACACACTAAACTTAAGGAAAAAAAACATTAAAAATATCGTGAAACCAGGTATATCAAACCTCACCTATATGAATTGTAATGAAAGGATTTATAATCATGCACTTCTTATTGAGCTATGATGATGATGATGATTATATAAGGGGTAGACCCTATTACCTAAACTAAGCTTTGATTGATAATAACTTAAAGACATTTCAAAAAGAGTCTCTAGCTTAGCACTGAGTTAACTAGAGTGAGGAGTGTCCCTTCCCACAAAGGAAGGTAGTATCACTAATATACTCTTGAGATTAGAGACTACAATGCATGTAGCATAAAGTGGGTCCCAACTATATCTCCTAGTTCTTGAACTATGTTGCTCCATATGAATACTAGCTAGTGGATCCACGTAGTTGCTATGTTCATGTTTTGGAAGTTATTCTAGTTAAAGAGTGAGACTAGATCAAAAAGTATGCCCTTCATATTCCTTAACCATGTGCCTACATGGGATGTGTCTAAGTTCTACCCTTGGCAAGTAGAACAACCTTATCGGAGAAGATAGAACTCAAGATTTCATGTATTGTTATCATGGTCTATGTCATTTATTGCCTATTCTCATCATATGGAATACCTATTAGCATTAGAGAAGTTTATGTGGTTTAGGTGGTGGTATGCGACGCTATCTAGACATTGCACAATAGACTTTGAAAATGTTATTTGGAGTTACTAGGTCTTGTCTAAGACCATTACTTGAAGTCCTTTATGTGATGTATGAGTCTTAATGAACTAATGAACTAATGACTTATGTTAAAAAGAATGTAAATTAATAACTACCTAATATAAAGTGACTTAAGGATTCCTTAGGTTAAGTGTGAAGAGGGCATAAGAGATGATCTCTTCATGTCTTATCTTTGGAAGTTTTGAGGATGACTATAGTTAGGGAAGATGTTTGGTATGTGGACGTGATCTAAGCCTTATGTAGTCTTAAGGACTATTTTTGTAATCTTGAAGAGGTCACTATGGACGTTATCTTCTTGATTAATCTAATTAGGTCTTTTGATAGCCTTTGGAAGAAGAATGTCATATCATATATGTGTTGGGGCTTTAAGTGAGAATGATTCTATTCTAGGGAGTGTATAGGATGTCTTAAGTGTGTGTGTAAGGGATTGTATGGGAGGTCGCTTCAAAACTCACTCAGTGATACTTAGAGTCACATTCCGTAGAAAAATCTTACCTTGATGATTATGATACTTTTAAAAATGTATGTGACTCATTATAACTAGTCTAAAGGGTCATTTAGGCACATCTAGAGAGGGTGTATGGGCGGTCTCTCTTTGTGTGACTTAAGTGAATCTTAGTATATATTTAAGTGAGAAGATTACATGCTAAAGGGTGTCTCAAGTGAAGATTAAGCATTTTCACTGTACAATGAAATAATTCATTGTAACTACAAATGAGTTCATTGTAAGGTGATCTCAAAAATATGATTTTTTGTTTAAAAGTTATGTTATGTGCTTGTAAGTTGTTAAATGTTGTTCTTATGATTTATAATATTATTTTTAAATAAAAAGATGCATATTTCCAATAAAAGTCTGTTTTCATTATTTTTTTTGCATTATGACATACTTAGTACATGTGGTTGTACTAACTCCATGCTTTTATCTATATATATATATTTCTTGGTAGGTGAAGAGCTTTGGGAAGAAGACTTGGACTTAGAAGATCGTTCAAGAGAAGTTGAAGTATGTCCTCATTTGACTCGAGGGTCTATATGTCTTTTATGTTTTCTTTGAAGTATTGTAATAGACTAAGTATTTTCTATATTCTTATTTCTTATGGGACGTGTCCCAAGTATTATTGTGTCTTAAGATGATTAGATTGAGACTTGGTATTTCCTATTACTTTTATATGAAAGATATTTTGAAGACTATAATATGTTCTGTGAAAAATTTAAATTCCAGACAACTTTTTACTATGTTTATGCAATGAATGATATGAAAGAGCTTGTATAAGACCTCCGAGAGGTCGAGTATGCCGGTTACAATCCGAGATTGTGCCCTATCTTCTAAGGTTTTATTTTGGGATGTGACAAGCTTGGAATAAGAGCATAGATTTGTGAAAGTAGTATTAGGAATCAACAGGTCTAATCAAGTCACATCTAGTTGATTCTTAACCATCAGTGTGAGTCGCAACACATCTATTGGCAAGAGGCTATAGGACGATAGAGTTTCCCTTCTTTTCTACTCCTATGTCGTGCGGTAGAGTAAATGTTATGAGTATCCTTCTTAATGTGTTTCCTTGTGTTTCTAGGAGATGAATACTAGAAGGATGGCCGCTAAAAGGTTGGAAGATGAGAGAATGAATGAGGATATTCCTCCTCAAGTTGAGCAAGTTCTCAAGATAGGCAAGGTGTCCACGGTGTTCAAGGTGACCAAGTGCCTCCCAAAGGTGATCCTATTCCTATTGTGGAAGGGGGTATTGAGGTTCCGGAGATGTCTAATAGGGAGATTAGAGAGGCTTTGACTGCTATAGCCCGAGCTATGACTATACAAGCTAATTTGAGTATGATGCCTAGGGTTGTGGAGAAAACTATGACAACTAGGTTTAGCGACTTTGTGAGGATGAGTCCTCCTATATTACTTTGATCTACAGATGGGGAGGATCCACAAGAGTTTCTTGATGAAGTGTACAAGGTGTTGAGTGTTATGGGGGTTACATCTAGGGAGAAGGTGGAGTTGGCTTCGTATAAATTAGGGATGTTTCTCAAATATGGTACACTCAATTGAAGGATAATAAGCCGGAAGAATCGGGTCCTATTGAGTGGAAAGAATTCAAGGAAGCTTTTCTTGGTATGTACTTTCCCCGAGATAGGAGAGAAGTTAAGGTGGAGGAGTTTATCAATCTCAAGCAAGGCAATATGAGTGTTCAGGAGTACTCTTTGAATTATGAACTTTGTCTAGGTATTCCCCTTCTCTTGTGTCTAATACAAGAGATGAAATGAGTCATTTTGTGATGGGTTTAGCCAACTTAGTGATGGAGGAATGTCGTACCACTATGTTACATGATGATATGACCCTAGCTAGATTCATGGTGTATGCACAATCAATTGAAGAGTCTAAACTTAGGAGGATGGATAGAAGTTTGAAAATAAGTGGTGCAAGTGATATAGGGAAGCCTAGGTTTAAGAAGAGAGTTCAATCTCAAGAAGACCCTAAGAGTGCTAAGGTGAAATTGGAGAAAGAGGTGGTTCCAAGGATGGCAAACCTACTTGTGCCAAATGTGGCAAGAAACGTTATGGTGAGTGTCTATTCGGCACCGGGAGTTTCTTTGGTTGTGTCAAGGAAGGTCACAAGGTGAGAGATTGTCCTATGATTGCTTCTATAGGGAGAGATGGTAAGCAAGTTGCTCCTAATGTTCCAAAGGAAAATGCTTCAATAAATAAGCGTTTCTATGCACTCCGGTCTAGAGGGAAGAAGCTGGATGAGAGTGATGATGATGTTGGTAAGTTCTCTTTTTCATGTTGTAATATGATTTTCTTTTAAGTGGGGGAGTATGGTTAGTAAATGGGATAGAATGGTATAGAAGCATGTTGCATGTACATGGTATTTAAGAGTTTTGTTGAAATTGAAATTCATTAACTTCTTGCACTGTTTATTTTATGAAGTTTTGATTATATTGTAAGATGTTTTAATATTATGTTACTTTGCATATTATCATGTTTATATCATGAATTGCTCAAAAAGTGCATTTTTGAAAAATTTGCTAAAAATCATTGTAGCATTAACAATAATTCACTGTAAAATTTTTGGGAAATTGACTATTTGATTCTTTGGTCTATAACTGTTTTAATGTGCTTAGAACTGATGTATATAAGCATGATATTGAATATAAAATGAGTTTTTACTATTTGGAATGAAGCATATGAGTTTTGTAGCATAATGATTTATAGAATTGTTTTCTAGTTTCTTGTTGTGTTGTGAATATCTTGACTATATGAAATTGATGTTTTATTATTGATTATTTGTTGTATGGTATGCTTATTAGCTTCTAGTTAGATCTCTATTCTTGGAAGTGTCAGAGAGTGGCAAGTGTCATTCGAGGATGAATGTTGTCCAAGTGGGGGAGATTGTAAAACCCTGAAAATGACTTAGGTGAACTAGAGAATAACATGTTAGTATTGATGTTCTACGGTCCTAAATATGTCTAATATGGTATAGAGACAGTAGATAAAGTATTAGGTGCATTGGAAGTCAAACGTCAAGTGACGACCAAGACGTTCGACGACTAAATCACTTGTGTGCTATGTGGTTCTATGTGTTTAAGTGTGATTCATGAGGTTCAAAGGTCCTTAAATGAGTTATTATATCATGCATAGGCAGTGTGTCAAGTTTCGTGGAATTTGGAGGTTAAACGTCCAAGAACGTCCATGACGTTCGAAAGATGTGTCTTGAAGTGACCTTGTGTGTCTAGGCATGTTCCATCGAGTTTTATGTGTTCGTTATAGATGAAATTTATGTGAGAGGTTTTAAACTCGGATAATATCTTATTTGGTTGGAAACGTCCGGGAAATTATCCCCAAGGACCATCCAAGGGTCCTTGAGGAAGGACCTAAGTTGGTGGCCAAAAATGCCAAAAGGCAGTTCACCTACGGAAGTCAATCGACGGCCAGTGGGCCTGGTCGACGGTCTGTGGGTGAAAGGAGTGGGTATATACTTAGACTGGGTTGAAAATATACCTTTTCCAAGCCTCTAAACCCATCGAAGGTTGCCAGCACGACCCGTAAGTGGGCTTACGCCTCATCGATGGGGAAGTCGTATATGGCTGTCCCTACGTGCAGTTTCACTGCCAAGCTAGGGGTAAATTTGTAAATTCATCCCACTTCCAAAAATATACTTTGTCGGTTCCTAATAGGTATATTGGTTATTTTAAAAATGTATATAAATTTTTAAAACTTTAAATATTTCATTCTTCCAAATCAAAACCCCAAAATCCCTTAAGAACTCTCAAAGACTCCATTGAAGTCCAAAATCAAGGAAGAGCTTGGTGTAACGTTTTGAGTTGAAATTATTCATTAATGTGGAGAATTATCATCATTGAGGTATGGCTTTTGATCCATTAAACTCTTTTCATCAAGGAGCCCCAATTCTCAAGATGTTTTCTAAAGTTTTCAAAGTTGAATTGTCCAATTTCATGATTCTATCATGGGTTCTTGCATAAATGATTTCTAAAAATTGAATAATTATATAATTGATATTTTATTTATGATATTAACCTAAATTACCTATGAAACCATGAATTGAATCAACCCTAGTTTTTGGCTAAGTTTTGGGTTACTTGATATTGATCTAATGTTGATGAATTTTTATGTACTTTTATGTGGGCTATTCATTGATTTACTAATTGTAGTAAATTGATATCTAGGTTTTATATATTGATTAATTTACATTGAATTGACCAAGTTCATTGATTATTGTAAATTTATGTTGAATTGTTGGGTATGGCCTTGGGCAAGGGTCTTGTGTTATCGAATTGAGTAAGTTGACTTTGGTTTGAACTGTTGAGGATGATGTGGGGGTATGCTTCCCTATTTCCTTTATTTTGATGTTATTTATACTTTGATTCTATTATGATTGGTATGGTCCACTTATGGTGGCAGTGTTATATGTTTTACTTGAAATTGTTATGGCCTTATCGGCGTTACTTTACGCAATATGAAGATCTTGGCCTTGTTGACAACTACTTGAAGTAATATGACTATTTTTGTAGTTTGATTATGTGAAGAATGATGATATCTATCAACATGTGAAGTCATATGTGTATTCTTCGTCTCATGTTGTCTTAGGAGACAATGTTAGACGATACCTTTAACATTATGTGTGTAGTGTTGGAGTTGAGTCTTGTTTATTCCTACTTGGCTATATGAGTCTATGTTGTTTACATTGATGATGTTATGATAGTATATAGTATGACTTGAATATGTTACCTCTATTTCTAGGTGCTTTCTAGAATGACTTATATTATGAGTTAAAAGTGAAGTATGTGGTGTCTTGTCTTTGTTGACTTGTGTCCCTTGCTTGATGTATGTATGATTATGAATATATGATGTCTTCATTCAGGGTGTTAGAACTTTTTGTCTTGAATGTATGAATGGCATGTGACCTTAAATGAACTTAAGAGAGTCTTTTGTGTGAAAACCTGACTTAGTGGTAAGGTTAAGATTATTGAAGTTGTAAGCCGTTATGGTATCCTTCAAAGTAAAGCAATAATGGACTTAAGGTTAATTGACTGGAACAAAATCATATTAACCCTTAGGAAAGTCATCATGAGCTTCTTGTTTCCATTGTGAGGTAGCCCTAGTGGAACTTCTTTTTTGTAGGATAAATGTGATTGGGTTATGAACTTGTCATGGAACCTTTTTATATGAACGTAATGTGTGAATTCATCTACGAGAAAGAAGGCTAGAACCGAGTAAATATGGTAAAGTAAGTAGTTTTAGTTAAAGAGTGAAACTAGATAAAAAAACTATGCCCTTCATATCCCTTAACCATGTGCCTACATGAGATGTGTCTAAGTTCTACCCTTGGGAAGTAGAACAACCTCATCGGAGTAGGATAGAACTCCGGATTCCATGTCTTGCTATCATGGTCTATTTTAGTTGTTGCCTATTCTCATCATATGGAATAGCTATTAACATTAGAGAAGTTTATTAGGTTTAGGTGGTGGTATGCGACGTTATCTAGACATTACACAATAGACTTTGAAAGTGCTATTTGGAGTTCCTAGGTATTGTCTAAGACCATTACTTGAAGTCCTTTGTATGATTTATAAGACTTAATGAACTAATGAACTATTGACTTATGTTTATAAGTATGTAAATGAATAGGTACCTAATGTAAAGTGACTTAAGGACTCCTTAGCTAAAGTGTGAAGATGGTATAAGAGATGATCTCTTCATGTCTTATCTTTGAAAGTCTTGAAGATGACTATAGTTAGGGAAGATGTTTGGTGTTGTGGACCTGATCTAAGCCTTAGGTAGTCTTAAGGACAATTTAGGTTATCTTGAAGAGGTCACAATGGACGTTATGTTCTTGATTTACTAAACTAGGTATTTTGATAGCCTTTGGAAGAAGAATGTCATATCATTTATGTGTTAGTGCGTTAAGTGAGAATGATTCTATTCTAGGGAGTCTATAGGATCTCTTAAGTGTGTATATAAGGGATTGTATGCGCGGTCGATTCACAACTCACTTCCGTGAGACTTAGAGTCACCTTTGGTAGAAAAATGTTGCCTTGATGATTATGATACTTGGTAAGTATGTATGTGACTCATTATGACTAATATTAAGGGTCGTTTAGGCACATCTAGAGAGGGTTTATGGGCGGTCTCTCTTTGTGTGATTTAAGTGAATCTTAGGATAGCTTTAAGTGAGAAGATTACATGCAAAAGGGTGTCTCGGGTGAAGAATAAGCATATTAACTGTACAGTGAAATAAATTCACTGTAACAGTGAATGAGTTCACTGTAAAGTGATCTCAAAAATATGTTTTTTGTTTAAATGTTATATTATGTATTTCTAAGTTATTAAATGTTGTTCTTATGATATATAGTATGATTTTTAATTGAAAATATGCATATTTCAAATAAAACTCTGTTTTCATGATTTTTATGAATAATGTCATACTTTGTACGTGTGGTTGTACTAACTCCATGTTTTTATCTATATATATAGTTATTCGTAGGTGAAGAGCTTTGGAAAGAAGACTTGGACTGAAGATCATTCAAGAGAAGTTGAAGTATGTCCTCATTTGACTCGAGGGCATATATGTCTTTTATGTATTCTTTGAAGTATTGTAATAGACTAAGTATTTTCTATATTCGTATTTCGTATGAGCCGTGTCCAGGTATTCTTATGTCTTAAGATGGTGAGATTGAGACTTAGTGTTTCCTATTACTTTTATATGAAAGAGATTTTGAAGACTATATTATGTTTTGTGAAAAGTTTTAGTTCCGCACTACTTTTTACTTTGTTAATGCAATGAATTATATGAAAGGGCTTGTATTAGACCTCCGAGAGGTCGAGTATGTCGATTACAATCCGAGATTGTGCCCTATCTTCTAGGATGTGGTTTTGGGATGTAACACTTTTGCGGGTATATTTTTCTGTACATGATTATTTACTGAATTGTTTATTGAGTATTGCGCTTCTATAACATTGAATAAGTATAATTAGTAATTTGTATGGTTGTTGTTATAAGAGAATGTTAGGTGGATAATATATATATATTTATATTATATAGTTTATAGAGAATGGCTTATGGGACGAATTCTACGAAATGGATGGATACCTAATGATGGTGTCACGCCAGGAGCCTACACCCTAGATGTGGCCAGACCTCAAAGAGCATTGTAGGCATCGAGTGAACCTTGGTCTGGCTTACTTAACTCATCAGAAGACTTAACTCAATAAAAACAGTCTCGTGATATAACTTAAAGCAATAATACGTTGACCAAAGTGGAACTTAAGTCTCACAACAAAGTATCTAAAATTAAGAAATAAGAGACTCAAAACTGACTATCTGACTGTCTGAAGCCTCAATAATACTAAGAGGGATGTTGGGAAAGACCCCACAACATCCTACAAGAAGAAAGACTGAAATCAATAAATGTGTCCTCCAGGATGCAAGGAGGCTCACCACTACTGAAAGCTCAACAAGATCAACGATGCGATGGAAGATACAGATCAAAATAGGTTGGATAGTTCTTCTCATGAACTTTAAACTGTCTTGAGGCATAAGCTTTGATTTTTCCAATCGTCATTAAGAAACAACCTAAACCAACTCTGGATGCATCACACTACACCATAAAACCCTGAGTACCTTCTGGTAAGATCAAAACTAGGTCAGCAGTCAACCTAATCTTAGACTCCTGAAAGATTCTCTCACAAGCTTCAGACTACTAAATTTAATTGTCTTCTGAGTTTTTTCAAAGGATATGAAATAGATGAAAACCCCTCAACAAACCTTCTTTAGTAGCAAACCAATCCCAAGAAACTCCTTATATCAGTTAGAGACGTGGGCTTAGGAAAATTCTGAATTGCTTTTATCTTTTGTGTATCAACTCTAATTTCATCGCCGGAAACTATGTCGCCCAAGAATGCCATAGATTTAAACCAAAACTCACACTTTGAGAACTTAGCATATACTCCTTATCTTTCAATATCTAAAGAACCATTCTGAGGTGGGTGTGATCTTCCTCATTCCTTGAATAAATTAGTATATCATCAATAAAGAGATAACAAACTTATCTAAATAAGGTTTGAAGACTCTATTCACAAGATCCATGAATGATGGAGGTGCATTGGTCAAACCAAAGGACATGACCACAAACTCATAATGCCCATTTCTGGTTCTAAATGTTGTCTTTGGAATATCCTATTCCCTAACTTTTAACTAATGGTATCCTGATTTGAGATCATTTTTGGAGAAGTAGGTGGCACCCTGAAGTTGGTCTAAAAGATCATCAATCCTTGAAAGAGAATATTATTCTTGATGGTAACCTTGTTCAATTGGCGGTAGTCTATACACATCTTAAGGGAAGATCTTTCTTTCTTAGAAACAAGACCGGAGATCCCCAAGGTAAGACATTTGGTCAAATGAAACTCTTATCTAACAGATCTTTCAACTGTTCTTTATACTATTTTAATTCTAATGGTGCCATTCTATATGGAGGAATAGATATAAGAAGAGTATCTGGAGTGATGTCTATGCTGAAGTCTATTTCTATCTCAGGAGGTACTCCGAGTAGATCATCATGAAAGACTAATGGAACCTCTTTTGCTATAGGAACTGGATGGAGGGGAGGTACCTCAACATTTGAGTCATTAACTCAGATACAACCCTTCGAAACTAACTTTCTCACCTTAAGGTACGAAATGAAATGACCCTTGGGCACGCTGAACTTCTACTTCATTCTATGACTTGGTCATAATGAATCTGAAACTTGATAATATGAGTTCTAAAATCTATTGATGGATAACAGGCATGAAGTCAGTCCATAACTAGAATGAAATTAAAATCTACCATGTCTAACTCCACTAGGTCATCCATTGGGTTCTTGTGATTGATTGAAATAGGATAATCACGATACACTCTTTTCGCTAGAATAGACTCCCCAACAAGTGTAGAAACACATGAGAGTTCACAAAGTTTCTCAAGAAGAATTTCAAACTTAATTGCAACATAAGAAGTTAAAAAAGACAAACTTGCTCTTCGGTCTTGAAAATCATAAACATCAAAACTAAACACTTTGATCATACCAGTGAAACATCTAGACAGTTCTCTTGCTCTTGGCGGCTAGTGATTTCATAGAGGTAATTTGCTCCTCTGTCAATGCCGGAAGTAGTTCCCATAGGTTCATCCATTTCTGGTGGAGCAGTCGATGAATATTGGGGTACATTACCCAAATTTCCACCACCCTGCTTATTCTTAGGATACTCTTTCATGAAGTGACCCTCTTGACTGCACTTAAAGCAACCTTACTAGCCATCATGACACTAAACTGTGTGGTTTTCTACCATACCTACCATATGCAGGAGCCCAACTACCTCCTTGTTCCATATTACCTTAGGACTGTGTTTGTCTAGACTTAAGTTTTGCGAACTTTAGTCATTATACTCACCTCTGTTTCTGGGTGGAGATTCACTAGCAGATAATTGTGCATGACCCTTTTGTTTCTGAAAAAATGGACGGTTCATACTACCTTTCTGTTGCCCAGACTCAATTCCAGACTTAGCTTTCTTGCTTTTATACTCTTCTCTGTGCCTCAACTTGTCCTCTTCAACCTGTTGCACATAGACCATCAAACTCGATATGTCCATTTCACCTGTCGGCATGGCAGCCCTGCATGTTTTACTTGATGAATGACCCAAGCCAGCGACAAACAAGCTCATTCTGCTCCTCATGTCCTTCACAATTTCAGGAGCATAGCATGTCAAATGGGTGAACTTCAACCCATACTCGTGCACACTTTAAGAGTCTTGTTTCAGTGAAAGAAACTCTAGTACCTTAGCCTCTTTCAATTCTCGGGTAAATAAATTCCCCAAGAAAGTTTCTTCAAAGAAGTCCCAATTGAGATATGGTTTATCCTCATCTCTACCCTCCTTCCGCTGCTCGAACCAAGTTCTAGCCACATTTTTCAGTTTATATGCAGCTAGTTCAACTCTACCAGCATCCACAGCATGCATGACATCAAACACCTTCTTGAGTTCCTCAATGAAATTCAGGGGATCCTCAGTAGTGCTTGAACTGGTGAAACATGGAGGGTTCATCATCAAGAACTCGTAAATCCTTGAAGTGTCAGCCTCTTCTTGCAGATCTCATCATTTTTTCCAACCTTGGTTAGTAACACCTTGGCTTAACATTCGGATTGACTCACAGATTTCAGCATTGGTGACTTCTCCGTGAGGTTGTAATTCTGGAGCATTAGGTACCCTTTTCTCTTATAGCTCAATGTTTCTCCTAGCGATACGACCTCGTGCTTCTCTTCGTGGTGGAATGGTTATTAGAAACACGCACAACCACGAATTAGAGAGAAACTTTTACAGATAAACTCTAATGCACGAAAAGCGTATGAAAGAAATGAGAAGTTCCTATATGTTGCATCCTCCTAATTATATATGTTGTGTGCTTCACACTAATAACTAGGACTCTACAGGCACGACTTCATAGACTCCCTAGGACTCTTGAACTCTCTGCTCTGATACCACATTTGTCCCGCCTGAGCCTACACCTTGGACATGGCCAGTACTCGAAAACCATTATTGGCCTCAAGTAGGCCCTTGACCAGGCATGCTTTACTCAGAAAAAGACTAAACTTTATAAAATTAGTCTCATGATATAATGTAAAGAAATAATACGTTTGCCAAAATGGTACTTAAGTCTCATAACAAAGTATCTGAAATACAAAAATAAGAGACTCAAAACTGACTAAGTGATTGTCTATGAAGCCTTTATAAAACTAAGAGGGATGTTGGGACAGACCCAACTACATCCTATAAAAAGAAATACTAAAAAGCAAAAAATGTGTTCTCCAGAATTCAAAGAGGCTCACCAATGACTTTGAATGCTCAACGAGGCACTGACTGATGCTAATCCTGGTTACTTGAATCTGCATCATGATACGATGCAGGCCAATTGACATTTGTACATTAAATGTACGAGTATGCGAGTTGGAATGCTAAAAACAACTTAAGCTTGAAAAAGAGAAAGAAGGAACACTTACTTTGGCTTTGCTAAATCAAGAATAACATTAATCAATATTAATGAATAAGACATATGAAATAGACTATGCTAGAAATTCATATACAATGGAGAACTGATGTATACATCTGCTCTATAAGGTTGATTTCTGATGAATTAAGCCTAGCAATTTCTGCATGACTGTAATTTTGGCGATTACATCTTTGATAGTTTGAACAATGTTTCTCATGTGGATACAATAATGTAATATCTTTAGGCTAATGAACATTGAAATAATGGGTGTGATATCAATTTATACTACAACAACCGTTCAGACTTGAGGAAATGAATCAATGATAATTGTTTTTTCCCTGCAGACTCAACTCCTTAAATTTATGTTTCTGCACTGAATAGTGTATTCCCCTTTACAGTATAATATCAAGACTAGTGTACGTAGTGTATGATGTGTATTCGAGCTAAGAAAAGTCCTAATTTTTGAATTAATCATCGCAAGTTCACTATGGCCAAAGCCATTCTGGTTGGGGTAGCTTGTTGCCTATCAATAATTCGCTGCGACATGTAAGTTCACTGTCATATTAACTTCCACTTCACAAAGATTGAGATAACCACTTTGTGATATCATTAATGAACTAGACAAGTTCTTGTTTCCATTGCCATTTTAAGTATCTTGTGCTCAGCATGGCGAGAAAAATTACTACAAGAAATACTTAAGTCTCTCAAATATTTGATCCATACTGAACCAGAAATACACAGAGTACGTTTAACTGCTTCGAAGTATATTTTTCCAAACTGACAAGTATTATACATACTAATGTTAGGGTACAATAGGTTCTTATTTTGCTTGGTTTTGAAATTGAATTTTCATTTTCCTATTGTAGTATTTGGTTTATTAACTTGTATAGTCGTGTTTGTATTGTTTAGATGCTAATGTTGTCTTCTAACTTAATGTGTTCTCCAGAAAACACAATCGTATGTTTTGTTTGATCTCTTGGAATGAAATCAAAAACACAATCCCCTTCATAAGCTTGGAATGAAATCAAAAACAAGAAAACAGAATACACTTGCTCCGTCACAAGAACATTCATATTTGTTGCTTTGGCTCTATAAAAGTAAAGGAATGTGTGTGTTGGTCCTCTATGCATTTCTAAGGATAAGATATATGTACACCAACATTTTTGGAGTGTTGAAAAAAGGAAGATATTTCTTTTTTAATTGACTTTACTTTCATTGGTTAATTTCAAGTTGTAATTTCAATTTAAACTCGTAAAATAAAAATTGGTTATTTATTTACAAGTAGGAATTGGTATGATCTCGGGCCCGTGCCTTGCACGGGCATTCTACATCTAGTCTAGTATACATACAAGTGATAGTATTACATCTGGATTGGGTTTATCCCTCTAAAAAGTTACTTATTTCTAGAAAGTTAAATATGTGTTTATTAATTTAATTTTAATTTAATATTTTTTTAAAACAATATACTTTCTTTATTCGAAATAGAGAGGTATTGAATTTGAGTTTTTTGGATATCTATTATATTTTACTTTTTATATATTAAAAATTCTTTTAAAAATATATATTGACAAATTTATAAAATAAATCTAACCATCAAAAATAAATAAATATAAATTTACTATTAAATCATAATAGAAAAAAAAATGTGTGGGGGAATATTTTCTTAACAAAAAATTTAAAAATTGAATCTATAATTGTATTTTTGATATATCATATATCATATATTTACATAAAAGATAGCTCTAGGCCCACCTATATGGCACCACCACAAGCAATAATTTCCTTTTAAAATTATTTATTTTCAAAACTAGCCTTCATCTTACTTAAAAGATATGACTTTTATGAAAAGTTACAATTTTAATGAATAGTTGCGACTTTTATCAAAAGTTGTGACATTAATAAAGAGTTGTGAGTTTTATCAAAAGTTGTGACTTTAATGAAGAGTTACTACTTTTATCAAAAGTCGTGACTTTTATGAAAAGTTGCGACTTTATGAAAAGTTTGTGACTTTTATGAAGGTTGTGAATTTTCTGAAGGGTTGCAACTTTTTCAAATAGTTTTAACCTTTCTGTTAAGACACAATAAACATTTGTTCACACTAACCTTTGTTGTCTATAAATAGAAGGATTTTCTCTCATTTTAAAATAACTAATTTTAATCTTCTTCTTCTATTTCCGCAAAATTAAATATTTTTGTACTTTGCTTCTTTCGAGTGACTTACTAACACCACTATTTTTTATCAATAAGTTGGTGAATAAAATCTTTCATCCTGAGAGGATGTAATTCATTAAATCTCTTGTATTGGAGGGAAGTAATTTTTTTAAGGGGACATTGTGTATTCAGTGAACTCGATTTTTTCCTTTATATTTCATTCTATTTATACATATCATGATATGTTTTTTACACTCATTAATTTATGTTTATGATATTAATTGTTGTTTTTGAGTACATGTTTTAAACTTGGTTTTTATATTTCTGCAAAGTTATTTTCTCTGGTTATATATAGAAAATATATACATGTAGTAGGTATATTTATTGTACGGAAAATAATTATTGTAAAAGTGCTATATATAAGCTTACATATTATTTTTTCCTACGTAAATATGAAATTTCTCACTTATCAATTGAAGAAATTCATTATACAAGTTCAAAAGTTATAATTGCTTTCATGTGCAAGCGTAATTTCTTTTTTGAAAATGTTAAAAAAAAATTGAATCTTCTTCTTATCCATATATCACAATTGTATAATTTTTGTAATTTAAATGTTTCTTTTTTTTTACCAAACACCTTTGTGTATATATTCATATGTTCTTCTTTATTTTTCTTTCAATGTTGATTGAAGAACCAATGATTGATTATATCGTGAATAATTCATTCATTAGAGGTTCTTGACTTATGTGATATTTATAAAATAATGAAATTCATATTGGAGTATTGCCAATATTTTTTAAGAACCTATTTTCTATTATTTTTAATGTATGGATATTAGTAAAATTTATTTGCAAGTTCAATGCAATCATAATTTAGGACTGCGTAAAGCGCAAAAAATTTACCTAGTATATATATATATATATATATATATATGAAAAGAAATAGAAGAATAAATATCTATACAACTAATTATAAAATATAATATAAGAAGTAGAAAGAAAAGTATCAGAAGAAGAACAAGAAACGTACAACACTAAAACCCTAACAGAGCTCCAAATACTGCAAAATAGAACAAAATAACTAAACAACTCATCTTCAATCCCCTTAAAAAAAAGGATGCACTACTTCACGTCTCTTCATCATGCTCCCACGGTGTCACGATCCAAAATGGATGTGATGACACTCGTCTTATCTTATCAAGACAAGTCAGCCTAACATCCTACTAATATAGTGAATGCGGAAGTAAAACGACAGTAAAAGTCTAATACTAGCATCTAAAGTATTGCAATCTAATCAAAAGAAAAATACAAGTCTCATATGACATTGTTTCTAGAGTAGAACAAGATCATAAATAAAAGTAAGAAGGTCCACTGAAATGACAAGCAACGACCTCATAAATCTCCATAAGAAGCCTCAGACAAGGTAAAGAGAAAATATCACAAAGGTCCAAGCTAATAACCTACAAACAAAATAGTAGAAGCAAGGGGTGAGTATCAATCACACGGTACTCAGCAAGTAAACCTCTAAACACAATTTAAGAGGATAAAATAAGGGTACTCCTTACACCCCAACCGAATGTCCACAACTACAACGTGCATAAAATAAGTTCAACCTAACAGTTCACAATTTACAAGCACATATCTCAACAATATCATTCTAACAATCACATATTCTCAACAATAAGCTCAATAATATTCATTAATTACAACATCCACAAATATTTCAGCAACACACAAGATCAAGTTCATAAAATAAAGGTAACCAAAGGATGTCATGAGATGCAATGTAATATGACACGATGAAATGATATGCCTCAAAATACCAAGTACTCTCTCAACCGTGTATACATGATACTCCTCGAAAATACATAGAGAGTTCATGACCTATGGGGGCTTCGCGAGGTACATATACCGAAACGGACGATCTCCATGTGTCTGTGCGGACGATCTCAGCGCACTATCATAAAATTAAACAATCTCAAGCATGGACGATCTCCATGTGCCCAACTTATAATCACAATCAATTTCTCGCACGGACGGTCTCCATGTGCCCAAATTATAATCATACTCGATCTTAACACGGACGATCTACATGTGTTAGACCTTTAGTCATACCCAATCTCATGTCAATGCATGTACACAATATGATATCAAATAAAGAGGATGATGCGATGTCTCAATAAATCAAATGTCACTATGACATATAATCACCTCAATAATCATAATTATACGGGCTCATTAAAGAACACAATCACACATAATAAATCAAATCAATATAATATCAGTTAATTTCCATATGCCCTGGCCTTCTCGGATTACAATCCACACTCTATAGTAATAAACTTTGCGTTTATAACACCGGTACTCGTACTTTTCTCAACCCATCACACACAAACAATTAATCACATTGTCTTTTATTACCTCTTTTCATCATCAGAATTAATCAAGGTGGACAAGTCAATCCTTCACCAAGTCTCATTACTCCCAAACACATACCACAAGGAAATACACAAATTTCATACACTTAACAAGGGTTTAGAAATCCACTTGCATTAATCGATCAAGAGTTCACTTTTGGAACTTGAGTTTTCCCTTATCGTTGAACTTTCAAATTAAAGCAATTTATTCAATTAAATTACCGAAATAAGATTTCAAAATTAATAACACCCATACTAGGTGTTTAACTTACCCCCAAACTCAAATTTAGAATCAATTTCCTTATTTTGTTAACATGTGAACTCTCATATTTTCTAATTTTCAAGTCTAGGGTGTAGTCTCAATATCTCCAAATAACATAATCTTAATGGTATCACATAATACACTACACTTAATATTTAATTATCTATCTCAATATAACAAAACTTGAATCTAATGTGATTTCACCCAACAAACATTCAATCACGAATGAATAAATACACATAAAACTAACCTATATATGAATAACAACAACCATAAAACTTAGAGGAAGAAATGGTACCCTTTTAATTAATGCACTCACGCCTACAATGTATCTCCTAATTCAAAGTCTCACGATTATGCAATGATGACTACCTTAATTGTTTTTCTTTTGTTTTCTAGTAACCCTACACAAACTTCAATAGTTGTTGTAGTGGGGATAACTTCTATCTACCCACCAATTATAATTTCTCCACAATTTAATCCTCCATCAGCCTTATTTTATTCAACCAAAACTTCAATGTCACATAGTTTGTTTTTTTTTCAAATCTCTATATGATAATTAAATTTATTGGTGTTAGCTTTCTCCAATCATCCAGTAATAACAATAATAATAACAATAAACAATCCATATACATAATATAAGATTGCATAGAAAGGATAGGTTTTTACCTGAGTCGTTCGTGTTCTCTTTCGGCGGTGAATTTAGCAAAATGGTTTGTGGTACCATTAAAAATAAAAATCTTCTTTAACTTATTTCAATAAATTGGTCAAGTGGTATAGGATATTAACTTATGGATTTGATCCATTAACAACTTAATAATATTAAATATTTAAAATTTACCTCTTATTAAATAATTGTAGTTGAACGAATAATTGAAAATTCACATTTAAAATTTATGAAATGGATCCATTATAAAAAAGAGAGATGACTAGTTATCAAAATGGCCTAACGGGTCATTACATTATCTACTTCTAAAAATTATGTTTGTCCCGAACATAAAAAAGGAGAATAAGAAGCAACGACATTTACAAAAACTTGAGTTATTACCTAATAGTCAATATTCATATTTTCAAGTGCTCATCATAAAAACTTTTCTATCAAGAACAACTACTACGAACTGAATTTTTGAATCAAAATTTGATAGAGATACAAAATCAAGAGTGATTATAATGTCATAGACTAACTCATGAATTCAATCAATATAGAAGCTTTCCAGGTGCACCTCTGTTTATGTAATGCAATTCTTTTTATTGTGTTTTTCATTTCCTTTAAGATTTGGTGCATGCACTACCTTATTCTCAAGGTGACTCTTTTAGCTTCACAAGTTGCTTTCTTGAATTTTTGCTTCAATTTTTGTGACCATTTTAGAATTAGATATTGTTTCGTTGCAATTGGTGATAGTTTCATATTCGGCTTTATGTAGTTAATGTCCTGTTACAGTTTTTTTTCTTCAAAATCCCTTCTATTGTTTAGAGCTTATCATATCTACAAAAAATATATAGATGCTTGTGAGTTGATGATTTAAATGTACCTTAAACTTTTCGATGGTAATATGTTAAGGAAGAAAACAACTACAGAACTCATCTAATTCGAGTGTCTATGACAAACACTTTGGCTGATGACTCGGATGACTCTAGTGCCTCCGCAAGTAACAATCTACGAGTTTTTCAAGTTGTTTCAGCCCACTGCTTCATTTTTTGACCTTTTGATTGCACGATAAGTGTCTTTGCGTACGCACCTTCTACTTTCAAGGGTGGAGCTTTGAGCACTTCAATTTATCTTCTATGGAGTCCTTCTTGAATCAAAAGAGATTTTGGGGCTGATTTGTGTTGAACTTTGGTGACTAAATAGTGTTAGTCTGTATAATGCACATGCTTCTATATAATTTTTTCATCCCTTATAGAATTCACATAAATGTTTTAGACTTTACTAACAGGAAGGGAAATTTATGTTTGTATTAGAAAAATACAATTCTTTCTCTTTGTTAAATGTTGCTATTGAACCCTTCTTAAATTAGATATTTGTGGCATGGTCATTTTTGTTTAAATTTGAATTTCATTTATCCGATTACTAACTAATTAATAAATTATTAAGTACTAAAAGAAGTGTTTCATCATTGTTTGTTAGATAGGAAGCATGAGTTCCATTAAAGTTGATCGCATGTGGATGTATAAGAGACAAGTGTCAAGTCGAACAAAAGTCACTTGTAAGTTTATAGAAGGTGTGCGTGAATTTATAATGTTTGCATTAATGCAACTTAATTTTGTTTCTAATGGAAGTATAAGGTGCACTTGTTCAAAATGTAAAAACAGTAGTAGGTTTCTTGAATCTCATGGTATTAGATCTCATTTATACAAGCATGGTTTCATGCCCAACTATTATTAATGGGAATCACATAGGAGGTCTTTTATACCAATTACTAGACCTCAACCCAGTACCAATACAGGTGATGAAATAGGTGCTAATAGAACACCAATAAATCCATATTGTACTATGATCATGGATGCAGCTGGTCCTAGTTTCAACTTAGACAGTGATGTGTTTTATAGGGATGTTGATGAAAAAAACCTCCTAATGAAAATGCTCAAGAATTTTTTGAAATGTTCTAAGTTGGTAAAGAGACATTGTTTGATGGATGTCAAACTCATTCTCTCCTATCAGTAGTGTGCAGGTTGTTGAACATTAAGTCTGAATCTATCATGAGTGACGATTTCTATAATCAAATTTTCCTATTTTTGAAGGAGTTCTTTACCTGAAGATGCAAAATTACATGTAAATTGCTATAGGACTAAACAAATGGTTGCAAAACTAGGGCTAGGATATGAAAAGATAGATGTGTGTCATACAGGTTCTATCCTATATTATAAGGATAATAAAGACAAAAGAGATTGTCTGAAGTGTGGCGAACCACGCTACAAGCCTAAGAGAAGACTCAGTGGAGGGCAAAAAGATGTTCCATATAATGTACTCCGTTGCCTTCCTATAACTCCGAGGTGGTAGAGATTATATATGTCAACAAAGACAACTGAACATATGACATGGCACAGGAAATACCGTCAAGAACCTGGGGTAATGAGTCATCCAAGTGATGGAGAGGCACGAGGGAAGTTTGATCAGTGTCATCCTAACATTGCAAGCGAGCCTCGAAATATAAGACTTGGACTTGCAGCTGATGGATTTAGTCCTTATGGGAATACGACATACCCTTATTCTTGTTGGCCAATAATCATTACACCTTACAGTCTGCTACCCGAAATGTGCATAACTATCCTTTATTGTTCTTAAGTCTTCTCATTAATAATATAGATATATATTTAGAACCTCTTATTGATGAATTAAAGAAATTATGGATTAACGGGGTTGAGACTTATGATTTTCATAAGAAAGAGAATTTTCAAATGCAAGCTGCACTTATGTGGACTATTAATAATTTCCAGCTTATGGAATGTTTTCTGGTTGGAGCACACACGGTCTATTTGCATGCCCTTGTTGTATGGGTAAAAGTAAGACATTTTACTTAAAACATGGGAGAAAGGATCATTCTTTGATTGACATCGTAATTTTTTTTACTACGAGTCATCCATTTCGACATGATAGAAAGTCATTTTTAAAAGAAAAGGTTGAGAACTCTACTTCCTCTTATGTTGTCTGGTGAAGAAATTTGGAAAAAGTTTGTACCTTACCAAAAATGTGTGATTATTACGCCTCCTATAAGTTTCTAGGTTTTGGGGATCAACATAATTGGACAAAACAAAGATTTTTTTGGGAATTTCCATATTGGAGTATAAATATTAATCAGCATAATCTCTATGCAATGCATATTGAGAAAAATGTGTTTGTTAATATATTCAACACAATAATGGACCTA
Source organism: Solanum chmielewskii (assembly GCA_027704785.1). Classification (NCBI taxonomy): domain Eukaryota; kingdom Viridiplantae; phylum Streptophyta; class Magnoliopsida; order Solanales; family Solanaceae; genus Solanum; species Solanum chmielewskii. Next base: position 15,536,003 of record JAKWIX010000327.1, read on the forward strand.
ACGGATAATAAAAAAAATTTGACTGATAGAAGGGATGTGCCAAATTGTTGCAATCGTCCAAAGCTTGAATTGTTGGAGCATGAAGGAAAAATTTTGAAGCCAAAGGCAGCCTACTCACTGACAAAAGAGCATAGAAAGTTGATATGTGAATGGTTGAAAAGCTAAAGGTTCCTAAACGGATATGATTCAAATTTGTCTAGATGTGTATACATGGAAGATTGTAAATTATCAAGAATGAAGAGTCATGGTTGTCATGTATTTCTAGAAAGGTTTCTACCAATTGCATTTTGAGATCTTTTGCCAGAGCCAATTTGAAATGCGTTAACATAGATAAGTTTATTTTTTAAAGGTTTATGCGCAAATGTGTTAAAATTAGAAGATCTACAGAAGCTTGAGGAAAGCATAAAGGTTATAGTTTGCAAGCTAGAGAAATTATTTCCTCCTGGTTTCGTTGATCCCATGGAACATTTGCCAATTCACCATATGAAACAATAGTTGGAGGTCAAGTGCATTGTCGATGGATATGCCTTTTTAAGCGGTAAAAGTCTAAACTATATCATTGATTTAATATTTTATCTAATCTACTAAAATAACACTAAATATATATGTACAAATGCGGACAAATACACACTTTAAAGAAGATGGTGAATAATAGATATTGTGTGAGCCGTCAAAATGGGCTTGGCCTTAAGGCCGGCCCAACCCAACCCTTGAAATAAGTGGGGTTGGGCTTAATATTTTTGGCCCATTTACGAACGAGGCTTTTTAGCCCGCCCCATTTGGTTTGTTGGCCTCTTAGCCCAACCCGCAAGCCTTAGAGGCCAGCCCGTGGTCTATCAATATTTTAAAATATTTTTATATATATTTTTAATAGTGTTTTATTTGTAAAGATTTTATGAATAAATATTTTAAATAATAAAAAATCAAGTATTTTGAAATATCATCTTACATGGTAAACTGTAGATGAAGATGAACTTCTTAATAAAATAATATCACACGTTGATTCAAATGTGATCGATAGTTGAAGTAGAAGCGGAGTTATAAAACATTAATTAATGAGTCATGTAATATTTAGAAATTTAGATTTGTCAAGTATTTAGGCTGTCTTGTGTTGCTGAAAATCTTTTAAACCAGCTAGTTTTTTGTGGGAGAAATGATGGAATGATCAACATTTATCCACTAAATCTTACGTTGACTATTATGTATTTTTTTAAGTATTCACAAAAGTGTGATTCATAAATGTATGTTTGTAAGTATTCATTGAAGTGTGTGATTTATAAATGAATTCATTATGAATTGATGTCGTGTTCATAGGCGTCAACATTCAATACTCTTTCTAAGAGAGTAATATTGTTCATTTTTTGGTTGAAGGTCCGACCCGTGGCCTGCTTAGGGTTGGGTTGGACCGCTCTTTTATTGACCTTTTAATTAAAAGGGTCAGTCCGCCCCAACCCATTTAACTCTCTAGCCCGTTAGAGTTGGGTTGGGTTGGGTCAGCCCATTTTGACACCTCCTCTAATTGTGTCGAGGGATCAATTAGAGAAGCTTATATCATTAAAGAAATTTCAATTATCATTATTTCCATCCTAATATGCAAACTAGGCTCAACAAAGTTACTCGAAATGATGATGGAGGTGAACTTGATGCACCCAGTGCTTTTCTATCCATATGTTTGCATCCCGGACGTCAGAGTGGGGAGATAAATATTCGTTATTTGTCCGATAAGGAGTGGGATGCTGCAAGAATATATGTTTTGTTGAATTGCGAGAATATTCAACAATCTTGTCACGCCTCGAGCTATCCTTGAGACGCTGACACGGAACCTAGGACCACAAGTGATCCCAAGCTAACGCTTCTGGCATGATCACGAGCATATTAAAGATAATAAACTGAATATGGATGCTAAATCATACTTTAAACTGAAAATATGGGGAATACTCATTTTCTATTACTGAGACAAATGAATACTACTGAGTTTAATACAAAGAAACTATTAACTCAAAACTAAGCTGAAACTAACAATGTCTTAAAATAGCCTCTTAAGTGGACTAGAAATATTAGGACAAGTCCCAGCTAAATCTAGCAAAAACTTAAATTAAATGACTAAATGACTGAAAAAGATGCTCATGACTATTGTCCCTGGAGAACGAGGACTCACCACTGAATCTGCTGAACTGGAGATCGGGAATTGATCTATGCATGATCTGGATGCTGAGAACCTGAACCTACATAACGAGAAGATGTAGCGCATGTATGCGTCAGTACTTGAAAGGTACTGAGCATGTCGGCTAGAATAAAGCTAAAATAAAACATAACTGAACAAGCACAAAATAAAGTATAATAATTTAAACTTGATATAGAGAATTCTGAGCTAACTGAATGCAATGACCAATTTATAACATGCTGAAACTAAATATTGAATATACTGATAAATGGTCAATACAATAAAGTCTGACTGAATTGTGAGAGCTACTAATAACCGATAATAAAACCACATAAGCTAAATGTGGAGTCCGATGTATACGCCCCATCGAGAGGACCAATATACCCTGCTAAAGGTATAAAGGCATGCTGGCGTGATCACTAAAATGATGCCCACAGAGGGTACTTACAACCTACTTGGCAAGTAGCTCTGGGATTATTTGGGTACGCTAAACCCTAGTTCAACTCGGTATTATGCTACTCCCATTGATTTATGTAGTTAAATAATTATGTCTGAATTTTCTATAAATACTGGATAGTTCAAAACTAAACATGCAAACTGGGAATGCAACATTTAATATGATAATGATGCATTAAAAACTGAAGCATGTATAACTGCATAACTGAAATATGTGATCTAGTATGTGTAATTCAAGAACTAAAGAAATACAATGCTTAGGTTCTGAAATTCATGTGGTAATCTGAGCAATAACATGATAACCTGATTTGGAACGTATACTTTAGCTAAATCATGAAGTTTTCTCTAATTTTAGGAACCCTAGGTTTAATCATGATAAGAGAATCAAGAACTGACTGAAAACGAGGGACCCAATGGGTGAAAGAAATCCACTAGTGAAATCCTACATACCTAGTGATGAAATTTACGGAGAAATATACATATTTTGGGGCTGGAACCTTGATGCATTCTTGAACTAGGGTTCTTGACCTTTTTCTCCTTTCTTGCTTCTAATTTTCTAACTTTTGATTTATGATTTTGACTTACGTAAGTTCTTATTATGTTTCTACGCTTAAACTTACTAAAATCTGATGATTTGGGGTCAAAATGTTGTATCTTAAGGTTTAAACGAAGTGGGAAAAGACCAAAAGACCTTGGAGTTCATTTCTGTCGGACCAAACGACGGCCTGGACAGACGATCTGTCGTTTGATCGACTGTCCGTCATTTAGGCCCGTTGGTTGGGTCTGTTCGACAATTCTTTACTAAAACGGCCATAACTTTTTACTCGGAGGTTTGATTTTAGAAAGGTCGGTGGCTATGGAAATCTAATTCAATTATCTATCTGTGAGTATGTCATAAGACACATAATTCATTTTGTGTTAAGAGTTATAACCATTTGAAGTTGACCCAACTTTATTTTCCCCGAAACTGTCTGCTAATTCCCACCTATGGACAGATGTACAGACTGTGGGTCAACCTATGGATAGTGATGGTCAATCGTAGATCTTGTTAGAAGTGGGTGAATAGGGTGTTGATTGACGGTCACAGACTACGGATTGTAGGTCCGTCCATCGATCAGGACTTAACCAAATTTTCCTGGGCTGAGATTTGGGGTTTCTGACCCCATCGACGGATGTGCAGGACGGACTGTGGGTCAGGCTACGATCCGTCGATAGCCACCGTATGTTTCACTTGCAGGTTTTTCTGAAAAAATGATTTTTGGTCTGTTTTGGATACAGGGTGTTACATTATCTCCCCCTTGGGAACATTCGTCCTTGAATGAAGACTAAACTAGCTGGAATAGATGGAGAGAGCTGCAAACCCTACTACAAAACACTGAGAACTGAGTTTCTGACTGAATTGAGTTTAAAGAACATGCAAATACGCTGAAAATGTAAGTACAAACTGAGGGAACATGATTCTAAGACTTAATTCACGCATGAATGACTGAAAAAACTAAAGAGGAACTATTACCTCAAGCTGGAGTGGAATTGGAAGGAAGAAGGTGAGGATACTTGTCTTTCATGACTGCTTCTGCTTCCCAAGTAGCTCCCTCTACGGACTGGAGTGACTTCTTTATTTCTCAATCTTCTAACCTGACAGTCAAGAATCTCAGCTGGTAAATCCTCATAAGAAAGACTATCCTTCACCGCCATACTCTCTAATGGCACTACAGAGGCTGGATTACCCACACACTTCTTCAAGAGTGAGATGTGGAAGGCCGGATGCACTTATGCTAATTCTGCTGGCAACTCGAACTCATATGCCACCTTGTCAACCCTTTCCAAGATCTTATAAGGGCCTATCATATCTAGGACTGAGCTTCCCTTTCTTGCCAAATCTCATCACCCTTTTCATAGGTGAGACTTTCAGAAAAAATCAATCACCAAATTGAAACTCTAGCTCCCTTCTACTTACATCTGCATAAGATTTCTGACGACTCTAGGTTGTCTTAAGTCTATCTCTAATGATTTGAACTTTCTCCATAGCATAAAGGACTGAATCTGGCCCTATCAAAGCTGTTTCACCTACTTCAAACCAACCAATAGAAGATCTACATCTACGCCCATTCATAGCCTCATAAGTGATCATCTGAATGTTGTAATGGTAGCTATTGTTGTAGGCGAACTCAATCAGAGGAAGGTGATCATCCCAAGTACCTTTAAAATAAATAACACAAGATCTCAACATTTGCTCTAGGGTCTGAATGGTACACTCTGCTTGTCCATCCGTCTGCGGAAGAAATGTTGGGCTAAGGTTATCGTGAGTACCAACACCCTTCTAAAATGACTTTCAGAAATGAAAGGTAAACTGAGGTCCTCTATCTGAGATGACAGACAAAGGAACCTCATGCAATCTTACAATTTCATTAATGTAAATCTTGGCATAGTCTTTCATTGACACTTTAGCTTTAAGAGTATCTAAATCATGAATCCTTTAACGTGGACAAAATCTTTCATTGACACTTTAGCTTTAAAATGTCTATAATTCAGAAATCATCATTTTCATAAAACATGCGTTGCTTTCATATTAATATCACATAAATTCATAATAGCTTTATTCATAAGTTCATAGTCACAATTCAAATATAAAGCATGACTCCATATGAAATCAATTGGAAAACATACAATTGGTTAGAATCATGCATATAGGACCAATTTATAACATTAATTGAATTATATTAGATAGGACTCATGAAGAATAATATGGAACCCTTAATAGTTAGGAAAAATTTAATTGGAGATTTTGAGGTTTATTTGGGACCCAATGGATTAAATGAATCCATTGGTAAATTCTGACATATCTTGATAATCAAATGTAAGGAGGATGAGACCTGTTTTTCACCTTGAAGCTCTTAGAGAGAATTTACGGGGGAAGACTTGAGGGAATTTGGGGGAATCGAGTGAATGAGATAATTTAGGCTTAGTTGTAGGACTAAAACCGGTTATAGGGGTAGTTATAGTGCCAAAACGACATAGCTTAGGGGTTAAGTGGGTAAAAAGACCAAAGCACCCTTCATTAAAATTTGTATGACAAGTCTACGGTTTGGACCTATGGTCCATAAGACTTTCTGCGGGTCGTCCTGGTAAACCATAGAACTTGTTACTGGTGTTCATTATAACTGATCGATTCCACGAAACCTTACTACAATCGGTCTCACTTTCTATGGCTCGTATATCCTATCCGTAGAACCCATGTTCAAGTCAAATTCACCAAATCTAGATCACTTCTATGGATCCCTCCTACGACTCATAGATCATATGACGAATCGTCAAATCCTTTTGTAGACCTAAGGTCTCAAATCAATTCTTCGAATCACTCTACTGGGCACTTCTTACGACCCCTAGAACACCCTACGACCCCTCCGGTCCATTTGTAAGTGTACTTAATGGACTTGACATTTCCAAAATTCAAACCAAGTCCTACAATTCCCTTCCTACGATCCATAGGTTGAACTCGTACATCACTATATTAGTGCCAAAAATGAAAATTTTCCTTTCCAATTTGACTTAGCCATTTCCGAGGTATTATAAAATCATTCAAGCATTAATTGTAAACTAGCATCACATCCTCCATTCTAGTCTCTCTCTTTTTTTTTTCCATCTCTCTTCGTCAACTGATTAATTAGTTTTGTCTTATTATCACTACTAGAGTGAAGAGTCAGTCTACACATTTGTACCTCTAACTAACAAATTGGGCATCATGGATGTTGGCAGCGCATGATAGTGAAAATGTAGATGTAAATTTGTGTATCTAGACTATAATGTTTGATCTAGCACAATTAATTGGTGTATTTTTTTTATTGACAATTGTTATTTGCTTGTAATAACTCATCCGAATAGTCCTTGTCGTTAAATATATTTTGCGTTTCGTCCGAGTTAGTGATCTTCCTGTTAGAAAATAGTACCTCCTGGCTACTGAAATGTGCTAAAAGGAAAGTCACCTACAAAATCCAAAGTGTAAGTTAATAATATAATAATCAGCCAGATTATTTTCCTTTATTAGAACATGACTAAATGTATCATCACCCAATTTATCTATAGTTATATGCCATGCTCCGCCACTTTCTCAATCAAATTTTGCATCCGAATTAATAAGACTTTAAGTCCGTGACAAATAACACTACTTAGATACTATTGTTATAAAAGATTAAAGAAAAAAAAAGAAGAAAGAAGTCATTCAAAGAGACTGAACTTGGATAGTTGGTATATTTTGTGTTATAATTATACTAGTAAAAAATGATTATTGTGCCTTCTTCAGAAATGTTTCAACTATTTGGAAAAGTTCTAACCCTTTAGAAAGCTCACAACCTTTCATAAAAGTTGCAACTTTTCATGAAAGTCGCAATTCTTCATCAAAGTCGCAACTTTTCATAAAAGACACAACTTCTCATAATAGTAACTAATCTTCATTAAGGCCGCAATTTTTCATAAGAGTCACAACTTTTCATCAAAGTCACAACTTTTCTTTAAAGTCATGACCTTTTATAAAAGTCATAACTTTTCACAAAATGGAAAGGTTAGTTTTGATGATAAAATAAATTAAAAGGGTATCTTAATTTCTGGTGGCACCACGTAAGCGGGCTCAAAATTATATATATATATATATATATATATATATATATATATATATATATATATGATTATTTTATTTATTATAAATAAATCTCTTACCCCAAAAGTATTAATAGTGTTTAACTTTTTCTTTTTTAAACTTTTGCCGGAGTGAGAGACTTGTGGATTCTCCCTTGCAGCATTTTTTTTTTGGAAATATTTAAGATTTTTTAATATTAAATTTAAATAAAGCTAAAGCTTTTATCCTTAAAAAATCAATACATTGTAGGAGATGTATGCAAAATAAATTAAGAGCTATCCTAAATGTCACATTTTTACAAACAACATGTTCCATTTTCTCTTTGTATAACTAATCTCCATGGCCTTACAAAAAGCAAGGGAGCACTTAAACCTCCCCTCAAAAAGCACAATGAAATTATATTATTATGGAAACATAGTTTAATGTTTCTAGTCAATGGACATGGTTATAGACAAGAACTTATTGAATCCATCATGATCAACTCGCAATAAATTAAAAGTTGCTCAATAGAGGGCCTTGATATTCTTTAATAGGATAGGTCCATTATGCTCACAGGAATCCGCCATGAAGTCGTTGAGACTTGTGAGATAGATATGGCTCAAAGAGGAAAAACTCAACTTGTTTTTACCAAAAGATTGTTAGAGAGCAAGTGCTACTAATACCTTTATGTTGTCAGTTTCCGTTGGAATACTACCAATCAGATTATTATTATTATTATTATTATTATTATTATTATTATTATTATTATTATTCTTAAAGAATTTTAATGATCATGATCCAACAAGACTTGTAAGACACAATCTTGACACTGAACACTCAACTTGAATTGCAAAAAAGAACAACACCAATAAAATCAACAATCATCAAAAATAGAAATGGACCTCAGACCTACAATGTCTCCGATGGGCCGTTGCGATTGCTGCTCTGTTTTGGAAAGGAATAAGGGTGCTTGAGATGGAAAAGATGGGTGGTGATGTAGTGATTATAGCAGGATGGGTGTAGATGTCATTCTCCATTCCCCCTGCAGTGCCAATGAGTTCTAGTCACTGGAAGAGATGGGAGTTCAGCTCCACAACCTTCATGTCAAACACAATGCAATAATTTCCATTTTAGCATCACATTAAACATGCTATTGATGTATAATTTAGTACACTAAGCATGGCAGGAGAAATGGAAGCAACACATGTTAAACAAGAATCACTAGTTTTTTCCCGCTACCACTAGCGCTGAGTCATCATATTCACGGGTTCTTAAATGGGGTTCATTCAGGCCAATGAAGTTTGGCATATTTTATTAAGGCACTCTCATAATATAAGGCATCCCCTTGAACTAGTTAATGGGACACTTTAAGCTTCATTCAGAAGGGAACCAATTTTGTGATCAACGTGTGCTTCATGGTCTTCAAGTCGACCTTTGATTGCATCATTTCCCCATCGGATTAAGGTTGGTACCCCTTTGAGGTTGAACCTCCCATCTACTCGCCATGGGTGCTGTGGAGTCCTCCAAGTAGGTCTGTCCCCGACATAAGCCCTCAGAAGTGCTATATCATCATATGATGCTTCCAGTTTCTTGTATATCACAGGTTCAGCTCTTACACAATCTAATACAAACAAAAAAACAATGTCATATCAAATAACATACACAAATTGTAAAGATTGAACTATCGCTTGATTCATTCACCTGCAGTGAAAACTGCATGCAGGTCCAACATAATACAATATCTAAATATCATTCGAAACAATTCGCAGAAAAGCCTTCCCTTCCCCCAAGACAACACGATGTATGCAAAAAAATGCCACAACACTGGCAAATGCAAGGCTGATTAAGTGTTAAGCTAGACTGATCTAGAAGAACAACTTCAGATCTCCATCAGGAGGGGCCAAACACAACTTAGCAAAAGCAAGCACTCCAAGTTTTAGGTTCAATTTATTAAGATGGTATAAAATTCAACCCTCAAACCAGAAATAATAGCACAATCATGATTGTGCTCCTGTTTACTTAACTAATAACTGCTACATGTTCAAAATGAAACAATGAATTAAAAAATACTTCTTAAGATAATTAAATAAGTAAAATATGAGATAAAGGTCTAAGAAAGAAAAAGTGTGTATGTAGAGGAGAGGCCAATATATCATATTGATAGTGTCAATACTACAGAGTAGATGGCAATTCTAGGTTCAGACATTCAGAGGAGAATCACGAAGTTCATCCGTAAACTTAGATGGATGCACACTACTTGATGTTGACAATGATACTAATTCCTTGAAACTGATTCAACCCTTAGTCCGACATTAAAACTCTCAATTAACCAAGTTCAGATTTTTTTAAAAGATCTTGCTTTATTTTATATAATTTGACTGAAATACCCAGGTGTTTGAGTCTCTTCAAATTGTTATATGAACTATGACCAGAGTCTTAGAAACATATTGGAATTGTAAGAATGTTACATGAACTAGAGGACCATAATTCTGCAATTGAACAAGAAAACTTAAAGACTCTTAGATAATAACAGGCAGCCAAATGCGGATAAGAAGAATCAGTCATGCTTCGAAGCAATAAGTTATTCTACTAAAAACAGGAAATTGCAGAACAAAAGGTTAGCTTGAAAGTTGAATATAAAATCATCCATCACATTTTAAGCAGATACAGAGGAAAGATACCTTATTAATTTAATGAATATACAACTGCAGAATGTCAGAGTTCCTAGATATAAAAATAGAGGCACCACCATTCTCAAAAAAGAGTTCATTCTTAGAAAAATAAAAACGGAGGCACAAGATGAAGTAGCCTATAGGCCAAAAAAGCAGATACAAGTGAAACACATTTAAGGTATACCACTTCATTGAAAAGGAACAGAATGATGCAGGAATGACGGAGCAATGGTATTCATATTTTGACGATGCCTTCATCCCAAGGAGAACTTCATAAGTTCCAGCAGAAAATGAGAGACATTTCTCTGTCTGCCCTACATCACTGTGCCAGTGAAAAGTTCTGAAGAAGATTCAACGAATGTTGGTAAGAAATAAAAGCTGACCATATGCCTTCCTCTACACAGAGAGAGGTATGCTACATGTCTCTCCTCGTGGATCCAATAACGCCAAAAACAGCACTTGTTAGAGGAATGCTTCCTAATCGAATATATTTTTTTATGACCCCGGTATCAGGGCCAGCTTTACACCTTGACTAATTCCACAAGATACGTGCCACCTCCCACCTTGCTACCACCCACCAGCGACAGGTACCGAATAACTCTGTCCACCAAGGCTAGGACAAGTGGGAAGAATCACCTAGTGTTTTTTGTCTCTACTAAGTTTTGAACTGCTCTCTAGCTGAATATCTTTAATAGTGTTTTATGTCAAAAGGCTCTATCTAACATCAAATAAACCAGAACGAAAAAAAATGTTCTTCCTAAAGCAAATACATGAACAGATATTAGCTACTGTTATGGATAGGCCTGGACCAGTATTGGCAAAGTAGGCTAACGCTTGATTAAGTGGCTATGCCTAGAATCCAGGTTGATAAATAGCAAACTGTGAGAGCAAATAGGTTTATACAAATTATATTGCAATTTCGCAAAGTCTGTTATCTTCTCATCCCCTTCTATGTTCTAGCATCACATCTCCTTCTCTAGTATCCCTAGCTATATTATTTTCACACTTCAATTGTATTACTGTCATTCAAGTATTAGTTGATACTGTAATTGAGTCAGTTCCTATCAGTATAAATCGGGAGTTTGGTTGCTTCTGCATTGTCGTCTGTTACGTTGGTTCTTTCATTGATTTGGACTACATGGATCTATACTTTTCTACCATTATCCATCATCACCTCAACATCATCCAGGATTTGCTAATGGTACGGATGGACAATAATGCCCATATACTCAGACACCTCGATAACATAGAGAACACACTGTCTGCCTCCTCCGAAATTAACCCTGATGCTCCAAAGCACTTGGACGTGGTTGTGTCCTTGCACGATAAGTGCGAATCCAAGGAGGTCTCAGCACCTCTTGTTATTGCAGAATCAGAGTTTCATTTTGATTTGGATAAAGTGTTCTCCAGCCCTATGAGCAAATATGAGGAGGACAATTTAAGATGCTATGACTTCCTTTGATGGTGTAGAGCTGAGTATATCTTCTTTCGTACATGTGCTTATTGTTTACTGTAAGGGTCTTCAAGTTCAAGATGTTGCAACTGCTTCAAATGTATGAATACTCTCAAGGCGTGATGCTATAGTAACCTATAGGGACAATGTACCTACTGCGGTGTTCGATACAACAATAGGTAGAAACATCCCAGTGCTTGATCTAGACAAACCATTAACAAACATCATTCTTGCTGGTTTCCTCCAAGAAATACTAGAAGCCAGACAACAATTTGGTTTATTTCAGATTGTAAACTATGGAATATCTAAGCTAATGGATAATGTGATGAATAATTTGAGTCGTTTATCATTCTTTTTAATCATGTAAATGTGTTTTATTCATAACATGGCCAAATTGACGGTATATACAAGGGGTATACCAACAGGTAAAGAATCTACTATACAAGGAACTTTCTGTTTACACCAAAAGAAAATAATAGAGCGGAGACTTCTCCTGAACCGAGAGAAACTCGATTCTACACCTTCAAAAGCTCTCTTGTTTCACTCTCCAACCTACCCACATTAAAGCAAGTGGAACCACATTCCAGTCCCTCTGTCTTTTTCTCCTTCTCCCGCTTTTCCAACTTATCATCAAATCTTCCACAAATTCTGGCATTGCCCATGAAGTGCCAAACAACCTAAACATATCCCACCATAACCTCATAGTTGTCCCACAATGTAGTAGAAGATGATTCGCGTCCTCGCGAACCTTAAACATGTAAAGCCAACTGATGCAAGCATCCTTCTGCTTTCTATGATTTCTCGCTGTCAAAATTACCCCTCTAGTAGCTAGCCGAGTGAGAACTTGGCCTTAAACCAAGCGAGGACTTGGCATAAATAATGTGGTTGAGTCCCATTAGCATCACAAAAAAAACAAAGTGTCATCCACGAACAACAAGTGAGACACCCATATTGTCACTACACTCCCAACTGCCGCATCAAAATACTTGCCAATGAGGAGATAAGCTTTTGTCCTATGTCTTCAAATAAGAGTTGTGACATGTTTGTGGAAGTAGAATTTGGTATTATGCTAAAAAAGAAAAGCCTCAAGCGAAGCACCATGTTGGTTGCAAATGGCATGGTGGTCAACCCTTATTGATTTCAAAAGTTGAAACCCACTACCATAATGTATTCATTCCTGTTCAAGCTTGATCATGAGATGACCTATCTCTTTCTTGTTTGTACTGATTGGGAAGATATCAAATGATTGGATGAGTTTCACGTGCCACAAAAAGATGGTTTCCAGTTAACCGAGTTCATGCTTTTGTGGAGGCTCGCTGCAGGAATGCTTTCCTTGGCTCTCTCATTTAGCTTACTGCTAACTGCTCCAAAAAGAGGGAAATCAAAGTCATGTCTATGCAGGGCTGGTTACAATGACACTTGAGTTAACAAATCTGTTACCGTTCACTAATGGCCACAATGACCACGGTGTTGATTGTTCCATAACAGGAGCACTAGGGCACACATTTTTTTCAAGTCATAAAGCATGTCTTGGTATTAAGATAATCAGTAGGGAGCCCCTGAGCATCACTGTTCCTGACTCGAACCGAACATTGAGGACAAAGTTCTAATTGGGGATGGAGGTATTGTTATGAATAGGTCTTGATCGGTATTAGCAAAGCATCCCAACAACAATTTAAGTGGCTATGCCTGGAATCGGAGTTGACAAATAGCGAACTGTGAGAGCAATATAGGTTTATGAGAATTATATTGCACTTTTGTAAAGTCTGCTATCCCCTCATCCTCTTCTATGTTCCAGTATCTCATCTCCTTCTCTAATATCTCTAGCTATGTTATTTTCACTACTTCAATTATAATTCTGTCTTTTAAGTATCAGTTTGATTATTAGCTATTGTAATTGAGTCAGTTTCTATCAATACAAATCTGGAATCGGTTGCTGTTACATTGTCATTTATTACAGCTACACGCATACAGTGGTGGACCTATGTTGTACATTAAGCACCCACTGCCTTTTGTGACAATGTTATTATTTATTTACGAAATTTAGTAATTCATTAAAATGTATGTAGTTGAGCACCCCTATGTAAAATTTCTGGATCCGCCACTGCCTACATGAATCAGTACAGACAAACTCAAACTAATTCTACAGTAGGCCCAGCAACCATGATTAGAGCATACAATACCACAAGCTGAGAAAGACGGTAGAGTTCATGGTAGAGTATGATAATCATTCGACAGTACAACATATTTGGAAAAAATACTATATAGAATTCATAATCAAATTTATGTGAAACCAAATTTAGTGGCTCGTATCAAGAGCACCAGCAAACGCAATAAAATCTGTCTAGGTGTTTTAAGAATTACCAGGGCACCAACTAAGGTTGGTAGAAGGGTCTATATCAGCCAGGAACAGGATGAAATTGGCTTTGTTTTTGGGCGACTCTGCTTTAAACTTTTCAAAAACTCCATCAAAAGTTGTTATGGTTGCGTCCGACACCTTCAAAGGCATTCTTACTGCTACAATTCGATTTCAGTTACCCTACTTCTGCTACGCTTATGGATTAGGTCGAATTAATTTTCACCCCTCATCTATATATTACTTCAGAAAGATGTCCTTTTTAAAAAACAAAGTTAAAAAAAAGGTGTATTTTACTTTATGGAGTATCATATTTAAATTTTGGGAAAATGGTCAAATATACCCTTAAAGTATTTAAAAATGTTAACATATATCTTATTTGAAGGTTAGTTCACTCATGTCCTTATCGTCCAATTTTTTGTCCAGATATGTCCTTATGGGCGTTAGTTAGTATTCTGTACATATGCAACTCAGTTTTCATTTCTTTAAATTTCACATGGAATTGTCATTTCATTTTGATCTTACGACATGACATTTATATGAATATGTAAAGGGATTCGGACTTATAAACACCTAATTAGATCCATAAATAACTCCCCTTTTAAATAAACTACCCAATTATTTTTAAAAATTTTTGTTTAATTTTTATTTTTTTGGTAAATCTGAAAAATGAGTAATTGATTAATAGAAAAAATATAAAAAAAAATTATGAAGTTAACGCCAAAAATCAATAAATATAGTAACCTTAAATTCAACAATTTCATTTTTTTTTGGATTTTTATTTTTTCAGTAAATCCAATAAATGAGTAGTTGATGTAATAAAAAAATATGAAAAATATTAAAAATATAACTTAACGCCAAAAGTTCACAAATAAATATGGCAACCTTAAATTCAACAATTTCAACAAATTTTTTAATTTTAATTTTTTTCGACAAATCTCGAAAATGAGTAATTTACTAATAAAAAAAGAAAAATATGGAAAAATAATAACAATAAAATTTACGCCAAAAATTCACAAATAAATATAGTACCTTTAATTCAAAAAATTCAACAGTTTTTTTTATTTTTAATTTTTTTTAGTAAATCTCGAAAATGAGTAACTGATTGATTAAAAAAAAGGAAAATATAAAAAAACTATAAAATTAACGTAAAAAATTCACCAATAAATACAGTAACCTTAAAATTAAAAAATTTCAACATTTTTTTTATTCAATATTTTTCACATTTTCCTATTTTTAATTAATCAATTACTCATTTTCGAGAATTATTGAAAAATAAAAATTAAAAAAATTGTTGAATTTAAGGTTACTATATTTATTTGTGAATTTTTGGCGTAATTTTATATTTTTTCTATTTTTTATTAATAAATTACTTATTTTTGGAATTTATCGAAAAAATAAAAATTAAAAGAATGTTAAAATTTTGAATTTAAGGTTACTATATATATTTGTGAATTTTTTGCATTAATTTTATACGTTGTGATATTTTTTATTAATGCTCATTTGAATTTTATCGGGGAAAAAATAAAAAATTTTAAAAAAAGTTTTAAAATTGTTGAATTTAAGGTTACTCATTATAAAACTAAGAACCAAATAACTATATAAAGAAGAAGACAAGGAGAACATAAGACGGGAGGAATAATATGAGATAAGTTTGTTTCTTTCAAGTGTATACAATATGAACTTGTATGCTTCTATTTATAGTGTAACATATAGGCATACAAAAGGTTAGTCATAAACATGAATATAATGGAGGAGGTTTTGGAAAGTAAAAGGTTACAAGAGTAATGGTTATAAAGTTGGAGTTTATGGAGGTTATGGTTATCTCCATAATGAAGGAGGTTATATAGTAACTTTTTCGTATAGTGGACATCCACATTATATTATTTTATAACACTCCCCCTTGGATGTCCATAGATAATATGTCTTGTTCAAACCTTACTAGGAAAAAATCCTATAAGAAAAAATCCTAGTGACGGAAAAAGAGTACACATATCTTTTAGTACGCTTGAATGTTGCCTCGTTAATAATCTTTCCGAGAAAACCCATTTTAGAAAAAACCATGGCTAACGAAAAGAGTACAACATATATTTTTCTCCCCTGATAAAAAAATACTTGATATCTCGGAGACTATGCATTCCAATCTTATATCACAACTTCTCAAATATTGATGTTGGCAATCCTTAGTGAATAAGTTCACAAGATTATCACTTGAATGAGTCTTTGAACATCTATCTCACCATTTTGTTGAAGATTATGTGTGAAAAAGTTTCATATCCGGTTTACTCCCTAGACGTAACCGGCGTCGGCGTCCTCTTTGAGGATTAAGACTAGCCACTTAGCTTACATCATTACATTCATAGATTAAAAACGCGGAAAATTTAAAACTTTTCATTACTTCTACTTGGAGGTTTACATAGACCTCTAAATACACATAGTATATATATATATCGAGTATACATAAACCCTTCGTATAGGAAGATTACTTAGTCTTCTACTCTAATTGCACATAAATATATTAAAGATGATATAGTCATAATAGTAGTCTCATCTCAAAACCATCTAATAAGAGTGTAGGAACTTGGGAGAGAATATACCAATGTTGATTCTCTGAACCAATCAACCGAAGGATAGGACGTTCTGTTTATGGACAAACAGTCCATCCACTGCTCAACCATCGATGGTGCTATCCCTGCGTGCAGTTCATTTCCAAGTGAGAGGTGAACTTGTAAATTCACCTCACTTCCAAATAAGAGTATTGGAGGTTCCTAAGGGTTCTTTTGGGTATTTTAACTGTGAACATAAGTCTTTAACACTAATGAGATTTCAGTCTTCAAAATCAAAACCCCAAAATCCCTTAGAAATTCCTTAAGGCTCCATTAAAGCTAAAACTCAAGGAAGATCTTGCATTGGAGATTTGAGTGGTGATTCTTCATAAAATTAGAGGATTAGCATTGTTAAGAAATGGTTTTTTATTATTGAAACTCGTTTCATCAAGGAGCCCAATTTTCAAAGATGTTTTCTAAAGTTTTCAAAAGATGAATTGTCCTATTTCATGATCTACCATGGGTTCTTGCATTAAAGGTTTTTAATCATTGAACAGTAATTGAGTTGTTGTTATTTATATTATTTTAACTCAAATAACCTATGAATCCATGTAATTTATGAACCCTAGTTTTGGACTACTTTATGGGTTACATGATATTACCTTAATGCTTATGAATTATGGTGTAGTTTTCTAGGGGTTATCTAATGATGTAAGAATAGTATTCAATTAATATAAAATTGGTATTAGATTTATAAATCTATATTCAATTGACTTAGATTCATTGAGTATTATGATTTATGCATTGAATTGATGTTCATGGACTGGGTATGGGCCTTATGATATTGAATTGGATGATTTGCATTGGATTGAAGTGTTGTGGATGGAGTGGTGGTACAATTGGATTGAAGTGTTGTGGATGGAGTGGTGGTACACTGTCCTATTTCTACATATTTAAAGTATTATATATCTTCAATTATGTTGTGATTGGTATGGTCCACTTATGGTGACAGTGTTATGTGATTAATGTGGCCTTGTCGACGTTATTTTAAGTATTATGAAGATTATGGCTTTGTCGGCAACTACTTGAAGTAATGTGAGGATTTGTGTAGTTGATTATGTGAAATATGACCATATATACTTATATGTGAAGTAATGTGAAAGTATGTGTTTCTCCTATTGATGCTATTTAGGTGATCATGTTATACTATGACTATGTGTTCATGTTTATAGGCTTAGAGTTGATGCATGGTTGTTCCTACTTGACTAAATAAGTCTATTATGTGTATATTGATGATGATATAGTAGTGTATAATATGACTTAAATATGATAATGGTTGTTCCTATGTGCTTTTAGAATGACATGTAAGATGTGTTAAAGTGAACTAATAATGTCTCTTGTTTAGGTTGATTTGTGTCCCTTACTTGATGTATGTATGAAGTGAATATGTGATGTCTTGACTTAGGAAGCTAAAACATCTTTCTCTTGAATTTATGAATGATATGTGAGACCTTGAATGATGATAAGAGGGTCCTTTATGTGAAACCTTGAACCTAGTGGTAAGGTTATGAAAATTGTAGTAGAAAGTCGTAATGGTATCATTCATGTAATGAATGATGGACTTAAGGTTGATTGGCTGGAACGAAATCATATCAATCCTTAGGAAAGTCATAATGAGGTTCTTTTCGCCATTGTAAGGCAACCCTTCTGGACCTTTAGTTGGTAGGGTAAATGTAATTGAGTTATGAACTTTATATGGAACCCCTTTGTATGAACCTCAATGTGAATACTCTATGAAAACAAAGGCTAGAACCGAGTGAGTATGGTAAGGGAAGTAGTTATAGTTAAAGTATGTGGCTAGAATACAATGTAAGCCCTTCATATTCCTTAACTATGTGCCTACATGGGATGTGTCCAAGTTCTACCATTGGCAAGTAGAACAACCTCATCGGAGTAGGATAGAACTCTGGATTCCATGTTTTTCTACCATGGACTATGTAGGTTATTGTCTATTCTCATCATGTGGGATACCCATTAGCATTAGAGAAGTTCTATGAAATTTAGGTGGTGGTATGGGACACTATCTAGACATTGCACAATTGGCATTGAAGATATTGGGTAGAGTCCCTAGGTATTCTCCAAGACCATTACTTGAATGTCCTTTATGTGATGAATGTCTCTTAAGTGAACTAATGAACTCATGACTTATGTTATGAAGTATGTAAATGAATGAGTACCTAATCTGGAGTGACTTAAGGATTCCTTAGTTAAAGTGTGCAGAGGGCAATAAGGGATGATCTCTTCATGTCTTATCTATGGAAGTCTTGAAAATGACTCTAGTTAGGAAAGTTTGTTGATTCTTTAAATGTGATGTAAACTTAGGATGTCTTAAAGATTATTTGGGTAACCTTGAAGAGGGTGTATGTGCATTCTCTTCTAGGAGTACTTAAGTAAGTCTTTTGACAGCCTTGGTAAAGGAAATGTCATATCTTGTATGTTATGTGTTTGGTGTATTGTAAGTGTGTATGTGTCTCATTCTAAGCAGTCTTGAGGATCATTTAGGCACACTTAGAGAGGCTGTATGGGCGGTCTCTCTTTGTGTGACTTAAGTGAGACTACATGCTATCAAGTGTTAAAAGGGAAGGAAAATCAATTCACTGTACAGTGAATATAGGTTTTCCGTAAAGTGACTTCTAAAAATGCATTAAATTGTCTAAATGTTATTTTATGTGTTTCTTAGTTTATAAATGTTGTTCTTATGATTATATTATGATATTTTAATGAAAAGATGCATACTTCCAATAAGTGTCCGTTTTCATGATTTTTTATGCATTATCCCATACTTAGTACATGTGGTTGTACTAATTCCATGCTTTTATATATCTTTATAGTGGTTGGTAAGTGAGGAGCATTTTAGAATCAAGACTTGGATCGTAGCTTTATTCAACATAATTTGAAGTATGTTCTCATTTGACTCGAGGGCATATATATCTTTTATGTTTCGTATTGAAGTATTGTAATAGACTTAGTAGTACTATATTTCAATTTCATATGGGCCTTGTTCCAAGTACTCTTGTGTGTTAGATTAATGAAATTGAGACTTAGTATTTCCTTTGATTTTATATGAATGAGTTTTTAAAGACTTCTTAAATGTTTAAATGAAAACTTTTAATTCCGCAGTTTTTTTGACTATGTATATGCGATGAACGATATGTAAGGGCTTGTATAAGACCTCAGAGAGGTCTAGTACGCTGGTTGCACTCCAAGAGTGCCACATCTTCTAGTATATGGTATTAGGATGTGACATGATGTACCCTTTATTCCTAGTTGATTCCAACACTCTAGAGTATATCTAAATATCATGAAATCACCATAAACATGAGATCATGATCCTTGAATCCATAATCCAAATTCAAGGGAAGTAAGGATCCAAGTCAAGAAAGTTAGAAGTCAAGTCTAAAGATGTGAAGTGAGTAAAAGTAAGTTTTTCAAAGTTCTTAGAGTCTTACTTAAAAATTTTTATTTCGTTTATGGCTCAAGTTCTCATTAAGGAAATGAGTAAAAGTTGAGTTCATTTTTCAAAAAGATATAAGGGAACTAAGTATTCCGTAAGAGTTAAAGTTTTACGTTAAGTAAAGAGGAATATTTGACTTCATTTCTCCAAAGATGTATTCCATAAACGCTGATAAATGTTCTACATTTAAGTAAAAAGGAAACTAAGGAGTTTCAAAAGAGTTTGAACTAAAGAGGGGAAAATTGATTCCAAAAAGGATCTTTTAAAGCTAAAGGGTTCTATAGATTATCTCAACCAAAAGGAAGAAAGTTTTTATTAAAAGCATGAGCTAAAGCACATTTTGAGAGTAGAATTGAGCACCGATGTGGGCATGAGAGTTCAGATAACTCAACTCCCCATGTAAAGCATGTAGCCATCATGTGTATTAACGTGTCATACTTTTTAGATGATCAAGTAAGGTTAGCAAGTGGATCCACTAGGTAGAGGATAATCTATGCGACGACAAAGTATAGGACAATTATGGCAGCGTGGACAAGATGTTGTATCACCACTTAGGCTCACAGTGGTGGTTGTCGGTTAGAGAAACTCCCAATAAACTATATTACTTTCATATATAAGTAAAGTTGAAAGTATTACTGTTATATCTCTAATGAACCAATAGATAAACTGTATTATCAGTTTGGTATAATTATCTATTCCATATTGTCTGAATGCTTATATTGAGTTGTTATCTTATGAGTTGAGCAACGACAATGTAAGTTCCTCCTTACTCTATTTAAAGTTTCATAGAATTGCAACCCGCATACTCGTGCATTCAATGTACTGATGCCATGTTTCCTGCATCATTTTATGATGCAGATGCAGGTAACTAGGATCAACACGGGACACTTCGTTGATCCAAATTTAGCTGCAGCGTCAGTGGTTAGCCTCCTTGCATTTCGAAGGACATCCAGTTCATTTACTTTAGTAGTTTAGTTTTATGATGTTGTGGGGTGTGTCCCAACATCACTCTTTGATAAGTTTAGAGGCTTCGTAGAGAATTACTATTTCAGTTTGGAGTTTATTTTACTTGTTGAGACCTAACTGCCATTTTGGCCAGATATTATGAAGTATTTGTTTTGAGCACGCTTTGTTTCTTAAGTAAGTTGAGTTTATTCTTTCGGTGAGTTGAGTAAGCTAGACCAAGGGTTTTCTTGGGAACCAGCGATGGTCTCCTAGAGCTAGTCCCGCCTAGGGTGTAGGCTCGGGCCGTGAAAATTTGGTATCAAATCACAAAATTCAAGAGTTCTAGGGGGTCTATGCATCCGTGTCTGTAGAGTCTTAGTCATCGTGTGAGCGCCAAATCTATGATTATGAGGATACAACATTTAAGAATGTTCCCCTTCTTTCATGTTCCTTTCATGCAAAGAGCTTATATCTAATTTGTGCTTACGCATATTTTCAAATCATCATGCCTTAATGAAGAGCGGCCAGAGGTCGACCAAATCGAAGGAATATTGATGAAAAAGAGGTTCCGAATGCACTGGATTTGTAACCCCAAGGAGAGGTTATAAATGCCGAATTTTCGGAATATAACCAAATGTTAAGTCAAGTAGTTTCTAACCAAGTCGGGAAATACAGAAGAGCTCAATAGGAGGGGACTTACACTGAAGGTTCGTAAGTTTCTGAGAATTAATCCTCTAAGTTCCACCGGATCAAGCACCACTGAGGATCTGGAAAACATCGTGGAAGAGCTGAAGAACATATTTGTGGTGATGCATGTGGTGAATTATTTGAGGGTCGAATTGGATGCATAGCAACTGAAGGGTGTGACTAGATTTTGGTTTGATCAATGGAAGGATGGCAGAGCTGAGGGTGCACCATATCCAAGTTGGGATTGTTTCGAAGAAGCCTTCCTGCGATGTTTTTCCCTCACAAACTAATTGAAGCAAGGGTAAGGGAGTTCCTTACTTTTAAAAAAGACTCCATGAGTTTTGATGAGTATGGGTTGAAGTTCACCCAACTATCTCGTTATGCTTCGGAAATGGTGAAGGACATAAGGAGCAGAATGAGACTTTTTGTTGCCGAGTTGGGTCGCGCTTCAAGTAAAGAAGTTAGGGATGCCATGTTAATAGGTGACATGGACATATCTAGGCTGATGGTATATGTGCAAAAAGATTAAGAGGAGAAGTCGAAGGATAGAGAGGAGTACCGAAAAAAGAAAGCAAAGACTAAGAACGTATTTGACCAACAAAAAGGTGGTTTAAGTTGACCACAATTCTATAAAACAAAGGGTCATGCACCACCATCTGCCAGTGCACCTGCACCCAAAAATCGAGGTGAGTATAGTGGCCAGAATTTGCAGCACTTTAAGGCTACACCGGCTTAGTCTCAAGGTTGTGTGGCGCAAGAAGGAAGTAGGGCTCCTGCATGTACTAAGTGTTGTAGACACCACCTAGGAAATCTTTGTGATGGCTAGATAGGTTGTTACAAGTGTGGTAAAGTAGGTTTCTCTTTTTGTGTAATTGAATTGGATGAGCTTGCAACCACTTCTCTCTAAGGGGTTGATGATACATTATGTTCATTTTAAAGATTCTAGAGAATTTCTTTATCAAACTCATTTCACTTCATCAGAGAGTGCCTTACGGATAAAAAGGTGGTGGAAAGCCAGTGAATAGAGCCCAATCTTCATCAGGTGATCCACCAGAAAGGGATACACCTAGAGTAACTACTTCTGGCATTGGCAGTGGAGCAAATTGCCTCTATGCAATCACTAGCCGCCAAAAGCAAGAGAATCTATAGATGTTGTCACGGGTATGATCAAAGTCTTCACTTTTGATGGTTATGCTTTGTTAGACACAGGAGCAAGTTTATCCTTTGTGACTCCTTATGTTGCAAATCATTTTGAGAGTTTTCCTTAAAAACTCCTTGAACCCTTCTGTGTTTCTACACTTATTGGTGAGTCTATTATATTGGAAAAAGTCTATCGTGATTTTCCTATTTCCATCAATCACAAGGACACCATGGCTGATCTAGTAGAATTGGACATGGTAGATTTTGATGTCATTTTAGGTATGGACTGGTTCCATGCCTGTTATGCATCAATATATTGTAGAACTCGAGCTGTAAAGTTTCAAATTCAAAATGAACTAGTCATGGAGTGGACTAGTAGTTTAATAGTGACTAAGGGTCGTTTCTTACATGAAGGCGAGGAAGTTAGTTTCAAAGGGATGTATCTATCACTTAGTTCAAGTTAATGACTCAAGTGTTACCTTCCATTCAGTCAGTTCCTATAGTCAATGAGTTTCAGTCTCTTGTGATGATCTATCCAGATTCCCTCCCGAAAGAAAGATAGACTTTTTCATACACATCATTCCAAATACTTCCGCCATGTAGAATGGCACTAGCATAGTTAAAAGTGCTAAAAAAATCAAATGATAGATCTCTCAGATAAAGACTTCATTCAACCAAGTGTCTCACCTTGGGGAACTATGTTCTTGTTTGTTAGGATAAATGATGAGTCCCTTAGTATGTGTATAGACTACCGTCAGTTAAATAAGGTGACCATCAAGAATGAATATCCTCTTCCAAGGATAGGCGATATCTTTGATCAACTTCAGTGTGCTTCTTGCTTTTCCAAAACTTAGATCAGGCTATCATAAGTTGAAAGTAACGGAATGTGATATTTCAAAGACAACTTTTAGTACAAGATATGGACATTATTAATGTTTGGTTATGTCCTTTGGTTTGAAAAATGCATCTACAACATTCATGGACCTTATGAACGTAGTCTTCAAACCATATTTAGATTTGTTTGTCGTCATTTTCATTGATGACATATTAATCTATTCAAGGAATGAAGAAGATCATACTAGTCACCTTAGGATTGTTCTTCAGACTTTGAGAGATAAGGAGTTTTACGCCAAGTTCTCTAAGTGTAACTTTTGGCTTATATTTGTGGCATTCTTGGGCCACGTTGTTTCTGGTGAAGGGATTAGAGTTGACATTCGGAAGATGAAGGCAGTTCAGAGTTGTCCTACACCCACATATCCAATTGATATAAGGAGTTTCTTGGGCTTGGTTGTCTATTATAGGAAATTTGTTGAAGGATTTTCATCGATGTCTTCTCTTTTGACCAAATTAACTCAGAAGCCAGTTAAATTTCACTAGTCTGAAGCTTGTGATAAAAGCTTTCAGGAGTTGAAAAATAGATTGACTACCACTCTAGTTTTGACCTTACCAGAGGGTACTCAAGTCTTTGTGGTGTATTTTGATGCATCAAGAGTTGGTTTGGGTTGTGCGTTAATGTAAAATGGCAAGGTTATAGCTTCTTCCTCTAGACAGTTATAGGTTGTTGAGAAGAATTACCCAATTCGTGACTTAAATTGGCTGCAGTAGTTTTTGCTTTGAAGATATGGCGTCACTATTTGTATGGTGTTTATGTAGATATATTCACTAATCACAAGATCCTTAAATATGTGGTCACTCAGAAAGAGCTCAACCTCAGACACAGAAGGTGGTTGGAATTAGTAAAATATTATGACATGAGTATTCTTTACCACCCATCTAAGGTTAACATGCTTAATGATGCCTTAAACAGGTTGTCCATGGGAAGTACTTTCAATGTTGAAGAAGAAAAGAGGGAGTACGCAAAATATGTGCACACACTTGCACATTTGAGAGTTAGACTTAGGAATTCCACAAAAGGAGGCATAGAGGTGACCAATGGGGCTGAGTCATCATTATTGTCAGAGGTGAAAGAGAATCAAGACCAAGACCCTATCCATCATAAAAAAGTATTGGATTTTGAACAAGGGGGAGCTGGTGTGCTGAAGTACCAAGGCAGATTATGTGTACCTAAAGTGGATGGACTCCAAGTGAGGATCTTGGAGGAGGCTTATAGCTCTAGATATTCCATTCATCCGGTTCCACCAAGATGTACCACTATTTGAGGGACATATATTGGTGGGAAAGCATGAAGAGAGACACTGCTGAGTTTGTTGCAAAGTATTCAAATTGTAAGCAAGTGAAAGTGGAACACCAAAGGCCTGGAGAGTTAGCTCTGAATATAGAACTTGCAGAATGGAAGGGGTATATTATTAATATAGAGGTCATCGCATGCTTTCCAAGATCGCAAGGGGAACATGATTCTATTTGGGTGATTTTCGACAGAATGACAAAGTTAGCCCATTTCTTACCGGTAAAGACTACCTATTCGACTTAGGATTATGATAAGTTGTTCCTTCAAGAAGTGGTAAGAAGTGATGGAGTTCTGGTATCTATTATTTCAGATTGAGGTTCACAATTTACTGCAAAATTATGGAAATCTTTCCAGAAAGGTTTGGGTTCAAAGGTAACTTTAAGTACTGTTTTTCCTCTGAAAGTTGCTATAATTCAATGTTTATAGGGCAAGTGTAGTTTTGAGACTGTAATCGGTTGAGGTTCTTATTTGTGTTCAAGAATGGGTTTCTTGTTAAGTTATGGTACCGACAGGAGGTAGGATTTTGGATTATACTATTTTTGAAAGTTGTAGTGATAATTTTGATAAAGATTTGTATTTAGTTTAAATAAACCTAGTAACAAAACTTTACGATGAACTAGTATTGGACTGGTGTAATTCCATACATAGAAATCGAGGGAACCCAAACGTAATTAAGCATGTGACTAGGTAATATTTGTGACTCTATGATGGTGTGATATACACTTGCTTTGTTCCATTGTGATACTTGTATATGTATGTGTGTTTAGATGTTGAAACGAGATACGAATTATCGATGCCATGAAAGTTTTGCTTAGATGTGTGATCTTGATGTGTTATTGTGATGTGTGATTGGCATCAAATTTCTATGTTCAAGCATACTAACATGGATCGGATTGCCACTTGTCAACATACTAACTAGGATCAATTACCATATTTTGGTATAAAACATGGACTAATTTCCACGTTTCGCATGATAAGTGGGATCAGTTTCCACGTTCTGACATAAAATTAGATTAGATTGCCATGTTCTGGCTTGCTAATAGTTTGACATTGGATCTCGTGAGAGAGCCAACTACTTGTGATACAATGCGTATGGTGAAATATGTTACGATCAATATCGTGAGGTGTTTATATGTATTTATATGTTGGGGTGTTTTATTTATGTTTAAATCGAAGCTTAGGAGTGGTAGTGGTACTTGTATCATACAATGTGATTAGTTGTTTAAGTTATGATCTAATGGCAGCTTAAGGGTGCTAGTGGTACTTGTAGTATACTATGTGGCTTGTATGTTTAAGGTATGATCTAATGGAACGTTAAGGATGGTAGTAGTACCACTACTAACAAACACAGTGTTTAACGATTGAAATTAGCGACAAATTTTATTTCGCCACTATATAACGACAACTTTGCAATGGAATATACATTTTATTGCAAGAATTGCAAATATATTTTTGAGTTATGATGTAGTGACGGATTTGCGACAAAATATTTGTTTGGTTGCTAAAAATGAACGCAAAAATTTTGGCGCCCTAGTTTTCGCTACTAATTTGGTAACCAAATAAGTGCGACAAATTTATTAATATTCCGCGATGAAAAAAGTGACAGAATAAACGTCACAAAACTGAATAATATATTTTTATAAATTTAATTTATATAGTGACGGAAAATGCATTGCTAGAATTTAATTTAAATAAATATAATTTTTGCGCACAACGAATATTTAAATCTGTCACTAAGTCTGTTGCAAAGTTATGTTTTTTCTAAGCTTGATCACTTCACTTTCCATTTTCACCTGAATCTCTCATCTCTCAAACTAAAGACTCTGTAAGCTGTCCTATGGAACTTTCCTTTTTCCGATGGTTAAAACTATCATATCCTTGAATCTTCATCTCAAAGTAAGCGCTCTAACTCTCATCTCCTTCAATCTTCCATTCGATCTAAAAAGTGAGCTCTCAAACCATCATCTTTCTATCTCTGGTGGGTTTGTGAAAATTTGTCTTTTTAGCTCTCAACTCTTTTTCATTTTATTTAGTTTGAAGTAATATTGAGATGTGTTGCAATAAGGTTTTATGAGTGTCTCTATTCTTAAAATAGGGTTAACCATACTTTCAACTCTTTCCATTTTCTTTAGCTCGAAGTAAGTTTGAGTTGTTCTTAAAATAGTGATTTTACTAGTGTGGGTATTCTGAAATAGGGTCTTTTCAAAATAAGATTTTCTGAAAAATTGGGATTAGGGTTCAAGCATTACAATTATTTACTTTTATTTGCTTTTGTAAAAGTAAATTGCACACTGATTTGTAATTTTGTTTTCTTATTGCAGCTAGCTTTATTGTTTGTTACTACTAACTATCACTTTACTCTCTCCGCGTAAAGGTATCTCTCTCTCTCCCTTCCACAACTACCTAATAGTTGCTTGTAGTTTTTCATTTGCAATAAGAAAATTTTTCTGCACAAGATTGAATAATAGTTAAGGTGCAGATTTGGTATTTGCTCTTTTTTGGAGTTGTTTTGGTGGTTTGGAAGGTTGAATGTGGTTGTTTGGAGGGTTGGGATTTTGCAAGACATTTTTATTTTTTTTAAATAGGGAGTGCATTTATTATAATCATTACAAACTGTTGGAAAATAAGATTGAATGACATACATATTTCTGTCATTGTGCAAGGGATTGTTGAAATTGTTCCTTTTGGGTTCCTGATGTGTGCTTTGCTTTACATGAATTGCAGCAATACTACTATCATCATTTCCATTAGATAACAAATGAAATCTATCAATAGAGTTAGGAACTTAACAAAAAATTGTGATGAATTCAGTTTTATGATAAATATTAGTAATGTAATACTGAAACTAGCTTAGAAGTTAGTTCTACATTAATTTTGATTTACGGTTTAATAACCTTTTGACTTGTATAACATATGACTTCTTTTTTATTTTATAATCGGTATTCTAATGTTGTTTAGCATAAAATCTATGAAAATAGTCTCTTGAATTTTGGGTGAATAAGATACAAGAATGTGACATAAAACAAAGAAGCAATTTTAAGTAAGCGTGACTGTAATTTTGAAAAAAAAGTAGACATATTTATATAATCAACCAATCGAAAAAGCAGGGAGGATCATGAAGAAAAGAACTTTAAATATTGAGTTTTAGGTGTTAGAGAAGGATCATACAACATCGCTTGTCATGATAAGATCGATCACATACTCTTCATGGAAGTATAAATAACCAGCTTTGTTGTGGGACTTGGTTTATACACTAAACTCTAGGATAAAGGTGTTAATTACACTGATTTGGTATGTTGTTGTTATTTTTGAATATGTTGGCTCTACGATCAGTAATTGAGGTTCCAAGATCAATGACAATGGCTAAAGACACATGTTATGTGCTTAAGCAACTCAAGACAACAACTAATTCATGTTGATTATTTAGTTGTTATTTGTCCTATTGTTCTTGTTAATAACCAAGACGTCTGCTGTTCAAATATTACAGGTATCTACTGCTATAACATTATACTTAGTATTTGGTTATCATTCACTTGAAGTAATCCTTGATCTTTATTTTTTACCTTGATTTAGCTAAAGATATACTCTCAAGATATTAACTTTACTTATCGTAATTAGGAAGAAGAGTAATTATCGCCAGAGAAAGCCATTTTAAACTTTAACTTCTTCTTTCGTCTTGTATGCTTGAGAAATATATTCTAGAGTTTAACTTCTTCGTTGGGTTTATTTGTTGGACAAATTGTTGTATTTATAGAGGAAACTCATGTGATTGTCTTACAAGGTGTCTTTTTTTGAAACAAATATTCTTGATTTTGCTGGGTTTTTTTTGGTAGAGAGGCTGATCTGCCACTGTAATTAGATATCTTCAATTTTTAAGATTCACTTAACCTCTACCTTAAGCTATAAGTGTGTGCCAATTTTTTGCATGACTTATTGCACCTTGTTATTGGAAGTAGTCCTGCAAAGACTAAGTGTTTCTCTCGAATTGAAGGACTTGAGATTCATATTTTAACTAGGTAGAATCAGTAAGTTGTCTGGAATTAGAATGATTTAGTATCTTGATTTGTATTAGAATTCTTCATTATTTTTTAAGTTGACTGAAATTAGAATTCTTTTATAAGTAAAACTTTATCTAGCTAAGTTGATTTTCAAAAGCTCTTGAGCTTCTTTTATTCTAGCTTTCCCTGTAATCTTACAATTTCAGCAACTGATTTTCTTATGCTAATCTGTATATTTTCAAATCTTTTGAATACAAATGAGAACAAGTGACTTTCCAGTATGCATGTTCTCAAAATATGTGCTTCTTATTGGAAGTAGTCGTCAATCAACTTGTGTTTGTTACTAAATGTTTCGTTTATTTAAACATGTATAGGAAAATGAATAATCTAGAGTGTAGTTGGATGTATGAGATGTTGTATTGTCGAGGGGCTATAAATTCTAGTTTCATAGATGGCGTGGATAAATTTATCCAATATGCATGTTCGCAAATGAATCACATGAGTGGTGATAAAGTTAGATGTCAATGTAAAAAGTGTTACAACTTTAGATACACGGAAGTTGAAATTGTTAAACATCACCTTCATAAGTCTGGATTTGTTAATGACTATTTTTTCTAGAAGCTTCAAGGGGAAAAAAATTGATCAATGATATTTCTTTGGGTCAATATTTTTATTGTAGTTCTAAGCCTAAATTAGAATATGATTACCCATACGGACAAATGATTTTAGATGCTTTTGGTCCCAACTTTCTCAAGACATCAAGTTGTCAATCATTCTACAATATTGAACCTAAGTCATCTCATCCTTGTGAACCTTAAAAGGAGAAATATCATAAACCTGTCTCAAAAATTATATGATTTGCTACAAGAAGTTGATAAAAAATTACATCCCGATGCTTCTCTCTCTCAACTGGCAATTCCCTCTCGGGTGTTAAATATGAAATTGAGAACAATATTTCACAGAGAGGTTATAACCAAATGATGCAATGGTTGAAAGATGCTTTACCTCAAGATAAAGCTATTTTTGAAGTTATTATCAGACCAAGAAGCTAGTGCGTAGCTTGGGTTTGCTAGTTGAAAAGTTTGATTGTTGTGAATAAGGATGTATGTTATATTGGCATGATGATGAACACATTACATCTTGTACATTCTGTGGTTATGAGAGATACAAGCATTGTTTTATCTCTCGCAAGAGAAAATTGGTCCCTTATAAGACTATGTATTATTTTCCTTTGATTCCTATATTGCAAAGATTATATGCATCCCATGCTACAGATGCCGACATGAGATGTTATCATGAGCATACAAAAGAGGAAGGTGTAATGTATCATCCATCAGATTCTAAGGCTTGAAATTACTTCAATGAAACTCATCAATTTTTTGTTTCTAAACTAAGAAATATAAGATTGGAGTCATGTACTTATGGTTTCCAACCATTTTGTCAATCTGGAAGTAAGTACTATCCATGGAGAGTGATTGTTACACAGTACAATTTACCTCCATGGATGTGTATGAAAGAGGCTTATATGTTGTTTACAATAATTGTTCCAAGGTCCAAATAATCCCAAACATAAAACTGATGTTTATTTGCAGCCTTTAATAAAGGAATTGACCTTGTTGTGGAGATAGGCGTGAAAGCATTTGACATCTCAAAAAGGCAAAACTTTCAACCAAGGGCAGCTTTTATGTGGACAATCAGTGACTTTCCAGCATATTCTATGCTATCAGGATGGAGTATTGTGGGTTCATTATCATGTCCCTATTGTATGGAGGAAACATAATCATTAGTTTGAAACATGGTAGTAAGACATCCCGGTTTGATTGTCATAGGATGTTTCTCAAACAAAGTCACCCATTTAGGAGAGATTGTAAGAACTTTCTTAAAGGAAAGATTGTCCAAAGATCACCACCATCCTATAGGATATTAAATCAAATTTGTGACCTTGGCATAAGAAAAGTAACAGAGTTAGACGCATAAAAAGTTAATTAAACATTATGTAAGTCTTGTTCATGGGTAAAGATAAGAATATTTTTGGTTTTGTGTCACATCCGTGAATCACCCCCTAGAAGTAACCGGCTTCGTCGTCCTCTTTGAGGACTAAGACTAGCCTCTTAGCTTACATCATTACTTTCATAGGTCAAAATGCAGAAAAATATAAAACTTTTCATTACTTCTACATTGAGGTTTACATATACCTCTACATACACATAATATATTCATATCGAATATACATAGACCCTTTGTATAGGAAGATTACATAGTCTTCTACTTTTATTGCACATAAGTATATATAGCATATTGTAGTCTCAAATGGATGTCTCATCTCATAACCATCTAACAAGATTATAACGAATTGAGCCTAGCCCATACAATAGTGTAATATAGCCACATATTGGCTATACAATTCGTACTTAAGGAAAAAGGAATGAACATAAGTGTATTAAAACTAAAACAACTCCATAAGCTTGATATTATCATTGCCCTTGGAACCTACACACTTGGATGATTGGGAATTTCCAAGTCTTCTTCAAAGTCGTGTTAAAAGCCCTTCAACGATCGAAACCTTAAATGTTGGGGAAAAAGGGAGAAAAATGGGGTTAGTACACCACCTATACTAAGTATGAGATCATATGCACATACAGTATCAAATCATGTTAAAATGGGACATTTCATTAAAACATGCTATTTAAACTTAGAAAGCCTTATGCATATTTAAGAAACCATACCAACCAATAAGACATCTTCATTAAGTCAAAAGCAAGTACATCATAAGACTAACAATCTTAGGCCTATCCAAGACAAAATCCATATCATATAATTGAATACTTAGTCAATACAACTCTATCATCTAGTTATAGTAGCAAAAAACAAAGACAAGAGTTCATTTGAAACATCATCAAAGCAAGACATTACTCATTAACCCTCATTAAGTCAACAAGTGCAATGACTAAGAAAATACCCATAACCTTACTCAATCAAATAACCCAACAAGATCCATGACTAATATCCAACTTCACATAGCATACCATTTAACAGTACATATCCTCGTACATTAAAAATAGAGATCACACATGTTCATAAGTGAAACTAATCATCATGTACACATAACATGTACAATTATAAGAATATTCATATAGAAGAACATCCTTCTAAGACTTCCCTGAAGGTTGACTAGTTCAATGTTTAGGTAGATCCCATACCCCTACCGAGACTAAGCTAAACCCCTTAGGTTATCCTAATTAGAGTCCATTTCTTTAGTTCATTTTACCTTTTGGGAACATCTTGCCTTAACCGAGATAGACCGCATGAGATAATGTAGAATCCGGTGCCATGAAGCCCTATAACGAAGGAAGGCGTACTACTTGCCAAGGTAGTACCAAACATGAACATAACAACTACGTGGATCCACTAGCTAGTATTACTATGGGAGCAATATAGTTCAAGAACAAGGAGATATAGTTGGGACCGCCTTTATGCTACATGCATTATAGTATCCAATATCAAGAGTACATTAGTGATCCTACCTTCCCTATGTGGGAAGGGACACACCTAACTCTAGTTCACTCGGTGCTAAGCTAGTGTTCCATTTTCAAATGTCTTTAAGCATTTGTTAACAAATATAACTTAGTTTAGGTCATAGGGTCTATCCCTTGTATAATAATCATTATCATAGATCAATAAGAGTTGCATGAGTATATCCCTTTCATTACAATTCATATAAGTGAGGTTTGCACATTTACATCATCATTTATGATAAGTCACATTGGTACTTATGACCATCTTTATACCATTTAAATCTTAGTAAACCTCACAACCATATTCAAGACATTTTAATTCATCGTCATACCAATCTTGTATATCCGAATATAAGGTATACTTTGAAATAACATCATCACTTAATCATAAGTAACTACAATTGATGTAAATAATAAGGATCACAAGACTTATTTTGTCTCTTTCATAATCCATTTTTGAGGTCTTACCATCAACCATTAACTCAACCCAATAGGTTGTAGTATGATCACGTAAAAACAAACAACATTATAACAAAACTAATTGAATCACTACATCACAGTTCATCACTAGTTCATGGCTTAAGATAAGAGACTTAGGTTAAATTCATAACATACTTCGTAACCTAGATCAATTACTCAAGAAATAGAATAATTGTACTACAATTCATATTATTCTATTCATAATTGCTACAATAACATAATCTAGTAGTAATTTAACCAATAACCAAGTCAATTAAACAAACATTACACATTTCATTTTAAGATAACAACTTAGCGTTAAGGGGAATACGTCATCTTCTACAGACTATACCAATCCATCAAAATAAAAAAATTGAGTTTCAATACATGATAATATATCCATAATATCAAAAATAAATTATAAACAAAGTAATTCAGAAGATCAATTTCAAGATTGGAAAAGACTCACTTGAATTTCATAATTTTGAAATCAATTTGATGGAACCCTTTGGGGAAAGAAGTCCCAAAGGTGAAAGGAATCCCATACCTTCATGTTTGATGAAGATTGATGGAGAAAAATTGGTTATTGAATCCCTATAGCCTACCTTGACCTTGTATCCTATGGAGTTCTTCCACTCTTAGAGAGAAAGAAGAGAGAAGGAAGAGAGTTTTTGGTTTGGGAATTATGAGGATTTAGGTTAGTCTAATTAGGTTAGGGTCTTTATATAGGTTGTTAATTAACTTAATTAGACCTCCAATAATCCCTAATTAAACTCCTAAATAAGCAAAAAAATTAAATGAATTAATTAAAGAGGTGCAGGAAAACCAACCCCTCACAGACGAGACCACGATCGATAGATCGTGTGTCCATCGACAGGCACTGCTCCCTCCGTTCTGCACATTCGTATCTAATTTAAGAGAGTTGTCAAAATAGGTGATTAGCCAAATATTCTAAGTGTCCAGCGACGGAGGAAATCAATGCCCCGTCAATTGGATCGTGAACAGTTGATGACACCCATCTGTGGGCACTGCCTTTTGGCAGCTTTTCAAAAAAAA
The DNA here is from genome assembly GCA_027704785.1 of Solanum chmielewskii. Lineage (NCBI taxonomy): Eukaryota > Viridiplantae > Streptophyta > Magnoliopsida > Solanales > Solanaceae > Solanum > Solanum chmielewskii. Next base: position 15,569,764 of record JAKWIX010000327.1, read on the forward strand.
ATGCAAGGGTCCTCCTCAAGTGCCCTTAGTTGGTCCTTGGGAAGTCGTGCCCGGAAATTTCAACCATGAAATAACTATAATACGTTTTATACATCCTTCAACCAATTCTCATCGTTTTACGACACCTAAAAGCTAGTCAAATAGGCTAAGGCACACTAATACCTCATTCAACTAGTTTCAGGATATTATTGACGTTCCTTGATGTTTTGATTTCTAACCCTCCTAAATGACTTAGTATATAGACCTTAAAAAAGTGTCGAAACATTTTGATACCTATGTTAAGCTCTATAACACATCTTAGACTTTCAAAGTGTTACATTATCCTCCCATTAGGAACATTCGTCCCCGAATGACAGTAAGTTTTTTTGTAAGGAAGGAATAGATTCAAGACTACCAGACCAAAAAAATCAACAATACATAACAACATTAGTTTCAACATCAATAATATTAGTTTCACAAAACAATTCAAAACTTCAATTACCACACCATATGGCTCAAAATCACATTATGAAGAAATCTCCTTCTCACAACAACATGAGCTCAACATACCATACATGAGTCAATTATGCCAAAACTCAACTTTACAACGTGCTCAATATTATTTCCTTAATACTCATCATATAAAAATGCACAACATGACTCAAAACAAGAAGAAATTGCAAATTTTCAAGTCAATATGCACTATTCACTATAACTTCATTGTAATGACACCAAAAATGCACATTTTTGCAAAAATTCACCAAATATCATAGAAAATCTAAATTTAGTGATTATTTTCATTATAAGTAAGAACAACTAACCTTCATTTTTTGTTTGAGGATAACATGACTCCATGCCATGTTGCGCCCTCAATCAGATGGTTCCTCCACAACAATTTTATGGAGGACATCTCTTTTTTTCTCAACCTTTTCACTTGACGATCATGTATTTCAACCAGAACCTTCTCATAAGAGAGTTTATCCTTCACACCAAGACCCTCAATAGGAAGAATTGACTCGGGATCACTGATACACTTCTTAAGCATTGAAACATGGAAAATTGGATGAAATAAAGCCAAATAATTAGGGAGTTTCAACTCACAGGAAACCTTACCAACCATTGAAAGATTTCATAGGTCGTAAATAATGAGGACTCAACTTCCCTTTCTTGCCAAATCGAACCACCCCTTTCATAGGCGATATTTCTAAATACACTTTATCACCATCTTCAAACTCTAAATGTCTTCTCCTAAGACTTTTGCTGACTATTGGTTGTTTACAACTGGTTCCTTATGAGATGAACTTTCTCCAAAGTCTTATAATTCAAATTGGAACCAAGAATCAAAGACTCACCTTCATCAAGCCACTCAATAAGAGATCTACGCCTCTTACCATACAAGGTATCATAAGAAGCCATGAATATGGATGAATGGAAACTATTATTATAAGCAAACTTCACCAAAGCCAAGTGTTTATCCCAATTCCCCTTGGAATTAATGACACAAGCTCTAAGCATATCCTCAAGGGTTTGAATATTATTCTCCGTTTGACCATCCATTTTGAGGATGAAAAGCAGTGATAAATTCACCTTAGTACCCAAACCTTCTTGGAATGAAATCCAAAACCTATATGTGAATTGTTGTAACACTTCGAAAATCTAAGGCGTGTCGTAAAGACTAACATAGGTGTCATGAGGTCTTAGTATTTTTTTTAAAATCCATTCTAATGAACTTACGTCATTGAAGAAGTTTAAGAGCCAAAATGTCCAAGAACGTCCATTACGTTCGAAAGTTTGTTCAAAGAGGTAGTAGCGTGCCTTAACCTATTTGACTAGCTTTTAGGAGTCAGAAATCTGTGAAAAATTGCAATGAAGTAGCTAATAGGTGTTTTAATTGTTTCATTGTCGAAACTTCTGGGTACGACTCCCCAAGGACCAACCAAGGGACCTTGAGGAGGAACCCTGCAGGTTAAGGCAACATTGCCTGAAGTAATGTGCATCGACGAGGCAGTCAACGACCCGTGTGTGGACCAACGGGGATTTTATGATACCGTTGTCCCATTCTTAGCCAATTTGAGGAAGCCCCTCACCTGCACAATCTCTGAACCCATCAACAGAGTGTAGGACGAGAGGGGGGGGGTTAGGTTTGTAGACTCAGAGACGGCCCGTCCGCGGGGTTCTGTCTGTGTGGGGGTTATTTTCCTGCACGTTTTAGTGTTAAGTCATTTAATTAATTAAGTGGTTTAAGTTTTAGTTAGGGATTAAAGTTACACTAATTACATGACATAAAAACTCCCATATAAAGGCCCCAACCCCAATTAACCTAATTATAACCCACAAAATAAACTCTCTTCCTTCTCTCTTGTTTCTCTCTCTTATTGAACTAACCATTGAAGACAAGCAAGGATAAGGGTTTGGGGGCTGTAAAAGTGAAAAATTCACTTCTTCATCAAATGTAAAGGCATGAGATCTAATTTACCTTTGAGACTCTTTCCTCAAAGGGTTCCTTCAAAATGGATTTCTAAAGTTATGTTTTCTTGTGGGTTTCATCCAATTACAAAATTGAAGTTATGAATTGAGTTATTGATGATTTATTTAGGTTATATTGAATATATTAACATGTATTTTAACTTGATTATGGTAATTATTGATGGTTTCGTCTAAATTGAAGAACATGATCCTCAACCCCTAACCCTAGGTTGTCATCTTGACCTATATTGTATTGTGATCATTCAATTGACTTGGTTATTGATTGGATTACTATCCTATGGTGTTGTTATGATTAAATTAATATGAATTATAGGCCTATCATGCTAATTCTTGAGATGTGGTTTAGGTTATGAAGTATATTGTGAAATTAGACTATGTCTCTTGTCTTAAGCTATGATGTAGTGTTGAATTGTGTTATGGAGATGCAATTGTCCTTGTTATCTTATTGGTTATAATTGTGTGATAATGTTACTCCCCAAATTGGGTTGAGTTATGGGTTGATGGTAAGACCTTGATGATGAACTATGAGAAAGACTTGGTAAGCCTTAGAATCTCTATCTTTACTTTCAATTGTGATTAATTGTGATTAAGTCATGATAGAATATTGGAGTATTGATTGTATTAGGATTGATAGGATGGCATGATGATTGAATTGAAATGTCTTGATTATGGCTGTGAGGTTGATTAAGATGTAAATGCTATAAGGATGATGATGTATACCAATGCGCCTTATTATGAAATGCTACGTAATGTGTTAAATTCACCTATATGAATTATGATGAAAGGAATTGTACTCATACAACTCTTATTGAGCTATTGATGATGATGATTATATGAGGTGTAGACCCTATGACCTAAACTAAGCTATGATTGATAAATAATGGCTTAAAGACATTTGAAAAAGGGACTCAAACTTAGCTCCGAGTGAACTAGATTGAGAAGTATCCCTTCTCACATAGGTAAGGTAGGAGCACTACATTACTCTTGAGATTGGAGACTATAATGCATGGCATAAAGAGGTTCCCAACTATATCTCCTAGTTCTTGACTATGTTGCCCCCACAGGAATACTAGCTAGTGTATCCACATAGTTGCTACGTTTTATGTTTTGAAACTACCTTGGCAAGTAGTCCGCCTTCTTTTGGAGTAGGGTTTTATGACACCGGATTCCACACTAGCTCATATAGTCTGTGCCAGTTAGGGAAATATGTTCCCAAAAGGTAAAATGAATTAAAGTACCTAAACTCTAACTTGGATAACTTAAGCGGTCTAGCTTAGTCTAGGTAGGGGTATGGGAATCTACCTAAGCATTCCACTAGTTATCCTTGAGGGGATTCTTAGGAGGATGTTCTTATATATGTTTATGCTATAATAATATATGATATATACATGTTGAACTTGCACATTGTTGATACTATATGTTGATTAGTTCACCAATGAGTATACATTGGATTATATTGTTAAGATAAGGTGGAATGCATATCTAAATGTTATATTAGGTGAAGTTGAGCATTGATTATGGTTTATTTTTAAGGTCACTTGATTGAGTAGGGTTATAGGGCTTTTCTTGGTCATTGGACTTGTTGACTTGATAAGGATTCATGAGTAGATGATTTTCTTAATATGATGCGATTGAATATAAACCATATTTGTAATGTCATTCTTTGATGGAAGGGTTGTAGTAATCATGGGTTCATGTAATTTGAGAAGCATATTCCTTATTGGAGTAGTAAGCATGTTTGGTTTGTTGGTATGACTTGCTTAATCATGCATGTGACCGTGAATCTTTTAAAATGGCATGTTTTGACTAAAAGTCCCTTTTTATCATGTTTTGATATTATATGTGCATATGGTCTCATACTTAGTAAATGTGGAGTACTAACCCAATTTTCTTTTCTTTTCCCCAATATTTTAGGTTCTGGTCATTGAAAAGTTTGGAAGGCGACATTGTTGAACGATTAGATTCTTCACTTCATCCAAGTAGGGTAGGTCCTCAACTTTCGAGGGCAATGCCACTATCTTGCTTACGAACTTGTTATGAGATTAAAGGCTCTTTCATTTCTTTTCTATTCAATTAAGTACTATACTTTTGTATGACCTATATGTGGTCTTGTTGGATTGATATAAGTGCTATGCCCAAATTTTCTATACTTCGAATAGATGGTTATGAGACTAGATGATTTTATGACCATGGTATTTTCTATTTAATAATGTGCAATAAAAGTAGAAGTCTATGTAATCTTCCTATACGAAGTGTCTATATATACACTTGATACGACTATATTATGTGTATGTAGAGGTCTATGTTAACCTCTAAATAGTTGTGATGAAAAGTTTTAAATTTTTCCACATTTGAAACCCATAAATGTAATGAAATGAGACTATGGGGATAGTCTTAGTCCTTAAAAAGGACGATGACGCCGGTTACGTCTAGGGGGTCAACCCGAATGTGAAAAAATTGGTATCAGAGCATGAGGTTGAATATCGTTGAGTTACATCTCTCTTTCTCTACCACCTCTGTGTAGGTTTTTTTTCATAATTGTGAAGCGCGCCACACTTATAAATATGAATCTATGTGATCCGTAGGAATCACTCTTTCTTAGAAATCTTATATCGTGCCATTAGAGTATACTTATGGTGTGCTTTTGTATCTAATCCTATTTTTGTACTTATAGGATGCATGAACACTCGAAGGAATATATCAAGGAGACTTGAGGAGGAAATTTCCAATGCGGGACCTCCTCCCCATGGTGATCAAGCTCATTCACTTGATGAAGATGCTAACATGGAGCATGCACCGGTCAATGCTCCTTCTTTGACCAATGAGAATATAAGGACCACTCTTCTACAAATGGCCAAAGCTATAACTACTCAAGCAAAATAAGTCACGGCTCAAGCCTAAGCTATGAGGGCCCAAGAAAACTAGGAGGTTGTGCCCTGTCTCATTAACAATTCACTACCATGGCTTCCCGTCTAAGGGACTTCACTCAAATTAATCCTCCTATCTTCTATGGGCCAAGGTTGATAAAGAACCCCAAGAAGTCATTGATGATGTCTATAAGATATTTTTGGCTATGGGGTTGTCCATGAGTGAGAAGGCCGAGTTGGCCATATACCAACTCAAGGATGTGGCCCAAACTTTGTATGTGCAATGGAGAGATAATAAGCGTCTTTTGGATGGGCCAGTGACTTGGGAGATTTTCAAGAAGGCATTTCTTGATAGTTTCTTTCCTAGGGAAGTGAAGGATGCTAAAGTGGTGGAGTTCAACATTCGTCAAGGAGGTATGACTGTTCATGAGTACTCTTTGAAATTCACTAAATTGTCAAAATATGCTCCTTCTTTGGTTTCCGATCATAGAGATGAAATGAGCCATTTTGTGACGGGGTTGTTGGATGATTTTGAAGAGGAGTGTCATTCGGCAATGCTGCATGACAATATGAACATATATCGTCTTATGGTGCATGCCAAGCATGTGGAAGAGGCAAGGCTAGGAGTAAAAGTAAAGATGCTAAGAGGACAAGATCTTTTGACGGGACTTCTTCAAATAATAGGCTTGAGATACAAGACAAGCCTAGGTTTAAGAAGCGGGTTTCAAGTAAAGTTCATGCTAAGTTCCCAAAGGCTAGTGGTGATAGGGTGTCTAACCCTAAGTTCAAGAAGGGAAGAGGTACTAATTCACCAACTGAGAAGCCAACTTGTGGAAAGTATGGCAAGAAATACTATGCTGATTGCCTCAAAGGATGGACAATTGTTTTTGTTGTGGTAAAAGTGGGCACAAGGTTAGGAATTGCCCAAATGTGAGGGATCAAGGCAAGGGTAGTCGCCAAGCTCAAGCAAGTTGTTCGACTGATGCTCTAAAGAAGACCTGCTTCTATACTCTCTGCTCTAGGGGTAAGTACTAGACTTCTCCCGATGTGGTGACCGGTATGTTGAATGTTTTATCTATTGATGCTTATGCCTTACTTGATCCAGGTACTACTTTAAATTTTTTACACCACTTGTAGATAAAAAGTTTGATTTTCCCGACATCTTGTATGAACATTTTATAGTGTCTACTCTAGTGGGTGAGTCAGTTGTTTCAAAAAGAGTATACAAAAATTGTCTTATAATGTTGACCAATAGAGTTTCTTATGTTGATCTAGTAGAACTTGATATGTTTGATTTTGATATTATATTGGGTATGGATTGGTTGCATGCATGTTTTGCCTCCATTGATTGTAGGACCAGGGTAATGAGGTTTAACTTCCTTAATGAACCCCTTGTTGAGTGGAAAGGGGGAAATTCTATTCCTACTGGTCGTATCATCTGTTGTCTAATAACATGCAAAATTATCTCAAAAGTTTGTCTATACCATATTGCAAGAGTCCAAATCGAGACTCCGAAGTTCCTCCCATTGAGTCGATCCCCGTAGTGAGTGAGTTTCAAGAGGTCTTTTGTAATGACCTTCCCGATATTCCTCCTGAATGGGAAATGGACTTTTGCATTGATATTCTACCGGATACAAATCCCATCTCAATTCGTCCTTATCAGACGGCTCCAACAAAATTGAAGGAGTTGAAGGCTCAACTCAAAGATTTACTAGATAAGGGTTTTATAAAGCCTAGTATTTCTCCGTGGGGTGCTGCAGTTGTAAAAACCCTAAAATGGCTAGACTAAGTAATGTTTGATGTATTTAGAAAGCCTACGATTAGACTGGATTCACACGGATTGATGTGCGTAGAACAAGACCTCTGAACCCTTGCAACAGCCAAGCCCACCAACTTGATAAGTAGTTCATCTAGGAAAGGTTAGGTCCAGCCATGTAAGACTCCCGAATATGAAGATGTACCCGGATGAGTCTTAACCTGACTTAAAAAGGGGTAATCTTAAGTTTGGAGGGTCTACGGGTAAAATGGTCTTTTTCCAGGCTAAGGGTAATATTGTAATTACCCTAAATAATTAATTATTTATTTAATTAATATAGTTAAGGGGCAATTTGGATAGAGGTGGCCGAAGTTGACCCTTAAACAAAATCTTGCTTCACCCGGGTTCGAGCATTGTTGGAAGCAATGATTTAATTTGATTTATTTTATTTAGTGAATTAATAGAATTAATTAATATTTAATTTTCTAATTTAAGAAAAAGGAAAAAACAGATTTTTTATTCATTAATTAAAATATTTAATCCTAATTTGACTAAGCCTCTCCCTAATCTTTTAATCCTTAGCCAACACACCACACATTTCTCACCACCTCTCTCTCACGTTCACGCTCAACTCTCTGTAAAACAAGATAACAAACAAAACAAATAGGAAAACATAAAGTTCATCAAGAACTTTAACGCTCAAACTCAAAAAAGAAAAAAAGCAAAAGAATCTTGAAAAACGAAAAAAATAGAAAACAAAGTTCTCTACAGATTATGCTTCTGATTTCGGTGGTGAGGCGTTGTCTTAGTGGGAGGATTTTCGCTGAACGTTAGAACACGTTGAACGACATCCAGGTATGGGTTTCTTACTCTTGGTCTCTTTGCCAAGAGACCCTTAAGGTTTAGATGAATCTACTCGAAAACTAGGGTTGTTCTCTGTTGGATGTCCTGTCACTAGCTCCCTATGATCTTAGGTTAGGTATGCTTGCTGATAGAATTTACGGATACTGCGTATATGGTGATGATCTCGTTTCAAGTATGTGTTCATGATTATGTGCTTATGTTTTGTGTCTTTCGGAAATATGAATGCACAAACATATGTATGTGTGTAAGATTGTGACCATGACCTTGAGATCACTCGTGTTTTATGTGCAATAAGATGTTGTTAAATCGTGATGTTCACATGGATGAAATGCTATCAATTCTAGTTAGAACAAATTACCAAATCATACCTCTAACTTGTCTGAAGAACCCTAAGGAACGAATAAGAAAGAGGTGCTCAAATGACCTGTAAATGCTGCATATAAACGTGTAACAAAGTTCAAAAATCTGGAAATCTGCTGCAGATGGTTGCTGGAAATTGTGGGCGTCTAAACATTTTAAAAAAATAGGTGAGGTCTACAGGGATCGAACCCAAGAACTCACTAAATAATACCTTAACAAATTAATTAAAAGGGGTGTGCTAAGTAGCGCTCGAACTAGGGTAGGGGTTCCAACGAAATTAGGCAGAAAAAGGAAAAAACTATGTTGTTGGATGGTTTTGATCCCACGACACGGAAGATCCCCCAAGAATTTATTTAAAAAGAAGTGAGGCGCACGGGATTTGGACCCGTGTGCTTTTAGCCAGACTCTTCTACTTAAGATGTAAATAAATAAATGAGAGGAGTGGGATTCGAACCCACGTCCTCTAGGTAGGTACCGAAGGAGAAGAGGAAAAAAGGGGCTGTGTGGAATCGATCCCACAAATGCATTGGCATATGATGAAATGAACAATCATGTAAAAAGGGGTGAGTAAGTATGAAGATAAAATGTGCTAATTATAATGAATGTGTTGACAACATGATATGAGGCTAATTTAAAAGATGAGACCAATCTCAAATGAGCCTAAGTAAATGTTACAAAAACGTACTCACCTATGAGAGTGTAAAGTTAATGAAGAGACTAGTCTCTATGAACACTCTAATGAAATTAATGATATTAACACACTTAATACTAATGATGAGATGAAAAATAATCTATTCAGCTATAATGTCCTCATACTAGAAGCCAACTTCCATGACGTATGAGTTGAAAGTAATGGAACTTTATACTGAGCCCCGATAGACTACCTATGAGCGGTGATGCCTTTTTTTGGAAAAGGGCGGAGATTCACGTAACTCTCATGAGATGATACTATCAGACATATGGGGTATGGGTCTCCTGATATCTTCTAGTCTTTGAAACTATACTTCCAATATAAGGATCTGGCAGGGTACAATTCTTATTTGTGCTAGCATGTTTGGGGTCACTTTGGCCGGTGATTCCTCCTCTTTACTGTGTGTGGTTTCATAACGCTGGATTTCATGATGCTCACATCATTTATGTCGGTTAAAGTTAAAGTTCCCAATGAATGAATGAGGCCAGCCTCAAATGATGCACATAATGAAACGAATGATACCAAAGGTGTTAGGATTGGTTAATCAAGAGATGAGTTAGACTCAAGTAATACCATTAGGTCATTCTTGGTCATTGCACAATGAACACAATGAAAGTCTAAAACTACATCCTTAGTATAGTTGGTGTTTACACTGGCCCATGAATGAAATTAAATGAAGTACGTATGAATGAGTGGAGAAGACTCCCTAGTTGAGGTCCCATATGTTGAGCACTCATATCGGGAAGTATTAATGTCAAGTCTATAATTCCAAGGTCTCATGGCATACGAATAAATGATATAAACAACGTTATGTGTTATATGAATTATGATATGTGCTATGTGTACGCTGTTCTGTGCTGTGTGCAAAATGTTAAATATGATGGTGCATGTTACTCTCATGGGATAACTTTGCTAATCCAAATTTGGAAAGCTCATAAAATTTCTTAATCCAAATTTGAAAAGTTTACTCAATTTCCTAATCTAAATTTGGCAAACCCACTGACTTGACCTGCTATAATCATGTTGCTAGGAAAGAGCTATTCTTACTCATGCATGTCCTTGGTGTGTGATTGCATACACATACTTAGTAAAAGTGTGTACTAAACCTGTACAACTCTAAACTTTTAGGTGCAGATACAGGTGGACACTAGAGCTACAGGATCAACACTGCAGTTATCCGAACATACTCCACCATCTCATGGTTTATAGGATACTTTCCCATTTATATTCTAGCTTAGTTGTAGGATTGAGATAGTGGAGTATGTTCTAATAGCATTTCTTTCCCATTTTTGTTCAGACATTGTATTGGTGCCATTTTGGCAAGTACATTTTTATCGTTATAATAAACTACTTCTTTCATTTGATGATCTTAATGTTAGATGGTTAATGGTGAACAATTATATATGTAATAGAATGTTTAGTAAGCATGTTAGGAATTTTTTTTTCAAATTTACCGCTAAAATTAATCTAGATAAGTAAGAATGACGTATGTAGACTTTTCTGCGACCTCTGAGATGTGGACGACGCCGATCTTATATAGGGTCTAGATTCCAGTCGTGACAAAGTTGTTATCAAAGCGCTAGGTTAAATTCTGAGGATAATAAGTTCACATCAACCACATCGAGTAGTTTTGAAGTCATGTTATTGAAGTGCACCACTACCTGGATTAGAGACTGCATGATGAGTAGGAAAATTTCCATTCTTCTAATCTTATTGTGCCTTCTCTAATTTTGGATTTCTTGGTGTTCAAATCGTATTGAACATCAACTCTTGAAGTTTCCAAAAGATGAATACAAGGAGAAAAGTAGGCGGGGAGATTGGAGGAGCAGCTACTGGGGTGATTCAAGTTTCTCCCAGGCTCCAGCTGCTGGAATAGAGATGCCTGTTAACTTAGCTGGGTTGACAGTTGGAGAAGTAAGGACAACTTTGGTACAGATGGCCCAAGCTAGAACTTTACAAACTAAGGCTATTGGGTTTGATTGATGTGGAGAAGCCTGAGTTGGCATCCTACCAGCTAAAGGATGTAGCTCAATCCTGGTATAAGGTGTGGCAGGATAGCAGAGCCTTAGGAGGGGTTCCTTTTACTTGGGATCTTTTCAAGAAGGATTTTCTAGGGCGGTTCTTTCCCAGAAAATGAAGGAGGATAAGGTTGAGGAATTCATCAACCTTAAGCCGGGCTCAATGTTACTCAGGGATTACTCCTTGAAGTTCGTAAGACCTTACAGCCCAGGAGAGGCCACCTTGTAGGAAGTGTGGCATACTTCATGGGGGAGAATGTATGATAGACTCTAATGCTTGTTACAGTTGTGGCAAACCGGGTTACATGATAAAGGATTGTCCGAATAGGAGAATTCAAGAGCAAGGGAAGGAGAGAGTTCAACCTAATGGTCCAAGTGAGGAGGCTCCAAGGAGGCAACGATTCGTGACACTCAATTCTAGGGGTGCAGGGGAAGGCACCTCTGGTGAAGTATCGGGTGCATAACTTTAATTAGTCTTTCATGTATTTGACTGCATATGGTGTTTATGCACTAGTATGAGGTTAATATGTTTGAGTCATCATGTTGGTTGCTGATTTGTATAACTTACATGTTTACTTATGTTGTATGCTTTGATGAGACTAGTTTAGGAAAGAGTTTCTTTGTCTATTAATGTGAAGCTACTAGTATGTTTCAAGGATGTGAACCATCAAGTTAATATGTGAATCAGATATTCACCAATGGCGAGTATTGAATTACCTATGTATGCATACATTCTATAGATGAATTACTTATTGTTAGTAAAGAGTATTTTCATTCAGGGACGAATGTTTCTAAGGGGGGGGGGGGAGGATAATGTAACAACCGTAAAAATAGATATGCGAAGTAATGCTTAATGCGTCTAGAATGCCAACGATTAGACCGGGTTCACATGGATTGATGCGCGTAGAACCAGACCTTGGAACCCTTTCTACATCTAAGCCAACTAACTTGGGGAGTTATTTGAGTTAGGAAAGGTTGGGTCCAACCATGTAGGTCTCTCAAATACGAAGATTTACTTGAAGGAGTCTTTACTGGACTTAAAAAAGGGAAAATCATAGGTTTGGAGGGTCTAAGGGTAAAATGATCTTTTTCCAGGCTAAGGGTGGTATCGTAATTACCCTAAATATATAAATAATTATGTAAATTATAAGGTGGAGGGGCATTTTGGTGAGAGAGGGCCGGAATTGGGCACTTGAAGTGAAGTCTTGCTCCACCGGGGTTCAAACATAGGTGGAAGCAAATAATTAAATTGTTTTTAATTGAAGTTGGTAAATTAATGTAATTAATTTTTATTTATTATTTATTATATGATTTAAATTAAAAGGAAATCAGATTTTTGATAATTAAATAAAACCTTATTTGATTAAGTCCTAAACTAGAGTCCTAAGCCTAAGAAAACTCTTCTCTCCCACGCTCTTCTCTCTCACTCACGTCTCTATCACTCTAACTCACGTTTTTCTATGCCTAATAACGTAAAAAAACAGTAGGTAAACCAAATTTATTCACACTTGAAGAACTCACAATGAAAATCATGAACAAATAACTAATCAAACACGTTAGGCAAATAGAGGGTTTTTCCGTTAAGTTGGTGTTGAAGCTCTTGGATTTAGACGTCTGTTTAGAGGGGTTCTTTTGGAATCAATGTCGAGGTTTGAACATCAAAAAGGTATGGGTTTCCTTCTCTCTTGGTCCCTTTCCCACGAGACCCCTTAAGGTTCAGAATATTCCTTCCGAAAATTAGGATTTTTCCTCGTTGCATATCCCGGTCACTAGATCCTATTGAATCATAGGTTGGTTATGTTTGATTGTAGGAAACTAGGGATGAAACGTGTTTTCGTGATTATTATGTGTTTATATGTATGTTTGAAATTATGTGAATTATGTTGATGTTTCAAAAAATGTAACTACGCGTGTATCTGTGCGTTGTCGTGGCTATTGTTCATGGTTCAGGAATTGAAATGGCATGATAGTTCTTATATTTCATGTATATATGTTGATGTAAATGTGATGTTCTTATTAGTTTAAATGTGGCTAATTGTAGGGATAATCTCTTGGCTAAACGAATCCATGAAAACACACCTCAAACGTTCTAATTGCACTATGAAATTTCCCTAAGAACTAAGGTGTACCTTGATTAAAGGATGCTGAAAAATTAAAAGAAAATTTCCAGATTCTAGAGATGAATTTCAGACAGCATGGAGGGTTAAAAATGTTGAAAAGAATGAGTTAAAACAAGTTAGGTCATGGAGGATTGAACGTGTGACCTGACCATTTTAAAAACCATGAAAATAAAGAAGTAAAAAGAGGTAAAGGGGATTCGAACCCACCAACTCTCAATCACATTTAAGGAAGAGTAAAAGAACAATAAATAAAATGTGAGGCGTGGGAATCGAACCCACGACCTCTAGGCAGTGAAGGAGAGTAAAGAAAATGAGAGAAAAGAAATGTGAGGCGTGGGAATCAAACCCACGACTTGTAGGCAGTGAAGGGGAGTAAAAGGAAATGAATGAAAAGAGATGTGAGGCGTGGGAATCGAACCCAAGACCTCCTAGGTAGATTTAAGGAGAAAAATTAAAATAAATTAAATAGGAGTTGTGGGGGTTCGAACCCACAACCCCTCGGCCAAAAGAGAGAAATTTAAAGGCAATTAAAATAAAAAGTGAGGTTGTGGGGGTTCGATCCCACATCCTCTTAGTTCCATTAAGCGAAAAATGAACAGAGAAATTAAGGGAAAAAAATGAGGGCATTGGGGCTTGAACTTAGGTCCCTAAGCTGTATGGATCAAACCAAAATGAATAAAAAAAATGTAAGTGTTGTTAAAGAGATTTGAAAACCGAGTTCCCTTACCCAAATTCCGCATTGATATAAGTCATACTTGAATCAAATGTTCAAGAATAATGCTGCCTACTTATATCGAAATCGAGATCTTGGCATACATACAAGATGCATAAGTATGGTACTACATAATCTTAGGAAGATATGACTCACTTAAATGAACTATTAAAAAAGCCTCATGGCTTTTATGTATAGACTCATAAGTCTAGCATACGTTTAAAAGTAAGTAAACCTAAGATGTATGTAATGAAATGACGAAACCCTTAAGGGTTAAGTACGAGTGTAAAATAGACTAAATGTCCAAGTGCATTGGCATTTGATGAAATGAACAATGAAATGATGAAACCCTAGAAGGGTTAAGTAAGAGTGTGAAACACACCAAATGGCCAAGTGCATTGGCATATGATGAAATTAACATTCACGTAAAAAGGGGTGAATAACTATGAAGAGAAAATGTTGTAATGATAATGAATGTGGTGACAACATGATATGAGGCTAATGTAAAAGATGCGAGCAATCTCAAAAGAGTATAAGTAAATGTTACCAAAACATACTCACATATGAAAGTGTAAGGTTAATGAAAAGACTACTCTGTGAACACTCTAATGAAAGTATTGAGATTAACATACTTAATACTAATGATGATATGAGAAATCATCTATTGATCTATGATGTCCTCATACTAGAAGCCAGCCTCCATGACGTATGAGTTGAATGTAATGGAACTTTATACTGAGCACCGATAGACTAGCTATGAGCTATGATGCCTTCTTTCGGGAAGGGCGGAGGTTCACCTAACTCTCACGAGATGAGATTGTCCGGCATGCCGGGTATGGATCTCCTTATATCTCCTAGTCTTCGAACCTATACTGCCAATATAGGGATCTAGTGGGGTTCAATTCCAATTTATGGTAGCATGTTAAGGGTCACTTTGGCAGGTGATTCCACCTCTTTTCGGTGTGGGGTTTCATGACACTAGATTTAATGATGCTCACATAATCTATGTCGGTTAAAGATAAAGTTCCCAATGAATGAATGAGGCCAGCCTCAAATGATGCACATAATGAAACGAATGATACCAAATGTGTTAGGATAGGATAATCAAGAGGTGAGTTAGACTCAAGTAATGACATTAGGTCATTCTTGGTCATTGCACAACGAACCCGATGAAAGTCTTAAACTACATCCTAGGTATAACTGGTGTTTACATTGGACCATGAATGAAATGATATGAAGTACGCATGAATGAACAAAGCAGACTCTATGCTTGCTAATGCAGACTCCTTAGTTGAGGTACCATATGTTGAGCCCTCATTTTCGGAAGTCTTAATGTCAAGTCCATTATTCCAAGGTCTCATGGCATACAAATAAATGATATGAACAACATTATGTGTTACATGAATTATGATATGTTCTATAAGTACGCTGTTGTGTGATGTATGCAAAATGTTAAGTATGATGGTGCATGTTACTCTCATGGCATAACTTTCCTAATCAAAATTGTGAAAGTTCACTCACTTTCCTAATATGAATTTGGCAGGTCCACTGACTTGACCTGCTATAATCATGATGCTAGGGAAGAGCTATTCTTACTCATGCATTTACTTAGTGTGTGTTTGCATATACCCATACATAGTGCAAGTGTGTACTAACCCTATACAACTCTAAACTTTTAGGTGCAGGCATAGGTGGACGCTAGAGCTACAGGATCAACGTTGCAGTTATCGAACGTCGAGCATTCATCCGGACATGGTAGACCCTCATGCTTTCAAGGATGCTTCCCATTTACATTCTATATTAGTTGTAGGATTGAGCTAGTGGAGTATGTTCCACTACCGTTTCTTTCCATTTTTTCATACATTGTATTTGTGCCATTTTGGCAAGTACATATTTATCGTTAAAATAAATTGCTTCTTTCATTGGATAATATTAATGTTAGATGGTTGACGGTGAATACTTATATATGTAATAGAATATTTAATCAGCATGTTAGGAAATAAAAAGTTCCAAATTTTCCGCTTTAATTAACCTAGACGAAGTAAGAATGACGTATGTAGGCTTGTCTTCACCTCTGATAGGTCAACTACATCTCATCTAGGGTCTAGATTCTGGTCTTGACATTCTTAAATCATGATGTTCACATGGTTTAAATTCTGTCAATTCTAGTCAAAACGAATGACCAAATCATACCTCTAACTTGTCTTAAGAACCCTAACGAATGACTAAGAAAAAGGTGCTCAAATGACATGCAAAAAGCTGCATAAAAAGGTGTAACAAAGTTCCAAAATCTGGAAATCTACTGTAGATGGTTTGTTGAAATTTTGGGCGTCTAAACATTTTTAAAAAATAAGTGAGGTCTACAGGGATAGAACCAAAGACCTCACTAAACGTACCTTAATAAATTAATTAAAAGGGGTGTGCTAAGTGGGGCTTGAACTGGGGTTGGGTTTCAAGTAAAATTCGGCAGAAAAAGGAAAAAAATATGTTGTTGTGGGGTTTCGATCCCATGACACGAAATATCCCCAAGCATCTATTTAAAAAGAAGTTAGGCGCATGAGAAAAGTATGGGGTCGTGGGGAATCGATTCCATGCCCCCCAGCAACTCTAAAAATTAACTGCAAAAAAAAAGGTAAGGAAAAAATACTAACATGAGAAATGGGGATCGAACCAGGATCCCCAAGCCGAGTGACACGATAGTTAAAATTTAGGAATGGCAAAGTGTTGTTCAAGGGATTCGAAACCGGGTTCCCTTGCCCAAATTCCGTATTGACACATAAGTCTTAAGTGATTAAATATTAAATGAATGTTGCCTATAGGAATCAAATTGAGACTTTGGCATACTTACAGGATGCATAAGTCTTGTATCACATAATCTTGAGCAATATGAATCATTTAAATGAATTATGAATGAAGCCTCATGGCTTGTGTGTGTGGACTTATAAGTCCAGTATACGTTATAAAGTGAACCTAAGATGTTATGTGAGGAATGATTAGACCCCAAAAAGGTTACGTAAGAGTGTGAAACACACTAAAAGGCCAATTACCTTGGCATGTGATGAAATGAACATTTATGTAAAAAGGGGTGAATAACTATGAAAAGCAAAAGTTCTAATGATAATGAATGTGGTGACAACATGATATGAGGTTAATGTGAAACATGAGTGCAATCTCAAATTAGCCTAAGTAAATGTTACCAAAACGTACTCGCCTATGAGTGTGTAATGTTAATGTAGAGACCAATCTCTATGAACACTCTAATGAAAGTATTAAAGTTAATGCATACTTAATACTAATGATGAGATGAGAAATCATCTAATGAGCAATGATAGAAGTCAGCTTCTATGATATATGAGATTAATGTAATTGGAACTTTATAGTGAGCAGCGATAGGCTAGCTATGAGTGGCAATTCCTTCTTTCACGAAGGCAGAGGTTTATGTAATTCTCATGAGATGAGACTGTTCGTCCAGAAGGGTATGGGTCTCCTTAATCTCCTTGTCTTTAAACTTATACTGCCAATATAGGGTTCTAGCAGGGTTCAATTCTCTATATACACTAGCATGTTTTGGTTCACTTTGGCCGGTGATTCCACCTATTTCCGTGTGGGGTTAAACACTGGGTTTCATGATTCTTATATGATCTATGTTAGTTAAGGTTAAAGTTCCCAAAGAAAGAATGAGGCCAGCATCAATTAATGAACATAATGAAATAAACGATACCAAAGGTGTTAGGATAGGATAATTAAGAGGTGAGGTAGACTTAACTAATGACTCTAGGTCATTCTTGGTCATTGCACAGCGAACCCGATGAAAATCTTAAACTACATCCTAGGTATGGCTGGTGTTTGCACTAGCTTACGAACAAATGAAAATGAAGTATGTATAAATGAATGAAGCAAACTCTATTTTGCTAAAGAAGGTTCCCTAGTTGAGGTCCCATATGTTGAACCCTCATTTTCGAAAGTCCTAATGTCAAGTCATGATTCCAAGGTCTCATGGCATATGATTGAATGTAATGAAATATGATATGTCTATATGCAATATGTTATGTGCTTTGTGTAATATGATGCGTATGATGATGCATTTTTCTCTCTTGGCATGACTTTCCTAATCCGATTTGGCAAGTCCACTGACTTGACTTTCCATAACTCATATTGTTTAGAGAGAGATTTTCTAAATCATGCATGTACATGGCGTGTGCTTGCACATACCCATACTTAGTACAAGTGTATACTAATTCCATACATTTATCTACTTTTAGGTGCAGGTACAGCTTGATGCTTGAGCTTACGAGTTCGACGCTGAAGTTATCCGGACGTGGAGCTTTTATCCAGATTCGGTAGGCCCTCATGCTTTCGAGGATGCTTGCCCGTTATATTCTAGCTTAGATGTAGGCTTGATCTAGTGGAGTATGTTCCACTAGCGTTTCTTTCTCAATTATTTTCAGACATTGTATTGGTGACATTCTGGCAACTTTATATTTTATGATATGACTATTTCATTAAATTGAGTATCTTTGTATTAGATTGTTGTTCTGAATGCTTATGAACTGATGTATAAAATTTTTATATGAGTATAACATATCCTCCTATGAAGTCTATGTATAGTTCAAGTAACTAAAAGTTTCAAATTTTCAGCTAAAATTAACCTAGATGATGTAACGATGACGTATGTAGGCTTGTGTCGACCTCTAAGAGGTCATTGACACCGGTATTGTCTTGGGTCTAGATTCCGGTCGTGACACCGATTTTGTTTGTAAAGAATAAAAATGGGTCCTAGAGAATGTGTATTGATTACCGCCAACTCAACAAGGTAACCATTACGAACAAGTTCTCTCTCCCTCGGAGTGACAACTTGTTTGATCAACTCCAAGGGGAGAGCTACTTTTCAAAAACTTATTTGATATTGGGGTATCACCAAATTAGTATGAGAGGTGAGGATATACCAAAGACGTACTTTTACACTAGGTATCGGCACTATGAGTTCTTTGTAATGTCTTTCAGTCTCACCAATGCTCCGACGACTTTTATGGACCTAATGAATAGAATGTTTCAAAATTACCTAGATTCATTTTTGATTGTCTTCATTGAAGACATCTTGCTAAATACGAAGAATGAGAATGATCATATGGGTCATTTTACGGTAACATTGCAAACCCTTAAAGAACATCAATTGTTTTTCAAATATATCAAATGTGAGTTTTGGTTGAGGTCGGCGATATTTCTTGGGAGTATCATCTCTAATGAGGGGATTGAGGTAGACCTAAGGAAAATAGAGGCGGTAAAGAATTGGCCTAGACCATTGAATCCAAACTACATTAGGTGTTCTTGGGTCTAGCGGGTTATTATCGGAGGTTCGTGGATGATTTTGTGTCCATTGCATCTCCTTTGTCTACCTTGACCCAATAGAGTAAGAAATTTGAATGGTTCGAGGCATGCGAGAAAAGTTTCCAATCGTTGAAAGATAGACTTACTTCCGCTTTGGTGTTGACTTTACTGGAGGCTACAAAGGGTTTTGTTGTATATTGTGATGCATCCTGAGTGGGTTTGGGGTGTGTGCTTATGCAACATGGTAAAGTGATAGCCTATGCCTCTAAGCAACTTAAGATGCATGAGAGAAACTATCCCAGTCATGACCATGAGTTAGCGTCCGTGGTGTTTTCTTTAAAAATATGGAGGCATTACTTGTATGGAGTTCATGTTGATGTTTTTACAAACCATAAGAGTCTCCAGTATGTGTTAACTCAAAAGGAGTTGAATCTCTGACAAAGATGGCAGTTAGAGTTGTTGAAAGATTATGATATAAGTGTCCTCTATCACCCCAACAAGGCTAATGTGGTTGCACATGACCAAAGCCGTATGACTATGGGTAGCGTATCCCATATTGATGAAGCCATAAACACCCAGCGAAGGAAGTTCATGGGATGGCTAGGTTGGGGGTGAGGTTTGAAGGTTCTCCGAATGGGGTTGCTACAGTCCATCATAACTCCGAGACATTTTTAGTGGTTGAGGTGATGTCCAAACAACAGCTTGATAAACCATTAATGGAGTTGAAAGAATCAGTTCTCGTCAAGTTAAATGAGTCATTCTCCTTCGGGGGGGATGGTGTGTTAAGGTACCAAGGGAGATTTTGTGTTACCAATGTAGATCGGTTGAGGGACTAGATCCTTGAAGAAGACCATGGGTCCCGCTACTCTATTCATCCAGGTTCGACGAAAATGTACCATGAACTACGGGAGATATATTGGTGGGAAGGTTTGAAGGGGGTCATAGCGGAGTTTGTCGCTAAATGTGCAAATTACCAACAAGTAAAGGCCGAACATCAAAAGCCGGGTGGCTTACTACAAGAGATCCAAATTCCTACTTTGAAGTGGGAAGATATCAATATTGACTTTGTAGTGGGTTTACTTCGGAATCAAAAATCATATGATTCCATATGGGTGGTTGTGGATCGGTTGACTAAGTACGCTCCCTTTATTCCTTCAAGTCTACCTATTTGAAGGAGGATTATGCAAGAATCTTCATCGATGAGATTGTATGCCGCCATGGTATTCCGTTATCCATAATATCGGATCGGGGTGCACAATTCGCATCTACATTATGGAGATTATTCCAAAAAGGATAGGGTACTAAGGTAAAGTTAAGCACCGCTTTTCATCCCCTAATGGATGGTCAAGCGGAGTGTAATATTAAGACCCTTTAGGATATGCTTAGGGAGTGCATTATTGATTTTAAACGGAATTGGGATAAACATTTTCCTTTGGCGGAGTTTTCTTATAATGATTGTTTTTATTCATCCATTTCCAAGGCTCCCTATGAAGCCCTGTATGGTAAGAGGTGTAGGTCTCCTATTGGATGGTCTTAAGTGTGTGAGCCTTCGCTTTTTGGTCGCGAGGTGATTTATAAGACTTTGGAAAAAGTCCATATCATAAGGAACCAGTTGCAACTGGCCTATAATCGGCAAAAGTCGTATGCCGATCATAGGAGAACTGATTTTGAGTTTGAAGAAGGTGAAGGTGTATTTAAAAATTTCACCAATGAAAGGGGTGATTAGATTTTGAAATAAAGTGAAGTTGAGTCCTCGTTATTTGGGCCCTTTATGAAATCTTGCAAAGGGTTGGTAAGGTTGCCTATGAATTGAAACTTCCTGGTGAATTGTCTTTGGTTCATCCAATTTTTCATGTTTCTATGTTGAAAATTTTTATCGGTGATCCCGAGTCCATTCTTACTATTGAGGGTCTTGGTGTCAAGGATAACCTCTCTTATGAGAAAGTTCTGGTTCAAATTCTTGATAGGCAAGTCAAGGAGTTAAGGAATAAAGAGGTAGTTTCCATAAAGGTGTTATGGAAGAGTCATCTTGTTTAGGGTGCAACATGGGAGGCCGAAGCCGACATGAAGTCCCGTTACCCTCATTGTAATTAAGGTTAGTCATTCTTTTAAATAATATAAATATGACTAGAAATTGAAGCTTCTTGATTTTTGGGTGAAGTTTTGCAAAATGTGCATTTTTGAATACTTCACAGTGAACTTACAGTGAAATAGGTGCTTTAAACATGAAATTTTGCTTTTTGCTTGTTTTGAGTTATGTTGTGTATTTTTATATGTTGTGTCTTTATGAAATGATATTTAGCATGTTGTTAAGTTGGACTTGTTCTAATTGACTCATGTAATGTATGTTGAGCTCATGTATGTTGTGAGAAGGAAATACATCATGATGAAGTGTATTGAGCCTTATGTGTGGTAATTGGAGTTTTAGAATTTGCCTTGTTGAAATGATATTATTTATGTTGATTTTATATTGCTATTTTGTTGGGTTCCTAGTTTTGAGTCTATTCCTTCCTTCAAAAGAATATAAGTGTCATTCGCGGACGAATTTTCCAAGGGGGGGGGGGGATAATGTAACACTTTGAAAATACAAGACGTGTCGTAAAGCCTAACATAGGTGTCATGAGGTCTAATTACTTTTTTAATACCATTTTAATGAATTTAGGTCATTTAAAAAGTGTAAGAACCAAAACGTTCATGACGTACGAAAGTTGGTTCAAAGAGGTACTAGCCTTTTTGACTAGCTTTTAAAATTTACAAATGTATGAAAATTTGTAAAAGGTAGCTAATAGATGTTTGAATTATTTCATGGTAGAAATGTCCGAGTACGACTCTCCATGGAAATACAAGGTCCCTTGACGAGGAACCCCGCAGGTTGAGGCAACACTGCCTAAAGCAGAGTGCATCGACGAGGCAGTAAACATCCCATGTGTGGAACAACGGAATGTCGATGCCACCATTTCCAATACATAGCCAATTTGAGGAAGTCCCTCGCCTGTACAGTCTCAGAATTCATCAACGGAGTGCAGGATGAGAGAGGGGTAGGTCCGTAGACTCACAGACGGCCCATCGCGGGGCTCCGTCTGTGAGGGGGTGATTTTCATAGTGTTATGTTATTTAATTAAATAAGTGGTTTAGGGGTTAGTTGGGGATTAAAGTGAGACTAATTAATTAACTTAAACTCCCATATAAAGACCCTAACCCTAATTAACCTAATTATAACTCACAAAATAAACTTTGTTCCTTATCTCTTCTTTCTCTCTCTAATTGAATTTACTATTGAAGACTAGCAAGGATAAGGGTTTGGGGGCAGGATAGGGACGAATTCACCATAAATTATTCATCAAATATTAAGGTATGGGATATAATTCACCTTTGAGACTCTTTCGTCAAAGGGTTCCTTCAAAACGGATTACAAAATCTGAGTTTACTTATGAGTTTCATCCAATTACGAAATTGAAGTTATAAATTGAGTTGTTGATGATTTCTTTAGGTTATATCGAGTATATTAACATGTATTTGAACTTGATTATGGTAATTGTTGATGGTTTGGTCTAAATTGAAGAACATAATACTCAACCCCTAACCCTAGGTTTTGATCTAGACTTATAGTGTATTATGATCATTCAATTGACTTGGTTATTGATTAGATTAGTATAATATAATGTTGTTAGGAATAAATTAATATCAATTATAGGCGTATCAGTCTGTTTCTTGAGAAGTGATTTAGGTTATGAAGTATATTGTGAAATTACCCTATGCATCTTGTCTTAAGCTATGATCTAGTGTTGAATTGTGATATAGAGATGCAATTGGACTTGTTATCTTATTGGTTATCATTGTGTGATAATGTTATTACTCTAATTTGATTGAGTTATAGGTTGATGGTAAGACCTTGATGATTAACTATGAGAAAGACTTTATAAGTCCTAGAATCTCTATCTTTACTTCCAATTGTGATTAATTGTGGTTAAGTCCTGACATTATATTGGAGTATGCCTTGTATTAGGATTGATAGGATTGTACAATGATTGAATTTAAATGTCTTGATTATGGTTATGAAGTTGATTAAGATGTAAATGATATAAGAATGGTGATATGTACCAATGCACCTTATTATGAAATGTTATGTAATGTGTAAACCTCACCTATATGAATTGTGATGAAAGGACTTTTACTCATACAATTCTTATTGAGTTATTGATCATGATGATTATACGAGTGGTAGACCCTATGACCTAAACTAAGCTATGACTGATAAATAAAGGCTTAAAGACATTTCAAAAAAGGACTCTAGCTTAGCACCGACTGAACTAGATAGAGGAGTATCCCTTCCATCATAGGGAAGGTAGGCGCACTACATTACTCTTGAGATTGGAGACTATAATGCATGGCGCATAAAGAGGGTCCCAACTATATCTCCTAGTTCTTGAACTATGTTGCCTCCATAAGAATACCAGCTAGTAGATCCACGTAGGTGCTATGTTTCATGTTTTCGTACTACCTTGGCATGTATTCCGTCTTCTTTCTATGTAGGGTTTTATGACACCAAATTTCACACAAGTTTGTGTGGTCTGTGTCAGTTAGGGCAAGATGTTCCCAAAAGGTAAAATGAATTAAAGGACAAGAACTATAACTTGGATAACCTAAGGGGTCTAGCTTAGTCTAGGTAGGGGTATGAGACTCTACCTAAGCATTGCAATAGTTAGCCTTGAGGGGAGTCTTAAGAAAATGTTATTATATATGTTTATGTTATAATGATATATGATATGTACATGATGAACATGCACATTGTTGATACTATATGTTGATGAGTTCACCTATTAGTATACATTGGATTGTATTGTTAAGATAAGGTGGAATGTTTATATAAAAGTTATAGTAGGTGAAGTTGAGCATTGGTTATTGATTCTTGTTAAAGTAACTTGATTGAGTAGGGTTATGGGGCTTTGCTTTGTCATTGCACTTGTTGACTTAATAAGGATTAATGAGTAGATGTTTTTCTTAATATGATATGATTAACTATTAACCATATTTGTAATGTCATTCCTTGATGGAAGGGTTGTACTAATCATGGGTTCAAGTGTGTTGAGATTCATATTCCTTATTGGAGTATTAAACATGTTTGGTTGGTTGGTATGACTTGCTTAGTTATGCATGAGACCTTTAAACTTTTTAGATGACATGTTTTGACTGAAAGTCCCTTTTTAGCATGTTTTGACATTATATATAGATATGGTCTCATGCTTAGTACATGTGGAGTACTAACCAACATTCTTCTCTTTTTCCCAACATTTTAGGTTCCGGTCGTTGAAGAGTTTGGAAGGAGACATTGTTGAAGGCTTTGATTATTCACTTCATCCAAGTAGGGTAAGTCCTCAACTTATGAGGGTAATGCCAATATCTAGCTTACGAACATGTTTTGAGCTTAAAGTCTCTTTCATTTCATTCCTTTACAATTGAGTAATATACTTTTGTATGACCTATATGTGGTCTTGTTGGGTTGATGTAAGGTCTATGCTGAAATTTGATATATTCCAAATAGATGGTTATGAGATGAGACGACTTTTATGACTATGGTATTTTCTATATAATAATGTCGAATAAAAGTAGAAGGCTATGTAACCTTCCGATACAAAGGGTCTGTGTATACTCGATACGATAATATTATGTGTATGTATTGGTCAACATAAACCTCCAAGTAGATGTAATGAAATTTTTTGAATTTTTCCGCATTTTCAATCCATGAATTTAATGACATGAGACTAAGGAAATAGTCTTAGTTCTTAAAAAGGACAACCACGCAGGTTATGTTTAGGGGGTGAATCCGGATGTGAAAATTGTGAACCCTTATCCGATATGATAGATAACAGAATACTATTGGGACACACAACATCATCTTTGAAGATCTTTGCATAATCCTCCGCCGAATAAGTAGACTTGATGGGAATACATTGAGAGGATTTGGCCAACTTATCCATAACCACCCATATGGAGTCATATTGTTTTTGTGTCCGAGGGAAACCTACCATAGATCCATATTGATGTCTTCCCACTTCCAAGTAGTAATTTAGTTTTCCTAAATTAAACCACTATGCTTTTGATGTTCGGCTTTCACCTGCTCGTAATTTCGACACTTAGCAACAAATTCCGCTATGTCCTTTTTAGAACTACTACCAAAACACTTCCCTAAGGTCATGGTAAATCTTTGTCGAACCCGGATGAATGGAGAAACGGGACCCATGAGCTTTCTCAAGAATTCGGTTCCTAAAATCATCTACATTAGGAACACACAACCTTCCTTGATACCTGAAGACACCAGCCCTCCCGAAGGATAATCACTCATTAAGCTTGACAAGATACGATTTCTTCAACTCCATCAATGGTTGATCAAGGTGTTCTTAGGGCTTCACCTCAACCACTAAAGATGACTCGGAGTTATGATGGATAATAAAACCACCATTTGGAGAAGCGACCAATCTTACACCCAATCAAGCCAATCTATGTAAATATTTCACTAGGTCATTCTTGACTTCCTTTACATGAGACACATTATCCATGGTCATATGACTTAAAGAATCTGTAACCACATTGGCCTTGACGAGGTTATAGAGACGACTCATACTGTAATACTTCAATAATTCCAATCACTTTCTTTTCCAGAGATTCAACTCATTTTGAGTAAACACATATTGGACACTCTTGTGGCCAGTATACACATCAACATGAACAACATACAAGTAATGCCTCAGTACTTTCAAGGCAAATAAAACGACCGCTAACTCAGGTTCATGAGTTGGATAGTTCCTCTTATGCATCTTAAGTTGTCTAGAAGCATAGGAAACTACTTTCACATGTTGTATAAGCACCAACCCTAAACCCATTCGGGATGCATCCTAATACACAATGAAGCCCTTTGTACCTTCTGGTAAAGTCAACATCGGAGCAAAAGTAAGCCTATCTTTCAAGATTTAGAAACTTCTCTCACATGCCTTCGACCACACAAATTTATTACTTTTTTGTATCAAAGTAGTCAATGGAGATGCAATGGACGCAAAACCATCCTCAAACCTCCTATAATATCCTGCTAGACCAAAACAACTCCTACTGTTGGCGGGAGTCAATGGTCTAGGACAATATTTCACCACCTTAGTTATCCTTTGATCAACCTCAACTCGCTCACTAAAAAAGATATGATCAAGAAATGCCACCGACCTCAACCTAAAATAACATTTTCTATACTTGACAAACAATTCACGTTTTTTAAGTTCTTGCGACACCACTCTCAAATGACTCATATGTTCAACCTTATCCTTCGAATTTACCAAGATGTCATTAATGAAAACAATGACAAATGAATCTAGGTAAATTCGAAATGCCGTATTCCTAAGATCCATATATGTCATCGAGGCATTAGTAAGACTAAAGGACAATAGTAAGAAGTCATACTGACCATATCTAGTATGAAATGCCATTTTTGGTAGACCCTCACCTATCAACCTAAGTTTGTGATACTTCGTTTTCAAGTCAATATTAGAAAAATAGATTTCTCCTTGGAGTTGATCAAACAAGTTGTCAATCCGAGGGATAGGATATTTGTTCTTAAAGTGAATTGATTGAGTTGGATATAATCAATGCACATTCAAAGGTACCAATCCTTCTTATTCACGAATAGCATTAGAGAACCCCATGGAGAAATAATAGATCTAATGAAGGCTTTGTCTAGTAGATCTTTGAGTTTAGCCTTCAACTCTTTCTATTCGGCTAGAGCCATCCTATAAGAAGGAATTGATATGGGATTTGTATCCGGTAATAAGTCGATACCAAAATCAATTTCCCGTTTGGGGGGATTACCGGGAAAATAATTAGGAAAGACCTCTAGAAATTCCCTCACTACGGGGACAAACTAAATGGGAGGAATTTCAGCGTCTAAATCTTGGACTCTTACAATATGATATAAGCATCCTTTAGTGATCATTTTACAAGCCTTCATACAAGAGATGATACGACATATAGGAATAGAATTTCCCCGCTTCCACTCAAAAACCGGCTCATTTGGAAAGTGAAACTTCACCAGCCTCGTTCTACAATCTATAGAGGCAAAGCAAGCATGCAACCAATTCATACCCAATATGATATCAAAATCAAGCATATCATGTTCTACTAGTTTAAGATAATTAACTCTATTGGGCAGCATTATAGAAAAATTTTAGTACAACCTTTTTTCAAAAATCGACTCACCCACCGAAGTAGACACCATGAAAGGTTCATTCAAGATATCGGGTAAAATGTCAGATTTTTTAGCTACTAGAGGAGTAACAAAATACAAGGTAGCACTAGATCAAGTAAATCATATACATCAATAGAAAACACTTTTAATATATCAGTCACCACATTGGGAGAAATCTCTTGCTCATCCCTAGAGCGAAGAGCATAAAAGCGATTCTTCAAAGGACCATCATTAGAACCACTGGTTTGAGCTTGACCACTACCCTTGTCTTGAACCTTCACATTAGGGAAATCCCTGAACTTGTGGACACTTTTACCACAATTAAAACAATTATACATTCATTTAAGGCAATCACCATAATGTTTGGATTCTTGTTTGGTGACCTTTTGCTCCCTCCCTTTGAAGGCTTAAGGCTAGACACCCTATCATCATGAAACTTAGGGAACTTTGTAGGAACATTACTAGAAAACCTCTCTTTGAACCTAGGCTGTCTTGGATATCAGGACTACCCTTTGAAGGACCACCATCAAAATATCTTTCCCTCTTGACATCTCTACTCTTTCTCTTAGGACATGCCTCTTCCACTTGTTGAGCAAGAACCATGAGATGATAAATGTTCATGTTATCATGTATCATAGCCGAATGACAGTCCTATTTTATGTCATCAGACATTCCCCTAAGAAAGCACTCCATTTCAACCCTAGGATCGAAAATCAAAGAAGGAGCATATATTGAAAATTTAGTTAATTTCAAATATTATTCAATTACACTCATACCTCCTTGGAGAAGGTTGATGAACTTCACCACTATGGATTACCTCTTCTTCTTAGGGAAGAACCGGTCAAGAAAAGCCTTCTTGAAAATTGCCTAAGTCACATGTCCACCCCTTAGAGGCATATTGTCCCTCCATTGGACGTACCAAGTTTGGGACACATTATTGAGTTGGTACGTGGCTAACTCGGCCTTCTCACTAGTAGTCAGACCCATAAGATTAATGATCTTGTAAATTTCATCAATTAACTCTTGGGGGCTTTTTTCAATTTTGGACCCATAGAAAGTAGGAGGATTGGGAGGCCATGGTTCTAACATGTTGGTTTACTCGAGGTACAACCTCCCTATTTGCTTGGGTCGTCATGGCTTGGGCTTGAGTAGTGGCGGTTTGCGCTTTTGTTGTAATAGCTTGGGCCATTTGGAAAAGGCAGTCCTTATGTCACCATCCGCCAAAGAAGTAGGATTGACCAGAGCTTGCTCATCATTAGCATCTTTTTCAAGAGGAGGGACTTGATCACCACGGGGACAAACTTTTACACTGGCAATCTCTTCCTCAAGTATGCGAGCCGCGTTTCTCTGAGTATTCATTGCCTATAACCAAAACAAGTATACTCTAGATGCACGATATTGGATTTCCTTGAAAAGAGAGAGTTTCCTAAGCATCACACAGGTTCCTATCCATATGTATGGCGCGCTTCACAATTATGAGTAAGAATGTAATAGACTTGGTTGAAAGAAACATCGAATCTAATATATCAAACCTCATGCTCTAATACGAATTTTGTCACATCTGGGAAGCATCCCGTAGACATAACCGGTGCCGTCGTCCTCTTTGAGGACTAAGACTAGCCTCTTATCTTACATCATTACATTCACAGGTCAAAATTTAGAAAAATTTAGAAATTTTCATTAATTCTAGATTCAGGTTTACATATACCTCTACATACACATAATATATTCATATAGAATATACATAGACCTTTCGTATAGGAATATTACATGTCTTGTACTTTTATTGCACATAAGTATATATAAGATATAACAGTCTTAAATGGATGTCTCGTCTCATAACCATCTAACAAGATTATAACAAATTGGGCCTAGCCCATACATCAAAGCAATAGAGACACATATAGGCTATATACTATTCTTACTCAAGGAAAAAGGAAAGAACATAAGAGTCTTAAAAATAAAACAACTCCATAAGCTTGATATTGGCATTTCTTTCGGAAAGTGAGGACCTACCTACCTGGACAAATGGGAATGTCCAAGTCTTCTTCAAAGTCGTCTCAAAAACCCTTCAACGACTGAATCCTAAAATGTTGGGAAAAAGGGAGAAAATGAGGTTAGTAGACCACTTGTACTAAGTATGAGACCATATTTACATATAGTATCAAATCATGCTAAAATGGGACATTTCATTAAAACATGCTATTTTACATTTAGAAAGCCTTATGCATATTCAAGAAGATCTTACCAACAAATAAGACATCTTCATTAATTCAAAATAATGTATAGCATAAGACTAACAATCCTAGGGATAGCAAGCAATCATGCATATCATATAATTGAACACTTAGTCAAAAAAACTCTATCATAAAGTTATAGTAGTAGCAACCATAAACAAGAGCTCATTTGAACATAATCAAAGCAAAACAATTACTCATGAACCATTATTAAGTCAACAAGTGCAATGACTCAGTAAAGAACCATAACCTTGCTCAATCAAGTAACCCAATAAGAACCATGACTAATATCAAACTTCAAATGGCATACCATTTAAGAGTACATATCATCATACTTTATAAATGGAGATCAACACATGTTCATAAGTGAAACCAATAATAACGTAGTGTTATCAATTATCTGGATCATTATATGGATAACATGTAAAATTATAAGTATATTAATATATAATAAATCCTTCTAAGACTTTATGCAAGGCTAACTAGTGCAATGTCTAGGTAGAGTCCCATACCCTTACTTAAACTAAGCTAAACCCCTTTGGTTATCCTATTTACAGTCCATTCCTATAGCTCATTTTACCTTTTGGGAGCATATTGACTTAATCAACGTAGACCACATGAGCTAATTTGGAATAACTTGTCATGGAACCATACACCGAAGGAGGAGGACTACATGACAAGGTAGTACCAAACATGAACATAGCAACTACTTGGATACACTTGCTAGTATTCCTAATGGGCAACATAGTTCCAAAACTAGGAGATATAGTTGGGATCCTCTTTATGGTCCATGCATTATAGTTTCCAATCTCAAGAGTAATGTAATGCTCCTACCTTCCCTAGGATTGAAGGGATACTTCTCAATCTAGTTCACTCGGTGCTAATATAGAGTCCCTTTTTGAAATGTTTTTAAGCCTATATTTATCAATCATAACTTAGTTTAGGTCATAGGTTCTATCCCTTGTATAATAATTATCAACATATCTCAATAACAATTGCATGAGTATAGCCCTTTCAATACAATTAATATAAGTCAAGTTTTCACATTTACATCATCATTTATGATAAGGCACATTGGCAGTTATGACCATTCTTATAACATTAACATCTTAATAAACCTGACTAACATAGTCATGACATTTCAATTCATCATCATAACAATTCTTTCAATCCTATTTTAAGGTGTACTTCAATACAACATCATCACTTAATCACAATTAACTACAATTTAGGTAAAGAATAGGGATCATAAGACTTACAAAGTCTCCTTGATAATCTATCTTATAGGTCTTACCATAAAAAAATAACTCAACCCAATAGGGCGTAATATCATCACTAAAAAATAACAAACATGATAAAAAGGCCAACTGGATCACTACATCACAATTCATCACTAGTTCATGACTTAAGATAAGAGACTTACATCAAATTCATAATATACATCATAACCTAGATCAATTACTAATGAACTAGTATAAATGGACTAAAATGCACCTTAATCTATTAATAATTTCTAGAATAAGATCTTCTAGTAGAAATTCAACCAATAACCAAGTCAATTTAACTAACATTACAAAAGTCATATTAAGATCACAACCTAGGGTTAAGGGAAATAGTTTATCTTCCACACACTAGACCAATCCTTCAATAAATAACATAATTAAATTATAATACATGATAATATATCAATAATATACAAAAGAAATCATAAACAAAGCAATTTCACTAGATCAATTTTGAGATTAGAAAAGACCCACTTGAATTTCATATTTTTGAAACCAATTTAATGAAACCCTTTGGGGAAAGAAGTATTAAAGGTGAAAGAAATCCATACATTAATGTTTGATGAATATTGATGGAGAAACCTTGGAGATTTAAGCCCTAGATCCCACCTTTACCTTGTCTTTAATGGAGTTCTTCCACTTCAAGAGAAAAAGATAAGAGAACGAAGAGATTTTTGGGTTTGGGAATTATGAGGACTTAGGTTAGTCTGATTAGGTTAGGATATTTATATAGGTTTTTAATTAACTTAATTGGACATCCCCTAATCCATGATTAACCTCTAAACTAATCCAACTAATAAAATGAATTAAATAAAAACATGCAGCAAAACCATCCCCTCACAAACGAGACCACGATCGACGGATCGTGTGTCCATTGATGGGAGCTACTCCCTCTTTGATACACATCTTTCTCTAAGTTCAGAGAGTTTTCAAAACACTATCTTGAACAAATATTCTAAGTTTCCATCGATGGAGGCAATCGACGCCCCGTCGATTTAACCATGACTGTTGATGACACTCGTATATGGGCACTGCCCGTTGCAATCTTATTTCCAAAAAGCAAGGGTCCTTCTCAAGGGCCCTTGGTTGGTACGTGGGGAGTTTTGAATGGACGTTTCAACCATGAACTAACTCTAATACGTGTTAGTCACCCTTCCACCAATTCTTATCATTTTCCGACTCCTAAAAGATAGTCAAATAAGCTAAGACATGCTAGTACCTCACTGAAATAGTTTTCGTACGTCATGGACGTTCCTTAAAATTTTGATTTATAACCCTCCTAAATGACTTATATGCATTAAAATTGACTTAAAACAATGTCTAAACCTTTTGACACCTATGTTAGGCTCTAAAACACATCTTATACTTTCGAAGTTTTACAATTTGCCATATTGGAGTTCCAACATGATTCAACACAATATTGATGTAAAGCAATATTGAAAAAAATGTATTTGATAATGTGTTTAACATAATTCTTAACATGGATGAAAAAGGAAAGGCAATCCACAGTCACATCAAGATATGGTAGTCTATTGTGATAGACCTCAATTGGAAAAAGATGGTATTAGAAAAGAAAAACATATATTGTGTAGTATACAATATGGCTAACATATGTAAGCTATGATCTAATGGAACCTTAAGGGTGGTAGTGGTACTCGTAGTATACAATGTGGCTAGTATAGTTAAGCTATAAACTAATGGAGTCATAAGTGTGGTAGAGGTACACGGAGTATACAAGGTGGTTAGTGTTTATAGGTTATATCCTCGTAGGAAAAATATAAGTGCTAATTGGAAGGCGTTCTAAGAAAATGCTAAGGGTGAGAAGCGACGGGTTCAGACATAATATTTCATTGTTTAATTCATATAGTATGAGGTGGGCGTCGGGTTGACCGTTGATGTGTACCAACTTATGTGGTTGTACTTATACTACTCTTTCTATGTATTTTTACATTGTTTGGATGCAGGATCGGTGATTTTTCCATAGGTGAAGATGAAGAAACCTCCAACAGCTTTGACTATTCATTCCGCATGGTATAAGATTTGTCTTTTGTATAATTGGCCCTATTATTAACTTAGTGGATCTAGTACTTGTCATACTAGGTCCTTGGAGATTAGTAAATAATTTTTTATACTTTAGTAAAGTTGTATTTTGAATGGTTTCGTTCTTAAACTTCCTTATCATCCATTCGTTTTCTTTAAATTCCACATGTTTTCTAGTTGTTAGGTTAAGGAAGCTCATTAAACCAAAAAGTTGCATCCCCTGTAAATGATAGAGGGAATACTCGCAATCTGATAACATCCATGTCCCAGTATAAGTTTCAATCTATGCCCTTATTTGACGTGTAGTTGACTGATCCAAGGGGCATCGACTTCCTCCGTCGTTAGAGACTGTTTTTTTTTTGCAATCTTGGCTCATAAGTTGGGTCCTCCTCAAGGACCCTTAGGTTTGTCCTTGGCGTGTCGTGCATCGAATTTTCCAACCCGATACCCTCGTATAGATGTTAGGAAACTCTCACATCATTTTCAACCAAAAAGAACACGTAAAAAATGCAAGGGAACACCTTACATACAAGTGACATTTCAAACAAAATCTTTTGAACGTTATGGACGTTTGATCTCCAAACATCACCAAAGTTTATATACTTTGTAAAAACACTATTATAGACCATTTAGAACTAAATAAAGTGATGAAACACATGTTATACTCTTGCTTCAACTAATTCGTTTTATTTGTGTTACATTCTAGCCCACTTAGACAACATTCATCCTCTAAAGATAATTGCTTCATTTTAGGCCCTTTAAAGAGACAAGGAACACAAGACTAGCAACACATAAACACACTACACAATAAACAATACACAATTAGAAGACACCAAATACACATAAACAAGAGACTCAAAATACAACAAGAAGATAGAAACTACTTCGATAACTCATCATAGAATAAGACTTACATTCTTCATTACACAGAGGAGGAAATCCTTCTTCATACATTATAATGCTCATATACGTCATTTATATATACATTATAACAATTTTTCATGAAATAACAATTTGGTCAATTTTCCAAAATCTTTACTGTTAAGTACTAAAACCCTTACCGTGAAACATGGTCAAATAATCTTTAATTCATCTTTTAAGAAGTTTATGATGAAGACATGAAAATATAAGAGACAATATCATATAAACTCATTTTATAACATAAACATAACTTCATGAAATTCACAATGCAAGGAGATCAATGAAATTCAATTTCAACTAGAATCCTACACGAAATGCTACCCCAATTAGAGGGAATCCATTACTACACAAGAGAGAGAATCATTACTTGCTGGCATCATCACCAAAATTTTCTCCCTTAGCTTGAAGAACATACAAGAGATTCCTCATTGGAGCACAATTATCTGGAATACTTGGAGGAACTTGCTTGGGCTCTCTTCCTCTAGAAGAAATAGTAGGACAATCCATCATCTTATGACCATCATTACCACAACCAAATAACCCTCTGGTATCAGCTAGACATTTCTCGAAGTGTTTCTTCCCGCAAGTAGCACAAATATGCCTAACACCTTGAGAACCACTAACACCTTCAACCTTGACCTTAGGAGCACTAGTTCCATCTTGGTTTAGAGACATCTTCTTGAATCTAGGTTGGTTTTTTACATCCACTCTACCCTCTTAAAATTTCTATAGATTCTACTAATCTTGAACTCCTAAATGGATTGTGCATACACCATAAGTCTAGACAAGTTCATGTCATTGTGGAGCATGGCCGTACGACACTCTTTTTTCATAAGGCTAGCAACACTGGTGACAAACCTACTCATTTAATCCGTAGGGTTGGAAACCAAGGATGGAGCCTACCTAGACAACAAGTTGAACTTCAAAGAATACTTTTCCACACTCATGTTCCCTTGCCTAAGGTTAATGTACGCCTAAACCTTCAACACCCTCCTCTCATGGGCAAAGTACTTTCCTAAGAAATCATCCTTAAATGCTTCCCACTCTATAAGACCCAAATCTACCTGCCTATTATCTTTCCATTGAATGTACTACTCATAATCAACTTTCCTCGATTAGTATGAATCGAACTCCTCCTTTTCCCTAGTAGTAACCCACATAACACTCAACATCTTATACACAAAATCACGTAAATCTAGGGGATCTTCTCCCACCTTAGAGCCAAGAAATATAGGAGGATTTATTCCAGAAAGGGACTTCATGTCAACCTCGGCCTCCCATGTTTCCCCTCAACTAGATAGTTCCTTGACAAAACTTTTACTGAGGCCACCTCTTTGTTCCTCAATATCATCACTTGACAATCAAGGATTTCAATCGAAACCTCTTTATAAGAGAGGTACTCTTTCACACCAAGATGCTCAATAGGAAAAATTTATTCGGGTCACCAATACACTTCATAAGCATAGAAACATGGAAAACTGGATGAACCGAAGCCAATTTACTTGGGAGTTTCAACTATTAGGTGACCTTACCAATACTTTACGAGATTTCATAAGGAACCATATAATGAGGACTCAAATTCCCTTTCTTTTAAATGTAACTACCCCTTTCATAGACAAATTTTTTAAATAATGTTTATCACCTTCTTCAAACTCTAATTCTCTTCTCCTATGATCGGCATAAGATTTTGCCAACTCTAGCATGTTTGCAATCAGTTCCTTATCATATGAACTTTCTCCAAAGTCTTATAAATCAAATCGAGACCAAGAATAAAAGACTCACCAACTTCAAACCACCTAATAGAAGATCCACACCTTTTACCATACAAGGCTTCATAAAGAGCCATGGATATGGATGAATGAAAACTATTATTATAAGAAACTCCACTAAAGACAAGTCCTTATCCCAATTCCCCTTGAAATTAATGACACAAGCTCTAAGCATATCCTCAATAGTTTTAATAGTAAGATCCGCTTGACCATCCATTTTGGGGATGTAAAGTGGTGCGTAACTTCACATTGGTACCAATCCCTTCTTAGAATTACCTCTAAAACCTAGAGGTTAATTGTGCACCCCTATCCGATATGATGAATAACGAGATACCATGATGACACACAACCTCATATTTTAAGATCTTTCATTAATCGTCCACCAAATAAGTAGACTTGACAGGAATAAAACTAGCGAATTTGGTCAACCTATCCAAAACCACCAATATGGAGTCATATTGTTTTGTTTTCCGAGGGAAACCTAACATAAAATCCATATTGATATCTTCCCACTTCCATGTAGGAATTTGGATTTCTTAAATTAAACCACCCATCTTTTGATGTTCGGCTTTCACTTGTTCGCAATTTGGACACTTAGCAACAAATTTTGCTATGTCCTTTTTCAAACCTTCCCACCAAAACACTTCCCTAAGATCATGGTACATCTTTGTCGAACCCGGATGAATGGAGTAACGGGACCCATGAGCTTTCTCAAGAATCCGGTTCCTCAACCATCTACATTGGGAACACACAACCTTCTTTTATAACTCAAGACACAATCCCTCTCTTAGGAGAATGACTGATTAAGCTCGACAAGAACCAACTTCTTCAACTCCATCAATGGTTGATCAAGGTGTTGTTTGTACTTAACCTCAACCACTAAAGATGAGTTGGAGTTATGATGGACCATAAAACATTCATTTGGAGAATCTTCCAATCTTAAACCCAATCTAGCCAACCTAGGAACATCTTTCACTAGGTCTTTCTTTTATTACTTTACATGAGACAAAATACCCACTGTCACACGACTTAGAGAATTAGCAACCACATTGGCCTTGACGGGGTGATATAGAAAACTCATATCGTAATCCTTCAATAATTGCAACCACCTTCTTTTTGTCAGAGATTCAACTCTTTTTGAGTAAACACGTATTGGAGACTCTTGTGGTTGGTATACACAATAATACGAACATCGTACAAGTAATGCCTCAATATTTTCAAGGAAAATACCATGACTACTAAGTATAGATCATGAATTGGATAATTCCTCTCATGTACCTTAAGTTGTCAAGAATCATAGGCTACGAATTTCCCATGTTGCATAAGCATACACCCTAAACCCACTCGGGATGCATCACAATATACAACGAAGTCCTTTTTATCCTTTGGTAATGGCAATACCGAAGTGGAAGTAAGCCTATCTTTCTTGATCTTGAAGCTTCTCTCACATGCCTTCAACCACTCAAATTTCTTACTCTTTAGGATCAAAGTACTTGAGGGAGATGCAATGGATGCAAAACCATCTACAAACCTCCAATAATATTCCGCTAGACCCAAGAAATTCCCAATGTCGGCTGGAGTCAATGGTCTAGGCAAATTTTTCACCGCTTAGCTTTTCCTTGGATCAACCTCAACTCCTTCACTAGAGATGATATGAACAAGAAATTCCACTAACTTCAACCAAAAATTATATTTGCTATGCTTGGAAAACAATTGATGTTTTTAAGTCCATGAACCACCACTTAAAATGACTCATGTGTTCACCCTCATTCTTCGAATATACCAACATGTCGACAATGAAAAGAATGACAAATGAATTTAGGTAATTTTGAAACACCCTATTCATAAGATTCATAAATGTCGTCGGGGAATTAGTGAGACCAAAGGACATTACTAAGAACTCATAGTGATTATATCTAGTCCAAAATGTTGTTTTCGGTATACCCTTACCTCTCACCCTAAGTTGGTGATACCCGATCTAAAGTCAATCTTAGAAAAGTAGTTTTCCCCTTGGAGTTGATCAAACAAGTCATCAATCCGAGGGAGAGGATACTTATTCTTAAAAGTGACTTTAGTGTATTGGCGATAATCAATTCACATTCTAAGGGATCCATTTTTATTGTTCACAAACAACACTGGAACATTCCATGGAGAAATACTAGGTCAAATGAAGCCTTTGTCTAGTAGATCTTTGAGTTGAGCCTTCCACTCTTTTAATTTGGCTGGAGCCATCCTATCAGAAGAATTGATATGGGATTTGTATCCGTTAACAAGTCGATTCCAAAATGAATTTCCCATTCCGGAGGAATGCCGAAAGATCATTAAGAAAGACTTCCAGAAATACCCTCACAACGGGGACCGACTAATTTTGAGGAATTACAGAGTCTAAATCTTGGACTCTTACTATATGGTATGAACAACCTTTGGAGGTCATTTTACAAGCCTTAAGACAAGAGATGATATGACCTCAAGTAATAGAATTCCCCCTCATCCACTCTAAAACGGTCTCATTTGGATAGTTAATCTTCACCACCCTCGCTCTATATCTATAGAGGCAAAGAAAGCATGCAACCAATCCATACACAATATGATATCAAAATAAAACATATCAAGTTCTACTAGTTCAACATAAGTAAATCTATTGGACTATTATAGGAAAATTTCTATAAACCCTTTTTGCAACAACCCACTCACTCACACGAGTAGACACTATGAAAGGTTCATCCTAGATATCGGGCAAAATGTCAAAATTTTTAGCTACTAGAAGAGTAACAAATGACAAGGTAGCAACATGATAAAGTAAAGAATATACATAAATATAAAAGGCATAAAACATATCGGTCAATAAATTTGGAAAAGTCTCTTACTCACTCCTAGAGTAGAGAGCATAAAACAATTCTTCTTTGGAGCATCATTATAACCACTCGCTAGACCTTGACAATCACCCTTGTGTTTACCGTTCACATTAGGTTAATCCCTTACTTTTTGGACACTTTAACCATAAATAAAACAATTATCTTTTCCTTTAATGCAATCACCATAATCTTTCATGCCACACTTTCCACAAGTTTCCATCTTGTTTGGTGAGCTACTGCTCCCTCCCTTTGAAGGCTTAGGGTTAGACACCCAATAATCATGAGCATTAGGAAATTTGTAGGAAATTGAATAGAAAACCTCTCCTTTGACCTAGGCTTGTCTTAGATATCATGCCTACCCTTTGGAGGAACACTATCAAAAGATCTTGCCCTCTTGGCATCTCAAATCTTTCTCTTAGCCTTTGAATCTTCCACTTGTTAAGAATGAACCATGAGACGAGAAATTTTCATATTTTCATGTAGCATATCTGAATGACATTCCTCTTATAAGTCATCCGACATTCCCGTCACAAATCGATTCATTTCATCCCTAGTGTCGGAAACCAAACAAGGAGCATACGTTGACAATTTACTGAATTTCAAAGAGTATTCAAGTACACTCATACCTCCTTGGAGAAGGTTGATGAACTCCACTACTATGGTTTACATCTTGTGTCCTTATGTCACCATCCGCCAAAGAAGGATGATTAAATGGAGCTTGGTCATCATTAGCATCTTCTTCAAGAGGAGGAACTTGATCACCACGGGGAGGAACTCCGGCATTGGCAATCTCTTTTTCAAGTCTTCGTGTTGTGTTCCTCTGAGTATTCATTGCCTATAACAAAAATACAAGGTTTAGGTGAAATCACACAATAAGTATACTCTAGAGGCACGATATTGGATTTCCAAGAAATAAGAGAGTTTCCTAAGCATCACATAGGTTCCTATCCATATGTGTGGCGCTCTGCACTATTATGGGTAGGAATCTACATAGTTGTGGTCAAGAGAGACATCGAATCTGATATATTAAACTTCATGCTCTGATACAAAGTTTGTCATATCCGGGAAGCACCCCCTAAACGTAACTGGCGTTGTCATTCTCTGACTACTAGAAAAGGCCTACACAACAGTTTCATATGTGTTAGAATAGGACAGAAAATAGTTGCCATAGAGGTAAAGCATCATTTTGTGAACCGTCTCATCTACTTGCATTACTCTAGCTCTATTGTAACAGGTAGTGTAATGGTTCTCAAAATTGTTGCTATAGGAGCCTCTATTGCAACAGTTTCCCTTCGATCTAAAGGCACTATAATATTACAACAATTGTGACTGTTAAGAACTGTAACATTAGGGGTTGTGGTAGCTATTACATAGCGTTGCAATAGAGTTTGTTGCAATAGCTTGTTGATATTGCAACACTTTTTTAAATATCATGGCAACAGATTTATTGGTATTGCAACAATTTTATTTTCTATTGTAACCAATCTATATGAATATACTGATTTCCCCTAACACGAAATCAACAATTTATATAAAAGTTCTCTAAATAAAATTAGGAAAGGAAATGACTAATTATATACTGGAATCATATATATATATATATATATATATATATATATATATATATATATATATATATATATATATATATATATAATTTGAAATAATTTAGTCACAATATCCATAAAATTAAAATATACCAAAAAACATGTTTTCAATAGTTTGCATTTCCATTCTAATAGATATTAAAACAAAAGATTGTTGCTTAAAAAAAGTCACAAAATGACAAGAAATAAAAGAGAGTTGAGCTAAATTAATAGGACTCCACTGCATTCATCATCGTCTTGATTAACAAAAGTCTTAAATATATCATGTAAGGTCTTCATCACTACTGTTTTCATCATCATCCTCCTAGTTATCTTCTCAACCTATAAAAGAGCATAATTAAAAGTTTATTGTGGGACAGAACAAAGGTTCAAAGTATACCAAACAACTTCAAGGGGAAGGAAATTTAACAGCAAGGGACAAAACCTTCAGACTTGATTCAAAACACCTCCAATTAACCACGAGTACTACTCAAGTTCAACCCATGGCAGTTATCAAGGTCAACCAAAACCAACAAATGACTAGTCAAAAATAGGCCTTTGTATGATAATGTTCATCAAATATTTCGTAACAAATAGACTGAACATTACTCCCTATATCAATTCTATTAGCCGAGCATGAAACTATTAAAAAAGTGTATCATGAATCACATGCACACACAAAGCATACAAGTTATTGTTATCGATGCTTTATTAACATATCCAGTGAAAAAATGGGAGAACTAGTGGGAAAATAAAGTCTTTTAAGATCACAAAGTTCTTCCAAGTATCCTATTCTCTTTTTTGGATTAAATGGATTATTTTAATACTAATAGAAGGATAAAAAGGAAAAAACACAAAGAAAGACATAAAAGGAGAAGCTGGAAGAGTTGTACAAGGTGAGGTAGGTTCTCAAAAGTGGGCAAGAAAAAAACAAGGTTTACTATCAAGTCAAAAAAGAGGTGAAATATGCCTATGTTTTTAGTAAAAGCAATTGTTTTGGAATAAGAGAAGAGTCTAACTCAACTTCAGGTTAAATTCTGTGAGTTAATACCGACAAATGCATGTTACCGCATATAACTGAAGACAGGAAAGAAACAAACTACTAGCAGGAAAAAAGTAACAAAAGACAACACAATGAACCTAGTTGAAGTTCCAATTCCTTTATTATACTTGGAAATGGATGCTATACTAAACATGCATCATAAATCACACACACACAGACCAAGAATACAAGTTATAACTTTCCAAAACATCAAACAAACCGTCATACAGACTCCAGGAAAGATAATCCTCTTTCAACACATGTGGACCGAATCACGAATTCAACAATAAGAAAAAAGAAGTTTTTTCTCATGAAACATACAATAATAGAAGATTGGAAACATAATCATGCAACATTGAAGGACCCAGATGCTAAAGTCGCACAAACAGTCCAATACTTTAATTAATCCCCCATGTGCTAGTCTAGAAACAACATTGATACATAGAAGAGGCAGCACATTCAAACAATCACACAAAAAATCCAGAAACAACATTGATACATAGACATATATTGCAACATATTCAAATAGTCATAGAAATAATCCAGAAAAAACATTGATACCTAGACATAGACAGCACATTCAAACAGTCACATAAATAGTCAAGAAACAACACTAATACACAGACATAGGAACACATTTAGATAGTCATAGAAACAGTCCAAAAACAATATTGATATATAGAAATAGGCAGCACATTCAAGTCAAGCTATTGTGGAAGTGAAGAAGAAGAAAAACAACAACTTTTATACATTGGTTGTTTTTTCTAGAAGATGGATGATTTAACAGTTGTATATCTTCTTGTGGTGCTTGAGCACCCAATGAGGCCAACGTGGCAGCATTCAATTGAAGTCATGGGTACAAAACACTTAACTTATCCAAGAATATCATTTGTAACTTTTGGTGTATATCTTCTTTTTGTTGTTCTAATTTTTCCAACATCCTTTGATGCATCCTCTCTTCCAATTCCACCATTTTTTCCCATCCTCTCATCATTAGAAGTTAAACAAGGTTTAGAAATCTCTTTCCTGTTCAAAGTAGTTTTGGTAACTCCTCGTTCATACTATGTCACCTCCCTGGGTGTCCCTTTCCCATAACTGTTGTAAAAAATCAAATGATTGATCGTCATCTTCACTCTGTCGACCTTGCAGTTTCTCCATTTCAGCCTGCAAATAAACTTCAAAAAATCATGTATTTAAGAATAAATAATTTATCTTAACAACCTTATAACCCATTAAAATTCATACAATTTTACTAATTGTATCTTGTTTGGAGTCCTTGTATACTCGACCAGGTTTTCTTTATCTTGTAGACACAAAGAGTTCTTTAGATGAGAGCTCATCCAAACATTCCTTCGCTTTTTCCTATTTATATAGAGTTGGTATTAAAGATATTTTGTGGAAACAAGTTCATATTTATTAATTAACAGAAAAACATACCAAATTATTGCGTATCACAATAAAACTTATTTTACCGCCAGTATCTGGATTCATCCATTTTTTAGATTTTTGGTATTTCTTTCACTCATTTACTGTAAATAAATGAGTATGTAAATTCTACAGTAAACTTAAAAATGAATCAAAAACAAAAAAAATGAATCAATAAGAACTTAAAATATAAATCTAACCT
Organism: Solanum chmielewskii; assembly: GCA_027704785.1. Lineage (NCBI taxonomy): Eukaryota > Viridiplantae > Streptophyta > Magnoliopsida > Solanales > Solanaceae > Solanum > Solanum chmielewskii. The sequence continues at coordinate 15,612,533 of JAKWIX010000327.1, forward strand.
TGAATCTTTTAGAGGCCCAATATTTGAGAAGATCCTTAAAATCATATTCTGAAACATCTTTGGGCTTATTTGCCATTCGAAGGTCACCATTATCATATGCTTTATAATGTTTCTGATACAAGTCATTCTTATACTTTCTCCAAGCATTCTTAATTCCGTCAAAAGCCCATAGTTTTGCACTTTCTGGAATATCACATTTCTCCTACAATTTGTTCTGTATATTAGTAAAAATTTATAACTATAATTGGAAATGCAGAAACTCAAACCAGAGTATACTGCCACAAATCATCATTTGTGTCCATATTCTTCAAATTATGAATATTTAGAGGACAAAGCATAGTATTCCTTTCCAGGTTTCAAGAAAACTCCCCAACTCTGTTACAACAACATTAGCAGGACAAATGTGTTGATTGTACCTATTAAACACAACCAATTTATGCTTTTTTCGCCCACATACACTTTGCATTACTGTAGTAACTATTTTCTTTTTTTGAGTTACAGGGCCTACAATATATGAAGCGAAGTTAAACAACATATAAAAAATGTTAACTTATTTTACAATTCCAGTACATTTAAATATTTATAAGTGAATTTATAGGTTTTTACCTAGTTCTCCTGATAGGTCATTTTCTTGTGAATTATGTGTCCTTGTTCCACTTGGTCTTGTATATCATGTGCCTCTACGGTAGGAGATTCTCTTGGAACTTGAAGCAATAGTTTCTCTGAAACTTTTGCAACTACAGTGGAAGAATTTATAGGTTGTTGTGGCACTTCATTCTGCAAAAGTTGTGCTTTTAAACAGGAGCGATTTTGAGGCACATGCTGTTATGGTTTCTGCATTGATCTTGCTATTAGACTCAAACGACTCTGAGGCATTTCATCCTTTTTAGACTGTGATTTCAAAGTACAAGAATTCTTAGCCACTTGTGGCAATTTTTCTTGTAAATTTTTTCCTACAAGAGTAGAGGGATTTTGCAGCAGAATAGATTGAGCATTCCCTTTTGATCTCAATGAAGAAATAATTTTGTGATATATAGATGTAAGTGTTCCAGCTTGCACATAATGTTTTCCTTTTCCTTTTTTGTTTTGTTTTGAGGTCTCTTCCGTCCTCATGACTATCAAATTTGTCAAAACCATATATATGAATAAGAACAAATTCTTGGTAAGCACATTATAAGGTACTTTACATGTGCATCACATACAATAACAAGGCTAAGATACTTAAGAAACAAAAACCTTCCTATAGTCCTAGCCCGTTAGTAGTGTTGTTGAGACTCCCTATAATGGTTTACTAGCTAGCCTGCAAATAGAAGGTTAATCACCTGATACAATTGAGAATATAATTGTAACTAAAAAGACTAAAATAAACATGTATTTCTAAGGAAAAGACATTTATCACACACTTAAAATAAAATAAACATATATTACAAGAAATTCAAAAATTATGTATTAATCATCCGCATCCATCCAATCCCAACCGGTATGATCATAGTCATCTTCATCTTCCGACGTTCCCATAGTTGTATCGTCTGAAAATTGAGCATTAGATGGCATATCAACAAAGTCAACAGGAACATCGTCTCTTGACCATCTCATGTCAACATCGGATAATCTATATGAGGAACCAATGTCTTCACTTACCTCTCTAAAAAATGTATCTCCAATATTAGGACAATTTTATTCCTCCAAGTCATACAAATCAACAGACACTTTATTCCTTGCATAATAAACATCCTTCTAATTGGATGCGCTACAGAAAATACTTGATGCACTTGAGACACAAACACATAAGAGTCATTTGTAGTTCGTGATTTGTTGAAGTATACACGAGTTAACCCATATTCATCTATTTCATTTTAATCACATCTAAATAGTACAACACTAAAACAATTGTAATCAACCTCAATGATATCATGAATATCCCCATAATATATAAGCTCCCCATCAATAGGATTTTCATCTCGACCACTAGCAAAACTATCAGTTGTCACTGATAAAGTCACTCCACTATTTTGGTACTTACGTATGTAATCCTGTTTGAGTGTATGAAATTGGTATCCATTAATGAAATATGTAGTATATATTATTGCTTCCACTCTATTAGGCCCTTTAGCTAGACATCTTAACTGATTAGGCCCTTCAACATTTTTAACTTTCTCTTTGAACCATTTGCAAAATTCCTGACTATGACTCTTTTCTCTTGTCCATGCATTTGATCCAATATTACTATCAGTTAACATCTTATGCTCCCAAAAAGTATGAATAATTCAAGTTTGACTATCAGGCATTCATATTTAAAGTTTTAAGTGCCTTGTCATATTAAAAAATGAAGTTTAAATTATATATAATTATTTTGTTTTTATCTTTTTTGATATATTATTCAACTGCTTCATCACTAGTATTGAGGAGAACACATCGATGTACTTCACTAGATGACTCTACATCATGGTAAAAGTCTTTCCATTTCCAACTAGATGCTTAAGCTTAGGAAACAACACGGACAAATCATCTCCCTCCTTTTCACCAGCCTCGTCATCCTCAGTTCGTTACCTACTGAATGATGTCTTCACTCCATAATGTAGGTATCTCGAACCAAAGATCAAGAACTCATCAACATATGCTATTCAACCTTATGGATAACGATGATTACGAACAAGACCCTTGAACCTACACATTTTTGTCTCACTAGAATACATCCACCGAATATGAATTAGACCACCCAATCTAATTTCATCAACCAAATGTACAGACAAATGTTCCATTATATCAAAAAAAGGATGTAGGTGCAAGTCTATGATCCTCCTCTCCATTAAAATATTTTTTGTCTCCTATAAATGGATAATCAGGAGGCAAAAAAGCCCGATGACCTATGTAACATATTTTACGACTATTATTGAGATATTGAGAGCATGTGTCATAGTTACTTGTGGGGCATGCTAATTTTCCCTTAGTACTCCATATAGAAAGCATTGATAGCACTGCAAAATCACTAATTGTCCACATTAAAGATGCACACATTTGAAATGTTTGATTTGTATGAGCATCATATGTTTCTATCCCAAATTCCCATAGTTTCTTCAATTCAACAATTAATGGTTGTAGGTACACATATATATCCTATCTAGGAGATGATGGACAAGGAATGATCGTTGACAACATCATATACTCTGACTTCATGAAAATCCACGGAGATAAATTGTAGTTCATCAACATAACAGGCAAGGTACTAAGGGAAGTGCTTATGATTTGAAATGGATTGAAACCATCACTTGAAAGCCCAAATCGAACATTGCGAGGATCATTTGAGAAGTTTGGATACATAGAATCAAAATCCTTCCAAGTTTCTCCATTAGCAGGATACCTTAAATTCTTATCATCATGCCATTCAAAATCATGCCATATCATTTCAACAGTTGTTTCAGGACACATAAATATTCTCTGAAGCCTAGACTTTAAAAGAAAGTACCTTAAAATCTTTACTAGTGTTTTATAGGTTGCATTTCTCATGTCATCACCCTTCATTTGATAATCTAGAAGAGACACACACAGAGCAATTATCTTTCTCTACATTTTCATTCTAAAATAACATGCAATCGTTAGGGCATGCATGTATTTTGTCATAGCCGAGACCCAAATCTTTCATTATTTTTTAGATTTATTGAAAGACTCGGGTAGTTGAGCAAACGGAAATGCTTCTCTTAACAAATTTAATAGTTCAGTAAAAGCCACATCATTCAACCCATGTAGGGATTTTAGCAAGTATAACCGAATGATGAAACTCAACTAACTCATGTTCTCACACCCTGGATATAACTCTTTTTTCCCTTCATCCTTTAATTTAAAAAATCTCTTGGCATCTTCAGCTAGCCCTTATCTCTCTCCTTATCCATTACTTGTTTCACCCTCTATTTTTTGAAATATATCATGAAATAGTCCATCAATATCATCTTGGATGCGTTAAAGTTTTGTATTTCGTGAGGAGACTCTCTCCTCGTGAAAAATTAATTTGTTGTATCTATCCACAAATCCATTTACTATCAAGTGATCCTCCACAACATTTCTGTAATGCCAATAACGATTGGTGCATATTTTTTAAGGGCATAATATTTCATTTCCTTTTGATGCTCGTTGAAATGTCTTATCAAGTAAATCATTCACTCCACTAATATATTTATCAATGCATCGTTTCATACTCATCAAAATTCTATATAAATTATCCACTGATATCTAGTGACACAGACAAATAAAAATAATCCAATTTATGATAAACGATGAAATAAAAAAAATAGTGTATTGCATAGGAACAAACATATCTCAAAATGTACATGGAAAATATGTAGTTTAAACATATTGCAATCACAATTCTATTTACAACAAGCATTACATAACTTTTCTTAATATATGAAACAAATATCAAAGTTCCCTACAGATTTTCTTTTTGATAAAAATCAAGGCAGAACATTCTTTAAAAGTATCCCTACATATTTACAAAAAAGTATCCCTATAGATAAACCTTTTGATTAAAATGATAGAATGGAATTTTAACGCAAATAATATTGATCTTGAATTTTAGGATGTTTAAGATTTTCATGTCAAATTGTGTAACACCATTAGTAAAATTCAATTTTCCCACTTTCATGCTAACGTATCTCTTATTTCCTGTTGGTCTATGTAACTCTTTAACAATAATGAAACCGAAATTTCTCATATAGCTACTCAAGCGAGAGGTGAAATCAAAGAATACATCATCAATGCAAGGGTAATCAAAACCGATTGAATGACTCATGGAATAACAAATTAAACATCAATATCAAGAGAAATATGTCTAGAGTAATCAATTTTACCATTACTACAAACAAAACTTTAAACCCACAGTAGCTAAAAACTTAATGATAAAGAACCCACAAATGGAGAATTACATAAAATACACTAACTACACCTCAACGATTTAAGGAAAAAGAAGAGATTCAAGAAGAAAACCTCAAATGTTCAAACTTGAATCTTCTTCAGCTATTACCTCAAAGATACATAACATAACGTTCAGTTGTTGAAGAAAAAAATATCAAGATTTCTTAGATTTCACAAGCGAACCTTCAGCCCTCCATTTCCTTTGATTTCACAACAATTTCTAGAGAGAACACTAGAAAAACTCAGTGTATGTCTCTATAATTATCAAATTATGATAATTTAATCAAATACCCATGAAACAACATATAAAAACAGAGAAAAGAAAGATACAGACAAATAAGTCATTTTTGAGAACCGTTATCAATATGTCTTATTAAATCACTGTTTCATTACTCAAATACGATTAAAACACAACAGAAACAGTATCCCTGCTCTGAAAATTTTAACGTGAAATCTAACAAATTAGAGGCCCAAAGTTCAACTTGAAATTTCATAAAAGAAGAACTTACTATAAAATTCAATTCCTTGCACATTTGTGTGAAACCTGTAGCACATTTTAGTACCCATCGGTAGCAAATTTTAAAAAATTCCATTTTCATGTTAATTTATCTCTTATTTCCTATTGCTCTAACTTTAATCATCAACAATAATGTAAGTGAGGTAAAATCAATGAAGATGTAATCAATACAAGGGTATTCAAATCCGATTGAATAACTTATGGACAAGAAATACAACATCAATTTCAAGTTAAATAGGTGTAGAGAAGTCAATATAACCATAAATACAACAAAAATAAATCCACAATAGCTAAAACTTAATGAAAATGAACCCACAAATAGATAAATACATCAAATACACTAACCACATCCAAATACTAAAGACAAAAGAAGAGATTCAAGAACAAAACCTCAAAAGTTCAAATTATGTTTCTTCAACTATAACCTCAAAAATTTCAGAAAAGAACCTTCAGTTGTTGAAGACAAATACATCAAGATTTCTCATATTTCACAAGCAAACCTTCAGCCCTCTATTTACATTAATTTCACAACACTTTCTAGTTAGCATAGTAGCCAAACTCAGTGTCTGTCTCTATAATTATCCAATTATGATAATTGAATCAAGTACCCATGAATTAACATACGTATACATATAAAAGAAAAAAGCACACCAAGAAGTCATTTTTGAGAACTGTTACCAATATCTGTCCGTTAAATCAATGGTTCATATTTCAAATTATATTAAAACACATTAGAAATAGTAGCACTCTCAGAGAATTACAACTTGAAATCCAATAAATTAGAGGCCTAAAGTTCAACTTGAAATTACAGGCAAGAAGAACTTACCATAATATTCAAATCCCTGAACATTTGGAACCTGTAACACATTTCAGTACCAACCAGTAACTAATTTTATAGATTATTCCATTTTCATGCTAATTAATCTTTTGTTTCCTGCTGCTCTAACTTAAATCGTCAGCAATAATGTAAATGAGAGGTGAAATCAATGAAGACATCATTAATACAAGGGTATTCAATCCCGATTAAATAACTCATGGACAAGAAATAGAACATCAATTTCATGTTAAATAGGTCTAGAGCAGTGAATTTCATCATAAATCCAACAAAACATTAAACCCACATTAGCTACAACTTAATGAAAAAGAACCTACAAATAGAGAAATACTTCAGATACACTAACCACACTCAGAAGAAGAGATTCAAGAAGATAACCTCAAAAGTTCAAACTTGTAGTTTCTTCAGCTGTAACCTCAAAGATTCAAGAAGAGCGTTGAAGAGTTGAAGAAGAAAACCTCCATTTCCTTAGATTTTACAAGAAAAAATACAACCCTCCATTTCATTAGATTTCATAGATGGGTTAAAGAGAGAAACTATTTTAGATTCGAAGAAAAAAATGAGTTTATTTTTACCCTAAAATCATAGAAATGAAGAACAACTTACCATTTTCCATCGTTTCGCTTCAACTAAGCTCAGGAACTTCTATCTTCCATCGTTCTTCTTCTTCTAAGCTCCACAAAATAATGAAAAATCAGGTCAAAGAGATGAGGGGTGGAAAGGAATATGCATGTGTTTTGCTTGTGGAAGAGAAAGGAAAATGAGCGAATGTTTGGCTCTTTCTATCGATAAAGAGAAAATAATTTTACTTAAAACATTATTTAATAATAAAATATTATGAAAAGTTTTGGCGAGGTAAGCAAAAATAATAAAGGGAAATTATGGAGGGATTTAATATTGAATTGTTCCAATAGAGTAATATTCATAGTAAATATTGCCATAGATTACTTTATGGCAACGATAATAGTAACTGTTGAAATATACAGGGTCTATTGAAATGATTTTCACACAATTGTAACAGATTTATTACTTAATCATATTAATAATATCCAATCGTTTGGGCAACGGCTCAAACCGTTGCAATATACCCTCTTTAATTACAGTGGCTTAAGTGTTGCAAAAAAATCTGTTGTTATATTCCTAATTTCTAGAAGTGTCTTTGAGTACTAAGACTAGCCTCATAGCTTACATCATTACATTCAAAGGTCAAAATGCGGAAATTAAAAGTTTTCATTTCTTCTACATTGAGGTTACATAGACCTCTACATACACATAATATATTCATATCAAGTATGCTTAGCCCTTTCATATATGAAGATTACATAGTCTTCTACTTTAATTGCACATAAGTATATATAATATGTAACATAGTCTCAAATAGACATCTCGTCTCATAACGATCTAACAGGATTATAACAAATTGGGCCTAGCCCATAGATCAGTGTAATAAAGCGACATATAGGCTATAGTATTCGTACTAAAGGAAACCGGAAAAAATATAAGAGTTAAAACTAAAACAACTTTGTAAGCTTGATATTGACATTTCCCTCAAAAAGTTAGTACATACCCACATGGATAATTGGTAATTTCATAGTCTTCTTCAAAGTCGTCTCAAAAGACCTTCAACAACCGAAACCTAAAATGTTGGAAAAAAGGGAGAAAATGGGGTTAGTACACCACATGTACTAAGTATGAGACCATATGCACATATATTATCAAATCATGCAAAAATGGGACATTTCATTAAAAGATATTATTTTACATTTATAAAGCCTTATGATATTCAAGTAGACTATACCAAACAATAAGACATCTTCATAAAGTCAAAAGAATGTAAATCAGAAGACTAACAATCCTAGGGCTAGCCAAGCCAACATGCATAGAATATAGTTGAACACTTAGTCAAGAAAACTCTATCATCAAGTTATAGTAGCAACAAGAATAGACAAGAGTTCATTTGAACATAATCAAAGCAAGGAAATTACTCATAAACCCTCATTAAGTCAATAAGTGCAATGACTAAGCAAAGAACGATAACCTTACTCAATCAAGTAACCCTAAAAGAACAATGACTAATATCCAACTTCACATAGCATACCATTTAATAGTACATATCATCATTCTTTAGAAATGGAGATAACCACATGTTCATAAGTGAAACCAATCATCACCTAGTGTAATCACTAATAAAGATTATTATATACATAAAATGTACAATTATAACCCTATTAATACATAAATTCATCTTTATATGACTTTCCTCAAGGCTAAAGAGTGCAATGCTTAGGTAGAGTCTCATACCCCTACCTATACTAAGCTAAACCCCTTAGGTTATCCTACTTAGACTCCATTCCTTTTGTTTATATACCTTTTTGGAACATCTAGCCTTAACCGACATAGACTGCGTAAACTAATGTGGAATCTGGTGTCCTGGAAACCTTCACCGTAGCAAGGCGGACTACTTGCCGAGGTAGTACCAAACATGAACATAACAACTACTTGGATCCACTAGCTAGTATTCCTATTGGGTAAACATAGTTCAAGAATTAGGAGATATAGTGACACTGTTTTGGTTACATGCATTATAGTCTCTAATCTTAAGAGTACATTAGTGATACAACCTTCTCTATGTGGGAAGGGACACTCCTCACTCTAGTTCACTCAGTGCTAAGCTAGTCTCCTATTTTTAAATTTCTTTAAGCCTTTATCAACAATCGTAGCTTAGTTTAGGTCATAGGGTATATCCCTTGAAAAATCATCATCATTATATTTAAATAAGAATTTCATGAGTATAGCCCTTTCATTATAATTCATATAAGTGAGGTTTGCACATTTACATCATCATTCATGATAAGGCACATTGGTAGTTATCACTATCGTTATAACATTTTCATATTAGTCAACCTCTTAAACATAGTCAAGACATTTAAATTCATCAGGATAACAATCCTATCAACCTTAATAAAAGGCATACTACAATACAAAATCATCATTTTATCAAAAGTAACTACAATTGAAGTAAAGAATAGGGATAAAAAGACTTACCTAGTCTCCTTCATAATCCATCTTCAAGGTATTTCCATCAAACCTTAACTCAACCCAAAAGGTTTATTATCATCACACAACAACAAAATTGAATCACTACATTACAATTCATCACTAGTATATGTCTTAAGATAAAAGACTTAGGCAAATTCATAACATACTTCATAAACTAGATAAATTATAATTGGAATACAATGCACCTTAATATATTCATAATTAATACAAACATCATCTAGTAGTAATTCAATGAATAACAATGTCAATTGAACCAACATTAAAAAATTCATATTAAGATCACAACCTAGGGTTAAGGGGAATAGGTCATCTTCTACAAAGTAGACCAATCCATCAAGAAATAACATAATTGAGTTATAATACATGATAATATATCCATAATATCCAAAATAAATCATAAACAAACCAATTCACAAGATCAATTTCGAATTTAGAAAAGACGCATTTGAATTTTATATTTTTGAAACCAATTTTATGAAACCCTTTGGGGAAAGAAGTCTTAAAGGTGAAATGAATCCCATACCTTAATGTTTGATGAAGATTTATGGATAAACCTTGGTGATTGAAGACCTATAACCCAACTTGACCTTGTCTTCTATGGAGTTCTTCCACATATAGAGAGAAAGAAGAGAGAAGGAAGAGTGTTTTGGGTTTGGGAATTATGTGGAGTTAGGTTTTCCTAATTAGTTTACGGTATTTGCATAGGTTTCTAATTAAGTTAATTATACCTCCCATAACCCCTAGTTAGACTCCTAACTTATTCAACTAACTAAATGAATAAATAAAAAACGTGCAGCAAAACCAGCCCCTCAGACGAGACCACGATCGACGGATTGTGTGTCCATCGATCGGCACTGCTCCCTCCGTTCTACAAATCTGTCGCTAAGTTCAGAGAGTTTTAAAAATAGCCCCTTGTCAAAATATTCTAAGTGTCCATTTATGGAGGGAATCGACGTCCCGTCGTTTAGACCATGAAACGTTGATGACACCCACATGTGGGCACTACCTTTTGGCAGCTTTATGCTAATAAGCAAGGGTCCTCCTCAAGGGCCCTTGGTTGGTCCTTGGGTAGTCATTCCTGAACGTTTTGACCATGAACTAACTATAATATGTGTTATACACCCTTCCACCAATTCTCATCATTTTTCGACTCCTAAAAGCTAGATAAATAGGATAAGGCACACTAGTACCTCATTGAACTAGTTTCACTATATCATGGACGTTCCTTATCATTTTGATTTATAACCCTCCTAAATCACTTGTATATATTTAAATAGACCATAAAACAGTTTTTAAGCCTTTTGAAACCTATATTAGGCTCTAGAACACATCTTAGATTTTCAAGTGTTACAATTTTCTTTATTGGAGTTCCAATATGATTTGACATAATGTTGATGTCATGCATATTGAAGAAATGTATTGCATTATGTATTTAACACGGATCTTAATTTTAATGAAAAAACAAAGACAATCCACAATCAAGTCAAGATATGGTAGTCTATTGTAATCGACCTCAATTGAAAAAGATGGTAATGGAAAATAAAAGCATATATTGTGTAAATATACAATGTGGCTAATATTTGTAAGCTATGATATAATGGAACCTTAAGGGTGGTAGTGGTACTTGTAGTATATAATGTGGCTAGTATAGCTAAGATATAAAGTAATGGAGTCTTAAGTGTGGTAGCGGTACTCGTAGTATACAAGGTGGTTAACATATTTAGGTTTTAACCTCGTAGGAAAAATATATGTGCTAATTGGAAGGTGTTCTAAGAAAAGGTTAAGGGTGGAAAAGAGAGGGGTCAATACATAATATTTTATTATTTAATTCATATATTATGAAGTGGGCGTTAGGTTGACCAATGATCCCTATCAGAACATGTAGTTGTACTTATACTAGTCTTGCTATGTATTTTGACATAGTCTGGATGCACAATTGGAGATGTTTGCGTAACTGAAGATCAAGAAATCCTTCAACATCTTGTGTCTTTTGTATAATTGGCCCTATTATTCACTTAGTGGATCTTGTACTTGTCTGATTAGGTCCTTGGGGATTTTTAAACTATTTTGTATAATTTAGTAAAAAGTTGTATTTTGAATGGGTTAATTCTTAAACTTCATTAGCTTTCCTTCGTTTTCTTTAAATTCTGCATGTTTTTTAGTTGTTGGGTTAAGAGGGTTCTCCACGCTGGTGTTAAAGTTGGTACCCGCAAGGCTCAATTGGTTGGGTAGTGACCTGACTTTACTTTTAACTTTTCTTGAATTGAATTATGGATACTGATATACCGTGGTTTCAAAGTATTTTTAATGCTTTTTCCTTGAGTTTAGTGTGTGTCCAAAAACCTTTTTGTATTGATTTTTATGTAAGTTTCTCCTTATTTGCAGGAAATCTGTCCAAAGATGAACCCGGACGTTTTTGAACGAGAAATGTAGCAGAGACCACCTACGGAGCTTGTGATGATCCGTCGAGCTTGTGACGGCCAGTAGGTGGCAACGTAGTGAAGCTGTTGAAGGAAGATGGTGAAGTTTGACCTAGTTTTGGATTACGGAAGTCCACGACGGACCTTCATAGCCACGACGGTCTGTCTTGTTGGTTCGTCGCAATGATCAAAGAGTAGTCCCAGTACCCAAATTCAAAAAAGTGTAAGTATTATGGAACGGAGACCCTTGATGGACCGTCGTGCTTGGAACGGTCCGTCATACCTGTCCATTGAGGGTAATGAAGAAAGAAGCAGAAGAATTTGTGAAGTATGGGACGACGGAGGCCATGACAGCCCGTCGTGTCCACGACGGTCCGTTACCAGGTCCATCGACCCAGACGCGTTTTGAAAGATTTTCAGTAATTAGAATCCTTCTTTTATTAGGTTTTTGTTTTTATTATAAAGAGTTTGAAAAACCTCATTTTTGGGGTTAGACTCTTTGATGTTACACTTTTTGATAGGATACATTTTGATAATTAGACTTTTAGATAATCTTTAGTTCTCTTGTTCATGTATTGAAGGATTAATTTCAGCATTTGTTATACTTTTTCTGGAATTGATTGTTGGTACTTTTGTTGATTATACAAGTGAATTTCTGGATTTTATTCTTTCTCATCAAGTAAGTGCATGAATTGTTATATTAAAAATATTAATAGTGTGATTATGACCATGGGTAACTAAACTCCATGAATAGGGTTCTGGGAACCATGGGTGAATAATTAGGTTAAACCTAACTAAAATAGCAATTCTAGAATAGTGTCTTGCATGTATTGATAATTCTTTCATTTAGAAGTCTTTTTAATGGATGACCAACGTTAGAACACGCCTTAATGCTACTTGCTGCTACGAAGGATGTAGATAATAGGAAAAGAATTATCAATATAGATTTAGTGTATACTATCTAATTGGCTAGTGTCGATTGGTACGAGATAATAACTTAGTCAATTATCGAATACAGGTAAAGATAAGGGTTAGTATAGCAACACACGTAGCCGGACCAAGGTGCTGAGTGAAATTTTCTAGATGCCGGACCAATGATTTAGAGATAATAACTTATCACTTTACATGCAAGATACTTAGAAAGAATTGTTATAGTTAGGATTATCAAGTTAGGAACCTGTGGGGAACACTTAAGCCCTAGTTACTTTTATTAATTGATTAAGCTCCAAGATTTAAATATTTTAGTTGTTAACTTTAATTTAGTTAATTATTTTCATTAATTTAGATATAAAACCCCCACCCCCTTTATTGTATTTTGTTTTCTAGGAAAATAATTGACTAAACAATAGTAATAATAGAATAACGTTAAGTCTGAACTATTTTTCTCATGGGAACGATCCCAACCTCATCAGTGGGTTCTTTACTCGATATGAACGCTTTAATTCTTTTTTGAGATGTAAGTTTGAGCGTATCAAATTTTGGCGCCACTGTCGGGGAAAGTAGCTTTTAGATTAACTTAAACTTATTACTAAAGTTTAGTCAATATTTTCTTAATTTTACTTTTTTATTGTTTTTTATTCTTGCAGAACTATCTTTCTTATATCCAAATACACAGGGAGGAAGAAAACCCTTGTTTCCCTACGACCACGAATTAGAGCGTACACTATGCAATATGAATCGAAACTTGGGTATTAACAATGATGATCCAAATCAGAACATCCAAGCTCCGATTGATGTTCATGGTCAGGTATTACCCGATGATCCTGGTGAAAATCAACAAAGGGGACAAAATCCCGCTCCACGTCCTCAAGAATACTACAGAGGCTATGATAATATTTCAGACTCTGATGGGGAACTTGTCTTGCCCCCTCTACAAAAAGGCCACAACTTTGTGATAACTAGTAGTCTGATGCAAATGCTCACTGTTAGAGGTTTGTTTTCAGGGCTACCTTCTGAGGACTCACATGCCCATATAGCTAAGGTAAGGGCAGTCTGTAAAAGTTGTATAGGGAGGCCTGATTTGGATTTGGATATAATAGGCTAAGAGTATTTCCTCTCTCACTGACGGGAGAGGCTACGATTTGGTTAACTGAGCTCTATTATAACTCAATTTTCACTTGTAACAAACTAAGGTACATTTTCTTAGCACGTTACTACCCTGTCTCCAAGAAACTAAACCACAAAGACAAAGTGAACAACTTTGTGGCTCTACCAGGAGAGTGAGTTAGTAGTTCTTAGGATAGATTCACTTTATTTGTGAAAAGTGTTCCCAATCACCGCAGTGGTAATGAATCACTGAAGGAATACTTCTATTGAGGACAGGATGATAATAATAAAGCGGTATTGGATACTATAGCGGGTGGTTCTTATGGGGAGTGTCCTTATGCCGAGATTACATAAAAGTTATAGAATTTCTCCAAGAATAATACAACTTGGAGTAATAGAAAGTCAGATACTGGAAGCAATACCTTCGAAGTGCAATCCACTTACAACCCAGCCACAGATGAGATTCGTGAAGAGATGGCTCAGATGAGAACTAAGCTTGGGTTGGTATTAAAACATGTTACTGGGGCTGCAGAAAGATAAATGCAGTTAACTACTTTTGTAAACCACCACCACCAAATGATAAATGTTATTATGAGGAGGATTCCTATGCGGTAAATGAGCAAACGGGGGGTTTCCGACCGAGTTCCCAAGGCTCAAATTAGGAGAATTGGCGTTAAGGTCAAGGAAACCAAGGTCGGATCTATGGTAACAATAACTGTGAGGGTCATTATGTATGAGATGGAAATTACAACCGCGACAACAATTTCAATAGGGGTAACAATGGTAACTGAAATGATAGTAATGGGCCCTATGTTCCTCCTCAAAATTATGAAGTTACTCCTAGTGATGATGGAGGTAGTATGGCATTAGTTGAGGATATGTTGCAAAAAATGATGAGGAGGTTTGATGCTAGTGATGAGCACATTAAAGAGTTAAGGTGTGATTTAGCGGGTATTGGGAAGAAAGTCAATACACATGCAATAACGATTAAGCAGCTTGAGTTGAAATTGGCCCAATTATATACGACTGTGAAAACATGAACACCGGGCACTCTTCCTAGCAATACTGTCATAAATCCACAAAATGATGGACACTGTATGGCAATCACTACTCTGGGTGGTAAGCAAACCATTTACCCACCTATGCCGTCTAATAAGGAAAAGGTGATAAAAGATAATGATAAAGTGGTAGAGGTTAGTGGTGAAGTAGAAGATAACACTGGAAAAGATGTTGAAGTGTCTACAAAGGTAACTACCATGCCTAGACCACCACCCCCGTTTCCTTAAAGATTAGTGAAAAAGACCGAGGATGGTAAATATCAGAGTTTTATAAAAATGTTGAAGCAACTTTCTATCAATGTCCCTTTGGTATACGCTCTAGAAAAAATGCCCGGTTATGCCAAGTGTATGAAAGATCTGGTTACAAAGAAAATATCAGTCACTTCTGAGGATGACGATGAAATGCAGCATTGTAGTGCTATTGCTACAAGATTTCTAGTACAAAAGAAAGAAAATCTGGGTGCTTCACTATCCCTTGTACTGTCGGGTTATTACATTTTGTGAAAGCATTACGTGATCTCTGGGCAAGCATAAATCTCATGCCTCTCTCGATTTATAAGAAGTTGGGTTTGGATGATCCAAAGCCCACTACGATGCGACTACTAATGGTTGATTTAACACTAAAAAGACCTCTAAGGATACTCCACGATGTGCTAGTAAAAGTGGAGTCATTCATATTTTCGGTAAATTTTGCTATTCTTGATTGTGAAGTCGATTTTGAAGTGCCTATTATTCTTTGTAGGCCATTACTTGCTACGGGTAGAGCCTTAGTTGATATGGAAAATGGGCAAATGAAATTGCAGTTGAACAATAGAGAAGTGACCTTCAACATTTGTAGCTCCGTGAGACAGGGTGGTGAGCTCCAATCGTTATCTGCTATATCCTACAAAGAAAAGATGAAGAAGCACCATGATCTAAAAATTGAAAAATGAGAGTTTATGGTTGGGGATTTTGTTCTTTTATACAATTTTAGGTTGCTCTTGTTTCCAGTCAACCTCAAGTCCAAATGGATTGGCCCTTACTTTGTTACCCAACTATTCCCTCATGGAGTAGTTGAGTTGAAAACCAAGGGGGGAGTGCGGATTAAGGTTAATGGACAACGAATAAAAATATATTTCTGGCATGCTGATTTAGCGAATGAAGTGATCGAGGCATATCATCTTGATAAAGTCTGAGTAATCAAGTGTCTTCAACCGTGTAGTGACGTTAAATCAAGCGCTTGTTGGGAGGCAACCGAATATTTATAGTTTTCTTTCTATTAATTGTAGCATTTTCTACTAATTGGTTTTAAATTTGTAGGTAGCACATCACCAGAAAATTCTATAGAAAATCACTTTGCAATAGTCACTGACGGATACATCGACGGACCGTTACGCGTGCGACGGACCGTCACATGTATCCGTCAAGGAAGGTACGTCTTTCATTTATTTTCAAAATTAGGGCACACGCGATGGAACCCATGACGTACCATCGCTTCTGCGACAGACTGTCGCATCTTCGACGGACTATCGTCGGGGACTCTTTGCGTCATTAACCAACATACCCGACCCGACTCGGCTAGGGAATTTTAAAATTTGTCAACATTTAAAAACCCCACCCCTTTATTTCAGCCATTTCTTTCCCTCTTTCTCCCATTTCCCTGCCTTTCCGACTTCCTACCTCTCTTATCTATAAACTTATCACTTCCCAAATCCCCAATTCCGTAAATCTCCTTTCTACTGGTCGGAGTCTTCTGCTTTGGGTCTGCTCTTGATAACCAAGTGCCTCACATGCTGGTTTTTCTCTTGTTCTAAGGTATCTATCTCTAATCTCTACCCATTTACATTGAATTTTTGTTTTTCAATTAGTATTATCCTATTTATTTTTGGTGGGTCTTCATTCTTTGATCCAATTTTGTCTGACCTCGGTTGAGAATCCTTGAATTACCTTGTTAAAACTCGAGAAATTGTTGCTTTAGCATTGCTAGTTTGCTAGGTCCTTTGGTTAGAAACATGTAGGTTAACACTAAGTATTCCGTTTGAGTCACAGGGATGATTGTGGCATCCTTAGTTCTGTCACTGAATGACAGAACGAGACCCCGATGACGGACCCTCATACCCACGACGGACCATCATAGGGTCTGTTCTAACACCCCACTATTCATTTTATCTAAGTGTCAACCAACGGACACATGTGACGGACCATCGTTTCCACGACGGTCCGTCCTGCACAACCGTTCTGGTTGTCAGAGACCTTATGCCTAAGGATTTTCAACTTTTTCTAACTGTCCTCTGACGAACATCTAAGATGTACTGTCATTAACATGACGTTTCGTCCTGCACAACCGTCATGGTTTTCAGAGACCCCTGTCCTAAGGGTCTCCATTTTTTTCCAAGTGTCCTCTGACAGACATCTACGACGGACCATCATACCCATGACGGACCGTCCTGCACAACCGTTCTGGTTGACATAGACCCTATTCCTAAGGGTCTGCAACTTTTTCTAAGTGTCTTTTGACGGACATCTAAGACCGACTGTCATTAACATGACGGTCTGTCTTGCACAACTGTCATGGTTGTCATAGACCCTTGTCCTATGGGCCTCCATTTTTTTTGCAAGTGTCCTCTGACGGACATCTACGACGGACCGTCATACCCTCGATGGTCTGTCCTGAACAACCATCTTGACGGTCAGAGACCCCTCTCAAAAGGGTCTCCATATTTTTTCTAAGTGTCCCATGATGGACATTGATAATAGACCGTCATTATCATGACAACGAATCCCATGAAGGTCCGTCATACTCACGATGAGGCGTCACCTGGTCCAACATTTTCGACTGTTACAACAGAGATGTCATTACAACTTTGATCTTATGTTTATTTTGTGTCATTTTAGCTTGTCTTGTTTGCTACTTCTAGTACTAATAATGTTTCATTAAAGGTAGTATCTCTAATTGCACCAAAACAAGATTGAGTTTACGCACGTGGGCGTTCAAAGTCTGTCGCCCCATCTGCCAGACTGTTTAAAGGCTCTAATGATGAGCATGATCTCGAGTATGTGCCCCAAGGCACTGCCAGTCCAGCACGAGTTGTATGTGAAACTAGAGATACGCCTAAAAAGGTTGCGTCCGACATAGTCACTGCCTCCCAGTCTAATGAGGACCGCACACTGACTGGAACACCTTCTGGGTCAGCTACACATGAAGATGTAGCGTCTGAATCCTTACAAGTTTCATGGTCGAAAAAAGCCTCAGGGTCCGCAGAAGTTCCTGCACCCGTGAAAGCTGCACAGTCTGCTTTGTCGGATAAGGCTGACAGTCCTGATTCCAATCCAGGCTCAGCGACTGGTTCCCTAACCCCGGTTGCCGGCCAGCCTAACTGGTGGTTATTCGACTAGCAATACCAAGTGTATTCATATGCAATTTTATAAATGATAAAGGCATTATGACACAGACCCTTACACTGGAGAGGCGGGTCCTTACGGGAAGTCTCCCCACAATGCCAGATATCCACAATCTCTTCACCTGACACTGGCTAGGGTGGACAGCCCGTCTGTTGGGCAACTACAGTGAGGACTTGGTGATACGCTCAAACTTACTTCTCAAATAAGAAGTAAAGCGGCCGTGTCAAGTAAATAACCCAACTAGTGAGGTTGGGATCGTTCCCACGAGGAAAATGGTCTAGACTTAACTTCAACCTGTTATTACTATTGTTTGGTCAATGACTTCCTTGGAAAGTTAAAACAATAAAGGGGGGTTTCTATTTCTAATTGAGTGAAAATAAATAACGAACTTGATAGAGACACTTAACAGCTTTTGAATGTTCGGTTTTAATCAATTAATCAAAGTAACTAGGGTTTACGCGTGCCCCACAGGTTCATAACTTGATAATTCCAACTATAACAATTATTTCCTAGCATCTTGCATGGAAAGTTATAAGTTATGTATTTCTAAATCCTAGGTCCGGCATCTAGAAAATGTCATTCCGTACCTTGGTCCGGCTACATGTGTTGCTATACTAACCCTTATCCTTACCTCATATTAAGCATCGTATTCGATATTTGATTGAGTTATTACCGCGTACCAATCAATACTAGCCTATTAGATAGTATACACTAAATCTATGTTAATAATTCTTTTCCTATTATCTACCTCCTTGGTCCGGCAAGTAGCATTAAGGCGAGTTCTAACGTTGGCCATCCGTTAAAAAGACTTTTAAGCAAAAGAATTATTAATACATGCAAGACACTAATCTAGAATTGTTATTTTAGTTTGGGTTTATCTCATTATTTGCCTATGGTTCCCACAACCCTAGTTATGGAGTTTAGTTACTCATAGCCATAAACACAATATTCAAATATATTAACGACGAATTCATGTACTTACTTCAATGAGAAAGAATAAAATCCAAAATTTGCTTGATTAATATCCAAAAATCACTTGCAAGAATCTCAAAATCCAACACTAATACACAAAGTCTAAAAATCTGATGTCTAATCTCATAGAGTCTAACCCAACACAGTCTAACCTCAAAAAAGAGGTTTTTCGAACTATTTATAAAAAAAAGAAAAACCTAATCAGACAAGGATTTGAATTGCCGGAAATATACAAAAACGCGGCTTGGTCGACGGACCACGCGACGGATCGTTGCGATCACGGCGGAAAGTCATGGACTCTGTCGTTCCATACTTGTGCAATTTCTTCTACTACTATCTTCATTCCCCTCGACGGCAAGTATGAAGGACCGTAATAGGCACAACGTCCGTCGTGGGTCTCGTTCGAAAACACTTCCAACTCTTGGAATCTGGGTACTGGGATAACTTCTATGAACTTCACGACGAACCTGCAGGAATGACCGTCATAGACACGACGGACCGTCACAAGCTTCGTAATTCCACACTTTGTCAGACTTCCCCATCTTCTTTCAGCACCTGCACTATGCTGCCACCCACGGACCGTCACAAGCACGACGGACCGTCATAAGCTCCGTAGGTGGTCTCTTCTGCAATTCTTCGCTCAAAATCTCCGCATTCAGCTTTGGACAGATTTCCTGCAAAATAAAGAGAAACTTATATAAAAATTACAACAAAAAGGCTTTTGGACACACTAATCTTAAGGAAAAAGTATTAATAATACCGTGAAACCACGGTATATCAACACCCACAACTTAAATTCGTTGTTTGTCCTCAAGAGACACACTATGACTCACGACACAATCTTTGTACAATAGTATCCATGTTTTATTCTTTGCAAACATTTGGATATCAATCCCGATTAATCTCATCACATCTATGCATGCTTTCACTGTTAGGCTTGAAATTTGTGGGATCAGAACAGGACACAGACTCACCACGCACTAACACCTATCCTCTTCAATTTCTCACCGAGGTGCTAACAATTCTTGTAATGTAACTAGTGTCCTCACTTTAAAACAAAATGCTCCTTTTCCACACAATGATTTTAGTTTGAGTATAAGGATTACTTTTCAACACTCACTCTCAGAACAAAGTCACACTCATTCATACCTTTTGCCATAAGCTTGCCCTTATTTTCACTGCCTTAAGTTCGCTATACAACCCTTAGGATCTCAGTAGGACTTTTTTAGCTAGTAACATAGGCTCGGGGTTAGGTAAGGTATATTTTAGTATACATTAGTGACTTTTTGCCATCCTTGACATATCGGCTAAACCTTCCACTATCTCTGGTTTCATCTTGCCCAGTTTCTCATATTCTTTCACCTTGCTATTTTCTCTTCTTTCTTCATTTGTGGAAGTGACTCTCTTCTTTTCTTGCTTGTATTTCTTGTGTATTTTTCTTTTTCTTGACTTTTCTTTTCATATAATTCTTGAGTCACTTTACTTTTGTTCTTTCTCTCTCTTCGTTCTTTCAACCCCACTTTCCAGAGCATTCCTCATAGTAGCCACCCTCAACTCATGGCTTTGCCATGAGTCAAGGTACACGATACCCAAAGTTGGGTCAGGGCCATAACGAAGGTTGTTTATGCATTAGACACCCTCAACTTATGCTTTTGGCATAAGCTTAGGTGTACATGTCCAATGAGGGACCAGGGACAACACATTGTTCCCAGAAAAGATCAGTTGGGGTGAAAAAGAAAGGTCAAATTTTAAGCTCAGATTATTTGGATCAAAGAAGGATAAATTTCATTTGGTTTCTTTTATTTAGGCTAGAAATGGGCTATATTGAATAAGGGCATATGATCCTTTCCTAATTGTCAATTACAGCTTTCTTTTAGCAGGACTAACCGGGCAAAGTCTAGCTCAGTACCAATAGTGGACTATTCAAATTTCCTCACACTCACTTGACATCTCATCACTATACCAGATTATCAGACACCTAGTTCAAATTTAAGACTTAGGGTAATGCAATGTTGTCACTCTGTTTCATGCTTAGAGCCACACAATTATCAGTTACTATGCCTAGTCATGCATTATTTTCCAGTTTATCAGGATATCATTTTATCCATCATGCTTCAGACTTAAACTACGTACAAAAGATATAAACATGCCGGTTCAACAGAAAAAGTAATCAGTCTTTTGGGGAAAAAGAACACAGGAAAGAAAACCCAAAAGAGGATAGTGAATTGGGCTACTCAGACTTCACCCTAACACTCACTATCCATTTACCCCAACCCCAAGAAAAGGAATGCAATTGTCCCCAATGCATACAAATCTAAATACAAGAGTGGTAGGTGAAGCAAACCTGTGGCGCAAAGCGTCGTCGATCAACAAGATGGTGGGTCTGGTTCCCCGGAACCCACGTCCTCTGCAATCTGGACACCCTTAGTGGTGTCTTCAGCAAAAACCACCCCATCATTAGTGCCTCCTGCTATCTCCACAGTGTGGGAGCTTGACGCCCCAGCCGCTAACTCAGATGCTGTCATGCGGTTCGCCTCCTCCTCAGCAAGGGAAGCAAACCGCACTGCCTCCATCTCTAGGAGCTCCTTCTTCCTTGCTCGCTCCTCGTCCTCTGCTTGACCCCTACCCCTCTTGGCAATCTCTTGAGGGGGAGGTGGTGGAACTTCTGAAGTAGGAAAAAGGGCTTCCAACACGGTGTCCTCATCAGGCTCGACAGAAGGGGCATCAGGCTCCGTCACCCTAGACTCTAAGATCGTGTCGATGTCTGCACGAAGACTATCGACTGTAGTTTGAAGAGTCGACACATCCACCGGAGGGGCTGATCGGGCTAGCACTCTCAACCCAAACGCGTCCAGACGCTGGTTAACCTCAGCGATCTTCCGCTTTGTAAACTACATCATCTTCCACTCTAGACGCTCTTTAGACTAAGTAATCGACCTCTGCATCTACGGCTGGATATGACGCAGAAGAGTGGCCATTTGTGCCGCTAGTTTTTGGACACTTGCAAGAGGGACCAGTGTCGGTAGAGGGGCTGTGCGAGAGGAGCTCGGGGCTGTGCTACTACCCAGGATAGACTCTACCGGGGTAGTGTCAGTGGACGCCTATGTAGTTGTGCAGGCCTGGGCTACCGTATCAGCAAGATCATCAGCAAGTGGGGGAAGCTCTGGACGGGGCCCTCTGCGTGGAGCCAACTCATTGGCCTCGTCTCTGATGAGGCCGACGTCTACAGTGCCCTGCAAGGTCTTAATCTGATCGACGTGCCATATGGGCACACCTGCGGACCTGCAAAGGGAAAAGATCATGCACGGGAAAGGGTAGGTAGTAGTGACCTTGAATTCCCTCTCGTGCATGACTGCCTGGAGAAGCCATGCGAAGTCCACCTCGAATTCGGCTATCATCACCGCCATCAACACTGCTCGATCCCAGGTAACTATATTATCAGCAGCTATGGGGGAAAGGCAGTGACGGACAAGCAACCACATGAATTTTTCTGTGAATGTGAGGTTGGCCTTCTTGATGGCCCCCTTCGGCTCAGTCACCCAATCGGCACCCTCTCCATCTAATGACACGTGTAGGGCCATCCACCTCTTGGTGGTCTCTCTCAGTGCTGGCTCGCACAAGAACTGTCCATCCTTTACTATCTGCCAGCAGTAGTCAAACTCGGAAGTGATGGGGGTCCGAGTAGCATCTACACTCTGGCAGTATAGAAACTAGCGTATGGCTGGTAGGGAAATGTCAATATGCACACCACAGACTCGAACCTGCTCCAGTGGGGCCTGTTTAGCGGGGGCAGCCCGCCTATCAATCTGTGATCGGAGAGTCGCTACGTAGGATGCATAGAACTCTCGGACCATTTCCTCGCTGTATCGTCCCAACGGACGTGCTGTCCACTCTAAGCGATGCCTGGTTAAGAGGTTGTGGATCTCCGGCATCGTTGGGAGACTCCCTATAAGCACCCGCCGCTCCAAGGTGAGTGTTCGAGTCATCACTCCTTTATCAGTCAGAAACTTGGCGTCAGATTAGACTTGAAACTGCCCGTCGACACACCACCAGTTAGGCTGGTCAGTGGCTGGAGTGGGGACCTGAACTGGCGAGCCGGATATAGAGTCTGAACTATCAGCCTCATCAGACGAGGCCGACGCTGCAGCAGTGGCGGGGGCGGGAACCTCAACAGAGTTAGAGGCTTTCTCGGACCAGGATACTCCCAAGGAGCTAGACGCTCCTTCCTTATTTGTGGCTGACCCAGAGGGTGTGCTTGTCAGTGTGTGCTCCTCATCAGACTGGGAGGCAGTGACTACGCCGGACTCCACCTTTTTGGGTGTGGCTCTGGGAGCACGTGCAGCATGGGAAGGTGTGGAAGTGCCTGGGGGCACATACTCAGGGTCCCGCTCATCATTAGAGCCGATGATCATGCGTGCAGATAGGGCGACAGATTTTGATCGCCCGCGTGCGTAGCTTTGCTCTTGCTTGGGTTCCATAGTAGATAGTACCTACAAAGGATCAATATTAGTACGAGTAGTGGCAACAAGACAAGCAAAACCATACGAAATAAAATATTAAAATAGTATGTCATTGCTGTATAAGCAATGACACACGACGGGTATGGTGACGGCTCGTCGCGACTATGACGAACAGTCGTGAGGTCCGTCATGTTTTACTTAGACTATGTATATAGAGAACCCTCAAGGAGAGTCTCTGACTAGCATGACGGTATGTGCATAACAAACCGTCACAGGCTCGACTGTCCGTCGTATATGTCCTTCGTAGGACACTTGAGAAAAAAATGGAGACCCTTAGGAGAGGGGTCTCTGACCGTCATGACGGTCATGCAGGACGGACCGTCGTGGGTACGACGGTCCGTCACATGTGTCCGTTGAAGGACACTTGGAAAAAAATGAGAGAACCTTAGAAACAGGGTCTCTGATAACCAGAATGGTTGTGCAGGACTGACCGTTGTGAAAACGACGGTCTGTCACATGTGTCCGTTGGGGAACACTTGGGAAAAAAATGAGAGACCCTTAGAAACAGGGTCTCTGTCTAGCATGACGGTTGTGCAGGACGGACCGTCGCGAGTACGACGATCCGTCACATATGTCCGTTGGGACAGGGGTGCTAGGGCTTTTGCAACGGACCCTATGACAGTCCGTCGTAGGCACGACGGTTCGTCATCGGGGTCTCGTTCTGAATAACAGTGACAGAACTAAGGGTACCCTAAGCATCCCCGATGAACCCACATCAACCTTGTAGTGTTTTGGACATGCATGTGACTAACCCAACTATCAAGGAAACTAGCAAAGCAAAAGCACCTATGTCTAGGGTGGTAAACATGGCAATTTCGAACATTTGTGACCTAGGTTAGAGAGAATAGTCTAAAGTAAACAACATATGATGATGAACTAAGCATAATACTAACTAGTAAACAACAAGCCAAGACAAATGAGTATAAATTTAGAGACACATACCTTAGAAATGGAGAAAAACAAATGCACACGTACTCGGTGGCAAGGTAGACACTCACAACAGCAGTTTCAACTAGTTAATAACACTTTAGAGCTTTGGAGAATTTTGAGAGGGTAATGATCGGTGGTTGAGAGAGTGTAGAAGTTGAAAAGAGAGGGGAGATGAGAGGAATAATGAAGTAATGGGGGTGAAATGAGGGGTTGGGGGGCTTAAACGTTCTGATTTTGAAAAAGGGTTCAGCCGGGTCGGGTCTGGTATACTTCATTAATCATGCGATGGTTCCTCGACGACGGTCCGTCGCAGTTGTGGTGACCCATCGTTTGTTCTGTCACGTGTTCCCTAGTTTCAAAATAACAGAAAAACGTACCTGGTATGACGGATGCGTACGACAGTCCATCGCAGGCGCGACGGTCCGTCGATGTGTCCGTCAGTGACTACTACAAAGTAATTTTCTGCAGAATTTCCTGGTGATGTGCCTGCAAATTTAAAACCGATTAGTAGAAAAATGCTACCATTGCTAAAAAGAGTATATGTATTGGGTTGCCTCCCAAAAAGCGCCTGATTTAATGTCGCGGCACAACTGGGGACCCTTGATTACTTAAACTTCATCAAGATGGTATGCCTCTATCACTTTATTCCCCAATGCTTTATGCCCATAATAGAGTTTTATTCTATCTCTATTCCTCTTAAACCACATTCCCTCCTTGGATTTTAACACAACTACTCCATGAGGGAATACTTGGGTAATCAAGTAGGGGCCAGTCCATTTAGACTTGAGCTTACCCGGAAGACAAGGCACCCCAGAACTGTCTACAAGCACCAAATCCCCAACCATAAGCTCTTGTTTTGCATTTTTATATTCAGTCTTATTCTTAATCTTTTCTTTGTGGGATACGATAGATACCGATTGGAGCTCACCACTCTGCCTCATGGTCCTACAAATGTTGAAGGTCGCTTCTTCATTATTCAGCCAAAATGTCATCTGTCCCTTCTCCATATCTACTAATGCTTTACCTGTAGCAAGGAATGGCCTCCAAAGAATAATAGGCCCTTCAAAATTGACCTCCCAATCAAGAATAACAAAATTAGCTGGAAAGATGAATGACTCCACTTTTACTAGCACATCATGGAGTATCCCTATAGGCTGCTTCACTGACCGATCAGCCATCAGTAGCCGCATCGCAGTGGGTTTTGGATACCCCAAACCCAACTTCTTGTAGATTGAGAGGGGCATGAGATTTATGCTTGCCCCCAGATCACATAATGCTTTCGCAAAATGTAATGACCCAACTGTACAAGGAATAGTGAATGCACCAGGATCTTCTTTCTTTTGTACAAGGGATCTTGTAGCAATAACACTACAATGCTGCAGTCTATCATCATCCTAAAAAGTGATCGGTCTTTTCTTGGTGACCAGATCTTTCATAAATTTTGCATTACCGGGCATTTGTCTCAGAGCTTCTACCAAAGGGACATTGATAGAGAGCTGCTTCAACATTGTTATGAAGCGCCGATATTTACCATCCACGGTCATTTTCACTAATCTCTGAGGGAAGGGTGGTGGTGGCCTAGTCATGGGAATTACCTTGATAGCTACTTCTGCATCTTTTCCATTACTTCCCTCTTCTTCACCACTACCCTTTACCACATTATTATTATCCTTTCTCACATTTTCCTCAGTAGATGGCATAGGTAGGTCAATGGTTTGCCTAATACCCCAAGTTGTTATTGCCATACAGTGCGCATCATTCTTTGGATTTTGTAAAGTGTTGCTAGGAAGAGTGCCCGGTTGCCGTGTGTTCACAGTCGCAGATAGTTGGGCCACTTGCAATTTGATCTGCATAATCGAAATTGCATGTGTATCCACTTTTTGCCCAATACTAGCTAAGTCACACCTCAACTCTTTAATGTGTTAATCACTAGTGTCGAATCTCCTCATCATTTTGTGCAACATATCCTCAACTCGCGCCATACTATCTCCACTATCCCTAGGAGTAACTTCATGATTTTGAGGAGGGACATAGGGCCCATTCCTGTCGTTTTTATTAGCATAGTTACCCCTGTTAAAGTTGTTATCGCGGTTGTAGTTTCCATCTCGGAAATAATGACCCTCACTATTGTAGTTACCATAGTTTCGACCTTGGTTCCCTTGACCTTGGCGCCAATTATCATTATTTGAGCCTTGGGCGCTTGGTCGGAAACCCCCCCGTCTTCTCATTTACTTCATAAGTGTCTTCCGCATAATAGCACTCATCATTAGAAGGTTGTGGTTTAGCCAAGTAGTTGACTGCATTTATCTTTTCTGCACCCCTTGTGACATGTTTTAGTACCAACCCGAGCTCAGTTCTCATCTGAGCCATTTCTTCCTGAATCTCATCTGTGGCTGGGTTGTGAGTGGGCTGCACTGCGAATGTGTTTCTCCCTGTATCAAACTTCCCAGTACTCCAAGCTTTGTTATTTCGGGAGATTTTCTCTAATTTTTTAGCAATCTCAGCATAAGGGCATTCTCCATAAGATTCACCTGTTACAGTGTCCAACACCACTTTGTTGTTATCATCCTGTCCCAGATAGAAGTATTCCTTCAGTGACTCGACATCTATACAGTGATTTGGAACACTTCTCAAGAATGAGGTGAATCTATCCCAAGAACTACTAACTGACCCTCTTGGTAGTTCCACAAAGTTGTTTACTATGTCTTTGTGGTTTAGTTTCTTGGAGACCGGATAGTAGCGTGCTAAGAATACATCTCTTAATTAGTTACAAGTGAATATTGAGTTGTATGGGAGCTCAGTGAACCATATAGCAGCCTCTCCCGTCCGTGAGAGAGGAAACACTCTGAGACCTATTACATCTAGATTCAAAACAGGCCTCCCCACACAACTTTTACACACTGCCCTTACCTTACCTATATGGGCTTGTGGATCCTCAGAAGGTAACCCTGAAAACAAACCTCTGGCAGTGAGCATTTGTATCAAGCTACTAGTTACCACAAAAGTGTGGCCTGTGGGTAGAGGGGGCAAGACAAGTGGCCCATCTAAGTCTGCTATGTTATCATACCCTCTATAGTATGCTTGGGGCCGTGGAACGGGATTTCGTCCCCTTTGTTGATGTTCACCCGGAGCATCGGGTAACATCTGACCATGAACATCAATCGGAGCTGGGATGTTCTGGTTCAGATCCTCATCATTTATTCCAAAGTTTTGTTTCATATTGCGCAGTGTATGCTCTAGCTCGTGATCGCAGGGAAACAAGGGTTCTCTTCCTCTCCGTGTATTTGGCATACAAGGAGGATAGTTTTAAAAAAAAATCAAAAACAACAAAACAAAGTAAAATCAAGAAAATATCAACTAAACTATAGTAATAGGTTCAAGTTAATCTAAAAGCTAAAATCCCCAGAAGCGGCGCCAAAATTTGATACGCTCAAACTTACATCTCAAATAAGAAGTAAAGCGGTCGTATCAAGTAAATAACTCAACTAGTGAGGTTGGGATCGTTCCCACGAGGAAAATAGTCTAGACTTAACTTCAACCTGTTATTACTATTGTTTGGTCAATGACTTCCTTGGAAAGTAAAAACAATAAAGGGGGGTTTCTGTTTCTAATTGAGTGAAAATAAATAACAAACTTGAAAGAGACACTTAACAGCTTTTGAATGTTGGGTTTTAATCAATTAATCAAAGTAACTAGGGTTTACATGTTCCCCACAGGTTCATAACTTGATAATTCCAACTATTACAATTCTTTCCTAGTATCTTGCATGTAAAGTGATAAGTTATGTATTTCTGAATCCTTGGTCCGACATCTAGAAAATCTCATTCCGTACCTTGGTCCGACTATGTGTGTTGCTATACTAAACCTTATCCTTACCTCATATTAAGCATCGTATTTGATATTTGACTGAGTTATTACCGCGTACCAATCAATACTAGCCTATTAGATAGTATACACTAAATCTATGTTAATAATTCTTTTCCTATTATCTACCTCCTTGGTCTGGCAAGTAGCATTAAGGCGAGTTCTAATGTTGGGCATCCGT
Source organism: Solanum chmielewskii (assembly GCA_027704785.1). Classification (NCBI taxonomy): domain Eukaryota; kingdom Viridiplantae; phylum Streptophyta; class Magnoliopsida; order Solanales; family Solanaceae; genus Solanum; species Solanum chmielewskii. Next base: position 15,641,225 of record JAKWIX010000327.1, read on the forward strand.
TAAAAAGACTTTTATGCGAAAGAATTATTAATACATGCAAGACACTAATCTAGAATTGTTATTTTAGTTTGGGTTTATCTCATTATTTGCCTATGGTTCCCACAACCCTAGTTATGGAGTTTAGTTACTCATATCCATAAACACAATATTCAAATATATTAAATACGAATTCATGTACTTACTTCAATGAGAAAGAATAAAATCCAAAGTTTGCTTGATTAATATCCAAAAATCACTTGCAAGAACCTCAAAATCCAACACTAATACACAAAGTCTAAAAATTCGATGTCTAATCTCAAAGAGTCTACCCCAACAGAGTCTAACCTCAAAAATGAGGTTTTACGAACTATTTATAAAAAAAACCTAAATAAACAAGGATTCTAATTCCTGGAAATCTGCCAAAACGCGACTGGGTCGACGGACCATGCGACGGATCGTCGTGGTCACGACGGACTGTGATGGACTCCGTCGTCCCATACTTGTGCAATTTCTTCTGCTGGTATCTTCATTCCCCTCGACGGCAAGTATGACGGACCGTCATAGGCACAACGATCCGTTGAGGGTCTCTTTCCAAAACACTTCCAACTCTTGGAATCTGGGTACTGGGATCACTTCTCTAAACTTCACGACGAACCTGTAGGACGGACCGTCATAGCCACGACAGACCATCACAAGCTTCGTAATCCCACACTTGGTCAGACTTCCCCATCTTCCTTCAGAAGCTGCACTACGCTGCCACCCACGGACCGTCACAAGCACGACGAACCGTCATAAGCTCCGTAGGTGATCTCTTCTGCAATTTTTCGCTCACAATCTCCGCATTCAGCTTTGGAAAGATTTCCTGAAAAACAAAGATAAACTTATATAAAAATTAGCACAAAAAGGCTTTTGGACACACTAAACTTAAGGAAAAAGTATAAATAATACCGTGAAACCATGGTATATCACTTGGTCTGAGAGTTCTACGCCTCTTATGTGGCTACTTTCTGATCACAGATCGATAGACGGGCTGCCCCTACCAAACAGGCCCCACTTGAGCACGTCACAGTACGCGTCATATAGGTCGACATCTCTTTACGATCCATCCGCCGATATTTGTACGGAGAGGATGTTGATGCACACAGGACCCCTCTCACCGCTGAGTTCAACTATCGGTGAAAAATTATTAAAGTTGGCCAATTCATGAGTGAGCCATCGCTGAGAGAGACCACCAAGAGGTGGATGGCCCTGCACTTATCTATTGATGAAGAGGGTGCCGACTGGGTCATGGAGCCGAACGGAGCCATCAAGAAGGCTAACTTGACATTCATAGCGAAGTTTTTATGGTTGATTGTATGCCACTGCCTCTCCCCAACGACTGTTGAAAATAAAGTTACATGGGATCACGCAGTTCTGATGGCAGCGATGATAGCCGAGTTTGAGGTTGACTTCACTTGGATTATACAGGCGGTCATGCACGAGAGGCCTTTCAAGGTCACCACTACTTACCCTTTTACATGCATGATATTTTTCCTTATGCAGGTCCGCAGGTGTGCCCATCTGGCACATTGATCAGCTCAAGACTCCGTTAGGTAGTGTTGATATCGGCCTCATCAGGGATGAGGCAAATGATTTGGATCCTCGGAGAAGGCCCCATATAGAGTTTCCTCAACTTGGTGAAACTCTGACTGATACGGTAGCACATACTCGAATGGCTATGTAGGCTACTTAAGCGACCATTGACACTACCCCAGTCGAGTCGATCCCGGGTAGTAGCACTGCCCATAGCTCCTCTCGTTCAGCCCCTTTCCCCGCTCTGGTCCTGCTTTCTAGGGTTCAAAAACTAGGGGCTCATATGGCCACACCTCTGCATCACATCAAGCCTTGGATTCAGAGGTCTATTGCTGAGGCGGAGGAGCGCTTGGAGCGTAAAATGGCACAGCACACAGAGCGGAAGATCGCTGAGGTTCATCAGCGCTTAGATGCTTTTGAGATGCGGGTGCTAGGCTGGCCAGCCCCTCCGGTGGACGTGTCGACCCTCAAGCTACGGTCGAGAGTCTGCGAACTTATATTGAAATGATCCTAGAGGATTGGGTGCCTGAGTCTGAGTCCTCTTTTTAGAGCCTGCAAAGGACAAAGTGTTGGCGGCTTTATTCACCACATCAGAGATTCCACCACCTCCCCCTCGAGATCATGTCAAGAGGTGTAGGGGTCGAGAGGAAGATGAGGATAGATAAAGGAAGAAGGGGCGCCGTGATATAGAGGCTGCGACGAGAGCCTCGATTGCTGTTGAGAAGGTGCGTCAAATCAGGGCTGTAGATTCAGCTGCTGCGGTATCTAGCTCCAGAGATATGGAGACAGCGACAGGCACTACTGATAGTGTTGTTGGTGATGAGGACACAACTGAGGGTGTCCAAACTACATAGTTAATGGATTATGAGGAAAACGGATCCACAAGCTTGCTGATCGCTGACACTTTGCGCCCCAAGTTTGCTTCACCTACGACTCTCGTATTAAAGTTTTTTGTATGGATGATGGCTAAATCAAAAATGATATCCTGATGTAATGAAAATTATGCATGGCTAGGCACAGAAATTGATAAATGTATGGCTCTAAGCATGACATGAAGATACACTACTGCATGACCCTAAGTCTAAGACTTGAACTAGGTATCTGATAATCTAGTAGAGTAATGAGATATCAAGTGAGTGTGAGGAAAATTTTAATAGTCCACTATTTGTACTTTGCTAGAACTTGCCTGGTTAGTCCTGCTAAAAGTTAGCTGTAATAGACAATTAGGAAAGGATAATAGGTCCTTTGTTCAATAAAGACAATTTTTAGCCTAAATAATAATAATTTTAAAAAAACCCGAATTAAATTAATCCCCCATTGATCCAAACGATTTGAGCCTAAAATACACCTTTCTTTTTCACCCAAACTGATCTTTTCTGGGAATACTGTGTTAGCCTGGTCCCTCCTTCGACATGTGAACCTCAGATTATGCCAAAAGTATAAGTTGAGGATGGCTAATGCATTAAACAACCTTTTCGTGGCCCTGACCCAACTTTGGGTATTGTGTAGTTTGATTCATGGAAAAGCCATGAGTTGAGGGTGGTTATTATGAGGAATGCTGTACAAAGTGGGGTTGAAAGAACAAAGAGAGAGAAACAACAAAAGTAAAGTGCCTCAAGAACAAGTTGAAAGAAATGTGAAAAAAAAAAATATAATAAATACAAGCAAGAAAAGAAAAGAGTCACTTACACAAATGAAGAAAGAAGAGGAAATATCAAGGTGAAAGAACAAAATAAAAAGGGCGGAATAAAGAGATAAAAAGGTAGTAAACTTAGACGATATGTCAAGGAGGGCAAAAACTCACTAAAGTATACCTAAATATACCCTACCTGACCTTGAGCCTATGTTACAAGCTAAGAAAGTCCTACTGTGATCCTAAGAGATGTATGGAAAAATTAAAGAAGTGAAAATAAGGGCAAGATTATGGCAATATGTATGAATGAGTTGTGAATTTTTTTTGAGAGTGAGTGTTGAAAAGTAATCCTTATACTCAAACTGAAATCATTGTGTAAAAAATGAGGATGTTGTTTTTAAGTGAGGACACTAGTTGCAATACCGGAAATATTAGCACCTCGGTGAGAAATTGAAGAGGATAGGTGTCAGTGCGTGGTGAGTCCGTGTGATGGTTTGATTCAACATAATTCAAGCCTAATAGTTATAACAAGCGTAAACATGATGAGATCGATCGGGATTGATAGCCAAATGATTGCAAAAGCTAAAATATGGATACTATTGTACAATGATTTTGTAGTGAGTAATAGTGCGTCACTTGAGGAAAAGCAACGAATTTAAGTTTAGGGTGAGGTAAATGGAAAGTGAGTGCTAGGGTTTCAGTCTGAGTAGCCCAATTCACGATCCTCTTTTGAGCTTTCTTGTCTGTGTTCTTTTTCCCCAAGAGACTAATTATTTTTATTGTTGAACCGGCATGTTTATATCTCGTGTACATAGTATAACTCTGAAGCATGATGGCTAAACCAAAAATGATATCCTGATGTAATGAAAATGATGCATGGCTAGGCACAGTGATTGATAAATGTGTGGCCCTAAGAAAGACATAAAGATACACCACTACATGACCCTAAGTCTAAGACTCAAACTAGGTGTCTAATAATCTTGTAGAGTAATGAAATGTCAAGTGAGTGCGAGGAAAATTTGAATAGTCCACTATTTGTACTGAGCTAGAACTTGCCTGGTTAGTCCTAAGCAGGTGTTAAAGTTGGTGCCCGCACGGCTCAACGGGTTGGGTTGTGACATGACTTGACTTTTAACTTTCCTTGAATTGAATTGTGGATACAAGGATTGTGATTTTTGATAAGAAAGATCTCATGATGTTTAAGTATGGTTTTATATGGTTTATTATGAGAAAAAAATAAAGAAATCACAATCCAGATACTAGTCCGTGGCACAGTGATTAGTTAAAACTTTTGTCGCGAAAATACTTTTTACTGAACAACTGTCTATTACCACTTCGCGACGCGAGGAGATATTTTTTAAAATTTCTTGTTATAGGTCCGCAATGCGGCACCACTACTAGATTTGTCGGACTTTTCCTTTTTTCATGTTTCTAGAACCAATTAAACTAAACTTGACTATTCTTCTCAATTTTTCTTTAAATTCATATACCTAACATATGTACCCATGAAGCTAACTCAAAATAAAAATAAAACTCAACACAAAGATCTCAGAAATTTCTCAATTCATCCCAATCCAAAAAACGGAAAATAAATTAAAGAACACCATTCAAGATTAATCAACTTTCAACTTTCTCTAACTAGATTTGCTGAGATAAACATAGTTGGCGCGTGGGTGAGTGAACCCAATGTTATGAAAGGCTCACATACTAGATTATGAATCAACCTTTGTTGAGATCCAAAAGGTACAACTTTAAGAACGACGAACATTTCTCGTTCTCCCCTTTTCTCCTCTTGCTTTTTTTATCTCCAAAAATCCTAGCGTAAATCTCCAATTACCTAAACAGAACCTATAAATTTTTACCTATAATTAATTCAACAAAAATGATTGAAAATTCATTTACTCATCTGTTTAAAAGATACCTTAGAACGTTAAATGATAAAATATTTAACTTAGCCAAATTGGCAACTCAAGTCTTGATGCATAATAGATAACAATGTAAGACAACTTGTTTCTAACAATTTATATATGAAGCCTCTAATAACTGAGATGGATGTTGGGACAAGATCTTCGATTATCCTAACAACAGAAAACTACTTAAGTAAATGAAAAAGAAGAAATCTAGAAAGCAAGGAGGCTCACCAATCGACTCTGAGTGCTCAACCTCATCAATAATATGCTGGATATTGATATTGGTTCCCTAACTCTGTGTCATAAGACGATGTAGGAAAATTGGTATCACTACATCAAATTTATGAGTATGCGAGTTTGATTGCTAAACATAAAATAGTCCTGAAAATGCTTTGAAAGAAACACTTACTTTGGATCTTCTCAACTCATATATAACTTAACTCAAAATAAAGAATTGAAACACATGCAACATATGGAAAGCTTCATAAAATAGTAAATGCAACTTAGTTGGTTAAAGAAAATGCAATAACTTAGTGGAAGTTAACTCATATAACAAAGTAATATAGTTTCTATGGGAGTTTCTTTAATTGACAACCACCACTACGAGCCTAAGTGATGATAAAATGTCTTGCACACAATACTAGAACTATCTTATACTTTTCTATCACATAGAACGCTTAACTTAGTGGATCAACTAGTCTATGCTAAAAGAATCTGAAAGAGTCATTTAACAAGTATGATCCTTTACTACCCATGATGGGTACATGATTTATGAAGTTGTAAGTTTTCTGAACTCAAGTTCGTCCCCATATCAGTGCTCAATACTACTCCAAAAATATACTTTAGCTCTTATGTTTGTAAAAACAAAACTCTTTCTTTGGTTTGAAATAATTACTGAAAACATAACTTAAAAGTTCTTTTGAAAATATCAGTTTCCTTTCTTGCTCAAATGTGAAAACATTTTACTCTTTGTGAATACTTAGTTCGTGAATAATCTTTGAACAATGAACTTTATTCTTAGTCTTTACTGAAAATAAGTTCAAAGGCTCTTATGGAAATCTCAGTTCCTTTCTTGTTTGATTGTGAAACATTAACTCTTTGGGAATACATAGTCCCAATATACTCTTTTGATGAAATGCACTTCAAGTTTTACTCTTTAGTCAACTCAAAACTCAAGTCTGAAAACAAAGTTAAAACATTTGTAAAAGACTTTCGGAAAACATTATGAACTTATCTTAACTTGACTCTTGACTTTTCTTGTCTTCTCTTGACTTGACTCTTAACTTATCTTGACTTTACTCTTAAAGTTCCATTAATTGAATCATGAATTCAAGGAATGTTTGTGATAGGAAAGATATCATGATTTTTTGTGACTGCTCCGCTCTGCGAGGAGACTTTTTGTGAAATTTAGGAATAAGTCCGCGACGCGATACCACTACCCTCATTTTCCTGACTTTTCCTTCTTTTGTTTTCATGTCCCAATTCACCTAAACTCAAATATTCTTTTTAATTTTTCATTAGATTTAGATACCCACCATATGTACCCATAAACCTAGTTAAAGATAGCTCTCAAACCCTATGTAAAGATCTCAGAAACTTCTTAATTCATCCTAGTTGAAGAACAAAAAACAAATTCAAGAACATCATTCAAGATTCATCGAATTTCAACATTCTAGAACAAACTTCTTTGAAATAAACATACTTGGCGTGTTGGTGAAAAAACCCAATGCTATGAAAGAATCACATATCTCTGTAGGTATCAACCCTTGTCGAAATCCATAAGCTACATCTCAAGAAGGATGAACTTTTCTCTTTCTCATCTTTTCTCCTTTTCTATTCTTGCTAAAAAAAATCCTAGCGTAAATCTCCAATTGCCTAAACTGAGGCAATTCAGGTTTTACCTTTATTGAATTCACCAAAAATGAATTAAAATAATTGGGTATGGAAAATACCGAAACAACCTTTAAATATCGAATTGCACATTTCCTTATTTGATCATCCACACTTCCAAAGGGCATATCTAACTCATACAAACTCAGAATCTCGCAAGCTTAGTGGTGTTGGAAAGATTATTACAAGAGATTTCTAACAATATCTAGAAATACACCTCTAATATCCTGATTTAGGATTTATGGTCGTTTGAATTTGATAAAAATTAAAAATAACATGCTTAAATATTTTTCCAGATTTTTATATGTTTTTCCAAAAATGGAAATTTACAATTCTTTACTTCTTCCTAATTATTTCAACTTGTGAGGTGTTACATTAATCCTCATGAAGTGTAGTTTTCTTGAATATCCAACTTAGACCAATAATCTTACGTTGGGAGTGTGGTAGAACGACCTGGTAAATTAAGTAGTGTAAAAAAATCCCCTTAGATCCAGTGGTCTTGAGGAATATGGAACTCCTCCACATAAAAAAAAGAGAAAGAAAAGAAGAAAGAAAAATAAAAAGAATGAATCATTTTTAAAATAAAGTTGGGGAAGTTGCAAAATAAATGGGGTGTCCGGCATTCTATTGGAAGTTAAATAACGGGTTGAATTCTAAGCATGAGTAGAAATGCTAATGATAAGGAAGAAAAATAATGTTCATACAAAATTCTTGATGATAACCGCCACTGAGCGTAATTATACCTTGACACTCAGTCATGTTACAAGCGTTGAATAGACCTTTTTGATCTTGAGTGAACTGAAACAAATATTGATTGAAAATAAGGGCAAACCTATGGGTGAAGTCATCAATGTGTGCATCTTTGTGTGTGAGAGAGATTTATGTCGTTCCAGAACAATAAATTATTGAACAATTGTGTGTAAATATGGATTGATCTTTGTTGTTAGTACATTTAAGTACCTTTGTTGAGCTTGAACTTGCATTTGAAGCAAGTATTATTAACTTGAGAATATTTGATAATGGTGAGACACAACTTGAATATTTGAGAGCACAATTGATCCTTGCATGAGTAAGTTGAGTCTTGTTGTGTGCACTCATCATTCAATCTTATGTAGCACTTTTTCAGTTATCTTCTTTGAACTGCTGAACTTGAGTTTTACTTGAGAAAAAGCAAAACTTTAAGTTGGGGTGTTTTTGAGTCCGAGATTTGGACTCATTTAGATTATTGATTGTATAGTTTTAGTGTCCTCAAATTCTTAATCTCTGCCAATTGCTGATTTAAATCCTTGATTTTCAGGTTTATGGATTACATAACATAACATAAAAATTAATGAACAAAATAGGCTACTGAAATGAAGAAGGGCGAGCAAGAGGATCGCAAGGAGAAGTCGACGTGTTGCGGAGTTGCTTATGATACCACCTAAAGTGCCATTGTGCCAAGCCCTAAAAGAAAGGACCAAGTTGTTGATTAAAAGGAGCAGTCGGTGGATAGCCAAGTGTTTCAGCAAACACAACATAGACCGCCCAAAGCTAGAAACCTTGAGACCTTGAGGATGCTGAGTTCCAAGGCAGAAGGGAGATAGAAGAGACCAAAGGACGGCTCACGAGTGTCTCAGCAAGCCCGACTTACTTCCCCGAATGAGTTTTAGTTGCTTATTTTCTGCAACTATAAATACTTTTTTTGAACATTTTAGTTAGCATTCATGTATTGATTCATCAATTAATCAATCTTTAGACTTTGAATTATTTTGGATACTTTTTCTAACTTGGTGAAGAGTTTTCCTTAGCTACGAAGGATCAAAGAAATTCAGTTTTGAGAAATTGGAAGTGGGTGTTTGAGATTCAATTATTTGGATCATTGTAAAGATGAAATCATTCTTACCCAATTGATGGAGAATCAGTTTGGTAACAATGTTTTACCTTTTATATAATGTCTACCTAAAATCCCAATTATTGAGGTGTGATTTTGTGATTATGGTCTAATTTAGTGTATGGTTATTACTAATTGTTAGCTTAAATTCTATTCAAAAGTGAGTTTAATAATTAAGTGAGATTGAATTTAAGAATTGTAATTGTAAATGTAGTTCTCCCCTTGTGTTTTTGTCTTTATAAAGAGAGAGGTTTTAGAACTAAGTTTTTTATTGATTGTTTGTGGATATTGAGTTGACCTGGGTGCAACTCTAGAGAGTAAATCCTAAACCCAACCCAATACATTCAGCTCGAGAGAGTGAATGGATTAAAAAATAAACTATCTAAAATATAAATTGTCTTAAATATCAACTACCAAAAATTAATCATCACAAAATCCAATTGTCTTACTAATCAACCACCAAAAGCTAATTATCTCAAAAACCAATTGTCATAATAATTAACCACAAAAAACTAATCATTTAACTCAAAAACCAATTTTACTTTAAAAAGAATAATCACAAATGTCTTACTCATCACCATTGATCTCCATAACAATAGCCCTCAGATCCACTGTTTTTTCATCACTACCTCCCATTCCTTCTTCTGCCAAGAATTATTCTACATTCTCTTCCAGCTACTCATGTTCTTTTTCTTCTTCTTTGTTCTATTCCAGCTTCTCTTGTTGTTTTCCCTTTTCTTTTTTCTGTTCGATCTTCTCCTCTTCATTTTATTTTTATTTCATCTCTTCTAGCTTCTCTACTTTTCTTCTTCATTCACTTAAGTTTCTCCTCTTCTTTCTCTTCTTCTTCTTTTATTGCCATCTTCTCATCCTCTTTTCTTTTCTCTCCTTCCTTCATATCTTTTAAAACTTCATCAACTTCTTCTTCAAAGTATTCATCAACTACAAGAAAATCTCTTCACCGACTATTGCTAATGGAATGATTTCATCAACATTAATTGCATCACGATCTTCATCGAGTATTTATGTTATGTAGTTTCATCAACTATTGCATGATCAATGTCTTAATGTTTTTGAAATAATTTATTTTACACAAAAGTATATAAATTAGTATACCATTAATTTTTCTTGTTCTTTTGGCTTCTCCACACTTTTTCATCTCGTATAAAAAAACAAATTCCATCATTGATTGTTTTAAGGGTTGCAAAATGTTCACACATATTATCATCTATACAATTACTCAGTATAGTTTTCTTTCCACTCGAAACATAATTCTAACACGGTTTGTTGGAATTGTTATCACCCAAACTTTCATCCACCTTGTTATCTACAGTTGAAGTTAGGCAACTGACACCTTTCAAATTATTATTTAATCCATCAATGATTGTGTACTTCACTTCGCCCATAAATGCCTTAATGTTGTCATGTAATTTTGTTTTGTCTCACGGACATTAGATGGGATGTATGGGTCCAGAATATACAAAAAATTATATAAATACTACAACGACATTCACTAATTTAGAAATATTGCTAGATATTTAAAGAATTATATATATATATATATATATATATATATATATATATATATATATATATGTATGTATGTATGTATGTATATTTAGAAAAAGATAACCTAGGCCCGCCAACATGGCACCGCCACAAACAAGGATTTCATTTTAATTTATTTATTTCCAAAATTGATCCTCCCTTTCATGAAAACTTATGACTTTATGAGAAGTTCCAACTTTTATGAAATGTTGCGACTTCTATGATAATTTGTGACTGTTACAAAGAGTTGCAACTTTTAAGAAGAGTTTCAACTTTGTAACAAGTTGCTACTTTTATGAAGGGTTGCAACTTTTGTGAAAAGTTGCAACTTCTATGAAAAGTTGTGAATTCTCAAATGATTTATGACATTTCCATTAGGAACAATAAATATTTATTCAATCTACCCTTTGTTGTCTTTAAATAGAGGGACTTCCTCTTATTTTTAAACAACACAAATGCAAAACTTTTTCTTCTTTCTTCTGCACAATTAATTATTTGTGTAATTTGCTCCTATTGAGTGGTTCAGTAATACTATTGTTTCTTAATCAACACTACAGTGTATAACAACGTTCTATATCGAGAAGATCTATTCCTTTATACCTCGGGTAATATTGGTGAATAATTTCAATAAGGAGACAATGTGCATTCAGTGAGCTTGATATTTTCCATTCTATGTTATTCTTTTGTTATGTATCCTCTGACTTTTTTAATTAATTAATTTATGTTTGTGTTATTAAATGTTGTTTTTGAGTACATGTTTTAAACTTTGTTGTGTATATTTATGGTTTTGATCATTATGTTGAAATAAATATATGTTAATCGAGATTTTGATGTAATTACTAGACTGTTGGTTTCATGTAGATTAAACCGGGAACGGAAAAAGGATAATCCAAAGACTTCTTGGCATAATTAGCAAGATGAGGAAAAACCTCATATATCCAAACTTAAAATTATTTTTTTTAAAAAAAGAAAGAGGAGAGACTATGAAGTAGTATCTAAATATATAAAATTTTGAAAAATAAACCAAGTACATAATTGATAATAAGTACTAGAAATGAAAAGGGGAAGCCCTACGGAGTATACAATGTATTTCCCTTTTATTGTACGCTTCAATGTACTTCTTCAAATTGATTTTGTTCTTTAAATACATCTTTGTTAGATCAAAATAGTCTTTCCCCTATGGGTAACTCCTGAATAAATATGAATCATCCAGTAACTTAATGTTGTTTGAATCCACAATCTTAGATCAATTATGGGCAAGCAACATCGAGTGAACGAACTAATCTAAAGACCACTTCAAAATTTTTTTCTCCTTATTCAATCTGGTACCCTTGATCCAATTGATCAACTTTGTAGCAATGCTGTTCTCAGTCTTTATCCCTTTATGTTGTAACTACTAACCTTCCTCGAGTACTTTTGTCATTTTTACATCATAGGGGTATGGTGAGTAATTTAACTCCGTAATTCATGCAAATTATTTTAACTCAAAACAAGAAGACTTATTGTTCACACAAAACCACATCTCACACAATTGTTTTTGTCATATTTTATATGTCGCAACAACATACGATGGAACATATGTCCATTGAACTTGAATTATCGTAAAATATGGCTCAAGTGTCCAAAAAAGTACCTTTGAAGTCATTATAATTTTTTTCTTGAACTAAAGTTTTCTAAAATCACTATAAAACTATCCTTTCTCCTACCGTAATTTTTGTTGAAAATGATCCTAACTCATCCATTCGTGTCATTAGATTATACGACTTACCAGAGATTTCTCTTGCACAAATGGGCAATCATAGGGGATCATAATCGCCATCTCCATTATCTCGGGTATCTTTACTACTCTTCTCATCTCTACTGTCAGTTTTTTTTATTTTTGGATACAACATTTTCACTAGTCAGGGCGCTACTGTCTTGTAGCTGTCAATCTCAACCAATGTATCAGAATCTGAGTTAGACTTAGGTTCTTCAACTATAATTTTTTAAATTTTTGAAGATTTGAAAATTTTCTTCAGCCTTTTTTTTGATATAGAAGGCATAGGAGCATATAGTTTAATGATTCCGCCTCTAGTTTTAGCCATACTAGACTATATAACAAAACATAATTTATATGCCAAAATATAGACCATTAGTCTATTAATATAAACACAGTAATGCTAAATTATGCAAAACAAGTAAACATTTCAACAAAACATGACAATATCATTGACATAATCACAACTAAAGTCGACTAAAATATAATAAAAACTTTAAAATCAGTAGGCCAGACAAACAAAAAAATTCAAAAATTCTTACGCATTATCAATAAAAAAAACCTCAGTAATTGATCCAAACAAAACGCATGAACTAAAATGGGTGAGATTTTGCTACATTATCGCAAACCAAATAAAATCAAATAGGCTAAAAGTTATTGCAAGGAAGATTAAAGTTACTTGAGAGGAAGAAGGTTTATAATAATCCAACTATACTTTAGGAAGAAGATTGAAAAAGATTCAGTTGAACTTGGGGAAGAAGATTGATAAAAAAAAGACACTCCACATCGTTTTTTAGAAATGGTTAAAGGATCTCAGTTTTCTTTATCTTTTAAAAAATTGGAGATGGAAGTTTTATGGGAGAATGATTAATTTTATGGAGGTTCATTATTTCAATAAAACATGTTTATGGAAGACGTAGAGTTCTCTAAGAATGTTTGAAGTTTCCTATCAAAATATTTACCCAATAATATTAAATATTTTTTATAGGGAAAAAGTCTTAAATGTATCTTAACATTAACTGAAATTACTGTAACTAATATCTAACCTTTCCATGTGGGCACAATATACATTTAGAATAAACTATTAAATAGTGCAGGGAGTAAAAGGTCCTTGATAATGTTTGGTATCATAAAAACAATTTCAGCAAAAGTATGGAGTATTTTTATCATTTTCCCCTTTTTCTATTCATTGGGACATCAATTTAATTTTTTCGAGGTATAGATTTTTTTTAGTGTTGAAATATGTAACGACCTGTTTAGTCGTTTTGAGCAGCAGATTTGATATCTGGAAAAATTGGCTGAGACGACGGGTCCCACGACGGACCGTCATGGGCACGACGGGCCGTCGAGGGGGTCTCGTTCCAAAACACTTAGAATTCTGAAATTTGGGTACTGAAATCAACTCTCTAAACTTCGTGACGAAGTGGCAGGACGGACCGTCACAGGCATGACGGGCCGTCATAGACTCATCAATAAATCGAGTCTCTAAACCTTGTGACGGAAGCAGTAGGACGGACCGTCGCAGACACGACAGCCCGTCACAGACTGCGTAATTCCAGGCTGGGTCGGATTTCTGTTAAATGTTTTAAGGGGCGTTTTGGACTATTCCTGCTTATAATTATAAAGTTAGTGGTTGAATATTAATAATCAAATTTCTTGAGGGTTAAAGGAGATAACTTTAAATTAATTAGTGGGTTACTTTAATCATCTTTTATACTTAATTATATGCTAATTAGGGTAAATGAAAGAGGGTTCACTAAGAAAAATAGAAAGAACAGAGAGAGGGAGAAGAACGATCGAGAGAGAGGACAAACGAAGAGGAAAACAAAGCTTTGGGGAATTTGCTTGCTCGATCACTAATCTTCGGTGGAGGTAGGTTATGGTTTTTATATACTATTCGTAGTAAACTCTTAATAGCGAATGATATGTATTGGGTAGTGTTGTAAACCCTTCTATATGATTAATTGTATGCTTGCATGAATGTGATGATATAATTGTAATGAAATAAGCATGATGAAGCTATTGAATCCTAATTCATGAAAACCTCTTGTTAATGATGATGTCTTGGTATAAAAGAAGGCTCGATGAACTAAAAGAATGAGGTTAGGGGATCGGGTGTCACTAACCGACACGTAGTAGTAGGGGGATCGGGTGTCACGAACCGACACGTAGTATTAGGGGATCGGGTGTAACGAACCGACACGTAGTATTAGGGGATCGGGTGTCACGAACCGACACGTAGTATTAGGGGATCGGTTGTCACGAACTGACACGTAGTATTAGAGGATCGGGTGTCACGAATCGACACGTAGTATTAGGGGGATCGGGTGTCACAAACCGACACGTAGTATTAGGGAATCGGAGTGTCACGTTCCGACACAAGAGGAATAAAGAGAGTGAATCTTGAATTATGGTAATGTACTCAAATTTAATGAATCTTTTTCCTAGATGAGTATGGTGTGGAGGCTTGCGTCCTCATGGGTGTACTTGGCGTACTTATTAATCATTATAGAACTTGTTGTTGCTACATGTTGAGTATTGTAGTTGATTTTATGATATTATCTGATATATACTGTTTTCTATTTTGAGTAGTCCGATGATATCTACTCAGTACCTGTGTTTTGTACTGACCCCTACTTGTGTGTTTTCTTTTTTGTTATTTGTGGAGTGCAGCAAACGTACCGTCGTCTTCAACTCAATCGCAACTCTAGCCAGTCTTCGTCACACCAGATTTCAGGGTGAGCTAAAGCTTCTAGCTTGGACTGGATCTTCTTCTTCATGTCTGGATGCCTTGAAGTTCCGGCATGGACTAGCTTTTTCTTTATTCTAGCTTTCTAGATACTCTTAGAATTAGTAACTTGAGGATAGATGTTCTTGTGATGATGACTTCCAGATTTTGGGGATAATGATAAGTTTGAGTTTAGAAGTTGATTATTGATTTCGTTAATGAGTTTTAAGTCTTCCGCATTATATTATGTTATTTATGGTTGAAATGTTGGGGTTTAGATTGGTTGGTTCGCTCACATAGGAGGAAAAGTGTGGGTGCCACTCGCGGCTCGTTTTGGGTCGTGACAAACTTTGTATCAGAGCACTAGGTTCGTTGGTCTCATCACACAAGAACGAGTCTAGTAGAGTCTTGAGGAACGGTAGGGGGACACCTTTACTTTTCTTTGAGAGGCTACAAGACTTTAGGAAAATTCCATTCTTTCTTTCTTTCGTGCTATTACTTGGATCCAATTGGTATCTAGGTGATACAAATTGGTATCTGACAATCTTCACTCTATTTCGCAGATGGTTAGAACTAGAGCAACAACTACGCCAACACCAACACAGGAAAGACAAGATGCGTCTGAGCCAGCCACTGAGACTGTAGCTCGAAGAGGAGCAGTGGCAAGAGGCCGTGGTAGAGGTCGCGGGAGGGCGTCCTCTAGAGGAAGAGGACAAGCACCTGGTCCATCTGGTACTAGGGCGGTGACTCCTCCACCGACTGAGGATGTGTTAAGAGAGGGTGAGGAAGGGGAAAATGAGCAAGTGCAGAATGAGGAATTACCACCCCAACCTACCCCAGAGATGATCAACCAGGTTCTTGCCTATCTTAGCGGGTTATCTGATCAAGGCCAGACACCTCCAGTGTTTTCTGCACCAGCACCTTAGGTTCCGGAGGTACAACATGCAGCTATTGTGGCTCCCCTCATGGATGCCTCATTGGAAATAGGCACGTTTCCTCGGTTGACTACAGGGCCAATAATGACAAGTGATCAGCATGAACTTTTCAGTAAGTTCTTGAAATTGAAACCCCCAGTCTTCAAGGGTGCTGAATCTGAGGATGCCTACGATTTTCTGGTTGATTGTCATGAGCTACTACACAAGATGGGTATAGTAGAACGATTTGGCGTTGAGTTTGTGACTTATCAGTTTCAAGGGAACGGCAAAATGTGGTGGCGGTCACATGTTGAGTGTCAACCAACAGAGGCACCACCTATGACTTGGGCATCATTCTCTAGTTTGTTTATGGATAAGTATATACCCCGTACTTTGAGGGATAGGAGACGAGATGAGTTCTTGAGCCTAGAGCAAGGTAGGATGTCGGTTGCTGCGTATGAGGCTAAGTTTCGCGCATTATCCAGGTATACCACCCAGCTTTGTTTCAGTCCACAAGAGCGGATTCGCCGTTTTGTGAAGGGGTTGAGGTGATATTTGCGGATTTCAGCCTTACAGGTAGCGGCTACAGTGAAATCCTTTCAGGAAGTGGTAGACTTCGTGATAGAGGTGGAGGGAGTGAAGCCAGATGACTTCACCTTGGCATCGACATCCAAAAGGTTTCGTAAGGGAGGTGAGTTTAATGGTTCTTATTCCAGAGGGCAGGGTTCAGGAGGTTAGCTAGCCCGACCTATCCAGTCTTCACTACAGACTGTAGTTGGGGGTCCACCGCAGACCGGTCAACATTTCTCTGAGTTTGGAGGTAATCCCCAGACTCCGTCGTTCTCACAGAGACCTATGCTTGAATCTAGAGAATTTTATGGATGTGGAGAGACTTGACATATTAGGAGAAATTGTCCAAAACAGAGTTACAGACCCCCAATAATCAAAGGTAGAGGTGGTCATGGAAGAGGCCGTTATTCGGGAGGACGTGGTGGCCGAGGTGATGGTGGTCACCAAAACGGTCGGGTTAATGGGCAAACTGGAACTACTGCAGCGCAACATGGTAGGGGCAACGGGCAGACAGGTTATAGGGCCCATTGTTATGCTTTCCCTAGGAGATCCGAAGCGGAGACATCTGATGTTGTCATCACAGGTAATCTTTTGGTTTGTGATTGCATGGCTTCTGTATTGTTTGATCCTGGATCCACTTTTTCTTATGTATCTTCCTCATTTGCTAATGGTCTTTATTAACATTGTGAATTGCTTGACATGCCTATTTGTGTTTCTACTTCGGTGGGTGAGTCTGTGATAGTTGAAAAGGTGTAAAGCTCTTTTCTTGTGACTTTTGTGGGGAGCAATACTCATGTAGACTTGGTCATCTTAGAAATGGTTGACTTCGATGTAATTCTGGGTATGACTTGGCTTTCTCCAAATTTTGCAATCTTGGATTGTAATGCTAAAACTGTGACGTTAGCAAAGCCTGGGACAGATCCGTTAGTGTGGGAGGGTGACTACACTTCCAATCCGGTTTGTATCGTCTCCTTTCTTCATGCTAAGAGAATGGTTAGTAAGGGTTGTTTAGCTTTCTTGGCACACCTTAGGGATGATACTACCCAAGTACCTTCAATCGAGTCGGTTGCGATAGTCCGCAAGTTTTTAGATGTGTTCCCTGCAGACCTTCCTGGTATTCCACCGGATAGAGATATTGACTTCTGCATCGATCTTGAATAGGGTACTCACCCCATTTCTATACCCCCTTATTGAATGGCTCCCGCTGAGTTAAGGGAGTTAAAGGCCCAACTTCAAGAGTTGTTGAGCAAAGGCTTCATTAGACCAAGTGCATCTCCTTGGGGTGCTCCCATTTTGTTTGTGAAGAAGAAGGATGGAAGTTTTCGGATGTGCATCGACTACAGACAACTGAATAAGGTAACTGTTAAGAACAAGTATCCTCTTCCTCGCATCGATGATTTGTTTGATCAGTTACAAGGTGCTTGTACCTTCTCAAATATCGACTTGAGATCTGGTTATCATCAATCGAAAATACGGGCAGCAGATGTGCCCAAGACTGCTTTTCGGACCAGGTATGGGCATTATGAGTTCTTAGTAATGTCTTTTGGGCTTACGAATGCCCCTGCTGCTTTCATGAGCTTGATGAATGGGATTTTTAAGCCATATCTGGATCTCTTTGTCATTGTATTCATTGATGATATACTGGTATACTCAAAGAGCAAGAAAGAACATGAGGAGCACTTTAGAATTGTGTTGGAAATGTTGAGGGAGAGAAAGCTTTATGCCAAATTCTCTAAGTGTGAGTTTTGGCTAGATTCAGTTTCCTTCTTAGGGCACGTAGTTTCTAAGCATGGAGTGATGGTGGATCCATCTAAGATTGAAAAAGTGAGGAATTGGGTAAGACCTACGAATGTGTCAGAAGTAAGGAGGTTTTTTGGTTTAGCAAGCTAGTACCGTCGATTTGTCAAGGGGTTCTCTTCTATTGCTTCGCAATTGACAAGCTTGACTAAATAGAATGTACCATTTGTATGGTCGGACGAGTGTGAAGAAAGCTTTCAGAAGCTCAAGACTTTGTTGACTACCGCACCAATCCTTACCCTGCCAGTGGAAGGTAAGAATTTCACTGTCTATTGTGATGCATCCTATTCGGGTTTGGGTGCAGTACTAATGCAAGAGAAGAATGTAATTGCATATGCTTCGAGGCAATTAAAGGTGCACGAACGTAATTATCCGACCCATGATTTGGAGTTGGCTGCGGTAGTGTTTGCATTAAAGCAATGGAGACACTATCTATATGGGGTTAAGTGTGAAGTCTATATTGATTATGGTAGCCAACAGTATGTCTTTACTTAGAAAGATTTGAATTTAAGACAGAGAAGGTGGATAGAACTATTGAAGGATTATGACATCACTATCTTGTATCATCCGGGAAAAGCTAATGTTGTGGCAGATGCTTTTAGTAGAAAGGCAGGGAGCATGGGAAGTCTAGCCCACTTGCAAGTTTCAAGACGCCCATTGGCTAGAGAGGTACAGATTCTGGCTAATGACTTAATGAGGCTAGAAATAAATGACAAGGGAGGATTTTTGGCCTGTGTGGAGGCGAGATCTTCCTTTCTTGACAAGATTAAGGGAAAGCAGTTTAATGATGAGAAGCTGATTTGGATTCGAGATAAGGTGTCGCGAGGAGAGGCTAAAGAAGCAAAAATCGACGAGGAAGGTGTTTTAAGAATTAAGGGAAGGGTATGTGTACCCCGCGTCGATGATTTGATTCACACTATCCTTACAGAGGCTCATAATTCAAGGTATTCTATACATCCCGGTGCAACCAAGATGTACCGCGACCTAAAGCAACACTTTTGGTGGAGTAGAATGAAGCGTGACATTGTTGATTTTATTGCCAAATGTTCAAATTGTCAGCAATTAAAATATGAACACCAGAGGCCCGGAGGAACACTTCAAAGAATGCCCATTCCGGAATGGAAGTGGGAGAGAATTGCAATGGACTTTGTGGTTGGTCTTCCAAAGACAATGGGTAAGTATGACTCCATTTGGGTAATCGTTGATAGGTTAACTAAGTCTGCTCACTTCATTCCTGTTAAGGTGACTTACAATGCAGAGAAGTTAGCCAAACTTTACATCTCAGAAATTGTTCGATTACATGGGGTTCCACTCTCCATCATATCGGATAGAGGTACGCAGTTTACTTCTAAATTTTGGAAAACATTGCATGCGGAATTGGGTACTAGGTTGGACCTTAGTACTGCGTTCCATCCTCAGACCGATGGTCAGTCTGAGCGAACGATTCAAGTGTTGGAGGATATACTTCGTGCATGTGTGATAGAATTTGGTGGTCATTGGGATAACTTCTTACCCTTAGCAGAGTTCTCATACAACAATAACTATCACTCAAGTATTGATATGGCCCCATTTGAGGCACTGTATGGGAGAAGATGTAGGTCTCCCATTGGGTGGTTTGATGCATTTGAAGTTAGACAGTGGGGTACTGATCTTCTGAGAGAATCGTTAGATAAAGTGAAATGCATTCAAGAAAAGCTTTTAGCGGATCAAAGTAGACAAAAAGAATATACAGATCGAAAGGTTAGGGACTTAGAGTTTATGGAGGGTGAGCAAGTCTTGCTGAAGGTTTCACCCATGAAAGGGGTGATGCGGTTTGGTAAGAGAGGTAAGCTAAGCCCAAGGTATATTGGTCCATTTGAAGTTCTGAAGCACGTGGGGGAGGTAGCTTATGAATTAGTCTTGACCCTAGGACTGTCCGGAGAGCACCCAGTATTTCATGTGTCTATGTTGAAAAGATACCATGGGGATGGAAACTACATCATTCGTTGGGATTCAGTTCTGCTTGATGAGAATTTGACTTATGAGGAGGAGCCTGTTGCTATTCTAGATAGAGAAGTCCGCAAGTTGAGGTCAAGAGAGATTGCATACATCAAGGTTCAATGGACGAATCGACCTGTTGAAGAATCCACATGGGAGAAGGAGGCTGATATGCAAGAAAGATACCCACACCTATTTACAGATTCAGGTACTCCTTTTCGCCCTTGTTTCTCTTCTTGTGATCGTTCGAGGACGAACGATGGGTAAATTGGCATCTATTGTAACGACCTATTTAGTCGTTTTCAGCAGCAAATTTGATTTCTAGAAAAATTGGCTGATACGACGGATCCCACGACGGACCGTCATGGGCACGACGGACCGTCATGGGCACGACGGACCGTCGAGGGGGTCTCGTTCCAAAACACTTAGAATTCTGAAATTTGGGTACTGAAATCGACTCTCTGAACTTCGTGACGAAGTGTCAGGACGGACCATCATAGGCATGATGGGCGGTCACAGACTCTTTAATAAATCGAGTCTCTGAACCTTGTGACGGAAGCAGCAGGACGGACCGTCGCAGGCACGACGGCCCGTCACAGACTGTGTAATCCCAGGCTGGGTCGGATTTCTGTTAAATGTTTTAAGGGGTGTTTTGGACTATTCCTGCTTATAATTATAAAGTTAGTGGTTGAATATTAATAATCCAATTTCTAGAGGGTTAAAGGAGATAACCTTAAATTAATTAGTGAGTTACTTTCATCATCTTTTATACTTAATTAGATGCTAGTTAGGGTAAAAGAAAGAGGGTTGAATAAGAAAAATAGAAAGAACAGAGAGAGGGAGAAGAACGATCGAGAGAGAGGAGAAACGAAGTGGAAAACAAAGCTTTGGGGAATTTGCTTGCTCGATCACTATTCTTCGGTAGAGGTAGGTTATGGTTTTTATATACAATTCGTAGTAAACTCTTAATAGCGAATGATATGTATTGGGTAGTGTTGTAAACCCTTCTATATGCTTAATTGTATGGTTGCATGAATGTGATGATATAATTGTAATGAAATAAGCATGATGAAGCTATTGAATCCTAAATCTTGAAAACCTCTTATTAATGACGATGCCTTGGTATAAAAGAAGGCTTGATGAACTAAAAGAATGAGGTTAGGGGATCGGGTGTCACGAACTTACACGTAGTAGTAGGGGGATCGGGTGTCACGAACCGACACGTAGTATTAGGGGATCGGGTGTCACGAACCGACACGTAGTATTAGGGGATCGGGTGTCACGAACTGACACGTAGTATTAGGGGGATCGAGTGTCACGAACCGACATGTAGTATTAGGGGATCGGAGTGTCACGTTCCGACACAAGAGGAATAAAGAGAGTGAATCTTGAATTATGGTAATGTACTCAAATTTAATGATTTTTTTCCCAAATGAGTATGGTATGGAGGCTTGCGTCCTCATGGGTGTACTTGGCGTACTTATTAATGATTATAGTACTTGTTGTTGCTAAATGTTGAGTATTGTAGTTGATTTTATGATATTATCTGATATATAATGTTTTCTATTTTGAGTTGGCCGATGATATCTGCTCAGTACCTGTGTTTTGTACTGACCCCTACTTGAATGTTTTCTTTTTTATTATTTGTGGAGTGCAGCAAACGTACCGTCGTCTTCAACTCAATCGCAACTCTAGCCAGTCTTCGTCACACCAGATTTCAGGGTGAGCTAAAGCTTCTAGCTTGGACTGGATCTTCTTCTTCATGTCTTGATGCCTTGAAGTTCCGGCATGGAATAGCTATTATTTATTATAGCTTTTTAGATACTCTTAGAATTAGTAACTTGAGGATAGATGTTCTTGTGATGATGACTTCCATATTTTGGGGATAATGATAAGTTTGAGTTTAGAAGTTGATTATTGATTTCGTTAATGAGTTTTAAGTCTTCCGCATTATATTATGTTATTTATGGTTGAAATGTTGGGGTTTAGATTGGTTGGTTCGCTCACATAGGAGGGAAAGTGTGCGTGCCACTCGCGGCTCATTTTGGGTCGTGACAAAATATTGGGACGAATATGATATTTTATATACATGCATTCTTATCCCTATGTTCTTAAAGTGATGAAAAGGTTCATGACTATCAACCCAACGCCACTTTTTTACTTTATCTAACCGTAACCCTAAAAATTAAATAAAAAACATTGGGTGGCTGTTTTTCAAATTAATGTTTGGGAGTTCCCTCATGCCAATTAATATCATGTAACATTTTTTTTAGAAAACCATCAAACCAGTGTTCTCTAGTTCTGTAGTCTCAAAGCTTGTTTTATTTACAATTTAGGATGCGTTTATGATTCAGGAGAGAAAGAAAAGTTTTTAAGTCAACAGACATACAAAGGCAACAACGGAAGGAGCTTAACAAGAAATTGCAGACACAGTTGCAGAAGTAGAAGCTGCAATCGCAAAGGCAGAAGCTATTATTGCTGAGATAGAAAGGGTTGTTACAATGGCAGAGGAAGCACTTCCCACGTAATCTATTTCTCAAACATGTTAAATTCGTAATAAAAATTCACGTGAACTTTCTTTTTACGAAAATTCATATCTTTGTAATCTTTGTGAAAAAGATCTCCGCATGTAAAGCTTGTCCTTAAGCTTCTTTCTGCGGCGTCACTCGGCCATCAGATTCTTAGCTGGAAGTCTGTTTTCCTATCCTTTTGATCACAACCACTTATAGTGTTGGCTGCATTTGAGCTGTTTTCTCCTAACTTGATCCCATCTTCCATGTTGTGTGCGATGGGATCAAGATAGGAGACACAACACAAATGCAGCCGCACTGTAAGTGGTGCTGATCAAAAAGGTAAGATGAAGGTACATGAAGCTAAGAATTTGATGGCTGAGAGACGCCGCAGAGAGGAGATTATTGAAAGGTTGTATATGGTGAGATTTGTCGTCCCAAATATTAAAAATCTATGAATTTTTTTTAAAGAAAGGTCGTGTGAATTTCGATTACGAATTTAATATGTTTTAGTCAAACAATAATCCATTATGTTTTATTGCTTTCTTTCTTTGAATAAACAACCCTTATATATCATTAAGATTAAGAAAAGGTTTATAGGAAAAACATGTTGTTTTTGAATTGAAACATATATATTTACAAAATGTTATCAGTTTTTTATATAAAAAGTATAATCAAACCAACTAGGGATCAGAATTCTATTTCTATATGGTTGATTGGAAAATATACTAACCCAACTAGATTGAGTTCGAATACCGGATAGAGCATACTAGAGGTCTTATATATTTTCATGTTGGTATTAATTTAGTAACTATCATTGGAAAATTGGATTTCTTTTATGAGAATCTTCTAACTACTTTAACAAGTTGGATTTGCGTCTATATTAAATGTGAACTACAGTTTCAGTTATTAGATGACGAAATTCAAACAAATATTTCATAATCAACTTATTCATGATTGTGTATTGTGAAAATTTACAAATGCACTTATGTATCAAGTAAATTTTCCATTCGTCAAAAGTTTGAGATAAACAATCCTCTATCAAGCTTAAGTTATTAGATGGTGGTTTCCACGTAGCACCAATTCCCCACTAATAATCATTTTACCTAATTTTGACCTCTTTTGTCGAACAAGTTTGAATAGATTCAAGTTCTTTTTATGGTTGTCGACTATTTAAAGAAAACTTCCAATGCGAAAGGAACTTGTTACACAATTATCACCCCTTCATAAGAATGATATTTATTTAAAATAATTTTTTGTCATCATCCCTACTCTTATTTCCATAAACCTAGGTATGAGTTTAAATACTTATTTAAAAAAGCAGTAAATAATAAATATATTAATTTAAACTAATAAATAATATTAATACATTAGAAAATAGTATGAACCATTGATTAATGTATCACTCCCAAGATAATTATCTTCATTAAATAATAGTCTACGTGAAAATGAAACCTGAAAACGAAGAAGAATTAATCTAATACCTTGTAGTAATTCAAAACACGTAGCAATACTTCATAAGCCTAGATATGTTATTAAAACACATATTTATTATAATAGTGTAAAAATCTTAATCTCGATTAGACTCTTAATTTATTGGGTAAAACCCATTCCAATAAATAAGGTGGTCTGAAGGCGGGGCTCATTGTGAGATAGATTACCTCACATCGTGGGGTCTATTTCTCAAATCCGGCCTCTTTTAGGCGAGTCTCTACAGATCAATTCTTGTATAGGTATGGTGTGAGGCCTATCATTCAGTCCTTCTTGCATTTATTCTTTCTTCATTCTAGTCTTGATTATAGTGTTTGTGTTCCAATCCGTCATATGGGTCGTTTCTTGCTATTTTTGTCTTAAAATCAACCTAATAATATATATTAACTCATGAAAAAATAGTCACCAAAAGACAAGAATATTCACTAGACTATACTAAAAATGTGGCTAAAACATGGGGTAATCTATGTTGTTTGATTGCCTAATTTCACTCTTGATCACCACCTAAAAATTAAAAACCATTTTACATCCTCGAAAAATTATCCTATCCTTTAAAAACCAATTATCATATAATTTTCGGTTACAACAAGGCTGCTCACCACTTTTGTATAATATCCCTGTAGGTCATTTATTTTTTGATGTTTTTTGGTCATTATTTAGAATGTTCCTATAGTGACCCAAAGACATTTATGACTTGCGGGAACTGAAAATATGATCTCGTAAAATTTCTTTTAGTTGTTATAGGAATTTATGTGTTTTGGTTTTTTGTTTAAACCTTGAACAATTATTTTGATCAACAGAGTTAGCTTTAAAATATTGAATTTTCTTGAGAACGACCTTTCATGCGGATCCTGAGGATCTCGGGATGATTCCGAGCCCCTTAGGGATTTATGCTTAAAATAGAGTTTTGAGTGTGGAATCCACTTTTTGCAAAGAGTACCTTATATTGAAGTTTCAACTTCTTCATTGAATCTGGAATAATGAATTTTGTAGGGTAGCATATCTCATTTGAGTGCACGGGGTTCCGAACAAATTTTGAATAGTGTACAGAGATTTTAAACATTCCAAAACCCGCTAATGCACATCAGCTCGTGAAAGTAATTTTATAATTGGTGTTCACGAGTCCTTGATCACGTTTTCGAGGACCTTGTTTATTGTGCATCATGGACATCTAGCCCTCGATCACGATAGCAATGAAGGGTTGACTAAGTTCACATTCTTTGGTCATTGTGATAAAGAGTTCTAACCACTTAAATCATGATGGTTTGTTGGCATGAACAAAAGTACACCTTATACAAGACAATGTGTGGGATACACCGTGAGACCCTACACAAGACACTTGACATACACATAGAAAATATAATAGATAAAAGCAAAGAGTATCATACGAATAAAGGAGTTTGAAATATAAAAGTGGAAGTCTCATAAAGACTTGAAAAGTCATCTATTACCTCAAGAGGATTGGTCAAAACTATCACGACCGGAATCTAGACCCAACACGAGACCGGCGTCGTTGACCTCTTAGAGGTCGCAGAAAAGCCTACATGCTGGGTTAATTGTAGTAGAAAATTTTAACTTTTTTTTACTTAAAATTTATATTGGCAAACATTTATATCGCATAATACTATCTACTAAACTAATAAGCATTCACAACAGCCATCTAAATAATGATAATCAAATTAAAGATATAGTTATAAATATAGAGTTGCAAAAATGACACCAATACAAAGTCTGGAAGTAAATACGAAAGAAACGCTAGTGGAAAATACTCCACTAGTTCATGCCTACATCTACGCTAGAATAAATCAGTAAGCATCCTCGAAAGCATGAGGGCCTACCAAATCTGGATGAAAGCTCCACATCCGGATGACTTCTGCGTTGACTCGTAAGCTCTAACATCCAGCTACACCGGCACCTTAAAGTAGATAAATTTATGGAATTAGTACATACTTGTACTAACTATGGGTATATGCAAGTACACACCATGGACATGCATTATTTAGAATAGCTTTCTCCTAACGAAATGAGTAATGGAAAGTCATGTAAGTGGACTTGCTAAAATCAGATTAGGAACGTCATGCCATGATAGTAACATGCATCATCATACGTATCATATTGCACACAACACATAACATATTGCATAAAGCACATAACATATTGCATAAAGCACATAACATATTGCATATAGCACATAACATACTGCATATAACACATATCATATTTCATTTTATTCATTCATATGCCATGAGACCCTGGAATCATGGACTTAACATTAGGACTTCCGAAAACGAGGGCTAAACTAATGGGATCTCAACTAGGGAGCCTTCTTTAGCAAACACAGAGTTTGCTTCATTCATTCATACGTACTTTATTTCATTTTATTCATAGGCTAGTATGAACACTATCTATACCTAGGATGTAGTTTAAGACTCTCATTGGGTTCAGTGTTCAATCACTAAGAATGACCTAGTATCATTATATAAGTCTAGTTCACCTCTTGATTATCCTACCCAAACACCTTTGGTATCGTTAATTTCGTTGTCTGCATTACATAAGGCTAGCCTCATTCATTCTTTGGGAACATTAACTTTAACCGACATAGATCATGTGAGCATCATAAAATCGATTGTCTACCCCACACAGAAAAAAGGTACAACCAAAGTGAAACCAATACATGCTAGCGTATGTATGGAGTTGAACCCTGCTAGATCCCTATATTGGCTGCATAGGTTCAAAGACTAGGAGATATAAGGAGAGACAAACCCGTCTGGAAGGACAGTCTCATCTCATGAGAATTACACAAACCTCTAGCTTCCCCAAAGAAAGGAATCGCCACTCATATCTAGCCTATCGATGCTCCGTAGAAAGTTCCATTTCATTAATCTCATACATCATAGAAGCTGGCTTCTAGAATGAAGACATCTTAACTCATTAGATGATTTTTCATGTCATCATTAGTATTAAGTATATATTAACTTCAATACTTTCATTAGAGTCTTCATACATACTGGTTTCTTCATTAACTTTACACTCTCATAGGTGAGTACAGTTTGGTAACATTTAGTTAGGCTTATTTGAGATTTCTCTCATAATTCACATTAGCCTCTTATCATATTCTAACCACATTCATTAGCCTTGGGATATTTGCCCTTCATAATTACTCACCCCTTTTTACGTGAATGTTCATTTCATCATATGCCAATGCACTTTGCCTATTAGTGTGTTTCACACTCTTACTTAACCCTTCTAGGGCCACATCATTCATCACATAACATCTTAGGTTCACTTACTTTATAAATGTATGCTGGACTTATTAGCCAACACACACAAGCCATGAGGCTTCATTCGTAATTTGCCTAAGTGATTTGTACTTACCCAAGGTTATGTGGTACAAGACTTATGCATCTTTTAAACATGCAAAGATCTCAATTTCGATTCATAAAGGTAGAATTCGTTTAATCATTTATTCACGTACGACTTATGTGTCAATACAGAATTGGGCAAGGGAACCAAATTTCGAATCCCTTGAGCAACACTTAATCTTATGTTTAACTTGGTAATTGTATTTTTCTTATTTGTGGGACCCTAGGTCGATACCCATCACACCCATATATTTTTCTTTCTTTTCCCTCCTCTCTATTTCGTTTAAGGACAGGAGGTTGTGGGATCGATCCCCCACAACTTTATTTTATTTCTCTTAGTTTTTCTCTTAAGTTTGTCACCTATCCAAGAGGTTGTGGTTTAATCTTCACTCACCTCATCTTATTTTTATGTTTCATTTTTATCCTTACTCTTTCATCTATTCAAGAGGTTGCGGATTCAATCCCCACTCGCCTCATTTATTATTCCTTTCCTTTTTCTAATGAATTTTTTATGTAACTTATATTTGGTGAGGTCTTGTGTTAAATTCCAAAGACCTCACATTTTTTTTAAAAAATTAAAATATAGTTCCATCTCCAGTACACAACCTGAGACCAACATTTCCAGCAAGCAAGAACTTTGGTCATCTTCTAGTTCATATTTTTCTCATTTATTTTTTAATTCTTGGAGTATTTCGTGTGACATTTATTCAGCACCATTATACTTATATAAAAATAACACATTAAACATTTTCATACATGTAAAATACATCATTTTAACATGTAAAATTCATGCTTCAAACCATGGCTAACTCACGACACACACATGCACAAACAAGTTAACGTAATTCTTTTTATGGGAACACATCTATCATTTTTCACATAATTTACGAATAGACAATCAAACACGTAATCACAACCATCCCTATAATCATCTACAATAAGTCATACCAACGCATACTTTTAATTTTTCAGAGGATGTAATGATAGGGGCATGCAAGGGTACAACCTTAGTTTTTCAATTATGATTAGACTGAATCTTAAGGGTCACTTTGGAAAGGGACCAAGAGGGAAGAAATCACATACTTGAAGTCGTTCAATGAGGTTCTAACGTGCTACAAAAACCCCCACTAAGACAAAATCTCACCACCAAAATCACAAGCACATTCTGTCGAGAACATGATTTTTACTATTTGTTTTTAAACTTATTTTGCTTTTGAGTTTAAGCATTCAGGTTCTTGAATGTGGAAGAACTTTGATATATTTTTGTTCTGTTATTTTGTTTTACATTATGTTGAGCGTGAAAGTGAGAGAGGAGTAGAGAGAAACGTGTGATAGTGTTGGCTTAGGATTAGGAGATTAGGTGGAGACTTATTCAAATTAGGATTTATCAATAATTAATAAAAAATATGATTTCTTTCTTTTTCCTAAATCAAAAAATTAAATATTTATTAATTTAATTAATTCACCAAATATAACTTAATCAATTAAATCATTGCTTCCACCAAGGCTCAAACCCGGGTGGAGCTAGATTTAGCTTGAAGGGTCAAATTCGGCCACCTCTACCTGAATTCACCCTTAACCATATTAATGAGTAAACTAATTAAATTTTTAGGGTAATTACAATACTACCCTTAGACTTGAAAAGACCATTTTACCCCTAGACTCTCCAAATATAAGATTACCCCATTCAAGTCCGGTTAAGAATCGTCTGGGTGAATCTTCATGTTTGGTTTTCCTACATAGCTGGACCCAACCTTGCGTAGCTCAACTAACTCACCAAGTTGGTTGGCTTGGCGGTTGCATATGTTAGAAGGTCTGGTTCTACGCACACCAATCCGTGCGAACCCGGTCTATTCCATGCATTCTAGGTAGATTTAAGCATTACTTAGCATAATCATTTTCAGGTTGTTACAAAAATGATACTTGTACACCACATACTAAAGAGAAATAGAAGAGTTTTACGCAAATTGACCTTTTTTATTAATTACTGTGTTGGTCGTTATATAAGCAGAGTACTACATACAAGGCTGAGAAGAAAATAACTTATCGAAACCAACGTAATAACACTTCTAAAGATTAAAAAGCGAAAGTTGATAAGAAAATTAAAAAGAATCCTACAAGTAAGAAGGTTCCTACATATAACAATAGTCTTAAATTATAGCCGTTATTACATCCCCGCAAGTTAGTGTCGAGGTTTAATATGCCCAACAAGTTATGGCAAACAACTAACATGATCAGTGATAATTTACATTGTAAAAAGAAGAAAATTAGTACCTTGGTATGCATTTTCTCCGAATTAAAAGAGATGTGGATATCTCTTCTTCTTATCCGCTTTAGTTTCTCAAGTATCTTCTCTACAAACTTATTTTTTCCATATATCTTTTACATGATGCTACTCTCTTGGTTCTAAACTAGCGAACTTGGTGATATAGATTTTAAATAAAACCTCCTCATAACACAAACTATCTTTGATTCAAATATCCTCAGTTAGTGTGATATATGAAGTATCTCCTATGCACTCCTTCCACTTGGAGTTGTGAACCACCGGATGGATGACTGCGAACTCTTGTGGTAGTCCTAATTCATAAGCTACATTGCCAATACATTTGGAAATTTTGTAGAACCAATATACTAGGGATTGAGCTTCCCCTTCATACCAACTCTCATAACACCCTTCAGGGGTGAAACCTTTAAACTGACTAATTCATTTACCTCAAACTCCAATTCCATTCTCCTAACATCATTGTAGGACTTGTAATGACAGTGTGTTGTTTCAAATCTTTCTTGAATAAGTTTTATTTTGTTCGTAGTTTGATGAACTAACTGAGGTCCTATCAACCCCTGCCTCACATACTTCAAACTATCCAAAATGAGATCTGGATTTCTCCCCTGAAGAGTGTCATAAAGAGCCATTTCGATTCTAGAATTGCAACTATTATTGTAAGAAACTCAATATGATATAAATGATTATCCCAATTAATCTTGAAATAAATCACACAATCTATCTCGATACCTCAAAATACCACTTCCCCTTCTTCCGACGCCATCACTTATTTTTATGAAAATCTGCCTTTAACTCAAACAAGATACGGTCTTAGTGTTGCTCCCCTTTTACCTCTGACACTAAAGATGACGAATCCTTATTCGTCACCACTATTCCTCCTTATGTGGAATTCATTAATCGAACTCCTACTCATGCAAGTCTATGAATCTCTTCTTCTAACTAATTCTTAACTTCCTATAAATGGGTGGTACTACCCATAGACAACCTGCTTAAGGAGTCAGCAACAACATTAGCCCTACCTTGGTGGTAACGGAATACTCATGTCAAATTGTTAAGTAACTCTAACGACCTTTTCTGTTTGATATTTACCTCTTTCTAACTAAACACAAACTGAAGACTCTTGTTCTTGGTGAATACATCCACATAAACACCATAAAAATAATGACGCCACATTATCAAAACGGATACAATAGTAGACTCTAAGTTATAAAAGTCTGGAGGAATAAGCTATAACTTTGGCATTCTACATTAACACACAAACCAAATCAACTATAGATACATCACAATACACCACAAAACCTTGAGTACCTTCTGTATAGTCAAAAGTGGAAAGTAGTCAACATCTTTTTCAATTTCTAAAAGCTTTTCTCAATTTATTGAAATAAAACCCTTATCTTAAAAGTCATTCAACTATTCTTTCAACTATGCGCGTGCCATCTCTAAGGCAGAATAGATATAAGATGATTATCTGGAATGATGTCTATGCTGAAGTTTGTTTCTATCTTAGGTGAAATTCGCGGTAGATCATCTCGGAAGACTTTTGGAAAATCATTTACTACTAAAATTGAAACTTGATTAATAGGAGTTATGTCAACACTAGACTGATTGACTCGGACTAAGTTATCGACACAACCCTTAGAGTATAAAATAAAACAAACCTTATGCAGTACGAAACTGCTTTTCCACTCTAAGAATAACTCATTTAGAAACTCAAATTTTCCAACTCAAGTCCATAAATCAACTCAGGCATAACAGGGATGCAGCATGTCCATATAAAGAATTACAATCACAATCTACTATGTCTAAATTAACTAAAATGATCATGGTACTCTTGTGATTGACGTAAACGGGACAATCACAATAGATTTTGTCTGCATGAATTGAATTACC
The DNA here is from genome assembly GCA_027704785.1 of Solanum chmielewskii. Lineage (NCBI taxonomy): Eukaryota > Viridiplantae > Streptophyta > Magnoliopsida > Solanales > Solanaceae > Solanum > Solanum chmielewskii. The sequence goes on from JAKWIX010000327.1 coordinate 15,672,906, forward strand.
CCTATATTCATTAAATACCTAAGGAATAACATTAAAATTCATAGAAACAGAAGGAGTTACAAAGAATAAACTTGCCCTTATATGTAACAAGGAATAAATAGTAAAGTCAAACACTTGGGTCATACCAATGACCGCATCTGGCAAATTCTCTTGCTCTTGGCGTCAAATAATAACATATAAGCAATTTGTTCCTCTCCTAGTACCATTTCCTTGCATATTCATTCGACACTCTTTGATGAACTTGCACTCTTGTCTACACTTGAAACAACATGTCTGGCCCTCATGAAAGTTTCATGGGTGGGTTCTACAACACCTATCACATACAAAAGCCCAGTTACCTCCTTGTGCCAAACTATCATGAGACTATGAAGATATAGCTCCGAGGATTTGTGAATTCAGGGCACTATACTCACCTTTATTCCTAGGTGCAGGTTCACTATCAAATGATGGTGCAAGTACACTTTGTTTCTTTTTGGAAAGATGACTAGTTGCCATTACTCTTCTTTGCATGAACTAATTTCCTATCTTAGCCCTGTTATTCTTGAACTCCTCTCTATCTCTAAGCTTCTCGTCCACTATTTGTTGAACATAGACCATCAACATTGAAATGTCCATGTCATTAATAAGCATTGTTTTCCGACCCTCTTTGCTTGATAGACGAGACAACCCAATAACAAAAAACTTATCCTACTCCTTATATCGCTAACTGATCCCAGAACATAGTGAGACAGTTGGGTGAATTTAAACCCATAATCATGAACACTCAAAAAATCTTGCTTTAGTGTACGGAACTCAGGTAACTCAACCTCATTCAGTTCTCGGAGGAAAGAAACACCCCAAAAGGCCTTCATCAAAACAAGACTAACTCACACGTGGTGCATTGTCATCTCTACCCTCTTTACACAAATAAATAATGTTATGGTAGTACCCTTGAGTTTATATGCATCTAGCTCAACCCTCTCAGTGTAAGAAAAATTAATTTTCTCAAAAATCATTTTAAGTTTTTAAGTAAAATTCTCTGGATGCTCAATAGGGCTCGAACCAGTGAACCTTTCACCTTTCTTGTCGAGCTCCTCTTTGGCTGACCAGGATGTTTAGTCACAGCCCAACTCAACATCCTTATTGGCATTAGTAACTTCTCCATGGGGTTGCACTTCATGTGCATTGGGTACCCCTTGTTCCTCAATATTCTTCCTAGCTGGATGACCTTTGATTTTTCTTCGTTGAGGCATGATTCTCTTATAATACGTGCAGGCATAAATAAGAAGGAAACATTTTAGATATCAAACTCTAATGCACGAAGAGAGTGTGAAAGAAGCGAAGGAATACCTAAATGTTAAAGCCTCCTAATTATAGATATGTCGAGCTTCACACTGATAAATAGGACTCTACAAACACGACTTTTAGACTCCCTAGGAATCTTGAACTATGTTCTGTAATACCAAGTTTGTGATACCCCGAGCCTACACTCATGTCGGGGTTGCCACACGAATACCATTTTTGACCCCGAGAGGACTCTTGGTTTGGCTGACTTACTCATCGTAAAACAAAAAAAATTAATACAAGGATTAAAATGCACTTGCTAAAATTTTAACAGATAACTTAGAATGTTTTAAACATAAAAGATTCAACTTAGCAAAAATGGCAACTAAAGTCTTAGTACATACTAAATGAAAATGAAAAAACTCAAAGGACTAATATTTGACTATATAAGAAGCCACTAAAAACAACTGAGCTGGATGTTGGGACAAAACCCACAACATCCAAATGAAATACAAGTGATACTAAAAGCAATAAAAATGGATCCTCCGGAAAGCATGGAGGCTCTCCATTCACTGAATTTTTTCTTTAGTGTACTAAAATTACCATTCAAATAAGTTGAAACACCTACAATGCAAGAATTTGACACTGCAAAGGGGCTTCTCGTTGATCCCCATTTCCAAATGAGGAGATCTGACGTCAAATGCATGAATTCGTGCCAAGGGGCGAGAGTGTCACATCCAAGTAGCACCCCCTAAACGTAACCAACGTCATCATCCTCTTTGAGGACTAAGACAAGCCTCACAGCTCACATCATTACATTCATAGGTTAAAAATACGAGAAAAATTAAATTTTTTTGATTACTTCTACATTGAGGTTGACATAGACATCTATATACACTCAATGTATTAATATCCTGTATACATAGATCCTTCGTATAAAAAAATTTCATAGACTTCTACTTTTATTGCACATACATAGTGTAAGATAGTCTCATACGAATTCTATAACATTTTTCCATATTAAACCATCTTAATAAGAGTATCATACATCAACAATTATAGCATATATTTTTTTACAATTATAGTACCAATATGAAAGAGAATGAAAAAAATGTCTTTAAGACAGAACAACATCCAATAGGTAGATAATGACATCGTCATTGAAAAAGGAGGACCTACAAAACTTGGTATATAAGAATCCAAGTAGTCTCCAAAGCCTTCCCTAATATCCACAGCTAGATCATACATTTGTAGTAAACATCAAACATGGTTTAGTACACACTTGTACTAAATATGGGTATATGCACATAAATAAGTGAAATCATGATAAAGAAGAAATTTGATCAAAACCATGCTAAATTAGTTTGAAAAGACTTATGCTCAATTAAGAACCCATATGAGCCAATATTCACATAAGAAACAATTCAAAACCATGTACAACACAAGACCAACATCAACAGGTAATAGTAAAGTCAACATGTACAAGAGTTCACACAATCATATTACAAGCAAGACCCTTACTCATAACACCACCAATTAGCCTACAAGTTAAATGACTAAGCAAAGCCCCATAACCTTACTCAATAGAGTAAACTTAGCAAAGGATCACAAATAATGTCTAACTCAACATAACATAGCATCAATAATAATCACCATCTTTTTTAGCAGTATAATTCAATAGCATGTTCAAAAATAAAACAAACATCATATAGGATCATCAACATCTTCATAGCATATACATTATAAGAACACAAGAACAACATCCAAAGGATTCCCTCAAGGCAAACTAGTGCAAGGCATAGGTAGAGTCATATACCTCTATCTAGGCTAGGTCAAACCTCTAAAGTCATCCTAGTTAGTGTACAGTCCATTACTTCATTTTACTTTTAAGAACACTTGCGATAACCGACATAGATCACAACAGCTAAGTGTGGAATCTGGTGTTGTAAAACCTTACATCGATGGAAGGTGGACTACCGGCCAAAGTATTACCAAACATGAACATAACATCTAGGTCGATCCATTAGTTAGTATACATATTGTGGAAACATAGTTTATGTTTATGGAGCTTGGGGGCAGTCATGGGAACATCAGTATACGTCTTTTTTGGACTATGAGGCTATCCATCCCGTGAGGACTATGGTGAACCTACCTGCCCTCCTTGGGAAGGCGCCACACCTCATCAACAAGTTCAGTCGGTGTTAAGCTAGAGTCTCTTTTTGAAATGTATTTCTTTATCAGTCATCACTTAGTTTAGGTCATAGGGTCTATAATTTGTCTAATCATAGTCATTTATCTCAAAGGGTATTGCATAAGTATATCCATTAAATACAACCATCATATGTGAGATTAACACATTAACATCACCATATCATAATATAATACATAGGTAATTCATGACCAACCTTATATCATAAGCATAATCTCACAATAACATATCCAGGTAATTTCAATTAAACATCATACATACAACTATGCAAGCTATTGACAAGGTATACTTCAATTGAACTACATCACCAATCACCAGCCATCATACTTGAAGTAAAGGTTTGGGTCGTTAAGACTTACCAAATCTCCTTCAAAAGTAATCATTATGGTCTTACCATCAAACATCAATTACATCCAATAATAGGTGTATTAACATCAATCAATCGTAATCAACAATAGAACTAGGTCAATTGAATCATCATTATCCCAATTAAAATTTATTCATAACATAGGGTTAGGGGAATTAGGGTTCATCATAAAATTAATCAATAAATAGATTTAATATCAACAATACATTACCCTAGTCAATCCATACATGAATTAAAATAGATAAACAAGTCTAATAATCAAATCATTCTGTAGTTCCCATCAACTTATTGCGAAAATCAAGATTTGGGACAAGTAAGGAAGGGAACATGATAAACATGAAATTTCATCAACTAAGATCAATTAATCAATAATATATTCTCAATTAGTCATAGTAAATCAAAATTTATTATTAATTTGAAATTAAGAAGAAAACCCATTAGAATTGGTAAACCCCATGGAATTGGGTAGTTTGAAAATAAATATTGAGTGAACATCTAGGGGAAAGGAAACCCAAGAGTAAATAAATCATACCTTTTTGAAGTCTAATCCACGAAATTGAAGTGAAATCCTATATAAATTGACCTATTTCTTCATGCTTTCTTCCTTCTTCAATGGATGAAATTGGGGAGAGAGAAACTAGAGAGAGGTAAGCGCTTTGTGTTTTGTTTTTGGAATTGGGTTTGGGTGAGTGAATAATAACTTAATATTAACCCGTCTATATACAATTACCCTCAAAATTACAAAAAATACCATGAGTTAAATGGGTCTTTTTGTGAAGTCTAAATGTCAAAAATACGATTTTACTGAATCTAAAAAGTGGCTCCGCGTCGCTGGGACAACACTCACTTTTATTTTTGAAAAATAACTTGAACCAGTGAGGTCCGTGCCAGCTGAATGTCGCACAGAAGCCCTCTGATTGTTGAGTTTCGCAGGCTTCAAAAACTGCCTGCCCACCCATGTTGTGGTCCTCTTCCTTGACCCTTCGGGGTGTCTTTTATGTGTCATTTTTGGACGTTTATATCCTATATACTACACTATACCTAAAAAAAATCTTTTTTACAAGTTTTAGACTTTATTTGACCCTCCGAAACCATCGCCAAATATAGCGATGTCAACTAGTTCAATTAAGCTTGTTTCCAGACATCATGGATGATCTTTGACGTCTTGGATCTAAAACTTCTTGGATGACTTACATAAATTATTTTAGGTCTTAAAACATTATTTAAATCTTTAAGCACTCATTTTAGGCTCAGTATTAGGTTTTGACTTTTCGGAGTGTTACATTATCCCCCCCCCCAGCAACATTCGGCGCCGAATGACATTAAACTTTTAAAAAGGGAAAGGATAGATTCAAGACTAGCAGACCAACCAACCGACTGAGTTAAAACTCAATTAGACATGATAACATGACATTTAAATAATGACCCAAAACATCAATTTTACACATAATGACTCAAAGTCAAAACATGAGTAATTTCCTTCTCATAATATCAACATGATCTCAACATACATTACACGAGTCAATTATGTACAAGTTCGACTTTCCAACATGTTACATACCATTTCATAAATACTCACCATGTCAAAATGCACAACATAACTCAAAATAAACAAAATTGCAAAATTTCCAAGTTGAAAGCACATTTCACTATAACTTCATTGTAATGACACCAAAAAAAATGCACATTTTTGCATAACTTCTGCAACAATCAAAGCGAATTTCAAATTTAGTTTCATTATTAGCAAGAACCACTAACCTTCCTTAGTAAATAGATGAGGATAATGGGACTTCATATAGGTCTCGGCCTCCCACGTTGCTTCCTTAACTAGGTGGTTTCTCCACAACACTTTTATGGAGGCCACCTATTTGTTCCTCAACCTCTTCACATGACGATCAAGTATTTCAATCGGAACATCCTCATCGGAGAGGTTCTATTCACACCAAGACCTTTAATTGGAAGAATGGACTCAGGATTACCAATGCACTTCTTAAGCATTGATACATGAAAAATCGGATGACCCGAAGACAGTTCACTTGGGAGTTTTAACTCGTATGCAACCTTACCAACCCTTTGCAAAATTTCATATGGACCCACATAACAAGGACTTAACTTTCCTTTCTTCCCAATTCTAACCACCCCTTTGATGGAGAAAATTTTCAAATGAACCTTATCACCTTTTTCAAATTCAAGGTATCTTCTCCTATGATAAGCATACGAATCTTGCCGACTATGGGCTGTTTGCAACCGGTTCCTTATGATATGAAATTTATCCAAAGTCTTATAGATCAAATCGAAACTAATAAAAGAAGACTCGCCAACCTCAAACCATCCAATAGAATATCCACACCTCCTACCATACAAGGCTTAGCAAGGAGCCATAAAAATTGATGAATGAAAGTTATTATTTTACATGAAATCTACCAAAGAAAAGTGCTAATCCCAATTTCCATTAAAGTCAATGATACAAGCCCTGAGCATATCGTCAAGATTTTGAATAGTCCGGTCCTCTTGACAATCCGCTTTGGGAAGAATAGCGGTGCTTAACTTCACTTGATTACCCAAACCTTTTTGAAATGATCTCCAAAATCTATACAAAAATTGAGCACCTCTATCCAATATAATGAACATAGGAACCCCATGAAGACTCACTATATTGTAAATATGTATTCTTGCATAGTCTTTCGCCGAATAAGAAGACTTAATGGGAATAAAGTAAGCAGATTTGGTCAGTCTATCCAATTCCACCCATATAGAGTCATATTGCTTTCGAGTTCGAGGCAAACCCACCATAAAATCCATATTAACATCTTCCCAGTTCCAAGTAGTATTTTGGATTTCTTGTAGTAGACCACTCGGCTTTTCGTGTTCGTCCTTCACTTCTTTGCAATTGGTACACTTTGCAATAATCCGCAATATCTCTTTTTAGTCCACCCACCAAAACACTTCTCTAAGGCCATGGAACATCTTTGTAGAACACGGATGAATAGAGTAACATGATCCATGAGTTTCCTCAAGGATTCTATTCCTCATATCATCCACATTATTAACACATAATCTCCCTTGGTACCTCAGAACACCATTCCCCTTGGGAGAATGACTCATTCATCTTACCAAGAACAAATTCTTTCAACTCCATCAACAATGGATCAAGGTGTTGCTTAGAATTCACCTCAACCACCAACGATGACTAGGAGTTATGATGCACAACCATACCACCTTTTGGAGAACTTTCAATTATAACACCTAAACGAGCCAAACTATGAACATCTTTCACTAGGTTACTCTTGGATTTTTCCACATAGGACACACTTCCCATGGACAATCTACTTAGAGAATGCACTACCACATTAGCCTTGTTGGTGTTATAGATAACACTCATATCATAGTCTTTCAACAACTCTAACCATCTCCATTGCCAGAGATTCAACTCTTCTAGGATGCATATTGGAGACTTTTATAGTCCTTATACATATCAACATGAACCCAATAAAATAATAAGGCCTCCATATTTTCAAGGCAAATACCACGACCACTAACTCAAGGTCATGAGTTGGATAATTCTTCTCATCAAATTGGAGTTGCCTAGAAGCATAGTCTATAACTTTGCCATGTTGCATAAGAACACACCCTAACCCGACTCGGGATGCATCATAAAAGACCACAAAACAATTAGTACCCCACGATAGAGTTAATACGGGAGTGGAAGTAAGCCTATCCTTCAACATTTGGAAGATTTTTTGACATGCCTCCGACCAATCAAATTTCACATAATTCTTTTGAATCAAGGTTGTCAAAGGGGAAGCAATGGATGCGAACCCATCGAAAAAGCTTATATAATAACGATCTAGGCTTAAGAAACTCCTAATATCCTTACGAGCCAATGGTCTAGGCAAATTTTTAACCGCATTAGTCTTCCTTGGATCAACCTCTACACCTTCACTAGAGATTATATGTCCAAGAAATGCAAGCGACCTCAACCAAAACTGACATTTGCTATACTTGGAAAACAATTGGTGTTCGTTAAGAACTTTCAACACCACTCTAAAATGGACAATGTGTTCACCCTCACATTTCGAATATACCAAGACTTCGTCAATGAAGACAATGACAAATAAATCTATGTAACTTCGAAACAACCTCTTTACTAGGTCCATAAACATCGTGGGATAATTAGTGAGACCAAAGGACGTTATTAAGAACACATAGTGACCATTTCTTGTCCAAAATGCCATCTTGGGAATATCTTCACCTATAACCTTAAGTTAGTGAATCTTGTAAATGTATTTCACACCATGGAGTTGATCAAATAAATCATCAATATGAGAGAGAGGATACTTATTTTTGATTATGACTTTGTTGAGTTGACGATAATCGATATACATTCTAAGGGACAATCATTCTACTTTACAAACAATACCGGAGCACCTCGTGGACAAATAATAGGTCAAATAGAGCCCTTGTCTAGTAAATCCTTAAGTTGAGCCTTCACTCTTTTAGTTCTGTCGGATCCATCCGTTATGAAGGAATTAAAATGGGATTTGTATTCGGTCTCAAGTCGATGGCAAATCAATTTCTTGGTTAGGAGGAATACAAGGAAAATCATTAGGAAATATCTCCAGAAATGCCCTCACTACGGGGACCGACTCAATGGGAGGAATTTCAGAGTCTAAATCTTTTACTCTTACTATATGTAACAAACATCCTTTAGAGAACATCCTACAAGCTTTCAAACAAGAAATGATATGATCTCTAGGAATAGAATTTAACCCCTTCCACTCTAAAATGGGTTCATTTTGAAAGTTAAACTTCACCACCCTTGTTCTACAATCAATAACACCAAAGCAAGCATGCAACCAATCCATACCCAATATCATGTCAAAATCAACCATATCAAGTTCAACTAGCTCCACATGAGTAACTCTATTGGGCAACATTATAGGACAATTTCTATATACTCTACTAGAAACAACCGACTCACCCACCGGGGTAGTCACCATAAAAGGTTCATTCAAGATATCGAGCAAAATGTCAAACTTTTTAGCTATTAGAGGAGTAATAAAGGAAAAGTAGCACCGGGATCAAATAAAGCATATACACCAGTAGAAAAGATTTTCAACATAGCAGTCATTACATCGGGAGAAGTCTCTTGCTCACCCCTAGAGCGGAGAGCATATAAGTGGTTCTTTTTGAGAGCATCTACATTAGAAGCACTTGTTTGTCCACTACTCTTGTCTTGCCCCTTCAAATTTGGGAAATCACGAACTTGGTGCATACTTTTACCACAAGTTATGTAATTGTCCGTCCCAATGAGGCAATTACCATAATGCTTCTTTTCAAAAAATTTACAAGTTGGCTTATTACTTGGTGAATTAGTACCTCTTCCCTTTTGAGTCTTAGGGATAGAAACCCTATCATCACGATACATAGAGAACTTTGAAGGAACTTTATTGGACAACCTCTTTTTGAACCCACGGTTGTCTTGGATATCAAGCCTACTCTTTGAAGAACCACAATCAAAAGACTTTTCCCTATTTGCATCACTACTCTTCCTATTCACCCTAGTCTCTCATACTTGTTAAGCATGCACCATGAGATAAGAAATTTTCATATTATCATGTAGAATAGACTAACAACATACTTCTTCAAGTCATTCGACACTGCCTTTACAAAGAGGCTCATTTAATCATTAGTGTCGGAAACCAAAGAAGAAGCATATCTTGATAATTTAGTGAATTTAAAAGAGTAGTCAAGTACACTCATACCTCCTTGACGAAGGTTGATGAAATCTTCCACTTTGTCTACTCTCTCATCTCTAGGAATGAACTGATCAAGAAAAGCCTTCTTTAAAATCTCCCATGTGACCGGACCGCCACTTAGTTGCCTACTGTCTCTCCATTGGACGTTCCAAGTTTGGCCACATCTTTAAGTTTGTAAGTGGCTAATTCGGCCTTCTCAGTAGTAGTCAACCCCATAGCATAAAAGATCTTGTAAATTTAATCAATGAACTCTTAGGGGTCTTCCTAAACTTTGAACCCATAGAATGAAGGAGGATTCATCCTAGTGAAGTCCATAAAACGAGAGGCCATGGTGCTAACATGTTGGTTTCCTCGAGGTACCACCTCCCAATTAGCTTGGGCTGTCATAGCTTGTGCTTGAGTAGTGACGGCTTGTGCTTGGGTGGTAATGGATCGGGCCATTTGGAGAAAAGCTTCCCTTATATCCCCTTCCAATATGGAAGGAGAAGCAACCGTAACATGATCACCCATAGCAACTTCTTCAAGTTGAGGCACTTGGTTATCTTGTTCTCCCACATTAGCAATACCTTCCTTATCCCTTCTTGCGGATGGTCTTCGAGTATTCATACCTATAACCACCTTTCAAGTATTAGGTTAAAGCACACATAAGGTAGACTTTAGAGGCACGACATAGGATTTACAAGAAGATCAGAGTTTCAAAAGCATCACATAGTTCCTCGTTGATAAGTGTGGGACGCTTCAAAATTATAAATAAGAACCTATAAGATATGGTTTAATCAGTCCTCAATACTAAAGGTATTCAACCTCATGATCTAATACCAAGTTTGTCACATCCGGGTAGTACTCCCTAAACATAACGGCGTCGTCGTCCTCTTTGAGGACTAATATTAGCCTCTTAGATTCCATCATTACATTCATAGGTTAAAAATGTAGAAAAATTTAGAACTTTTTGATTACTTCCACAGTGATATTTATATAGACCTGTACCTACACACAATATAGTATTATCGAGTATACATAGACCCTTCGTATAAGAAGATTACATAGTAATCTACGTTTATTGCACATACATAGTATAAGATAGTCTCATAAGAATTCTATAACATTGTCTCATATTAAACCATCTAGATAAGAGTATCACTATTTTGGCATAGCCCTTACATCAACAATTTATAGCCATATATAGGCTTTACAATTATAGTATCTAAATGAAAGAGAAAAAACAAAGATTCTTTAAGACTAAACAACATCCAATAGGTAGTTAATGGCATCGTCCTCAAAAAGTGAGGACCTACCGAACATGGAAGATAAGAATCCAAGTAGTCTTCAAAGCCTTCCGTAATATCAATTGTCGGATCCTACATTTGTAGTAAACATAGAACATGGTTTAGTACACACTTGTACTAAGTAGGGGTATATGCACATAAACAAGTGAAATCATGCTAAAGAGGACATTTGATAAAACCATGCTAATGTACTTTGAAAAGCCTTCTGCACAATTAAGAACTCATATTAGACATTACTAACATAAGCAATAAGTCAAATCCATGTACAACACAAGACAAACATCAACAAGTAATAGTAAAGTCAACAAGTACAAGAGTTCACTACATCAAAATACAAGCAAGACCTTACTCATAACCCACCATATAGCCTACAAGTGCAATGACCAAGCAAAGCCCCATAACCTTACTTAATTAATTAAACAAAATAGAGGATCACAAATAATGCCTATCTCAACATAACATAGCATCAATAATAATCACCATCATTTTTAGCAATATAGATCAATAACATGTTCATAAATAAAACTAACATCATATAGGATCATCAAAATGTAAACTCAACACCTTTATAGCATATCCATTATAAGAACACATGAAAAACCTCGAAAGGATTTCCTCAAGGAAAAATAGTGTGAGGCATAGGTAAAGTCTCATACCCCTACCTAGTCTAAGTCAAACCCCTCAAGTCACCCTAGTTTGTGTATAATCCATTACGTTGTTTTACTTTTAAGAACAATTGATTTAACCGACATAGCCACAAGAGCTAAGTGTGGAATACAATGTTATAAAACCTTACACCGATGAAAGGCGAACTACCATCCAAAGTAGTTCAAAAAATGAACATAGGATCTAGGTGGATCCACTAGCTAGTATTGATATGTTGGCAACATAGTTTATCGAGCTTGGGGCTTTCATCGAAACATTACTCTATGCCCTTTTTTTACTATGAGGCTATCTACCACGTGAGGACTATGGTGAACCCTACCTTATCTCCTTGAGAAGGTTCCACCCTTCATCAACAAGCTCACTTGGTGCATAGATAGAGTCACTTTTTCAAATGTCTTTCTTTATTAGTCATCACTTAGTTTAGGTCATAAGGTCTATTGTCACTACCAGCAAGTACACCCGAAAAGTTAGAGCATCCTGGTGTCGTACACGGCAACTAAGACTTCAAGAAGTCTCATCTAAGCCTATCATATCATTCATTGCATAATAAACATTCTAAAATGAGTAAATATTTAAAAGTTTCTTCACACATGAAGAAATTTTTGAAAACAATGTGAAAGCGGAAGACTTTCATTTAAAATACTAGACCTTTACAATAATTATTTGAACCATCTAAACTTTAAAGTATACAATACCTGGGTCTATGCCGATACAAGACATAAAAGTTAAGACTAAGACATAAGGAACGTGTGGATATTGTCCACAAATAATTGAGAGTTCACCAATACGTCATCTACAAAGCCTTTGAAGACTATCCATCCTCCATGGCACATCAACACTTCCAATTCCCTACACATTAGTCAAAAAGGTTAAAGAAAGGGTTAGCACATTAGATGCACTTAGTATAGAAGCCATACAAAAACCATGAAAAAGGTACATTAAGTAAATAGCATTCTTTTCACTTATTTTGATTAAAACGTCATTCTATAATAATAAGAACAAGATTTAACAACATAGAAATAATTAAGAAATCAATTAAGCAAATAATCACATTATTGGAAACCTTACAGTTAATTCACTTCACTGTACAGAGAACTCAATTCACTGTTATAGTGAAGTTCCTTCACTTCACTTTAGACATCTTCCAACATGTAATTATGCCACTTAAAGCTTTCCTAGACTTTGTTAAATAACACAAAGAGAGACCGCCCATACAACCTCTATAGGCATGCCTAAATTATCCTTAAGACTACTTATGATGAGTCACATACATACTTACAAGACATCAACATAAGAACATGAGATTCTCCTACCAAAGGTGATTCTAAGTCTCACTTAAGTGTTTGTAAAGGGAACAACCATATAATCCCTTAAACACACACTTAAGAGATCCTATAGACTACCTAAGATAGAATCATTCTCACTTAACACATTAGCATATAAATGATATGACATTGTCCTTCCAAAGGCTATCGAAAGACTTACTTAAGTAAATCAAGAAGATAACGTCCATAGTGACCTCTTCAAGATTACCTAAGTAATCCTTAACACTACCTAACGCTTATATCATGTCTACATAATCAACCAACTTCCCTAACTAGAGTCATTCTTAATACTTATGTAGGAAAGATAAGAAGTGATCATTCCTATGTTCCCTTCGCACCTTAACTAGACAATACTTAACTAATCTAGATAACTACTATGTCATTTAACATACTTATTTAACTTAACTCATTACGTTCATTAGTTCATTTAAGACTCATTGATCACATAAATTACATTTAAATAATAGTCTTAGGCAAGACCTAGGGACTCTCACTAACACCTTCAAATCCTATTGTGCAATGTCTAGATAGACTCTCATACAACCACCTAAACCTTATAGAAATTCTCTAATGCTAGTAGGTATCCCTTACGATAAGAATAGGCAATAACCAACATTGACCATGATATCAAAACATGGAATCTGGAGCTCTAACCTACTACTATGAGGGTGTTCTACTTGCCAATGGTAGAACTTGGATACATCCCATGTAGGCACATGGTTAAGGAATATGAAGGACATGCTTTGTAAACTAGTCTCATACTTAACTAGAAGTACTTACCTTACCATACTCACTCGTTTCTAGCTTTCGTTCTCACAGAGTAATTCACAATACAGGTTCATATAAAAGTGTTCCATAAAAGTTCATAACCCATACACATTTACCCTACAAAAGAGGTCCTATTAGGGATACCTTCCAATGGAAAGAAGAAACTCATGATGACATTCCTAAGGTTTGATACTATACTGTTCCTTCCAATAAACCTTAAGTCCATCATTCCTTTATTTGAAGAATACCATTACGACTTTTGACTTCAACATACATAACCTTACCACTAGATTCAAGGTTTCACATTAAGGATCCTCTTAACATCATTCAAGGTATCACATGTCATTCATACATTAAATTTTAAGAGACTTTAGCATCCTAATTCTAGAAATCACATATTCATATTCATACAAGCGTCAAGTAAGGGACACAAATCAACCAAAAAAAGACACCACATACTTCACCTTAACACATATTACTTGTCATTCTATAAGCTCATTGGAACAATCATTATCATCTTCATGTTATCCTACACACTACCATATTATCATCAATATAACCATTATAGATGCATATAGTCATGTAGGAACAACCATGAATCAAACCTAAGACTACACATATAAGCACATATCCATAGTCTACATAATTTCCTAACATACATAGAAAGAACACAAATATTCACATTACTTCACATATAGATATATATGATCATATTTTACATATTATAAACCATACAAATGATCATGATACTTCAAGTAGTGCTGACAAGGACATGATCATCATATTGCATAAAGTAACACCGACAAGGAACCTCAATTCACCTAGCACCACTACCATAAGTGGACCATACCAATCACAACATAATTGAAGTCTAGTTAACATAAAATAAAAGGAATTAGGTCACATACACCGTTCTGTCTTACCACTTAAATTTCAAGGCTAAAACATCCAATTCGATTTCATAAGGCCCTCACCCATGGACATAACCAAAAATTCAATACAATTATATCAATAATCAATGAAAATATGTAAATTAATTACATACTCATCAATATAATACAACCTAGCTATCAACTGAAATTATTGCATCACTAGATAGACAATACAAAACTACATTAGAATTATTAAACCTTAAGCAAATACCAATTCAATAAGTAGAACATTCAATAGATATAAGAATATTCAATACTCAATTGATAAAATTGAAACAACCTATAATCCAATTAACCATAATATATACATGAATCAAAAGCCCATAACAATGTATACTTGAATTCATCAATATCAAAGCATGATCACATAACCCATATCTTAGTCAAATTTAGAGATTTGTAAAGGTCAAGGGTTCATGAATAATTTAATTGGAAAATAACAATTATACATCAATAACATTAGAGATTAACGTTTGAAAACCATTTATGCAAGAACCCAAGACTTAGAGTAGAAATTGGAATTTTTCATCTTTCGGAAAACTCTGAAAATCATCTTTGAAATTGTCTCTAAGGTGATATCAAGCGTTATATAAAAAGATACCATACCTTATTTGAAGATCCCAATGAAAATTTAAGAAGAAACTCCATTGAAGAACTATCTTCAAGCTCTATCTTCACTTTGAACTTACATGGAGGTTTTAAGAGAAACTTTTGGAGGAAAAGTGTTTTGATTTAGGTGTTAGGGTTATAATGAGAGTTTAATGACTTATACACTTTTGCAATACCCATAAACACTCAACATAACCGTCCGAAGACTTATTGGGGCTTTGGGTGAATTTACAACTTCACCCCTAAACTTATTAGAAAAGCTGGCAGGAAACATGCAACACCATCGACGCCCACAGCGACGGTCCGTGGTCTAACCCACGCCCCGTCGATGGGGTCTTTTGGGTTGCACCTGCAACTGTTCAACCTCAAGGAAAAGTGTATCCATCGACGAGGCCCATCTATGGGTTGTCTCCTAGTCGACTGGTAGTCGCTTGGGTCAGTCGATTTCCACTGTCTAGCAGTGTTGAGCTCCAAGTAAGGGTCCTTATTTAGGGCCCCTTGTGGTTCCTATGTGGAGTTATACCCAGACATTTCAAACCCAAAAATTATCGTATAAATTTTTAGAACCTATGACATGAGTTTCATAAAAAATGAACACGTAAAAATTGATGAAACATTCATAGACATACATTCAAAGCAAACCTTTCAAACATCATGGACATTCTTGGACGTTTGACCTCCAAATTTCATGAAACTTGACACACTAACTATATACACAATAATAAATCTTTTAAGAACCTCATAACCTCATGAATCATACATAAACATGTAAAGCCACATATGATGCACATAGGTGACTTAGTCATCGAACGTCTTGGTCGTCCCTTGACGTTTGCCTTACAATGCACCTATACTCTCAAAAACTGACTCTATACCACATTATGGACAATTTTAGGACCATAGACCATCACAACAACCATTTTAGGCTCTATATTCACCTAAGTCATTTTTGGGGTCTTAAATTCCCCCCACTTAGACAACATTCGTCCTCGAATGACACTTGTCACTCTTCGAACACTTCCAAGAAAACAGATTAAACTCAATAGCTCATGAACTTACCATATAAAACATAATCAGAAAGAAAACATCAATTTCACATAATCAAGAGGTTCACAACACAACAAGAAACTATAAAACATTCTATAACTCATCATGCTACAAAACTCTCAGGCTTCATTTCAAATAATTAGAACAAATTTTATATTCAATATCAAACTCATATATATCAGTTATAATCACATTACAAAAATTTTAGACCAAGGAATCAATTAGTAAAATGTTAAAATACTTCACAGTGAAATGTCCATTTCTATACAGTGAATTTGTGAAACTTTTCAAAAATGCAAATTTTAGGAAATTCGGGATAGAAACAAGCTAATAATCAAGGTATCATCATATAAACACATCCTACAACATAATCATGTATTCATAAAATACACAATGCAAGAAGTTAACGAAATTCAATTTTAACAAAACTTCCATCAAAACATGCACATCATAAGGAAAATGTTAGGAACTCATCTTCCAAAAAAGACTAGTACAAATTCAAGTTACAAAGAAATCTTTGTTATATGCTTGAATAAACACACAAATAAAAGATAAGTGTACTTTACTCCCAACAACAATACTCTTCATTATACTCCCCTACTTCGGAGAAACACATTCTAAGGTGAACATTATGTCAACTACAATGAACTCCCTCAGGGCACCTTAAACCTTACTAGTACTTTCTTACCAAGTTCTACCTCATAAATACTAAAGACTCTCAAAGGTCTCATATCTAACCACTACATCCCCCTTACTAAGAGAACTCACCTTTACTCTTTCAAATGTCATCACCTCCCTTCCTATGTTTGGGGTCTTAAAAAAGTTGAAATTATATCAACAGCCACTCCTTCACATTCCAAACAATATACCTTACCATTATTTCCAACCTAACTACTCTTCCAAAAGTGACCAAGCTAATATAAGATCAAAACCACCTTCTATAACACCTCATCTCACAAGTCACATCTCATATTTCCTATCCCTCAACCCAAACTTCATAATGTCACCATCAAGGGACCAACACATAAGGGAAACAAGAAAAATACACCTTATAAAAAGATCTTAGGCACGTTAAGATGAATGAAGAAGTGAAACTTTTCCTACCACCCAAAAACCTTATCTTTATAATGTGGAACCCTTCACATTATAAACATGACTCTATTATATGTTGTTCATAAGACAAATAAGAAAATCCCTAAACCTTATGCTCTGATACCAAGCTTTCCACGACCTTTAAGTACACCCTAGAAGTTAGAGCATATGTAATACCCCAAAAATAACTTAAATAAATCTAGATCCTAACATGGTTGTAATGATGGTATAAAGTACTAAAATGTTTTATAATGTTTTTTTGAGGAAGTTTCTAAGAGTTTAGATTCATTGGAAGTTAGACGTCAAGGGACGACCAAGACGTTTGACGACTAAGTGACCAATGTGCCTCATATGTGGTTTTATGTTTTCTGTGTGTTTCATAAGTTTATAAGGTTCTTAATTATTTATTATAGTGTATATAGTAAGTGTGTCAAGTTTCGTTAATTTTGGACGTCGAATGTCCATGACATTCGAAAGGCTTGCTTTGAGGCGACCTCATGTGTATAAGTGTATTTAATCAAGTTTTACGTGTTCGTTTTGGTTGAAACTTATGTGTTAGGTACTAAATCATATACTAGATTTTGGGTAGGAAAGGCTTGGATACCACTCAAGTTAGCACCCTAAATGGGGCCCTAAGCGAGGACCCCAACTTTTAGACCAACACTACATGGTAGTGGCCAAACAACGGACCAGTCGATGGTTCTCGTAGGTTGGTGCATGTAGCCTGTAGGTTGGGGCACCTATGAAGTGAACCACGATACCCCGTAGATGGTACGTGACCTGACAAACGGTCCGTCGATGGTCACGTCGATGCTGCTGAAAATTTGGCAGTTTTTCTGTTAAGGGTTGGGGGTTTGGGGAAATTCACCCCAACACTTTTATAACATGGGGACGTTTGTTTTTAGTGCTTCGTGGTATTTTAATACTATATAATTGATTAAACTCTCATTTAAACCCTAGCATCCAAATCAAAGCCCCTTCCCTCCTAATGTTTCTCCAAAATCATCCATTTGAGTTCAAAGTGAAGATGGAGCTTGAACATGGGTCTTCAATGGAGTTTCTTCTTCAATTATCTTTGTATTCTTCAAATAAGGTATGGTAGTTCTTATGTAAGGATTTTTATCACCTTAGAGGCAATTTCAAAGATGATTTTCAATGATTAAAAAAGATGAAAAAAATCCAATTTCTACTCTATGTCTTAGGTTCTCGCATAAATGGTTTCCAAACGTTTATATATGATTAAATTGATGTATAATTTATGTTTTCCAATGAAATTCTCCATGAACCCTTGATCTTCTCAAATCTCTAAATTTCAATAAAATATGGGTGAATTGATTATGATTTGATACATATGAATTCATGTGTAGATTGTTATGGTCTTTTCATTCATGTATAAAAATGTATATATGGTGTATAGGATGTTTTAAATTTATTAATTGAGTAATGAATACTCTTAGATCTATTGCATGCTAAGCTTATTGAATTGATATTGACTTAAGGCTTATGATTTCTAATGTATATTTCTATGGGCTTTCTAATGATGTAAGAATTATATTCGATCGATATATAGGTTGTATTAGATATTTAATTATGTAATTAATTGACCTAATTCTATTGATTATTGATATAATTGCTTTGAATTGTTGGTTATGGCTTTGGGTAAGGGCCCTATGATATTGAATTTGATGATTTAGCTTTGGAATCGAAGTGGTAAGAAGGATTTGGGGTATGCTACCATAATTCCTTTTATTTTATGTTAATTAGACTTTAAATCTATTGTGAGTTTTATTTTCCACTTAAAGTGGTTGTTCTATGTGAATTGATGTGGCCTTGTCGCATTACTTTATGCAATTTGATGATCATGGCCTTATTGGCACTACTTGAAGTATTATGAAGTTTTGTATAGTTATTTTATGTGAAGTATGAGTATATATATCTATTTGGGATGTAATGTGAGAGTATGTGTTCTTTCTATGTATGTTAGGAAATCATGTAATCTATGACTAAGTGCTTCTATTTGTATTCTTTGGGTGAATGCATTGTTGTTCCTACTTTACCATACATGTCTATTATAGTTTTATTGATGATGATATTTTAGTGTGTAGGATGACTTAAAGATTATAATCTTTATTGCTATGTTCTCGTAGACTGATTAGTAATGTCTTTTAAGGTGAAGTATGTGGTGTCTTCTCTTGATTGACCTGTGTCCCTTACTTGATGCTTGTATGAATATGAATATGTGATGTCTTGACTTAGGCTTCTTATGTTTCATAGTCTTGAATAAATGAGTGATATGTGACCTTAAATGATGTTAAGAGGGTCTTTTATGTGAAACATTGAACGTAGTGGTAAGGTTATGTCTGTTGAAGTCAAAAGTCGTATTAGTATCCTTCAAGTAAAGGAATGATAAACTTAAGGTTGATTTTCTGGAACGACATCATATAAAACCTTAGGAAAGTCATAATGAGGTTCTTTTCTCCATGGGAAGGTAGCCCTAAGAGGTCCTCTTTTGTTGGGAAAAGGTGATTATTATATGAACTTTTTATAAAACCCTTTTATGTGAACCTTTAATGTCAATTACTCTATGGGAACGAAGTCTAGCACCGAGTGATTATGTAAGGGGAAGTATTTCTAGTTATGTATGAGACTATATTACAAAACATGCCCTTCATATTCATTAACCATGTGCCTACATGGAATGTGTCCTAGTTCTACCCTTGGCAAGTAGAACACCCTCATCGTAGTAGGTTAGAACTCAAGATTCCATGAGTTTCTACCATGGTCTCTATCGGTTATTGCCTATTATAATCGTATGGGATACTTACTAGCAATAAAGAAGTTCTATAATGTTTAGGTGGTGTTATGATACGCTATCTAGACATTGCACAATAGACTTTGAAGGTGTTAGTGAGGTACCTAGGTCTTGTCTAAGACCATTACTTGAATTTACTTTATGTAGTGAATGAGTCTTAAATAAAGTAGTGAATTAATGACTTGAGTTAAGGAAGTATGTTCAATGAAGTAGTACTTATCTAGAGTAGTTAAGGGTCGTCTAGTTAAGGTATTAAGGAGGCATATGAAGATCGCTTCTTATATTACCTAGATATGTCTTATGAATTACTCTAGTTAGCGAAGTGGTTTGATTATGTGGACATGATCTAAAACATAGGTAGCATTAAGGATTACTTAGGTAATCTTGAAGAGGTCACTATGGACGTTATCTTCTTCATTTACTTAAGTAAGTCTTTTGATAGCCTTTGGAAGGAGAATGTCATATCATCTTTATGCTAATGTGTTAGGTTAGAATTATTCTATCTTAGGTAGTCTATATGATCTATTATGTGCGTGTGTAAGGGATTGTATGGGTGGTCTCTTCAAAAATCACTCAAGTGAACCTTAAAATCACCTTGGGCAGGAGGATCTCATGTTCATATGTTTGATGTCTTGTAAATGTATGTTGATCTCATTATGGGTTTTCTTCAGGGTCTTTTAGGTGTGTTTAGAGATGGTGTATGGTCGGTCTCTCTTTTTAATACTTAAGAGAATCTTAGGATATTTTCCAGTGAGGGACTTATACTCTAAAAGGTGTGCAACGTGAAGTAAAGGAACTTCAGTGTAACAGTGAATTGTGTTCACCGTACAATGAAGTGAATTCACTTTAACATTTCTTAAAATGTGACTTTTTGTTTAAATGATTTCTTATGTATTTCTATGTTGTTAAATGTTATTTTTATGCTTATAGTATGATTTTTTAATTGGCATTCATGAAAAGCATGTGGTTTACTAATGTCCCTTTTTCATGGTTTTTGCATGGCTTCCGTACTTAGTACTTTTAATGTGCTAACCCTTTATTTTCCCTTTTTGAATAAAGTATAGGGAATTGGATGTCTTGATGTGCCATGGACGATGGATAGGTTTCTAAGACCTTTAACATGAAGTATTGGTGAGTCCTCATCTATTCGAGGACAATATCCATATGTCCCTTATGTTATATTTATTATATGTCTTGTATGGGATTAGTCCCATGTGTAATGTTTATGAAAGTGTTTTTTGTGTGTGAAGAAAGTTTTAAATTCTTAACTATTTTAGTATCTTTATTATGCAATGAATGATACGAGAGGCTTTGATTAGACTTCTTGAAGTCTCATTTACCGTGTGAATATACAAGGATGCTCTAACTTCTAGAGTGTACTTGTGGGTCCTGACAGCATCCTTGTGTCGTCATACGAAAAATATGTAAGACCCCAAAATGAGATAGAATCTATAGATCCTGACATATTTGTATTAATTTTATAAGGTCATAAAATGTCTTATAATATAGTTTAGAGGCAGTGTGTTAAGTTTGAAGTGATTCGGAAGTCGAATGTCAAGGGGCGACAAAAACGTTCGACGACTAGTCATCTATGTGCCACATGTGTCTATGTACGCTTATATTTGTGCATAATGATCTTGTGAATACTTTAAATGATTCATAATGATGTTTAATGTTTTTAAATGGTGTTTTGAGAAGTTTGGAGGTCAAACGACAACGAACGTCCAAGGCGTTCGAAAGATAGCCCTTATGACGCTCAACGTGTGTCTTAATGGGGCCTAGACTGTTTGGACGACTTGCAGGTGATTGTTTTGGGTTAAAATAATGTGGAAGGTATACACGTTTTTAAGGGTTGTATTTACGTTGGAAACGTCCGGGTATGACCTGTAAAGGGCTCCTCGAAAAGCCCTACAAGGAGGCCCCAAGTCTGGTTGAGGCACTGCCTTGGCATTGTCAATCGATGGACCAAACGACGGCTCGTTTGTCAAACAACGGCCCGTTGGTGAGGTCTCATGGACTGGAACTTATGTTAGGCGGGTCTCAATCCAAAAATTGGCTAACTACAAAACAAAGGAACACAGGCACGGCCCGTCGACTGACCTACGACTTGTAGGTCGGTACGTCAATGGTAGCCTGTGAACTGAAGCCTATGTACTGTTTCATTAAAGGGGTAAATGGGAAATTCACCCCACTTACTAACCTGACTCTAATAGGTTTATTTAGATAATTTTGGGTGTATATAAGTCATCAAAAACGTGATCACCCTATTCTAGAATCCTCTCACACGATTGAAGCCTTTCCCTCAAAAAATATTTCCCTTCAAACCTCCATTGTTGGTGAAGCTCAAGAACTACTTTGTGCTGTGTTTTCTAAGGATAAATAATAATGTTTTAGAGGTTTTCAACAAGACATAGGTATGTCGATCCTTCATCTCTAGTTATCCTTCCATCTATAGTTAATCTCAATGTTTTCAAAGAGAAAAATATGATCAACTTCTTCTTCTTCATTCTAGCAATGGGTTCTTTATCGAGTTGATTTAAAAAGCATAATATGAACGTATTGATGATTGTATACTGATTTGGACGTGATCTTCAATACCTATTACATGATAAACCCATGTTTTTTCACAAACTCAATTTTAGCCTATGTATGGCTTTGTGATCTTGATTTGTTATCGGTTTAATTATGATTCTATTACGTTGAAGTTGTTATATCTACTGTTATTTACATAAATTTGATCATGATTTTATGATGAAGGATTCATGTGGATCCATGTATGAAGAGTTGAACATGCCTAGCTTAGTATTTTAGGAATTCACTGTAACATGACCCTTCTTATGATTAAATGTTGAACTCTACTATGTTGTGGTTCTTGTATCTACTGTTTTAGGTTGATACCATGGTGTAATTTTGGATATAAATCTTTTATGACCAGAGTAGATAAGTCTTGGTTAGACTTAATCTAGGTTCTTCTAGTCTATAGAGTTGTAACTTGTGATCTTGATGTTAGGTTAGTTTCTATATGAATTAGTCATGGTTAATGTCTATAGCTGCTGACTATAAAAAATATGAGGATGAATTATATGTAATGAAGACAATATGGGTCTATCCGTAGTAGTTTGAATAGGATTAACTTATGCAAACTTACCTTCCATGAACTCCTTATATGAAGCATGCTTGTGTCGACGTTAATGGCAATTGTAGTAGTGTCTCATATATACTATGATTTTGATTAGCTATGCCTAGCATGTTCTTCATTGGTAAAATAAGATTTTTGATCAATACTTTGGTAAAATTGATAAGATGGCCTATTCTCTCTACTCTACATTGAATTGATGGTTAAATGCCTACAAATGTATCTTAATCTTGAAGTAATTAAGCATGTTTTCATTGTGACTAAGTGTAGTATTAGCTACTTCCTTAGAGTGATATGAATTATGAAATCTGATATATAATCCATATAAAAGAAATTAGGTAGTGGTTTATATTCTTCTACTTCCTAGTACATGTGAGATGCGTTGTATAATTTTATACTATGATCTTGTAGCGACCTGTACATGCTTTCCTTTATGATTAAAGTAAATTTAGCAACAGCACTATATATGAATTGTTGATGAACAAGGTGTATTGATCAATGATGATCAAAGGGTGAGAAATTTGTAATAATGTGAAATGATGCTCTTTGCTAGTTGATGCTTTGATTTTGAGTGTCTTCACCATTATTGAAATATTTTATGTGATGCTAAGTGACACGTTGTTCTTGAAGTTTTAGTGTAATTCGAACAGGAATGTTATTATATGTGGGGGAGAATGTAACGCCCCAAAATGAACTAAGGTGAACTAGAGTGTCATGAGTATTTGTTGAGTTAATTTGAAGTTAAAATAAGTAAATTTAGTGTTCTTCGGTAGTGTGTTACGTTTGGAGGTCAAACTCCCAAGAACGTCCATTACGTTCGGAGGTGTGCCTTAGGTTGCACTTGTGTTTCTTGAGGTGTTTGAGTGAGTTTTATGTGTTTATTTTGCTTGAAAACTTCATGAGATTTTCCAAAGACCTAGAAGACATACATTAGGGGTTCAACGTCTGGGCACGACCCCACCTAGGACCCACAAGGGGCCCTAGATGAAGGGGCCAAGACTTAGGCAAAATCTGCAAAAAAGTAGTGGCCATCAACGACCCTAAGGACGATCCGCTGTTCCCTAAATGGTCCCTCGACAAAGGGCCTCGATTGTAACGTGATTACAGTTTTCAATGATCCATATAAATCTAAGTATCCACAAATGAGACCCTACCAACGGTCCGTTGTCTCAACGACGATTTGTTGGTAAAGGTTCATCTGTGAGGCCTTCAAATCTGTGAAGTTGCTGCCAACTTGGTGTGTTTTATGTAGATACACCCCAAGTCTTTTAAGACGCTAGGTACATAATTTTAGTGTTTTAATGTTATTTTAAAATAGTTTAAACCCTAAACCTAGATAAGACCCCTCTCTTCAAAATATTTAAACTCTCTCTAAAGACAAACTCTCTCAAGACTCCATTGAAAACTAGAGGTCAAGGAAGGATATGAGGGATGATTGGACGTGTTTCTTTATCAAAAACTATTGGATTTTTCTTCCTTAAGTGAGGTATGGTATCCATTCTTGAATAACTTTATATTTAAGAAGCCAACTTCCAAAAAGGTTTTCAAAAGGGTTTCCAAACTCAAACTTTCTTTAACTTTGATTTTTAGTAGGTGTCTTCGTGTATTTAAGTTTTAATGGTTTAAATGTACTTATTTTGGGTTGATTTGATGATTTTGATGTTAAAACTCTAATGAAACTCATGTTTATGCATACTTCAACTTTTGTTTTGACAATGGGTTATGTGAGCATGATTTGAGTAGGGTATGGACTTTTGTCTTCTTGTATTTAAGTTCTAATAGTTTAAATGTACTTAGTTTGGTTTGAATTCATAATTTTATGTTAAAACTCTAATGAAACTCTTGTTTATGAATAATTCAACTTTTGGCTTGAAAATGGGTTATGTGAGCATGATTTGAGTAGGGTATGAACTTGGGTCTTCTTGTATTTGTCATGTTGGTGTAGCTACTGTCCTAAGGGCCTTAATATGGGAAATATTCATAAATTTCTTATGAGTGATGATGGTTTGATTTGATGTTGATTTGCCTTAATTATATAGTTCTTATTATGAATATTTATTGAGTGGTATGGTCCATCTTATGGATGGTGGTGCTAATTGAGGAACTTGATGTTATTGAGTATTTTTTGAATATGTAATCTTGAAGGTTTAACATCCGAAATTTAGAGATATTGGAAATGGGTCATGTATTGTGTTTGGTGTATCTTGAATTGCATGTTTCACCTAGTTTAAGTCTAAATAAAGTATATGGTTATGATGAGCATGTAGAGTGTGTAACTTAATGAACTAATGTTAAAGTATGTGTAGAACTTGAAGAAAATGAAATTATTCTTATATGCAAGGTGTGCACATGTATACACAAACAATGAGTAAAATTTATCATGCCAAGTTGAGTAAAAAAAAGGGAATCTTGAGGTGGACAGACTTCGTGAGTTTAGATGTGGTGTCTAGTATAAAACTCTCATTTCATAGTGAGCTTTCTATAATAGACTTCTATGTTATGAAATACTTGGGGAGTTATGCATAGAACCGAGAGGATTTTAAGGAGCGGTGCATTACACTTCGTGAGTTGAGATGTTGTATTTCAAAAATAACTCTTGAGATGAGTACTCCTCGTTAGTAGAGAATGAGTTACTCAGTAGCAATCTTCTTATCCCTTAACTATGTGTCCAGATAGGTGTAGCCATTGGGAAAGCCATGTAAAATCTAAGAAGCATGTCCTTACTCTAGGAATGTGAGGATCCCTCACCCGAAAGGGGTTAATATTGGGATTCCATGTCTACCTCTCATGGTCTAATCCAGTTAAGCAAAACCCCTCACAAAGAATTGATTGATATAGTCTTCTAAAATAACGTACTACTTAGGGTAGATGAGGTTTGAGACACTATCTACTCAATGCACAAAGTAGGACCTTCCGAAAGGGAAGACTTGGTGACAAACCTTCTAAAAGAATGTACTACTTAGGGTAGGTTGTGGTATGGGACGCTATCTACTCAATGAAATAAGTAGGAATTAAAAAAGTGAAGACTTTGGTGGTTTGTTGGGTGTCTTATATGGTCTTGACATTGATTGATGGGCTTGTTTCTCCTGAGTTGTGTAGGCCGAAAGGGGTAGTCTTGAGGGTTTCTTTAGTGTGTATTGGAGGAGGCATATGCATACTTCCTTAGTATCTTACCTTAGTGAGTCTAAGATAATTCTGAGGTAGGGAAACTCTTAAGGAATATGAGTTTACTTTCTTTTTCGCTTGGCCTTGGAAGTTGACTCATTTAGTACAGGATAGTTCATTGTAATTGCTCAAGTTGAATTTATTGTGAATGATTTAAATGATTCATTGTCAATGTTCACATGTATTTACTGTAAATGTTTAAGGAGTTCACTATGAAGGTCAAGTGGTTTACTGTAATGTTTCTTGTTGGCTTAAAATTATGGGAATTCTTATCTTAGTTGTAAATGATGGTTAGTATGATGTTTTTTCTCTCTATTCATGAATATTTTACTTAAATTGCATGAAAATCTATCTTTACTAAAATATCTCTTTTTACATGTTTTTTGCATATGCCATACTTAGTACATTATTTTTTTTTACTAACCCCATACTTTTCTATACTATATAAATATAGGTTGGAAGCTTTTGAAGGTTTGAAAGCTAGAAGGAAGATCTTGGGAATGTTTCTCTCAAGGCAAAGTATGTCCTCATTTATTCGAGAGCATAGTCCTTTTCTTAATTTTTATTTAAAGAATTAATATGTATTTTACATTATTATAGAGGTTCATGTCCCTAAGATATAATGTCGCGTCTCTAAGTTGGCTTGTGACAACGAGATTCTCTATGTATTTATGAAAGAGTGTCTTTTATTAATTATTCATGAAAAGTTTTAAATTTCTGCATTACTTTTCGTGTATTATGTGATGAACGATAGTAAAGGGCTTGTACAAGACACAAAAGGGTTAAATATGCCCGGTCATGAAACAAGGGTTCTTACTATCTTCTAAGGGGTGCTTTCGGGTCGTGAAAAAATTTGTATTAGCGCATACGGTTATGAGAAATAGTTTAGGTTCTAAAAGTAACACAAGCCACGTCTAGTAGTATCTTGTTCATCGGTATGAGTCGCAACACATCCATTGACAAGAGGCTATAGGACAATAGTATTTCACTTTCTTCATTACTCTGAAATCGTTCCATAGAAATTAACTCCATAAGGTCTCTCTCTTGTGTTACCTTGTTTGATGGTCTTCTAGGTGTGATTGCTTCGAAGGGGAGATGTTTCTATTTTTGAGAAAAAGAAAAGGTGAGTTTTGATGTTATGATGGTTTCGTGGCTACATTAGTACTGGTGAAGGTAAGTTTCGAAATTTGTGATTTGATGCCATTTATGACTATGTGTAAATTATGAAATTGGAAATGTTGTGATGAGAAACTTTATGTTGATTTAGTTCTAAGCATAGTAAGAGTTATAAGAATGAAACTTTTGAGTGATTATGTTCAATGATGGTAGATATGCTTTAAGGTGTGAAATTGATGAAATATTGAGAGAATGTGGAGATTTTGTAGGAGTTGAGGGCAACCCTTTTATGTGACAAATGTTTCATAGTTGTTGTTGTGATTGGTGGAGGTTGTGGTGTAGCCTTACACTAAAATGGAAATGTGGTATGAATATCTAGTGAGGAAGTTTTGTTCCATGAAATATAGTTAATTGATTCCTAAGAGTTTAATGAAGTGATGTTTAAAAGAGTTTTGTCTAGGCTTGAATTCTAAGAGGAAAGTGTTATGATTAACTTGTAAGCTTGATGCTTAATCTTGATGTGCATGAGTTGAGGGTAGTGTGAGCTCTAACCTTGTGAGAGGCATAATGGTTCTTTCAAGTAAGAAGCCTTCAAGATAGCTTTACCCTTAGTGGGGGAGAGTAAGTTGAGTAGAATGGCATGTAATGCACTTAGTACAAGAGAATCCTCGAGGGTCACTAGGTGGGAGTGGTAGTATGGGATGCTACTCTCACATTATACTTAGTGAAACTTACCAAGTCTCTTTGCAATAAGTTAGTGTGGTATTGTTCCTCGTATTATCATGTCATCTTTCTAAAATTGCTTGGAAAGTGCATTAGGGAATTTTTAAGCATGTGACATAGTGATGTTTTGAATTCATTGTAATGAAGTTTAAATTTTTGAAAAAATTGAATTTTTCAAGAATTATGGTTTCAATGTATTATACGATGAGTTTATATGGTCTTATACTTCATGTGATAATTCCCTCTTGATGAATTTCTTAAAGAATGGGTATTTTAAAAATTTTGAGTATGTTGGCAGTGACACAGTGAATGTTCACTGTCAGATTTGTGATTTTTGAAGAATTTTTTTTTGTCTTTGTTGAAGTTTCAATGTGTGCAAAAGGGATTTATATGATCATGTTTAAGGTTTGATAAGGTAGTTCCTTTATAAAAGAAGGTTAGTGTTGAGTTTCTAAAATTTTCATGTTTGCAAGAGTCGCCTATGCTGGTAAGTGTTTGAAAATGTGAAATGATGCTCCTTGCTATTTGATGCTTTGATTTTTAGTGTTTTCACCATTATTGAAATGTTTTATGTGATTCTAAGTGACTCCTTGTTGTTATTGATATTTTTGTGTCTTTCGAAGAGGAATGATATTCTATGTGGGGGAGAATGTAACGCCCCAAAATGAACTAAAGTAAACTAGAGTCTCATGAGTGTTACATTATTTAATTTTAATTTAATATAATTTAATTTAGTGTTCTTAGACAGTGTGTGAATTTTCGTTAAGTTTGGAGGTCAAACGCCCAAGAACGTCCATTACGTTCGGAAGGTGTCCCTTAGGTAGCGCTTGTTTATCTTAAGGTGTTTGAGTGAGTATTATGTGTTCATTTTGCTTGAATCCTTCATGAGATGTTCCTAATACCTAGAAGACTTACTTCACGGGTTTAAAGACTGGGCATGACCCCACCTAGGACCCACAAGGGGCCCTAGATGAAAGGCCAAAGACTTAGGCAAAATCTGCAAAAAAGTAGTGGCCATCGACGACCCTAAGGACGGTCCGTTGTTCCATCAACGGTCCCTCAACCAAGGGCGTCAGTTGTAGCAGTGATTTCAGTTGTAAATTCTCCATTTAAAGATAAGTATCCAGCAATGAGACCCTACCAATAGTCCGTTGGCTCAACGAGGTTTGTTGGTGAAGGTTCGTCTGTGAGGTATGCAAATCAGTGAAGTTGCTGCAACTTGGGGTGTTTTATGTAAATAAACCCCAAGACTTTTAAGAGCCTAGGTGGATAATTTTAGTTTTTTTAGTTTATATTAAAATAGTTTTAAAACCTAGGCCTAGACAAGGCCCCTCTCTTGAAAATATTCAAACTCACTCTCTAAAGACAAACTCTCTATAGACTCCATTTAAAGCTAGATGTCAAGGAAGGATAGGAGGGCTAGTTGTACTTGTATCTTCATAAAGATCTCTTGGAATTTTCTTCCTTAGGTGAGGTTTGGTAACTATTCTTGAATAACTTTTCATTCAAGAAGCCAACTTCCAAAAAGGTTTTCAAAAGGGTTTCTAAACTCAAACTTCTTCTAACTTTGATTTCTAGTAGGTGTCTTATTGTATTTAAGTTTTAATGGTTTACATGTATTTATTTTGTGTCGAATTTATTATTTTGATGTTAAATTTCTAAAGAAACTCTTTTCTAAGCATACTTCAAGTTTTGGCTTGAAAATGGATTATGTGAGCATGATTTAAATAGGGTATGAACTTGGGTCTTCTTGTATTTAAGTTCTTATGGTTTAAATGTATTTATTTTGCGTTGAATTGATGATTTTGATGATAAAACTATAATGAAACTCTTGACTTTTGGCTTGAAAATGGGTTATGTGTGTATGAACTTCGGTCTTTTTATATTTGTCATGTTGGTAAAACTAATGCTCTAAAGGATTTAATATTGTGAAATATTGATAAATTTCTTATGAGTGATGATGGTTTAATTTGATGTTGAGTTGCTTTCATTATATAGTTCTTTTTATGAATTCATATTGAGTGGTATGGTCCATCTTATGAATGGCGGTGCTAATTGAGGATATTTATTGTATTTAGTACGTTTTGAATATGTTATTTTGAATGTCTAACATGTGAAATGAAGAGATATTGGAAATGGGTCTTGTATTGTGTTTAATGTAGCTTGAATTGCATGCTTGACCAAGTTTAAGTCTAAATGAATTATATGATTATGAGAAGCATTTAGAGTGTGTAACTTGATGAATGAAGGTTATAGTATGTGTTGAACTTGATGAAAATAATGGTTATTATATGCAGGGTGTGCACATGTACACACACACACTTTAAAGAATGTATTATGCTTGGTTGTGTGAAAAAAAGGGGAATCTTGAGGTGGACACACTTCCTGAGTTGAGATGTGGTGTCTACTAGAAACCTCTCCATTCCTAGTGAGATTTATATGATACAGTCTCCTTATCCCTTAACTATGTGTCCACGTAGGTGTAGCTATTGGGAAAAATCATGTAAAAGCTAAGAAGCATGACCTTAATCTAGCCAAGTGAGGATCCCTCATCCGATAGAGTTAATATCAGGATTCCATGTCTAGCTCTCATGGTCTATGTAGGTTAAGAAAATACCCCACAAAGAATGGCTTGAACTAAGTATTCTAAAATAACGTACTACCAAGGGTAGGTGGTGTTATGGGACGCGAACTACTTCTTGAACTAGGTAGCACCTTTCTAAAGGGAAGACTTGGTGACAAACCTTCTAAAAGAATGTACTACTTAGGGTAGGTTGTGGTATGGGACTCTATCTACTCATTTCACTAAGTAGGCCTTCCGAAAGGGAAGACATTTGTGGTTTGTTGCGTGTCTTTTAATGTCTTTCCTTTGATTGAGGGGCTTGTTTCTCCCGAGTTGAGTAAGCCGAAAGGGGTAGTCTTGAGGGGTTCTTTGTTGTTTATTGGAGGAGGCATATGCATACTTCCTTCATATCTTACCTTAGTGAGTTTTAGGATAATTCTGAGGTAGGGAAACTCTTAAGGAAAATGAGTTCACTTTCTCTTTCGCTTGGCCTTGGAAGTTCACTCATTTTGTGTAGGATAGTCATTGTAATTGCACAAGTTGAATTTATTTTGAATGCTTTATATGATTCATTGTCAATGTTCAAATGTATTTACTATAAATTCTTGAGGATTTCACTATTAAGGTCAAATTGGTTTACTGTAATGTTTGTTGTTGGCTTAAAATTATGGGAATTCTTATCTAAGTTGTAACAGATGGTTAGTATGATGTTTTGCCTTTTTATTCATGAATGTTTTACTTATATTGCATGAAAATCTATTTTTGTTGTCCCTTTTTACATGTTTTAGCATATGCCATACTTAGTACATTGTTTTGTACTTACCCCTTACTTCTCTATACTATATAAATATAGGTTTGAAAATTTTGAAGGTTTGAAAGATAGAAGAAAGATCATGGAAAAGTTTCTCTCAAGGAAAAGTATGTCCTCATATATTTGAGGGCATAGTCCTTTTCTAAGTTTTTATTTAAAGACTTAATATGCATTTTACCTTAGTATAGAGGGCCATGTCCCTAAGATGTTATGGCGTCTCTTTAAGTTGGCTTGTGATGACCAGATTCTCTAAGTATTTATGAAAGATTGTCTCTAATTAATTATTCGTGCAAAGTTTGAAATTTTTGGAATACTTTTCATGTATTATGTGATGAACGATATTAAGTACGCCTGGTCACGAAACGAGGGTTCTCCCTAACTTCTAGGGGGTACTTTCGGGTTGTGACAGTGTGATTGTCCCAATGTTGATTTGCTCTTTTGTAACATTATGAAGATATTAAAGTCATCAAATGTTAATATGATGCTGTCCAATATGTCTTAAAAACGTTACCCTAAAGTCATGAACTAAGATTGGTTAAGAGAATGATACTATGTTAAGATGTGTCCGAAAATGTTATGTATGAAGATGATTATGGTCTATTGTGCATACCTACTGTTAATTTGACTTGTTGATAAGGTTGTGTTCGTTAAATGATCCTATTACTCTGTCCAACATGTTGAAAAACATAACGCCTAAAGTTATGTTATAAGGTTGGCTAAAAAGATCTCCATGAAATCTTAATTTGAGTGAATGTTTCGCTTATGCCAATAAACAATAATCTTGTTCAAAATTTAAATAGGAATGGGCAATAATGTTATCTCTAAATAAGTAAAATATTAGCAAATGAATAATGTATCCCAAATTGAGTATGATCGAATGAAACTTTATATCATGCAAATAAAGAAGGTTATGAAGTTTATAGCCACATGCTTATGTCATTATTTATTTTATGCCAATCTTATATAGCCAAAAGATTGAAATGATAACTCAAGTACTTGTAAAGTAATTCTATGAATTTAAATAGCTATAAATTTATGTTTTAAATGACTTAAAAGATTGTATAATTGTTCATATATATTAATTTATATATGAACATACGTAAAATTGTCCTATGCCAACAAAAATGGTTATGTTGTTTAATATCCAAGTATTTAAGCAAAAACTAAGCATATGCCAAAACTAAGCATATGCCAACGATAATATATACACTTCTAAATTTATTCAATGAATCCATAACCAAGGGCATGTCATACGTTGGGAATACACCCAATATGCTTTAAAAGAATGAACTATGAACATAAATAACTCATTAAAAGAAGTGCTCATCAACAATAAACGATGAAATGAAGCTACTACACTAAAGTAAGGAAGTAATGTGATAAATAATATAATTAAAGGGGTCTAAATTAAGTAAGTGACCAGAATGGGGTGTTAAAGGAATTGAGACAAGTCTTACTTACACCTAAGCTACTATATTACAAGAATACTCACGAATGAATGTGTTAGAATGTGAAAGACCTGTCTCATTAACACCTAAGGATAATATGTAAGGACAATTCACATTTTATCAATTTAAAGTAAGAATGATATTTAAGGACAATTCCTATTCAATCAATGTAAAGTAAGGATGACAAGTCATCAAAAGAGTAAGTAAATCTCAATCTAGAAGCAAGCCTCCATAATGCTTGAGTAAACTCTAAAAAAAGATAAAGAAGATAATGAAATTGAGCACATAACTGATAGACTAGTTATGAGCATGTGTTTGCACATGTAAGTCTCATGAGATGATGCTACCACCGAGGTGGATATGTAGTCTCATTAAGTCCCTAGTCTACGAACTATGTCTAGTCAACATAGGAACTAGCCAGTTGTTTCCACCTAAGCGACTTAGGTATGTTCGGTTTAACTTTGGCCTGTGATTCCACCTCTTTTAGTTGTGGGGAAGACACCGGATTTCATGTTTAGATCACATGATCTATGGCGGTTAATGCTCACAAAATTTTCTTGGTTCACTATATCCGTGATCCACTCCTTTTCGGTGAGGAGTGAACACTTGATATGGATTTACCTTAGCCGGGAATCTCCACTTTTCGGTATGTGGTAGACACTGGATTTCATGACTAGCTCCCATTATCTAGATTCATTTTAACCAGTGGATCACCTCTTTTTGGTGTGGGGAAGACACTGGATTTCAGTTATCTTGCATGATCGTATTCCTGATGATGTATGTATGAAAGTAACACATGATGATGATGATGGAATGTTCTCAATTGCCAATATCACATTAACGAAGCTTTAGCAAATAATGGGAAAAACCCAATGGGATTAACTTATAATGACTTCTTATATGATTCCAATAAAGGGAAGTAAAAACATAATGTTAACTAAATACCTCATAACTTCCCTAACTTGAAAGTAATGAAATATGTGGATTATCCAATAGAGATTGGCTTATGAGATGTTAATGAAAATATAAATGTAATGAATCTCATTGTAAGATAGTGAAATAATTCCTTAGTCCTTGGTATCTTTCATCGATTCATTATGGGTATGGGACTACAATGAATCATTACACTTGTATGTAAAACATAGGACCTAAGGAATTATTGAAATACACAACAACGAGAAGAAAAAGACTTAAAAATAAACTAAGTCCCCAAAAAGGAGATCTCGAGTTTGGCATGATCAAAATCTAAAAACTTCAACCCGATTTGTTCTTAAATTTTGTTGATGATACTAAAGTATTGTAATCATATAGAAAATTAGTTGTGTGCTTTGAATTGATTAAAATACATCATATTCATACAATAATTCCCAACTTACGAATTATGAAAGTCTAGTAATGTCACTTGCCAGACATGGCATGATGTTTAAGAAGAACTTTCATTGATCATGCATAGCTTTATGTGTATGTGTGCATACACTTATACTTATTACAAGTGGTGTACTAACCCTGTACAATTTACTATTTTTGTAGGTGCAGGTCAAAGGATAGATTGACGACATTTGCAGCGGTTTGGACATCAGAGTTTCTCCAGATCATTTGGTAGGTCCTCTTGAATTCAAGGATTCTATAGCTTAGTATAGCGTTAGATATAGACATAGCTAGTAGATGTCCTCCCTAGTGCATTCACAGTTTATTTCGATGATTTTTGTAATAAGGCTGTTTTTGGCAAACGTATTTATCATATATTCATATTCTGTTTCGAATTGATTCTTATGATAGATTGTTGTTTCATTTACGTTGATCTTAGTATATGATGAAATTATGTATTAACTATATGAAGTTTATGTAAACTTCATACTTTTAAAAAGTTTTAATTTTTCCGCAAAAATGAACCATATGAATGTGAAAAATTCAAGATGAGGCTTGTCTGTGACCTCTGAGAGGTCAACGACGTCGGTTACGATTTAGATTCCAGAATTTGGGTCGTGAAAAACTTGGTATTAGAGCATGAGGTTAAATTACCATAGGAACTAAAGCTCAACACAATCACATTACGTAGTTTCTGACTTATGATTGTGAAGCGCGCCACAATCATGACTTAGAGACAATGCGATGATAGGAAATTCTCCTTTCTTCTACTTTTTATCATGCTATCTAGATCTTTGAAACTTCGTGCCATTCTAAGTATCTAACTTCCTTCTTGCGTAAACACGTAGAAGAATACACACAAGAATTTAGATGACCAAGTGGTCTAAGGTGCCAGACTCAATATCTAGCCTTCGCAAGAAGGGTTCATAAAGGAAATTCCCAACATGGATGAATGACTTGTGGTGAGTGTGGCTGTTAGCATGGACTTGTGTGTGTCCTAATGTTTACTTGATGCTTGTAATGTTATGAAGATGATATAGTCATAAAATTATAATATGATGCTGTCCATTATGTCTTAAAAATGTTACCCTAAAGTCATGAACTAAGATTGGTTAAGAGAATGATACTATGTTAAGATGTGTCCGAAAATGTTATGTATGAAGATGATTATGGTCTATTATGCATACCTACTGTTGATGTGACTTGTTGATGATTTTTTGTTTGTTAAATGATCATATTATGCTGCCCAAGATGTTGAAAAACGTTATGACTAAATTTATTTTATAAGGCTGGCTAAAAAGATCTCCATGAAATCTTAATTTGAGTGAATGTTTCTCTTATTCCAATAAAATGGCTAACAAAAACCTTGTTCAAAATTTAAATGGAAATTGGCTATAATGTTATATCTAAATAAGTAAAAGGTAGGAAAATGAATATTCTATCCCAAATTGACTATGATCGAATGAAACTTTGGCTCATGTCAATATTTATATTTTGCCAATCTTATATAATCAAAATATTGAAATTATAACTCAAGTACTTCTAAAGTTATTCAATGAATGTAAATGGCTATAATTTTTTTTAAATGACTAAAAAGATTTACTAATGGTTCACATATATTAATTTAAATATGAATGTACGTAAAATTGTCTTAAGCAAATAAAATGGTTATGCAGTTTAAAATCCAAGTGTTTCGGCGAAAACTAAGAATTTGCCATTCTTGTGTAGTTAGAGTATCAAATGATAATATAAGCACTTCTAAAGTAATTCAATGAATCCATAACTAAGGGCATGCCATCATTGGGAAGACTCTGAACATGCTCTAAAAGAATGAACTTTGAACATATCTAACTCATTGAAAGAAGTGCTCACCATCCGTAAACGATGAAATGAAGCTACTACACTTAAGTAAGGAAGTAACGTCAGTTATAATATAATTAAAGGGGTCTAAATTAAGTGTCCAGAATGGGGTGTTAAAGAATGTGAGACAAGTCTTACTTAAACCTAAGACACTATGTTACAAGAATACTCACAAATGAAGGTGTTAGAATGTGTAAGACCAGTCTTAATAACACATAAGGAATAATTCACATTTCATCAATGTAAAGTAAGGATGATATATAAGAACAATTCACATTTCATTAATGTAAAGTAAGGATCACAAGTAATCAAAAGAGTAAGTAAATCTCCATCTAGAAGCAAGCTTCCATAATGCTTGAGTCATGTCCAAAAAAAGATAAAGAAGATAATGAAAGTAAGAACAACAGCGAAAGACTAGTTATGAGCATATGCTTGCACGTGTAAGTCTCATGACACGATTCTACAATCGAGGTAGATAAGTAGTCTCATTAAGTCCCTAGTCTTCGAACTATGTCTAGTCAACATAGGAACTAGCCAGTGGCTTCGACCTAGGAGACCTAGGTATGTTCGGTTTCACTTTAACCGGAGATTCCACATCTCTTTGATGTGGGGAAGAAACTGAATTTCATGTTTAGATCAAATGATCTATGTCGGTTAATGCTCATAAAAAGTTTTTGTTTCACTATAGCCGTGATCCACTGCTTTTCGGTGTGGAGCGCACACTTGAGATGAATTCTCTTTAGCCGGGAAATACCCCTTTTCGGTATGGGGAAGACTCTGGATTTCATGAGTAGCTCACATGATCTTATTCAGAATGATGTCTCGATGAAAGTAATATAGGATTATGATGATAGAACGTATATTCAAAGTGAGACATGAAGAAAAGCATAAAAATGTCAATTTGCAATATCACACTCATGATGTTTCAGCAAATAATGGGCAATGCAAAAAAAGATAAGCTTTTAATGGATTCTTATATGATGCCAATAAAGGGAAGTAGAAACATAATGTTAACTAAATACCTCATAACCTCCCTATCATGAATGTAATGAAATATTTGTCATATCCAATAGAGACTAGCTTATGAGATGTTAATGAATATAGAAAGTAATGAATTACTCCTTGTAAGATAGTAAAATCATTCCTTAGTCCTTAGATTACTTTCATTAATTAATTGTGGGTATGGAACTACAATGAATCATTGCACTTGTAAGTAGAACGTATGACCAAAGGAATTATTGAACTACACAACAACAACAAGAAACAGACTGAAAAATAAACCAAAAAGGAGCTCTCGGGTTTGGCATGATCAAAATCTCAAACCTTCGCCAGAGTTGTTCTAAAATTATGTTGATGATACTAAAGTATTTTAAACGTATAGAAAATGAGTTGTGTGCTTTGAATGCAAAATACATTTTATTCATGCAACAATTCACAACTAAAGAATTACGAAAGTCAAGTGATGTCACTTTCCAGAAATGGCATGTTGTTTAGGAAGAACATTACTTGATCATGAATAGCTTTATGTGTATGTGTGCAAGCACCCATACTTAGTAAAAGTGGTATACTAACCCTATATAATTTACTATTTTTATAGGTGCAGGTCAGAGGACAGATTAACGACACTTGCAGCGGTTAGCTCTTCAGCGTTTCTCTATGCCATTTGATAGGTCCTCTTGATTTCGAGGATGCTACAACTTAGTCTAGCGTTAGATATAGACATAGCTAGTGGATGTTGTCTCTATAGTTTCCTTCAGACTTTATTTCGAAGCTTTTTGCAATAAGGTCATTTTTTGTCAAATGTATTTATCATATATTCATATTCTATTTCTATTTGATTCTTATAAAAGATGGTTGTTTCTTTTAAGTTGAGCTTATTATATGATGCAATTAAGTATTAACTACATGCAGTCTATGAAAACTACATACTTGTAATAAAATTTAAATTTCCGCTAAAATTAACCATATGAATGTGATAAATTAATGATGAGGCTTGTATGCGACATCTGAGAGATCAACAACGCCGGTTGCAATTCAAATTCAAGAATTTGGGTCATGACACATTGAACATCTTTACCTTGATAGGATATTTCTAGTTTTGGTTTCTATATGAATGCATATGTATGTATGAATTTGTATGACTTAATGTGTTATGTGAAAGATTTGCTCACATATATGTATTAACACACACATGTATGAAGATCTAGTCAAGAGAGGGGCTTTGAATGATGTATTAATATGTTTCCTAAAATAGATGATGCATTATATATGATGTGTTCATGTGAAGGGATTCATTACATGATTTAGGTTGATGAACTTTCATCTATGACCTATGAGTTGAACATATGAAGGGATGACTCTCCTTAACCTATTTTTTGTAAAGTAAAAAACAAATTTCAATGAAGGGAACTTAGCTTAGCACCGAGTGAACTTGGATATGAGTGTGTGTCCCTTCCTATGGTAGGAAGGTAAGTCACCATAAATCTCAGAAGGTGGATAACCAGAACGCCTCAACGGGCATAAATAGTGTTTCCATAAGTGAACAACTACAATTCCTAATCTTGGAATAACGAGGGTTTTAACATATACCTCAAAGTTCCATAACTATGATGCCACCATAGGATACTATCAAATATATCCACCTTGAAAGCTATGTTATGTTTTGTTCTACTTTGGCCGGTACACCACCTTCTTTTAGTGTGGGGTTTTATGACACCGGATTCCATGTTTAGCAACACATGGTATATGTCAATTAACGCTATAGTTTCCCTAAATAGAATGAATTAAAGGAGGTTACATAGCATAGATGTAACTAATGAACCCATCTAGGCATTGCACAAGTAGCTCCTGAGGAAGTTCTAGGATTGTATTCTAATGCATGTCACTATGTATGTGTTACTTATGCATTACATTGTAGTATTTGTCTACTTGTTATGAAGATGTGCAAGATATGGGTCTTTATGCATGATGTTGATCTTGTTGACTATATGATGAAGGTCTTGACTTAACTATGTACATGTTGTATTATACTTCTTTGATGGTGTGTGTTCTCTTGTGTAGATTATATGTATGATTTTCTTTGTGGTGCTAAGGTGATATATTGCACCAAGTATCCTTAAAAGATTACTTTGGAGACTAATTAATTAAAAGAAGTAGTTCAATGTAAAGAGGAATGAGCTCACTTTAATTTACTTCAAATTGGACTTAAATTCTATATGAACTTTTCTTTGATGTTCGTCCTTTGGTTTTGTTTCTATGAAATAAGAAAATAATGTAAATGCTATTGTTTGAAGGTTTCATAAGGATTTAGTCAAAAAGGTATGACATATGATTTATCAAGAAAAAGGTCCATTTTAAATGCATGTTTTTGCATGGTTACCAAAGTTAGTTCATTCTTGTACTAATCCCATTTTTCTATACTTTTTAAACAAAGTGTATGTTGTGGATGCGTAAATGGTGTCTACATGATTGAGGAGCTTTATAGGTGATTCCCAAGCTCAAGGAAAGGAATCCTTAAGTCCAAGGATATCCTAATGTGTACTCATTTTACAGTCTATTAAATATTGTATAATTTTGTCTTAAGACTTAAGGGTCATGTTCCTAATGTATTCTAATGTTGTTGAGTATAAGATGGCAAAGAGAATTATAGTCTATATATGTATTATGACTTATACTTTATATGTATATGAGGTAAAGTTTATAGCATATGAGGTGCTATGAGAAGTTTTAAATTTTTTGCAAAATTTACTATGTTGATGCGATGAATGATTACTATGGGCTCGTATAAGACCTCCGAGAGTTCAAGTACGCCATTTTACTTCTATGGGGTGCTCCCTGGTTGTGAAAAATGTGGTATCAGAGCATGGGGTTTATAAAAGTGGTTTAGGGTCGAAGATGTCTCATATTGCCACATCTATTAAAGTCTTGTATCATTGATTGTGAGTCGCGACACATCAAATGGTACGAGAGACTATAGGACGATAGAATTTCCCTTCTTTATAATTCTCGTATCGTGCCATATAACTTAACTCTATAAGATCTCTCTCTTATATATTTGTGTCCGGTGGTCTTTTAGATATGATTGCTTGGATGAGATTGTTCTCTATGCTTGAGGGAGAAAAGCTGAGCTTTAAATTCTTATCTTGGTTTTATGGTTTGAATGAGTATGTATTAAGGTGAATTTTGGTATGTTTTGATGATGTGATGCCAATTATGGATATATATGAAAACTATGTTAAATAGCATATTATGTTGAAAAATTTGTGTCATGATATAGTTAAAGTATATTTGAAGTTATTAAATATAAAATGATTTCTTTTTGAATGATTGGTTCATAAATGGTTTTGCATGATGGTAGTCTTATGCTACGAATTGAACTTGAAATTCTTAGTGACTACATATAGAAGCATGCTACCCTATGATTTTACGCTTATAGGTGTTCAATATTTCCAGTTGTATACATGTGGTCCTTGATAAGCTGCCTACTATGGAATAGAGTCCTTTGTATATACTTGATCCTAGGTAAGATGATAGTATGCTTGTCTTGGTAATGTTTTGTATCCTATATTGTCATGCTTTTCCTATCAATTGCCTAAATGTTGCATTTTTGGAATGTGAAAGTTTGGTCACTGTAAAGCTAAATAGCATACTGTAAGATTTTTGAAAAAATCAACTAAATTGATCTTTGATTAGATGTTGTTGAAATGTGTATAGGATTGATTTATATGAACATAATAATGAATGTAAAAATGAGTTTTTCTATTTAAAATAAAGAATAAAAGTCTTATGGCACGATGAGTTGTAGAATAATTTTTAACTTCATATTGTGCTATGAGTCTGTTGATGTTGTGGAATTGATGTTTCCCTAGATTTGGGGGTAGTACTCTTATCCTTGAAGGGTGATAATGTGGGTTTATTTGACCTAAAAGATACCTTACGTTAATGTTGAAACAAAAGAAAGAGATTTTCAAGCTACGACTCCTATATTGTTTCCCATAATGATGTATGACCTTTGTGTCTATTATGTTATATGAAAACCTTATATGGTTGATTGATATGACACCTAAATTGATAATTGGGGAAAATTTCCTAGGAGATGAAGTTTAGAATGCCTTTCCTGACTTACTGTAAATTCCTTCTAAATGGTAATAACTTTTAAGTGATGGCAAATGAAGATTGTTTAGTTAAGATCCTCTTAAGTTTAGTTTAAGTTTCTTCTTATTGGGTTTAACCTAAGAGGGAGATGGTGAATGAGTAGTAAGGTTGTAGATATTTTCTACCATTGACCTTCTATTCTTACTTGAGCTTGAATCTATTGAAATTTTAGTAAGCTTGTTTGTGAATAGAGTTTTGCATAAACTATGAAATCCATGACCTCCACATGTTTGGTATGTCTTGATTGACATTACCTTAAGGATATTTTAAGATTCCAAAGTGCATGAAAGAAATTTTTTGATAAAATCCATGTTTTCTCATGTGTATTGTACATGTTAATATGCTAAATGTGCATTGGACTTCATGGGATAAGACAAGAAACTTGTTTTAGTCACTTGAGAGGTGTAATATTTAGCCTTATAATAAAAAGTTGAGTCTCTTTCAAATGAAATATGTTTTGTCTCTTGAAAACTATGTGACTTTTATGATTTGGAATGCATAATTGTAGGCTCATTCTTAAAAAGTGAAAGCATGTTTAGCTGAGTGCTCATGTGTGTGCCTGTGATTTGTGTTATTATTCTCAAATATGGTTACTGTGAAGCTGAGTACTATGTTAGGAATTGAAACTTTTTTGAAATTACTTCCTATTTGTTGTGATATGCTTGGTGTGACTTACCACTTAGAGTTCACTAGGAAGGAATCATGAGCATGTCTTGGTTAAAAAGTTGAAAATTTCTCATTTTAAGAGGAAATTGATCTTGTACTTTTCTAAGGTGTGAACTCATGTTACATGTAAGTGTGTTGACGAGAAGTACATTCCTCCATGAACACCACTAAGCATTGTATGATTGAGTATGACCTTCATGTCATTAGGTCTAACTATTGAAGATATTTGTTGATTCAATTAACTCAAGTCTATGTGCATTTAAGTATGAGTGCCTAAATTGCTTCTGGAGTGTTGCTGAAATCTTCCAATGTGTGACTTAAAGAATGGATGCAATGATGACCTCTTAATGAAATAATTTGTAATAATCATGTTATGCCTAGGAAAAGGATGTTCCTTCTATGAACATGATAGGAGCGTTTGTGTTTAATGCATTAAATAGTGAGTGAATAAAGGTTTTGCTTGCTTGGGTGAATTGAGTGCTAAAAATTAATTGATGATGTTATTAATGTTATGAATTGCTCTATGATTCATTGAAGTCCTTGTTGTGATAAAAGAGCCCTTAGTGTCATTCGAGGATGAATATTCCCATGTGGGGATATTGTAAGACCACAAAACGATATAGGATGTGTAGATACTAATATGTTTCTAATAAGGTTCTAAGTTCATAAAATTTCTTATATTATTGTTTAGAGGCAGAGTGTAAATTTTGAAGTTATTCGGAAGTCCAACGTCAAGGGACGATCAAAACATTTGACGACTAGTCACCTATGTGCCTCATGTGTCTATGCATTCTTATATTTGTGTTTCATGAGATATTTAAGCCATTAAATGATAAATAATTATTTTTAATGTTTATATATGGAGTTTCAAGAAGTTTGGAGGTCCAACTACCAAGAACGTCCAAGGCATTCGAAAGATAGCCCTTAAGATGCTCAACGTGTGTCTTGATGGGGCCTAGCCTGTTTGGACGACTTGCAGGTGATTGTTTTGGGTGAAACTTATGTGGAAGTTATACACCTTGTTAAGGTTTGTATTTACGTTTGTAACGTCTGGGTACGACCTCTAAAGGGCTCCGCGAAAGGCCCTACAAGGATGCCCCAAGGCTGGTCGAGACAATGCCTTGGCAGTGTCAATCGACGGACCAAACGATGGATCGTTGGTCAACCAACGTCCTGTTAGTGAGGTCTCGTTTACTGGAAATTACGTTAGACACGTGTCAAGCCAAAAATTGGCAAAGTACCAAACAAAGAAAGCCAGGCACGGCCCTTCAACTGACCTACGACCAGTAGGTTGGTCCGTCGATGGTAGCCTACGAATTGAAGCCTGCGTACTGTTTCATTAAAGGGGTGAATGGGAAATTCACCCCACTTACTAACCTGACACTAATAGGTTTATTTATCTAATTATGGGTGTATATAAGTCATCAAATACGTGATCACCCTATTCTAGAATCGTCTCACACGATTGAAACCTTTCCCTCTAAAAATATTTCCCTTCAAACAACCAATGTTGGTGAAGCTCAAGAACTACTTAGCTGGGTTTTCTATGGATAAACAATAAAGTTTTAGAGGTTTTCAACTTTACAGAGGTATGGCGATCCTTCATATCTAGTTATCCTTCCATCTAGAGTTAATCTGAAAGTTTGCAAAGAGAAAAATATTATCCAGTGCTTCTTCTTCATTCTAGCAATGGATTCTTTATTAAGTTGATTCCAAAAGAATTATATGAATGTATTGATGATTATATACTGATTTGGACGTGATTTTCAATACCTATTGCATGATGAACCCATGCTTTTTCACAAACTCGATTTTAGCCTATGTATGGCTTTATGATCTTGATTTGTTATCGATTGAATTATGATTCTATTACGTTGAAGTTGCTATATCTACTGCTATTTACATGGATTTGATCATGATTTTATGATGAAGGATCCATGTGGATCCATGTATGAAGAGTTGAACATGCCTAGCTTAGTATTCTAGCAATTCACTGTAACATGGAACTTTTTATGATTAAATGTTGAACTTGATTATGTTGTGGTTCTTGTATCTACTTATTTAGGGTAATACCATGGTGTAATTTTGGATATAAATCTTGTATGACCAACGTAGATAAGTCTTGGTTTGAATTAATCTAGGTTCTTCTAGTCTATGGTGTTGTAACTTGTGATCTTGATGTTAGGTTAGTTTCTTTATGAATTGGTCATGGTTAATGTCTATAGCTGCTGAATATAATAAATATGAGGAATTATATGTAATGAAGACAATATGGGTCTATTCGTACTTGTTTGAATAGGATTAACCTATGCAAACTTACCTTCCATGAACTCCTTACATGAAGCA
This sequence comes from Solanum chmielewskii, assembly GCA_027704785.1. Taxonomy (NCBI): domain Eukaryota; kingdom Viridiplantae; phylum Streptophyta; class Magnoliopsida; order Solanales; family Solanaceae; genus Solanum; species Solanum chmielewskii. Next base: position 15,717,397 of record JAKWIX010000327.1, read on the forward strand.
TGCTTGTGTCGACCTTAATGGCAATTTTAGTAGTGTCTCATCTATTCTATGATTTTGATTAGCTATGCCTAGAATATACTTAATTGGTAAAATATGATTTTTGCTCAATACTTTTGTAAAATTAATAAGATGGCCTATTCTCTCTACTGTACATTGAATTGATAGTTAAATGCCTATGAAAGTATCTTGATCTTGAAGTAATTAATCATGTTTTTATTGGGACTAAGTGTAGTATTAGCTACTTTCTTAGAGTGATATGAAATATGAAATCTGATATATAATCCATATAAAAGAAATTAGGTAATGACATATGTACTTCTACTTCCTAGTACATGTGAGATGTGTTGTATTATGTTATAGTATGATATTGTAGCGACTTGTACATGGTTTCCTGTATGATTAAAGTAAATTTAGCTACTACACTATATATGAATTGTTGATTAACAAGGTGTATTGATCAAGGATGATCAAAGGGTGAGAAATTGGTAATAATGCTTATCTCTTCTTTTTTCGTTATAGTATTGTAGTTGATGAAGCCTTGTATGGCATTGTGTTGTATGGTCAATTTATAATGGTGGTGTTTACTTTATTGTCATTATATATGTATTGACCATGGCCATAAGGCAAATTGATGAATATATGCGCATGTGCCTATGATCATACTATGTGAAGCTTATGCCTACTTTCCTATTCGGGTTGTGATTTAGGTTGTATGTATATTGTGTAAGCATGGGTATATCCATGTTAGGGTAATGTATCGGTACTGCCATTGATCAGTTAAAAATTGTTAATAATCTCTTGTCGATGTACCCCTATATGAATGCATGAATAGCACAAGTTAGGAATCCAAAGTGTAATATGAAGTTGACTTGTCTCCTATGTTATTGTGTGTTGTGAGGTGTATACTTGAAAGTGTAATATGGTCTAAGAGGGTGGCTGCCTCAACATGTTATTGATAGACATTATGTGATCATGTTGGCCAATGTACAGACACACTCCCTCACATGCATGTTACAAGTAGTATAGGTCATTGTGTCGAAATGAAAGGTTGTTCTAATATTTAGAACTGTCTACTACTATGCATGTAAAGTATATTTATGTGAAGTATGTTATGTATTCCTTATTAGGATGAATTGATAGGTGTACTAGTATGGGCAATGATATGGGACTTTGCCTATGCATTGCTCATATGTACCTTAATAGGATAGTTCTAGTTTTGGTTTCTATATGTATAAATATGTATGTATGAACTTGTGTGACTTAATGTGTTATGTGAAAGGTTTTCTCACATATGTATATACACACACACGTATCAAGATCTAGTCAATAGAGGGGCTTGAATTATGTATTCATGTGTATCCTAAACTATATGACACTTTACATATGTTGTGTTCATGTGAAGGGATTACTTACATGATTTAGGTTGATGAACTTTCATCTATGACCTATGAGTTAAGCATATGAGGGGATGACTCTCCTAAACCTATAACTTTTAAAAAAAATATATAATAAAGGTTTCTCAATGAAGGGAACTTATCTTAGCGAATGAACTTCAATATGAGTGTGTGTCCATTCCTATGGTAGGAAGGTAGGTCACTATAAATCTCATGAGGTGGATAACCACACTGCCTCAATGGGCATAAATAGGGTTTCCATAAGTGAACAACTACAATGTATAATCTTTCCATAAAGAAGGTTTTCACATGTACCTCAAAGTTCCATAACTATGTTTCCACCATAGGATACTAGCTAGAGGATCCACCTAGAAAGCTATGTTATGTTTAGTTCTACTTTGGCCGGAAGACCGCGTTCTTTCAGTGTGGGGTTTTATGACACCTGATTCCATGTTTAGCATAACATGGTCTATGTCGGTTAAGGATATAGTTTCACTAAACCAAAATGGACAATGGAAGTAAATGATTAGGACCCTAAATAGAATGACTTAACGGAGGTTACTTAGGATAGGTGGAACTAATGAACCCATCTAGACATTGCATAAGTAGCTCCTTACGAAGTTCAAGGAAGGTGTTCTAACGCATGTCATTATGTCTGTGTTCTTTATGTATGACATTGTAGTATTTGTCTAGTTGTTATGAACATGTGGATGATATGGGTCTTTATGCATGATGTTGATCTTGCTGACTATATGATGAAGGTCTTGACTTAACTATATATATGTTGTATTATACTTCTATGATGGTATGTGTTGTTTTGTGTAGATTATATGTATGATTTTCCTTGTGGTCCTAAGGTGATACATTGCACCAAATATCTCTAATGGATTACTTGGGAGACTAATGAAATAAAAGAAATAGTTCACTATAAAGAGGAATGAGCTCACTGTAAAGTGACTTCAAATTGGACGTAAATTCTATATGTGCTTTTCTATGATTTTTTGCCTTTGGTTGTGTTCTATGAAGTATGAATATGATGTAAATGCTATTGGTTAAAGGTATCATAAGGATTTACTCAGAAAAGAATGAAATATGATTCTCATAAAAAGGTACCTTTTGAATGCATCTTTTTGCATGGGTGCAATACTTAGTGCATTCTTGTACTACTCCCGTTCTTCTCTACTTTTTACACAAAGTGTAGGTTATGGATTATTAAAAGATGACTTCAATGATGAAGATCTTCATAGGTGATTCGCAAGATGAAAGAAAGGAATCATTAAATCCAAGGATGTCCTAATGTTTACTTATTGTAAAGTCTATTAAGTATTGTATCATTTTGTATTATGTTTTAGGGGTCGTATCCCTAATGTATTCTAAAGTTGTTGAGTCTAAGATGTCAAAGAGACTTACAGTCTATATATGTATTATGACTTATAATTTATATGTATATGAGGTAAAGTTTCTAGCATATGACGTGATATGAAATGTTTTAAATTTTCTGCTAAATTTACAATGTCGATGCGATGAATGATAACTATGGGCTCGTATAAAACCTCCGAGAGGTAAAGTATGCCATGTTACTTCTAAGGGATGCTTTCCCGGTTATGACAAAATGAGATTTCAAGAATTCTCATCTAAGCCTCTCGTAGCATTCATTACATAATAAACATTCTAAAATGAGTAATTAAAATTTTCTTCACACACGAAGAACTCTTTCATAAACAATAAACAAGCGGAATTCATTCATTTAAAAACACTAAACCTTTACAATATATACTTGAACCATATAAACTTTAGAGTATACAATACTTTGGTCTTCGCCCATATAAGACATAAAAGTAAAGACTAAGACATAAGGAACTTGTGGATATTGTCCTCGAATCGATGAGGACTCACCAATACTTCATCTTCAAATCCTTAGAACCCTATCCATCCTCCATGGCATATCAAGACTTCCAATTCCCTACACTTTAGACAAAAAGGGCAAATAAGGGGTTAGCACATTAGATGTACTAAGTATGGAAGCCATGTAAAAACCATGAAAAAAGGATAATTAGTAATAGCATGCTTTACATGAATTTTGATTAAAACATCATACTATAAGCATAAGAACAACATTTATATAACATGAATTCATAAGAAATCACTTAAGCAAATAATCACATTATTGGAAACCTTACAGTGAATTCACATCATTGTACAGTGAAGTTCCTTCACTTAACTTTAGACATCTTCCAACATGTAATTATCCCACTTAAAGCTATCATAAGACTCAGTTCAGTCACACAAAGAGAGACCACCCATACAACCTCTATAGGCATGCCTAAATAATCCGTAAGACTACTTATGATAAGTCACATACATACTTACAAGACATAAACATAATAACATAAGATTCTCCTACCAAAGGTGATTCTAAGTCTAACTTGAGTTATTTGTAAAGCGAACACCAAAACAATCCCTTACACACAAACTTAAGAGATCCTATAGACTACCTAAGGTATAATCATTCTCACTTAACACATTAGCATATAGATGATATGACATTCTCCTTCCATAGTCTATCAAAAGACTTACTTAAGTAAATCAAGAACATAACGACCATAGTGTCCTCTTCAAGATTACCTAAGTAATCCTTAATACTACCTAAGGCTTAGATAATGTCTACATAATCAACCAACTTCCCTAACTAGAGTCGTTCTTAAGACTTATCTAGGTAAGATAAGAAGTGATCGTTCATATACCCCCTTTATAACTTAATTAGACAACCCTTAACTACTCTAGATAATAACGAATTCATTTATTATACTTTCTTAACCTAAGTCATTACATACATTAGTTCATTTAAGGCTCATTCATCACATAAAAGACATTCAAATAATGGTCTTAGACAAGACCTATGGACTCTCACTAACATCTTCAAAGTGTATTGTGCAATGTCTAGATAGCGTCCCATACCACCACCTAAACTTCATAGAACTTCTCTAATGCTAGTAGGTATCCCATATGATGAGAATAGGCAATAATCTACAAAAACATGGAATCCTTAGTTCTAAACTACTCCAATGAGGGTGATCTACTTGCCAATGGTATAACTTGGACACATCCCATGTAGGCACACTATTAAGGAATATGAAGGGAATTCTTCAAATCTAGTTCCATTTTTAACCAGAACTAATTCCCTTACCATACTTACTCTATGCTAGACTTTGCTCTCATAGAGTAATCACATTAAAGGTTCATATAAAAGGGTTCGATAACAAGTTCAAAACCAATCACGTTTACATTACCAGCGATGTCCTTTTTTGGTGACCTTTCAATGGCGACAAGAAGCTCATAATGACTTTCCTAAGGTTTGATATGATGTCATTCCACCCAATAAACCTTAAGTCCATCATTCTTTCCCTTGAGGATAAAATTAAGACTTTCGACTTCAACATACTTAACCTTACCACTAGGTTCAAGGTTTCACATAAAGGACCTTCTTACCTTTATTCAAGGTCTCACATGTCATTCATACATTCAAGACTAAGAGACTTTAACATCCTAAGTCAAGACATCACATATTCACATTCATTCAGGCCTCAATTAAGGGATACATGTCAAACAAGACAAGACACCACATACTTCACCTTAACACATATTACTAGTCATTCTATAAGAACATAGGAATAACCATTATCATCTTTAGTTCATCCTACACACTACCATATTATCATCAATATAACCATTATACACTCATATTGGCACGATCAGAAATTAGCCTCTAGATGTTAGGGAGAAACCTCGTTTTGTAACTGAGCTTACTTGATCCTTTTGGGTCTTGTACAAGCCTTTTACTATCGTCAATCACATAAGACAAGAAAAGTAGTGATGAAATTTCAAACTTATAAAGAATAATTAATAAAAGACAATCTTTCATAAATACTTTGAGAATCTCGTTGTTACAAGCAAACTTAAAAGACATGACATAATATCTTAGGTACATTCCCTGCTACAATACAATAAAATACATAACAACTCTATAAATAAAAACTAAGAAAAGGAATATACCCTCGAATATATGAGGACATACTTTGCCTTGAGAGAAACTTTCCCAAGCTCTATATTCTATCTTTCAAACCTACAAAATCTTCCAATGTATACTAATATAGTATAGAAAAAGTTAGTACAAAAAATATACTAAGTATGGCATATGCAAAAACATGTAAAAATGGACATTTTAGTAAAAATATCTTTTCACTCAATTTAAGTAAAACATTATGAATACAAAGGCACAACATCATACCAACCATCATTTACAACTTAGATAAGAATTTACATAATTCTAAGCCAACAAGAAACATTACAGTAAACCAAATTGATCTTCATAGTGCACTCCATAAAAATTTACAGTAAATACATTTGAACATTGACAATGAATCATTTAAAGAATTAACAATATATTCAACTTGAGTAATTAAAATGAACTATCCTACACTAACTGAGTGAACTTCCATGGACAGGCTAAAGAAAAAGTGATCTCCTTTTCCTTATGAGTTTCACTACCTCGGAATTATCCGAAGACTCATTAAGGTGATATATAAAGGAAGTATGCATATGCCTCCTCCAATACACAACAAAGCGACCCTCAAGACTACCCCTTTTGGCATACTCAAATTGGGAGACAAGCCCCTAAATCAATCGCAAGACATTAAAATAAACTCAACAAACCACCAAAGTCTTGCCTTTCGGAGTGCCTACTTAATGCAATGAGTAGATAGATTCCCATACCACAACCTACCCTAAGTAGTACATTCTTTTCTAAGGTTTGGCTACAAGTCTTCCCTTTTGGAAGGTCCTACCTAGTTCAATGAGTAGATAGAGTCCCATACCACTACCTACCCTAAGAAGTACGTTCTTTTAGAATCCTTCGTTCAATCAATTCATTGTGGGGGTTTTTCTTAACCGACATAGACCATGAGAGCTAGACATCGAATCCAAATATTAACCCCTATCGGATGAGGGATCCTCACTTGCCTAGAGTAAGGTCATGTGTCTTAGCTTTTACATGGCTTTCCCAATAGCTACACCTATGTTGACACATAGTCAAGGGATAAGGAAAGTGTTTCAAAGTAACTAATTCTCTACTAACGAAGGGTCCTCATCTCAAAAGGTACTTTGGAAATACAACATCTAAACTCACGAAGTGTAATCCACCTCTCTGTCATATCCTATCGATGCTGGGCATAATTTCCCACTCATTTCTTAACATAGTATTCTATTATAGAAAACTCACAAGGAATAAAGAGGTTGCTTCTAGACACCACATCTCAACTCACAAAGTGTGTCAACCTCAAGATTCCCCTTTTTACTCAATTTGGCATAAAACATTCTTTAAAGTGTTTGTATATACATGTTCACACCTTGCATATAAGAATAAATTCATTTTCTTTAAGTTATATTCATCCTTTAACCTTGATTCATGAAGTTACACACTTTACATTCTTCTCATAATCATATACTTCATTTAGACTTAAACTAGGTCAAACATGCAATTCAAACTACATCCAACAAGATACAAGACCCATTTCCAATATCTCTTCTTTTCAAATGTTAGACCTTCAAGATTACATATTCAACACATACTAAGTAACATCAAGTTTCTCAATTAGCACCGACATCCATAAGATGGACTATACCACTCAAGATCAATTCATAATAAGAATTATATGATGAAAGCAATTCAACATAAAATCAAACCATCATCACTCATAAGAAATTTATCAATATTTAACCATATTAAAGCCCTCAGGGAAGTATCTACACAACTATGAAAAATACAACTACACCCAAGTTCATACCCTACTCAAATCATGCTCACATAACCCATTTTCAAGCCAAAAGTTGAAGTATGCATAAACTAGAGTTTCATTAGTGTTTTAAGATCAAAATAATCAATTCAACCCAAACTAAATACATTTAAACCATTATAAAAATACAAGAATACCCCTACTAGAAATCAAAGTTACAAGAAGTTTGAGTTTAGAATCCCTTTCGAAAACCTTTATGGAAATTGGCTTCATGAATGAAAAGATATTAAAGAATGGATAACATGCATCACTTACGGAAGCAAAATCCTTGAGTTTTTTATGAAGAGACACGTACAACCAGCCTCTTATCCTTTCTTGACATCTAGCTTTCAATGGAGTCTTGACAAGTTTGTTTTAGAGAGAAAGTTAGAATATTTTTGAAGAGAGGGCTCTTTCCTAGGTCTAGAGTTTAAATCTATTTTAATATAACCTAAAAAAAACTAAAATTATCCACCTAGGGTATTAAAATACGTGGGGTGTATTTACATAAAACACCCCAAGTTGGCTACAACTTCACAGATTTGCAGGCCTCACAGAAGAACCTTCACCAACGGACCGCCATTAAGCCAACAGACCCTTGCTAGGGTCTTGTTGGTGAATAATTAGGTCCCAAATGGAGTATGGACAACTGAAATCACTAGTAAAATCATTTCCCTTGGTCTACCGACCGTTGAGGGACCAACAGACTGTCGTTAAGGTCGTTGATTGCCACTGCTTTCTTGCAGATTTTGCCAATGTCTTGATCCCTTCATCAAAGGCTCCTTGTGGGTCCTAGGTTGGGTTGTGCCCGGATGTTAAACCCCTAAACTAAGTCATCTAGGTCGTAGAAACATCCAATTCAATTTTTAAGTAAAATGAACTCGTAAAACATGTCTAAACACAATAAGACACACTAGTACATTCTAAGGCATACTTTTAGAGTGTCCTGAACGTTCTTGATCGATTGAACACCAAACATAACCAAACTTCACATACTGCCTAAGGAAAATAAAGTAACGTAGTCTAAATTAAAATCAACTCAAGAAACAACCACGAGGCTCTAGTTCACCTTAGTTCATTTTGGGGCGTTACATTCTCCCCCACTTGGAATAACATTTTTCCTTGAATGACACTTGAACATTAAGAATTACAAGGACTCACTTAGCATCACATAACACACTTCAATCATGATAAAAAAAAACTCAAATATCAAAGTATCAACTAACATAGAGCATACTTTCACACTTTCAAACACTTAGCAATACAAACACTTTTATTTGGACTTCAAGAAGTCAAAATTCACTCTTAGTATTCTTTTATGGAGGATCTAACTTCCACAAAATCAAACATGCTCATACACAATACTTTTACATACATTGAAACTTCAATTCAATACAACACAATTTTTCAAAAAAATCAAAGTTCTTACAGTGAAGTTCACTTTGATCACTGCCAAGTTACAAATTTTTTTAAAAATTCATTCTTTAAGTAATTCATTTAGATGAAATGACATATGAACTATAAAACCATATAATCTCGCTTCATAACACAAAGGCAACACTAACAAAGAGTTAGGATTTACCAAAACCATCAATCCGGATAAATTAACCTTCCTAGCCCCCATCTCATATGAAGGGTTCTTCTTGGGAGCATTAGGATCTACAGAAACTTGATTGACATCTTTCACCCTTGATTTGAGATTTGGTCAGTCCCTCATCTTGTGGCTCTTATTACTGCATGTAAAACAACCATCCGTTCTGACAAGACATTTCCCCCCATGTTGCTTTCCACAAGTATGGCACCTAGCCCTTTCATAGGAAGGACCACCACCTTAAGAATGTTGATTTTGAACCCTATCCTTGTTTCCCATGAAAGAATCTTGGGGATAAAAACTCTTCATAGGCCTTTGGTGACTACAATCATATGACCTAGGCCTTTTACCCTCTTGCCTTATCTCCCTAATTTTGGACTCCACAATTTGTTGCACATAAACCATGATCCTAGGGATATCCATATCATTAAGAAGCATTGCCGTATGACACTCTTTTTCCACCGAGCTAGAATCCCATCAGAAACTTGTTCAGCCTAGCCCTAGGGTTGGATACCATTGTTGGGGAATACATACAGTGTTGGGTGAATTTGAGAGAGTACTCTTGCACACTCATTCCTCTTTGACGAAGGTTCTTGAATTCAACCATATTTTTCTCCCTCAAATCTAAGTGAAAGAACCAATCTAGAAAAGCTTCTATGAATTCTTTCCAATCAACTGGCACTCTTTCTACGGGTCTCTCACTGCACCATTTATCAAATCACACTTGAGCCACCTCCTTAAGTTGGGAAGTGGCTAAATCCGCTTTCTTCCTAGGGGTCACACCCATAGCATATACCACTTTGAAAACCTCATCTAAGAAACCTTGTAGATCTTCGTCCACCTTAGTGCCATGAAAATAAGAAGGGTTCAAACTCATGGAATCCCGAATACTATAGGCGGGATTCCTAGAATTTTGTTGTGGCCTATCTCCTTGGTTAGCTTGTCCCACAAATGGTGATTGTTGACAACATGAGCTTGAGCCGTCATCAGTTGGGTCAAATTCATTTGGGCAGCCCGCAACTCCACATTAGTCATATCACTTTCAACAAAAGGATCTTGAGTCATATGAGACACTTGAGGTCCTTGGGGATCCTAAGGTACTTGAGGTTCTTGAAGGGGTACCTCCAAATTCTCTTCCTCCTCTAGGCCAACAATAGGAAATTGGTCACAGAGAGGGATCCTCTCATTAGATACACCACCCTTCTCCCTTCTAGCGGTCGATATCCTCGTATTCATGTCCTATAAACAAAAAGAGAAGAGGTTAAGAGAAGACACAATATATGACACAACTCTAAGGCACGACATTAGAATAGAGAAGAAAGTGAAACTTCTATCATCCTATAGCCTCTTTTCTATGGATGTGTCGCGACTCACACCAATGAAAAAAATACTACTAGATGTGTCTTGTGACACTATTAGAACCTAAACTATTTCCCAAACCTTATTCTCTGGTACAAAGTCTGTCACGACCAGAAACAAAACTCTAGAAGTGAGGGATAATCCTCGTTTTGGGACGGGGAGTACTTGACCCTTTGGGGTCTTATACAAGCCCTTTACTATCGTTCATCACATAATACATTAAAAGTAGTGCGGAAATTTAAAACTTTTCATGAATAATTAATGAAACACACTCTTTCATGCATACTTAGAGAATCTCGTTGTCATAATAAAACGTAAAGACACGACATAATATCTTTGGGACATGGCCCTCTACAATAAAGTAAAATACAGAAAAGTCTTTAAATAAAAACTAAGAACAGGACTATGCCCTCGAATATATGAGGACATACATTACCTTGAGAGAAACTTTCCCAAGATCATCCTTCTAGCCTTCAAACCTTCAAAAAGCTTCCAACCTACACTTATATAGTATAGAAAAGTATGGGTTGGTAAAAAATAATGTTCTAAGTACGACATATGCAAAAACATTTAAAAAGGGACATTTTAGTAAAAATAGCTTTTCATGTAATTTAAGTAGAACATTCATGAATACAAAGGCAAAACATCATACTAACAATTATTTATAACTTAGGTAAGAATTCACATAATTCTATGCCAACAAAAAACATTACAATAAACCAACTTTGCCTTAAAAGTTAACTCCTTAAGTATTTACAGTAAATACATTTGAACATTGACAATGAATCATTTAAAGCATTCACAATAAATTCAACTTGAGCAATTATAATGAACTATACTACACTAAATCAGTGAACTTCCAAAAACAAGCTAGAGAGAAAGTGAACTCATTTTCTTTAAGAGTTTCCCTACCTAAGAATTATCCGAAGACTCACTAAGGTAAGATAAAAAGAAAGCCATACACAGCAAAGTAACCCTCAACACTACCCCTTTCGGCTTACTCAACTAGGGAGTTAGAAGCCCCTCAATCATTGGAAAGACATTAAAAGACACCCAACAAGCCAATCTCTTCCTTTTGGAATGCCTACTTAGTGCAATGAGTAGATCGCATCCTATACCACCACCTACCATATGTAGTACATTCTTTTAGAAGGTTTGTCACCAAGTCTTCCCTTTCGGAAGGTCCTACCTAGTGCAATGAGTAGATAGCGTCTCATACCACAACCTACCCTAAGTAGTATGTTTTTTAAAAAGACTGTGTTCAATCAATTCTTTGTGGGGGATTTTCTTAACCGACATAGACCATGAGATCTAGACATGGAATCTCAATATCAACCCCTATCGGATGAGGGATCCTCACTTGCCTAGATTAAGGTCATGCTTGTTAGCTTTTACATGGCTTTCCCAATAGCTATACCTATGTCGATTTATAGTGAAGGGATAAGGAAATCTACTAAAGAGGAGTATTCATCTCAAGGGGTACTTTGGATATACCACATCTCAACTCACGATGTGTAATCCACCTCTCCTTCTTATACTCTCGGTGCTAGGCATAACTCCCCATGTATTTCTTATCATAGTAGTCTATCATAGATAGCTCACTAGGAATGGAGAGGATGCTACTAGATGCCTACATCTCAACTCACAAAGTGTGTCACCTCAAGATTCACCTTTTTTCTCAACTTAGCATAATACATTCTTTAAAGAGTGTGTGTGTAAACGTTCACACCTTGCATATAAGAATCATTTCGTTTTCATAAAGTTATACCCATACTTTTACCTTGGTTCATCAAGTTACACACTCTACGTGCTTCTCAGAATCATATACTTTATTTAGACATAAACTAGTCAAGCATGCAATTCAAGCTTTGTAAAACAGAATAAAAGAACCATTTCCAATATCTCTTCATTTCACATGTTATACCTTCAAGATTACATATTCAAAACATACTATGTAACATCAAGTTAATCAATTAGCACCACCATCCATAAGATGGACCATACGACTCAATATCGATCATAATAAGAACTATATAATGAAAGCAACTCAACATAAAATAGAACCATTATAACTCATAAGCAATTTATAAATATTTCACAATATTAAGGAACTTAGGTCAGTAGCTAAAAACTAACAAGACAAATTCAAGAAGACCCAAGTTTATACCCTACTTAAATAATGCTAACATAACCCATTTTCAAGCAAAAAATTGATGCATGAATAAACAATAGTTTCATCAGAGTTTCAATTACAAAAATCATAAATTAAAAAAAAATACATTTAAACCATTAGAACTTAAACACAAGAAGACCCCTACAAGAAATCAAAGATAGAAGAAATTTGAGTTTCGAAACCCTTTTAAAAACCTTTTTGGAAGTTGGCTTCTTGAATGAAAAGATATTCAAAAATGAATACCATACCTCACTTAAGGAAGAAAAATCCTAGATTTCATGATGAAGAGACACTTTCAACCATCCTTCCTATCCTTTCTTTATATCTAGCTTTCAATGTAGTGTTGAGAGAGTTTGTCTTTAGAGAGAGAGGGAGCTTGAATATTTGTAAAAGAAGGGTCTTGTCTTGGTCTAGGGTTTAACACTATTTTAAATATAAACTAAAAACACTAAAATTATTTACTAGGGTCTAAAAAGACTTCGGGTGTTTTTACATAAAACACCCCAAGTTGGCATCAACTACACATATTTGCAGACCTCACAGATGAACCTTCACCAACGGACCATCGTTAGCCAACAAACCGGTTGTAGGGCCTCGTTGGTGGATACATAGGCTACAAATGGATCATGGACAACTGAACTCACTGGGACAATTGACGCTCTAGGACCGTTGAGGGACCAACAACCCGTCCTTAGGGTCGTCAATGGCCACTGCTTTTTGGCAAATTAGTATGGGCCCTTCATCTAGACCCCTTGTGGGTCCTAGGTGGGGTCGTGACCGGACGTTGAACCCCTAAACTATGTATTCTAGGTATTAGGAACATCCAATGATAGTTCCAAGTAAAACGAACACGTAAAACATGTCTAAACAAAACAAGACACACTAGTACATTGTACGACATACTTTAAAAATGTCATGGACGTTCTTGATCGATTGAAATCCAAACTTAATCAAAATTTACATACTTCCTAAGGACACTAAAATAACTTAGTTTAACTTTAAATCAAATCAAGAAACAGCAATGAGGCTGTAGTTCACTTTAGTTCATTTTGGGGCGTTACATTTTCCCCCACTTGGAATAACATTCTTCCTCAAATGACATTTAAACTTTAAGAATAACAAGGACTCACTTAGAATCACATAACACACTTCAATAATGATCAAAACAATCAAAAATCAGATAATAAACTAAAAAAGAGCATCATTTCACAATTTCAATCACGTACAAGACAAACTAGTACATTCTAAGAAATACTTTCCGAATGTCATGGACGTTCTTGGTCGATTGAACTCCCAACTTAACCTAAATTCATATAATGCCTAATGGCACTAAACTAACTTAGTTTAACTTAATATATACTCAAGAAACAACCACGCAGCTCTAGTTCACTTTAATTTTTTTTGGGGCGTTACATTTTCCTCACTTTGAATAACATTCGTCCTCTAATGACACTAAAACTTTAAGAATAACAAGGACTTATTTATTATATCATAACACACTTAAATCATGATCAAAACACTCAAAAATTAAAGAATCAACTAACAAATAGCATCCTTTAACACATTCAAACACTTAGTAACACAAACTCTTTTATCAAAACTTCATGAAGTAAAAATTCACTCTCATTATTCTTTTATAGAGGAACTACCTTCCCCAACATTAAACATGATCATACATAATACTTTTACACACGTTGAAACTTCAATTCAAGACAACATAATTTTCTAAAAAATAAAAAATTCTTACAGTGAAGTTCATTGTGTTCAATGCGAAATTACCAAAAAAATTTTGAAAATTCATTCTTTAAGTAATTCATCAAGATGAAATGATCATATGAACTATAAAACCATATAATCTCAATTTATTAAACAAATGCAAACAAAGAGTTAAAACTTACCAATACCATCAACACAGATTAATTATCCTTCCTAGCCCCCATTCCATAGGAAGGGTTCTTCTTGGGAGCATTAGGATCTAGGGAAGCTGGATTGAAATATTTCCCCCTTGATTTGAGGTTTGGGAAGTCCCTCATCTTGTGTCCCTTATTACCGCATGCAAAAAAACCATCTTCCGTCAAGACATTTACCCCCATGTTTCTTTCCACAAGTAGTGCACCTAGCCCTTTTATAGGAATGACCACCACATTGAGAATGTTGATTTGGAGCCCTATCCTTGTTTCTCATGGATGAATCTTAGGGATAAAACCTCTTCTTAGTCCTTTGGTGACTAGAATAATACGACCTAGTCCTTTTACCCTCCTGCCTTATTTTCCTAATTTTGGACTCAACAATTCAATGCGCATAAACGATGATTCTAGAGATATACATATCATTAAGAAGCATTGTCGTACGACACTCTTTGTCCACCTAGCTATACACTCCCATCACAAACCTTTAAATCCTAGCCCTAGGTTTTTCTACCATGGTTGGGGCATACTTAGAGAGATGGGTGAATTTTAGAGAGTACTCTTTCACACTCATTCACCCTTGACGAAGGTTCACGAGTTAAACAATCTTCTTCTCCCTCCACTCTAAAAGAAGGAACAAATCTAGGAAAGCCTCTTTGACTTATTCCTAATCAACAGACGCTCTCTCTAGAGATCCGTCACTCCTCCATTGCTCAAACAACACTTGAGCTACCTCCTTATATTGGTAAGCGGCTAACTCTGCTTTCTCCCTAGGGGTCACACCCATAGCATCTACCACTTTGAAAACCTCGTCTATGAAACCTTGTAGATCTTCATCCATCTTACTGACATGAAAAGTAGGAGGTTTCATCCTCATGAAATCCCGAATCCTAGAGGAGGGAGTACTAACATTTAGTTGGGGCCTATCTCCTTGGATAGCTTGTCCCACAAAATGATTCTTGACAACATGATCTTGAGCCGTCATGAGTTGGGTCAAATACATTATGGAAGCCTGAAACTCCGCATTAGTCATATCACCCTCAAGAAAAAGGATCTTGAGGCTTAGGAGGCACTTGAGGTCCTTGGGGTTCTGGAGGCACTTGAGGTTTTTGAAAGGGAACATCAACTTTCTCTTCCTCCTCTAGGAAAACAATAGGAACTTGGTCACCGAGAGGGATCTCTCATTAGCTACACCACCCTCCTCCCTTCTACTGGTCGATCTCCTCGTATTCATGTCCTATAAACACAAAGAGAAGAGGTTAAGAGAAGAAACCTTATATGAGTTATCTCTAAGGCACGACATAAGATTAGAGAAGAAAGTGAAACTTATATCATCCTATAGCCTCTTGTCCATGGATGTGTTTTGACTCATGCCAATGGCGAAGATACTACTATATGTGGCTTGTGAGACTATTAGAACCTAAGCTATTTCCAAAACATTATGCTCTGTTACCAAGTATTTCACGACCCGAAACCAACCCCTACAAGTTAGGGAGAACCTCATTTTATGACCGGGCGTACTTGACCCTTTGGGGTCTTCTACAAGCCCTTTACTATCGTTCATCACATAAGACAAGAAAACTAGTGCGGAAATTTAAAACATTTCACGAATAATTAATAAAAGACAATCTTTCATAAATAATTAGAGAATATTGCTGTCATAATCAAACTTAAAGACACAACA
The DNA here is from genome assembly GCA_027704785.1 of Solanum chmielewskii. Classification (NCBI taxonomy): domain Eukaryota; kingdom Viridiplantae; phylum Streptophyta; class Magnoliopsida; order Solanales; family Solanaceae; genus Solanum; species Solanum chmielewskii. The sequence goes on from JAKWIX010000327.1 coordinate 15,733,336, forward strand.
TAATATCTTAGGGACATGGCCCACAACAATAAAGTAAAATACATAACATGTCTTTAAATAAAAACTAAGAAAAGGACTATACTCTCGAATATATGAAGACACACTTTTCCTTGATAAAAACTTTCCCAAGCTCTTCCTTCTATACTTCAATCATTCAAAAGCTTCCAACCTATACTTATATAGTATAGAAAAGTATGTGGTTAATACAAAACAATGTACTAACTATGGCATATGCAAAAACATGTAAAAGGGACATTTTAGTAAAAATAGATTTTCATGCAATTTAAGTAAAACATTTATGAATACAAAGGGAAAACATCATACTAACCATCATTTACAACTTAGATAAGAATTCACAAAATTCTAAGCCAACAAGAAACATTATAGTAAACCAACTTGACATTCAAAGTGAACTCCTTAAGCATTTATTGTAAATACATTTGAACATTGACGATGAATCATTTAAATCATTCACAATAAATTCAACTTGAGCAATTTAATGAACTATCGTACACTAAATGAGTGAACTCCGAAGGCCAAGCGAAAGAGAAAGTGAACTTATTTTCCTTAAGATATTCCAAACCTCGAAATTATACTAAGACTCACTAAGGTAAGATATGAAGTAAGTATTCATATGCCTCCTTAAATACACACCAAAGCAACCCTCAAGACCCTTTCAGCTTACTTAACTTGGGAAAATCAAGCCCCTCAATCAATGGCAAGATATTAAAAGACACCCAACAAACCACCAAAGTTTTCCCTTTCAGAATGCCTACTCAGTTCACTGAGTAGATAACGTCCCCTACTACCACCTACCCTAAGTAGTACATTCTTTTAGAAGGTTTGGCACCATGTCTTCCCTTTCGGAAGGTCCTACCTAGTGCATTGAGTAGATAGCATCCCATACCACCAACTACCCTAAGTAGTACGTTCTTTTAGAAGACTTAGTTCAATCAATTCATTGTGGGGGATTTACTTAACCGAAATAGACCATGAGATCTATACATGGAATCCCAATATTAACCCCTATCGGATAAGGGATCCTCACTTGCCTAGAGTAACGTCGTGCTTCATAGCTTTTACATGGCTTTCCAATAGGTTCTACACATAGTTTAACCTTGGTTTATCAAGTTACACACTCTACCTTCTTCTCATAATCATATACTTCATTTAAACTTAAACTAGGTCAAGCATGCAATTCAAGCTACACCAAACCAATACAAGACCCGTTTCCATTAACTCTTAATTTCGCATATTATACCTTCAAGATTACATATTGAAAACATACTAAGTAACATCAAGTTCCTCAATTAGCACCGCCATCCATAATATGGACCATACCACTAAATATCAATTCATAATAAGAACTATATGAGGAAAGCAACTCAACATCAAATCAAACCATATTCACTCATAAGTAATTTATCAATTTTTCACCATATTAAGTCCCTTAGGGTAGTAGTTACACCAACATGAATAATACAAGAAGACCCAAGTTTATACCCTACTCAAATCATGCTCACATAACCTATTTTCAAGCCAAAAGTTGAAGTATGCATAAACAACAGTTTCATTAGAGTTTTAACATCAAAATCATCAATCCTACCCAAAATAAATACATTTAAACCATAAGAACTCAAATACACGAAGACCCCTACTAGAAATTAAAGTTAAAAGAACATTTGGGAAGTTGCCTTCTTGAATGAAAATATATTCAAGAATGTATACCATACCATAACTTAAGGAAGAAAATCCAAGAGTTTTGTATGAAGATACACGTCCAACCATCCCTTCTATCATTCCTTGAAATCTAGCTTTCAACGGAGTCTTTAGACAGTTTGCCTTTGGAGAGATAGCTTGAATATTTTGAAAAAAGGGGTCTTGTCTGGGCCTACGGTTTAAAAATATTTTAATATAACCTATAACCTAAAACACTAAAATTATCAACCTATGGCTTTAAATTACTTGGGGTGTATTTACATAAAACACCCCAAATTGGCAGCAACTTCACTGATTTGCAGGCCTCACAAACGAACCTTCATCAACGGACAATTGGTAGGGTCTATTTGGTGGATACATAGCTCCAAATTGAGCAGGGGCAACTTAAATAACTGTTCCAATGGACGCCCTAGGTCGGAGGACAATTGAGGGACCAAAGGGATGTCCTTAGGGTCGTCGATGGCCACTGCTTTTTAACAAATTTTGCCCAAGTCTTGGGCCCTTCATCTAGGGCCCCTTGTTGGTCCTAGGTGGGGTCGTCCCCAGACGTTAAACCCCTAAACTAAGTCTTCTAGATCATAGGAACATCCAATGCAGGTTCCAAGTAAAATGAACATGTAAAACTCGTCTAAGAACAACAAGAGACACTAGTACATTCTAAGGCATACATTCCAAACGTCATGGACGTTCTTGGTCGATCGAACTCCAAACTTAACAACACTTCATATACTGCCTAAGGACACTAAACTAATTTAGTTTAACTTAAAGTCAAATCATGAAACAACCATGAGGCTCTAGTTCACCTTAGTTTGTTTTGGGGCGTTACAGATTTAGTCAACTAGGAACAACCATGTATTAAACCTAAGACTACACATATAAGCACATAGCCATAATATACATGATTTACTAACATACATAGAAAGAACGCATACTTTCACATTACTTCACAAATATTTAGATATGATCAATATTCACATAATATCAACCATACTAATCATCATGATACTTAAAACAGGGATGACAGGGACATGATTATTATATTGCATAATGTAACGCCGACAAGTCCACCTCAATTCACATAGCACCGCCACCATAGGTGGACCATACCAATCACAACATAACTGAAGTCTAATTAACAAAAAATAAAAGGATATAGGGCAGAACACACTACTCCATCTTACCACTTTCATTTCATGGCTAAAACATCTAATTCGATATCATAAGGACCTTACCCATGGCCATAACCAACAATTCAATAAAATTATATCAAAAATCAACGAAACTAGCTCAATTCAATACATACTCATCAATCTAATACAACCTAGATATCAATTGAGTACAAGTATTGCATCATTAGAAAGACTATAGAAAACTACATTAGAATTCGTAAGCCTTAAGTCAATATCAACTAAATAAGTCTAACATTTTAATAAATCTAAGAATATTCAATACTCAATTGATAAAATTTAAAAAGACTATAAGACAATTAACCATAATCTATACATTAATAAAAATCCCATAAAAATCTACATTTGAATTCATCAATATCAAAGCATGATCGCATTACTCATGTTTTAGTCAAATTGAGAGATTTGTGAAGGTAAAGGGTTCATGAAGAAATTCATTAGAAAACATAAATTATACATCAATTACATCATATATTATCGTTTGAAAACCAATTAAGATAGAACCCAATACTTAGAGTACAAATTAGACTTTTCACCTTTTTGAAAACTTTAAAATTCATCTTTGTAATTGGATCTAAGGTGATACAAAGACTTAGATGAAGAAATCCCATACATTATTTCAACAACCAAAATAAAATTTAAGAATGAACTCCATTGAAGAAACATCTTCAAGCACCATCTTCACTTTGAACTTACATGGAGATTTTTGGAGGAACTTTTGTCGGGAATGTGTTTTGATTTAGGTGTTAGGATTATAATGATATTTGAATGACTTATATACTCTTAAAATACCCATAAACACTCAAAAAAAACGTCCAAAGACATATTGGGGCTTGGGGTGAATTTACAACTTCACCCCTCAACTTAACAGAAAATCTGGCAGGAAACAGGCAGCACCATCGACGCCCACATCGATGGTCTGTGGTCTCACCCACGCCCTGTCGATGGGGTCTCGTGGGTTTCACCTACAACTCTTCAACCTTCATGATAAGTGGCTCCATCTACGAGACCCATTGAAGGGTTGTCGCCTGGTCGACTGGCTGTTGTTTGGGTCAGTCTATTGCACCTTCCGGGAAGTGTTGAGCTCCAAGTTGTTATCTTCATAAGGGCCCCTTGTGGGTCTTATGTGAAGTCCAACCTCGACGTTTCCAATTCAAAAATTATCATATACGAGTTTAGGACGCACCATATGGTTTCATACAAAATGAACACATAAAACTTGACGAAACATACATAGGCACACAAAGTCGTTTTGAAGCTAACCTTTCGAATGACGTTTAACCTCTAAACTTCATGAAACCTGACACACTACATTTATACACTATAGTAACTCTTTCAAGAACCATATAACCTCATGAATTACACATAAACACATAAAACCACATATGAGGCACATAGGTGACTCAGTCGTCGAACGTCTTGGTCGTCCCTTGACATTTAACTATTAATGCACGTAAAATCTTTGATACTGCCGCTATACCACATTATAGACCATTTTAGGACCTTAGACAATCAAGACATCCATGTTAGGCTCTAGCTTCACCTAAGTCATTTTCAGGGTCTTACATCTATCCTTTGTATAATCTTAGTCATTTAGCTCAATAGGTATTGCATGACTTTCAATATAACCCTCATGTGTAAGATTAACACATTAACATCATCATATCATAAAAAGGTACAGAGGTAATTCATAATCGACGTTATATATTTTTATCTTAAGCAGAATCTCACAATAACATAGTCAAGACATTTTAATTCCATATCATACCAACACCTAAGTAGGTTATTTACAAGGCATACTTTAATTGAAATACGTCACCAATCACAAGCCATCATACTTGAAGTAAAGGTTAGGGTCATGAAGACTTACCAAATCTCCTTCAAAAGTCATCGTCACGGGTTTATCATCAACCATCCAATAACATTCAATAATAGGTGTAGTAACATCAATCAATAGTAATTAACACAAGAACTAGGTCAATTCCATCATCACTATCCCAATTAAGACTAATTCATAACATAGGGTTAGGGGATCAGGGTTCATAATGAATTCATTAAGAAATAGATCCAATAAAACCCAATACATTACCCTATTCAATTCTTAAATGAATTAGAATATATAAAACAAGTATAATAATCTAATAATTCTTTAATTCCCATTAATTCATGGCCAAGATCCAAGATTTGGGACAAGTGGGGAAGGGAAAATGATCAACATGAAATTGAATCAATTAACATCAATTAATCAATAATATATACTCAGTTAATCATAGGAAATAACAATTTGTAATTAATTTGATGTTTTAAAGAAAACCCATTATAAATTGGAAAACCCTGGTGAATTGGGTATTTTAAAAATCCACTTTAAGAGGACCTCCTGGGGAGAGGATTCACAAGAGTGAAGAACCCATACCTTAATTAAGTTTAATCCACGAAATTGAAGTGAAATCCTATATAAATTGACTTTCGTCTCCAAGCTTTTTTCCTTTTTCAATGGATGAAATTTAGGAGAGAGAAAGTAGATAGAGGTGAGAGCTTTGGGTTTTTTTTTGGGAATTGGATTTGGGTGAGTGAATAATGACTTAAAATGACCCTTAGGATGTATTTAATCACCCCCTAAATTATTCAAAACACCTCTCACTTAAATGGGTCTTTTTGTGAAGTCTAAATGTCAAAAATATGATTTTACCGAATCAGGGAAGTGGCTTCGCGTTGCGGGGCCAACACACACTTCTATTTTTGAAAAATAAATTTGTCACGTCCCTAGACCATCTTTATAATTTAGGGCACAATCTTGGATTGAGACCGGCGTACTTGACCTCTCGGATCATGAGACCTGCGTACATCACATAAAGGATATTTAACTAATGGTCTTGGACAAGACCTAGGAAGTCCAAATAACACCTTCAAAGCCTATTGTGCAATGTCTAGATAGCGTCCCATACAACCACCTAAACCTCATCAACTTCTCCAATGCTAATAGGTATTCCACATGATGAGAATAGGCAATAACAAACATAGACCATGATAGCAAGACATGGAGTACGGAGTTCTATCCTACTCCAATGAGGTTGTTCTACTTGCCAATGGAAGAACTATGACACATCCCATGTAGGCATATGGTTAAGGAATATGAAGGGCTTCTTTGTATTCTAGTCTCATACTTTAACAAAAATTATTTCCCTTACCATACTCACTTGGTGTTAGCCTTCTTTCTCATAGAGTAATTCATACATTAGGTTCACATAAAAGGGTTCCATAATAAGTTCATAACTCAATCACATTTACCCTACCAAGGAAAGGTCCACTAGGGCTACCTCACAATAGTGAGAAGAAGCTCCGGATGATTTTCCTTAGTATTAATATGATGTCGTTCCAGCCAACTAAACTTAAGTCCATCATTCCTTTACTTTGAAGGAATCCATTATGTCTTACAACTTCAACAATCTTAACCTTACCATTAAGTCAAGGTTTTCACATAAGAGACTCTCATAACATCATTTAAGGTCACATGTCATTCATACATTCAAGACTAAGAGTTCTAAAACCATGATTCAAGACATCACATATTCATAGTCATATATACATCAAGCAAGGGACACATGTCAACCAAGATAAGATACCACATACTTCACTTTTAACTCATAATGCAAGTCATTCGAGAATCACATTGGAAATAACCTAACATCTTCAAGTCATCCTATATACTATCATAACTCCATCATTATACTCCTTATTGACACATATAGACAAGTAGGAATAACCAATACTCAACCCTAACACTATACTTATAATGTCAAAGTCATAGTCTAACATTATCATCATATTGCATAAAGTAAAGTAGACAAGGCCACATCAATTGCAAGTAAAACACATAACACCGCCACCATAAGTGGAGAATACCAATCACAATATAATTGAAGTATAAATAACATCAAAATAAAGGAAATGTGGCAGCATACCTCACTCCATCATCAACATTAAATTCAATGCTAAATTAATCAATTCGATAACACAAGACCCTTACGCCAAGATCATTACCAACAATTCAACATAAAAACTACAATAATCAATGAACTAGTTCAATTAAATGTAACTTCACCAATCTAACAAAACCTAGATATCAATTTACTATAATAACTACATCATTAGAAAGCCCATAATAAACTACAAAGCAATTAATCAACATTAGCACAAAAACAAGTAACCCATAAAGTAGTCAAAAACTAGGGTTCATAAAATTCATGGGTCCACAGGGTATTTAGGTTAATATCATAAGTAAAAATCAATTAAATCATAATTCAATGTGTAGAAATAATTTATGCAAAACCCCATGCGAGAATACCAAAATTGGACCAATCACTTTAGAATACTTTGAAAAACATCTTGATAGTTGAGCTCCTCGATGAAACAAGTTTCAATGATCGAAAAACATACCTTAAGGATGATAATTCTTTACTTTTACAAAGAAATTCAACTCAAAACGCCACACCAAGATGTTTCTTCAATTTGTTCTTCAATGGAGTCTTTGGGATTTCCTAAGGGATTTTGGGGTTTTGATTTAGAAGAATGAAATCTTCTAAGTATTAAAAAGTTATACAATTATTTAAAATACCCAATATGAATTTAATAAAATTCCATTACATCCATTTAGATGTGGGGTGAATTTAAAACTTCACCCCTAGACTTGGCAGTGAACTGCATGCAGAAATAGGCCAATCGACGGATTGCGCATCGACAGGGCGTAAGCTCACTTGCGTGGCATGCTGGCAAGCTTCGTTGGGTTTAGAGATTGGGAACTGGTATATTTTCCACCCAGTTTTAATTACCTACTCATGCCCACCACCTACAGGGCTTCGACCAGGCTACCATCCGCTGATTGCCTTCCATAGGTGGATTTCCATTTAGCAGTTTTGGCGACCAATTTGCGTCCTTCCTCAAGGACCCTTAGTTGGTGCTTGGGGATAATTTTCTGGATGTTTATAATAAAATACAATCTTCTATGAGTTTAAAACCTCTCACATGAATTTCATCCAAAACGAACACAGAAAACTCGACGCAACATGCCTAGACAGACAAGGTCACTTCAAGGCATATCTTCCGAATGTCATTGACGTTCTTGGACGTTTGACCTCCAAACTTCACAAAACATGATACATTTTCTTATAAATGGTATAATAACTGATTTAAGAACCTTATAACCTCATGAAACACACATAAACACATATAATAACATAAGATACACATAGGTGACTTAGTCGTCGAACATCTTGATCGTCCCTTGATGTTTGACATCCAATGCACCTAATACTTTAGCTAATGCCTCTATACCATATATTAGACCTATTTAGGAACTTAGACCATCAATACCAACATTTTAGGCTCTTGTTAATCTATGTCATTTTCTACGTCTTACAAAATTGAACCAGTGAGGTCCGTGTCAGCTACGCGTTGCACATAAGCCCGCCGAATCTTGACTTTCACATGCTGCCAAAATAGCCGGCCCACCCATATTGGGTTCCTATTCCTTGAACCTTCGGGGGTTTTAGGGTTTCATTTTCGAACGTTTAGACCTTCTATACTACACTATACCTAACCAAAGTCTTTTTAAAAGTTTTAGACTCCATTTGACCCTCTGAAACCATCCCCAAATATAGGAATGTCAACTAGTTCAATTAAGATAGTTTCCAGACGTCATGGACGTTTTTTGAAATCTTGGATATAAAACTTCTTCCATGACTTATATAAATTATTTTAGGTCTTAAAACAGTATTTAAACCTTTAAACACTCATGTTAGGATTTGCTAATGCCTGCGATTTAAATTTATTAGGCACACAACAAAGAATTCACTATATGTTATAACTATTACCCTTCATAAGCTATTAAGAGAAAGCAACAACTAACAGAACTTTTGCAAGTAAAGAAAATGGATCAGAAGAAATGTAATGAAAACATGAGCTTCCTCTAGTTGATACAGCTAGAGCACATAAATTCTTTTTTTTTGATTCGTGGGTTAGCTGCTTTGTAGATCTCTATATGCATGTAGACCTCAGGGTTATAAATTTATCATTGTAGTTATTACTTTTTGGATAAGATGCACACATTTCTTATTTAATTCTACAATTTGTTGGATGCATGTATACATGCAGACGTCTGGGACAAAAGGCTGAACATACAGCGCATTAAGAGCATTAGAACAAACATTTATGTTTATTAGGTAGAAGTACTAAAATGTTAAAGAATCTGAATCTCAGTATATACCTTTTTTTCCTCCATTACTCTAGTGAGTGTTGAATCTATAATGTTGTTTGGTGCAAATATAAAGAGTCAGTTTTAGGACAACTAATTATATCTTGTGAAGATTCCTCCTCTGGTGGTACATAACAAATAACGTGAGAATACTAAACAAGTGTTACAATGTATTAATCTCTTTTTGGTTTTGAGTTTTGTTTTGTAATTATTGTATGGTTCTCGAACAAATCTACTTAAGTACACATAAAATCATTTAGGGGTAAGATTGAAAGCTTGGTACATCAAGAAAACTAATTTAATTACTATTTTGTTGTCATTTCATCCTATATTATTATTCATGTATCACAATAAAGCATGTAAAACTAAGACCAGCAAAGAAACTTCATTGACTTAAAGTGGTAATGCAAGGACCTTCCTGTAATCGTCTATGCATATCTACGTATCTTTTGCTTTCTTTATAGGTGTTTGAATCAAATTTTCAGAAGACACATGTTGAATGAAGTTGCTTTGTGAAGAAGTGTATGTACCTTTTAGCTAAACTTTGCTTCACAATATTTTTATTTGTTATTTTGTAGATTGTGAGATCTAAATAGGAGACAAGGAAAAAAAATTTTTATTGTTGATGAATAAACACTTCTTTGCAAGTTTAGTGTATGTACCTTTTAGCTACTATGCTGATGCTCATGGACGCTAATAGTTGTCGCCACCAGAACTACATCCTCTGCTTTCTTCGAACTTGATGAACCATATATGATTGTTAACTCAAAACATCATAGATAATTTATAGTGGTAAATTATGTCTTGCGATTATTTCTAAATCTTAAAAAAAAAATCCAGGACATCAGTGACTAAAAAAATTGTTTTCCACGTCTCTGATCGTTACTCTAGTATTCTTCTTATTGGTTGCATTTCAATGTCTCAATTATTTAATTCACTTGATGACAATTTCCTGAGATCCTTCAATCGTATCCACTCTTTTTCCTCTCTTTAAAGTTCATAAAATTTCTTGTTGTGTACACAAATGAAAATATTAAGTATTCATTATGGCTCTGCCTAGAAAATTCAAGTTCTCGCTTGTCTATGTGGTTTTGTTCAGCTAATTGTTGAGAAGCATCCCTTCATTTCTTTTTATTTTGTTTACCCAAGTAACCAAACTACGTTTATTTAATGATTTATGTTGTTCACTAACATGTTAGACCTTTAATCTAAGAACTTTGTTGTACAAACAAAGTCTTAGATTAAAAAGATACAAAATGATGGAAATTTTTGGTACACAAAGGAAGCAGGTTTTCTTTAGAAGCCTTGAAAAAAAATCTCTCATACTTTTCAATAAGTTAAAGACTAAAAAAATTAAGACTAGAAGCATCATTCAAATGCAAAAACAAGTGGAAGTCGCATAAAATATATGTAGAGTTGTTACCAAAATTTTATGAGTGATAATAGTTTGATTTCTATTTGTTTTTTTCCTTAACTTTGTGGAGCTGGCTCCCCCTTTATTTCAACCAACACAAATATATACATACAATGGATTGGAAATTCATGCTCAAAGCAAAAACACTAGGTAGCTTAGTTTTATTCAGAGTAATGTATGTTTGTTCATGGCGTTCTGTACCTAACATAATTTTGTGTTGCTTTTTTAATCCTCTTGACCCCTCTACTGATGTATTGCGTGTACTGTAATATTCCATGTTTTAATTTGCAGAGAGGGTATTTATTTTTTATCAGTGTTCACAATCCCCCTGCATTGTTTTGATAGTTGTTGAAATGTATGGATATCCATTATCTTGTTCACATGCTTCATTTGCTAATTATCTTCTCGTTTGTTTGCCTCTCATAACACATGTCGAATCTATTCTTGTGTTGAATTATTTCTTGTTTTTCCTATTTGCTGTCATGGGAACTTCCATTCTCTGCGAGCTATGTTTTTAATACTTAAAGAATCTTTTTGTAGGAAATGTTTTTTGTAGTTGTTACCTTTGCAATGTCTGAGTGCTTAATGAATTTCTATTATTTCCTGACACCCTCCTTAAAACCCTCCGATCACTTCAACAGACTCATACAAACATTTCACAAGGGGGTTCTGGGGTAGGGGAGTAATAGAGTCAATACTTGTTATCCTTTTGCATTGATTTTTAGAACTTTTTCTTTTGTTTTCCTTGTTGGAACTGTTTGACAATTGGTTAGTTGTGGAAGGTAAGTCAGTCGTTGACTTACTATTACTTTGTGTCTCCATTGTATCCTCATATTTTTGAATTTTTATTTTCAACTCCTTCTTGATCGTTTTGTTGATCCCGCATAGAAATATCAATGAAATTATTATAAGTCACATCACATTGAAGAAATACCAATGATTTTTTATGAAGAAACAACCATCATCAGCCCTCATAGAATTTCTTGACTTCAATCTTCTATGGAGACTTAAGAGAGAATTCTAAGAGAGAGGGGTTTTGGGTTTTAGAATAGGGGTCTAAAATGAGGTCTTAAGGTTTAGAACACATTAATATAGATAATAAATCTGAAAACTAATGTCCTAGGGTCATAAAGTACTTAGGGTGAATTTAATAAACACCCCAAGCCAAGGAAGTCCACTTAACAGTTTTGCAGACCTCACAGACGAGACCTAACTTAGGGACCATCTGTAAATCAACGGACCGTTGGTGCGGTATCGTGGGTTGAAACTTATATCCAAATGGATCCTGGCCATCAAGACTTTCAGGGACAATCTACGCCCTAGGTCGATAGATCATTGGTAGACCAACGGACTGTCCTTAGGGTTGTTGTTTTGTCATTGCTTTGGCAGTTTGGTCGAAGTCTTGGGGCCTTCATCTAGGTCCCCTTGTGGATCCTAGGTGGGGTCATGCCTGAATGTTAAACCCCTAAACTAAGTCATCTAGTTATTCGAGAACATACGAAAATGAACACGTAAAACTTACTCAAACACCTCAAGGCACAGAAGTACTTTCTAAGGCACACCTTCCAAACGCCATGGACGTTCTTAGTCGTTTGACCTCCAAACATAAAAAAACATCACACACTTCATAATAACACTAAATTAACTCATTTTAACTTCATATTAACTCAAGAAACACTCATGAAGATCTAGTTCACCTTAGTTCATCTTGGGGCGTTACATCGTGTGTTATTGCACACAATTTTTTTGCGATCTAGATTCCTATGTCAAAAGTGTCAAAAAAAATTTGGACGTTTGTCATGACCTTGTCTATGCATCCAGTTGGAAATAACGGCAATTCTTACCCATTTTCAAGTACAGATTAGCCCCAAAGTTCGCATAAACCTCATTTCGATGATTTTCATATGTTATAGCACACAATTTTTTTGGTGATCCGAATTCAAATTTCAAAAATGCAAAAGGTTTTGGTGGATGTTTTTCAATACCTTGGCTATGCAGCCGGTTGGCCCTCACATCCAGTCAGAACCGTTTTCAAGGTCAAACGAGCCCCGAAGCACGCATACCCCCTATTTCGATTATTTTTGTGTGCTATAGCACACTAATTATTTGGTAATCCACAAATGCCAAAATATTTTATTGGCATCCGTCAAGACCTTGACTATGCAGACGGTTGGCCCTCACGGCCACAATGGCCCTTTTTCAATGTCAATCGAGCCCCGAAATGCGCATTACCCCCCTTTTGATGATTTACATGTGTTATAACACAACATTTTTTGGTTTTTTGGAATGCGACATAAATAACACAAAAAGTTTTTTGTGGATGTCCATCAAGACCTTTTCTATGGAGCCGGTTGGCCCTCAAGGACAGTCTGACCTATTTTAGAAGTCAAACAAGCCACGAAGTGCCCATACCCTTAATTGAAACGATTTTCGTATACTATAGCACATAATTTTTTTGGTGATCAAGATTGTGAAGTTAAAAATGCCGAATTTATTAGTAAACGTCTTTCAAGGCTTTGACTGTGCAACTGGTCTGACCTCACAGCTAGTCCGACCCGTTTTAAAGGTTAAACAAAACCTGAAGTACGCACCCCCCCCCCCCATTTTTACGATTTTAGTGTGGTATAACACACTATTTTTTGGTGATTCAAGGATTTTGACGTCAAAAATGTCCAAAAAAATTTGCGGACATCATTCAAGTCATTGGATATGCAGCCGGTTGACCCTCAGGGCCAGTCTAACCCATATTCTAGGTCAAACAAGCCCTGAAGCGCGCATACCCTCTATTTCAAGGTCAAACGAGCCGCGAAGCGCGCTTACTTACATAAAAAATACCAATTTTTTTGTGAATGTCCATGAAGACCTTGTTTATGCAACCGATTGGACCACACGGACAGCCCGACCTATTTTCAAGGTCAAACAAGCTCCTAAGCGCGCATACCTCCTATTTTGATGATTTTGGTCTTCTATAGCACAAATTTTTTGGTGATCCGAAATCGGATTTAAAAAATGCAAAACTTTTTTGTGGAATCTGGTCAATACCTTGTCTATGCAGCCTTTTGGACCTCACACCCAGTCCAATAAATTTTTAAGGTCAACGAGCCCTGAAGCACGCATATCCAGATAGTGCGACCCATTTTTAAAGTGAACCGAGCCTCGAAGCGCGCATACCCCCATTTTCAATTATTTTTTTGTTCTATAGCACATCTCTTTTCTGGTAATCCAGATTTCGACGAAAAAAAATGTCAAAATATTTTGTAGACATTTGTAAAGAATTTTTCTATGCAGCTGTTTGGCCCACATAGACAGTCCAACCAATTTTTAATGGCAAACAAGCCTCAAAGCGCGCATTCCCCCCATTTCGATGATTTTTGTGTGCTACTAACTATGTTTTTGGTTATCGGGATTTCGATGTAAGAAATGCCAAAATTATTTGTATACCTCCTTCAAGACTTTGGCTATGCAGCCGGTTTGACATCACCGTATGTGCGACCCATTTTTAAGTCCAAACAAGCGTCGAAGCGCGCATACCCCTTATTTTACCAATTTTCTTGCTATGACACACCATTGTTTTTGGTGATTTGGATCCCGACGTCAAAACGCCAAAATATTTTGTGGATATCTGTCATGACCTTGTATATGAAACTATTCGTCCCTCACGGCTATTACTACCAATTTGTATGGTCAAACGAGCCTCGAAGTGCCCATTCCCCTCATTTCGACGATTTTCATAAGCTAAAGCACACCATATTTTTGGTGATCCTGATTCTGACGTCACAAATGCCAAAATATTTTGTGGACGTCCGTCAATACCTTGTCTATGCAACCGGTTGGTATTCATGTCCTGTATGATCCGTTTTTATGGTCAAATGGTCCTCGAAGCACGCATACACTCCATTTTGATGATTTTCGTGTGCTATAGAGCATAATTTTTTCGATAATCCAGATTCCAACATCAAAAATTCCGAAAGTTTTTGTGGATTCTTGTCAAGATGTTCTCTATACAGTCAGTTGTCTCTTACAACCTGTCCGACCCATTTTCAATTTTAATCGATCCTGAAGCGCATACCCCCAATTTTGATAATTTTCTTGTGCTATGGCACACAATTTTTCAATGATTCGGATTCTGACGTACAAAATGCTTAAATTGTTTTTTGACGTCCTTCAAGACTTTGGCTATCCATACAGTGTGCTTCACGCCCAGTACGACCTGCTTTCAAGGTCAAACAAGCCCCGAAGCACACATACCCTACATTTTTTCAATTTTCGTGTGCTATAGCACAACATTTTTTTGTAATCCAAGTTCTAACATCAAAATAGCCGAAATGTTTTGTGGACATCCATCAAGACCTTTGTTATGCATCCTGTTGTCTCTCAAGGAAATTCCTACCAATTTTCATGGTCAAACGAGCCCCGATACGTGGATAACCCTTATATCGACTATTTTTGTGTGCTTTAACACACCAATTTTTTGTGATCCAGATTTCGACGTCCATGTAACACCTTGAAAATTAAAGACATGTCTTAAATCCTAACATAGGTGTCATAAGATCTAACTATTGTTTTGAAGACCAATCTATTTAATATAGGTCATTTAGGATGTTTAAGAACCAAAATGTCCAAGAACGTCCATGATGTCCAAAAGTTTGGTTCAAAAGGGTACTTTGTGTCTTAGCGTGTTTGACTAGACTGTAAGAGTCAGAAAAGTATGAAAATGGTTAAAAGGTAGCTAATAGATATTTGAATTGTTTCATGGTTAAAACGTCTGGGTAAGACTCCCCAAGGACCAACCAAATGCCCTTGATGAGGACCCTTGCGTTTGAAGAAACACTGCCTGGACAATTAGCAATGATAGGACCACCTACGGTCCGAGTGTTGACTGAAGGGGCGTCTATGCCACCATCGTCCAATAAGTAGTAAATTAGAGGAAGGCCCTCGTTGCACAGTCTCTGAACTCATTGATGGAGTGCAGGATGGAGGGGTGAGGGTCCGTAGGTTCACAGATGGCCCGTCTATAGGGTTCCGTTTGTGAAGGATGAGATTTTTGCACATTTTTATGTTAATTGATTTAATTAATTATTTGGTTAAGGTTTTAGTTAGGTATTAAGTGGAGACTAATTAACTAACTTAAAACCCATATAAAAGACCCCAACTACAATTAAACTAATTAGAACTCT
The DNA here is from genome assembly GCA_027704785.1 of Solanum chmielewskii. Taxonomy (NCBI): domain Eukaryota; kingdom Viridiplantae; phylum Streptophyta; class Magnoliopsida; order Solanales; family Solanaceae; genus Solanum; species Solanum chmielewskii. Next base: position 15,749,083 of record JAKWIX010000327.1, read on the forward strand.
AAAACACAAACTCTCTTCCTTCTCTCTTCATTCTCTCTCTACTTGAACTCACCATTGAAGACTAGCAATGAGAAGGGTTTTGGGGGCTGTAAAGGGATAAATTCACCATAAATTTATCACCAAACGTTAAGGTGTGGGATCTACTTCACCTTTGATACTTTTTCCATAAAGGGTTTCTTCAAAATGGGTTTCAAAAGTTGAGTCTTCTTATGGGTTTCATCCAATTATAAAACTGAAGTAATGAATTGAGTTGTTGATGATTTCTTTAGGTTATATTAAATTTATTAATATTTAATTTAACTTGTTTATGGTAATTTTTAATGGTTTGGTATAAATTGAAGAACATGATCCTAAATCCCCAACCCTAGGTTGTGATCTTGATCCATATTGTGCTTTGATCATTCATATTGTCTATGTTATTGATTAGATATCTTTACTGTGGTGTTATTATAAATAAATTAATATGAATTATAGGCCTATCATTCTAGTTTCTTGAGATGTGATTTAGGTTATGAAATATATTGTGAAATAAGCCTATGTATCTTGTCTTAAGCTATAATCTTGTGTTGAATTGTGTGATAGAGATGCAATTGGCCTTCTTATCTTATTATTGATCATTGTGTGATGATTTCAATCCCCTAACTAGGTAGATTTATGGGTTTATTGTAAGACCATGATGATGAACTATGAGGAAGACTTGGTAAGTCTTAGAATCTCTATCTCTATTTCCAATTGTGATTAATTGTTGTTAAGTAATAATGTTACATTGGAGACCTTATACTAGGATGATAGGGTGGTAAAATGTTGAATTAAAATGTCTTGACTATGTTTTGAGGTTGATTAAGGTGTATATAATATAAAAATGGTGAAAACTATCAATGTGCTTTGATATGCTATGAAATGCTAATGTGTTAACCTCACTTATATGAATTTTAATTAATGGACTTATACTAATGCAATTCTAAACTAAGCTAAATGATTGATAACTAACAGATTAAAGACGTTTAAAAAAGGGTTTGTAGCTTAGCACCGAGTAAACTAGATTAAGGAGTGTCCCTTCCCACATAGGGAAGGAAGGAACACTACATTACTCTTGAGATATGAGACGATAATGCATGGCGCATAAAGAGTGTCCTGACTATATCCCATAGTTCTTGAACTATGTTTCCTCCATAGAAGTAATAGCTAGTGTATCCACGTACTTGCTATGCTTCATGTTTTGGTACTACTTTTGAAAGTAGTCCGCCTTCTTTCTATGTAGGGTTTTATGACACTGAATTCCAAACTATCTCATGTGGTCTATGTCGGCTAGGGAAAGATGTTCCAAAAATGTAAAATGAATTAAAGGACTTAAACTCTAACTTAGATAACCTAAGAGGTCTAGCTTAGTCTATGTAAGGGTATGAGACTCTACGTAAAAACATTGCACTAGTTAGCCTTGAGTGGAGTCTTATGAGGGTTTTCTTATATATGTTTATGTTATGATGATATATGATATTTACATGATGACCTTGGCACATTATTTGTACTACATGTTTATTAGTTCACTACTGAGAATGCCATGGGTTATAATGTATAATGTTAATATAAGATGAAATGTAAATCAAAATATTATGTTAGGTGAAGTTGGACATCGCTTATGGTTTCTTGATGAGGCTACTTGATTGAGTGAGGTTATGGGGCTTTGCTTAGTCATTTCACTTATTGACATGATAAGTATTGATGAGTAGTTGTCTTGCTTATTATGATATGATTGACAATTATTCATTCTTGTGATGTTATTCCTTGATAATAGGGTTGTAGTAAATCATTGTTTCAAGTATATTGGAATACTTATTACTTATTGAGTTAATAAGCACGTTTTATTGGTCAATATGACTTGTTTGGCCTTGCATTAGGTTCTTAAAAGGTTAAAATGGCATGTTTTGACTAAAAGTCCAGTTTTAGCACGTTTTGCTTGTATATGTGCATGAGGTCTCATACATAGTACATGTAAAGTACTAACCCCATTTTCTTCCCTTTTCCCAAACATTTTAGGTTCCGATCGTTGAAGTGTTTTCAAGGCGAAATTGTTGAGGGCTTGGATTATTCATTTCATCCACTTAGGGTAGGTCCTCTACTTCCGACGGCAATGCCACTATCTAGCTTACAGACTAGCGTTAAGACTCTTTCATTTTTGTCCTATCCAATTGAGTACTATACTTTTGCATTACCTATATCTGGTCTTGTAGGCTTGATATAAGGGTTATGCTCATATTGTGATAATCTTTTAGATAGTATCACATGAGACAATCTATTAGACTATTTTTCTATCGTATATATATATATATATATGTGTGTGTGTGTGTGTGTGTGTGTGTGTGTGTGTGTGTGTGCAATAAAAGTAGAAGGCTATGTAAAATTCTTACATGAAGTGTCTATGTATACTCGATACGACTATATAATATGTGTATATAGAGGTCAATGTAAATCTCCAAGTAGTTGTAATGAAAGTTTTAAATTTTTCCACAATTTTTAAACCTTTGAATATAATGACATGTGACTAAGAGCCTAGTCTTAGTTCTTGAAAGGGACGACGACGCCGGTTACGTCTTGAGGGTAAACCTAGATGTGACAGTCCAAAATGCTGATTTTTTTTAGAAATGTCTGTCAATACCTTGGATTTTATCTAGTTGTCCCTCATGTCCAGTCCGACCAATATTTAAGGCCTAACGAGCCCCAAAGCCTCGATGATTTTCGTGTACTATAGCATACAATTTTTTTGCTGATCCAAATTTTGACATCAAAAAATGCTGAAGATTCTTGTGGACGTCCGTCAAAACCTTTTCTATGCTGCTGGTTGGCCCTTAAGGCAGTCCGACGAGCTAAAAAGTACGCTTACCCCCCATTTTAACGATTTTTCTTGTGCTACCATTTTTTTGGTGATCCGGAATTCGACTGAAAAAATGCCAATTTTTTTAAACATCCTTCAATACTTGGTCTATGAAATCGTTTGGACCTCACGATAAGTGTGGCATATTTTAGAGGTCAAAGAAGCCCCGAAGCGCGCATACCCCCTATTTTGATGATTTTCATGTGCAATAACACAACATTTTTTGGTGATCTGAATTTCCATGTCAAAGTGCCAAAAAATTTTTAGACGTCCATCAAGACCTTGGCTATGTAGCTGGTTGTCCCTCACTGCAAGTCTGACCCATTTTCAAGGTCAAACGAGCCCCGAAGTGCATAACCTCCCTTTTGATAATTTTCGTGTGCTTTAGCGCTCTTATTTTTTTGTAATCCTGATTTTGATGGCAAAAATGATGAATGTTTTTGTGGACGTTCATCATAACCTTTCAATTCAGCCAATTGGCCGTCAGGGAAATTCTGATCCATTTTCAAGTTCAAACAAGCCCAAGAGCGTGCATACCCCATATTTAATGATTTTCTTTATGCTATAGCACACCATTTTTTTTTGTGATACGAATTCCAAGGTCAAAAATGCCAAAAGTTTTTGTGGACGTCCGTCAAGACCTTGTCCATGAAACTTATTTACTCAAGGTTATTCCAACCCATTTTATGTTCAAACGAGCCTCCAAGCGCGCATGCTCCTCATTTTTACAATTTTCGTGTGCTATAGCAAACAATTTTTCAGTAATCCAGATTCTGACATAAAAAATGTAATATATTTTTGTGGACGTTTGTCAATACCTTGTATATTTAACTAGTTGCCACTCACGTCTACTCCAACCAATTTTTAAGGTAAAACAAGCCTCGAAGCATGCAAACCCCCTATTTCAACAATTTTTATGTGACGTAGCACAACTTTTTTGGTGATCTAGATTGCGCTGTCAAAAATGCTGAAGTTTTTTGTAAAGGTCCATCAAGACCTTTGCTATGCAGCCAGTTGTCCCTCACAGCCAGTCTGACCCATTTTCAAGGTCAAACGAACCGTAAAGTGTGGATACCCCCAATTTTCACGATTTTCGAATGCTATAGTACACAATTTTTTGGTTATATACATTAGATGTAAAAAATGCCAAAAAAATTTGTTCGCGTATTTCAAGACCTTGGCTTTGCAATCAGTTTTCCCTCACAACATGTCCGACCTATTTTCAAGGTCAAACAAGGTCCAAAACGCGCATACCCCTAATTTCTATGATTTTTGTGTGATTTAGCATAATTTTTTTTTGGAGATCCGGATTCTGATGTCAAAAATGATGAAATATTTTGTGGATGTCCATCAAGACCTTGGCTATGCAGCTGGTTGGGCCTCACGGAAAGTCAGACCCATTTTCAAGGTCAAACGAGCCACGAAGCACACATACCCCTCATTTTTGACGATTTTTGTCGCTATAGCACACTTTTTTTTGGTGATCCAGTTTGCAATGACAAAACTGCTAAAATTTTTCGTAAATGTCTGGCAAAACCTTGGAAATTAAGACGGTTGACACTCAAGGCCAGTCTGACACATATTAAAGGTCAAACGAGCCCCAAAGCGTATTTACCCCCCAATTCAAAGATTTTCGTGTCTAATAGCACACTTTTTTTTATGATCCAAATTTTGGCGTTAAAAATGCCAATTCTTTTTGTAAAAGTCCTTCTAGACTTTTGCTATGCAGTCAGTTGGACCTCACGGTCAGTCTGACCCATTTTCAAGGTCAAACAAGCACCTAAGCACGCATACCCCGTATTTCAATTATTTTTGTGTGCTATAACACAACATTTTTTAGGTGATTTGGATTTCCACATCAAAATGCCAAAAAAAACTTGGACTTCCATCAAGACCTTGTCTCTGTAGCCTATTTGACCTCACGGACAGTCCAACTCATTTTCAAGGTCAAACGAGCCCCGAACAAAGCATACCCCCCTCCTCCCCCATTTCGATGATTTTCGTATGCTATAGTACACTATTTTTTAGGTTATCCAAATTCAAAGTCAAAAGTGTTAAAAAAATTTGTGGACGTCCATCAAGACCTTTGATATGTAGGCGATTGGACCTCTCGTCTAGTCTGACCTACTTTCTAGGTCAAACGAGCACCGAAGTTCGCATACCCTCCTTTTCGATGATTTTCATGTGCTTTAGAGCACCATTGTTTTGGTGATGAAGTCTGTCATGACCTTTTCAATCAGCCATTGTCCCTCACAACAATTCCAATGTATTTTTAAAGTCAAACGAGCCCAAAGCGTGCATACCCCCCATTTGGATGATTTTCGTGTGCTATAGAACAAAATTTTTTGGTGATACGGATTCCAACGTCAAAAATGCAAAAAAAAGATTTGGACGTCCGTCAAGATATTTTCCATGAAACTTATTGGCTCTCAAAAAGATTCCAACCTATTTCAAGGTCAAACAAGCCCCGAAGAACGCATGCCCATCATTTCAATGATTTTCGTGTGTTATAGAAAATAATTTTGATGTGATCCGGATTCTGACATTAAAAATGCCAAAGATTTTTGTGGACGTCTATCAAGACCTTTTTTATTAGTTCAATTGCCCCTTACTGCCAGTCCGACCAATTTTCATGGTCATACTATCCCCGATGCGCACCATTTTTATGGTGATCCAGATTTCGATGTCAAAAATGCTGAATTTTTTTGTGGATGTCCGTCAAGACCTTTTTCAATTCAGCTCGTTGTGCCTCACGGCAATTCCGATGAATTTTCAAGCTCAAACGACCCCAAAGAGTGCATACCCCCAATTTTGATGATTTTGTGTGGTATAGACACCATTGTTTTTGTGATACGGATTCCAACGTCAAAAATGCGAACAAATTTTGTGGACGTCCGTCAAGACCTTGGCCATGAAAATTTTAGGCTCTCACGGAGATTCCATCCCATTTCAAGGTCAAACAAGCCCCGAAGAACGCATGCCCATCATTTCTATGATTTTCGTGTGCAATAAAAAAAAAATTTTTGGTGATATGGATATCGACGTCAAAAATTCTAAAGATTTTGGTGGACGTCTGTCAAGACCTTTTCTATTCGACCAGTTGCCCCACACTGCCAGTCCAACCAATTTTCATGGTCATACTATCCCCGATGCGCGTATACCCCACATTTTTGAAAATTTGTGTGTTCTATAACACACCTTTTTTTGTTATCTGGATTGCGACGTTAAAAATGCTAAAAAAAATTGTAAGTGTCCGTCAATACCTTGACAAAGCAGCCTGTTGGCCCTCACGGCAAGTACAAAACATTTTTGAGGTCAAACGATCCTTGAAACGTGCATACCCCCATTTCAACGATTTTTGTGTGCTATAGAACTTCTTTTTTTTTTTGTGATCCCAATTTTGACGTCAAAAATACAGAAACTTTTTGTTAACGTCCGTAAGACCTTGGAAATTCAACCAATAGGCCCTCACGTCCAGTCTGACGCATATTAAAGGTAAAACGAGGCCCGAAGCGTGCATACCCCCCATTTTGATGATTTTCGTATGGTATAGCACACTATTTTTTTGGTGATCCAGATTTGTACGTCAAAAATGTTAAAATGTTTTGTGACCATCAAGACCTTGGCTATGGAGACGTTTAGCCCTCACGAATAGTCTGGCTTATTTTCAAAATCAAACGAGCCCTGAAACACACATACTATTATTTTTTATTATGTTCGTGTGCTATAGCACACCTTTTTCAGGTGATCCGGATTAAGACGTCAAAAAAAGTTAAATTTTTTGTTGACGTCTGTAAAGACCTTATCTATGTAGCCGTTTGGAACTAACAACCAGTCTGTCCTATTTTTATGGTCAAACGAGGTTTGAAGTGTGCATCCCCCCCCCCCTATTTTGATGATTTTTGTGTGTTGTAGCACACAATTTTATTAGTGATCTGGATAATGACGTCAAAATAGCAAGTTTTTTTGTGGACGTCCATTAAGACCTTGCCTATGTATTTTTTTATACCTCACAGAATGTATGACCCATTTTTTAGGTCAAACGAGCCTCGTAGCGTGCATTCCCCCCATTTCGATAATTTTCATAAGCTATACCACACCATTTTTATGATGATCTGGATTCCAACGTCAAAAATGCTCAAATGTTTTGTTGGCGTCCGTCAATACCTTGACTATGCATCCGATTGGTCCTCACGGTCAGTATTAACTGTTTTCATGGCAAGTGTGCCTCGAAGGATGCATACCCCCCATTTCAATGATTTTTGTGTGCTATAGCACACATTTTATTCACTAATCCAGATTCCTATGTAAAAAATGCCGAAAATTTTTGCAAACATCCGTCAAGACCTTGTCTTTACAGCTGGTTGGCCCTCATAGCTAGTCCGACCCATTTTCAAGGTAAATCGATCCATGAAGCACGCATACGTCCAATTTTCACAATATTGTGAGCTATATAGCATAAATTTTTTTGATGATTCGGATTGTGACGTCCAAAATGCTGGTATTTTGTTGGACGTCCTTCAAGACATTGGCTATGCATCCATTGTTCTATCATGGACAGTCCGACCCATTTTCAAGTCAAAAAAAGCCCTGAAGTGCGCATACCCTCCATTTCAACGATTTTCATTTCCGATAGCACAATTTTTTTTAGTGATCTCAATTCGGACGTCAAAAATGCAAAAATATTTTGTGGACGTCCATCAAGACCTTTGATATGCATCCTTCTGTCCCTCACGACCAATCATACTTATTTTCAAGGTAAAACAAACCTGATACGTGCATACCCCCATATCATCGATTTTCGTGTGCTTTTTGCACACCATTTTTTTGTGATTCGGATTCTGATGCCCAAAGTGCTGAATTTTTTCGTAAATGTCAATCAAGAGCTTGGATTTTATCCGGTTGTCCCTCATCGCCAGCCCGACCCATATTAAAGGCCAAAGGAGCCCCAAAGCGCGCATACCCCATTTTGACAATTTTCGTGTGCTATAGCACACCATTTTTTCAGGATCCAGATTCTGACATCAAAAACATCCTAAATTTTTTTGTGGACGACCGTCAAGATATTCTCTATGCAGCCGGTCAGCCCTCAAGGCCAGTCACACCCATTTTTAAGGTCAAACGAGCCCCGAAGCGCACTTACCCCCTATTTCGACGATTTTGGTGTGCTATAGCGCACAATTTTTTGGTGATCCGGATATCTATGTCAAGAATACCAAAAGTTTTTATAGACGTACTTCAAGAGTTTGTCTATGTATCCGGTTTGACGTCACGACCAGTCTTACCTGTTTTAAAGGTTAAATAAGCCCCGCAAAGCGCATACCCCCTATTTCAATGATTTTCGTGTGCGATATTACACCATTTTTAGGTGCTCTTGATTCAAACAACAAAAAGACAAAAAATTTTGTGGGAGTCTTTCAACCTTGGATTTGGAGCCACTTGACCCTCATGGCCAATCCGACCCATTTTAAAGGTGAAATGAGCCCCAAAGCGCGCATACCCTTCATTTCGATGATTTTTGTGTGCTTTAGAGCACCAATTTTTTGGTGACCAGATTTCGAGGTCAATATGCCAAATTTTTTGTGGACGTTCATCATGACCTTTTCAATTCAGTCGGTTTTCCCTAACGGCAATTCTGACCCATTTTTTAAGGTCAAACGAGCCCAAAACGCGCATACCCCATTTTTCGACGATTTTGGTGCGCTATAGCACACCATTTTTTTTGTGATGTGGATTCCAACGTCAAAAATGCCAAAAACATTTATGGAGTCATCAGGACCTTGTCCATGGAAATTTATTGGCCCTCACGGAGATTCCAACCCATTTAAATGTCGAACGAGACCCAAAGCGCATATGCCCCTTATTTCTATGATTTTTGTTAAAAAAGCCAAATCCTTTTGTCGACGACTCTCAAGATCTTGTATATTAATCCAGTTGTCCCACACTTCCAGTGCAATCCATTTTAAGGGTCATACGAGTCCCGAAACGCGCATAACTCCCATTTCGACGATTTTCTTGTGCTATAGCACACTTTTTGTTTGGTGATCTGGATTGCGATGTCTAAAATGCTAGAATTTTTTGTATGCATTCGTCAATACCTTGAAAATTCATCTGGTTGTCCCTCAAGGCTAGTCGGACGCATGTTCAAGGTCAAATGAGCCCCAAAACACGCATACCCCCCATTTCGACGATTTTCATGTGTTATAGCACACCTTTTTTTTGGTGATCCGAGTTGTGACATCAAAAGTGCTAAATTTTTTTGTAAACGTTTGTCAATACCTCACGGTCAGTCCGACGCATATTCAAGGACAAACGAGGACCGAAGTGCGCATACCCTCCATTTCGATGATTTTCGTGTGCTATAGCACACCAATTTTTTGGTGAACTGGATTTTGACATCAAAAATGCCATAATATATTGTACATCTGCATCAATACCTTGGATTTTGAGACGGTTGGCCCTCACGGACAGTCTGACCCATCTTTAAAGTCAAACGATCCCTGAAGTGAGCATACCCCCATTTTCGATGATTTTCGTGTGCTATAGCACACCTTTTTCTGGTTATCCGGATTCTGACATAAAAATGCTGAAAAAATTTATGGACGTTCGGGAAGACCTTGTCTATGTAGCCGTTTAGTCCTCACGGCCAGTTTGACCCATTTTTAAGGTCAAATAAGGCTTGAGCATGCATTTACCCTATTTCGACAATTTTTGTGTGCTACAGCACACCATTTTCTTGGAGATCCGGATTTCGACATAAAAAATTCCAATTTTTTTTTAAAATGTCCTTCATGACTTTGCTATGCAGCCGGTTGGACCTTACGGCAAGTCCGACCCATTTTCAAAGTCAAACGAGTCTTGAAGCGTGCATACTCCCTATTTCAACGATTTTCATGTGTTATAACACACCATTTGTCTAGTGATCTGGATTCCGACGTCAAAATGCCTAAATATTTTGTGGATGTCCGTCAAGACCTTGCCTATGCAGCCGTTTGTACCACACAGTCAGTCCGACCCATTTTTGAGGTCAAATAAGCCTCGAAGCGCGCATTTCCCCCATTTCGATGATATTCGTACCTATAACACACCATTTTTTGTGTTATCAACATTCCGACGTCAAAAATGCCAACATATTTTATGGATGTCTCGCAAGACCTTGGATATGCAGCTAGTTGTTGGTCATCTCGACCAATATGACCCATTTTCAAGGTCAAACGGGACTCGAAGAGCGCATACCCCCCCCCCCCATTTGAATGATTTTTGTGTGCTCTAGCTCTCACAGCCCACAATTACACCCTAGAAGTTATAGCAACCTTGCATCGTCACACGGCTTATGAGACTTCAAGAAGTGTCATCTAACCCTCTTGTATCATTCATTCCATAATAAGAATTCTAAAATGAGTAAAAGTTTAAAACTTTCTTCACACACAAAGAACTCTTTCGTATGCATTACATAAGCAGAAGACTTCAATTTAAAAAATTAAATCATTACAACATCAACTTGAACCATCAGAACTTTAGAGTATACAACAGTTGGGACTAATCCCATACAAGACAATAATATAAAGTCTATGACAATAAGGGGCATGTGTTTATTGTCCTCGAATTGATGAGGACTCACCAATACTTCATCTTCAAACCTTATAAACCTATCCATCCTTCATAGAACATCAAGACTTACAATTCCCTAAACATTAGTCAAAAAGGGAAAAGAAAGGGTTAGCACATTAGATGTACAATGTGTGGAAGTCATGCATAAACTATGAAATAGGGACACTCAGTAAATAGCATGCTTTTCATGAATTTCGATTAAAACATCATATTGTAAGCATAAGAACAACATTTAACAACTTAGAAATACATAAGAAATCACCTAAGAAAATAATCTCATTTTTATAAACCTTACAGTGAATTCACTTCATTGTACAGTGAACACAATTCACTGATACAGTTAAGTTGCTTCACTTCACTTTAAACACACTTTAGCATATAATCTCCTCATTCAATACTATCCAAAGATTCACCTTAGTCACACAAAGAGAAACCGTCCATGCACCCTCTATAGATGTTCCTAAATGACCATCAAGATTACTTATAATGAGTCACATACACACTTTAAGATACATAAGAACATGAGATTCTCCTAGCAAGTTGACTCTAAGGTTCACTTGAGTGAGTTGTGAAGCGACAGCCCATACAATCCCTTAACGCACACACTTAAGAGATCCTATATACTACCTAAGATATAATCATTCTCACTTAAAACATTAACATATAGGTGATATGACATTCTCCTTCCAAAGGCTATCAAAAGACTCTACTAAATCAAGAATATAACGTCAATGGTTGACCTATTCAAGATTACCTAAGTAATCCTTAAGACTATGTAAGGGTTAGATCATGTCGACATAACAAACCAACTTCCCTAACTAGAGTCATTCTTAAGACTTATCTACGTAAGATAAGAAGTGAACATTCCTATGCCCCCTTCTTACCATAACTAGACAACCCTTACCTACTCTAGATAAGCACTACTTCAATTACCATATTCTCTTAAATTAAGTCATTAATTCATTAGTTCATTAAGACTCAAACATCACATAAAGTATATTCAAGTAATGGTCTTGGACAAGACCTAGGAACTCCAAGTAACACCTTCAAAGTGTATTGTGAAATGCCTAGATTGCATCCCATACAACCACCGATACCTCCTAAACATCTCTAATGCTAATAGGTATTCCATATAATAGAATAGGCAATAACCGACATAGACCATGGTAGAAACTCGTGGAATCCGTATTTCTAACCTACTCCAATGAGGGTGTTATACTTGCAAAGGGTAGAGCTAGGACACATTCCATGTAGGCACATGGTAAAGTAATATGAATGGCATGCTTTGTAATCTCTTCTCATACTTAACTAGAACTAATTCCCCTGCCATACTCACTCGGTGCTAGCCTTCGTTCTCATAGAGAAATTAACATTAAAGGTTCCCATAAAAGGGTTCTACAACAAGTTCATACCAATTCACATTTACCCTACCAAAGAAGACCGCTTAAGGCTACCTTCCAATTGCGAAAAGAAGCTCATGATGAATTTTCTAAGGTTTGGTATGATGTTGTTCCAGCCAATCAACCTTAAGTCCATCATTCCTTACTTGAAGGATACAACTACAACTTTGGAGTTCAACATACATAACCTTACCACTAGGTTCAAGGTTTCACATAAAGGACTCTCTTAACCTCATTTAAGGTCACATGTCATTCATACATAAAAAAAATAAGAGACTTTAGCATCCTATTTCAAAACATCACATATTCATATTCATACAAGCATCAAGTAAGGACACAAGTCAACCAAGACGAGACACCACATACTTCACCTTAACACATATTACTAGTCATTCTACAAACACGTAGGAATAACTAATATCATCTTTAATTCATCCTACACGCTATCATATCATCATTAATGTAACTATTATAAACTCATATAGTCACGTAGGAACAACCATGCATCAACCCTAAGACAACACATTGAAGCACATAGTCATAGTCTACATGATTTCCTAACATACATTGAAAGAATACATACTTTAACATTACTTCCGAAATAGATAAATATACTCATAATTCACATAAATCAACTAAGCAAATAATCATAATACTTCAAGTAGTGACGACAAGGTCATTATCATCACATTGCATAAAGTAATGCCGATAAGGCCACGTCAATTCACATAGCACCGCCACCGCTAGTGGAACAAACCAATCAAAACATAATTCAAGTCTAATTAACATAAAATAAATTTAATTTGGGAAGCTTACCCCCACACCATCTTACCACTTCGATTCCGAAGCTAATTCATCCAATTCAATATCACAAGGTTCTTATCCAAGGCTATAACCAACAACTCAATTAAATTATATCAATAATAAATTAAACTAGGTCAATACAATACATACTTATAAATCTAATACAACCTATATATCAATTGAATATAAATATTACATCATCAGATAGCCCATAGAAAAATTACCTTAGAAATCATAAGCATTAAATAAATATCAATTCAATAAGTCTAACATTCAAATATCTAAGAATATTCAATAACCAATTGATCAAATTGAAACAGACTATAAACCAATTAACCATAATCTATACATGAATCAAAAGCCCATAGCAATCTACACATAAATTCATGAATATCAAAGCATAATCAATTTACCCATATTTTAGTGAAATTTAGAGATTTGAGAATATCAATGTTTCATGGAGAATTTCATTTGAAAACATCAATTTCATCATATATAAACATTTGGAAACCATTTATGCAAGAACCCAAGACTTAAAGTAGAAATTGGAGTTTTACATCTTTTTGAAATCCTTGAAAATCATCTTCGAAATTGGATCTATGGTGATAGAAAGACTTTAATTAAGAAATATCATACCTTATTTAAAGAATCCAAATCTAATTAAAGATGAAACTCCATTGAAGACCTATCTTCAAGCTCCATCTTTACTTTGAACTCACATGGAGGTTCTTGGTAAACTTTTGGAGAGAATATGTCTTGATTATGTGTTAGGGTTATAATGAGAGTTTAATGACTTAAATACTCATAAACTACCCAAAAACACTCGAAACAACCGTCCTCACATTTAATACGACTTGGGGTGAATTTACAACTTTACCCCTCAAGTTGGCTGAAAACTCACAGACCCATCGACGGTCAAGGGTCTCACCCAGTTCCCATCGATGCGGGTCTCGTTGGTTGCTTCACAGATTCCTCAACCTACAGAAAATTAATTATTTAATTAAAAAGGCTGAGGGGCATTTTTGGGAGAGAGGGCCGAAAATTGGCTCTTAGAGTGAAGTCTTGCTCCACCCGGGTTCGAACCTAGGTGGAAGCGATGATTTAAATTGTTTTTTTTATTCAAGTTGGTAAATTAATGTAATTAATTAATATTTATTATTTATTGGCTGATTTAAAATAAAATAGAATTCAGATTTTTAATATATAACTAAATCTTATTTGACTACGTCCTAAACTAGACTCCTAAGCCTAAATTAACTCTCTCCTCTCACGTCTATCTCTCAGCACATGTTCAATCTCTCTTCTCCTTCACATTTTCTATGCCAAAACAACTTCAAGAACATAAAGATAAACTAAATTCTTCACACTTGAAGAACTCACCACGAAAAATAAAAACAAACAACGAAATCAATCACGTCGGTAAAGAGAAGGTTGTCCGTCGACTTTGGTGTTGAACTTTTGGTGTTGGACGTGTGTTTGGAGGAGTTCTTTGGGAACAAATTCGAGGTTTAAACGTCAAAAAGGCATGGGTTCTCTTTTCTCTTGGTCTCTTTTTCAACTGACCCCTTAAGGTTTAGTATATGCAGTCTGAAAACTAGGGTTGTTCCCCGTTGCATTTCGTTGTCACTAGCTCCCATTGAATCATAGGCTGGTTATGTTTATTTGTAGAAAACTAGGGATGAAATGTGTTTTTGTGATGCTTATGTGTTTATATGTATGTTCAGAATTATGTGACTTATGTTGATGTTTCCAAAAATGTAACTACGTGTGTTTGGGTGTGTTGCCGTGGCTATTCATCACGGTTTAGAAATTTAAATGACATGTTAGTTCTTTGTATTTCATGTACACATGTTTATGTAAATCGTGACGTTCATATGAGACGAAATGTGGATGATTTGAGTGATAATCTCTTGGCTAAACGAATCCATGAAAATACACCTAAAACGTTCTAAATGCATTATGAAATTCCCTTAAGAACTAATGTGTAATGTAATGGAAAGAAGCCGAAAATGTAACTCTAATTTCTAGCACCTTGTTGATTAATTTAATCCAAGTTAAGTTGTTTAAAATGTCATGAAAAGTGAACAAAAACAAGTGAGGTCACTGAGGGTCGAACCCGTGACCTCACCACATTAAAAGTTGTGAAAATAACGAAGTGGAAAACAATGTGGTAAGGGGGAATGGAACCGTGCTCCACGATGGAAAATAATGTTTGAAAATAAAAAATGAGAGGAGTGGGATTTGAACTCACAACCTCTCGGTATAGCTTAGGTAAAAATGGAATGAAAATAATCATAAGGCGTGGGAATCAATGCATGCCCTCTTGGCGGAATAGGAGAATTAAAATAAAAATAAAGTGAGGTTGTGGGGTTCGATCCCACAACCTCAGGGTTAACTCAAAAAAGTCAACATCAAACCAAAATAAAATAATGTGGTTGTGGGGGATCGATCCCACAATCTCTCGGTCCCCAAATGGATAAAAGAAAAAGATAAAATAAAGAAGAAAAAGAAATGACAACGTTGGGGCTCGATCTCGGGTCAAATATTGTGTAATCGAAAATAAATAAAAAGAAAAATGTAAGTGTTGTCCAAGTGAATCAAAACCGGGCTCCATTGCCCAAATTTCCATATTGATACATAAGTCATATGTGAATAAATGTTCACCATAATGCTGCCCACATAGATCGAAATTGAGATATTGGCATACATACAAGATGCATAAGTCATGTACCACATAAACTTAGGAGATATGAATCGCCTAAACGAACTATGAATGAAGCGTCATGGCTTGTATGTATAGATCCATAAGTCTAGCATACGTTAGAAGTAATTGTACATAATATGTATGTAATGAAATGATGAAATTAACAATGAAATGATGAAACCCTAGAAGGGTTAAGTAAGAGTGTGAAACACACTAAATGGCCAAGTAGATTGGCATATGATGAAATGAACATTCACGTAAAAAGGGGTGAGTAATTATGAAGAGAAAATGTTCTAATGCTAATGATTGTTGTGACAACATGATATGAGGCTAATTTAAAATATTAGAGCAATCTCAAATGAGCCTAAGTAAATGTTACAAAAACGTACTCACCTATGAGAGTGTAAAGATAATGAAGAGACCAATCTCTATGAACACTATAATGAATGTATTGAGATTAACACACCTAATACAAATGATGAGATTAGAAATCATCTATTGAGATATGATGTCCTCATACAAGAAGCCAGCTTCCATGAAGTCATGTGTTGAATGTAATGGAACTTTATACTGAGCACCGATAGACTAGCTATGAGTGGTGATTCCTTCTTTCAGCAAGGTCGGAGGGTCACGCAACTCTCATGAGATGAGAATGTACGGCATGTCGGTTATGGGTCTTCTTATATCTCCTAGTCTTCCAACCTATACTGCTAATATAGGGATCTAATGGGGTTCAATTGCTATTTACGCTAGCATGTTTTGGGTCACTTGGGCCAGTGATTCTACAACTTTTCAGTGTGGGGGAGACATTGGATTTGATGATGCTCACAAGATCTTTGTCGGTTATAGTTAAAGTTCCCCATGAATGAATGAGGACAACCTAAAATGATGCACATAATGAAATGAATGATACCGAAGGAAATTCGCCAGGATAATTAGGAGGTTAGCTAAACTTAAGTAATGACACTAGCTCATGCTTGATCATTGTACAGCGAACCCGAGGAAAGTCTTAAACTACACTAGGTATAGCTGGTGTTTACACTAGTTAATGAATGAACGAAATGAAGTATGTATGAACGAATGAAGAAGACTCTGTGTTTTCTAAAGAAGGCTCCCTTGTTGAGGAACCATACATTGAGCCCTAATTTTAGGATGTCTTAATGTCAAGTCCATGATTCTAAGGTCTCATGGCATATGAATGAATGATATGAAAAATGTTATGTGCTATATGCAAAACGACACGTGCTACGTATAAGATGTTATATGATGTGTATAGTATGATAAGTATGACGATGCATGTAACTCTCATGGTATGACTTTTCTAATCCAAATTTGAATAGCTCACTAACTTTCCTAATCCCATTTTGGTAAGTCCTCTGACTTGAATTTTCATAATTATATTGTTAGGAAAGAGCTATTCTTACTCATGCATGTACTTGGAGTGTACTTGCATATACCCATACTTAGTAAAAGTGTAAACTAATCCCATACAATTCAACAATTTTAGGTGCAGGCACAGGTGGACGCCTGACCGTACAGGTTGACATTGCAGCTATCTGGATGAGGAGCTTTCATCTGTACTTGGTAGGCCCTCATGCTTTCGAGGATGTCTACCGTTATTATCTAGATTAGATGTACGCTATAGCTAGTGGAGCATGTTCATGTAGTGTTTCTTTCCACTAATGTTTAGACTTTTTTTTGGTGTCGTTTTGGCAAAAATACGTTTCATAAATTTATGATCTGATTCTCTCATTTGATCATCTATTTATTAGATGGTTGATTTGTGAATGCATATGATGTTAAGTAGTATGTATAAATATATGTTAAGAAACAAAAGTTTCAAATTTTCCGCTAACATTAACCTAGATGAGGTAACGATGACATATGTAGGCTTGTCTATGACCTCTCAGAAGTTAATGATGTCGGTCTCGTCTGGGGTCTATACTCCAAGTGTGACAAAGGTTGTATCAAAGCGCTAGGGTAAATTTCGATGATAATACGATCACATCAACCACATTGAGTAGGTTTTAAGTCATTGTAGTAAAGTGCACCCCTATCTTTAATTAGAGACTGCATGATGCGTAAGATAATTTCCCTTCTTCTTCTCTTATCGTGCCTTTCATAATGTATGATTTTCTTGGTGTTATGAGTGTGTCTAACATCAATCCTTGTTGTTTTTAGAAAATGAATACTAGGAGAACAATTGGTCAAAGGACAGCAGGAGTAGTTGCTTGGGGCAATCAGGTTCCACCCCATGCTCCAGTTGAAGGAGTGGTTATGCCGGTTAACCCTGTTGGGTTGACTCATGGTGAGGTGAGGGCATGTCAGGAACAGATGGAACAGGCCATCACTATGCAGGACCAGTCTATGACTGACTAGGTAAATCGGCAGAATGTTGAGAGGGAGAACCAACCGGTTCGCGGTATGGCTGACATGCTGAGAGACTTTATGAGGATGAATCCTCCTATTTTCACAGGGTCTAAGAGTTTTGGGGATCCTTAGGAATTTGTGGATGAGGTGCATAAGATTTTGGTGGCAATGGACACAACAAATACTAAGAAAGTAGACTTTGCTTCCTATAAACTCAAGGATGTTTCACATACTTGGTGCAAGATGTGGCAAGATAGCTGTGTTATGGGCAGAGTTCCTGTCACTTGGGAGCCATTTAAGAAAGCCTTCTTGGAGAGATTCTTTCCCAAGAAGATGAGGGAGGCCAAGGTTGTGGAGTTCATCAACCTTGAACAGGGACCCATTACAGTCAGGGAGTATTCCCTGAATTTTGTTAAGCTATCCAGGTAAGCTACTTCCCTTGTATCTAACAGCAAGGATTAGATGAACATGTTCCTCATAGGAATCAACAGAGATCTGGAGGAGAAGTGTCGGTCTGTGATGCTCCACGATAACATGGACCTCTCCATGTTGATGGTACATGTCCAGCAGGTAATGGAAAGCCGGAAGAAGAGGGGCGTCCGTGACGCTAGGAGGCTTAGGAAGGTCCTAGTAATGGAGGCAACAGAAACAACTTTGGTTTCCGTAAGCAGCCCAGATTCAAAAAGTGGAAACAAAGTTCAGGGAACTCTAACTCTTAGAGGAGTACAACACCAAGAGGAGGCAGACCAGATCCCAGGAATGGCAATGGAGGTGAGATGCAGCGTCCCACAAATAACTGTGATAAGGGTGGCCCTGGTCATAGTGGAGAGTTAACATAGGGCACTAATGCCTGCTTTAGTTGTGGTAAGAGCAGGCATATGGTTAAGGATTGCCAACAGAAAAGAGGTAAGACTGGAGGCAATGCTTAGCCTAGGCCTAATCCACAAGATGTAGCAGCAGCCGAGCCTCCTAAGAGAAACATGTTCTACGCCCTGAAGGGCAGAGAGGAGCAGAGGAAGTCTACTAATGTGATTACAGGTATGTTGCAAGTATTATCAACTTCTGTTTATGCTTTACTTGATCAAAGGTCTACACTTTCCTTTATAACTCCTTTGTTTTCTCTCACTTTTGATATATTGCCTGAAGTTATGCTTGATCCTTTAGTGGTCAGTACACCTTTAGGAGAAAATGTAGGAACTGATAGAGTATACAATATTTAATAATAGTAGTATGTTGTAACACTATGTGTGCAGACTTTGTTGAGTTACTAATGCATGATTTTGATGTTATTTTTGGCATGGACTAGCTTCATAGTTGTTATGCTTGCATGGATTGTCGTACTAGGATTGTGAGATTTCGTTTCCCTAATGAATAAGAGCTAGTCTGGGATGGGTACCACTCAAGTCGTCCTAATCCCTTGATTTCGAACATTAAGGCCAAAAAAATGATGTCCAAGGGGTTATTGGGTCACCTTGTAAGTGTTACCGATTTAGACCATGACATTCCTTACATAGACAAAGTGTCTGTGGTGAATGATTTCCAAGATGTATTTCATGATGATTTTCGTGTAGTTACTCCCACTCCATAAATTGACATTGGTATCGATTTAAAACGCGATACTAAACAAATTTAAATTCCTCCATACAAAATGGCTCTAGATGAACTCAAGTAGTTGAAGCTGCTATTAAGAGATCTCTTTGATAAGGGTTTCGTTAAGACGAGCATATACCCTTGGAGCTCTATAGTTTTCCTTGTTAAAAAGAAAGATGCAACCCTTCAAATGTGTATGGAGTATGAGCAGCTCAACAAATTCACTATCAAGCATAAGTATTTGCTTCCCAGAATAGATGACTTGTTCGATCAGCTCCAAGGATCTAGTTTCTTCTCAAAGATTGATCTTCGTTCAGGGGACCATATACTTAGGGTTTGATATTAAGATGTTCCGAAGACAGCCTTTCATACCCGTTATGGTCATTATGAGTTTTTAGTTATGTCATTTGGTTTCACGAATTCACCTATTCCATTTATAGATCTCATGAACAGTGTCTTTCGTGAATACCTTAACTATTTCGTCAAAGTATTCATTGATAACATTCTCATCTACTCTAAGACCAAGGAACAACATGAACAACATTTGAGACTATACTTCCAAGTACTCAGACAACACCAGTTGTATGCCAAATTCAACAAGTATGAATTCTGCCTTAGATCAGTGACCTTCCTTGGTCATGTCGTGTCCGACAAAGGTGTCGAGGTAGATCCCAGAAAGATTGAAGCTCTTAAGAACTGGCCAAAACTTCTTAATCCCATAGTTATTCGTAGCTTCTTGGGATTGGCTGGTTATTATCGCATGTTCGTGGAAGGTTTTTCTTCCATTGCTGCCTCACTGACAACTTTGACTAAGAAGAAGGTCATGTATGAATAGACAGAGACTTGTGAGAAGAGTTTCCAGGAACTCAAGGGCATACTAACTTCAACCCAGGCTATTACTTTGCCTTACTGTGGTGAGAATTACACTGTGTATTGTGATGCATCTAGGGTTAGTTAGGTTGTAATATAATGTAGGGTGGTAACGTGATAGCTTATGCGTTCAGACAAATAGAGTTCATGAAAAGAATTATCCAACTTATGACCTGGAGTTTGAAGCTATGGTGTTTTCATTGAAAATGTGGAGGCACTACTTGTATGGGGTACATGTTGATGTGTTCACAGAACACAAGAGTCTCCAATACGTGTTCTAAGAGAGAGTTGAATCTACGTTAGTGGAGTTGGTTGGAGCTGTTGAAGGACTATGACATGAATGTCCATTACCATCATGGTAAGGCTAATGTTGTAGCTGATGCTTTGAGTAGGATGAGCATGGGAAGTACAGCCCATGTTGAGGATGAGAAGAAGAAGTTGGTGAAAAAATATACATAGACTGGGTGTTCGGTTAGTTGACTCTACTAGTGGGGGTGTTTCAGTTCATCCTAGTTCTAAATTATCCTAAAGAATTGAAGTCAAGAAGGGTCAGCATCTTGATCTTATGTTGATGGAATTTAAGGACTCAGTGTTGGCTAAGATAAATGATCATTTTGCTTTGAGAGGTGACGTCATACGTAGTAACCAGGACAAGCTGTGTGTACCAGATATAATTGATTTGGGGACCAGAATTGTTGCAGAGGCCCATGGTTCCAGCTATTTCATAAATCCAAGCTCCACTGAGATGTATCATGATCTTAAACAGATCTATTGGAGGGATGGCATGTAGAAGGACATTGTAGATTATGTGTCCAAGTGTCCTAATTATCAATAGGTTAAGGCATCACATCTTAAGCCTGGCGGTGTTACTCAAATTATTGAGGTTCTTACATGGAAATGGGAGGCCATTATTATGGACTTCATGATTGGTCTTCCGGAGATTAGGAGAATGCATGACTGCATATGGGTTATTGTGGACAGGATAACTAAGTATTCCCACTTTATCCCTTTGAAGTGTACTTACAAAGCTGAGGATTATGCGGAACTCTACATTGATGAGATTGTCATATGGCATGGGATTCCTTTTTCTATCATTTCAGATAGAGATCAGTTCACATTTTTGGAGATCCTTCCAGAAGATCTTAGGCACACAGGTGAAACTTAGTACTGCCTTTCATCCTCAAACTAATGGGCAGGCAGAGCGCACCATTCAGACATTGGAGGACATGTTGAGGCTGTGTGTTATTGACTTCAAGGGTAGTTGGGATGAGCATCTGCCTTTGATAGAATTCTCGTATAATAAGATATATCACTCCAGCATTAGGATGGCACCATTTGAGGTAGTGTATGGTAGGAGATGTAAGTCTCCAGTTGGGTGGTTTGAGGTTGGAGAGTCATCCATTTTGGGTCCAGACATTATTCATGAGGCTTTAGAAAAGGTCAGAGTGATTAGGGTCAGGTTGGCTACTGCTTATAGTCTGCAGAAGTCTTATGCAAACATCAGAGAATGGCCCTTAGAGTTTGATGTATGTGACCAGGTCTATTTGTATATATCACCTATTAAGGGGGTGATGAGGTTTGGCAGGAAAGGGAAGTTGAGTCCGAGGTATGTTGGGACTTATGAGATCCTACAGCGTGTGGGAGAGGTTGCCTATGAGTTGGCATTGCCTACAGAGCTAGATTCTATTCATCCAGTCTTTCATGTCTCTATGTTAAAGATGTGCCTATGTGATCCAACATCTATTCTACCTGTTAAAGGTTTGTGGGTTGATGATAATTTGTCCTATGAAGAGGTACTTGTTGAGATTTTAGACAGACGGGTCAACCGGCTGAGGAACAAGGAGATTGCCATAGTGAAGGTATTGAGGAGGAATCACCTTGTTGAGGGTGCTACGTGGGAGGACGAGGCCGATATGAGATTCTGCTACCCTTATCTTTTTAGATCTTGCGGTTAGACTTAGTACTCTAAAGTCTAAGTTTCCTTATTTTTCCATTCTTTGTCGCTATTGCTTGATTATGCATAGTAACTATGTTATGACCTGACTGGAATTACGCGAAATTGTTAGTAGTGTCATTTGGGGACGAATGTTCCTATGGGGGGATAATGTAACAACCCTAAAATGGATATCCAAAGTAATGCTTAATGTGTCTAGAATGCCTACGATTAGACCGGGTTCACACGGATTGATGCACATAATACTCAGACCTCTTAACCCTTGCTAAATTTAAGCCAAATATCTTGGGGAGTTATTTGAGCTATAAAAGGTTGGATCCATGTAGGGCTCTTGAATACATAGATTTACTAGAATGAGTCTTTACATGACTTAAAAAGGGAAAATTTTAGGTTTTGAGGGTCTAGGGGTAAAATGGTTTTTTCCAAGATAAGGGAAGTATATTAATTACCCTAAATATATAATTAGTTATTAAATTAATAAGGTGAAATAGCATATTCGTGAGAGAGGGCCGAAAGTTGGAACTTATAGTGAAGTCTTAATCCACCCCGATTCGAACCTAGGTGGAAGCGATGATTTAAATTATTTTTTATTTGAATCTGTAAATTAATGTAATTAATTAATATTTTAATTGGCTGATGTAAAATAAAAGAGAAATCAGATTTTTAATATTTAACTAAACCTTATTTGAGTAAGTTCAAAACTAGACTGCTAAGCCTAAGATAACTCTCTCATCTAACGTCTATCTCTAAACAAAAGTTAAATCTCTCTTCTTTTTCACATTCTCTCTGCAAAAATAACTTCAAGAACATAAAGATAAACCATGTTCGTCACACTTCCAGAACTCACCATGAAATATAAAAACAAACAACGAAATCAATCACCTAGGCAAAAAGAAGGCTGTCCGTCGACTTTGGTGTTGAACTTTAGGTGTTGGACATGGGTTTGGAGGAGCTCTTTTGGTAGAAAGTCGAGGTTTGAACATCGAAAAGGTATGGGTTGTCTTCTCTCTTTGTACCTTTCCCAAGATACCCCTTAAGGTTCAGTATATTCAGTCCGAAAACTAGGGTTGTTCCCCGTTGCATGTCCCTGTCACTAGCTCCCATTGAATCATAAGTTGGTTATGTGTGCTGGTAGAAAAGTATGGATAAAACGTGTTTTCGTGATGCTTATATGTTTATATGTTTGTTCGGAATTATGTTACTTATGTTGATGTTTTACTAAAATGTAACTACGTGCCTTTGGGTATGTTGTCGTGGCTATTGGTCACGGTTTAGGAATTGAAATGGCATGTTAGTTCTTTGTATTTCATGTACACATGTTTATGTAAATCGTGATGTTCATATGATATGAAATGTGTCTAATTTTTTGATAATATCTTGGATAAACGAATCCATGAAAATGTACCTAAAATGTTCTAAATGCACTATGAAATTCCCCTAAGAACTAACGTGTAATGTATAATGGAAAAGAAGCTGAAAATGTAACTCAAATATCCAGCACCTTGTTGGTTAATTTCAGCAAAGTTAAGTTGTTTAAAATTTCATGAAGAGTGAAGAAAAACAAGAGAGGCACTGATGGTCAAACCCGTGAACTAACCACGTTAAACGTTGTGAAAATATAGATATGAAAAACAATGTGGTAAGGGGGAATCAAATCGTGCTCCTGGCTGGAAAATAATGTATTAAAATAAAAAATGAGAGGAGTAGGATTCGAACTAACAACATCTCGATCAACCTTAAGGAAAAATGAAAAGAAAATAAGTTTGAGGCGTAGGAACCGAACCCACGACCTCTAGGCGGAAAATGAGAATTAAAAGAAAAATAAAGTGAGGTTGTAGGGGTTCGATCCCACAACCTCACGGTCAAGTCGAAAATGTTAAGATCAAACGAAAATAAAACAATGAGGAATTGGGGGATCGATCCCAAAACCTCTAGGTCCACAAATGGATAAAAAAAAAGAGAAAATAAAGAAGAGAAAGAAATGAAAATATTGGGGCTCGATCTCGGGTCCAATGTTGTATGATCATAAATAAATAAAAAGAAAAAAGCAAGTGTTATCAAAGGGATTCAAAACCGGGTTCCCTGGACAAAATTACCGTATTGATACTTAAGTCATACCTGAATAAGTGTTCAACATAATGCTGCCTACATAGATCGGAATCGAGATCTTGGCATACATACAAGATGCATAAGTCTTGTACCACATAACCATAGAAAGATATGAATCACTTAAACGAACTATGAATGAAGACTCATGGCTTGTATGTATAGACTCATAAGTCTAGCATACATTAGAAGTAAGTGAACCTAAAATGTATGGAATGAAATGATTAAATAAACAATGAAATGATGAAACCCTAGAAGGGTTAATTAAGAGTGTGAAACACACTAAATTGCCAAGTGCATTGGCATATGATGAAATGAACATTCAAGTATAAGGGGTGAGTAATAATGAAGAGAAAGTGTTCTAATTCTAATGATTGTTATGACAACATGATATGAGACTAATGTAAAAGATGAGAGCAATCTCTATGAGCCTAAGTAAATGCTACCAAAATGTACTCACCTATGAGAGAATACATCTATTGAGCTATGATGTCCTCATACTAGACGCCAGCTTCCATGACGTATGAGTTGAATGTAATGGAACTTTAAACTAAGCACCGATAGACTAGATATGAGTAGTGATGCCTTCTTTTGTAAAGGGCGGAGGTTCACGTAACTCTCATAGGATGAGACTATCCGGCATGCCTAGTATGGGTCTCCTTATATCTCATAGTCTTCTAACCTATACAGCCTATATAGGGATATTGCGGGGTTCAATTTCCATGTACGCTAGCATGTTTTGGGTAACTTTGGACGGTGATTCCACCTCTTTTCGGTGTGGCGGAGACACTGGATTTTAAGATGGTCACATGATCTATGACAGTTAAACTTAAAGTTCCTCATGAATGAATGAGGCCAACATCAAATAATGGACATAATGAAATGAATAATACCAAAGGTTTTATGATAGGATAATAAATAGGTGAGCTAGATCTAAGTCTTAAAATACATCCTTTGTATAGTTGGTGTTTACACTAGTTTATGAATGAACGAAATGAAGTACATATGAATGATTGAAGCAGACTATGTGTTTGCTAAAGAAGGCTCCCTAGTTGAGGTCCCATATGTCAAGCCCTCATTTTGGGAAGTCTTAATGTCAAGTCCATGATTCCAAAGTCTCATGGCATATGAATGAATGATATGAAATATGTTATGTGCTATATGCAAAATGATATGTGCTATGTGTTAGAAGTTATGTGATGTGTGCAGTATGATAAGTATGATGATGCATGTTACTCTTAATGCATGATTTTCCTAACCCAAATTTTGGAAAGTTCACTAACTTTCCTAATCCTATTTTGGAAAGTCTAGTGACTTGACTTTCCATAATCATTTTGTTTGGAAAGAGTTGTTCTGACTCATGCATGTCCTTGGAGTGTGCTTGCATATACCCATACTTAGTACAAGTGTGTATAATCCCATACAATTCTACAATTTTAGGTGCAGGCATAGGTGGATGCTAGAACTTACAGGTTGACATTGCAGCTATCCAGGTGTGGAGCTATCATACAGACTTTCATTTAATTGTCTCTTTCTTAGATGGTTGATTTATGAACGCCTATGATGTTAAGTAGCATGTATAAATGTATGTTAAGAAACAAATGTTTAAAAATTTTCGCTAAAATAAACCTAGTTGATGAAATGATGACGTATGTAGGCTTTTCTGCGGCCTCTGAGAGGTCAACAACGCCGGTCTCTTCTGGGGTCTAGACTCCGGGTGTGACAACAAACACGTAAAATTCGGCAAAACTTACTTAAACCCACAAGGTCGTCTCAAGGCAAGCCTTTTGAACATCATAGACGTTCTTCGACGTTTGACCGCCAAACATCTTGAACCTTGACACACTGCCTATATACACTATAATAACCCATTTAAAGACAATAAAACCTCATGAATCACATGTAAACACACAAAACCACATATGAGGCATATCAGTGACTTAATCATCGAACCTCTTGGTCTGCCCTTGACGTTTGACTCCCAATGCACCTAAATTCTTAGACAATGCCTCAAACCCACATCATAAACCATTTTAGGACCTTACCCCAATATGACAACCATGTTAGGCTCAAATTTCACCTAAGTCATTTTTGGAGTCTTATCATATCACATAATTTTTTTGTGATCTAGATTCTTACGTCGAAAATGACAAAACTTTTTGCGGACGTCTATCAAGACCTAGGCTATGTATCTGGTTGTCCCTCATAGCTAGTCCGAACCATTTTTAAGGGAAATCGATCCTCGAAGCGTGCATACCCCAATTTTAATATTTTTTGTGTGGTATAGCACATAATTTTTTGATGATGCAGATTTTGATGTCTAAAATGCCAAAAAAAATTTTGACGTCCTTCAAGACTTTGGATATGTATCTAGTTTGCTCTCACAGCTAGTACGACCCATTTTCAAGGTAAAAGAAGCCTCGAAGGGCGCATATCCCTATTTTGACGAATTATTATGCTATAGAACAACCTTTTTTGGTGATACCTACTTCGACATAAAAATGCAAAAAAAAAATTTGGACATCTGTCAAAACTTTGTCTATGCAGCCAGTTAGCCCTCACCGCTAGTACAATCCAGTTTCAAGGTCTAACGAGCCCTGAAGCGCGCATGCCCCCTATTTCGATATTTTTTTAGTGATGCAGATTTCGACGTTAAAAATGCAAATTTTTTTTGTAAGCATCCTTCAAGACTTAAGCTATGCACGGGTTATCCCTCACAGCTAGTCCGACCCTTTTTTAAGGTCAATCGAGCCCCGAAGAATGCATACCTCAAATTTCAACGATTTTCATGTGCTATAACACACCATTTTTTTGTGATCTAGATTCTGACGTCAAAATGGAAAAATTTTTGAGGACGTCCGTCAAGAAATTGTCTATGCAGCCTGTAAGCCCTCACGACCAGTCCAACCAATTTTTAAATCCAAACGAGCCACGAAGCACACATACCCCATTTTTAATGATTTTCGTGTTCTATAGCACACTTTTTACTGGTAATTCAGATTTTCACTTCAGAAAAAAGCCGAAATATTTTGTTGACGTTTGTCAATACCTTGTCTATGCAGTCCTTTTGCTCACACGGCAAATCCAACCCATTTTTAAGGTCAAATGAGCCTCGAGCGTGCATTGCCTTTATTTTGATGATTTCATGTGCTATAGAACACCATTTTTTTTTTGGTGATCCAGATTTCGATGTCAAAAATGCCGAAATATTTTGAAAACATCCTTCAAGACTTTGACTATGCAGCCGGTTGGACCTCACAGCGAGTCTGACCAATTTTCACGGTCAAACAAGTCCCAAAGCGTGCATAACTTCTATTTCGATGATTTTCATGTGCTATAACACACCATTTTTTTGGTGAGCTGGATTCGGACGTCAAAATGTCAAAAATTTTTGCGGACGTCCATCAAGACCTTGGATATGCGGTCTTTTGGCCCTCACGGCTAGTCGAACCAATTTTTACGGTTTAACAAACCTTGAAGCATGCATTCTCGTCATTTAGATGATTTTCATCTGTTATAGCACACCATTTTTTTGGTTATCCGGATTCCGACGTCATAAATGCCAAAAAGTTTTGTGGAGTTTTGTCAAGACCTTGGCTATGCAGTCGGTTGGCCAACTTGTCCAGTATGACCTGTTTTAAAGGATGAACAGGCCTCGAACTGCGCAACCTCCAATTTGATTATTTTTGTGTGCTATGGCACACTTTTTTTTGGTGATCTGGATTTCGACGTCAAAAATGCCAAAATTTTTTGTGGACATCCATCAAGACCTAGGCAATGCATCTAGTTGGCCCTCACGGCCAATCCAACCCATTATCAAGGTTAATTGATCCTCGAAGCGCGCATACCCCAAATTATGACCATTTTCGTATCCTATAGCACACATTTTTTCAATGATTCTTATCTTGACTTTCAAAATTCCAATATGTTTTTTTGTCGTCCTTCAAGACTCTGGCTATGCAGCCGGTGTGCTCTTAGAGCCAGTCCAACCCGTTTTCATGGTCAAAATTCCTGAAGTGTCAGACCCCCCATGACATTAAGAATGCCAATTTTTTTTGTAAACGTCCTTGTCACGCCCCTTTTTTTTTCTCTCAATATTTTGATTTTTTATTTTTATTTTTTGAAAAGAAAAAGAGTTTTTCCAATTAAAGTGACGTTTTGAAAAGGGATAATTATTATTCAGAGTCGCCACTTGGAATTGAGTTTTGGTGTTCCAAGTCACCTTATTTAAATCCCTAATCAAAAGGAAATTTGACTCTATTTTATTGGTCTGCGAACTAGAAATTCGGGTAAGGAATTCTATTGACCGAGGGGAAGGTGTTAGGCACCCCTCGAATCCCGTGGTTCTAGCACGGTCGCTTTATTGACTTTTAATATGACTTAACTTAATTTTTGGGCACTGTATTATTTAACTTAATAATAAAATTGTTATTTATTTTCAGATTTATTTTAAACTTATTTTAAATTGGTTTATTTATTTTAAATGGTCTTTCTTCATTTTTTTAAAAAAAATTTTATATTTGTATTTTTTATGTTTTAATTTTCCTTTTTTTTTAATTAATTTTTTTATGCTTTTATATCTTTTAATTTTTTTACGTTTTTCTGTTTGTTTTTTTTTTTTGTTTTTTTCACGTTTTTTTTTCTGCACGTTTTTGTTAAAAAAAATTCTGTTTCTGTTTTTTTTTGGAAAAATCTGCTTTTTTTTTGTTTCTTATTTTAATTAGATTATATATATATATATATATATATATATATATATATATATATATATATATATATATATATTCCTTCTGTAAGTCTGCTTCTTTTTCTTTTGTTTTTATTATTTTATTTTATCATTATTTTTATTATATTTTTATTTTATAATTTTTGTCTTCTTCTCCTTCTTTTTTTTTTAAATAATTTTGTTACTTTTTTTTCTTCATTCATTTTTTTTTGTTTTATATATTTTTTTTTCTCATCCTGCTTCTCTTCTGTTTTTTTTAATCTTTATATTTTCTTTTTTTTTTCACGTTTCTTTTCTTTCTTTCTTTCTTTTTTTTTTATTTTCTGTTTTCCTTTTAAAAAAATCTGATATTTTTTCTTTTTTTTTTTTTTCGTTGTTTTTTTTTCTTTTTATGTTTTAGGCTTTCTTGTTATTTTTTTATTTATTTATTCATTTATTTATTTTGTTCTTTTGTTTTATTTATACAATTTCTCTAAAAAAAATTATTATAATTATTAATAGTAATTATCACTAATTTATCATGAATCTATAGATGAAATTTACAATTCTACTTAGATAAAAAAAATTACTAATTATTTATATATCCTAATCTAACAAGTCTATAATAAATCCAATAAAATCTTCTAAAGTGAAAATAGACGGAAAGATATATTAATAGGGTTAAATTCAACAATTCAATATGCGACATAATATTGCAAAATCGATCTAAAAAAACATAATAATAAAAACAACGTAGCAATAATCAATATAATACATGTGATTTGAAGTATTTCATGCTATTGAAATCAACTTTTCATAGAAATAATATTATTTAGATCATGCGAGAAATTATAGTTACCTCGCTGCGAAAATTGATACGAAAAAAAGCGAGCTGTTATCCACGAATTCAGAATCACGATTAAATCTCTAACTCTAACCTAATTCTCAAAATAAATAACTCGTTTTTTTTTCTCTATATTTCTCTCTGTATTTTTTCTCTATATCTCTCTTTTCCTCTCTGTATTTCTTTGTATCTATGTATCTGTGTATTTTCTATTTGTCTATCTCTTTTCTTCTCAACTGAACGTGTTTTTATAATAATTTTGGCTGAGAGTTTGGTGCTAATTAAAAGGATAGTAATAGAGTTGGATTAGGATATAATTTGAAATATTGTTGAGGGGATTGGGGTTGAGATAAGGATGGATATAAAATAAATAAATAATAATAATAGAAAATAAAAAAAAAAGTGAAATGAACGTCCAAAGAGAGAGAGAAGAAAAAAAATAAAAAATAAATGGGATTAGATTTTTTAGTAAAATAAGTTAGGAAGTTGGGAATAATTAGGATAAGGGGAAGGTAATTTGAATATTTAGGACTCCCCTTTTTTTCTTCTTCTATCATTATTTTTAAACTAATTAAAAGTTGAAGATTTAAAACAAATACCATAAATTCATAATTTTTATCATTAAAGTAATTTACACAATTTATTTATTTTTTATTTATTTTAAATATAACCTTTTTAAAAAAATTGGTGTTTGACTCTTTATATTTTGGTAAAAAATTAGGTGTTCACAGTATGCCCCTCTTTGCTTGAAAACATGAAGAGTTTTCATGCAAAGACGTGAACAATGTGACTAATTTTTTACTGAAATATTTATGCGAAAAATTTATAGTAGAGAAGAGGTTTGACTGTGTCCTAACTTTTAATAACTACCTATCCTATGTTGAGATGATAAGGAGTCAGTCGTAGTTCCAATGAGTTAGGTAGCCGAGTGAGGTTTTGTCGAGATTCCGGTTCGTAGCTCCAACTATTACAAAAAAAAACAACATGCAAAAGAAAAGATATGAAATCCTATCTACTCCGATAGTGCCAAATCTTCATTTTGGATTCTCAGATATCGCTTCACCCTCTTTGGTAGGTTCATCGATTTCGAACTTCGCTTTGGACATCTGAGTTTAAGACTTGAAACTTCATGACTTGACTTCAGCTACTGACGTTCTCCCGCATGATATTCTTGAAATCTTATTTTCTTGAAAGGATGAATTCTTTTATTTTGAACTGCAAATTTATGTACTATGTAGAAACCTGCACACAA
The DNA here is from genome assembly GCA_027704785.1 of Solanum chmielewskii. NCBI lineage: Eukaryota > Viridiplantae > Streptophyta > Magnoliopsida > Solanales > Solanaceae > Solanum > Solanum chmielewskii. The sequence goes on from JAKWIX010000327.1 coordinate 15,780,165, forward strand.
AAACAAAATTTTCTACCTAGTTTGCACTAGGAATTTTGTGAGAAATTGATGAAAGCTATAAAAATCTATACTAATAATAAAATAATATTTTTGTAGCCTATTACAAAATGTAAAACAAAAATAAGACGAAAGTGAGTTTTGTACCCAAATTGCAATCAGGGGTTATTATGCCCTGTGGAGACATAAAAAATAAAATAGGGGTTATTGTTCCCTATATGCAACCCAGGAGTTATTGTGCCCTGTGAGACATGAAAAATAAAATAGGGGTTATTGTGCCCTATATGCAACCAGGGGTTATTGTGCCCTGTGAAGACATGAAAAATAAAATAGGGATTATTGTGCCCTATATGCAACCAGGGGTTATTGTTCCCTGTGAAGACATAAAAAAAATGATAGGGGTTATTGTGCCCTGTGAAGAAATGAAAAATAGGATAGGGGTTATTGTGCCCTATATGCAACCAGGGGTTATTGTGCCCTGTAAAGACATAAAAAATGATAGGGTTATTGTGCCCTATATGCAATCTAGGGGTTATTGTGCCCTGTGAAGAAAAAAATGATAGGGGTAAATGTGCCCTATATTCAACCAGGGGTTATTGTGTCCTGTAAAGACAAAAAAAATGATAGGGGTCATTGTGCCTATATGCAACCAGGGGTTATTGTGCCCTGTAAAGAAAAAAAAATGATAGGGGTTATTGTGCCCTATATGCAATCAATGGGTTATTGTGCCTTGTGAAGACATGAAAAATAAAATAGGGATTGTCGTGCCCTATATGCAACCAGGGGTTATTGTGCCCTGTGAAGACATAAAAAAAATGATAGGGGTTGTTGTGCCCTATATGCAATCCCGGGGTTATTGTGCCCTGTGAAGACATGAAAAAAAATTGATAGGGGTTGTTGTGCCCTATATGCAATCCAGGGGTTATTGTGCCCTGTGAAGACATGAAAAAAAAATGATAGGGGTTATTGTGCCCTAAATGCAATCCAGGGGTTATTGTGCCCTGTGAAGACATGAAAAAAAATTGATAGGGGTTATTGTGCCCTATATGCAATCCAGGGGTTATTGTGCCCTGTGAAGACATGAAAAAAAAATGATAGGGGTTATTGTGCCCTATATGCAACCAGGGTTATTGTGCCCTGTGAAGACATAAAAATGCTGATAGGGGTTATTGTGCCCTATATGCAACCAGGGGTTATTGTGCCCTGTGAAGAAAAAAATGATAGGGGTTATTGTGCCCTATATGCAATCCAGGGGTTATTGTGCCCTGTAAAGACATGAAAAATAGGATAGGGGTTATTGTGCCCTATATGCAACCAGGGGTTATTGTGTCTTGTGAAGACATGAAAAATAAATAGGGGTTGTTGTGCCCTATATGCAACCAGGGGTTATTGTGACCTGTGAAGACATAAAAAAAATAATAGAGATTATTGTGCCCTATATGCAATCCAGGGGTTATTGTGCCCTGTGAATACATGAAAAAAAATGATAGGGGTTGTTGTGCCCTATATGCAATCCAGTGGTTATTGTGCCCTGTGAAGACATGAAAAAAAAAATGATAGGGGTTATTGTGCCCTATATGCAACCAGGGGTTATTGTGCCCTGTGAAGAAAAATGATAGGGGTTATTGTGCCCTATATGCAATCCAGGGGTTGTTGTGCCCTGTGAAGACATAACAAATAGGATAGGGGTTATTGTGCCCTATATGCAACAAGGGGTTATTGTGCCCTGTGAAGACATGAAAAATAAATACGGGTTGTTGTGGCCTATATGCAACCAGGGGTTATTGTGCTCTGTGAAGACATAAAAAAAATGATAGGGGTTATTGTGCCCTATATGCAATCCAGGGGTTATTGTGCCCTGTGAAGACATGAAAAAAAATGATAGGGGTTGTTGTGCCCTATATGGAATCCAGGGGTTATTGTGCTTTGTGAAGACATGAAAAAAAATGATAGGGGTTATTGTGCCCTATATGCAATCCAGGGGTTATTGTGCCCTGTGAAGACATGAAAAAAAAATGATAGGGGTTGTTGTGCCCTATATGCAATCCAGGGGTTATTGTGCCCTGTGAAGACATGGAAAAAAATGATAGGGGTTATTGTGCCCTATATGCAATCCAGGGGTTATTGTGCCCTATATGCAATCCAGGGGTTATTGTGCCTTGTGAAGACATGAAAAAAATAATAGGGGTTATTGTGCCCTATATGCAACCAGGGGTTATTGTGCCCTGTGAAGACATAAAAATGATGATAGGGGTTATAGTGCCCTATATGCAACCAGGGGTTATTGTGCCCTGTGAAGAAAAATGATAGGGGTTATTGTGCCCTATATGCAATCCAGGGGTTATTGTGACCTGTGAAGACATGAAAAATAGGATAGGGGTTATTGTGCCCTATATGCAACCAGGGGTTATTGTGCCCTGTGAAGACATGAAAAATAAATATAGGGGTTGTTGTGCCCTATATGCAACCAGGGGTTATTGTGCCCTGTGAAGACATAAAAAAATGATAGGGGTTATTTTTTTTTTACTTATATTATTATTATTTAATATTACGTTATTTTATTTTATTTTTATTAGTACATTGACCAATTTAAAAATAAAATAAAATGCCCCAGATTTTATTAAGAAAAAAAATAATTCTTTTTTTTTGGCATATTATATGAGAGACTAGGATTCAAAAACATACCATCGCGGCGTTTGTCTCTAGCGAATTACTTGCATGATTTGTCTGTATAGCTCTTTTAGCCTATAACTTTATTTCTATCTTTATTGTGCTCATGCCAAGGCGGAATGTCATCATTTGATAAATGGTGTCATTCGTGATTTTTTACCAAGTAGACATTCTTATTTATTTTTTTAGTCGTCTTATGTTTCTCTCGAGAGTTTTCACTCATAAGACCCTCTTATTTTTTTATTTTTTTTATAACATACATGGGCTACAGTGTCATGTTTCAACCTTTGGAGATTTAAAATATCATGATCATTATTTTATTGAGTGATTAGACCGAACCTAAATGAAGGGCTGCCTACGTATCCTCTTAGGAATCAGGTCGAACGTAGTTCAATAAAAAATATTTTATTTTTTTAAAAATTTATTTTCAAAAATATAATGGAAAAATTGGAAAAAGAATTAGTTCATGTTTGATAATGCTTTGACTTTAGTTGGTACCAACAATTAGTATTATGCATATGAACTACATTCAACGACTTTCAAATAAAATTGAGGTCAACTTTGAGTAATTTATATAGTTTCAAATTGTATCTCAAATATATTTAAGTAATTACAAGATCAATTTATCTTGTCAAAATTAAGGGATAGAATTATTCGTATCCTCATGTTTCAAATGCACTCTCAATATATGAAAGTCCTACTTCACACAATATAATAATTTTGATCGTAGGACATTTTTGAAAGTCACTCCCACTCAGAAAGATATTCAATGCATGAGATTAAGATACCATATGCTTGGCCCTCATGTAAGCATCCACTAATATGAGAACAGAAAAAATGAGATCAAATAGGACTTGTCATTGGCTTATAATGTAGTCCTAGGGAAAGGTAGGATATTCATTTGACATAAAGTGACTATTTCCTCCATAGAATTCGCACGATGCTTTTGATATTTTTTTTTTCGTTTTTGCATTTGACCTTTGTTTTCTTGTAAGGTCTTTTTCATTTTTTTTCTCTCTTCATTTTTTTGATCTTCTCTCCTTTTTTTTGGAGATTTTTTTTTCATTTTTCATTCTATCTTTTTTTTGGACATATTTGATTTTTTTCACTTTGTTACCCAACTTAGGTCTCTGGTGTTATATAGATATTTTATAGTGCGCTCAAAGAGGTGAGATAAAGGGATTAGTGCATTTTTACACTCAAAAAGTATATGCTAAGATGTGGTTATTCAAATAAAAAACTTTCAGGGTCGAAATGAGAATTCTGTAGATAAATGTCATTCGGTAGGCTTGAAAGGCACAATCGATTCAAAGAAAGCCTATAATCCTTTCTCAAGTTAAATGTTGCTCAAAATTTCGTCTCAACCAACATTTGGGCCAAGTTCTAGATCAGCAAAATCATGACTATGAATTTTACGTTTAAAGCTCACCACACAATGCATTTGAAACAATGAGGTCAAATTCATTTTATCCATAATTTTAAACAAAATAATTTCTCAAGTATGTCATAAATGTATTGAGAGATGCCAATAGAAGTCTATAGGTCACAACAAAGTTGATCTGTCTTACCAAATAGTTTAACACTTCTTTTTCTTATGCATAATCCTAAGCATGTTGTTACCAACCAAGTTAAAGAAAAAAATGTAATTTTTTTTGCCCCAGTTTATGTGACTAGAATTTTTAGGATTTTTTTCTCGGTTGGACCGAACCTCACAATAAGGTTGCCTACGTATCTTGTTAAAACAAGAATCAGGTCTAACGTAGTTCCAAAATATAAGTAAAAATATTTTTTTTTCTTAAGGACAAATTACCTTTTTCATATATACATATATTATTTCTTTTTTAAATTATTAAATAATAATTAAGATATTTTTTTAATTTTATAATTTTTAATAAGGATCACCGAACCCAAGGAAGGTTGCCTACGTATCTCATCAAGGTGAGAATCAGGTGTGCGTAGTTCGTTCAGATTGAACACTTAAATATTTTTTGTTAGAAATTTGTTGACAAATGCAACTCTTTTCTTCGTTTAAAGTGATATAAGAAAAACTTTTCAAATTTCTTTTTGTGAACTTTACATTGTAAAAGCATTTTTTTATTGTTCTGATTTTAATTTAAAATGATAAATTGAATTATTTATCTAGATAGTTCCGATCATATGTAAAGTCTTTCATTAAATCATATGCAAATGATTCAAACAATGAAGTCTATTAGGAACTATCACATGTGGTTTCAGTTATCAAGCTTAAACTGGAATATCTAGACTGGCTGTAAAACGAGCTGACAACTCGAGTTAGGGAGTAGCAACGTACCGGTAGCAGCGCTTTCCGGCTTTGTGCATGGGTGCTCCCCATCCTATAATGGTGTAACTAAACATCCTTCACCATGGACCGAAGATCCACTGGCTATCTTTACAAAATTGGGGTGCGCAGTCGCAATTCCCATAATTATATTAATGAATACTCATAGTTGTGTGCAAGTAAATGATTTATATATCGTTCAAATAATATTAAAATAAAAATAAATATACAATTATCACATTAAGACAATAAATATAATATCTAAAAATGTAAATAAATAAGTAATAGTCATACACAATCAATATTATAAACTCGAATTCTGATTATCCCCAGCGGAGTCGCCATCTGTCACGCCCCTTTTTTTTCCTCTCAATATTTTGATTTTTTATTTTTATTTTTTGAAAAGAAAAAGAGTTTTTCCAATTAAAGTGACGTTTTGAAAAGGGATAATTATTATTCAGAGTCGCCACTTGGAATTGAGTTTTGGTGTTCCAAGCCACATTATTTAAATCCCTAATCAAAAGGAAATTTGACTCTATTTTATTGGTCTGCGAACTAGAAATTCGGGTAAGGAATTTTGTTGACCGAGGGGAAGGTGTTAGGCACCCCTCGAATCCCGTGGTTCTAGCACGGTCGCTTTATTGACTTTTAATATGACTTAACTTAATTTTTCGGCACTGTATTATTTAACTTAATAATAAAATTGTTATTTATTTTCAGATTTATTTGAAACTTATTTTAAATTGGTTTATTTATTTTAAATGGTCTTTCTTCATTTTTTTTAAAAAAATTTTACATTTGTATTTTTTATATTTTAATTTTCCTTTTTTTTTAATTAATTTTTTTTATGCTTTTATATCTTTTAATTTTTTTTACGTTTTTCTGTTTGTTTTTTTTTTAATTTTTTTTCACGTTTTTTTTTTTCTGCACGTTTTTGTTTAAAAAAATTCTGTTTCTGTTTTTTTTGGAAAAATCTGCTTTTTTTTTGTTTCTTATTTTATTTAGATTTTATATATATATATATATATTCCTTCTGTAAGTCTGCTTCTTTTTCTTTTGTTTTTATTATTTTATTTTATCATTATTTTTATTATATTATTATTTTATAATTTTGTCTTCTTCTCCTTCCTTTTTTTTTAAATAATTTTAGTTACTTTTTTTTCTTCATTCATTTTTTTTGTTTTATATATATTTTTTTTCTCATTCTGCTTCTCTCTGTTTTTTTTTTTTAATCTTTATATTTTTTTTTTTTTCACGTTTCTTTTCTTTCTTTTTTTCTTTTTTTTTTTTTAAATTTTCTGTTTTCCTTTTAAAAAAATCTGATATTTTTTCTTTTCTTTTTTTTCGTTATTTTTTTTTCTTTTTATGTTTTAGGCTTTCTTGTTATTTTTTTATTTATTTATTCATTTATTTATTTTGTTCTTTTGTTTTCTTTATACAATTTCTCTAAAAAAAATTTATTATAATTATTAATAGTAATTATCACTAATTTATCATGAATCTCTGGATGAAATTTACAATTCTACTTAGATAAATAAAAATTACTAATTATTTATATATCCTAATCTAACAAGTCTATAATAAATCCAATAAAATCTTCTAAAGTGAAAATAGACGGAAAGATATATTAATATGGTTAAATTCAACAATTCAATATGCGACATAATATTACAAAATCGATCTAGAAAAACATAATAATAAAAACAACGTAGCAATAATCAATATAATACATGTGATTTGAAGTATTTCATGCTATTGAAATCAACTTTTCATAGAAATAATATTATTTAGATCATGCGAGAAATTATAGTTACCTCGCTGCGAAAATTGATACGAAAAAAAGCGAGCTGTTATCCACGAATTCAGAATCACGATCAAATCTCTAACTCTAACCTAATTCTCAAAATAAATAACTCGTTTTTTTTCTCTATATTTCTCTCTGTATTTTTTCTCTATATCTCTCTTTTCCTCTCTGTATTTCTTTGTATCTATGTATCTGTGTATTTTTGTATTTGTCTATCTCTTTTCTTCTCAACTGAACGTGTTTTTATAATAATTTTGGCTGAGAGTTTGGTGCTAATTAAAAGGATAGTAATAGAGTTGGATTAGGATTTAATTTGAAATATTGTTGACGGGATTGCGGTTGAGATAAGGATGGATATAAAATAAATAAATAATAATAATAGAAAATAAAAAAAAAGTGAAATGAACGTCCAAAGAGAGAGAGAAGAAAAAAAATAAAAAATAAATGGGATGAGATTTTTTAGTAAAATAAGTTAGGAAGTTGGGAATAATTAGGATAAGGGGAAGTTAATTTGAATATTTAGGACTCCCTTTTTTTCTTCTTCTATCATTATTTTTAAACTAATTAAAAGTTGAAGATTTTTAAAACAAATACCATAAATTCATAATTTTTATCGTTAAAGTAATTTACACAATTTATTTATTTTTTATTTATTTTAAATATAACCTTTTTTAAAAAATTGGTGTTTGACTCTTTATATTTTGGTAAAAAATTAGGTGTTCACAGTCCTTCAAGACATTGGCTATGCATCCAGCTATCCCTCACGGCCAGTCCAACCCATTTTCAAGTTCAAACGAGCCCCGAAGTGCGCATACCCCCTATTTCAATGATTTTCCGGTGATATGACACAGTACTTTTTTGGTGATATGGATGCCGACAAAAAAATGCCGAAAATTTTTGTGGACGTTCATCAAGACCTTGTGTATGTAGATCGTTGGCCCCTACGGCCAGTCCAACCCATTTTAAAGGTAAAACGAGACTAGTAGTAAGCATACTTTCCATTTCGATGATTTTAATGTGCTATGGCGCACCATTTTTTTTTGTATCCGGATTCCAATGTCAAAAATGCCAAAAAAATTTGTTGACGTCTGTCAAGACCTTGGCTGTGCAACCGGTTGGACCTCACAACCAGTCCCACTCATTCATAAGGTCAAACGTTCCCCAAACTGCACATACCTCCCATTTCGATGATTTTCGTGTGCTATAGTAGACCATCTTTTTGGTGATACGAATTTCAAAGTCAAAAAATGTCAAAAGTTTTTATGTACATCAGTCAAGATATTTTCTATACATCCTGTTGTCCCTTACGGCTAGTGCGAACCATTTTCAAGGTCAAACAAGCCTTGAAGAGCGAATACCCCCCATATCGATGATTTTCGTCAAGACTTTGGCTATGCATCCAGCTATCCCTCACGACCAGTCCGACAATTTTCTTAAGTTCAATCGAGCCTCAAAGCGCGCATACCCCCTATTTTAATGATTTTCCTGTGATATAACACATTAGTTTATCGATGATCTAGATTCCGACGTAAAAATGCCAAAAAATTTTGTGGACAACCGTCAAGACCTTGTATATGTAGCCCGTTGGCCCTTACTGACAGTCCAACCCATTTTCAAGGGCAAACGAGCCTCGAAGCGTGCTTACCTTCCTTTTCGATGATTTTTTATGGCGCACCATTTGTTTGGTTATCCGGATCAAATCGTCAAAAATGCCAAAAAATTTTGTTGACGTCCGTCAAGACCTTGGATGTGTAACTGGTTGGATATCATGGTTATTCCCACCCATTATTAGGGTCAAACGTGCCTCAAACTGCGCACACTTCCTATTTTGATGATTTTCGTGTGCTATAGCAGAACATATTTTTGGTGATATGGATTTCGACGTCAAAAAATGCCCAAAAGTTTATGTGTACATTAGTCAAGATCTTTTTGATACATCCGGTTAGACCTCACGGCCAATCCAAACCATTTTCATGGTCAAACAAGCCCTGAAGCGCGCATACCCCCACTCCCCATTTCAATGATTTTCGTGTCCTATAGCTCATCATTTTTTTGGTTAACAAGATTCCGACGTCGAAAATGCCAAAAATTTTAGTGGACGTCAATCAAGACCTTGGCTATGCAGCCTGTTGTCCCTCACGGCCAGTCCGAACCATTTTCAAGGTAAAACGAGCCCAGAAGCGCGAATACCCCCCATCTCGACTATTTTCATTTGCTATGGCACACCTTCTTTTAGTAATCAGGATTGCGATGTCAAAAATGCAAATATTTTGTGGACATCCATCAAAACCTTGGATATTCACCTAGTTGGTCCTCACAACTAGTCCTACCGATTTTGAAGCTCAAACCGAGCTCTGAAGCACGCATAACCCCCAATACGATGATTTATGTGGGCTATAACACACCCTTATTTTGGCGATTCCGATTCTGACATCAAAAATGTAATTTTTTTTTAGATGTCCGTCTACACCTTTGGTATGAAGCCGGTAGGCCCTCAGGGCCTGTCTGATCCATTATAAAGGGCAAATAAGCCCCGAAGGGCTCATACCCCCTATTTCAACAATTTTCGTGTGTTATAGCACACTTTATTGTGGCAATGTGGATTTCAATGTCAAAAATGCCAAAAGTATTTGCGAACGTCCGTCATGACCTTGGCTATGAAGAAGGTTGGCTCTCACGACCAGTCTGACCCATTTTCAAGTTCAAACGAGCACCAAAGCATGCATATTCCCCATTTCTTTGATTTTCATGTGCTATAGCACACCATTTTTTTCGTGATCCTGATTTCGACGTTAAAAATTTTGAAAATTTTTGTAAACATCTGTCAAGAATTTGGCTATGCAGTCGGTTGTCCTTTACGGCTATTATGAGTATATTTAAGATCAAACAAGCCCCGAAGCGTGCATAAATCCCATTTCTACAATTTTCGTGTGCTATACCACATTTTTTGGGTGATCCGGATTCCGACGTAAAAAATGACAAAATATTTTGTAGATGTCTGTCAAGACCTTGTCTATGCAGACGGTTGTTCTTCATGGACAGTCCGACCCCGTTTTCAAAGTCAAATGAGATCCAAAGCGCACATACCCCCATTTTTTATGATTTTCATGTGCTTTAGAGGGCCAATTTTTTGGTGATCCGAATATCGATGTCAAAAAAGCTGGATTGTTTTGTGGAAATCCGTCATGACCTTGTATGTTCATCCTGTTGTCCCTCATGGAAATTCTAACACATTTTCAAGGTCAAATGATATTGAAAGCATGCATACCCCCCTTATCGATAATTTGTGCACATAACTTTTTTGGTGATACGGATTCCAACGTCAATAATGCCAAAACTTTGTGTGGACGTCCGTCAAGACATTGTCTATGAATTTTATTGGCCATGCAACGATTATAACTTATTTAAAGGTAAAACGAGACCTAAAGCATGCATGCCCCTCATTTCTAGGATTTTGTGTGCTACAACTGACAATCTTTTTGGTGATCTGGATTCCGACGTTAAAAATACAAAAAAGTTTTGTAGACATCCATCAAGACCATGGCTATGCAGCCGGTTGTCCCTCTCGGCCAGTCCGACCCGTTTTAAAGGTCACTCTATTTACGTAGCGCGCATACCCTCCTTTTCGATAATTTTCGTGTGCTATAACACAATTATTTTTTTAGTAATCTGGATTCTGACAACAAAAATGCCAAAATTTTTAGTGGACGTCTGTCAAGAACTTATCTATGCAGCCGGTTGTCCCTCAAGGCCATTCCGACCCATTTTTATTATCAAACGAGTCTCGAAGCGCACAACCCCCATTTAAACGATTTTTGTGTGCTAGAGCACTAGTTTTTTTGTGATCCGGATTTCGACGTCAAAAATGCCAAAATTTTTTGTAAATGTCCTTCAAGACTTTTGCTATGTAGACGTTTGGACCTCACGTCAAGTCTGACTCATTTTCAACGTCAAACAACCTCGAAGCGCACATACCCCCTATTTCAATGATTTTCATGTGCTATAATACACAACTCTTTTAGTGATATGGATTCCGACGTCAAAGTACTGAAATATCTTGTGGACATCCGTCACGACCTTGGCTATGTAGATGGTGTTCTCTCAAATCTAGTCGGACCTGCATTCAAGAATAAACGAGCTCTGAAGCACGTAAACTAACCATTTTGAAGATTTTCGTGATTTAGAGTACCAATTTTTTGGTGATCCGGATTTCGATGTCAAAAATGCCTAATTTTATCGTAGACGTCCATCATGAACTTGTATATTAATCTGGTTCGCCCATATGGAAATTCAGACCCATTTTCAATGTCAAACGAGCCCCAAAGCGCGCATACCCCCCTTTAGGACGATTTTCATGTGCTATAGCAGATCATTTTTTTTGGTGATATAGAGTCCAATATAAAAAATGCCAAAAAATTTTGTGACTTCTGTCAAGACCATTGCAATGAAACATATTAGCCCTCATGGTGATTCCAACCCATTTCAAGGTGAAACGAGTCCCTAAGCGTGTGTGACACTCATTTTGATTATTTTTGTGTGATAGCACAACATTTTTTGGCGATTTGAGATCCAACATCAAAAATACAAAAGCTTTTTATGGACGTTTGTGAAGACCTTAGCTATTCAGCCAATTTTCCCTCACAGCCAGTCCGACCCATTTTGATGTCTAACAAGCCCCAAAGCGTGCATACCCCCCATTTCGACGATTTTTGTGTGCTATAACACACCTTTTTTTGGTGATCGAAATTGCGACATCAAAACTGTTAAAATTTTTTGAAACATCCATAAAGACCTTCCAATTGGTGTCGGTTGGCCATCACGTACAGTCTGACTCATTTTAAGGTCAAACTAGGCTCGAAGCGCACATTCCCCCTATTTTGACCATTTTTTTGGTGATCCCAATTTCGACGTCAAAATTACAGAAATTTTTTGTTGATGTCCATCAAGACTTTGGCTATGCAGACGGTTTGCCCTCATGGCCAACTCAACCTGTTTTACGGTCAAATGACCCCCAAACCCCGCATAACCACTATATTGACATTTTTTGTGTGCAATAACGAACTATTTTTTTGGAGATCTAGATTCCGATGTCAAAATGCTGAAATTTTTTGTGGATGTCCGTCATGACCTTTCGGTGCAGCCGGTTGGTACTCACGTCCACTATGACTTTTTTCAATGCAAACAAGCCTCTATGCGCGCATTCCCCCCATTTTGACGATTTTCGTGTTCTGTAACACAACTTTTTTATGTGATGCGAATTCCAACGTAAAAAAAGCCAAAATGTTTAATGGACGTCCGTCAAGACCTTGGCTATGCAACCGTTTGTCCCTCACGACTAGTATGACCCGGTTTAAAGCTAAAAAAGGCTTCGAAGCATGCATACCCCCCATTTCGAAGATTTTCTTTGCTATAGCAAACAATTTTTTCAGAGATCCGAATTCTAACATCCAAAATACCGAATTCTTTTTTACATCCTTCAATATATAGTCTATACAGCCAGTTGGCCCAGCCGGTTGGCCCTCACGGCCAGTCCGACCTATTTCAAGGTCAATCGATCCCTGAAGCATGCATACCCCCATTTCGATGATTATCGTGTGATAGCACAACATTTTTTTGGGGATTCGGATTCCGACATAAAAAATGCTGAATGTTTTTGCAAACCTATGTCAAGACCTTGGATATGCAGCCGTTTGGACCTCACGGCTAGTCTGACCCATTTTCAAGGTCAAACGAGCCCCGAAGCGCGCATACCCGCAATGTTGACATTCTTTTGGTGATCTAGGTTTAAATGTCAAAAGGCAAAAATTATTTTTAAATGTTCTTTAAGACTTTGTCTACGCATCTAGATGTCCCTCACAGCAGTACGACCCATTTTAAAGGTCATTCGAGCCCCAAAGCACTCATAACCCCCTATTTCAATAATATTTGTGTGGTATAACATACAATATTTTTTGTGATCTAGATTTTGACCTCAAAATGCAAAAGTTTTTTGTGGACATCCGTCAAGACCTTGTCACTGCAGCCTGTTGGCCTTCATGACCAGTCTGACCCATTTTCAAGGTCAAATGAGCCCCGACGTGTGCATACCCTCAATTTCGATAACTTTCGTGTGCTATAGCGCACAATTTTTTTGGTGATTAGGATCCGACGTTAAAAATACCAAATTTTTTCTTGACTTAGGTTAATACCTTAGATTTGCTACCTGTTAAACCTCACGGCCAGTACAACCCATTTTCAAGGTCAAACGTGACCCAAACTGCACATACCTCCCATTTTGACAATTTTTGTGTGCAATAGCACACCATTTTTTTTGGTGATATGGACTTTGACATTAAAAAAATGCCAAAAGTTTTTGTGGAAATCCGTAATGATATTTTCTATGCATCTGGTTGGACCTAACGTCATGTTTGACCAGTTTTCGAGGTCGAACGAGCCCCTAAGCGCGCATACCCCCCATTTCAACGAATTTGTGTGCTATAGAACACCATTTTTTGGTGATCTAGATTTCGACGTCAAAAGTTCCAAAAACATTTGTTGACGTCCGATCAAGACCTTAGCTATGTATCATATTGCCTCTCACGGCCAATCTGACCTATTCTCAAGGTCAAACGAGCCTTGAAGCGTTAATACCCCCCACTTCGATGATTTTCGTGTGCCATAGCGCACCAATTTTTTGGTCATTCGGATTCTGACGTCAAAAATATAAAAAAAATTTGTGGAAGTCCGTCAAGAACTTGGCTATGCAGCCAGTTTTCTCTCACGTCTAGTCCCACCGATTTTCAAGGTCAATTGAGGCCTGGAGAGCGCATAACCCCC